>LR999966.1:51560771-52830771 GCA_905220375.1 Tachina fera
TGTATACCAAGCTATTTTACATGTGAATATTAAGGAACAATTTGATTATTTATTCTAATAGGGAAACAAGTATTTTTTCGTAGGGTAAATGTGTGCTCAGGAGTGTGCTCAGGACACTTCTGTTCGCTTACCTTTATTCTCCATAAGTTTAACCATAGTTCCAGCTGGGTAGTATGTTCCTGAAGATATCGTAATGCCTCGTGAGGCTTTTCGTGCATGCTAGAGCAGGCAGTATCATCAGCAAATGTATAGGTGTGTATATATTAATTTTCACAGGCATATCACAAGTATAAATCAAATACAAAACTAGCCCCAGTATACTCCCCTGTTGCACACAGGCATACTCATAAATTCTCCCTCCACAACAGTGAACTTTCGGGCAATAATGTAACTTTCTAAAAGATTTAGAATGTCTACTGGTAGGTAAGTCAATTTTAAAATTAGGATTTCGTGCCACACTCTATCAAATGCCTGAGAAACGTCAATAAACAGTGCAGAGCAATATTTCTTTTATTCAAAATACGGATTTTAAATGCTCAGCAATTATGTTACTTTTTTCAGTATCGCTTCTGGCCGAACCTTCAGTAGATGAGCGCAGAGCTGGTTTAAACTCAACAGGTATTTTAAGCTTTCTAGCAGCGCGCCACAAAGAGTAATTAGATGCTAGTGTGACAGATGCAAGCAACTCTTGGTGTCGTTTAGTGCTTTCTTTAAATCTGATTTTATGTTGGGGTGATCTGTGCTGTTGCCATTCCCTTCTAGCTCTTTTTTTTCACACACGAGACATTCAATATCTGTAGAATAAATTCTATTAAACCCAGTCTGCAGATAGCAGGTAGTGGCATGTTCAGCAGCCTGTTTAAAATTTTCGTTAATATTGGTAATGTTAAATTCAATATCATCGGATGTTCTTAGCTGAATGTTTTCCGTACAATGACTACTGAGATATTTTTAGAACCCCAGCCACTAACGAGGTTGATAATCTTCACATATGTATGAGTGAGGTAAGTCACTTAATGGGCTACAAATTGTAACGATCGTGTGAGAGTGATCGGACGAAAGATCTAGAGAAGCTTCAACTTGAATTAAGTCACGCCTAGAACTTTTACACTAAAAAAATACTTATACGCAATTTTCACTGTGCATTTTCTGCTTGCCTGTTCAGACAGGCTTTTGTTAGTTTATTTGTGAGAGGGGGTGAGAAGCTTGCGGGCTAAAACAAAATGCACGAAATGAAAATTCGAGGGCATTTATTATACCCTTTACCAAAAAATGGTAAAAGGGTATATATAGGTTTGTCATTCCGTTTGTAATTTCTACAATATTAATAAGAGACACATAAAGTATATATATTCTGGATCCTTATGCATAGGGAAGACGAACAAGCGATGTCCGTCTGTCCGTCTGTCTGTACGTGAAATCGGTTTTCCCAAGCTCCCAGAAGAACTAGAGACTTCGTTCTTGGACTGGTGTGTCAGAAATTTTCCGAAAAATTTTGCTATTGAAATTCAGCAAAATCGAGCAGACGGTTTCAGAGCTGGAAAACTCAAACTCAATTTACCCATAGAAAATAACTACCGAAAACAAGTTTTTATTACTTTTTTATTAAATTAACTTATTTTATACTTCGGTATGAATAAAATTGGTATTTATAATTAAAAAAAAAATTTTAAAATTTAACAAATTAAAAAAACGTTTCCAGGGTTGGAAAACTTTAACTTTTTTTCTAATAATTAAACATATTTCATGTTTTAGGAAGAAGGCTATTTTCTCAGGAACGGTAAAAGCTACGGGTCTGAAATTTGGACAGTGTATGTAGAACTTTGGTCGCTACAACAACAAATATATAAATGCTAAAAATTAAAGGGTGTTCCAAAATGAGCGACGAAAACTTTTAAAATCGCATGTAATATACATGCAATTGTATTATGTATGTACATATGCATATTGACACTTGAAATTTGTAAAATTAGTGTATTTTTATATAGGCTACAACAATTAACACTAAAATTAAAAAATTTTAAATTAAAAGGTGGTCCATCAGTTAATGCAATTTTGACTATGTAATTTTAACAAATTGCTATATCTTGGAAACCGTAAAAGCTAAACTGTTCAAATTTTCAAAAACGGTAAAACTAAAAAATCCAAAAATTATAAAATCGCCAAAAATTTAAAAAAAATCGCCAAAACGAAAAAAATCGCCAAAATGAAAAAAACGCTAAAATTAAAAAAAAACGCTAAAAACAGAAAAAAATCGCCAAAACGAGAAAAACGTGTCAAAACTAAAAATAAATTTCCACAATGACAAAAAAACGCCAAAGACTGCAAAAATCGCCAAAACAAAAAAAAATGATTATATGAACAAAAATCGCCAAAAATTAAAAAAAAATCGCCTACATGAAAAAAATCGCCAAAATAAAAAAAATCGCCAAAACGAAAATAAAACGCCAAAATGAAAAAAAACGCCAAACACTGAAAAAAATCGCGAAAACAAAAAAAATTGCCTATGTGAAAAAAATCGCCAAAAATTAAAAAAATCGCTTATATGAAAAAAAAATCGACAAAATCAAAAGAAATGCCAAAACGAAAAAAAAATCGCCAAAATTAAAAAAACCGAAAAAAATCGCCAAAACGAGAAAAAAGTGTCAAAACAAAAAAAATTCCCACAATGAAAAAATCCGCAAAAATCGCCTAAACAAAAAAAATGCTTATATGAACAAAAATCGCCAAAAATTAAAAAAATCGCTTATATGAAAAAAATCGGCAAAATCAAAAAAATCGCTAAAACGAAATAAAATCGCAAAAAACCGAAAAAAATCGCCAAAACGAGAAAAAAGTGTCAAAACAAAAAAAATCCCACAATGACATAAATCCGCAAAAATCGCAAAAAAAATGTTCATATAAACAAAAATCGCAAAAAATTAAAAAAAATCGCCAAAATCAAAAAAATCGCCAAAATTAAAAAAACGCCAAAAAACATAAAAAAATCGCCAAAACAAAAAAAAAATTGGCTAAATAAAAAAATCGCTAAAAATTAAAAAAAATCGCTTGAATGAAAAAAATATCGTCAAAATCAAAAAATCCACCAAAACGAAAAAAAATCGCCATAGTTAAAAAAATCGCTTAAATGAAAAAAAATCATCAAAATAAAAAAAAATCCACCCAAACGAAAAAAATCGCCAAAATAAAAAAATCGCCAAAACGAAAATAAATCGCCAAAATTAAAAAAACGCCCAAAAACCGAAAAAAATCGCCAAAACAAAAAAAAATTTTCTATATGAAAAAAATTGCCAAAAATTAAAAAAATCGCTTAAATGAAAAAAATCGTCAAAATCAAAAAAACGGCCAAAACGAATAAAAATCGCCAAAATTAAAAAATCGCCAAAACGAGAAAAAAGTGTCAAAACTAAATAAATTGCATAAAAGAAATAAAAACACCAAAAACCGAAAAAATCGCCTATATGAAACAAAATCTCCAAAAAAAATAAAAAAATCGCCTAAATGAAAAAAATTGACAAAATCAAAAAAATTGTCAGAAGGAAAAAAGTCACCAAAATTAAAAAACGCCAAAAACCGAAAAAAAATTCCAAGGCCAAAAAAAAAATTGCCTATATGAAAAAAAATCGTCAAAACTAAAAAAACCAGCAAAGCAAAATAAATCGCCAAAATTTAAAAACCACCAAATTAAACATAATGCCAAAAACCTAAAAATTGCACTAGAGAAAAAAGTATGAATTTTTTCACAAAATTAATATCTATGTACCTGCATATCTCTGTGCTTATGTATGTATCTCTATACTACATAAACGCACTTTGGTAAAGGGTATATAAGATTCGGCACAGCCGAATATAGCACTCTTACTTGTTATATTTCGCTTTGCTCTTTCGTACTCTTAGCATTAAACGTATATACAAATGCCAAAAAGGCATGAATAAAAAAGGTTTAATGTAAACGTGCGTGAGTTTTCGTAGGGGGGCTTAAAAGAAAATTTTCAATAGAAGGCAGACTAAAAAGGCATAGTGTGAAATGGCTCTAAGGAAAATCAACAGAAAACGTTGTGTAAGTTTTAATATGCGAACACCAATATTATTCCAAAATCTAAAAATCGAGAAGTATTTGATTTGATTGATTTGAACATTTTGGAAAAACTGACAACCGCATTGTGAAAGCCACTGGTTTTAAAACCGGTTGGAAACCGACTCGATCACCCTAGTATGTACCCATAACTGAATCGTTAATTTCAGAAATAAGTCAAGCTAACAATTTTTGATTTTAAGTAATGCTATATATAATAAACACAACTGGGACGAACGAAGAATTTTTCGTTACGAATATTCACCCTAAGGGTATGGTCACGCTTGGAAACATTTGCCCAAAAAAGCGTAACCACTAAATACGAGTACCAATAAAAAAATTTTGTTTCAGAAAATTGCTTTTAAATTCAAAAGTTTCCAATAATATTGGATTCTATGGCATTGTCTGTTAGTAATATATACAACTATTTAACTTAATAAACACGTGTCTGAAACAATGTTTTTTTTTGTACTTAGTGGTTATCCTTTTTTGGGCAAATGTTTGCAATACCTTAAAAAATAAGGTATTAAGTGTATTAAAATACATACAATCATTACTCCTATATTGGAAGAAAGTTTCCCTGCGTAATGGAAATGTCATAGGTTTATTTCTATTCCTTTCTTTGTGGATTTTTTTGTTTTTAATTCGAAAATATCAAAAAATGTTCACTGAAGGTATGTGGTTCTATTAAGACATCAAAATTAACAAATAATTTTTATTAGAATTTGCAATTTCTGGGATGTTAGTAATTTTTTGCGATTTATATAATTTTCTGAGATATTATTCTTTGAAAAAAAAATTATTTAATTACATTAATTACACTGTACAACAAAATAACATTTTTTGGCTGTCCTTTAGATAAAATTACGCGGACTATATGGATTTCGATGCGTTAAATTCAAATCTGCTTTCAGTTTTTCTCTATCACGTAGAGATTTTTTTTATGGGCGTGGCTAATTTTTTCCCCCTAAATTAGTCGGCCATACTAATATATTATATATATAACTAGAAACCCGCTATTTCGATTTTAATAAATAATAAACCAAAAGACGCGCCACAAAATTTTGTTAAAAAAAATTAATAATCATTTTTTACCTATCTTTTATGGTTTCGGAGTTATTCAGAATTTAAAAAAGAAAAAAGTTTTTTTTATGCAAAAATCGCGTAATTTTTTTACATGAAAATTGCAATAAAAAAATCAGAAACTCAATAGTTTTATATTTTTTACATTTTTCTTAAAACCACATATCCTAGGAATAAAACAAGCTATAAAACGTGAAAATCCAGCAATAAATCTTGATTTTATTCGCAATTTAAAGCAGGTACCTAAAAATGGAAAAGTGTGTGTAATGCATTAAATGCTGATCCAATGTTTTTTTATTTCAGCTGCTAATAATTTCTCAATAACTCCGAGTATTCAGAAATTATTGGCGAAATAAATAATTTTGGTTTAATATTAATTTTTTTTAGCTCTCAAAATATAATGAAAAACTTTTAGTCGCAAATATTTTTCACTTTATGTATTATTATGTATGCTGTCAATAAACTAAGCTAGAAGCGCTAAGTATGTATATTCAGTTTTAAGAAAAAGTGCTAGCTTGAACTACAACACTTAACTATTTGAAATAAAACACCATTTTTGTAAGAAAAATATTTGTACTTTAAAAACGTTTTAAAATTAAAAAGTGTCTTGTTATTTACTAATTGACATTTTTATTCCTATTCATATCTTCAATTAAGTTTCTCGTCGAATGGACCAACAAAAATCTGCAAGCATTACTTCTAATGATTTTCCATTGTAACGCTTTTCTATATATATCATGTCTTGATGAAACCTTTCACCATGTTCATCTGATACGGCACCAAGATTTTCGGGGAAAAAATCCAAGTGCGAGTTTAAAAAATGAATTTTAAGCGACATATGGCATTTTAGAGCCTCATAGGCAGAAAGCAGTTCTTGAATGATTTCATGGTAGTTTTCACTTTTTTTATTTCCCAAAAAATTGTTACACACATTCACAAAAGCCGTCCATGCTCTTTCTTCCACGCCGTTCAACTTCGTCTTAAAGACTGCGTCCTTCATAAGCTCTCGTATTTGTGGACCAACGAAAATTCCTTCTTTTATTTTTGCATCACTGATTCGAGGAAATTTGCTCTTAAGATATAGAAAGCCATCACCATCCTTGTTCATTGCTTTAACAAAGTTTTTTATTAGGCCTAGCTTTATATGAAGAGGTGGTAAGATAATTTTTTCCTTCTGAACTAGAGGTTCTTCTGAAACATTTTTTTCTCCTGGAATAAAATTTACTCTCTTTGGCCAACTTTTATCTTTATAGTGATTTTCTTTTGAGCGACTATCCCATTCACATAAAAAGCAACAGAATTTGGTATATCAACATTGCAATCCATTTAACATTGCTACAACTTTCAAATCAGCACAAATGCTCCATGAGTACTGTGTGTATTTAATTTTGTTAAGTAACACTTTCATATTATAATAGTTTTCTTTCATGTTTCTTGAATACGCTAGTGGGACTGATGGATATTTGTTGCCATTGTGAAGCAAAACTGCTTTCAAACTCGTCTTTGATGAATCAATAAAAAGTCGCCATTCTTCAGATTTATCACTGAACGAAAGTTCTCGCAGAAGACAATCAGCATTATTACAAAATATTAAATCCCTGTCTTTGCTGAAGTATTTCAAATATTCTTCTTCTGTGTTTCGAAAGTATGTGACTTTCACGTCTTTATCTACCAGATTCCATTGCTTCAATCTGGATGCAAGAAGTTCTGCCTTTGTTTTTGAAAGTCCTAAATCACGAACTAAGTCATTCAGGTCGCACTGCTTCGGAAAATAACGATTGCTCGTTGGACTTGTAAATGTTGAACTTGCAGAAGCAGCCATCGTGTCGTAACTGGATTCAGTACTTGCAGACTTAACATCTTCTTCCTCGTATGTAGGGGACATTGGAAGTAAATCATTACTTCTTAGAGGAACTGGTCGTTTGGCGGATGAAATATTGGGATATATGACTTTATTTTTGTTCTTTCTGGAAAATCCACGTGTTGTAGTCATACAAAAGTTTTTTGGTTCGTTCCAAATCATTGGTGTCGAAAATGGCATAACCTCTTAAAGCCCTTGAACAGCTATTACAACATATTTTTGGTAGCCAATATTTATCTCTTTCATCGATAGGAAACCCAAAGCATAGCTTATAGGCGTTCTTAACCTGGGAAGTTATTGTCTGGCGTTGCGATTTTAAAGTTAAATCACCACATACATAACAGAATGAATCAGCAGAATTTTTACAAAGCCTTGGCATTTAGAAACCTGCAACAATTTGATACAAAACTATTACTTCGCATCATAAATACAACATTTTGAATTAGTAATAATAATACTTACCAAAAAATAGATGAAGAAATTATCACTTTTTAAATTCAGCTTATGCTAAAATTTTTAGCTATTTTTTTTTAATTTTGTTGCGGTTGAAAATTTACTTTTCGGTTTCACAAACAGTTATTGTATGGCAACTGATGAGTGAACATACTTATGTATACCCAAAATTCTTTATTTTATATTTTCTTTTAGTTCTGTTACCTGCCCGCAATGCCCTTTCAGTAGCATTACCAGATGTAAATGTGACTGCATTTAATGCATTACACACATTTTTCCATTTTTAGGTACCTGCTTTAAATTGCGAATAAAATCAAGATTTATTGCTGGATTTTCACGTTTTATAGCTTGTTTTATTCCTAGGATATGTGGTTTTAAGAAAAATGTAAAAAATATAAAACTATTGAGTTTCTGATTTTTTTATTGCAATTTTCATGTAAAAAAATTACGCGATTTTTGCATAAAAAAACTTTTTTCTTTTTTAAATTCTGAATAACTCCGAAACCATAAAAGATAGGTAAAAAATGATTATTAATTTTTTTTAACAAAATTTTGTGGCGCGTCTTTTGGTTTATTATTTATTAAAATCGAAATAGCGGGTTTCGAGTTATAGTAAAATATATTAGTATGGCCGACTAATTTAGGGGGCAAAATTAGCCACGCCCATAAAAAAAATCTCTACGTGATAGAGAAAAACTGAAAGCAGATTTGAATTTAACGCATCGAAATCCATATAGTCCGCATACTTTTATCCAAAGGCTATTTTGGCTGTTGTACAGTGTTATAGGTATATATTATGAATTGAACAGTCTAAGGTTCGTATCGCTTTTTAAGGCAAATTAAATGTGATAATTACACTGTGCTCGAATTTGGAATTTTATTTTTTTTTGTAACAAGCGGGTAATTCGACTACGGTGAAACCATTCTTTTAGGTTAGCGCTGGTTTAAAAAATAATTTAGATTGAAAATAATGTTAAAATCACGTAAAAATCACAACTTTTCCTAGCTCTCTACCATTTATTAACCTCTATGTCAATATATATCGCATGAAAAGACATTTATCGATGAAGTTGGAAAAAAATTTAAATTTTTTTCGAATTTTTGGCGTAAATTTTTTGGGGCAATTTTTTAATATTTTTCAAAAATGTTTTTAGGACGCATATTCATCTTATGTTCTTTTAATTGACATACAAATTAATGAATAGTAGAAAACTGGGGAAAGTTGCTGTTCTTATGTGATTTTAACCGTATTTCCAATCTGAATTATTTTTTAAACGAGCCTCTTCGTATATCTGTTACATTTCTCAATTATTTTCGACAATTTCGTTTGCATGATTTTGCTAGTTACTTACAAAGTTCTTCTACTGTCTGACTCTTTGTAATTTTGGCGGCGATAAGATGCATAATTTTGGATGGTTTTACGTTTGAACAACGCAAGAGCGTAATGCTAACGGTAATCTGTAAAAAAAAACTGGTTTTTTTAATATTGTCTTTTACAACGTTATTCGCGGCTGTGCTTCAAATGTTAAACTTAAATAAAAGCATCAATCAGGGTTATTAAAATTCTTTCTTGGAGGTAGAATCGATGTGAAAAAGAGGTAGTTTCCAACAAATCTTACTTTAAAATAAAGTGACCACATTTTCATTGAGACAAAACGGGACAAATGGGATAAAATGAGAATTACAATTTAGTTATATGTATACATTTTATTGTATACATTCATATAATTGTACAAAAATGTATTTATTTTTAACTAGATAACCCCACGAAATACAACTTTTAGCTTACCCTTCAAAAATTCATTTAATTTTTTCATATACATACATATCTATTATTTTTTTTATTATTATTTACTTTATTTTTTTTAGTACTTATATGAACATATATACATATATATATATATATATGTATATATATATATATATATATATATATATATATATATATATATATATATATATATATATAAATATTTGCATTTAATTATTTATTTGAAATATTTGTAATTAACAGCCACTCTAAACTAAGTTATAAGTAGATGATGTTGTTAATAATTTTGTAAACCACAGATTTTGTTTTCTATTTTTATAATTGTATTTGCTGTAAAGTACAACTAAAACTGTAATTGTTATGTTTCATCAAATTTGCTTATTATCATATTATGTAATGATAGATTGCAATTAAATAAATATTATAAAAAAATATATACATATCTAAGTATATTAAAACAAAATATATCATTGCTTTTTTCTATCACGTCACAATTTTTTTATGCGCCTAAATAACAACAACACAACGTCGTGTGACTTAGAAAATTTGCTTCAAATCATCTTAATCGTAAAATAAAATTTTATAAAAAATTTTAAAATTTTTTTCTTTTAAGAGCTCATAAAAAAATTCAAAACTGAATGAGTGTCTGTAAAATAAAATATGTTAAGAATAAAATAAGCTAAATAATATAAAAATCGCCTAAAAATTATAGACTTTATTAGAAACTTTGTCAAAACAAACCAGTAATCTGCAATAAATCTTTTTTTCGCTATTCATACTGACTCATGAAATATGAATGAGACGTTGACATTCATAATCATACTACATTCACATTCATAAATCACCTCAGTTTGATTTCTAATTTCAGGAAAATACTTATGCTGTTCACATTGATTCAACTCATTAAACAGGTTGCAAGTAGTACATATACAAAAGTAGTAAATAGGGTTGTTTTTCAATTCCTGCAAAAAAAAGCAACAGAGAAACACATAAGCTTATAATGAGAACTTTGATGTTCGTATGTGATTCATACTTATTTTGCATCGTCCGTAGGCATTGAAGTAAAGAGAGTCGAAATCAACAACGTTATAAATGTTGCTAAGTATTCAATGCACACTGCAAACTTTCGAGTGAATCTGACTCATTGACAACATTGAAATAAGTATGAGCGCACATAAGTACAAGAAATTATAAGTCATGATTTAACTCTACTCACTTTTTCACCATTCACTGCTCTTCTCTAAAACAAACTGATTAAAAACGTTAAGTTTGTTCATTGCGAAAAAAGCAAAATCAGTGTAATTACCTAGACTTGTTTCGAACTCTTTCAGTAGCTCGTTTTTCACACAAACCAATGATCAAACCCATTTAAAATACATGGGTTTGATCACAGGTTTGTGTCAAAACGAGCTACTGAAAGAGTTCGAAACAAGTCTATTATTACTCAAAGTGATGTTTTGTGATTTTGGGTGTTTTTGCGGCGGCTCATGTTGTTCAATATTTATAGGCGGCGCTCTGAGTCAATCGGCTGGCTTCGTTCCTTGGTCGAAGTAGAAGTTAACACACTTCAGCTTCAGCTGTCGACATGTTCGACAAGTTTTCTGTTTGTCTGAATTAGTTCGTTACAAGTCTACTAGAGATGCTGTGTGTTTTTTCTTTTAAATTTGCAGTCTCAATTGCGTATTTCAATGTAAAATTTACATTACACAAAACATTGTAAATTAAATTGGTTTGAAACAACTTTCGATTCCAACGCAACATAATTCTATTCTACTGCGTCTCTTTGAATTTCAGTAGCAGAAGTATGAGCAACAGGTTGTGATTGGGCAGAGGGTGGCGTTGGCTGAAGTATTTAGCACGTCGACTAAAAAGCCGAAGGTCATCGGTTCGATCTCGGTCTCCGACAGTCATTAAAAGTAACAACACCACGCATTTTTCTGATGTGCATTAGTGTCCTTTGTATCATTTGTTGTGGGAAAAGTTCTAGTGATGCAGGCATGAGGAACTGTTCACTAAAATACCGACTTCATCAGATACTAATCCTAATGTAACATCAGAGAGCGTCCTCCTTCGTTGTGTAGCAGAAGCATCGGCGAAGTAAAATAACCAATAAAACGCTTTAGTAGTAGTAGCTTCAACAGCAGAGTTGTAAAAGAATGAAGCTTTCCTCTATCTCTTCCTTCAAAAAACTCTCTTCTCTATCACTATCCCTTCCCTATCACCCTCTCTCACTATCTTCTCTTCAACTAACAGGTAGCACAAACGGA
Organism: Tachina fera; assembly: GCA_905220375.1. NCBI lineage: Eukaryota > Metazoa > Arthropoda > Insecta > Diptera > Tachinidae > Tachina > Tachina fera. The sequence continues at coordinate 51,572,282 of LR999966.1, forward strand.
CCATTGTATTGAACCCAAGTGAGCTGGACTCTAAATTTCAAAAAAAAAAATAGCAAAATTTTACGAATTTTGCTATTTCGACTGCATTTTTTTAGCACAGCATATTATGAATGTTTTCTTTTCTTTACTACTTATTAAAAGTTACCAACAATTTAACATGTAAAAATGTATAGGGGAATAACTTTCCTGGAACAAATTTACTTTATCGAAACTAATAAAAATTAAAAAAAAATTGGTCTGTATTTTAGATATTTCTTTATGTATTTTTTATTTCATTTACATTTTTAAAAATCGGCGGGACGTGGGACAGTCCACCAGAAAAGTGGAACTGTCCCACCAAAATCGGGACGTGTCACTTTACTTTAAAAAGAAGTAGACAAATAATTTTTACTTTAATTAACCTTTCGTTCTGATAAGAAATATTTTATGACAATATTAGTTGTGAATGGCTAATATTCAAAATTGCAATATGAAGAACAACAACTAAATAACAAAAATTAAAAATTTTAAGCACCCCCGACGTACAGACCAAACGACTGGAAAAATTTTCTTCAGAAAAAAAAACCAAAATTAAAATCGGTCTAGCCTTTTAGGAACACCGGCGTCAAGGATACACAGATTCAACTGAATATATCTAGGCAATATGTGATATCTTCTAAACGGCTTAACCGACTTTCTTCAAACATAGCAAGAACAGTTTCGCTCAAGTTACCTTCCAAACTTTACAAATTTATAACACACCTTTTTTGGTTCGTGGTTAAAAATAAAAATAAATATAAATATAAATAAATATATATACACATATACATTATCGTTATTTAATTTGTTTTTAAATTTTTATTGTTCTCATATTTAAAAGAATTAATATTTTAATTAAATAATTTCTAATGCTCCTCTGTAGTTGTAGGTTGCACAGCGCCAGCGCTGATATATCGTATAGCTTTTTTGTTTCTACAAATACTTTTTAACAAATAAACTTTCAACATTCGATTTGTGTAGGCAATTCTCTCACAAACTGGCCCAGTGAAGGAAATATTTGGGCTTGTAGCAGGCTTTAAATAGTGAAGTCATCATAGCGTTGCTTACATGCATTGCTAAAATATATTTCAGTTGAACTTCTAGCTTGGATTAGATAAAAAACTCGGGTAACTATAATTTAGCACTATTATTGAAAAACTAAAAAAATTGGTAGATTTTTCTCGGAAAGTGGTAGAGTTGAGTGAGATACCCAAAAGAGGTAAATCTACCACAAAAGTGGTAGAGTTGGCATCGCTGCCGGTGGGTCACTTGTGTGAGTTCTTTTCCATAAGACCTCGTCTTTCTCGCTGGCATTGACATCAATTTATAAATACAGCTCAAGATTTTGCGTTTTTGTCCACAATTTCATACAATAACAAAAAGTAAGCAATGAAATATTGTTTTTAACATTTTGCGGCAAGCAAATTTGTAAACGTTAAAATGTTAGAAAACTTTTTTATTTTATGGGACATATCGTCTCAATAATGTTTTTGAGAGGGATTTATAATCCCAATACAAGTTTTGGTTTTGATGTTGTCGAATTAGGAAGTGATCGAGCTAATGTCAGGGTTCACTTACTTCGGATCCAATTTTACCGACCCATATGATGAATCTGGTGATTGTGTTGTTACTGATTTTGCTGAAGTCAATTAGGTTACTTTTATGCAGTTATCCTACTTGCAAGTTATCTGTAAATAATGCAGAGAATCGCCAGTTTTCAAAGGACAATTGCATTTTTGACAAACTAAATTTCAAGTAAGTGCTAATGGTTTGTCAGCTGCAAGATTGGTGGATTCCTAGGAAGTACTGTGCATGATCAAATGCTACCAATCAAAGTCAATTCAAGTAATGAAAAAAATAAAAGGATGGCCCCAAAAAGCATGTGAACTGCCCTTTGATCATAAGCGAATAAAATTGAATGATCATCCACCCCGTCGGTCAAAAAATTTCTGTTTTCTTAAGAAAAAAAAATCAGTAAGTATTTTTCAAAATGCGTATGATATGCCTCGTTAACGCAACAAACTACAAAGTACATAGTTCCATTAGCTAAAAGCGTGATAGCAGAGGAAACAAAAGATTAGAAATCTGTCGGATAGTATTAATTAAAAACTCATAAAAATTAAAAAATTCTTTACTAGTGAAAGCACAAGAAGAATGTCAAACACGTAATTTTATTATTTTCAAAAAACCTATGCCTCAAATATATTATAAGAATTTTGTTTATAACACGGATGATATTGATATTTATACTTTGATTACAGAATTCAGCGAAGTTCGGACAGTTTGTTTCAGCGTTTAAAAAACTGCAGTCGAAATAGCAAAAGTCGTAAAATTGTGCTTTTTCATCGACCTTAAGCCCTTATGACACTTGATTTTTTCTTCATTGATTTGATATTGAATTGATAGAAAGAAACAATAAATGTTAGAAAGAACAAACTATATAAAATGGAAACAAAATGTTTAAGTGTTGTAAGATTTTCACAATTAAAAACCGCTAGTATAGAGACAGAACAAACTAAAAATCGCTATGTTTGAACATAAAACGCTAAAAGCGAACACTTTTATGTTTCAAGCTTGAAATGTCAATTTTAAGTTGAAAAACTTTAATTTTTTTTCACAGATCTCCATTTGTTATCGATAACTTTAGTCAAGTTGTTGACATTATTTCATTTTTCTGAATATAGCTGAACCCTTTGCACCTGTTGAATTTTCATATTACAATATGTTTGCACTTTTCTATAAAATTTGATAAATGAAAGAAAAATGAAATGTCATATGGGCTTTACTATTGTTTGCCTGCCCAATCACAACCTGTTGCTCATAGTTCTTCTACTGAATTTCAAAGTGTGGTAGTTGAAGTTTAAACAATAAACAAATAACTATACAAAACGAAGAGCTTCAAAATTAAATCATTGGTTTTCTTGTGAACCAAAAAAAAAACAATTTTTACTTTATTGAATCAAAGAATATGACTGAGTTGGTTTACAAAAGTTCTTAATATTAAATACAAAATTTGACAGAACTGCACAAAAATTATTAAAGCAAAAAAAAAATAAAAATACAATCAAGATTTCATAGAATTTTCATTACTAAAATTAATAAGTTCAACGCCTCTTAAGAATTTCGATCGTAAAAAATACATGGAAAGCAAAAGGGAAATGCACTTAAAGTTCTTAAGAATTTTGGTTACAAATACTGTCAATGGAAAGTATAAGAAATGCAATTTCAACTATTTTATAAACAAATAAAATTCGATAAAATTCTCAATACTAAAATTAATGAGTTCAATGCCTCTTATGAACTTCAAGTATTGAAAATATATTATTAAAAGACGTTACCCAAGATTAAAAGGAAAACAACAAAAGAACTTAGTTTATTTTAATTCATATACATATGTTTATGTATTAAATGTTAAAAACTAAAATGTACATGTATTTATGTATACATACATGTATCTTTATATTAATATTCTTCAACTCTCGACATGTTCGAAAAGTTTTCGGTTTGAGTGATGGCTGCCAGGGCTGTCAGATTTATTTTCACCCTTTTCGCCAAATCCAATGTCCAAAATCGGCACAGCCTAGTTTTTTAGTTTTTGACAATGAAATATATATTTTATAAATTATTAAAAATATATTTTATAAACTATAAAAAATATATTTTATAAACTATAAAAAATTAATTTGTTCCGAATGGCTAACATTCGCAAAAATTGGAAGAAAATCGCCATTATATATATTTTGCTTAATTTTTATTTATAACAATGTAAAAATGATTATAAATATAAAAATGTACAATATTTAATATATAAATGTTTAAAATAGTCTATGTAAAGAAGTTTTGGCGGTTAGTATTAATCAAATATTGCATATACATATGTATGTATATTTGTATGTAGTTGCAGTTCCATTAAATATCTAAAACGCTGTATATATACTTCATCGTCAAGACATTCCACATCGTATTTTTCTTTGCAATACATCGTATGGGAATTGAACTTTTTCATCATACATACATATCATATTCTTGGCATTTTCGTTGAGGATACCATTATCCACTTTTCTTTTGTATAAAGTTTACACACAATGTTTATAAAATGTCTTCTGTTCACCATTAGTTTTTTTTTTAAATTTGGAAATGTACATTGCATTCATTTTACTATGATAGCAAGAAAAAGGCTTCCAGATTAGAATATTTATATAAGAGAATTAATTAAAATGTTCTTAGCACACCATCTACACGAGACAAATACCAGAATAAAAATAATATTTAACGATTTTCAAGCCAATTCATGGCTCAGTAAAAATAGCCAACAAAATCGCCAACTTTTTTATAAAACGCCAAAATATCGCCATGTCGCCAAATCGAAAATTGCCAAACTAGCTTTAAAGTCACCACGTTTGGCGAGAAAACGCCACATCTGATAGCCCTGATTGCTGCTTTAAATAAATACGAACCCTGTAGTAAATAAAATAATCAATTGACAAAAAACACTAACTTATAAATTAATTATTTTGCAAGTGACTACAAATTGGTTTAAATCTCATGCAGATATCAACCATCAATAAGTAAATGAAAAGAAAAAAAATAAAAAGAAGCATGCCATGAAATTAAATGCCAAATGTTTGTGTTGAAAAAATAATAATAATTTCAATACTTAATATATATAATATTTTCTATGAGCAGGACAAACTTTCGTATGAATGTATGTATGTATTTTTGTTTTAAATATAAAAATACTAATTATTTCTATATATAAATATACATATTTTCATTATATACATATAGTATATAAATATGTATGTATGTATATGATATACAAATGTGTATGAAGATTTACATAAATATTTATTTAACTATAATAGATATTAAGTGACTTCAGAGTGGTTGAAAAATAAGTAGTTAGTAGTCAATTTAAAAGTCATGCAGAGATGGCCAATTGACTACTGCCTATGACATGCCTATGTTAAAATAGTGAGTCGGCGACAAGGAAAAAAGTCACTTAATCAACCAGTTGTGGTTATTAAATAACCAGTTTGAAGGTACTTAGAAATGAGTTTGAGTTCCTATAGGGTATATACTTGTATCTTATTTTCACTATAATATTAACTAGATATACCAACGGACGATACACTCGTCCGTATCCTAGAATCTAAATGTTAGTAATTTTATTAATATTTAAAGAAAATTTATCTAAACGTCAAAAATATGCATTAAAACACAAACATCCACATACTTACATATATACATATGCATAATTAAATAATACATGCAATTAAAAACGCAAACGAAATCCCTTTAACTAAGCTAATTCAATTTATTGAACTCTCTTCCTTTTAGTATTATGGCTTTCATACAATCGGCGTTGCCACAACCAAAATATATTTGTAACCAAATTATGAAAAAAAAGTAACCAACTGCGAAAAAAAGTAACCAAAATTTGTATGTATTTAATATATTGACTTATTTGTACTTCAGTTGAGAAATATATCTGTGACAGTATGGAATAATTGCATATACTATAAATTAACTATTACATTTAGATTTGTAATTCCGTAATTGTATTGAGCCTTATTTTCTATGTTACTGTAAGTGACATGTAACCGAAAATAGACTTTTTTTATGGGAATTAAAATTTTATTGACCTACCCATAGTTTAGAATTATCAAAATGCCAAAATTTTGCACATTTTTAAGATACAGAGTGTTAAATTTTATCATAAGCGACAATTTACGTATGTAAAAAATAAATAAGTTCTTTGCAATAAAAAAACGTAATTTTATTACATTCGTTATTCAAACACATGAATTTATAGATAAAGTATTAAAATATACTCATTCATTATAGAGTTGGCATTAAAATCTAGCCATGCTGCATTAATTTCGATTAAACTAAGGTACGAAAATATCCTTTCAGAAGCCGATGAGCTCAGTGGTAATCAATTCATTTGTATGTGTGGAAACTTTGTCTCAAAATATATCCATATCAATACTTTTTATTTCAAATTGGGAAAATCTAGGATACGATTTTTTCTTCTTTATCATATACTAACTTTGGAAACCACATCCATATTTGTTTTTAAGCTACGAAATTCATTTAAAAATGTGATAGTGCATCACCATATGCAAATTTATATACCTTATAAAAATGGTTATTTTTGTGCTTAAAAAAAGTAACTAAAATGGAAAAAAAGTACACAAGTACACATTGGAAAAAAAATTAACCAATTTTGGTTAAAAGTAACCAAAACGGCAACGCTGCATACAATAACAAACTAAATATAACAAAAAGAGAAAAAAATGTTTAGGTGAAGAGAAATACTACAAACACACACACACATAATCTCATGTTTTGTTTCCTGTTTACTTGTAAGCTAATAAATCCGTGTGTAATATGTGTGCATGTAGTAGTAGTAACTTTAAACGCTTATAGTTCCCAAAATACGAAACTGATTTCAATTTCAATATAGATTCTGCACATTTGCACCAAAAACCCTTTAAAACCATATACATCTTTTTAAAATCGGTGCCGTAGTACCAGCGTAAAAGGGATTACAAAAAACATGTTTGCCTATTAATTATATAGATTAACTAAAAATTAGTGAAATATAATTAGTTAGTAGTTAATTTAAAAGTCATGCAGAGATGGCCAATTGACTACCGCCTATGACATGCCTATGTTAAAATAGTGAGTCGGCGACAATGAAAAAGTCACTTAATCAACCAGTTGTGGTTATTAAAAAACCAGTTTGTAGGTACTTACAAATGGGTTTGAGTTCCTATAGGGTATGTCCAAATATAATAGTAAGACAACAAAAACAACAATTCTTCCAGCAAGCAATTAAATACGCAATTGAAACTGCAAAATCAAAAGAAAAGAAAAAACATACAACATCTCTACCAAGGCGAATTCAGTATCAGTTGACCTTATCATTACAACAATTTTACAACACAAAAAACAACATGTAGTTTGCTATGCTACAAAACCAATCTGTTAAACGATTTCTGAGCAAATTTGGACATTTTGGTTCAAATTGCTCAATTTTTCATCAACAGCTGATAATCAGCTGGGCTGATAAGGTCACCTCATACTGAATTCGCCTTGATCTCTACTACGATAATTTCAGAATTTATTTAAAACATCGCGCTGACAAACAGTGCTGGCAGAATGATGATTTTATCATATGTTTGATGATTTTTGGACCAAAATTGATTTCATGATTTTTTTTTCGAATCATGATTTTTAATTTTTGAAGTTATGATTTTCAGTTTCAATACATGCGTATGTATGTATGTACAATTTTCTTTGTTGTTCTGCAATATTTATCAATAGATACATATGTAGAAAGAAAACAGTCTTATATCAGCTTGTTACATACATACATATGTATGTATGTACATATATTGCCTTCATTCACTTCACTTATGCACTAGGGTGTGTCGAAAAAAAAGTTCACCGTACACCACCGAATATAAAGCATTGTTGCAAGGCAGTTCAGAAAAAAAAATTTTGCCAAACGTAGAGTCGCCAAAATAAATTTTTCATTTCGCACTTACAGTCGGATCTTAAAGTGTGATATAGACTTGTGACATTTAGTTCATTTCAGTGACCGGTCAGTATAGTTCATTATTTATAAATGAACTAGTTCGTTCATTTAGTTCAATCGCTCTTTTTAGTTTAATGAACTAGTTATGCCGTTTTAGTTCAATGATTGTACATCAACAATTCTACCTACATACATGTGTATGTATGTATGTATTTTGTGGTCTTTAACAATATTAAAAGCACGGATTCTGTGATTAAAAAAGTTTACGAAAACTAAAATTAATTAATTAATTAATAAATTTGCTTTATAAAGGGTTTATAATATAAACTTTATATGCAAAACAAATTAAGTTTGAATTTTTTTAGAAATCTCATAAATCCAAAATATTTTGTGTGTGTTCGTGTGTTTTCTTGTTTATTATTGCATTTGTGGTAGTAGTAGCCACCCAGTAAAAAATGGGATCATCCAAAAAGTAATCTTGGAGCGCTCCTTTGCGAGTAATGGATTACTCCATAAAACTCCGGATCTCATAGGATTTTGAACACAGCATACCCGCAGACACGAGTACTCCTTTTAAGCTCCTTATGTAGTACTCCCTTTGATCTTGAAAATGAGGACAGAGGGAGTAATCGTTTTTGTCTCCTTAACGAGCATAAAGCGAGTAATCGTTTTTGTCTCCTAAAATAGCATAAAGGGAGTAATCGTTTTTGTCTCCTAAAAGAGCATGAAGGGAGTAATCGTTTTTGTCTCCTAAAAGAGCATAAAGGGAGTAAACATTCATATAAAATACAAATTAGATTTTTTTTTGCAAAAACAAGTTAAAATTCATTTATTTTTTTAAATTTTTTCAAAAATGTTATTTTTGTTCTTTTGTTGGATTCGACGAGGTCATTCATTACACATAATTTGCTTTAATGATCCGACTTCATTTGTGAGAATATAAACTTTGTTTTCCAGGTTTTTTATTGCTTCCTTAGCTTCATTGCTTGTTTCTGGAAAAATATAAATTAAAGAAAGAAAAGAAAAATATAATAAAATGAGTACTACAAGAACTATAATAAGGCGGCTCTATGTATTTACCTGTCACATTAATCGAAGCGCTGGTTATAGTTTCCGGCGTAAATATTGGCTGCGTTTGGAATATGTTCGCCTTGAAAGTCATGGTTCATGAATCTAATATGTGTAATAAAAACGGGATATGTTGTATAAGAGACTTCTGTTGATTTTAATTTAATACTGATTTTATTTTAATAGTACATAAATACACTAAAATGTGCGAAAAAGCGAAAATCTTCGTATGTCATTTTACGAAAGGTTCAGTTTAATTGTTCTGAAAATATTGGTGCCATAATGACTTTGATGAGCTTTTATAAAGCGGTATTCCATCCACAAATATATCGATCAGTAATTCGGCATTTGCATTAAGTGATAAGTATTGGCCGTGCATCATCAGTGCTTTTTCTAAACCACAATGAAAGTATTCACCTGGTGCCATATCAGTAATTTCTGGGCTCTCTGTGGAGCAGCATGGGTTTTCTGCATGCACTGCTTTAAACAACGTTTCTCTGCATAGTGGAACGTCCATACCTTCACTTTTTAAAATGTAAAGTAGTGAATTACAGCATTCGTTTGAAATGCGATTTTCAATTACCTAAGAAGCAATTTTTTGATCAAAATGTTCACTGATATTGTTTGAATTGATATTATAACGAACATCAAAGTTGTTCGTTTGGCTATCTTCATTTGATAATTCATTGACTTTGTTAGGTGCTGATGCCTCTTGTTCACTTAAAGTGTCCCGATTACAATTTGAGAATTTTTCAATTTCCTTTTCGACTAGTCGTCTTAAATGACGCTTAGAAACTAAATTTTGACACATATTTTAACAATTTGTTACTATACCCGTACCTTTTTGCTTTTTTTTAATAACACGTCTTTCACTTTTTAATAACTAAGCTGACTAAATAGAAAAACAAAACGAAAATGTCAACAATTAAGAGTTATGTCAAAGAAAAAAAAACCAAAAACGAACTGATACATCCCTCATTGATCCATTTGGAGTAATAAGCGAGGCATAAAAAACAAAACAAACAAAATAGTTTCGATAGCTCGTTTATAACTCCAAATGGATGAACAAGTCATTACTCCTTTATTGCTCAATTATGGATTAATCCATATATTTTTTACTGGACAGCAAGAACAAAATGCACATACATACATATGTACATACATACATATTTATGAGTATAGAAGCAAAGCACAATAAAAAGGGAAAGCAAAACGTTAAAAACATTTAGTTCAGTTTGTGTTAGTTCATTTTGTGTCTCAGTTCCTAGTTCAAAAATTGAACTAGTTCATTTTTTACTATTGAGCGTAAAACAATTGAACTAGTTCACTTAGTTCAAAGTACTGAATCGTTCATTTGAACTAGTTAGTTCATGAACTACACAAGACTAGTGTGATATATCGATGTTTTTGTCTCGAGGAGACCAATGCTTTGCTTCAATAACCATTGGCCTCAAAAATCCCGTTCTACAATCCTAATTTCAGAAAATTAAAGCTCGTAAAAAATCATTAAACATAGCAATGTACTCACATTTTTTCAATACCACAATCACATTGTTCTTAATTTCCACACAGATTTCAACGACATTTTCAAGAAAGTAATTTTTTGACGTTTTCAGAGAGTAAGAGTCTGAACACAATGTAACGATTATTTGTTGCGGTGCGGTTTTCCATACTATTTTCAAGTAAAAATTCGCTGTGCGGGACGGATTAAAATTAAAATCTATTTTATTTTCAATGCGGATTTTCTTATTCTCTCAATTTTTGATACTCTTTCTCTTGCTGACGTTGCCGTAGTTTTTGAATAATTGGCTGTGTTCACACACAACATTATTGTAAAAAAAACATGATTTTGAAGTTCAAACATTTCTGTCATAGATTGGAAAAGTTTAAAAAATATATCAAATATATCTGCGAATGTATAAAATGTTAATAATTTTTTGTTTTTAGTTATAAAAATGTATGAACAAAAAAATTAATAAAAATTTAAACAAACAATGAGAAGTATTGCCGTCACCGTTTTCCGTTGTCTTATGTTTATATTTCTCTCCCGCAACGAGAAATCGCACCGCACCGCAAACATTGTGTTTAGACTCTTAAATGAAAAAAAAGGTTAACAGAGTTATTCCCTTTAAAGATTTGTGCAAATCCTGTATATTTGTGGCAAATAGTTATTATAAATTATCCCTATTTTTTATAAATATGTAAAGAAATATAATATCTTAGGTTCAAATATACAAATATAGTACAACATTAATAGTATATTTATTTCCAATTTATAAATTTGTGTAGGTGATATTCTGGGTAGCTCTAATTGAGAAGTGAACAAAACAGTTTTTTTAAACTTTACTTTTCGACGACATTTTTAAAATAAACTTTCATTTTCCTAGGAAAATTTACAAGAAATTTTCATGAAAGTTATTTATTTTATTACAATTTTTATTCATAATACGTATACAGAAATTTCAAGAAAGTACATACTTTCACGTGTAAATATAACGTAAGTAAAACTAACGATTGTTAACAATAAGTCCCTACAACACATTTTTTCATAGATGAATCGCTTTGGTTCCCACACAGTAAATTTCATGGTGGTGCACCACGGTGGTATACTAAAGAATTTTTTCCAGTGCACCTAGGATATTTAAAGACACAACTTTAACAGTCTTATTTTTAAAACTTATCAAGGCCTTATAAAGGGTTTTTAAGAAAAATGTTCATAAAAAATTTTTCTTAAATTTCATTTTGAACCTAAAATTTGTGTGCTTCTTGTTATAAAGCTTTACAAATATTCTTAACACAGAATTTCACAGAAGATTCACAATAGCATTTTTCCTTTAGAAAGGACATTCCTGATGAACAAATTTTATACATCTTAATGTTTTATAAAGCAGCACTGAAAAAAACCTTTATAAGGGGCAATTATCCTGAATTAATCGAAATATGCATTGTGTTTTTGGGGTGGCGATCCAGAAAAGAAAATAAAAATTTAAGCACCGGAGCTTTCATGGATTTTTTATTGTTTTCATTTATTGCATTTTGTAAAACTTCTTGGCTTACTCGCCAATCATGTTGCAATCATGATAGGACAACAAAATTTCATATATATGTGCAATTTTATATAATAAAAAAAATTAGAAGGTATGCCTTTCGAAATTCAAAAAATTTTTTTTGGTTTAAAAGGGACCCCCTAATGTACATACATAAGTATAAGTATTTTTGAAAACCTGGGATTCTGTTTTAAACTACATACATATTAACTTTATTGATTTGTTTCATTAAAAGGTTTTATTGGACAGTCCTAAAGCCAGACGTGAAGTTGATCTACATTGGCGTGCCAGTGGTTGTCGTCATATTGTCAATATAGCTGATGTCTATGAGAATACATACGCTGGTAGTAAATGTCTCTTAGTCGTTATGGAATGGTGAGTAGTGAACATCATTTAATTTGAATTACTATTGTTATAATTACAACAACGATTTAATGAAGGGACCATAGCGTTTATGTTTACAATTTGCTCGTTACAATTACCAAATTTTATTATATGTATTTATTTGTGACGGTATCTCTTATTATTATAGCATGGAGGGTGGCGAACTCTTTCAGCGTATACAAGATAATGCTGATGGTGCATTTACTGAAAGAGGTTTTTATACATTTACTTTGCATTTTTACATAGTATAGAAACTCATATATTTTATTATGATTTTATCTTGTAGAGGCTGCCCAAATTATGCATGAAATCTGTGTTGCCGTACATTATTTGCACAGTCGCGATATTGCTCATCGTGATTTAAAGCCGGAAAATCTTTTGTATACATCTCCACATCCGAATGCGATTTTGAAGTTAACAGACTTTGGTTTTGCCAAAGAAACCCTTATTAAGGACACATTACAAACGCCTTGTTACACCCCATATTATGTTGGTAAGTAAAATTTATTCTTTCATTCTATAATCACCATATTTCGTTAATCATAATTGCCTTGTTTTGCAGCTCCCGAAGTTTTGGGTCCTGAAAAATATGACAAAAGCTGTGACATCTGGTCTTTAGGGGTAATTATGTACATTTTGCTTTGTGGCTTTCCACCCTTCTACAGTAACAATGGTATGGCAATATCGCCCGGTATGAAGAAACGCATACGCACCGGCCAATATGACTTTCCGAATCCCGAGTGGAAAAATGTCAGCCAAGCGGCCAAGGACTTAATTAAAGGCATGCTAAATGTTGATCCCAGCAAACGTTTGACCATAGAAGAAGTAATGCGTAATAAATGGATTGCCCAATATACGGAAGTGCCAATGACACCACTGTGTACGGGTCGCATGCTGAAAGAGGGAGAGGAAACGTGGCCCGAAGTACAAGAAGAAATGACTAGATCTTTGGCAACCATGAGGGTAGATTATGATCAGGTGAGTGAGGTGAGGTGACCTAAAGAGTTGAAGAGTAAATAAAATAAACCCTTAATACCCTTGCAGATGCACATCAAGGCTTTGGATAAATCAAACAATCCCCTGTTAAGTAAAAGGCGAAAAAAAATTGAGGAAATTGCTGCAGCTCAAAAGAAGTAAAAACGGATGTTAAAATAAAAATATACTAAACCTCAATTGGAACGAAATAATTAACACTGCATACAACAATAATTAAACTTTAGAGAAGACATTTTATAAAATGTATATAACAACTTGTTAATTTATTCCTTAAGCATAAAGTATGAAAGGTTTTACAAACTTAATATTTAGCAAGAGAACTTTTTCCATTAATTTTAGCAGAATGTTTGCTACTTTTCATTTTTTTAAATATCGTTTTTTTTTAAATAAACTTATTCTTTACTATGTAAAAGCTTAAAAAACAAATAACTTAAAGAAACATATACCTAAATATACATACATACTTATGTATATGCATATTAATACGAAAAATAAAAATAAACTTTGAAACAATGTGCATACATAAATACATATGTATATATGTACTATGTATACATGTATATATATTTATTTTATTTATTTATTTGATACATCCCTGCTAGCATTTGGAAGATTGTTTTATCAAAAATCACCTAACTAAGTCTTCCTCGAGTACTTTTGACGATTAAAAACTGATTAAACACTGCCGCGCTTGAAAAAAGACTCGAAAATGAGTCGTGCTTATGCTTTAAAAGTAATTTATTTATTTATTTTAAAATATATGAGTCATAAATGAGTCGAAACTGATCAGAAAAGCGGGTAATAAAAGACTCCTCAAGAAGAGTCGCATGTAGGGTACCATTTTCTCCCTACAAAACTATCTTTTATGCTCAGCAAACGAGCGCATATTCTTTTTTTTTTGATCACTTGAAAGTATTAAAAAAGAATCAAATTTAATTAAAAATTTCCAAAAATGCTAGCAGGGATATTAACAAAGTAATCTACATAACTTTTAACAATTTCGGGATTTCGGTTATACGTAAAAAAGGCTGACTTCCAAAACGTCAACTGCCTTGGCTTCCAAGAAAGTGTAGTGTTTCATAACACCGCAGAACAAAACATTGGCAATGCATACCCCTTCAAAACGTCCTTGACAAGTGTTAAGAACACCGCAAATAAGCAAAATTGGTGCTCATGGTTATAATGTTTCGCAACTTTGGGTATGTGCACGTAATAAATACCGTATCCGAAGACTACAAACTTTGTACTTTTTACGTAAGAATGGAATAGACAAAACCTTTAGAGTATTTTTAAAAAACCAATTTTTAAATTACGATATATCTATGTACATATAAATAATCAAGCTTAACCCTCTAACCCGCAAGAGTGCCTCAAGACACTTGGTACAAAACTCGAATTTACTCAAAAACCTATTGCCATACTTTTTTTTAATTTTTAAGGAAACTAATGAAGAAGATGATTTCAATACTGATGACAAAGAAAACGATTCTGATTATGCACCAGATGAAATTAGCCAAGACGATGACCAATGCATTTCACAATGCAGTAATGAAATGCAAAACAGTTCTATTTTTTTCGCCGGGGCACTTAATATGTCTATGAATACAAGTCCAATTTACGCATTTACATCATAATCCAATCCAATAATTTAAAACACAATTGGTCTCGAAAATGTTGAAATGCAATCAACATTAACAACAACAGAGTCATGTTCTGCAGCCGAACGGTCAGTCCCATCAACAGCTGCAATAAAACCAGCGAGAAGACACCGTTCTCCCTTGCCATTGTTCGAAAGTAATGGTCCAGTAAATGTGCCATCTAATGGTGGCTTCATTGGGCAGGTAAGAATTGAAAGTTACCAGATTGTTTCAACAAAATGAGATTTGCTGTTTATTTAGACCTTCAATCAGTAAATCAATATGCAAAAGAATTTTTCCAAGTTACTTGGATACAACGGCCAATGAAATTACACATAAATGAAGTAGCTTTCAGGGGAGACTCATCTCTACCATTAAGAATCCAAGAACTACAAACACCAGTGGATATATTTTCTTATTTCTTCACAAACGAAATAATGGACTTGTTCTAGTTGTCGCCATCGACGTCATTAACACAACACCAAAAAATTGGTGCTCGTATATCCGTTGTCGAAAACAACTGACTCCTGCTGGCAGGTTTATGCTATTTCCTAGACCTTAGGGAACGGAAACAGATTGCCAGTTGGTCAAAATTTTTCTCGAGAGCGAGTAAACAAGACCCAATTTTTTGGTATTGTGTTAAAGTGACGTCGATGACGACAACTGGAATAAGGGAGATTATATTGGAATTTTATTTTATATATATACCGTATTCCAAACTGTGAACTTCCTGCGGATAATGCCATCAAAGACAAACCCAGAGGTTTCTCGGATGAATTTGTGGGCTTTGTCGTTGAAGTAAGCAATTTCTTGTGGAAAGACAACAAGTGTGTGCGATTAGCTTCAACTTATGTTTGCATCGAGCCATTTGCAAGAACAAATCCCGACTTGCAAGTAGCAAAGGTATCACGTTATGACCGAAAATCGAAGAAGTATGTGCAAGTTGATTGCCCACAAACTATCAACCAAATTATAGATTTTTTTTTACCACTTTATCGATATGGCAACGACGAACACCTACAAAATTGAATCGTCGCATTAACACTGAAAATCGTCACGATCTAAAAAACGTTTCAGCTAAAAAAACAGCAATTTCACCAGCTACCTCAATTTCGAGAAGAAATTGCTGCATCTGGTCGCACAAGTAGTGGACCAAGAACACCACGTCAAACAACTGCACAACAAGATTCACAGCAAGGAAGCTCAAAAGTTGGCAAAAGAGCAAAACATCTATCTCACTTATGATCATCACATTAATTATTTTTACTTATTCGATGTACCATCGGTACATGCATGTAAGTATTATTGTAGTGGCTTTATATTTACTTTGTTTTTGCTTTTTTCGCAGTTTATTTGGCTTTCCAGCAAAGTAAACATAAAGCCACTACAATAATACTTACATGCATGTGCCGATGGTACATCGAATAAGTAAAAATAATTAATGTGATGATGGTAAAAGATAAATAAGAATAGTTAAACATACTCAGGTAGAGTAATATAATTTCGTGCTAACCTAAATAGAAAAAGGGGAAAAAATGGAAAAACAGAAAATTAATTGTAATACTTGTAAATGTGTTTACCAAAGGTAAATCAATTGTATACACAACAATCATTTCTTATATTTCATTTCATTGATATTAATAAGAATCTCTACCTAAGTAAATATACTAGAGTAGTAGTGAAATGCCGGTCCGGCGCCAATTAAACTTGCAAAATTGTGGGTGAAATTGTTAAATTTGGGTAATTAAAATTTGAAAATTCTTAAATTCTGGGAAATTTGATACCTGCGAGGGTGGTTCAATAAGTCCGTCCAAATTTTTGTTTACGTAAGGAGTTTTTTGTTTACATTAACTTTGTGGGAACGGGTGATTTTTTTGGGTAATATTAATTGTGATAACGGGTGATTTTTTTTGTGGGTGTGGTTTAAGGGGTTTTATAAGATTAAGATTTCACAAGTGTATATACCGACGGGAAAATCATGAAAATGATTTTTCCTAATACCAATGGTGAAATAGTGATTATTAATTTTTCCTAATGCCGACGGCAAAACATGATTATTATTTTTTTCAAATGCCGACGGCAAAACACATTTTTTTTCAAATGCCGACGGCAAAACAAGATTATTATTTTCTAGTACCAAAGGGAAAATTCCCAGTGTTGCCAGACTATAAAAATTTGTTATCGTAATACTATATCAGTAATATCATAGAAAATAGATTTGATTACTACGCGATTCTCATATGAATCGGGAGAATGTGTGTATGATTTCCTCACGCTAATAAATTGTTTATAAATAAAATAATTAAATAAATTAATAAACAATTAATTTAATTATTTTATTTATGTATAAAATGTTCTCTTGTATATGTTTGTCGCTGGTATTTATTTATTTGTTTAAGAAATATAATTGTATGTATGTATGTATATTTGTATGTATGTATGTGTATTTGTATGTATGACTGAGGATGCTTGTGCGTAAAATATTTTGTAGATTACATTTATATTTTGCAATGTAATCATTTTCTTTGTCTACGATTATTCTAAGGCAGCAAAGTTTCAATTAAGTACAGTCATCAGCAGAGAAAAAAAAGTAAATATGCTGCAAGGATACTGCTACTAATTTCTGTATAAATACGCCAACTTTTCTAACCATCACATCAGTACTTTATTGTATTTACAACCATCATCAGAAATTGTGTTAAAGTGAAATAATAACAATAAAATAATTCAAAATGAGTTCTTCAGGTTATCAGTGTGAAAGATGACATAAGGTATATAAATACCAAAAGTCCTTTTTGGATCATGTCAAAGATTATAGTGTGCAGGATCAAGTGGTCGTAAGCCGGAACAGAAATCAGGAACAACCGGAGACATTTCTTGAAAATTATCACCTAAATATGTCTCATCATCAGCAACATCCTTCTCTACATTACCCCAATACCAATGAATTATCAATAATACGGTATGCCATGGAATAATCAGTTTTTGGGATTAGGAGTGCCAATGCAATATGAGTACCCAAGTTACAATTATAATCCCGTCACACCAGATAATCAAATGCAGCAGTATTCCAATTTGATGCAATGGCAACCTCTTAATTATCATCAACAAGAGCAGCAGCAACAACAAGGTGTGGATAACCATGGAGGGAATTTGTACAACGATGCTATGGATATAAGTTTACCGGAAAGTGATGGAGAAGAAGAAGAAAGAAGAGAAGAAACTCTGCCAACTCCAATGAATGCTTCACATTCTAGGACAGAAGAAGTAGCAGAGAATGTGAGATGTTTCAAAATATCGAAAGCCTTCAAAAATCATATCGCCACATATGCTATTCTAAATAGAAAGGACCAACTTCTTCTAGAAGAGTTTATTAAGGAAAACATAAATATTTTTGTTGAGAGACTTCACATGACTTTGTGTAAGCATACAATTATTAAATTCCATGTGAGTATTGTGGCGGAGTATATCAAAATTGTTGAAGAAGATTTGGAGTTGTGTGTTATAACACATGTAGCTAAAATGAGTTTGGTGACGAAGGCAGACAACATAAAAGAAATATTCCGTAAACAGATTGAGGAGATTTCAACCAAAATGTCCGAATTTGAAGATCGCGATTCTGGTTGGACTTTATCACGCATAGGCCGAGCAGAAATCAACATCAACAAATCGTCGCTCGTCAAAGGATCAAGTTTGATATCCACACCTCAAAAACTAGTAAGGAAATTTGCTTGCATCAATATTGAAAATTATGATGAATACTGCTTCAAGTGGTGTTTGATTGCTGCCATGGATACCACAACATACGATAACCCAAAACGTTGCAGTTCTTATGATATTCAGGACATTTCAGCAGACATTATTTCTACGCGAAATGGTGTAGCGTTAAATTTCAAAAATTTAAGCTTCCCATTAGCTCTTAACAAAATTAAGGTGTTTGAGGTGAACAATCCTACAATAAGCGTTAACGTTTTTGGGTATGATGAGGGGGCAAATCAAATCATTGGTCCCTATTATGTGGCTAAGGACGAGAAAATTAACTATGTAAACTTGCTTCTTTTGGAGTATGTTGAAGTTCATCACAATATTTTGATAAAGGACATATCAAAGTAAGTTAAAAAATTATACTACACTTTAATTTAATGATACATATACTTGTTTTATATATTTTATAATAGATACATTTTACTAATAAATTTTTATCTATTTTTTATTATTCACAGACTTTTGGCAAAGCAGCTAACGCAGAACGAACACAAACTACATTTCTGCAACACCTGTCTCCAGTACACTCACAGGGAAAACGTTATGCATAATCATAAGGCTGAATGCGGCAAAATCGTGACAAGTATGCCATCAGGTCCGGATGCAATTCTCAGCTTTAAGGGGCATCAAAGGAAAATGGATGTCCCCTTTGTGGTTTACGCTGACTTCGAATGCATCCTGGAAGATATAAGTGATAACGTAAGCAATAAAACTAGTCTAGTCAAAAAGCACACTCCTTGTGCATTTAGCTATTATATTAAGTGTCTCCATAGCAGTAAGTTAGATAAGTTAAGGGTTTATACTGGGAACGATGCCTCAAAAAAATTCGTGTCATATTTAGTTAAAGATTGTGAGGATATTTATAATAATTATCTAGTTAATAATAGGCAAATACTTAGGATACTTTATCCCCTTCTGCTGTTTATAATTTTTATATTGCGGTAAATTGTCATATTTGTTAAAAATTTTTAGGTAAAGATCGCGTTAGAGATCATTGCCACATTAGTGGTAAATATAGAGGTGCAGCCCACAATAAGTGTAATTTAAATTACCAAATTCCCAAGTTTATACCAGTTTACTTTCATAATTATTCAAATCATGACTCACTTCTTTTTATTAAAGAACTAGGTGAAATTTCAATGCAACTGAAAGTACTCCCTCTCAATAAGGAGCTGTATATATCCCTCTCCCAATTTTCAGAAATGAGTGATAGTCATAAGCTTGAAATAAGATTTCTTGATACAATACGTTTTATGGCTGAGAGTTTGGAATCATTAGCCTGCAATTTGTCGGATAATGATTTCAGCACTATAAGGTCCTTATTTCAGTCAGAAAACGAGTTTCAGCTTATTAAGAAAAAAGGTATTTTCCCCTATGAGTACCTAAATTCATTTCAAAAATTAGATGAGTGTCAGCTCCCTTCACGCAGTGATTTCTTTAATAAGTTGAACAATAAAGAGTGTTCTTTAGAGGAATACTCACATGCTGTAGAGTTATGGAATACTTTTGGTTGCAAAACTATGAAAGACTACATGGAACTTTACTTAAAAACAGATGTCCTCTTACTGACAGATATGATGATGACAAAAGTTTGTAATTGTATTTATGAGCTCATTATACAGCAGCTGGCCTTTCCTGGGATGCAATGCTCAAATATACAAAAATTGAATTGGAGTTATTGACAGACATAGACATGTACAATTTTATGAAAAAAGGTATACGTGGGGGGATCGTACAGTGTAGCCAAAGATATTCGAAAGCGAATAACAAATATTTGGAAGATTTCGATGCATCAAAACCATCAGAATTTCTTGTCTACTTAGACGCAAATAACCTTTACGGTTGGGCAATGTCGGAATATCTTCCTCATGGTGGATTCAGATGGTTATCGCAAGACGAGCTGAATCTGGATCCAAACAGCATACCTGATAATGGAACAGACGGTTATGTATATGAGGTCACGTTGGATTATCCCTCTCATTTACACGACTTGCATAATGATCTTCCTTTTTGCGCTGAAAATAAGAAACCTATGCAAGCGAAGTACAACAAGTTGATAACCGATTTCTCTACAAAGCAATCATATGTGATATACTTTAGAGTTCTAAAACAGTGCTAAGAATATGGCTTAGTTTTAAAGAAAACTCATCGTATTCCAGCATTTAAACAATCTCCATGGTTAAAAGGCTACATTGACTTAAATACCAGACATAGAGCCACTGCTAAAAATGCTTTTGAAAAAAAAATTTTCAAACTACTCAATAATGCAGTGTATGGTAAAACCATGGAAAATGTGGACAAGAGGAGAGATGTTAAAATTGTCAATAGTTGGGAGAAAACGAATCGGAATCATTTGGGAGCCCAAGATTGGATATCAAAACCAAATTTTCATAGTTTATCTATATTTTCCGAGGACCTGGTAGCAATTGAAATGACAAGAGTCAAAACCTGCTACAATAAACCAATTTACTTAGGATTTTGTGTACTCGAGCTGTCCAAATAGAAAATGTATAATTTCCATTACGGGTACATGGAACCTAAGTTTAAGACAAAACTCTCCTTAAACTATATGGATACGGACTCTTTTATATATTCAATAAAGACGGACGACTTTTATGCTGACATAAAAAATGACATACAAGAACAATTTGATACATCGGACTATCCTACAGACAACATTTATAATTTTCCTCTAGTTAATAAAAAGGTGCTGGGTATGATGAAAGACGAAAATTGTGGAAAAATAATGAAAGAATTTGTCGGGTTGCGATCTAAAATGTATTCATTTAGTGTTCAAGATCAAAATGATGTAAAGAAATCGAAGGGGGTAAAGAGAGCCATATTAGATAAATATAGTTTAGCTACTTATAAAAATTGTTTATTTAATAAGACCAATGTATATGATAGTATGTTAACATTTAAATGTAAGCTGCATCAAATATATACTAGTGAATTAAATAAGGTAGTATTAAGTTATGTAGACGATAAGAGAAAAATTAGGTCAAATAACATTAACACATATGCATGGTATCATTTTCGTATTAAGGAAACTAACCCTGAATACGAACTTGACATGTTGCTAGATGAGATTGCTAGAATGCAAGAAAATGGTTAAAATTAATTAATTTTTAGTTAATTAGTTTTAAATTTTTAAATTGTATATAAAATCTTTGTTATTAAGAAAAATGATTGTAAATAAAATCCTATTTATTAAAAGAAAAATTGATGTATATGAAATCCTATTTATGGTTGTTAAAATTATATAATTATAATTATGAGATCCTATTTATTTATCAAGAAAAATTATTGTACACATGTAAATGAATTTTTAAGAAAAAATTTGAAATAAAATATTGAAAAAAGAATGAAATATGTGACTGGTGTTTATTTCTTTAATGGTTTTACTTCGTTGGATCAAAACATTTTTTGTTTTTGCTTATTTGCAAATTCTTGTTTTCATATCGCTTAAACATGCACAGTCTTGTTTTCATATCATAATATTATTAAATTCCATTAAATTTCATAAAGAGAAACAACCAAGACAATGGACAATATTTTTCAATTGAGATGAATACCAAAAAACTTACAAACAGATGATTCCTAATTTTCCTTTAGAAAAAATAATACAAAACGAGGAATATTTTAATAATACAATTTTATTTTATATTTATTTCTTTTGTTTCTTTTAATAATACAATTTAATTTAATTTTTATTTATTTTATTTATAATGATGGAAACATTTCGTAGTATCCAATTATTAGATGCTCTAATATACTTTTTCGTAAAAAATATATTGTACATCTACAAGTATCGGGTCCTTCCTCACACTCAGGATCATACCAAGGACAGCTTTTGAAGTGCCCTTCTGTATTGTCTTCATCTTCCATAACTCCATATTCTTCGTTCTCATCCAGAATATTTTGGAAAAATTTTATCATCTCCCAATGATCAGAAAGCCTGAAGCTTTCAAAATCTCTCATAAATTGGTTAAGAGTACGTCTAATTTGGCTCATTTTATTTGCTGATAAATGAATGATGATGAATGTTTGAAGGTTCCTTAAAGACTAACTTTCTCTGTAAATTTTTAAAGTAGTATCTCCTAATCTTTAAAAAATCTATACCATCATCTCTATTTCATATTTCTTTTTAGCACTCTATCTCTCTCTATCCCTTTTTTCTCTATAACTATCTCTTTCTGTCTATCACTATCCACCACTTATTCACTATTCCACCATAATTATTTTTGATTAGCCTTCTTGAAGGCATCATCGCTTCTTTTAAGATCGATTCCAGTTAAACATTCAAAAAGAGAAGAACTAAGTAAAAAATGGACTCCACAACAAATCTAATTTCAAAATTTAATGATCTTAACAGCAAAACTTTAATCCACATAAAGGAGCTTGAATCATCAACGAAATATACTATTAGAAATGTGTTACGTGTAACAACTAAATATGGACCAACACTAAAAGTTGAAATGAATAAACACATAATGATCCTGCCTAAACGATATAATATTTTAACAGATGACGATATTAAAGATCTATCCAGTGGATCTTATTGCTTAAGTAGAGAAGGTGAAGAAAACCTAATCGTTGAGACTGAGCTGAGTGAATTTCTAATTCAAAATTCCCAATTTCCTATTTGGCAATAAAATATATTAATTATGTATTTTAAATTATAAATAAAAAGATATTAAAGAGTTTTGTAAGATATAAATGTTTGTGTTTTTATTTAATATTTTCAGTTATTTCATAAAGAAATTTAAGACATAAGTGACCACAGGTAAATGTATTAAAATTCTGATGTTGATTATAGTTGTATTTTACATTTGTACCAAGATATTTGACTACTTCTGAAGAAGGTTGTAAGTTTCCAAAGCTATTCTTTTTCATTGTTGTTTTTATAATATGCTACCCAATGTGTACCAGGTCCTGTTCATACATCTAAGTTGATTATTCCACATTCAATTTTTTTGCTCGTTTTCGCAGAGTATTCAACATGAAAACTCCTCTAAAATATGGAATATTTATGGAGAAACGGTTTAGGTCCCCATCAGATAGTGGTCTGTTGGGCAGCATCTCTAAGAGTTTTTCGATTCCTCTTTGTGAACTAAACCATAACCTTTTTTATATGGTTTTAAGTAAAGTCCTTTGCCAACTGCTATATATTCCATCGCTCTATTATGTCTAGTTGCTTCATCAAGTTGATTTTTGGCATTCTTTGTTGCATTTACAGCTTTAGCTATGACAGAACCTCCAGTTGTTAGACTACCAATTGCACCCAGAGCAGTTAAAATCGGTATTAGAGGCAAAAATCCACCAATTTTTGGGACACGTATTACACGTGGTACTATAATTTGAGATTTTCTTCCTTTTAATGATTTGTTGATAGTTTTTCGTGCAATTTTAAAAGCTGAGTTAATATCTAATGGCCTGTCCTTCTTTAATATTTTTGTTGCAGCTCTAATTGATGTTCTAAACAGTTTTTTATCATTTAGCTTGTTCTTTCTAACATTTTTCTTTTTTTCCACACCCATACCAAATTTTGTTTTGGCTTTCATTGCGTTAGTAACCATATATGCAAATAATTTTTCAGCAAGACTACTATCTTTTGATAAAACTCGATTCCAAGCTGAATTTTCCAGTATTTTATCAGCTTCATGTCTAGTACTTAAATCCTTATTTTTTGAATAGGCATTATCGTGATTTTTACAAGCAGAGTCCCATAAATTAATTCCTTTGTCACCTCGATTTAAACGTTTTTGTAGTTTTGTTCCAGGTCCACAGTACTGATATCCAGGAAGATGAAGTTCAACAGGTAGAGAGTTTATTATTTTATCTACTATACCTCATCCAACGAAGGTGTTTTTATGACTAAACGTTTTCTGATATCGTATAACCATATTATCTAATTTTTTCTATAATAAGAGGTAACAATTATGAAATGCATTTAGTTACAAAAATGCAGTTAGTGAAACAACATAAAAATATTTTAGTTCGTAATATTGATGAATCATCGAACATTACTTCAAAAATAAAGCACAGCCCCCTCTTACCAAATTCTATTCGTACTCTACTAGTAGGACCATCAAATTGTGGAAAGACTAATGTTATGATTGGCTTACTAGCAAGTCCTAATGGACTCAAGTTTGAAAATATCTATTTATACTCAAAATCTTTATATCAGCCCAAATATGAATATCTGAAGAAACTAATTTCACCAATTAAAGGAATGGGATATTATACATTTACAGATAATCAATCAGTTATTCCACCTGACGAAGCTAAAACTAATTCAATTATGATATTTGATGATGTTGCATGTGAAAAGCAGAATAGTATACGTACATATTTTTGTATGGGGCGACATAGGGATGTTGATTCATTCTACTTGTGTCTAACTTATACTAGAATGCCCAAGCATTTAATAAGAGGCAATGCAAATGTTATTATAATGTTTAAGCAAGATGAGACAAATATGAAGCATGTTTATAGGGATCATGTTGGCAGCGATATGAGTTATGAAAAGTTCCAAGAAATTTGTCGAGAGTGTTGGAAGGATAAATATGGATTTTTGGTGATAAGCAAAGATAATGAATTAAATAATGGTCGCTACAGAAAGCAATTTTACTATTTCATAACTATATAAACTACTCTTGATAAACATTCACTTTAGTTATTAATCTAACTTTAAACTTCATACATCTATTTGCTATAAGCTGAGCTGCTACCTGATAAGCTGATCTGAAAACCAGACCAGGTCCTAAAAAGCTGATCTGATAACCAGACCAGGTCCTGAAAAGCTGATCTGATAACCAGACCAGGTCCTTAAAAGCTGATTTGAAAACCAGACCAGGTCCTGAAAAGCTGATCTGAAAACCAGGCCAGATTCTTAAAAGCTAATCTGAAAACCAGACCAGGTCCTGAAAAGCTGATCTGAAAACCAGACCAGGTCCTGAAAAGCTGATCTGATAACCAGATCAGGTCCTGAAAGGCTGATCTGAAAACCAGACCAGGTCCTAAAAGGCTGATACCTGATCTAATAGCTGATACCTGTTATTTACTATTATGAAACATGGATGAGAAAATTTTAAAACAATTGGTGTTGACAAGAAATGTCTTGAAGAAAAAGCTTCGTAGTATAAAAACTGGTGAAATAGATACACGTGAAAAACTAAGAGATACATTTAAACCTATAACAGAACCACTCAAAGAATTCATAAATAGTTCTAAAAAAATTAAAAGAATTCCCATGAAAGAAGAAAGTAAAATGAAGGCAGAAGTTGAAAATAAAACAAGTCTTAAGCCTGAAAAAACATCAGTCAAGATAGAGACAAGTACACCAAAGAAACTAGCAGAAGGAACAATATTTGATAATACCACCTCATTAAATGATGCTAATACTGTAAATGATGATGACGATGATGATGATGATGACTTTTACTCACAGACTTCCAATACAGAAGATACTTATACTGACTTATCAGTCTTGGAAGGAAGGAATGAACTAGATACAAACTATGGTCCACATAAAGATTTCAATAATGAATGGAAATTTGGTCAAACTTAATGAAGATAAAATACAAGTTGGTGGTCAAATATGGGCTCTAACACCAGGGCTATTTTCTCTAATGTTTCATAAAATACCAAAAAATTATGATAAATTTGAACTCGAAATCTATAAAAAGATTTTAATTACTACTAATGCATATAGAAGAGACTATATACCTGATAGTCAAATAAAGGGTACTAGAGGATATAAATATAAACATATTATTAAGAAATTTATTGACGAGAAAAACCAGAAGAATTTATTCCAATCAACAGGATCTAAGCCAAGAGGTAGCCATTTAGGTGATGGAATGATGGAATTTAATATTCATAAGAACAACTATATATACTGGGATGATCCAAATGAGTTAGTAGATCGACTTCGACTACTGCTCGCATCACAAGGTGCAGGTGATACTAGCAACATAATTTCTTTGAAAAATGCACCTAAACTGTTGGGGTTATTTGTGGATACGAACAACATTGATGTCCAAAACAAAAGGATCAAAAATGTTGCAGAAGCTCTGGAGGAAAACGATGTTATCAATAAATTGTTTCTGCAAACTCAAATCGAAAAAATAGAAGAGAAATTATTAACATACTTTAAGGCAGACAATACTGTAATTCAAGAAGATCTTCAAATGCAAGTCGAAGAACTACAACGTGAAATAAAATTAGATATAGAAGAAAATTATAAAATTGAAAAAGATATCCAAAAAATGAAAACATCCTTTGAAGAACAAATTGAGCAGCTTAATGAGAAAATTTATAGATTGGAAAATTACATGTTTGTATCAATAGCTGAAAGTCCTTCAAGTATATCACAACACTCTCCAAAAAATCTGTAAAAACAACTTAATGTCTTCAAAAGGAAATTTAGTAAACGAACTCCATAAGCAAGCAAGAAAACATTTTGTGCGTCGTAGAGTTGTAATAAAAGGAATTGATGATCTTTGTTGGCAAGCTTATTTAGTTGAAATGGGGAACTATTCTAAAGAAAATAAAAATTATCGATTTTTGTTGACTGTAATCGACACATTTTCAAAATTTGAATGGGCAGTACCGCAAAAAACAAAAACTGCACTCGAAAGGGAATGGCAGATATTTTTGAATTGGGGCGAGTACCAAAAAACTTACGAACAGATGATTTTAAAGAATTTTTCAACAAAAACTTTGAAAAATTAATGCATAAATACGACATTAATCACTACTCAACATATAGCAGTATGAAAGCATCAATTGTAGAACGATTTAATAGAACATTGAAAGGAATGATGTGGAAAGAATTTAGCTATAATGGTTCATATAAGTGGATTGATATACACAAAGATTTAGTTAATGTATACAATAAAAAATTTCATCGCACAATTAAAATGTCTCCTATTAAAGTCAACTCAACAAATGAGCAAAAGCTGCTTAATACAGTATACAGTCATTTGAAGATGTATAAAATGTCGAAATTTAATGTAGGAGATCATGTTCGCATAAGCAAATATAAGCATATCTTTGAAAAAGGTTATACTCCAAATTGGACCACAGAAATATTCACAATTACCAAAGTTCAAAATACAAATCCTGCAACATACATATTAGAAGATTATCTTGGTAATCCTATTAAAGGTGGATTCTATACTGATGAACTTTCAAAAACTAGATTTCCAAATACATATCTAGTTGAAAAGGTTCTCAAAACTAAAACGAAGGAAGTATATGTTAAATGGCTAGGATTTTCAGATCACCACAATTCTTGGATAAGTAAAGATGAAATATTATAGTTGGAAGAAAAACTAAATCAGCAACAGCATCATACCAAGAACAATAATAGCATTAATATTAAGAAACTAATGTTAATTTTAAAATAAGAAAATGAAAGAAATATGTAAATTATGCTTATAAACCATACTGTGTACTAAACTTTATTTAATTGTAATCAGTCTGTTATAATGTCAATAACCCTTACTCTGAGCTCTAACTCATCAGAATTATCTGCTAGTTACTTTCCTCCTATTGAATTACATGGTGCATATGAGTGTGCTCTAACTGATTTTCATTCATACAACAGTATTCCAAATGTAGACACTTACAACAATATGTTTCATATAGGAGAACATAAAATTGAAATACCAATTGGATCTTACGAATTAAATGATATAGTTGATTTTATAGAAGAGCAATACAAATGACTTTGTCCAGCAAATAAGATTTTTATTGAAGCCAATAACAACACAATGCAAGTTAAAGTTAATAGTTCCAAGGATCCTATATATTTTAATAAAGACAACACAATTGGAAAACTTTTAGGATTCAATAGCAAAATCCTAACACCAAACAAATATTATTACTCAGATCTTCCAGTTAATATTTTTAAAGTGAATCTCTTGCGAATTGAAAGTAGTATCGCTATTAACACATATATGAATAACTCCAAATCGTATACACTTCATGAATTTCCGATAAATGTGCCTCCAGGCTATAAAATAGATGAGGTTTCAAGAAATCTCATCTATTTACCTGTGAACATCAGAGAGATAAGTTCACTAGCGCTACGCGTACTTGATTAACACGGTGATTTAATTAATTTCCGAGGAGAAGAAATTACAATACGAATACATTTAAGGTCAACTAAATAATGCTAATATACAACACAAATACATTGAAAAATATAGCAGCAAAAACAACAACAACATTAAAGCGAACAGCTCAACAAAAATCTCTAACAACATCAAATAAAAAGTTTCTGAAGTCATTGAATTTGAAATTAAAGACAAAATGAGTTCAATAACAGATGTCTTAGACAAACCTTTGTCTGATGAAAATATAATCAAAAAGGACTATCATACATATGTACCATACTTACAGTCTTACAACAATAATGATAAAATTAGAATTTCAATACAAAATCAAGATTTGTACGTGCTACCCAGTGAGATCTACATTTATGTGGAGGGGTTTGTTGCCGATGATAATAAGACCAAATCTTCATCATCTTCGGAGAACTTTATATTAAAAAACAACTTTGTGGCATATCTGTTTGATGAAATTCTCTATGAGCTCAATGGAATTGAAATTGATCATACAAGATATTTAGGAGCCATAAGCACCATAAAAAATTTGGTTTCTATGTCACCAACTGAAAGCAACGTGATGCAAAATGCTGGATGGAACAAAATTGACGATGTCCTTCTTGTAAATGGATTTTTCAATTTCTATGTACCTCTAAAAATGCTTCTAGGATTCGCTGAAGACTACAACAAAGTTATACTAAATGGAAAACATGAATTGATACTCTTGCGCAATAAGAACTATGAAGATCTTGTTCGCTCGAGTGTTTCTACTGAAAAAGCTAAACTTACAATTTCACTCATCTCATGGAGAATCCCACATGTACAATTATCGGACTTTAGCAAATTGAATATGATAAAAATTATTAATAATGGTGCTTCTATACCTATGGCATTTCGCAGTTGGGACTGTCATATTAATCCACAATTAAACATAGGAACTAGCCATATTTGGAATTTTAAACTGGCTGCAAATAGAGAACGCCCACGTTTTGTATTGATTGCTTTTCAACAAGAAAATGAGTTTGTTCATTGTGATTTGACTAATTTAAAAGTACATTTAAATTCAGTCTCATATCCATATGATGATCTTAACATAAGCTTCAAAAATGAACGATATGCAATTCTATATTATATGTATATAAGATTTCAACAAAGTTATTATATGAAAAAATCTCAACCGCTTCTAACTGCACCAGAGTTTAAGACAAAAGCTCCTATTATTGTAGTAGATGTCAGTCATCAGAATGAATCACTCAATAATGGACCGATTGATATAAAAATAGAATTTGAAACAGCAACTAATATTGCAGCAAAGACAACAGCTTACTGCATTCTTATTCATGATCGTATAATAGAATATATACCTATCAAAGGACAAGTTCGAATAGTCTTATAAATTGAGTAATATGGATAACAACATAATTTTTATAGACGTACAAGGTTTCAAGAGTAATTCAAATGATTTCATCGCAAAAGAAGTAGCGATTGTTTTCAACAATTATGAATATAACCATTTCATTATAAAATCCCCATTTGATTTTAAATGGTTATCAATAAAAAAGCAAAGAGAAGCAAAGTGGCTAACAAAAAACTATCATCACCTAAACTGGAGTGCTGGATCAGTTTCATTTCAAAGCGTTTGCAATTTTTTAAAAGCCAACGCAAGATGTTCAAAAATTTATGTAAAAGGTGAAGAATAAATTCAGTAAAGTGCGACTTTGACCCGCGCACGAAGGGTTCCGTACGGGCACGAGATATGTAATTCAATACGAACAATATAAACTATAATTTTGGCATTTTTTTCGTTTTTGGGTTTTTTCGGTTTCAAGCGTTTTTTTAGTTTTGGCACTTTTTTCACGTTTTGGCGAATTTTTTTGGTTTTTGAAGTTTTTTTAATTTTGACAATTTTTATTATTTTGGCGTTTTTTTTATTTTGGCGATTTTTTTATTTTGGCGATTTTTTTTAATTTTGGCGTTTTTTTCATATAGGTGATTTTTTTTGGTATTGGCGATTTTTTTTAGTTTTGGCACTTATTTTTTCGTTTTGAGGATTTTTTCGGTTTTTGGCGTTTATTTTAAATTTTGGCGATTTTTTTCGTTTTGGCGATTTTTTTTAAATTTGGTGATTTTTTTTTAATTTTGGATACTTTTTTCATTTTGGCGATTTTTTTTCACATAAACAATTATTTTGGTTTTGGCGCATTTTTCGCGTTTTGGCGATTATTTCGGTTTTTGCCGTTTTTTCATACTGGCGATTTTTTTCCATTTAAACGATTTTTTCGAATTTGGCGATTTATTTTAGTGTTAGAATTTTTTTG
Source organism: Tachina fera (assembly GCA_905220375.1). Lineage (NCBI taxonomy): Eukaryota > Metazoa > Arthropoda > Insecta > Diptera > Tachinidae > Tachina > Tachina fera. The sequence goes on from LR999966.1 coordinate 51,603,179, forward strand.
TTGATTTTTTCGATTTGGCGATTTTTTTAAAATTGTTGTTTTCAGGTTTTGGCGATTTTTTTCGGTTTGGCGATTTTATAATTTTCGGGTTTTTTAGTTTTACCGTTTTTGAAAATTTCAAGAGTTTACCTCTTACGGTTTCCAAGATATAGCAAGTTGTCAAAGTTGTCAAGTTGACGGACAGACGGACAGCGTAGCGAAAACAATAGGGTCCCTTTTTTCACCTTTGGTGTACGGAACCCTAAAAAAGACGATGGTTGGAAAAAATGTTACACCGAAAAATTTCTAACGTTGAGGATATAGGCTGCATCAACTTTAAACCAATGGAAATCAAGTATATAGAATTTCTTTATTGTAGTTATCATAATTTTGGTGTTTGCGCATTAAAAAATGCTATTTTACTAACAAAAGAAATGTCTTGCTTTAAATGAACTTTTTTACTTCTTAAAATATGAATTTACATATGTATGTACATATGTATTATTACAAAATTTAAAAAAATGTTAAACAATAAATGAATACAAAATAAAAGAATGTACAAGTGTTTTCTTATTTCAAATACAAACTACATAAATGATAGAGAAGGAAGTGGGGAGAAGGAGAGTTAACTTTATTGCTTACTTGCAAATTTTTACTTTTTTTGTTTCTCTGCTGATGATTGTACTTAATTGAAACTTTGCTGCTTTAAAATAATCGTATACAAAGAAAATGATTACGTTGCAAAATATAAATGTAATCTACAAAATATTTTACGCACAAGCATCCTCAGTCATACACACAAATACACATACATACATACATTCAAATATATTTCTTAAACAAATAAATAAATACCAGCGACAAACAAGCTGGACCATCCACACACAAGTATTAGAGTGTTCATATACATGAGAAAATTTTATAAATAAATAAAATAATTAAATAAATTGTTTGTTAATTATTTTATTTATAAACAATTTATTAGCGTGAGGAAATCATACACACATTCTACCGATTCATATGAGAATCGCGTAGTAGTCATCAAATCTATTTTCTCTGATATTACTGATATAGTATTACGATAACGAATTTCTATAGTCTGGCAACACTGGGTATTTTCCCTTTGGTACTAGAAAATAAAAATCATGTTTTGCCGTCGGCATTTGAAAAAAATAAAAATGTGTTTTGCCGTCAGCATTTGAAAAAAATAATAATCATGTATTGCCGTCGGCATTAAGAAAAATTAACATGCATTGCCGTAGGCATTAGGAAAAATTATCATGCATTGCCGTAGGCATTAGGAAAAATTAATAATCACTATTTCACCATTGGTATTAGGAAAAATCATATCATGATTTTCCCGTCGGCATATACACTTGTGAAATCTTAATCTTATAAAATCTCTCAATCCACACCTTCAAAAAAAATTACCCGTTATCACAATTAATATTACCCAAAAAAATCACCCATTCCCACAAAGTAAATGTAAACAAAAAACTCTTTATGTAAACAAAAATTAGACGGACTTATTGAACCACCCTCGCAGGTATCAAATTTCACAAATTTCCAAGAATGCAACAATTTTAAAATTTTAATTACCCAAATTTAACAATTTCAGCCACAATTTAACAATTTCAGCCACAATTTTGCAAGTTTAATCGGCGCCAGGATGCCCATTCCACTACTACTCTTCTCCCTATTGATTATGTTGGTAAAATTTTTTACCTTAAATACTTGTATCATGAGTGCATGGCCGACTTCCTAAACGCAAGTTGTAATTCATAATTTAAAAAAATGCGTGTGCAATGCTAAACATGTCTTAAGTGCAACCTTGCGTTGCAGAGAAATTTTTTGCATTTTGTCGGCCTTTAGGAAAGTCGCTATGCAAGTCATACATATGTTTGCCTACAAAATAAAAATGATGCGCGATTTTGACAACTGATACTCATCAAAATGAGTTGCCAAACGATTAGGAACATTGGACGTTGCCATAAAGTTTACAAATGCGTTTACGAAGTGTATGCATTGTAAATATGCAGTGCAGCTTGCGTTTAGGAAGTCGGCCCATCTTTTACTTCTTCGAGATTAACATAAGAGTCAATGCCCTTCAATACGATCTGCATACCTTTGGCACTCTTAAGCTGGTACGTATAAAAACTTTTGTTTTTTTCGAATTCAGTCACTATTTTGCGGAAAACTTTTTTTTCGTATATTTGAATTTTAGTTTCGTCAATGTTACCATGCTCTATTGGAATAACATGAAATGCGTTTTCACCAATGGCCGAGACTAATTTTTTAATTAGGGCGTTAGAATTTTTCTCTCTCAAATATATAGGTGGTGCAGCGGGCTTGTCGTCGGTGACTTGCAATAATGAAAAACGATTTTGACGATTGGTAGATGATGCGCTATTATCCCTAGACATCTTTGGAGCAGATGAAATTTTTAAAGAGTTTGGGCTTCGCCCGCACTTTACCACGGTTATGTATCTGTCCATTCCGACTTGTACCTTGGGTTTTGAGCTACTTTTATCTGTAGTGATAACTTTATTAAGTGATGAACACGAGCCTGAAGGGGATGATATTACTGACTTATATGAAGAAGTACTAGGCAACTGTAATGTTAATGAATCACTATTTGGCATTGGACAAAGCAAAGTTGATCGCTGACGAAAAATTGGATTTGCCGTTAAAAACTACTTTCATTAGATTTATTATTTCTAATTTTTTCATTGAGGGCTTCAGAACTCACAGTAAAATAGGCATTTATGCCGTTAGAACTCACTTCATAATTTTTTGTATTTGTATACTCATATAGAGTATTCCTCAAGGGCACCTTTTTGTGTTTTTTTGTTTGAGGTTATTTTTTGTCTTTGTAATTTATGATTGTTTGTTTTTGAGGTACTCGTATAGAGTATTTTGTTTGCGGTATTTTTGTTTTTGTTATTTCCACTATGTAAAAATATTAGAAAATCACATAAAGCTTATTTATTAAAGTCAGTATGTACCTATTACGAATAATATGCACTACGAATATATTTTTTTGTATAACTTTTTGTTTGTTTAATAAGAATGTAAGAAAAATTCCGCTAATCGACTATTCACTATGAAGGTACAACGATTACTGACGAAAGAGAGAAGTTGACGTAGCAATCTATTTTCTTTAGATTTCTATCTCTCGTACGTTACGATACATATTAAATAAACAGCAACATGTTTTATTAATGTTAAAGATTTTGTCAGCTGATACGTCAACTCACGATACGAATCTACTAATTCTACCATAACTTAAATTTTATAAGAATTATTCTTTAGCATTCGTTCTTTAGAATTATAAAACAAAATTCGGAAAAGAATTCTATTTTAAATTCTTGGTTTTTTAATTCTTCTCGCAAACGAATTAAATCAACTGTTGTTTATTTATTTATGAGTATGATGATGTATGAGTATGCACGAAACCCCTTATGAGGCATCCCACAATCTCCAGGAACATATTACTCAGCTGGAAACATGGTTGAACTTATGGAGAATTAAAGTAAATGAACAAAAGTGTGTTCATATAACGTTTGTTACGGTTTGGATAGTTGGGTATGGGTCCGATAATGATTAATTATCTGCCAAACTAAATACTGCCAATCTGGCAAGCCCTTTAAAGCTCATGGCGGCATCCATCTTTTTTTTCTTTGACTTCATTTTGAAGATTTTGTGTGATATTGGCGGACATTGGCTGAATAGAAGTTTTACGAAGCAGAGCCTTGAAAGGAAAAATAAAGTTAATGAGTTGTATTCATTACCTAAAGATAAAGAGACTTGAAGTTGTTTGTTGTGGTGTAAGTGGCCTGGTGACTAGAGAAAAAGGAAAGAAATAAGGCCGAGTATAAAAAGCGTGTCAGTAGGAGTATTGAAAAGGTGTGGACAGGTGTGCGCAATCACTATTGAACCCGAGTTGGTAACATTCTGTAAGGCAGCCAGGTCAATCTTGTCTTGTCTACTACGTCATCGCCACTACTGTGGCTATCACGATTTTGTTGTGCAAGAGTAGTGGAGTGACCTCAAAGAAAAGAAACAAATTAATACTAAATATTAACTAAATATAGTACTTATTGTAATATATGCTTTGAATTGTATAGTAACTTAAGAAACATAATTGTAGCAAAATACTAATGAAAATTTCTTTTACAATTGTATAGACATCGATTTGAGCGCTCAACATCGATAAAAACCCACCCAAATAGTAACTTTTGCTAAGCATCCTTTGATTGGATCGAATCACGAAAGTTTCTGTTATCTTTTTGCTTTGTAGTGGAATTGGTAAATAGAACTCTCTATAGAATTGCTTACTAGTGAGTCTAGCTATAAAATAACTAATAATAAAAAAACATTAAATTAAATGTGAAGTGAATCATGAAATAAAAAGTTTATTATTAAAAGTGGTAGGGTACATCATGATACCTATGTATATAGGGTAAGCAATATAGAAAATTAAAGATTAGGGGTTATTGCAAAAAGTGGTCAGGCAGTAAACATGGATACGTGTACAGCGTATACGGGGAGGGTAGACCAGAGGATCAGTACATCTTTTAAGATTCTTGTTGTGATGGCAGGTATAGACGGAAAATGGTAAAAGTAGAGTAACATCTGATGAATACAGAAGTAAATACTGTTTTTTTGTTTATTGTCCGGAACAGAAAGAACCCATCCAGCCGAGTAGCTGCTATGGCCAATTATCACATTCGGAATATTATCTTTCCAGTCGCCTGTAGCAAGTGGAGAGCCACGGACAGTATCACGTTTACCCCAAGAAAAGATACTTGTTCCCCATTCGAATCAACAATCAAAATATCCCTCAACATTCACTAGTAAAATACCTTGATCGAAGGCTTACATGGAAACATCATATTGACTCTAAGCTACCTCAAATGAAACTTAAGGTAACTCAAAAACCATGGTTGATTGGCAGAAATTCCACACTCAGCCTAGACTGCAAACTTTTACTATACAAGTCGTTTTTGAAGCCAATATTGTGGTACGGAATTCAGTTATGGGGCACTGATTCAGCTTCAAATGTTGCGAAAATCCAACGAGACAAAACAAAATTTTAAGGTTAATAACATCTGCTCCATGATACATTAAAAATTCAAATTTACATCGAGATTTAAATATGCCACTGGTGATTGAAGAAATTGCAAGATACGCAGGCAAATAATTAACTAAACTCGAGTCACATCCTAGTCCCCTTGATCGTAACATCTTGAATTTTACTGGAAACATCCGCCTAAAAAAGAGGGACACAAGGGCTCTTATACTCAACACTACAGATGGGACTGCTTGAAAATACTTGTTTCCCCTTTTGATTATCACTACTTATGTATGATTTATAACTATCACTAAGTTTATGTCCGACACTGGTCGGGCCTAATAATTATATTTTAGATTTAAGATTTGAATTCTTATTGTTAGTTAATTTTTGAAGATACAATAAATGTAGAGCTGGCGAACAAAACTAGACATGTCCTCAGTACATGATTTTTTTTTAATTTTTTTCGGGTTCTCCAAGTACACATCTATCATGTCACGAAATATTTTCATTCAAAACTAGTTCGATCCAACCTTAAAAAAATAAAGAAAACTAACTTTTCCTTGCTAGTCTATATCAAAGTAGTTCAGTTATTTGCCTCTCCTGTAAAAAACAGTTATCGGGACTAGTCTGGTTTTGTTCGCCAGCTGTTCAAATAAAAACATGTATTAAAAAAATTTAACAACATTCTTATAACAATTTGAATTTGAAAATAACACATTTTTGTGGACTGGCAATGCCGTAAAAAGTTGCACAATTTACTCTAATAATAGGTGTGTTAAACAAGATTTCGTACAAGTTCCAACTAATGAGAGAATAAATAAAGTTACTCTCTGAACATGCGAGTTATCCAAAATTTATGGATAACTTGCAAAAAACCAAAATTGCACACCTTGAAATACCAATGTTGCTTACTTTTTACATTAAATTTAATTTAAGTGATTTTAGTCGCTTTAAACGCATAGCATTATAAAAATAAAAATTTTGCATCATTGGCAACAGTTGTAAAAACTAAATGAAAATAGGTTCCAACAAAGTAGAAGTTACCAGAACTATTAAAAAAAACATTTTTTTACATTTAAGAAATGGAGAAACACACACAAATGTACTTACAACTTCAATTTTGTATAAAAAACTTTCCGTTTTTAATAAATTTTTATGCAAAAACTTTTTCCTATATTTGCAAATTTTATGATTAATTTTTCAGTTTCATGTTTTTTTTTTGATTCTAAAAATTATAATGGCAGCAGAGCCACAAAGCCAGGGTATCCCACAAATTATTAAGTGACAGCAAGCAGGTTTATTACGACTTTAACACATCTACGGGCCTTTTCACAATGTACAATTAAAAGCTAACACGGAGTTTAACGAGAAGTTTGAGAACTGTCAGTTAAAGTTCACGTTAACTCTTAATCATACATTGTAAAAAGGGAGGCTAGTAGTGTAGCAACAGTTAAATGTTTAATTTAATTTTCTTAGTACTACAGTCTGTGAAAACTGCCTACTTCCGTAAAAGTCGGGGGGTAAAACTTGCGTAAGCGTTCTTATGAAGGTCCAAATCCCATCGGCAATATTAGCCTCATCAATAAATAAACATAATTTTTAAAAAATATCAGAGTTGTGTGAATTCAGTAAGAAAATAAGGTCAGAGAAATCGTTAAAAATTTCCTGTCTCAAACGAATACTGATATACTCGGAACAATGAAATATCATGTGTTAAGCGTTGTCAACCACATTACAACTGGAACTAGGGATGGGCAAAAAATATCGATATTTCGATATATGAGAGAAAAACATCGATATATATCGTCGATATTTAAAAATCCGATATATCGATTCTTATTTACGAGTATCGGGTTTCGATATTTTTAAGAGCTTAACCGTTTCTCAACTTTACGATATCGGCATCAATTTGATGCGAAGAAAAAAATTCACAAAAACAGTCAAGGCGCATGTATACGGTGACCCTACCAGGCAGTGATGCAAGAATTTCTTCACCAATAATGACTAAGTGAAGACAAAAAAATGGCTAAAAACTAGCCAAAAAATGACTAAGCGTCATCGAATTCAAAAATCAAAAACTTTAGCAAAAACAAGAAGGTATTTCATATATTATTTTTTTAAAGCAAATCGAGAACTTTTTTAGAATAAATAAAAACAATAAATTGAAGTAATAAATAAAATTATTTTTCTTAAGATTATAAAAAAAATTCCCATTTAGTGCAAACTTGCAATACTAGCAGTATTGCAGGTCTTTTCAGTCTTTAATTTTTCATTTAAATTTTCATTTTCTATTTTTAACCCCCGAATAAAAAAGTGGTGTTATAAGTTTGTAGTGTGTGTCTGTCCGTGTCCACGTACAGACCAAACGGCTAGACCAGTTTTTTCTGTTTGAAAGGTGATTTGATCGAGAAGGTCACATCTTCTCTAGATATATTCTTCTCTAGATATCTTCTCTAGATATATTCGGTGGTTTTCAAAATTTTTAATTTTGTTATTTATTTAAACTTTAATTTATATCTTATTTTTATTTTTAACCTGCCTTGTATTGACAATTTGTTTTTAAAGCCTGGTACTCTGTTCACAATTCCGTGAAATATTTGTGAAATAAATTCGCAAAAGTCATGTCTTTCCGTGCAAAACTAGTCTAGCATCATTTTAGTTTAGCTGCGAAACAACATGAGCAGTGCTTTTCCGCACGGAATTTTAACAATGTTGCATACTTTCAAGTAATAAAAGCAAGAAATTTATAAAAAAAACGTGAGTTGGGCTACATTTAGTACATGTCAATTTTTCATGCGAAATAATCAAGGTTTTTCGCAACTTCGAACAGAGCACCAGGCTTAAGCCCGCCTACGAAAAGTCACGCATTAATCCTTTTTATTTCATGCCTCACTAATAAACTAAAAAAGCCTGCCTGCACAGGTAAGCAGAAAAGGCACAGTGTAAATTGCGTCTAAGCGCTTTTAGAATGCTGCAACAAAAATGGGAAGTTTGAAGCGGGATTTATTGATATTAACGCTAAAACAATAACATATTACTCTGTTATTTTTTTGTAGTTAATAAATGTTCCTTTGTTGAAAATTTAAATTTTTTAATGAAAAATCACAAAATACTTTCATGTTTTAATAAATAGCTAGATTAAAATAAAAATGGCTAAAAAATAGCTAGTAGCAAAAATCACTTTTCTTCCGGCTAAATGGGATCAAAAATGGCTAAATTTAGCCCGAAAATAGCTAAATTGGCATCACTGCTACCAGGCCAGGTGACTTTTGTTTGTTAATTAAGCTAAATCGTCGGTTGGTTATTGGTTTTCTGCAGACTACCTGGCTCACGATGTCGACAAGAAATTTTTGTTCGCTTATTTATATTGAAAACAAAAACAAATGTTCTTATTTTGTTTTTGTTTTCAATATAAATAAGCGAACGAAAATTTCTTGTCGACATCGTGAGCCAGGCAGATAATGTATTTTGAATATACTGTGTCGCAAACCAATAACCATCAGACGAAATGTCGAATTTGGTTTGTATGGTATAAGCCTAAAGGCTCAGTTAGCCGACTGTAATGTAACTGCAACGTAACGTAGGAAACAGCTGATCGATATTTTGAAATTAAAATTAGGTTACGTTACATTACATCTCTATAACCATTTTCATTACTTTTCACATAACAATTTCGATCAGCTGTTTCCTACTGTTGCAGTTAATTTATATTACAGTTGGCTAACTGAGCCTTAAGTCTATGCTCCTATTATCATCAACAATCACTCTAAAATATTAAGTTTTGTATGGTGTTTGACATTTCATATAACCTGACAAGACAATGTAACGTTGCATCACGCGGTTTTTGTGCTGCAATTTTTGTTGTAGAACCAGGGCTAATTTTTTGATGTGCCTTGGTCAATATACGGAGAAACTACAAGTAATATTTAATGTGGTTTTGGTTATTGCTTCAGTGGATTCGTGTAAAGAAATATGCCGTGTGTGTGGAAATTTAAAAACAAAAAAAAGAATACAACGAACCCGCTTCTTGCAATTTGTGTGGTAAGACATACAAAACATATGGAAATGCATTTTTTGTGACAAAATTGAACAAATGAACGAGTTGGACCCAGCTCCTTCACATACTTTTTTTAGCCAAAAAAAATTCCATACAACTATTTTTTTCTATTTTGACATCTTTTACATGGAATACGTACCAAGGTGTATTTAAACAGGTGGCAGCCCTACTTCAGCTGATAATTTTTTGTTCTATGTGCTTTGTAGCTAACGAATGTCAGAAACTCCGTTTTGTTTTGGTTTTGGTACAAAAATGTTTGTGCTTTGATATTACTCGGTTCTTTACACAGCTATGGTTGCCGTATTATTGTATAACAAATCCTTACGCAGTCACCTGTATAATAACACCACGGTACGTACTTTTCTAAAAATCTACTGACAGCACTAACTGATATAATTTTTGAAAGCAAAAAAAAATAATAAAACGTCACAAAATTTTTTATGAAAAATTAGTTTTTTGTTTCGAGCTGTTTTAACCAAAATATGCCTATTTTTAGAATATCTGTTTTGACATTTATACACAATAAATGCGATTTAAGTATAAATACATGTACGTATGCATATACATATGTATGTACATATATGAATTTCCTTTCACACTGTTTTTGTTAAATTTTTTGTTTCCATTATTTTATTGTTTATATTGAATTGTTTTATTATTTTTATTTAATCTTTCGTTTAATTGTTTTTATTGAATTCTTTGATAAAAAAATATTAAATTTTTAATAAAAAATATATGTAACATGTTTGGAAATATGTAAGTTTGTATGTGTATTTATTTCAAATTTGGAATGTTTTTACAACAAATAATTTTTCATATAAAAAATATGGATGTATCGAAATATCATTGTTTTAAAAAAATATATATCGATACTGTTCAAAAATATCGATACGATATATTTCGATAAATTTTTCCCATGTGGCCATCCCTAACTAGAATACAAATTAGAGGCCCTCACCCATATTATGTGTACATCATCATATCACACCATCATAGGACTGGCCAGTAAGAAGGCTATTCAATATTTCGATATGGAGAGAACCCAAACGGGTCCCCAAAAACCACGGTCGTCTAGGAATTTCTGGAAATAAGGAGAAGAAAAATTCTCCAGTGGAGCACGATCTTTCAATAAACTTCTCATTCCACTGATGTTGTAAAAGATATCTGCTATCTCGAATAGCTTTCAAAGACGTTAATACGTAATTCAGAAAAATGTTTAATGGGAACAAGAAGTACACATGTAAATTGCTACATATTTGTTTTTAAATGTCCAACTTTATTAAACTTATTTTATTGAAGGAGTATTAATAAAGATCAAAGTACTTGCCTGGTGGAAGACATGTTAGCGCAGCCAGCGTATGGTAAGGGATTTCAAAAAGATGCTAGCCAATTTCACTACGGTGGGTACCGCGAACATTTTACCCCTAGGAGGCAAGTTTTCTTCCAACACGTTCAGTAGGAATAATAACAACAGGTTCCTGAAACCTGTCAAAAACATTTAATTTAGAGACAAACACATTTAAATCCTTACGACTTTTACCTTGTCTCCGTTAACGAAAGCGGATCTGATTCATCGCGTATATGTCTTAGCTGCAATCGTAACAAAATTACTTGCATTGCTGTAATAGCAGTTCAATCCACAAGCATTGCAACACACCCCAAAAGAATAAGAATGCTGAATGCAAGAAATTGACTGACATACTTTTGAGTCACAATATAAATTAATAATTACCAAATCCTTTTTTTATTGGTCGTTTAAATAATACTTACCATTGTCATTGTGAAAAAAGAAACAAAAGATAGTTGGGCTAATTAAGATTTGTAAAACTAGTATATGTATAAGCAAGAAAAATTATTCAATAAATCAGACTTTAATTTATAAACGCAAACTGGCAATAACTTGCCTTGTTTTTTAATTAAATTCGCACCTCCTTTGAGCGCCTAATGATAAGTTGGTCTCCCTGACAGGTGTAAAAACTAAACAAGGGACTATAGGGCCTCACAAATACACGCACGATAACTAATACACGTTAGGGCTAACTTTTGAATCCTGCACTTTCACGCATTACACCAAATTAGCAATAAAATCGATACAATTTAACATATTGGTTTTTTTCATTGAAAGTACATATCGCTCATTTACTTAAACAACGTCAAGTTAGCAATACAGAATACTTCACCCTGCCATATTTCATCTTCTCTAAAATATTCATGCAAATGGCGTGTAATGGCTCACTTTTTGATAGAAGACCACTTTTTATTATCTCCAGTGAGTTGTACATATGCAAATTGAAACCTTTCGTCGGTTTGTTTCTGTTTTGATTCGGGTTGCCATTCGTACTGATTTTACCAGTACATGTACTGGTTTTTATTCAATGTACTGTTATATGCATAACACCCAAATCAGTACGCAAATGTACTGGTTTTTTTTAAATTTTTCCTTCAAATAATTTTACTTGTTTACAATTGCTTTACTTCCCTTATTCCTTTTGATTTGTTATGAATCACCCAGTTAAAATTCAGTTTTCAATTCAAAATATAAATATGAATATTCAGTCGTTAAGCAGCTCTGGGTCGGGGAACATCTCTCGCGTCATCGTAATTATTTCTTAAGTGCGGTCAGGCTTGTGTGTGTTGTTTGGCCTTCGAGAGTTTTTCGTCTAGCTCGCACTGGTTGACTGATCTGCCACGGATAACCGTATAATCTTGCGGTTTTTTGTGGAATTTCTTTAACAACCACATTGCCTACTTCCTATGTGAAGGCATAGGTCGTGTACAGTCACAAAACCTTTTAAAATACTGTTAATACCGTCTTGGGCATATGGTCTACGTTACTCCGCCCATATTTGTGCAACACCATATTATGCAAATTTACTTTGCATTAATATGTTTAATAAATAAATAAAATAAATAAATAAATATGGATATTCTTTTTGATGAATATTTATACCTAAAATCTTTTTCCAAAACAGTATCAAAAGATCTAACTGTTGAAGAAAAATGGAAGGCGTTTTGAACAGTGGAAGGTTTGAGAATATGGAAAAAAATTGTAATTGTATATTTTCTATCCCACACTCAAATGCTGATACTGAAAGAATCTTTAGCTTAATGTTTTCTCACTGGAGAAAAGAAAGAATCAAATTGTTCGGAGGGTGAATTGGTAATCAAAACTCTTTTTGGGTACAGTTGTAACGAATTTTATAATTTTTTAAAAACTGAAAATGGCATGAGACATATTGTTAACAATGTCCAAAAAAAAATTAATAAATACTTCTAGTGTTTATTTTTTAGTTTTATATCATTATATTTTTAATAACAATTTAATATTCTTAGAATTGAATTCACATTTTGTAAAATGCTTTGATGTGATATTTTTTTATTTTGTTTTTTGTTAATTTTTTTTTTTTTGTAATTTTTTTTTTCTGAATTTCTTCTATCAGTTGTTTTTTGGTCTTATATAGGTAATTTAATCCATATATTTTTAATTATTTAACAAATGGTTTTTTATATTTAATAAAAAAAATTATTTAGGGTATTCACAAGGTCTCCTATCCAGTCACATTTTCATAAGACATAATATAAAAATCGCTCAAAAAATGTTTGTCCTAACCATAAAAAATAATACATTTTTTTCTCCCATCTATTTTTTTAAAGCCTTTTTCCATTTGAAATTCAAAAATAAAACATTTTTAAGGGGTTTTAAAATTATAACCTATGGCAATGTAGATAGGATACTTCGTGAATACCCTCATTATATTGACAGTAATTTGTATGAACTTAGAATTTTTGGTGCATTTAAAACAAATGTGCCGATCAATGGCATTACTTTTATATATTTTTAATAATTTGACGTGAAGTTTTTGTTATATCGAGCCTTTTTTTCGATTTTATCGTAAGCGACAAGTTATCGAAAATAGATTTTTTTGTTGAAATTAAAATTTTATGGGCCTAACCATAGTTTGGAGTTATTAAAATGCCAAAATTTTTGATAATTTTTAAGATCCGAACTGTAAAATTTTATCGTAAGCGACAATTTACGTACAAAAATAAATTAATTAATTATAATTTTCTTTTTGTTTTAATAATCGTTTAAAACTTATGAACTCAATAAAATTTTGGGTCAAACTTTGTGTACTGGGGGGCTACTCTCTATTGCGATGCGAAAGAAAAATGCTACGAAATCGAACGATTGGTACTCTCTAATGCGTTTGCGCATTTGCTTTTCGCATCTGTTTTTTTTTTCGTTCGCAAGCCTGGTATCACCGCACTCTGTAATGCGAAAGTAGCTGCCAAAATCGTTCGATAATCGCAAATATCTTGCGATAGCTAAATAGCAAACGCAAAGGGAAAAAACATGTGAGTACGTTGAAAAAATATTTATATTGGATATTAAAATTATTTTTTGAGTAAAAGCAAATAAAAATTACATTAAATTTTGTAATCACATACATACATATGTACCTAAAAATGTAAAATAAAGGTGAAATATAATGAACCAAACCATAGCGTTCATACTGTGCTGCAATTTTCAACAAGTGCTTGTTTTAGGCTTATCTAACCGTTTGTATGTGACTACCATGTTGTAAAAGCTTTTTTGACTTATTGTGCCCTTTCTGCAACTAAATCAAATTTGATATGCTTGGAACATAATATTCTCTCAATGCCACGCATATCTCTTGTATGCAATGTGACATTGATTGCTGCGATAGTCCTAAGATATGGTCCTGGCCAATTTGATGTTGGTACATGCCTTGGCAAAGTAATTTTAATGCGGCGGCTAGTTTTATAGTAGTTGGAATTGCTGTGGATCTCTTAGCTAGTGCTGAATAGCTTTTAGAACATAAAGAAATGCTTCCTTTTTCAAACGGAACGCAACAGACTACTCACTATTTTACTTTCAATTAAAAAATCTTCACTTTTTCATAACTTTCCTTTTTTGAAAATACGTTTTTTTACATATTTTGACACTTCATTACTGTCATTCTTTGCCATATTTTCTTTTGAAAAGTCAATGTTGCCACTTTATCAAAGAATTTTGCGAAAGGACTTGTGAAAGTAATAGAGAGTACCAAATTGGCATCTCATCGCATTTAGCTTTCGCATCGTAATTGCTTTCGCATCGCAATAGAGAGTAACCCCCCTGGTTTTTTGTCGAATGTACTGATATTTTCCTTACGATGTACTGATTTTTCCAATTTCAAAAATGGCAACCCTAGTTTTTATGTATGGGACATTTTTAATAAAATTGAGTTATTGATTGATTATATATGAATAATGTGTCCTCTTTCCAAATTCGTTATGAGTTTTCCGATATCTGGAGATATAGAGGTGAAAATTTGCGTCATTTCCAAAATTTTTGAACATTGTAAAGTCTGTTTTACGGCAATCAACAATTTTTTCATATGTGGCACATTTCTCAAGTAATTGTTATTCAAGTCTGTTATAATGTATATCAATGCATATTCTACTCAAAGAACGTAAATCAAAGCAAAGTACAAAAATTTAACTATTGTAAATGAAATTAATTGATATTTATTTTTTATTAATAAAATTTCTTTTATTGAATATAATCACTGTCTTTTATTGCTTCCTTTGTTTTACCTCTAATAGTCATGTTATATAAATAAAACTGATATTTTCACCTTTTATATCTACTTAAATATATACAGTAATTTAAACCACTTGAGCAAGTAGTGAACAATATTGTTTTTATGAATGTGGAATGCGTTGCCAAAGATTTTTGTAATTTTTTCTTTAAGTCCTAATAACTTTTCATGTTCGATGGAAAAAGTTTATCAACTTTAAGTTTGAATAAAAAACATATGAATTATATATACTATTACTTTTATTATTAAACAAAAAATTCTATCGTGTATTTTTATAAAACTAATGAACTACCCTACAAGAACACTACCAGTCAATTGACTGCTCATTTGATCGATAGTCAGGCAGTATATATTCATCATTGCGTAGAACAAAGTTTCCATCACTTTATTAAGGGCTAAATGAAAAATGTGATGGAAACTTTTGTGTACGTGTGATCTTGCATCTCTCTCTAACTAACGAATATAACATATAGTTGAACTGCTCACTCCAGTGCTTTTTAATAATCAATGATAGCATAAATATTACTCAAGTTTGACTGATCATAATTGATTTATATATCCCCCACAATTGAGTAATCATACATGATTGATATAATGACAATATAGTTTTTATTATTTTAATTGTTTTTTTTTATTATAAAATGATATAAAAATAAATAAATAATTTAAAATAATAGATATACTTCAGCAAAAAAACAATAAACCAGGCGGTATATTGCCCTCCTTACACCTTTTCACCGCCAACGCTTCTTGCTTTTTACAAATACATATCTAAAATTTTGAAAAGAGATATAAATTAATTAAATTTTGTAAATTTCTTTATTAAATATTGTTTTTACTTATCTTTTTTTAACACTTTTAAATTTTACTTTTCACAGACATAATTAATTTTAGTTTTCTTTAAATAAAACTCCATGTAAAAGTTTTGGCATATGTACATTAGATGTTCCACTCTAACATACATGCTAGAGTAGAACAACTATAATTAATAAATAAATCCATCATCACTTCCTATCAAATGACTAGTCAATTGACTATCAATATTGAATTCAATATAAATTGCTGCAATTGTGTTAGTGAAAAAAGTTTGTTTGTGTTAGTTTCAGTCATTCATTTCTTGTAGGGTAAACATTCTTCATCGATTTTCTCGAAAACAAATTTTTGTCCAATACATCAAAACAGAAACAAACCGACGATTTGCCAAAGCACTAATAATTATTATTTTATTAATTCAGTAAAATATTTTTTATTAAAAATACATTGAAATTGATTATTGAGGAGGGGTTAAGCTAGATCCTATGCTCATTTCACTGTTGCTAATACAGATTATCAGGGAACCTTTACCCAACAATTTCTTAGAAAAACTAGATTTATTATGTTATTGAAAACAAATATTTTTCTGAATAAGTAAAATGATAATTTGGGATTATTATTAAATTGTAACAATTCCCAAAAAACACTAATTCAACTGATTTTCTTAAAAACTAGTTATTTTGAGTTATGACGTTGTTTGAATAAATGAGTGATATATGTAAACATATTGAAAAATTAAATTTAACATTCCTAACTCTTTGTTTTTCAGCTGACATGAATTGACTTAGTCCCGGTTCACAAAACTTCAACTTTTGTTGATCAACTCGTTATTCAGCTGGTAGAAAAACATTGATATTTGTATTTCCTTCTCCGTCTTTTTACAGCTGAATTACGAGTTGATCAACAAAATTTGAACTGTGTTAACCGGGACTTACTTTAACACTAACTGTGTTCTTAAAATAGATTCCTTAACAGTCATGCTAAAACTTTAACCAAACATTAACATTGGAACCCTAAGTTAACTAGAAGTTAAAATTAAAGTTCGTCATTTTATGTTACTTGCAACCGCAAGTAAGATAATTCCATACTATCGATAGTTTTCCATCAAACTATCGAAAATATCGAAAGGCGTGACTATCGATAGTTTGCCAACTCTAGAAAGTACCCAAACAATGTGTACTTCAAAAATTATAGTCCTCTGCCAAAGCATGGATCTCATGTACGATGTCATTAAATGTCCTCGGGTTACGTAATATAAAACACAAGTCCGAACTATGCGTAAAAATAACACTGTACAACAAAATAACATTTTTTGGCTATCCTTTAGATAAAATTACGCGGACTATATGGATTTCGATGCGTTAAATTCAAATCTGCTTTCAGTTTTTCTCTATCACGTAGAGATTTTTTTTTATGGGCGTGGCTAATTTTGCCCCCTAAATTAGTCGGCCATACTAATATATTTTACTATAACTCGAAACCCGCTATTTCGATTTTAATAAATAATAAACCAAAAGACGCGCCACAAAATTTTGTTAAAAAAAATTAATAATCATTTTTTACCTATCTTTTATGGTTTCGGAGTTATTCAGAATTTAAAAAAGAAAAAAGTTTTTTTATGCAAAAATCGCGTAATTTTTTTACATGAAAATTGCAATAAAAAAATCAGAAACTCAATAGTTTTATATTTTTTACATTTTTCTTAAAACCACATATCCTAGGAATAAAACAAGCTATAAAACGTGAAAATCCAGCAATAAATCTTGATTTTATTCGCAATTTAAAGCAGGTACCTAAAAATGGAAAAATGTGTGTAATGCATTAAATGCAGTCACATTTACATCTGGTAATGCTACTGAAAGGGCATTGCGGGCAGGTAACAGAACTAAAAGAAAATATAAAATAAAGAATTTTGGGTATACATAAGTATGTTCACTCATCAGTTGCCATACAATAACTATTTGTGAAACCGAAAAGTAAATTTTCAACCGCAACAAAATTAAAAAAAAAATAGCTAAAAATTTTAGCATAAGCTGAATTTAAAAAGTGATAATTTCTTCATCTATTTTTTGGTAAGTATTATTATTACTAATTCAAAATGTTGTATTTATGATGCGAAGTAATAGTTTTGTATCAAATTGTTGCAGGTTTCAAAATGCCAAGGCTTTGTAAAAATTCTGCTGATTCATTCTGTTATGTATGTGGTGATTTAACTTTAAAATCGCAACGCCAGACAATAACTTCCCAGGTTAAGAACGCCTATAAGCTATGCTTTGGGTTTCCTATCGATGAAAGAGATAAATATTGGCTACCAAAAATATGTTGTAATAGCTGTTCAAGGGCTTTAAGAGGTTTGATCAAAGGAAATCGCAAGTCTATGCCATTTTCGACACCAATGATTTGGAACGAACCAAAAAACCATACAAATGATTGCTACTTTTGTATGACTACAACACGTGGGTTTTCCAGAAAGAACAAAAATAAAGTCATATATCCCAATATTTCATCCGCCAAACGACCAGTTCCTCTAAGAAGTAATGATTTGCTTCCAATGTCCCCTACATACGAGGAAGAAGATGTTAAGTCTGCAAGTACTGAATCCAGTTACGACACGATGGCTGCTTCTGCAAGTTCAACATTTACAAGTCCAACGAGCAAACGTTATTTTCCGAAGCAGTGCGACCTGAATGACTTAGTTCGTGATTTAGGACTTTCAAAAACAAAGGCAGAACTTCTTGCATCCAGATTGAAGCAATGGAATCTGGTAGATAAAGACGTGAAAGTCACATACTTTCGAAACACAGAAGAAGAATATTTGAAATACTTCAGCAAAGACAGGGATTTAATATTTTGTAATAATGCTGATGGTCTTCTGCGAGAACTTTCGTTCAGTGATAAATCTGAAGAATGGCGACTTTTTATTGATTCATCAAAGACGAGTTTGAAAGCAGTTTTGCTTCACAATGGCAACAAATATCCATCAGTCCCACTAGCGTATTCAAGAAACATGAAAGAAAACTATTATAATATGAAAGTGTTACTTAACAAAATTAAATACACACAGTACTCATGGAGCATTTGTGCTGATTTGAAAGTTGTAGCAATGTTAAATGGATTGCAATGTTGATATACCAAATTCTGTTGCTTTTTATGTGAATGGGATAGTCGCTCAAAAGAAAATCACTATAAAGATAAAAGTTGGCCAAAGAGAGTAAATTTTATTCCAGGAGAAAAAAATGTTTCAGAAGAACCTCTAGTTCAGAAGGAAAAAATTATCTTACCACCTCTTCATATAAAGCTAGGCCTAATAAAAAACTTTGTTAAAGCAATGAACAAGGATGGTGATGGCTTTCTATATCTTAAGAGCAAATTTCCTCGAATCAGTGATGCAAAAATAAAAGAAGGAATTTTCGTTGGTCCACAAATACGAGAGCTTATGAAGGACGCAGTCTTTAAGACGAAGTTGAACGGCGTGGAAGAAAGAGCATGGACGGCTTTTGTGAATGTGTGTAACAATTTTTTGGGAAATAAAAAAAGTGAAAACTACCATGAAATCATTCAAGAACTGCTTTCTGCCTATGAGGCTCTAAAATGCCATATGTCGCTTAAAATTCATTTTTTAAACTCGCACTTGGATTTTTTCCCCGAAAATCTTGGTGCCGTATCAGATGAACATGGTGAAAGGTTTCATCAAGACATGATATATATAGAAAAGCGTTACAATGGAAAATCATTAGAAGTAATGCTTGCAGATTTTTGTTGGTCCATTCGACGAGAAACTTAATTGAAGATATGAATAGGAATAAAAATGTCAATTAGTAAATAACAAGACACTTTTTAATTTTAAAACGTTTTTAAAGTACAAATATTTTTCTTACAAAAATGGTGTTTTATTTCAAATAGTTAAGTGTTGTAGTTCAAGCTAGCACTTTTTCTTAAAACTGAATATACATACTTAGCGCTTCTAGCTTAGTTTATTGACAGCATACATAATAATACATAAAGTGAAAAATATTTGCGACTAAAAGTTTTTCATTATATTTTGAGAGCTAAAAAAAATTAATATTAAACCAAAATTATTTATTTCGCCAATAATTTCTGAATACTCGGAGTTATTGAGAAATTATTAGCAGCTGAAATAAAAAAACATTGGATCAGCATTTAATGCATTACACACATTTTTCCATTTTTAGGTACCTGCTTTAAATTGCGAATAAAACCAAGATTTATTGCTGGATTTTCACGTTTTATAGCTTGTTTTATTCCTAGGATATGTGGTTTTAAGAAAAATGTAAAAAATATAAAACTATTGAGTTTCTGATTTTTTTATTGCAATTTTCATGTAAAAAAATTACGCGATTTTTGCATAAAAAAACTTTTTTCTTTTTTAAATTCTGAATAACTCCGAAACCATAAAAGATAGGTAAAAAATGATTATTAATTTTTTTTAACAAAATTTTGTGGCGCGTCTTTTGGTTTATTATTTATTAAAATCGAAATAGCGGGTTTCGAGTTATAGTAAAATATATTAGTATGGCCGACTAATTTAGGGGGCAAAATTAGCCACGCCCATAAAAAAAATCTCTACGTGATAGAGAAAAACTGAAAGCAGATTTGAATTTAACGCATCGAAATCCATATAGTCCGCATACTTTTATCTAAAGGCTATTTTGGCTGTTGTACAGTGTAATTAAACGAGTAACCGCATTCCCCAGTTAGTGAAGAGAAACAATAGGGGAATATGTAAAGGTTAAAACGGTCTTCGTTATGCAGTAGACCACACATCCAGTCGAAGTAGTGGAAATAGGCGCGTCAGTTGCAAAGGGCACAAATCCATTTAAGATATATCTTTGAATGCAGGAGTAAAAGTGCGACCTAATGAATTCGACTGGGACACCAGATTTCTTTGTGGGGGCTTCCCACAAATCTTTATTCTACCCGACAGGTCAAAGGAACCAATAGGAAAAATTTTATTAAATGTGGCGCTAAACTTGTTATAATCAAACGTGGGGGAGTAGGAGCTGATCTCGCGGAATAGATTTGAATTGAATAGCTTTATTTTCAACAATTCTTTCGCCGCTAACAAGATAGCCCTTAAATCAGGGGGTAGCTCATTAGCCAACACATATATCGCCTGCACCGGCATCCAAGGCATCGCCGAAGGTTTGAGTTTTGGAAAGTTCTTATCCTCTGTTCTATGTAGTGGGGTGCATGTGCCGTAACCTGGCAACGATCTGTAAAATTTCAAAGCAACATTAGGTCTCAGACCTGCTCTAATAGATGTAAGTTTCTTCAAAAAATTAGCCGCATTCGCGGCATCCCTTATAACACGATTATAGTGATCCTGAATCGTCATTGTGTTTCTTATTGTCATACTATTATTGGGGACCTTATCAGATAGACAATGAAGAAATAGCATATCATTGTCACTATTTCATGGTGATGGTGGGTTGCGTCCCTTAACGTTTCTCATAAAACGCCAGGCATCCCTAGTATTGGAGTATCGATTGAGCTCATATATTCTATCTTTATAGCTCCGACTTTTAGCCTCGAGCACCGCCTTTTTCCAGGCCTCATAGGCCAGCAATGCATCTTCCATGTTGGTAGGGCATGGATAGCGATTCGCCTTCTTACGAGCTGCTACATTCCTACGAAATAGTATATTGTCATTATTTCACCAGGTTTTCGGTACACGTTTCACAGAATCAATTGGATAGGTAGCCTTAGACAATTCCCTGTTAAATGCATCAGATATATCACGCGGGTCGCTAGGTAAAATTAACGATAACAATTTCCTCATCAACATCTTTTCAGCAGTAAATCTAACTGGTTTAGTTATTACCGCATCAGCCTTCATAAGAATCGGAAGGTTATGAGAGCAGCCAATAAAAAATTAAAGGGTGCTTCAAGAAATTTTAAAACGAGTGAAGCTATTGTCGAGAACAGTCCCAGAATACACGCCCAAATGAAAAGTTAGATTGATTGATAAAGCTAAAAACCATATTTCCTCTTGGAAGATCAGCACGATCACTCCAGGAGGTATCACGCGCGTTGAAATCACCGGCAAAGATTACAATCTCCATGTTCTCAATTACAGAAATGAGACGAGCAATCTCACTCCTATAGATGTCAGGTTTAAAATATACCGAAACAAAAGTAAGTACGGATTAAGATTTAAAGTTTTAACAATAAGTATTTCACCATTGGTAGTATATGTGATCCTCTGGGCGCGAATGTTCTTTTTTAGGGATATGGCGGTACCACCATGCCGCCCATCCCGCAATTTATGAAAAATGTTATAGTTAAATAATCTGTAGTTATCATCAGTGTCGTCGATTCTAAAAATCTCAGATAGGAGGCAAAGGTCAATATTGTTGTAGTTAATAAAGCGTTCTAAGTTTGGCTTATTTGAGAAAAAAACTTTATATATTGTACTGTATGATCTTCATTTTGAATACCAAGAGACTATGAAGTAACTGCATCAGCTGCCTCAAAATTTTGTGATTTTGTGAATGAATTAATCATCTGGGAATTAAAATTGTCTAAAACGCGAGGGGCGGAGGTATTGTCATACTTCGCGAAATACGTGCGAATAAATTCCGTGAATTGTGAGAGAATTCTTTGAAATTCGGGGACTTTCTCATTACTCCTGTAAATAATGGACTGTGGGACAAAGTAGTTAGGATTAGGTCGAGGAGGCGGCGAAGGTTTACGAAAAACTACCTTACTATATCTGCTTGATGTCAGGATCCTGTTTACCTCTGCATCCCTGTTTTTAACAGGGGCAGGGTTATTCTGGCCAAGATCCGGAAATTTATTTATTTATTTATTTATAATATTTAAAGACATAATAAATTATGAAATTAAATTTTAATAAGGTACTAACTACAGAGGTTTTCGACCTAAGCTTATTATAATTTAGATAAGGTGATAAATGTTACAATGTTTTAATATGGAGATTACTTTAAGTATGTTTTCAGTATTGATATTTTGCAATAGGTTGTGGAGACATGGGTGTCCATAAAGCGTTGTTTGAATTCTGTTTATGGCCTCGCAATCGTAAATTAAGTGCTGAATGTTGAGAGTTGGTCCATTGCATAATGAACAGGTTTCTTGTGATGTTCTATTTATAATATGGCGGTGGGTGTAAAAAGTGTGGCCTAATCGTAGTCTAATATATTTTTGTAGGTTGAGTTTCGATATGTTTGTGGGGTATTTAGGGGTGTTTTTGTCAGGATTGATATTTTTGTAGAAGTGATTATAGTCAGCCCATTCAAAAAGTTGGGTTTGTTTGATAGAGTGACGTATCAGTGAGAAAATATCTTGTTTGGTATATAAGTTGTATTTTATGATTGGGGCTGTTGTGGCATATTTTGCAGCTTCGTCTGCTAGTGTGTTGCCCACTATACCAATATGGCTAGGAACCCACATGATTTTGAATTTTGTGTGATATTTAATCAGTATGTCTCTTATCTTGGATATAATTATGCTTTTGTTCTTGATATTTTGAATTGCCATGATAGTAGATTTTGAGTCCGAACAGATGAGGTATTTGCCTCGAATGTTTTTATGTTTATTAAGAGCTATGAAGATTGCTGCTGCTTCAGCCACAAAAATAGGAGTAGTTTCGTCTAAGATTCCAAGGTAGTCGGTTTTCAAGTTTTCGTTAATAACTGCTAGAGATGTACATTTGTCGGTTTTTGATCCGTCCGTATATATAAATTTCCAATTTTTGGTTTTGTAGTTATATGAAATTTCATTGAAGAGCGATTTATATATGCAATTAGATGTGCTTGTTTTCGGAAGGTTGCATAAATCTAGTATAAATGATGTATCTTTTAACAACCACGGCGGTTCTGTAGGGAAATATACTTTATGTGGTTTAAGATTAATGTTGATGTCAGATGCCGTATTAGTAGCTAGCAGCACCGTGGACGGAAAGCGTAGTGTAGTTTTTGATGTAATATTTGCTATTGATTTAATCAAATGCTGTTCTGTGGGAAATTTAAATTTAGTTATTAGTTTTGTGATAAGTTCAACGAATCTATTTTCTAACGTTGGTAACCCGGATTCAGCCATTAAATTTTTTATGGGGGTTGTTTTAAATGCGCCTAGGGCGATTCTAATTGCGGAATTGTAAAATGGTTTATTTTTGATAACTGCGATTTTGATGCTTTACCGTAGATAACAAGACCATATTCAAGCTTGGATAGGATGAGACAACGAACGGCTCTTACTATAGCTGTTGGGTGAGCATTACCTCTGTATGTAGCGAGACATTTAACAAGATTTAACCGTTTTTGCAGCGATTTCTTAAGTTGTTCTATATGAGAGTTCCATAAAAATCTGTTGTTGAAAGTTATGCCCAGAATCCTTAAATTATTCACAGTTTCGATCGTATTGCCATGTATCGTAAAGTTTACGCTATCGCATGAAGTCTTTTTACACAGGTGTAAACATTTACTTTTAGAGAAGGAGATCTTGGTCCCTGAGGTATTGCACCAATCATAAATGGAAATGAAAAGTTCGTCTATTTTGAGCTGGGTGGAAACATTTGGCTTATGCTTGCATAATATATATAAGTCGTCGGCATAAATGACATGTTTAAAAAATTTGTTGTTAGATATGATATTGTTGAGTTTGTCAGTTGCAATTTGAAAGAGAACCACGGATAGCGGCGAACCTTGAGGAATACCGTTTTGTAAAGGTTTTATATTTGAATATGCATTGTTGACTTTTACGCGGAATTTCCTATTAGAGAGGAAAGCAAAAACGAAATTTATAATTTTCTGACCAAAGTTCCAATATTTAAGTTGTGAGATTATGGTGTGTATGCCAACGCGATCAAATGCTTTTTCGAAGTCTATAGATAGGATGGAAAGGTGGTTTCTATGGGAAAGAGTAGTTGCGGCGATATGATCCAGATAAATGAGTGCATCAATAGTACCCTTTTGAGGTTTAAAAGCTGTTTGGTTTACACTTAAAAGTTTGTGTTTTTGGAGATACCAAGAAATCCTTGAGGCTATTATTTTTTCCAGAAGTTTGGATAGACATGGAATAAGTGAGATCGGACGGTAGTTGTCAACAATTGTTGGATCCTTATACGGCTTTGCTATCGGAACGATTGTAGAGCATTTCCATTGTTGAGGAATAATACCGGCTTCAAAGATGTTATTAAAAATGGCAAGAATTTGGAGTTGGGTATGTTCCGGAAGATTTTTTACCATCGGGTAGGAGATTTTGTCAAATCCGGGCGTTTTACCTTTAAGACTTTTTAATGTAGACTTCAGTTCGAAGAGAGTGATATTTTCTTCAATAAGTTTTGCAGAGTTATTTAGTCTGTAATTAGTCTGAGTACTTACATTATGTTTTTCCCGATTGAAGATTTCACTATAGTTATCGTCCATAGATTGTTGAGACCACGTGTGTGCAAATGTATTAGCAATCTCATGTGAATCATAAACTGGTCGGTGTTCTTGCATGATGTGGTGGGTTTGTTTTGATACAGGGCTACCATTGAGCTTACGGATATTGTTCCAAATTTTGTTCAGAGGAGTGTGAGGGTTTATTTCACTGGTAAAATTAAAAAAGGAATTCTTTTTAGCTAGTTTACAGTTCCTTTTAAAAATGCTATTGGCTTTTTTGTAGGCAATTCTATTTCCTGGGGTCGGGTGTTCTTTGAAGAAGTAAAACAGCTTTTGTTTCGTTTCCCGTAATCTATTTAATTCGTTGGACCACCAGTAGGAGTATTTTTTATTTTTATAAAATTTGTGGTGGGGTATGGCAATATTAGCAGCAGCCATTAAGTTTTTTTGCAATTTGGCGACTTCCTTATTGATATTTGAAGACATATTATTGGGTGGAACACCGTTCAGGTAAGATTGGAATTTGTTCCAGTTTGCTTGATCGGTGTTAAATCGCGTCCGGACTAGGTTAGTATTGCAAATGTTGGACGAAGCTAAGTGTAGTTGAATGTGGATGGGATAGTGGTCACTACCGTTGAGTGGGGGGTCGACGCGCCAGGAAGCGAATGTTGCGATATCGGCTGAGATTAGGGAGAGGTCTACGTGAGTAAAAGTTGAATGTGTGGAGAGGTGTGTCGCTGAGCCATCATTCAGTAAAATCATATTGGAACGGGTTAGGATTTGTTCCACAATCCTGCCTTTGGATAAGGTAATGGGAGAACCCCATAATGAGGAGTGTGCGTTAAAGTCGCCGATTATTAATGTGCGGTGATTACTGTCTGTTATAAGAGTTGTTAACTCTGATAATGGGAGTGGATTAGATGGATTCAGATAAACTGATACGACCTTGAGTTTGAAACCAATAAAAATATCGGCAGCAACCGAAAAGTTATTTGAAATATTATGAAAGTTGTGTTTAAACTTGTGTTCAATAAAAAGGGCGGTTCCACCTCGGCGATATTTGTCACCGAAAGATGCACTAGAGTGGTATCCGTTTAGTTTTAAATTGTTGGAAATGTGGTGGGTTTCTTGAAGCGCAATGATATCAGGTGTGTGTTGGTGAATTAAGATTTGGAGCTCATGCAGGTTGTTGTGGAACCCGTTGAGGTTCCACTGTAATATCTTTATGGACATGGATGTGTTTATGGAGAAGATTTGAGGGTTTTTAGTTAGTTTACTCATCCATTATGCTATCAAGAGAGTCGATTTCATTTCTTCTTGTTGTGATTTTTTTGGGCTTAAAGGTTAGTTCTGTTAATTTAGTTTTTTCGGTAGTTTTTAGTGTATTTGCATTTGATTTTGAGGGGTTATCCTCGGGTATGTATTTATTTTCAATATTAGTGTAGGGTGTGTTTGCGTATTTTGTTGTTGTGCTTAGTGTTTTTGTTGGTGTTTGAATTCTTTGCTGGTTTATAATTTTATCAATTTTAGATGAGAGTTTTAATAATGATTCTTTTGATGTACTTGGTTGTTGTGTATTTTCATTTGATTCTAAGTTTGACCTTGTTGTGTTATTTGTTAAAGTTATGTTGTTTGTTGTAGTTGGATTTGTTGTTTTATTTATTTTATTTTTTCTTTCTGTAATAGCAGTATGTAAATCTTCGTTTGGTATTTCATATGATTGTATGTCTGTTGCTTGTGCAGCGGCTTCTTTGTATGAACAATTGTTAACGGTTTTTATTTTTAATATTTCTTGTCTTTGTTTTATTGTTGGGCATTTTTTGTTTGTAGCGCGGTGAGGATGATTACAGTTTATGCATTGAATTTTCGTACATGGTGTTGGATCATGTATCAAGGATGCGCATATGTCACAATTTTCGTTACCATTGCAGTATTTTTTTGTATGTCCAAGTTTAAAGCATTTTTTACATTGGATCGGGCTAGGAATGTATGGATCAATTTTACAGTTAAGGAAACCAATCTTTATATCTTTGGGTAATTCGTAGAGGTTGAAGTGTAAGATGTGAAGTGGTGTGTTTATTACTTTGTTATCAACGAATTTGGTAATTTTCTTGCAATCAACAACTCCTTGATCTTTTAGTCCTTCTGTAATTTCTTCTTCTTTAAGATCGCGTAGTGTTGGGGCAAAAATAACACCTTTTATAATATTTAAAGATGGATGATATGTGCATTCGATAGCACAGACACCGGGTAATGTAGTAGCCTTTAAAAAGCGGGTAGCTTGGGCTTCATTTTTAGTCAAAATGAGGAGGTTACCATCTCTAGTGAATGTTGTTTTCAGTGTTGGTTCGCTGCATATACCTTCAAGAGCCTTTGAGACCAGGAAGATGTTGAAATGTTGAATTGGTTTTTCAGCTATTTTGCTTTTTAATGTGATAAATTTCGGACAATGGTTTTTGTTGGTTATTTGTTTATTTTTTATGGTTGGGAAATCAGTAGTGTTATTTATGTTGTACTGGGTATTATTCTTTTTTCTTTTAGGCGATGGGTCTAGTATCGCATAATAATTCCCTCCTGAGGAGGACTCCATTTTAAGGTGTACTTAACCGCAACCAGTAATGAATGAACTATACTTTAAGGCGAAAACTTATTGACAGTACTGTAGATATTATTAGAAAAAACGGTAATTAAGAAATGAGAGTTTGTATGAAAAAAGATGAAATACGCAACTGATAATAAAAAGCAACCGTCTTCTACGAGAACTTTTTATCGACTAAGATCCGGAAAATTGCCATCATAGTCACTAAAAATGTAAAATCTGTTTGTCGAATATGAGGTGAGCACCTCATTTCTAGAGATATTTTTTAAGGTCATAATTTTAAGTACATCATTTTCCTGTTGTCATTTGGTGCAAGCCTTTTTATCAGTACCAGCATGGGATATATCACCACAGAGAATGCATTTAATTTCACATTGAGCAGTGCAGTTAGTCTTTATGCATCTGAGGCATCTTTTTTTTACCGGCATCCCTTCTTGGTATGTCCAAGATGTCCACAGTTAGCGCATTGACGCAAAGGTGTACCTGCACATGGCAGTATTCGAGGATCACATATTCAGGGATGTCTGATGAATAAAAACCAATTTTCACTGAGAGTGTTGGCTCCTCGGAGCCAGTGCTCATATCCTTTTTAATAAAACGTTTTACCGAAACAACCGGAATGGTAGATATAATGTCCTTAATGTATTCTACGCTCAATTCGAGGGGAATACCATGAATCACTCCATAGGCGTAAACAAAAGAATTAGGTATAAATGGTCGAAGACCTAAGTTGTTGGCATTAGCAGGTGAGTCAAATTTAATTCTATATAGGGTCCTGCATGTATCCTTAATGAATACTATACCACTAATCTTAAGATGTCTAATCTTTCTTTACAAAAACATTCCATTCCTAATTCTATCAGTCTCAGGGTCGGCACCAGAAGTATCTAAAGTATACTAAATAATCACCAGGATGTTCAGAAGGATAAAAAAAAATACTTTCCTTACGCACCGAGTCGGAGGCAGCATTAACATTATTTCGAGGCACTTCAAGATCATTACCATCATTATTATCATCATTCACATTCACATTCCTCCTTATTTCCAGCAACGTCAGACTTTTCTAAAGTACGATCAACAATTAGGGTCTTAACAGGTAGTGAATCAACAGGTCCACCAGAGCCATTCCTCTTGCCAATGTATCGGCCAGTGGACATTTTGTCAGAAAATAAATTCTCAAATTTCTTTCCTTGGCGTCGAGAGAGGCAGGGGACAGATTAGCGTACACCATTATACGAATTTTCTTGCTTGACACAGCAATTAATATTAATTTTAACAAAAACCAAAAAAACCAAACAGAAAAAAGTAATCCAATGAATTAATCAAATTACTTTCCTTTTACCCTTCGGTCTCACCGGCAAATTTCACACAACTACGATAGAATAATTTTATTCTTTTAATTTCACTTGAGAAGTCGCACAAAAAGTTCTATCCGAAAAATCCAGAAATTCAATAAAAATTTGCAGAATTATACGCAAACGCACGCTTTGAACGACAAAATGGAAGTGCAGTTTCATATGTAAACAACAAACAGCTGTTTATTTAACTCTTGTCCGAACTTACCCAGGAGAAAAGTTCGTACTAGTTTCTACAGGAAATGAAAAAATATTACTCTCTCACTTGCTCTCAAAATTGCACAAAAATTGCTATCTGGAACGCTTTTGGATAACTTTGTACAAGTTTGGACTGTTTTGTTATGCAACTGGAACAGACCTAATCTTACACTTACTCCGACCCTGACAATTTTGCATCGTTGTACCTTCTTAGTGAATAGTCGATTAGCGGAATTTTTCTTACATTCTTATTAACCAAACAAAAAATTATACAAACAAATATTCGTAGTGCATATTATTCGTAATAGGTATGTACATACTGACTTTAATAAATAAGCTTTATGTCCTTTATTCCTAATATTTTTACTTAGTGGAAATAACAAAAACAAAAAAAACCGCAAACAAAAAAACACAAACAGTGACATTGAGGAATACTCTATACGAGTACCTCAAAAACAAACAATCATAAATTACAAAAAAAATAACCGCAAACAAAAAACACAAAAAGGTGCCCTTGAAGAATACTCTACTAGAAGTACCTTTATACAAAAAATTATGAAGTGAGGCAGAAATGCCTATTTTACTGTGAGTTCTGAAGCTTTATTAATGAAAATAATAGAAATAATAAATCTAATGAAAGTATTTATTTAACGGCAAATCCAATTTTTCGTCAGCGATCAACTTCGCTTTGTCCAATGCCAAATATTGATTCATTAACATTACAGTTGCCTAGTACTTCTTCATATAAGTCAGTAATATCATCCCCTTCAGGTTCGTGTTCATCACTTAATAAAGTTATCACTACAGATAAAAGTAGCGCAAAACCCAAGGTACAAGTCGCAATAAATTCTCAAATTTCTTTCCTTGGCGTCGAGAGAGGCAGGGGACAGATTAGCGTACACCATTATACGAATTTTCTTGCTTGACACAGCAATTAATATTAATTTTAACAAAAACCAAAAAAACCAAACAGAAAAAAGTAATCCAATGAATTAATCAAATTACTTTCCTTTTACCCTTCGGTCTCACCGGCAAATTTCACACAACTACGATAGAATAATTTTATTCTTTTAATTTCACTTGAGAAGTCGCACAAAAAGTTCTATCCGAAAAATCCAGAAATTCAATAAAAATTTGCAGAATTATACGCAAACGCACGCTTTGAACGACAAAATGGAAGTGCAGTTTCATATGTAAACAACAAACAGCTGTTTATTTAACTCTTGTCCGAACTTACCCAGGAGAAAAGTTCGTACTAGTTTCTACAGGAAATGAAAAAATATTACTCTCTCACTTGCTCTCAAAATTGCACAAAAATTGCTATCTGGAACGCTTTTGGATAACTTTGTACAAGTTTGGACTGTTTTGTTATGCAACTGGAACAGACCTAATCTTACACTTACTCCGACCCTGACAATTTTGCATCGTTGTACCTTCTTAGTGAATAGTCGATTAGCGGAATTTTTCTTACATTCTTATTAACCAAACAAAAAATTATACAAACAAATATTCGTAGTGCATATTATTCGTAATAGGTATGTACATACTGACTTTAATAAATAAGCTTTATGTCCTTTATTCCTAATATTTTTACTTAGTGGAAATAACAAAAACAAAAAAAACCGCAAACAAAAAAACACAAACAGTGACATTGAGGAATACTCTATACGAGTACCTCAAAAACAAACAATCATAAATTACAAAAAAAATAACCGCAAACAAAAAACACAAAAAGGTGCCCTTGAAGAATACTCTACTAGAAGTACCTTTATACAAAAAATTATGAAGTGAGGCAGAAATGCCTATTTTACTGTGAGTTCTGAAGCTTTATTAATGAAAATAATAGAAATAATAAATCTAATGAAAGTATTTATTTAACGGCAAATCCAATTTTTCGTCAGCGATCAACTTCGCTTTGTCCAATGCCAAATATTGATTCATTAACATTACAGTTGCCTAGTACTTCTTCATATAAGTCAGTAATATCATCCCCTTCAGGTTCGTGTTCATCACTTAATAAAGTTATCACTACAGATAAAAGTAGCGCAAAACCCAAGGTACAAGTCGCAATGGATAGATACATAACCGCGGGCGAAGCCCGAATTCTTCAAAAATTTCATCTGCTCCAAAGATGTCTAGGGATAATAGCGCATCATCTACCAATCGTCAAAATCGTTTTTCATTATTGCAAGTCACCGACGACAAGCCCGCTGTATCATCGCAAAAGTCTTTTAAGCCACCACCTATATATTTGAGAGAGAGAAATTATACCGCCCTAATTAAAAAATTAGTCTCGGCCATTGCTGAAAACGCATTTCATGTTATTCCAATAAAGATTTCCGCAAAATAGTGACTGAATTCGAAAAAAATAAAAAAAGTTTTTATACGTACCAGCTTAAAAGTGCTAAAGGTATGCAGATCGTATTGAAGGGCATTGAGTCTTATGTTAATCCCGAAGAAGTAAAAGATGCACTCATGATACAAGGATTTAAGGTAAAAAATGTTACCAACATAATCAATAGGGAGAAGATCCCCCAGCCTCTATTTCGTGTTGAATTGGAGCCGAATGATATACAGCTGAAAAAAACGAGACACATCCAATTTATAGCCTAAAATACCTCTTATACCGAAAAATCCCAGTTGAAGAGCCACATAAGCGATCAGGTCCCGTACACTGCCATAATTGCCAAGAATATGGCCATACAAAAACATACTGTAAATTACCCACTGTTTGTGTTGTGTGCGGCGAATTACACGGCACTGCTAGTTGCAATAAGCCAAAAGATCAAAGTGATAAAAATTGCAGTAACTGTGGAGGTAATCACACCGCTAACTACAGAGGTTATCTTGTGTACTCTTTTGTCAAACAGACTATGGTGCAAAAACCTAAATTAGCTCCATCTCAATCAGCAAACGATTACTCCGCCACTTTTATGCAAATGAGCCAACCAGTTACTTCCCGTGTATCGTATGCCGATGATGCTAAAACAAATTCTGTTCCCCCACAAAATGTTCCACCTCCAAATAATTCAACGAATGCAAACTCCAGCTTTAACTTTAGTCGCCTTGAAGCTACTATTGACAATTTGGTGCAAACTATAAATAATTTTACAACAAATATGACTACTATGATGAAAGAAATGCTGAGAATGCAGAATATTCTGCTTCAAGCATTAATAAGCCATGAACACGTTAAAAATATGTTTCTGGAACGCAAACGGCATTCGCCAACATAAAAATGAACTTGAGTACTTCCTTACGGAAAAAAATATTGATATAATGTTGGTCTCTGAGACACATTTGACTTCGAGAAGTTTTTTCAAAATAAATGGCTACACTATGTATGATACAAAGGACCCTAGAGGAAGAGCATGCGGTGGATCTGCAATTCTAATTAAGTCAAGACTGAAGCACTATATCCTTGACAACGTTAGTGAAGAATATATATATGCAAGCAACGAATATTTTTATAGAAAATTTTTGTTCTAATTTCGTGATATCATCAATTTACTCACCTCCCAGATTTTCAGTTACCGAAGATCAGTATGAGAAGTTCTACAAATCACTTGGATCTTGTTCGTGACAGCTGGAGACTGCAATGCAAAGCATACGTACTGGGGTTCGCGCCTTGTAACACCTAGAGGTCGAGCTTTGTTTAATACAATTTCAAAAATGGGCTTAGATGTTATTTCGAGTGGGGAGCCCACTTACTGGCCTACTGACGTACGAAAAATTCCGGATGTTATTGATTTTGGGGTCATGAAAAATATTTCTAGTGATTTAATTAATTTTGAAACTTCTCTAGATTTCTCCTCCGATCACTCCCCCACTATCGTTACAATATGTAACCCACTAAGAAGTGACTTACCTCACCCATATATGAAGATGATCAATCGTGTTAATTGGCTGGGATTCAAAAAATATATTAGTAGTCATTCCACGGAAAATATTACGCTAAGATCACCCAATGACATTGAAACTAACATTGCTAATCTTAACGAAAATATTAAACAGGCTGCTGAACATGCCACTACCTCCCATCCGCAGTCTGGGTTTAATAAATTTTATTCCAGGGATATTGAACATCTCGTGTGTGAAAAAAGAAGAGCTAGAAGGGAATGGCAACAGCACAGATCACCCCAACATAAACTCAGACTTAAAGAATGTTCTAAACGAGTTGCTTGCATCTGAAAAAACTGCATCTCTTAAAAATTATTTCGAAGGTCTTGATGTCACACCAACATCTAATTACTCTTTGTGGCGCGCTGCTAGAAAGCTTAAAACCCCCGTTGAGTGTAAATCACCTCTAAGCACATCTACCGGAGTTGGGCAAGAAGCGATAGGGAAAAATGTAAAATATTTGCTGAGCATTTAAAATCCCTAGTTACCCCAAATACATGTACTGGTGTTGCTGATTTGCCGAGTGTTGTTGCTCTACCCCCTCGACCCTTAAAGCTTAAGATGCGTGATGTAGATAAAGTAATTGCTGAGCTCAAGCCAAAAAACTCTCCAGATATTGCTGGAATTAGTAACAAGATGCTGATGAACTTGCCGCATATTGCAATAAGAATCTTGCTGTTTATTTTTAATGCCATATTACGACTGGAGTTTTATCCACAACTCTGGAAGCTTGCAAAAGACAAAATGATTCCAAGGCCGGGCAAAGATCTTACTAAATCTGAGTCATATAGGCCAATAAGTTTGCTGTCAACTATGTCAAAACTCTTCGAAAAGCTGCTCATGACAAAATTGTCCCTAATTTTAACTGATAGTGGGTGCATCCAAGACCATCAATTTGGTTTTAGAAGTCAGCATAGCACCACTGAACAAACTCATAGATTGGTTCAATTTATAAGAAAAACATTTGAGGAAAGGAAGTATTTTTCTGCCCTGTTTATTGACGTTTCTCAGGAATTTGATAAAGTGTGGCATGAAGAATCTATTAGAAAGTTACATTACTACCCGAAATTTCACGGTTGTGGAAGGAGAATTCATGAGTGTGCCCGAATCTACATCATCCGGTGTGCCACAGGGGAGTATACTGGGGCCAGTTTTGTATTTGATCTATACTTGTGATATGCCTTTGAGCAGCAATATCCTTACATCTACGTTTGCCGATGTACAGCCTGCCTTAGTATGCATGAAAACCATCACGAGGCTTCCCGATATCTACAAGAGCATATTACACAATTGGAAATGTGGTTAAACTTATGTAGAATTAAGGTAAATGAACAAAAGTGTGTCCATATAACGTTTACCCTAAAAAAAGATACTTGTTCCCCCATTCGAATGAACAATCAAAATATTCCTCAACATTCCCAAGTGAAATACCTTGGTATACACCTTGATCGAAGGCTTACATGGAAACATCATATTGACTTTAAGCTAACTCAGATGAAACTTAAGTTATCTCAAATACACTGGTTGATTGGCAGAAATTCAACACTTAGCCTGGACTGTAAACTTTTAATATACAAGTCGCTTTTGAAGCCCATATGGTGTTACGGTATCCAGTTATGGGGCACTGCTTCAGCTTCCAATGTAGAGAGAATCCAACGAAGGTAAAACAAAATTTTACGCTTAATAACATCGGCTCCATGGTACATCAAAAATTCTTTATACATTGTGATTTAAATATGCCACTAGTGATTGAAGAAATTGCAAAATACGCAGGCAAATATTTAACAAAACTCGAGTCACATCCTAATCCGCTTGCTCGTAATATTTTGAACTTTACTGGACACATCCGCTCAAAAAAGAGGGACACAAGGGCTGTAATACTCAACACTCCAGATGGCATTTCCTGGAAATTATTTTTTTTTTTTGATTATCACTACTTATGTATTATTTATAACTATCACTAAGTTTATGTCCGACACTGGTCGGTCCTAATAATTAAATTTTAGATTTAAGATTTGATTACTTATTGTTAGTTCATATTTGATAGTACCATAAATAAATACATGTATTAAAAAAAAAAAATAAAAAAATTTGTGCATAATAATTTTCTATGTGGTTGTTACATTTTTTGAAAATTTTGCTTTTCCGCAAGTGCAACTTTTGACGTGAATACCTTTAATATTTTTTATTCTTTGAATTGATGTTTATTTTTTAAATTATGCCACATTGCAGTTGTTTCCACAGAGGTTGTGGTTGTGGTTGTTTCACAGAATACACAGAAGTGAAGAAAGTGACAGGTAAAAACAGCTCCAATCAGGTTTTTTTAAAACTCGTAGAAAAAAGAGAAAGGTATAGTGTATTTGATACTATAGTGTATTACTACTTACCAATTAACACCTCTAATAAAAATTTATTGCACTAGAAAGAAGTATCAAAACAAAAACACCGACAAAATTTTGAGGGAAAACGAGACAAACAGAAAAATACCCTTATCTTCCGTCTCGTGACACTTCTGTATGTTTTGTGGTTGTTTGGTTGCAGTTTTGGAATATTTCCAATCTTTTTGTTTTGGAAACTTGATAAATGTAAAAAAAACGTGATGTCTTGAAAATAAGCATTATATACACAAATATGTTATATTTTTTACAGGCTTTAGTCGGTAGTCTGCTGTAGTGAATGTGTTTAACTTTAATCAGCTTTCAATTTGACTGAAATCGGGTAATATGTACGTTCAAAAGAAATTGTTAAAGAGAAATTTCAAAAAATATTTTCTAGTAACTTATTTACATAGTTATTCACTAATTTTTATAGATTAACGGTCTAACTCATAAATGATTATTAACAGTTCAATAACACATTAATAGTCAAAAATCGCTAAATGTGTATTCATAAATGATTAATAGCCTATTACACGTTTAATAAACGTTTCATAACTCAGAGATTTTTAATGTAGCCTCCATGCTACTTTAAGCGTTTGATAAACAATTATAAATAATATTTTCTTGATTTTTTATCCCTTATGTGAGATTTTCTGTGGTTTCTCACTTTTATGTTTCTTGTTTATTCTTATGCATGTCTCCTGAATAATGTTCTTGGGCAAATGTTTTAATTTATGTAAGTTGGTACATGTATGTATGTATGCATAATTGTACAAAAAGAAAAATACATACATACATCGTTGAAAATTAAAGAAATCCCATTCATTGGCAAAAAGAAAAATAGAATTATAAACATAAGTATGTATGTAAGTCAAGGTTGGAAACCGAAACAAATAACGGTATCGGTATTCATACCGGTACAACTATTTTTTAAATTTCGGTATCGGTAACGATATCGGTATTTTTTTTATTTCGGTATCGGTATTACCGGTACATACCGTTAAAGAGTTTATAATACCGGTATACCGATATAACTGCTAAATTTTTTAATTCAGACAGTGGGCATATCAAAAAAATTTTTTTGGGAGTATTTTTACATTAACATAAAAAGTATTTAAACTTATATGTTTCTATATACGTTTTTGTATTGTTATTAAAAAATAATTTATTAAAAAAGTAAAATAAGAAAACTGCAGTTGAAACTTTGCATATATAAAGTACTAATTTTGGTTAATTAAATAAAATAATAAAAATAAATACATACAGTGTATGTATTATTTATATTACACACGAAGTACATGTAGAATTGCATGCGCTTAGTAAAATTCGAAAATTCGTATTCGTATTCGAATTCTCGAATATTCTTCCGTTTTTAGATATATTCGTAGTCGCCAAATTCAGACGAAACGAATATTTCAATATTTCAATTCAAATTTTTTGTAATTTTTTTTGAAATTGACGGGAACTCAAAAACAAATTCTATTTGTTATTACTTTCTACCTAAGAAAGACTTTTCAGCCGAAAATATTTATTGGCAAAAGTTATGTTTAATGTTACAAATTATATCCCTTATTCATAATAAGTTTTATTTTCTAAATCCAACAACGTTTGCCTTCTCCAGTGGACAAAGGTTGGTAAAAATGTAAATTTTTTTACACTTTTTCTCGAATATTTCCTAAACTGTAAGCGAAAACCCATAAATGTTGCACACTTTTTTTAGCTTTCGGATAGAAAAAAAAACTCACTTTCAAAAATTTTTTTTATCTGATCAAAAACATGAGCTTGGCATCGATTTTAATTTTTCATTAACTAAAAGTTTACCCAATTTGGTGCTTTGTGACTCCGCCCCTTTTAAGGATATATAGCCTAAATTCCAGACTTGAGCTCTGTGACACCTCCTCAAATGCTGTATAAAATTTCATAAAAAAAATCGGACAGCTAGTTTTAAAACTGCAGAATTATTTCAAATTTTAAAAAAAGTGCCCACTATATATCGGGTACTTTAGGCCCCGCCAGAAGGCAGCGTCGGATCGAGCTAAAAAATTAAGACCGCATTTATGGCAGCAAACCTCATATTTTAGACAGCGCACATATGTAGTATATCAATTAAAGAAAAAAATCTTTAATGTGCATACATAAAGAAGCACTCTTCAAAACTTTAAATCTCCGCATTACCTTGTTTATCTGGAACAACCAATATCCCAAAGTTCGCGATTTCATATAAATAAGTTATCTATTTAAAAAGTTATTATTTAAAATAACTGTCTTTGTAAGGGCTTTGCTCTTTTGACCAATTTAGAACATTTATATGTCTAGAGATACGTTTTTCCTTCCTAAAGGCATTAAGCAGCTCATGAAGTTCGTTAGTATTTCGCACTGGTGATGATTATGATATGATTGCACTTTCCGGTTGATTAAAAAAAAACAGTGCTGCATAAGAATGTGTAAAGGCGAAAAAACGTGTTTATATAAGAAAGTTAATTGAAATATATTTTTGAAATTTTATTTTTGGTGGGAATCGGTATACTGGTACATACCGGTATAGACCTAAACGGTATTCCTGATACCGGTATTTTATAACCGAAATGTGTTTCGGTATCGGTATCGATACCGGTATCTAATTATAGCGGTATTTGAATCGGTATCGGTATTTTTACGATACCGTTTGCCAACCTTGATGTAAGTACAAGAACACGTATGTTTGTATGGTTCTGCATGCTTACATACCTATATATGTGTGTACAATAGCATTTCAAAATTAAAACAAAATAACGATGCATAATCGACCGCTATAAAATGGGTATTTGCCTACCTCTGTACTCAGCCGAATATAAATGTGTTTAAATACAATGTTTTTTAACATATAATTTTTTTTTGGTTTATTTATTAATAAAAATTGAAACGTATACTTTTTAAGCTATTTTTTAATAACATTATGCGTAATGATTTACTTTTTTTCGACTCAAACAGACTACCTAGATAATCGATTCTTCGTTGTATGCATCACTAAACATAAAATGAGAGCGAAAGTAGCATGATGTTGCCAAAATAAAATTACAAAAGAAGCAAAATCATTTAATAGTTAATTCACTGATATTAATCAGTTATGAATACAAATTTTTGTTAGAGCTTAATAAAGCAAAATCTGTTTCATAAGTAATGTACAGATTAAAGCTGAAATAAGGAATTTTTATGAATTACACCGTTAAAGTATATCTATCTGATGCTGCCACTTTTACCAATATATCTGAAATGTTACGAAAGATATCACCGAAAGTTAGCCTGGTGTTTGAATTTTATTTTCATTTTCGACACACTTTTCTTTTACTTAAAATATGGCGAGAAGTTTCGGGGATTTCATGCAAGGTAAACGGATTCCTATACATATTTTAATAAGAGAATACACAATATCAAATTACAGTTTGAGAAAATTGTTTACACTAAAAGCTTATTTAGCTTTCTCCAACTTTATTTACATACATATTTCCTTTTTTATTCATAAGAACTTTTTCTAATTGGAATAATTTAAAGTAAAAAAATCGACGAGCTTAGCTCTATACGTATTATGTGATGCATTAAAATTTAAAATCCTTATTCATAAAAGTTTTTTTATGTTATAAACTACATACGTATGGGCAATTCCCAGGAGACGGACGCGACATTCGTACACTTTTATTTGAGCACAAAACAAGAAAGGAATGGAAAGATCCAATATACTATATCTTAGTTTTAAAGTAATGAAGGAGTAGTATATTTAAGAAAAAATTCTGGGCGATATCAAAAACATAGTAAAAATATATAAGCAAATGTCAGCAAGAAACGGACCCGTCAAAAATAGAAGTTATTTTTGTGCACTTATAGAAATATATGTACATAATTCAGCGAAATTTTATGATGAATTTTTTTTATGTAAATTTTGAAATGAAGGTGTGTATAGTTATGAAACATGAAAATTTTGTTTTAATTTTTTTTAAATGGTTAAAGTACAAATACTGACGCTACATTTTTTCCCCATGAGAATTAAACGCAGTAACCTTTCTAATATTGATTGAACTTTAATTAAAAAGTAATAAAACGATAACAAACGCTTATTTAGTACTGAAAAAAGTTAATAAATATTGATTTTATGCGACATATGTGACATTAAGGTATAGGTGGAAGCAACCTCAAACAACTTCCCTTATTAGAGCTCCAGTCTACTTTTTTCTGCTAATTCGTAGGTTGTTGTTAGTAGGAAATTTGGAAATTACAAAAAAAGAAAAATAATACAAATTACTTTAAATAATCGCTAAAAAAAATAGATTCAGCAAAGAAAATATTTCTTTGAAGTCCCATATTTTGCTCAAAAAATTTCACAAATTAAAAACGCTTTTACATTTGAAAAGTATAGAGCTTTATGCTTTATTATTTAAAGCAAAAACAAAAC
This sequence comes from Tachina fera, assembly GCA_905220375.1. NCBI lineage: Eukaryota > Metazoa > Arthropoda > Insecta > Diptera > Tachinidae > Tachina > Tachina fera. The sequence continues at coordinate 51,642,932 of LR999966.1, forward strand.
TTTTAATGAAAAAAAAAAAATTTTTGGTTGACCTTTTTCTGGAATTTCCCATATGTATGTATTTATAAAACAGGTTTCCTTATAAAAAATTTTTAAGAACTATTTTTTTATTTTTTAATTTTTAAAGAAATATATTTTTTATTTATTAACACCTTTGTGTTTGTTCAGGTATGTAAAACAAAGTGATAAATATGCGAAATAATAAAACTATTTTTCGATAGACCATTGCTAGCAGAAAGTAAAAGGAAACCTGGGGGTCTACTCTGTAATTCGAAACGGAAGAAAATGTTTTCGAATTTAAATGTTATAATCATAGAAATACGAAAGCATTTTCTTTCGTTTCGAATTACAGAGTTGACCCCCTGGTGCTCTTTATATATGGCATACTTATACATTAAATTAAATAATATACAGTTATTACAAAAAATATAATTTTAAATTTGTTTATAGTCCATTCAGGCTGACACGAAATTATGTAATATTAAGCTCAAATTTCGAACGAAACCAAGTGTTCATAAAGGAACTGAATGACATTTGAGTTGATTTCGCAAACATCTTGTTCATTGCGGCAGACAATGAAGTACTTTTTGCAGTTGAATATTATTTATATATTGGTACATCCTGTACAAAGTAAATTTGTAGAATATGGTTGCACAAAAATAGACGGCTTGACTAAGACCATATCCCCATGATGTTCTTAACAGTATTCTTAAAAATGTTTTTGTGAGAGACTATACCCGACATATGCCTTTACATAGGAAGTAGCAACGTGGTTGTCAACAAAATTCCACAAAAGCTTTGTCTATTGTAATTGCATGTTAATTTCGACAAAATGTCAAAATATGTACATATATGGGAAATTACTTAATTTCACTTGATTTCGACCGAAATCACGTTATTACTTAATTTGGAGTCAGTCTGAATGGGATATTATGCTCATTCAGGTTAAAACAAAAAATAATTTTCGAATAAAATAAAATGTTGTGCATCAGGAAAAAATATCACCCCTCACATTGTAGAATGCTTCGCTTTGTAAAGATTCTTAACTTTGGTAGTTTAATACATATCGTTTGTAAACTTAATCGTGTTAAAAATATATATTTTTTGCATTTTATTGAATTTTTCCAAAAATTTTATTATTTAAAATACTCTTTAAAATCAATATTTGATTATATTTACTTTTTTCAATTAAGCCTCGAATTGTTTCAAGACTTAAAAGAAGCAAATAATGTTTCAAATAAAATTTTTTTAAAATGCTATGTATATAGTTAGAAACTTCTTTGAGACCAATTGAAAATCATGGTTTTTATGGAATACCTCGTTGATGATGGTACGAATGATGAATTGGGGCCTTTCAAATAAGGTAAATTCTTCTGGAAGTCTTCCAAAACAATTCAATCTACAATCTGAATGAGTTAACAAAATCTTTTTTATTTTCATAGAAGATTAACGCAAGCCGCACTAATTCCATACGTACATACAAAAATAATAATAGAATTATTGGGAAGAATTCAAATTTATCTTACAAATTTAATAACAAAAAAAAATAGATATTATTATAATGCAATTAAGTGTTTTTCACATTAAGATAATTAAGAGTAAATAAAAACGAGGAGTCCACGTATGTATGTATGTACATATACATAAGAATAAAGCAATCAGTTTTTTTTTGCATACTTACATTTATTGCGCTTATTCTTATGACGTGTATAATTATGTTTGCCAATTATTATGGTATTATTAAGATTGTCACTGGTTACTACTGAACCAGAACATCTAATTACTTTCTGGCTAGGCAATGCATTTTTATAAGTTATAGGATTTTTAGCCACCTTTATGTTTTCTTGATAAATTTTAGAGTCAATAAGAGTTTTATGTTCTGTACTTTTGTCTTTTATTTTAAAATTTATGTCGGTATTATTTCCATCGCATTTTTTCTTTTTACATACACCAACTGCTGTTTTTAGTTTAAAATGCCAGGACGTTTCAATTTCCAATTCCGCATGCTTCGGATCACCCTTAAGCATTTCCAAATTAACATGTATATCATTGAGATTGATAGTTTTTGTAATTGAAGTAAATTCAATGCCGCCATAATATAATGAACCTGCATTAACCGCAAGTGTTTGATCGAAAAAGAGTATTGTTTGCAGCCAATTGGTGCGAAGAGACCAGGGATCTGTACTAAATCCCAAAGGCGTGTGTGATTTCGTAAAGTAAACATGAAAGTATAATGCAATTCCATCCATAAGTCCTGTCTTTTGTATGTGCAACATAAACTTGCTTCGAAATTTCAAATCATCAACGGTGGCAGTATTGAGGTTAAGCGATTTAATGGGGAACTGTTTACTGATTACCTTTTAAAAGTAACAATTATAATAATTTTTAACACAAAAAAAACTTAACAACTACCTGTTCTGGCCTAATACTTTGACATCGTGGTTCAACTAAAGCCACTTCCCTCAAACAACCCATATTGAAGCCATATACATCTGACCACCAATCGATATTAGCATTTTTGTGTTTAGTATCCTCCAAAGCCACTATATACAATTTTCCTTGATCAGGAAATATTAAACCCCCACTTTTTTTTAACCATTTATCACGAGCAAATATGACACTATCGCAAACAGACTGGTAAAGAAGCGCATAGCCCATCCAGTCACAGACAATGATGTCTACCTCCATAACAGGTAATTCTATTTCTTCTATTTCACCCTTAATAATTTCAATTATTTCTGAATAACCATTCGCTTCTACAATTTTTCTTGTATAATAAACAACATTTGAAGAATCCACAGCATAAACCTTTGCAGCTCCTGCTTTGGCGGCAAACATAGCATAAATACCAGTGCCACATCCAATATTTAAGACGCTCTTGCCTTTAAACAAATGTTTATTATGCATAATGGCAGCTTTAAATGTGTCAATGCGAACATTATCCTTGAGGACTTGACTCATCATTTCAATGTGTGCATTATAGTCCAAATGGAAATCTCGCGAAGTCATTGTGTCCACTGGTGTTAATACACTGGGTGATGGCGCAAAACTATCTCCCTGGGCGGAATCGTTTTGACCAATTTGGGTTTGTGATATTTCAATACGTTGCTGTCTTTTCTTGCGATTCCTGTAGCTATTCATTTTGATTATATTAATTTTTGCTGGAAGTCAAGATATCTACCACAGAATATACAGAAGTGAATAAAGTGAAAGTTAAAAACAGCTCAAATCAGGTTTTTGTTAAAACTCGTGGAAGAAAGAGAATAATATAGTGTATTCGATACTGTAGTGTATTGCTACTTACCAATTAATACAGCTAATAAAAATTGATTGAACTAGAAAGACGTAGCAAAACAAAAACGACTACAAAATTTGAGGGGAAACGAGACAAACATAAAAATTCCCTTATCTTCCGTCTCGTGACACTTCTATATTTTTTGTGATATCTACTTTTCTTATTTGTATAAAATATAAGTCGCCTCCAGAAAAACATTATCCGCCTCCAAACTTTCTATTTGCTGACGGCCAGGCCACAAAGTACAAGAGATGTCACGAGACGGAAGATAATTAAAGGTTCCTGACGTCTTGCTCACGCAGAACCCGTGTCTTCTTTAAAGCTCTTTCCATGATACAATTATACTAGGTACATGCACGACTACAACAAAATTACATCACCAAAAAACACATGTATTTTGTCAGAAATTGTCAGAAACATATGTCTTTTGTTTATAAAAATAACAATTACAGAGAAACTAAAATACAATTGCAGACGCGGCATTCCTGCATGATTGCAGCTATTCAGAGTTGCTAATCTGTGTGTAAATTTTTTGGACAAAAATGTGTTTTCGAGAAAATCGATGAAGAATGTTTCGTTCATTAGTTTTATAAAAATACACGATAGAATTTTTTGTTTAATAATGAAAGTAATAGATACATATGTTTTTTATTTAAACTTAAAGTTGATAACTTTTTCCATCCAACATGAAAAAATATTAGGACTTAAAGAAAAAATTACAAAAATCTTTGGCAACACATTCCACATTCATAAAAACAATATTGTTCACTACTTGCTCAAGTGGTTTAAATTACTGTATATGTTCTTTGAGTGTGAAGAAAATAAACTTTTGAAAAAAACTTTTTCAGTCCCGAAAAAATTGCCGTGAAGAAAAAAAGTTTTGAAAAAACTTTTTCAGTCACGAAAAAAACTTTTTTAAGAGTTGCAAAAAAGGTATCATTTTACGTGTAGGTGTGAGCACGTGCGTTTTTTGAGAGAGTATACGTGCCACGTGCTCGCATGAAATTTAAATCCAGAAATTTACTTTAAATAAATAAGAAATACATTAGATGTGCGCTATTAATTTACATACATTTCCATAGAAGACAAAAGTAGGTATCAGAATTATTAGATGCCATTTTGTTAATTACTTGATTTCGAAAGTTATAGGCCAGCAAACTTTTTATAAAAAAAATAGTTTTCGTCCTATAAAATCAAACCAAACAAGTGTGCGCTATTGACATGCGAAACAAACAATAAGAAATCTATATACACTTCAGAAAAAGTGACTGTCATATTCAGATTTACTTTAGTTCAGAAGTTATAGCCCATCAAAGATTTTATTAGCAGAAAAAATGTTTGGTCCTATAAAACTAAAACGGTTAATTGTGCGCTATTAACACATACATTAATCGATTAGGAATTAAAATGTCTTTTAGAATTAATAACTGTCATATCCAGCTTTACTTTAGTTCTGAAGTTATAGCCCAGCAAACTTTTTATTGACAAAAAAAGTTTTGTCCTATTAAACCAAAACGGTTAACTGTGCGCTATTCACACACACATTAATCGATTAGGAATTAAAATATATCTTAGAATTAATAACTGTCATATCCAGATTTACTTTAGTTCTGAAGTTATAGCCCAGCAAACTTTTTATTGACAAAAAAGTTTTGTCCTATAAAACCAAAACGGTTAATTGTGCGCTATTCACACACACATTAATCGGTTAGAAATTAAAATGTCTTTAAGAATTAATAACTGTCATATCCAGATTCGCTTTAGTTCTGAAGTAATAGCCCAGCAAACTTTTTATTGCCAAAAAAAGTTTTGCCCTTTAAAACCAAAATGGTTAGTTGTGCGCTATTAACACATATACCAACCAATAAAGAATTAAAATATATTTTAGAATTAATAACTGTCATATCCAGATTTACTTTAGTTCTGAAGTTATAGCCCAGAAAACTTTTTTGGGTCGTTGAAAATAGAAAAAAGTTTTTGTCTTATAAAACCAAAACGATTCATTGTGCACTATTCAGACATATACCAATCAATAATGGACAAAAAAACTTTTTAGAATTGGTGACAGTCTTTTTCTGAATTGCTTTAGTTCAGAAGTTATAGTCCAGCAAACTTTTACAAATTTTCATAATTTTTGTGATAATACAGGTTCTTCCTTTAATTGTGTAAGTGGCAACCTCGTGGTAATTTGCCTAGTAAAATATGTAAACAAACTGTGGAAAAAAATGCTGATTTTGCAAATCAATAAAAATATGTAATTTTTACTTTTATTTAAAAAAAAGTTCTAAGTTTTATGGTTTCGTATCCGCAGAATCAGATTTAATAGATGTCGTAATTTTTATTTGAATAACTATTTAGAAAAATACTCTCGAAAATTTTTCCAACCAAAAATTTGTTCTTGCATATAAAATGAAAAGTATTGATTGTGCCCAATTGACTCATATATCAATCGATAGGAAATTAAAATACCTTTTTAAATATGTGGCTTTGATATTCTCAATTACTTTAATTGAGAAGTTATGTCAAAATAAAAAATTTTATATCATTAAAATTTAACAAGAAAGTTTAATGCCTATAAAATAGTATATATTGTATGGCAGATATAAAATTATATATCCTTCGATAGATAATAAAAATAACTTTCAGAAATTGTGGATGTTATTTTCTGAAATACTTTATTTCAGAAGTGATATCCTAGAAAACTCGTCGAAAGCATAAAAATAAGGACAAAAGTTTTATACTTATAAAATAGAAACTATTTATGTTATCGTGTTGCAACATATAACAATCGATAGGAAACAAAAGAACTTTTTTATTGGTGACTGTCATTTTTTGAATTTGCGGAATTCAGAAGTTATGCCGCATCAAACTTACAACTTAAAAAATATTTTCCTATTCGCAGACTTTTTATAAAATGTCACTAATAGCGTGCAGCTACTGATAATATAGGTATAAGTTGTCGATAGCAATGTTCATCTATTGATAGCACAGTTAAATATGGCAGCACAAATAAGAAATACTACCACAAAATGGAACTAATAATAAATATTATTATTAATAATGATTATTATTACCTTATATTTGAAATTATTAATAAATATTAAACATTAAAATTATGATTTTTTTATTGGGTCGATAACAGTGGTGTAATATAAGAACCGGGATGGCTGAAGAAAATATTCATTGGTTGGTAGCACTACGTGAATGTTGAAATCAGGGATGATAAAGTTGGTACAATTGTACTTTTTTGGTACAATTCAAACTTCACAATTCATTCAAACACACAATTTCGTACCAATTAGCATTTAAAATTGTACTTTTTCAACCCCAATAGTACTAAACTTTTTTGTTTTAAGTTTTTTTATAACTTTAAAAGTTTTTTTTAGTAACTTTCAAAAGTTACCAGGAGAATATTATAAGTTCCACACTCATCGACGAATGTGGAACGAATATTTTTATAATCAAAACAAAGACTCGAAAGTTTAATAGAAGACTTATTGAAAGGCAATAACTCGTATTTTTAACGAAACTGAGATTTTCAGTGATTCCAATACCTTAAATACAATACATTTAATCAGCATTTTTTCCACAGTTTGTTTACATATTTTACTAGGCAAATTATCACGAGGTTGCCACTTACACACCTAAAGGAAGAACCTGTGTATTATCACAAAAATTATGAAAATTTTTTAAAGTTTGCTGGACTATAACTTCTGAATTAAAGCAGTTTCGAAAAAGACTGTCACCAATTCGAAAAAGTATTTTTGCCCATTATTGATTGGGATATGTCTGAATAGTGAACAATGAATCGTTTTGGTTGTATAAGACAAAAACTTTTTTCTATTTTCAACGACCCATAAAAGTTTTCTGTTCTATAACTTTAGAACTAAAGTAAATCTGGATATGACAGTTATTAATTCAAAAAGACATTTTATTTCCTAATCGATATATATATGTGTCAATAGCGCACAGTTAACGGTTTTGGTTTTATAGGACAAAACTTTTTTTGTCAATAGAAAGTTTGCTGGGCTATAACTTCAGAACTAAAGTAAATCTGGAGATGACAATTTGTAATTCTAAAAGACAATTTAATTCCTAATCGATTAATTTTTGAGTCAATAGCGTACAATTAACCGTTTTGGTATTATAGGACAAAACTTTTTTTGCCAATAAAAAGTTTGCTGGGCTATAACTTCAGAACAAAAGTAAATCTGGACATGACAGTTATAAATTCTAAAATAAATTTTAATTTTTTATCGGTTGGTATATGTGTCAATAGCGCACAAGTAACCATTTTGGTTTTAAAGGGCAAAACTTGTTTTGGCAATAAAAAGTTTGCTGTGCTATAACTTCTGAACTAAAGTAAATCTGAATATGACAGTTACCAGTTATTAAAAGTATTTTTGTGCTTAATGCATTGGTACCTGCAGCAATAAGGCACAATCAATACTTTTCATTTTACACTTCAATTACTATATGAGGGTATATATATAAATTGATTTCATATGTTTGAATTGAATTGGCATTGCACATGTTTACTGAAATAATGTTTTTTTTTTGTTTAAAACGAAATTTCATGGTATTTTGCCCAAGCACGTGCTTTTAATGTAAACAAAAACAGTAACGCGCCAACGAGCACGTGCGTTTATTGTAAATAAAGAGAAAAATACTCCTTTTTTTACAATTCTGCTTGAAAAAAGTTTTTTTAGAAGTTTTTTTTCTTCTCTTCCGTGTTTTTTCACGATAGCGATACTATCGTTGAAAATATATATTACCAAATTGACAATAAAACCGATACAATTTAAAGTATTGGCTTTCTTTTATCGAACGTACATATCGCTCATTTACTCAAACAAAGTCATAACTGAAAAAATAAATTTATGGAGTTAAAAATACAAAGTACTTTACCCTGCAACATATCATCTTGTGTAAAATATTGATGCAAATGGCGTATATCAAGGCGAATCCAGTATCAGGTGACCTTATCAGTACAACAATTTTACAACACAAAAAACAACATGTAGTTTGCTATGCTACAAAGCCAATCTGTCAAAAGATTTCTGAGCAAATTTTGACATTTTGGTTCAAATTGCTCAATTTTGTATCAACAGCTGATAATCAGCCGGGCTGATAAGGTCACCTGATACTGAATTCGCCTTGGCGTATATCTCTCTTTTGATAGAAGATCACTTTTTAATATCTCCAGTGAGTTGTAAGTAAATTGAAAACTAAATTGATTTTCTGTTTAACATTTCTTCGGTTTGTTTCTGCGTTGATGTATGGCACAAAAATTTGTTTTCGAGAAAATCGCTGAAGAATGTTTGGTTCATCAGTTTTGTAAAAATACACGATAGAATTTTTTGTTTAACAATAAAAGTAATAGACACATATGTTTTTTATTCAAACTTAAAATTGATAAACTTTTTACATCCAACATGAAAAGTTATTAGGACTTAAAAAAATATGACAAAAATCTTTGGCAACGCATTCCACATTCATAAAAACAATATTGTTCACTACTTGCTCAAATGGTTTAAATTACTATATATATTTAAGTAGATATAAAAGGTGAAAATATCAGTTTTATTTATATAACATGACTTTTAGAAATAAAACAAAGAAAGCAATAAAAGACAGTGATTATATTTAATAAATACATTTTATAAATAAACAATATATATCAATTACTTTCATTCACATACTTTAACGCTTACTGTGTTCTTAACAGATTCCTTAACAGTCATATTAAAACTTTATAAGTGGTTGAGGATAGCACAAATAAAAGCATGTTTTTAGGTATAATGATATCAATCATCTAGTAAAGTGCTGCCACGTAATAAGTGTGCCTTGATGGCTCAGTTAGCCGACTATAACATGATGTTTATATCAAGACGAGTTCAGTATCATGTGTCCTTTTACCCCGGGCTGATTATCAGCTGTTGATGCTAAATTAAGTAATTTGAAACAATATGTCAAAATTTGATTATAAATCTTCTGCCATATTGTTTTTTATAGCATAGCGAACTACTTGTTTTTGTGTAGTTGTATTGTTGTAATGATAAGGTCACTTGATACTGAATTCATCTTGAAATTAATGAAATGGTTATAGTGATATAACCGGAATGTAGAAAACAATACATTACTTCTTATATAACAACATCCATCAGCTGTTAGTAGTCTATAGTTTATATGAAATTATATTGAGGCAAAACAAATAAGGGTATCACCATGATACAATTATACGACGTATGTATATGCACGACTACAACAAAATAACAACATGAAAAAAACATGTATTTGGTTGTTAAAAACAAACGAAAAATTGTCACAAGCAAATGTCTTTTGTTTATAAATGTAACAATTACAGGTTAGTTAAAGTACAATTGCTGACCAGAGTAGCAAGCCGGGAAAAAAATTTCGACGGCGGCTGAAAGACAAATATTTTCGGCGGCGGCGGCTGTACGGCTTAACGCCGATTTGCTTCAAGCATTTGAAAAAAAGTTTTAACCCAGTCTGTTTTTAGAAAAATACGTGAAATATTGAATCACCATGTTGTAACATTATTTATTTTTCAATAGTTTGAATATTGCAGTAATTGATGTCCTAAAAAATAGCTTCGTAAATTATTTTTTAAACCATAGAAACATATTCTAGACTATCAGGGCAATTATGAATAAAATTTCGCGAGAAATTTCTCATTTTTCATATTAAAATTTTTTCCCTATTACTTGCTATTAGTTAGAATTTTTCCCCGGGAAAAATTTCTCGAGAAATTTTATTCATGATTGCCTTCTACATAAATTTTATTTAAGCTTTCCGATTGAATTAAAAATTAATTACTTTATTGGAACACTGCTACGGATCAACAAACAAAAAGCTTTGAACAATTAATTATCAAAAAGTCGCTTAAACAAAAAAATCTATGTAAACGTGAATGTATTTAAAAAGGGACTCCAAAAGAGAACGTAAGTGTTGTCGCAGCTTCGTTACCGTTCACATAAACATTTTCTTTTTATGTGGAAGCAAAAATAACTATCTTTCTGGGACGCTCGCTATCATATTAAATACGAAATTTGAAAAAGTATAAAAAATAAAAGACAAAATAACGGCTAGTACTAAGCCGCCGATAAGCCGAGTGGTTCGGCGGCGGCTCGGCTTGTCGAAAAAAATCGGCTGACTGGCTAGCCGCCAGCCACGCCGGTACGGCTTGCTACTCTGTTGCTGACGCGGCATTCCTGCCAGAGTAGCAAGCCGTGCCGGCGTGGCTGGCGGCTAGCCAGTCAGCCGAGTTTTTTCGACAAGCCGAGCCGCCGCCGAACCACTCGGCTTATCGGCGGCTTAGTACTCAGCCGTTATTGCCTTTTATTTTTTATAATTTCTTAAATTTCGTATTTAATATGATAGCGAGCGTCCCGGAAAGATAGTTGTTTTTGCTTCCACATAAAAAGAAAATGTTTATGTGAACGGTAACGTAGCTGCGATAACACTTACGTTCTCTTTTGGAGTCCCTTCTTAAATACATGCACGTTTACTAGACTTTTTTGTTTAAGCAGTCAGGCGACTTTTTGATAATTAATGGTTCAAAGTTTTTTGTTTGTTGATCCGTAGCAGTGTTCCAATAAAGTAATTAATTTTTAATTCAATCGGAAAGCTTAAATCAAATTTATGTAGAAGGCAATCATGAATAAAATTCCGCGAGAAATTCATGGGAAAAATTCCAACTAATAGCAAGTAATAGGGAAAAAAATTCTAATTTCAAAAATTAAAAATTTCTCGCGAAATTTTATTTATAATTGCCCTGATAGTCTAGAATATGTTTCTATGGTTTAACAAACAATTTACGAAGCTATTTTTTAGGACATCAATTACTGCAATATTTAAACTATTGCAAAATAAATAACGTTACAACGTGGTGATTCAATAATTCACGTATTTTTCTAAAAACAGACTGGGTTAAAACTTTTTTCAAATGCTTAAACAAATCGGCGTTAAGCCGTTCAGCCGCCGCCGCCGAAAATATTTGTCTTTCAGCCGCCGCCGACATTTTTTGCTCGGCTTGCTACTCTGATTCCTGCATGATTATAGTAATTCAGTGCTGCCATCTGGGTGTAGTTAGACAGTGTGTAATTTCTACATGTGTAGGCCATGTAATTAAATTCTTGTATAACCTGTGTGCAGAGTAGCAAGCCGTACCGGCGTGGCTGGCGGCTAGCCAGTCAGCCGATTTTTTTCGACAAGCCGAGCCGCCGCCGAACCACTCGGCTTATCGGCGGCTTAGTACTAGCCGTTATTTTGTCTTTTATTTTTTATACTTTTTCAAATTTCGTATTTAATATGATAGCGAGCGTCCCAGAAAGATAGTTATTTTTGCTTCCACATAAAAAGAAAATGTTTATGTGAACGGTAACGAAGCTGCGACAACACTTACGTTCTCTTTTGGAGTCCCTTCTTAAATACATTCACGTTTACATAGATTTTTTTGTTTAAGCGACTTTTTGATAATTAATTGTTCAAAGCTTTTTGTTTGTTGATCCGTAGCAGTGTTCCAATAAAGTAATTAATTTTTAATTCAATCGGAAAGCTTAAATAAAATTTATGTAGAAGGCAATCATGAATAAAATTTCTCGAGAAATTTTTCCCGGGGAAAAATTCTAACTAATAGCAAGTAATAGGGAAAAAATTTTAATATGAAAAATGAGAAATTTCTCGCGAAATTTTATTCATAATTGCCCTGATAGTCTAGAATATGTTTCTATGGTTTAAAAAATAATTTACGAAGCTATTTTTTAGGACATCAATTACTGCAATATTCAAACTATTGAAAAATAAATAATGTTACAACATGGTGATTCAATATTTCACGTATTTTTCTAAAAACAGACTGGGTTAAAACTTTTTTTCAAATGCTTGAAGCAAATCGGCGTTAAGCCGTACAGCCGCCGCCGCCGAAAATATTTGTCTTTCAGCCGCCGCCGAAATTTTTTTCCCGGCTTGCTACTCTGCCTGTGTGTCATTCTGCTTTGGGTTTTATTTTTATTTATTTTTGTTTTACAATGAAACTATTTTTTTAAGGTTAAGGTTAGTAAATTTAATAAATTCCCCCATATTTTAATTATTTTATCGATATTTCGTTAACCTTTGAAATATACTGACCCAAAGCTTTAAAAAATAGTTTCATTGAACATATATAAAAGGCAGAGACCTGCGCCGGCCGGCTGACAGCCGGCTGAGCCGAGCCGCCGAAGGCTTTATGCCAGCCGCCGCCGCCGATTATTTCTCGGCTCAAAATCGGCTGAGATCAGCCGCCTATGAATGAATTTTTTTAAATTTTCCTTGTTTTAGGCTTTTTCACTAATAAATTTAAAATATGATGAAAATTTGCGTTAAAATTTTATTTTCAATTGGAATATATTCCGTTTATACGCACTTGTAAATAAAAATGCCGCGTAACTTTTTACGGCAGCTTAAAAATTTACGAAAACTATTTGCAAATAATGGTAGGCACACACTTTGCGACATGCTTACGCTGCATTTACACATGCAGGTAAATTGCTGCAAGTTGTGTGTTTATATTAACATTTATTAATATTTATGACTGTACTACTACCTCTGTCTTTCACACAGCTGAATTAATTAAACTTTGCGTGTGGAAAAGGGGTTATATATTAAAAACTTGCAACTTGCTTGATTGTTTACACTTGCTAGTGCAAGTTTATTTTTAAAATGTCTACGATGGGAAAGGTTGTAAAAAAATTTTTTCCATGTGTTGTTTCTACTTTTTGTGTGTCTGTATGAGTTTTTAATGCCTGGGTTGACAAAATGCTTCCATAGGAACATTGGTGGGAAGAAAGTTAAGTGAACAACCTTTTAACAAAATAAATAATAAATTAATTCTGCAAATCAATAATAAATCATGTTTGATTTGACAATTTAACAACATGCAATTAAAAAACAACTTGTAATGAAAATATCTTGCCAGTGAGCCCACAACAAATTGTAACAGTATGATTATACTATTAAAAAAATTTGAGTTGTGTTACTTGCACTTGTACTTGCAAGTGTAAACGGTAATTTAGAATTTGATGCAAAGTTTACCTAAAACTTTTTTCCAATTGTGTGTTAAAATTTATAGGCAAAAACAACTGACAGCAATTTCAATGAGCACACTTTTCTTTTTTATTTTCAAATATTCTGCCGACATATTATGTTTAACCCCCGACTAAAAAAGGGGTGTTATAAGTTTGTAGTGTGCGTCTGTGTATCTCTCCGTGTCCACGTACAGACCAAATGGCTGGGCCGATTTTGAAAGATGACTTGATCAAGAGGGTTCTTAGCCATGTTTTAAGAAAATCGGTCCAGCCGTTTAGAAGATATCGGATCTTCTCTAGATATACATATTCGGGGGTTTTTAAAATTTTAATTTTTGTTTTGTATTATTTTATTAGAAGACAATTGATTTATTTGCTACTTCTGTTTTTAAATGAACAAATTCGTAACATTTAGATTGGCTTTTATCAGCGGTAGCTGATATATGATATATGATATATGTACATATGTATGGATGGAAATCACTTTTAAAAAATGTGAATTTAAGGATTTACTTTGACACTATTGTAAAAATCACAGAAAAAAAAATTGTGAAGCCGGCTCAGCCGACCCAGCCGAATTTCAGCCGATTTTCAGCCGCCGCCGAAAAATTTTTCATGAGCCGCCGCCGCCGATAAAATTGCTCGGCGCAGGTCACTGATAAAAGGTCGGAATATTAGATAAAAAATTTATTATATTTTTATTTTAACCTACACAAAATATATGTAGTGTAATTTTAACATTTATCGATGGTTGAATGTCTCCGATATCATTAGCCGTCCGTCTAAAGTATTTTCATTAGTGATAAATTAATTATATTTTATCGAATTTTAAAATTTTAATAACAATGATATAAAGTATATAACAAGTTAAATAAATATTTGTGACGCCGGCACTTCAGCAACGCTACCCATAGAAATTTCCAGCGGCTTTAATGCTGAACATATCAGCACTGTTGCCAGAATTCACGATTTATCTGCATTTTGACGATTTTCATCTCTCAAAATACACTAGTGACGATTTTAGGTCCAGAAATCACGATTTTTCTAAATTTAATTTCGAGAATAATAAAAAAGTATATACATATATTTATGTGTTTACGCTGCAGAACTTCTTTCAAATTCAAATCTTTGTGAAAGTTATGTAGAAGAAATAATGAATAATTGTATACAATTTTACATTGAATTATGAGACCAGATACTTAAAAAATTTGATTTTGAAAGTCAATATAAATCTTTAAACATAATTCATCCAAACCTAATAGAAAATTGCGAATCCAACTCTATTATGGACATTGCAAAGACTTTTCCAAATTTCTTAAACGAAAATAATAGAGAATTGCAATTTTTAGATTTAAAAACTATTTTTGAAGGCAAGGAAACAAACTTTACAGAGTTTTGGAAAAAAAATATCTGAAATGAACAGATATGATTCAAGTCTGGCTTTTCCAATTTTAAAAAATGTTATTCGCAATATGATAATTCTACCACATTCATCGGCAAATGTCTAGAGGATATTTATGTGAATTTAAATAAAACCAAAGTTCGTAATCGTTTACAAAAAGATTCTTTAGAAGTCATCCTATACACGAAGGACTATTTAAATCGTAAAAAGTCAAACTGCTATGACACTGAGATCAGTTAAAATTTGTTAAAAATGTTTAATTCTGATATTTATACATAAAATGTTTCTATAACAAAAATCCTAATTATTTTTTTTTATAAATTATCTGTTTTAAAAATATATATGTATATGTATGTATGTATGTATGTCAGTAAAAAGCGCTAACATGACAGCATTATTTATTTTTTGAGGTTTTAGAAGACGAGTGTTGACGATTTTTTTTTAAAACGTAACTGATGTCAGATTATTTGGGTTTGTACAACACAATTGGGCTCACCATAAATGTCATAAATGTTCTTTTAATTTTAATTATTTTCATGTTCAGATTATATACATATATATTAATGTATATGTGTATATTTGTTAAAGCATAATTAATAAGTTTGAAATATTTGTAAAAGACATTTTAATTCTTAATTGATTGGTATATGTGTCAATAGCGCACAATGAACCGTTTAGGTTTTATAGGACAAAACTTTTTTTGCCAATAAAAAGTTTGCTTGGCTATAACTTCAGAACTAAAGTAAATCTGGATATGACAGTTATTAATTCTAAAAGACATATTAACTCCTAATCGATTTATGTATGTGTCAATAGCGCACAATAAACCGTTTTGGTTTTATAGGACCAAACATTTTTTCTGCTAATAAAATGTTTGATGGGCTATAACTTCTGAACTAAAGTAAATCTGAATATGACAGTCACTTTTTCTGAAGTGTATATAGATTTCCTATTGATTGTTTTGCATGTCAACAGCGCACACTTAATTGTTTTGATTTTATAGGACGAAAACTATTTTTTTTATAAAAAGTTTGCTGGGCTATAACTTTCGAAATCAAGTAATTAACAAAATGGCATCTAATAATTCTGATACCTACTTTTGTCTTCTATGGAAATGTATATAAATTAATAGCGCACATCTAATGTCTTTCTTATTTATTTAAAGTAAATTTCTGGATATAAATTTCATGCGAGCACGTGGCACACATACTCTCTCAAAAAACGCACGTGCTCACACCTACACGTAAAATGATACCTTTTTTGCAACTCTTAAAAAAGTTTTTTTCGTGACTGAAAAAGTTTTTTTCAAAAGTTTTTTTTCTTCACGGCGATGTTTTACGACGCACATCACAATTTCGGCGTTAAGACGCCGTCAACGACGTCGACATTAACTCTAGAGATAATTGCCAACGACGCGTAATGTTGACTCGCCCAGAGCCACAAAGTAGACCAGAGTTGTAAAAACTGACGTATGAAAAAAGCAAATATCATTTGTGGTGCAGTCACTGCGAGAAAGGGGCAACTGTAGTATATTTGTTATTAAGATGTTAACAAAATAATCAAAACAAACAAGAGAAAATCTGTATTTTGTGAAACGAACGTACATACATATATACATACATATACATTTACAAAATTAAATTAAAGAATTTGTTGAATTGAATTAAAAAAATAGAATGTGAAATAGATTAATGGTATTAAAAAGTGATTTAAATTTGTTTACAAATGATTACTGATTTAACTTTAAGCATTTTCATTGAACAATTTTAATTTTTACCTTTTGTATACAAAAATCATACAGCAAATGAGATCACAAGGCATAAACTGAAAATACATTTAAACAAGTAAACGAAGTACACAATTTTACAAAATTAATGAAAGAATTTGTTGTGTTGAATCAAAAAAAAAAATGCCAAATAGCTTATTATTATTAAAAAAGCAATTAAAAAATGTTTTAAAATGATTGCAGATCTTATTTGAAGCATTTTCATTTAAAAATATCAATTTTTACCATCTATTTGCAAAAATCGCCCAGCGAATGAGGTTACAAAGCGTAAAATGAAATTAAGCTAAAAATTGCCACCACGAAAGAAACTTTAAGGAATGCGCAGTGACAGAGTGAGCGGGACCTCCGAAAACACAAATTATCTTCCGTCTCGTGACATCTCTGTATATCCTCTGTGCCCAGAGCTGCTTTACGACTGAAAGTAGATTTAAGCCATTTTTGCTTTCATTTTAACCTACACAAAAGTTGTGTAGTATAATTGTCTTCAATGTGTAATAGGAGACACAGCCATGTGTCATTGGCAACACTAATCATTTTATTCACACACATACACTAACATTTTTGCACCTTGTAAGCAAAGTTTGACAATTATATGCATTGTAACAGTAACAGGCTGGGATTGTGCATGTACCTAGTATAATTGTATCATGGGTCTATCGTAGTTGCACTAGAGCTGGCAAACTAAAAAAATAATGTTAACATACATCAATTAGATCCAAAGAGGGCATTCGGGCCTATTTTAGGAGCTGCAAGTCTTGACTATGAATAAAAATCTGAAAATCTACGAGTATTATCACAGAAACTTATTTTGTGTTCTTTCCAGTAAAAAGTTAGCTTCGAAAAAAAGATACATACCCACGATGTATCAGATTTGAAGACATACGCTCTATTCACTAAAGGTACGGTCACAGTTGTCAAGCATTTGCCCAAAAAAACGTAACCAACAAACACTAATGAAAAAACTTTTGATCCAGACACTTCTTTATCCAATAAAACTTTTTCAAACACAACTAATAGATAATGTCATAGAATCCAACATTATTGGTTATTCTTCAACTTGAAAACTTTTCTCTGAATTGAAAGATTATTCATTAGCATTAAGCGGTTACGCTTTTTTGGGCAAATGTTTGACAAGTGTGACCATACCTTAAAATTTTTGCAGCTTGTAAGCACAGTTCGAAAACTTTTTGCAATGTATACATGAACAGGCTGGGCTTGTGCAAAGCCTATTTATTAAGTCTATGCAACTCTACAAAAACTCAGCAGTACAAAAAACAACTTTGTGTTTAAGTTATCAGAACCACACACAAACATGAACTATGGTATATGGTGCAAACAACTTTTGACAGCTTAAACACGAAAACACAGAATATTATCTGGACGATTGCATTGACCTGATAAAAAGGCCTTGGGATTGTGCATGTACCTGTTATAATTATACCATGGTTTGAACCATAGACTACTACTACTACTACTCATATTCTGTGGTTTGAACGACCTTAGGAAACGTGTTGCCAAGCTTGTGCCGACTGTATCACATTATCTAGAAATTATATAACGCCATTACGATTACAAATTTGTATAATGCATACCATATTGTAGTGATAGGTATTGTACCAAACACAAGGTTGGTCAAAATTTTTATCTCACTACTTTTGATGGCCCACATTTTGGAAAGGAACTTGGCCATTTTTCACTTTTGTGTTTTTGTGAGTATCTGACTACTTTTTGGAAGGTTTTCTTAATAAAGCTTTTTAAACTTTAATTTTCTAGTCTGTTATAGTTCTATTCAAAATGTCTGCGCCAATTCAAAAGGGTAGAGTTGCATAAAATAATGGGTTATTGGCTGATATGTGCATCATTGTCTCATAATTACCGAGTAATTTGATTAATTTCTTAACAGTCATCTGAGTAGAAATATGTAAAATATAGTGTAAATTTTAGTGTAGTAAAATCTGCTCTGACGATGTACTTTAGAAAACGCAAAATTAAATGCTAACATGAGTGAAATGTCCATGCAAGATTTCAATACAGTAGCTTGTGTTTTAAATTTATCTTGTTGGTAACTTACCTCAGCCTATTTTTTTTTTGCAAAATTTCAGTTCTCTACCGTATAATATTTCGATCAAAATTTTAATAACGTGGCCCTACTTCCCTAATTTAACAATCGGTGGTTTCAGAGTTTTTCTGTTCGTAAATCCTTTAACTCAAATTCTTAATTTTGAGCTTAAAGTGCGTGTCCATGCCCCCAATTGAAACTTCCAGGATTTTCAATCTTTTTGGGTGATCTCTAATTTAGATATATTTGTGTATTGAATTAAAGCTCTCTAGTGTAAATTCTAGCTTATGAACAGCGCTTAATTATCATCGTACCCTTTTTAAGATGATAACTTTTAATTAAAGCTTAAGTTAAAAGCTTCAGTAATAATTTATCGTGGCCCCTGCCACTCCTGGTTAAAATATTTGTGATTTTAGATTTTTCTATTTGGTTTCTCATCTTGACCTACTTGCGTATCAAATTTCAGCCCTCTAGCACAAATTTAATTATTTAATTTTTATGGGCGTATTCCCGCCTACTTTTTTAAATAAATTTTTTTTGCCAGTGCCAATCATACGTGTCCAGTTTCGTTGGAAGCGGATATTAATATTTAAATAAATAGTATATTTAAATCTGCTTATCCGAAGAACATTAAATAGGAGGTTTAAATTGTATGGGCGTGCGAACACCCACTTTTTTCAACGAAATTTTATAACTTTGAATTATTCCAACATTTGTGCCAAATTTCAGTAATATCGCTGGAGATAAACATTTTAAATTTGCTCTTTTAATTGTGTGCTTTATTGGAATAGCCCTGCGCCCTGGTCAAAATCTCTGCGTTTTCAAATTTTTCTAGTGAGTTGATAAAAAAGACCTACTTGTTTATCAAATTTCAGCTCACTAGCGTACATTTTATTTATTTTTTTCTTATGAGCGTGATACCGCCAAATTTTTTTAATCACAATAACTGCTGTAGCTATTAGTTATCTTTCCTTTCGAGTTTCGTTGAAAACGGATAGTAATAAATATATAAATTTTTGATATTTTCAAATCTGCTGACCCGAAGTACATGAAATAGTAGGCTTCATAGGCGTGTTAAGGCCCACTTTTTCAACGAAAATGCCAAATGCAACATGTATGCCAAATTTCAATAAAATAGCTTGAGTTTAACGCCTGGGAGGGCGCAGTCCCGGTATTCAGATTTTTCTAGTAATTTGCTAATCTATAACTACTCGTTTATCAAATTTCAGCTCACTAGCGCAAATGTTCCTGCCTCATTTTTTAAACCCCAATTTTTTTTGGCTAGTAGCTATCTTTTCTGATTAGTTTCGTTGGAAACGAATATTAGTAAATACATAAATAGTACATTTAAATATGCTGACCCGAAACACATTGCATGGGCTTTTACTTTTTTCTATAAAAATTTAGAGCATTGTATTATTGCAACATGTTTTCCAAATTTCAATAAATCGCTGGAGTTAAGCGCCTAAGAAATGTTTTTTAATTCTGAGCTTTATGGGTGTAGGCCTGAACCCTTGGTTACAATTTTTGGGTTTTAAATTTTTTTAGGTGAGTACTCACTTAGTTCTACTTGTGTAACAAATATCAGCTCACTAGCGTAAATTTTAATTTTTATGGGCGTAGCCCCGCCCCCTGGTTAAAATTTTCAAGTTTTCAGATTTTTCTAGTTCATTGCTCACCTAGATCTACTCGTGTAACAAATTTCAGCTTTCTAGCTATAGCGGAAGTGCTTCATCAATTTGATGAGTGTGTCAGTGGTAAATGGCAATATTGCCAGTAAAATGTGCTAAAAATTTCTTACAACCGTGTGAACTGACAAATTTTGTCAGACATCGTTGCCAGAAAAAGCATTGTCAGTCCATTGAAAGTCTACCAGCTGACAACAAATTGTCAGACATCTTACAATCGTGTGAACACATTGTAACATTATTGCTAGATATTTGTCAGACATTTTAATATTGTCAAATGTGCAAAGTTTATGCATCTCATGGCGTCATTGTAAGAGAATTATTTCTATGGGCAACACTGCACTCGCTTGATTTTAAATAAAACATTTATAATTAAATATATGCACACGAAATCATTGCAATTGTTTTAATATTGTCCATAATAACTTATACATTAGCTTTTTACATTTGACATAAACACAAAAGATTGATATTTAACAATTTCTAAAAAATTCTTTGAGTCTGGCAACGCAGAACAACAGATCTGACAATTTGTGCATATGACAAACGTGTGAACTGACAATTTTTCGACTGACGATTTTGTCAGATGAATTTATTGCCATACAACCGTCTGGTAATAAATTGTAAGATTTTCTTACAATCGTGTGAACTGACAAGGAATATTGTACTGGCAATTTTCGATTGCCAGTACATTGCCAGCACATTGACAGATCTGACAATATTGTAAGATCTGACAATCGTCTGTACATAGCTTAATAGCTACAGCAGTTATTGTGATTAAAAAAATTGGGCGGTATCACGCTCATAAGAAAAAAATAAATAAAATGTACGCTAGTAAGCTGAAATTTGATAAACAAGTTGGAAACATTTTTTAAATTTTAGTTGAAATATAGTGAATTTGAGTCAGAAATAATTTCTTAATCGGGCTTAAGTTCAGTAATCTCAGTTCTTATTGAATGAAATATTTTTTTATTTATAATTTGAACGGGCTAAAGTTCGTATTGCTTTTTAAGCCAAATTACATGTGATAATTATTAATGAAGAAATAACATCAAAGTTAAAGTTAGTTGTAAATATTCTGACAACACATAGTTGAACGGAACAGCCAGCCGTTTTTCATTTCCTTAATACATCATGTATAGTTATAACATTTCAGTATTTGTTTACTAAAAAATATTCATTTTCATTTTAATACACAAGTTTCTCTTCTCGTAACTAAGTTTTTTGACACTTGATATCATGATATTGTTTTCTAAATATATATTATCAAAACAATATAATATCTGATATATTATTAGTATAATACTAATATTGCAGTCCACACGTAATTTGACTCTCTCTGCTATGAAATTATACGTTTGCTGATAGAAATATATTTGATATTATATCAGGTATAGACGCTATGTTAATCAGCCCATACACGTTTCAATTGAGTCTTTCAATTGAATTTATTCTTAGCCACACACTTTATAAACTGAATTGAAAGATTTTCATTCTACTATCAAATTTATATTTTTTTCACAGTTAAAAATTTATAAATTAAAAACTCTTACTTCATTCATTCAATAATTTTTAGTTTTTTATTTAAAATTCAATGAAATTAAATAAGATTTTTAAAATACATAACTATTTTTAAACAAAATAAAGATTAAACATAAATTTTGACAGCTAATCAAGAGACTTGAGCATAAATAGCACAATTGAATTGAAAGATTTACTAATCAACTTGAAAAATCAAAATATTTTGATTTTTCTTTAACCAACTAGACAACTGCTAAACTAATCAATTGACAAGGCCATACACGCTTTGATTTGGACAACACCCGACTCAATTGAAAATTGAATTGAATCGTGTATGGGGTGCTTTATATGAAAAACATTGGACACAATCACAGAGATTTCAGTAACAGTCAAAATTTGCTCAGAAATCTTTTGAGAGATTGGTTTTGTAGCATAGCAAACTACATGTTGTGTTTTGTGTTGTAAAATTGTTGTACTGATAAGGTCACCTGATACTGAAGTCGCTTTAGACAAAATTGTAAAAAGTGAAGTGAAGAAAGTGACAGATAAAAACAGCTCCAATAAGTTTTTTTTTTTAAATTCGTGGAAAAAAGAGAAAGTATAGTGTATTTGTACTGTAGTGTATTATTACTTACTTACTTAACACAGCTAATAAAAATTGATTGCCTTAGAAATACGTAGCAAAACAAAAACAACGACAAAATTTGAGGGAAAACGAGACAAACAGAAAAATATCCGTATCTTCCGTCTCGTGACACTTCTGTATGTTTTGTGTCTGAATTTCAGCCGCCGCCGAACAATTATTCAAGGGCCGCCGACAAAATACCTCGGCGTAGGTCACTGCAGCTGATGCCGAAAAATACCATTGTAAAATATTTAGAAGCATTTTGCAAAGAAAAAATCAGAACGGGTGTTAACGCGTAGTATTTGATTTTGTATCATACAAAATTCGTTAAATTATTATTCCAACAATCTTGGTGGACAATTATAGTTTTCCGGTAATTCTGGCATTGTTTATTTGCAAATAAAAGTAAAGGGATTGAAATGGCGTCTGTGGAAAATGGTGTGTATAATATGCCGTATATCTTAGTTGGTGTTAGACAACTATATTTCCTTTTACATTTGAATGTTTGTTTTTGTAATTGAAGGTCAAAAAGATCCGGAGGAGACCACCGAAAGTAATACAGTAGAAAATTATCACCCTGCCTCCCCGTCGACTGAAAATATACGTGGGTCTAAAAGTCGAAGTAAATCTGTTTCGCCTGTAATAAATTCATCCAAAGAAACTAGATCTAGTAAATCACGTTCTCGCAGTACAGAAGACCCAACGGTTCCTATAAATGAGAGATCGAGTAAGTCACGTTCAAGGTCTCGTTCTCGTAGCTTAAATATTGATCCATTGCCTCCTAATGTGACTGCGGAAATAAATAGAAATGAATTTATTAGAATTTCGAAATCGAAAAGCCGCAGTAAAAGCCCCTCTGAAGTTATTGGTAAAAGGCTTAACCGCAGTCGTAGCAATTCAAAATCAAGAATCCGAAGCAAATCGCGATCAACGAGCATATCTTCAGTTAGACGTTCACGCAGTGGCTCACGTCGAAGCCCTTCAATTTCTCGGCGTTCTAGAAGTGGATCTCAATTAAAACATACGGGTAGTAGATCACGTAGTCGTTCTCCTTCTGTATCAAAGGAATCTAGGGATAATTCGAGATCTGGTTCAGTTAAATCAAAATCCAGTTCAAGAAGATCAAGATCTGGTTCAAGACAATCAAGATCTGGTTCAAGAAAATCAAGATCTCCTTCAATAAGATCAAGATCTGGTTCAGTAAGGTCACGATCTGGTTCAAGAAGATACAGATCTGGATCAAGAAAATCAAGATCAGAGTCGGTAAAATCTAAATCTGGTTCAATAAGGTCAAGATCTGGCTCAATAAGATCAAGATCTGGCTCAATAAGATCAAGATCTGGCTCATTAAGATCAAGATCTGGCTCAAGAAGATCAAGATCTGGCTCAAGAAGATCAAGATCGGGTTCAAGAAGATCACGTTCACGTTCCAGGAAGTCTAGGTCTGCCTCAAGAAGTTCTCGCTCAGGATCAAGGCGTTCTCGCTCCTCTTCAAGACGTTCAGTCTCTGGCTCGAGATCACGTAGTCATTCCAGATCTCGCAGTGGTTCGAGGCGTTCCCATAGTCGCAGTGGCAGTGGGTCCCGATCACGTTCACGCAGTGGTTCTCGTCGCCGTTCAAGATCTGTTAGCAGACGCTCCCGCTCAGGGTCCGCAGCTTCTCGAAGTGGTTCGAAATCATCTAGGTCAAGATCTCGTTCACGAAGTAAATCTGGTAGCAGATCCCGTTCTCGCTCTGTGTCGAGATCAAGATCGCGTAGTGGATCTAAATCTCCAGCATCTAAAGCTAGAAAACCACATAAACGTAATGTCTTGAGTGACTCGGAAGGTAAGCGAATCATAATTCTTTATAAAAAAAGTCATATAGTGTAGTTAATTGTAATTGAAATCAGATGAAAATGATTCGACGTCAGGCCAAAACAAGCGGCCAAAAATTACGGATACTGATAATGAGGATGATGAAGATGTAAAAATAGAAAATGTTGGTGAGGATGGAGCTCAAGGCGAAAGCCAAAAGGTTGTTGATAGTTCAGATGATGAAAACATACCAATAGACAACGATAGAGGGTAAGTATAAAAACATAAAATACATATCGTCGACTAGCCTGCTGGTAGTGCTATATGTTATTTGGTGTTGTGTACTTTTTCTTAAAATCCACTCACCGCTCTGTAACATAAATTATACCTGAGACGGAATTGCCGCATGCGTGATCGAGTCAACTTAGTACAAAACTTATGAAGTTTATATTCTGTTTGTATTCTATTATCAAAATACTTGGGTATTTTTACGATTTGTAATACTTTATTGGCCTTGTAGGCTTATTATTACAAAAATAAATAAATAAATATCAAATGCACTGATTACGCCATTCGATAGCTATCCTATCGAACTTTTTTTTTTTGATTTTACATCGGTTGTTGAATGGACTAGATATATAGTTTGTATTAGATTGATATCAAATAAAAGTTCAAAAATCATTTATTTTAGAATTTTAAAATTTAATGTATTAGCTACAAGTTCATGAAAAATTTTTTTATTTATAAATTTATTTTTTTTGTGCTAAGGCTCAATTTTCATGAAATCGGCCATCTATAAACTTAGATCTTTATATATTTTTAAACATAAAATATAACTAATATTGTATTGCTAACAAGTGGAATTAAAATAACTGATACTCGAATACGTGTTCGTTATTTTATGCCGTAATCTCAAATTTC
Source organism: Tachina fera (assembly GCA_905220375.1). Lineage (NCBI taxonomy): Eukaryota > Metazoa > Arthropoda > Insecta > Diptera > Tachinidae > Tachina > Tachina fera. Next base: position 51,668,114 of record LR999966.1, read on the forward strand.
GATGGAATTTTCTAGATAACGAATGTGGAATCCCAAATAGAAAATTTTCGCAGAAATTTACTCGATTACGTATGCTATAATTCGACCCTTAATTTCTTTTAATGGAGTATTTTAGTAAAAGAACCCTTGAATCATTGAGTAATAATGTTAATAAAACACCTTGAAATGATAATATTACATATATATCAGTTTTTTCCGTTCCCTGAAAATCTGTTTAAAAAACGCATAGCACTACTTGCAGGCTAGAATAATATAATATGTAACTATAAAATAATTTTAATGTAATTTAAAACATTTTTTAGTAATGACAATTTTATTTCCGATTTTGATGCCATGTTGTTGCGCAAAAAGGATGAAAAACGATTTAAGCGTCGCAAACGCGATATAGATTTGATTAATGATAATGATGATCTTATTGATCAACTAATAATGAATATGAAGGGTGCTTCAGATGAAGATCGTCAATTAAATTTAGAAGGTAAACCGGCTACCAAAAAGATTGCTATTTTGAAGCAGTGCATGTCACAGCTGATTAAAAAGGACTTGCAACTGGCTTTTTTGGAACATAATATACTCAATGTACTAACAGATTGGTTGGCACCTCTCCCTAATAAAAGTTTACCCTGCTTACAGATTAGAGAGAGTGTTCTTAAGTTGTTAGCCGATGTAAGTGCAAAGTGTGAAAGTAATGTTGATATGTTAATATGTATTCTTATATTCGTTGCAGTTTCCTCCCATTGATAAAAGTTACCTAAAACAGTCTGGCATTGGAAAAGCAGTAATGTATTTATATAAACATCCAAAAGAAAGTAAACAAAATCGTGATAGAGCTGGTCGTTTAATATCGGAATGGGCCCGACCTATTTTTAATTTAAGTTGTGATTTTAAGGCCATGTCTAAGGAAGAACGTCAAGAAAGAGATATGCGTCAAATTCAAAATACCCGCAAAAAAACACCAGAACCGGAACCATCTACATCTAAAAAACGTAAAGGTCTTCATTCTGCTCTTACAACCAGTGAAGAGAAACCACTAGGGCCAGGGGATCCTGGTTGGATAGGGCGCGCTCGCGTACCTTTGCCTTCCAATAAAGATTATTTGGTTCGTCCAAAATCAACGGTGGAAGGAACAGTATCAGGAACACAAAAACGTAAACCAAATCGTTTTGAAAAGCATATGAAAAAATTTATGGATCAAAAAAGACTCAAAGGTAATTCACGCAGAGCTGTGGAGATTTCGATAGAGGGTCGTAAAATGGCTTTATAAATAGTTTAAAATCACATGATAGAAAGTTTTGTTGATGGCGATTTTATTTTTTATTATACTTGTCAACAATTTCTTTAAGTTTTTGAATATTAGGAGACTATTCACAATGGATCGGCAAACTCATTATTAGCCTATGCGCCTCGCATGTAACTTGGCGCATGTCTGTAAATATCAGCAATTTCAAAGAAATTAAGTCCATCGTACAATTCGTGACACTTGACTTGTCAAATTTCACTCTGTAAAATACGTACATGTCGTGTTGTACCTCTTAAACGATTCTTCTGCAAATATCAGACGACAAAATTTTAATTAAAACGCAGTCAATTTTCTGCTGATTTCAGCATAACCTCTTTATTTATATTTTTGTCAGCACACATACTGTTATACTAAAATAGTTGATGGCAGATGCTTTGTATGACCTAATTGAAGGAACTTTAATTGAAATTTTGTCATTTGGCATTAGGTGTGCTTTTTACTTTTGAAGTAAAATGCAGTAAATGAGTAGTTACTGCGAAAATCGTAAAATTTAATCTTAAAAAGAGCTGTAACTGAAAGAAGTACGCGAACGGAAAAATAGTAAAAATTAGTAAGATTATAGAAACAACATAGTGTTGAAAAATGTATAAACTTTGACTATTCAACTCTTTTAATTATTGGTACTCTATACAATATTTTTATAACACGAACAATCTATTCTGCATTTCGATTACGTTCCCGCATTCAGTACGCACGGATCGAAAAAAAAATAAATAGAAAGAAAAAGAAGAGAAGAGTATGTGTAAACCTGCTGCTTTGCTATGAAACGGGTGAAATAGGAACAGAAAAATTAAGCAATTTTGCAAAATGTTTAACAAAAAGTTAAATTTAGTGCAAAAAACAGTGATTAAATATTGTGAAAATTTTTATTAAATAAATTCTTGAAAATTTAAGTACAGAGCTAAAAAAATTAAACGAAATAAGCAATAGGTATTTGTGGCCAATGTTATCCAGTGTGAAGAATCCTGTCGCGCCGGCGGCGATGTTTTAATTTTTGCACATAATTGTAACACAAAAATAAACTTTATTTGCATAAATTTCTTTAAATCCGTAGACAATACCGTTTTTCGTTGCCATTAAATATGTCAACTTTTTATACTGTTCTACCTGTAAGAAATTCAATAAGAATCGAATTTTTTCATTTTCATTTCGTTTATTATTAAATTCATTAATACATGTGGCCTCAAGACCAATATAAATATATTACGAGTATAAAATGAACGGTTATGTATTAATGAAAAAATAAAATATATACAATAAAATATATGCAATCGTAAAACATTTATATACAATCGTAAAACATTTCAACGGCTCCAATAAAACAGTATAGTATAAGTATAACATAAACCCAATCAATCAGTGGTAAAACAAATTAATGAAAGTATTGAAAAAGTATTCTCTTAAAAGAAGCCAATGTAAACCCAAAAGAACGTAATTCTCTTGGTAATAAGTTCAGTACAGAAAAACAAAACAAACTGTGTAATTCAATAATTAAACCTTCTTTTGCGTTTAATACTTAGATTATTTTTTGAATTAATCACTTTTTGAAGCTAAACTAACAAAAATTGAAAAGGCTCCGCCACTAAAATAAAAACTTACAAAAACGTAGTCAAAATTCTGAATACATAGAATCTAAGGAGAAATCGAAGAACGGAACGCAGAATACCAAAATTGCCCAACGGAGAAATTTACGATCCGAATTGAAATGAAGAATAAGGGTAAATGTAATTATTTATTTCATGTAATATTTTTAATATATTTATTTTTGATTTCCTTGTTTTGTTGTTGGTTACATGACTATTTTTTAATGTTACTGATTACCTTAAAAGCAAGTGCAATACTAAGTAACCAGATACTTTACAGTTTTACAACTCTGAGTAAATAGACTAATTTGCAAAACAAAAGGATTAATAAAAAAAATTACAAAATATGTACATTATAAATGAATTATTTTTTAATAACTCACAATTTTTATTTAACCTTTTCTCAAATTTTTACTTTTTGTTTGCTCACTTTTCATTTGTTTACATTTTGAATCATATGCTTTTATCTTACTAAATTTTACTAGGACAAATATCTGCAGTAAAAATTTGCAAAACACTCGGTCAAGAACTGTTACTTTACTCTCTCAATTTGTGTTCTCATTTACTGTATTTTGGGTAAACGAACGCAATTTAGTAAAATGCAGTAAAGTTCAGTAAACATTTGTAAAAACTTTTGAGTACGCGAACGCAATTATTACTGTCTTACTTTGCAGTAGAAAAGTTTTAATTTGTGCACACGGCATGTTTATTTCACTGTGAGCAATTTGACATGTCTGATATGTCGTGTGAAACCAGTATGTGTTTCAAGAAGTTTCAAAACTGCTAATAATGAAACGAATAGTTTTTCCTTTCTATAAATCGCGTTATACTCATGGCACAATTTTAATATAAAATTTCATGAGAGAATCAGTTTTTTTTTCCGTAAAATAAGTAACCACTTATTTATATTTCATAAGTATAATAATCAAAAACGCCAATTGGGCATAAATATTAATACTACATACATTTGTTTGTATTAGATAGTAATAAAAAACTGAGGGCAAATCACGGCATTCGATACGACTCGTAGTTTAAAAATATTTTAATATAAACTATTGAAATATTTTTAAATTAGGAGTCGAATCAGATACCGTAATTTGCCCCCAGAGTTCTTGAATTTAAATTATACTTACTGTCAATGTATGTATATGTAATTATAATGATAAAAAATAAAGTAGCATAATATAAAAGAAATGTGGCTCTAATTAGTATGTAGTAGAGAAGTAAAACAAACAAAATCAAAAAGTACAGTACAACTTCGACAATCCGGACACATATAGTCTTAGGCTCGTTCGGATTAACGAGTTGTCCGGATTATAGCAGTTGGATATATTGAAATAATCTAAGTGAATTAAATATGTACATATCGCACACTAAATCTTAAACAGTCACAACTCAAAATGGTCAAAGTGGTTTTGCTTTTTTTATAAATCAGTTAACTGAACAAAACTCTAATGACTGCAACAATTTATTTTGTCATAAATTCTTCTTGAAGAATATAAAATACCGTTATTCTTGTTTCTATAGGGCATGCTCTGACACTCGCATATCACATGTGACTTGAACTCGCAAGAGAAGTGTTCTGCAAATCGCAATCGCATTACACTTGGGTAGTTCAAATCACGATCGTATTCTGAAGTGAACTGATGAATTTAACCTAATCCAAACTTTAAAGAAACACTAAAATGGTTAATAAATGAAACCAAATATGTTTTCTTTTGATTTTGATCAAAAATAGCGATAGTTTGGTAATATTTTTATTATAAAATATAAATTTAGAAAATGTCTTTAAATTTTGTTAATTTTTTCTTTGTATTGTTTACTTAGACACTGACGTCTTCAACAAACAGCTGACCTAAATCAATAGATGCGTTTGAGTCCGTGGTCGGCAACCTATACAATTGCATTTTACAATTGTGTGTGTTATACTCTCACCACGATCCGGTGTTGCCAGTGAAATTTTGTGTAATTTTCCTAATTTGAAATTGTAAATCTTCAAAACAAAATTTATTTTATTATGGTCAGAAGAAACACTCAAGCTTTGTTTTTAAAGTAAGACATCTTTTCTTAGTGCTACCTCCATGCAATGGTTGTAAAAAGATGTTTTTGTAGGAAATTTTCTTTTTTATTTTAAATATATGCTTGAAAATGCATTTGCATATCATGTTTTTTCATGCGTGACAACACACATTGTCAAATCAAATATGTATTCTGGTTTGTAAAAATAATTTTCCGAAAATTAAAATTTTTAGTAAATAATCATCCCACATATTTTCTTATTGTGGCAACGCTTATTCTTAACAGCATTTGATATACACACTTGTCTGCTTGAATGTTTAAGATAGACTGATTAATATTGTTTATTTCTCATCAATGCGTGTGTACACATACGTAATAGAAGAGTATATTATGCCAACCCAAAATCCTTCTTAGAGGTAGATTCGATGTGAAAAAGATGTAGTTTCCAACAAAACTTACTTTAAAAAGAGGTAGATCTACAACACTTATGTTTTAGCGTATTTTAAACACCTTAAAAAATTTTTTTAACTTTAATGAACCTTTCGTTTTGATAAGAAATATTTTATAAGCAATTTTATGATATTAATTAATTTTTAAATTTGTATTACTCTCATATTTAAAAGAATGAATATTATCATTAAATAATTTACAGTGCTCGTTTGCAGCTGCAGTTTGCCCAGCGCTAGCGCTGATATATCGTGTAGATTTATTTGCAGAGTATCAATAAAGATTGTTTCTACAAATTCTTTTTAACAATTTAACTTTCAACATTCGAACTATGTATGCAATTTTCTCACAAATTGGCCCAGTAAAGGAAGTATTTGGGCTTGTAGCAGGTTTTAAATAGTTAAGTCAACACAGCGTTATTTACATGCATTGCTAAAATATATGTCTGTTGAACTTCTAGCTTGGATTAGACAAAAAAAAAAACCTCGTGTAACTATACTTAGCATTATTACTGGAAAACTAAAAAGTGGTACATTTTTCTCGGAAAGTGGTAGAGTTGAATGAGACATCCAAAAGAGGTAGATCTACCCCAAAAGTGGTAGAGTTGGCATCGCTGCTTGTGTTTGTTGTTTGGCCTTCGAGAGTTTTTCGTCTCACTCGCACTGGTTGACTGATCTGCCACGGATAACCGTATAATTTGGCGGTATTTTGTGGAATTTCCTTAACAACCACGTTGCTACTTCCTATGTGAAGGCATAGGTCGTGTACAGTCAGTCACAAAACTTTTTAAAATACTGTTAATAACATCTTGGGCACATGGTCTACGTTACTCCGCCCATATTTGTGCAACACCATATTGTTACGTAAAAATATTCCTACAGGGTTAATGCAAAGAACTATCTAGAAGTATTTAACTAAAGCAAGGGCACCATGAATTTTCCCGATTTTCTCAAATTTTTAAAATTTTCGTTTGCTTACTTTTCATTTGTTTACATTTTGAATCATATGTTTTTATCTTACTAAAGTTTGCTACGAAAAATTTCTGCAGTAAAAATTTGCAAAACATTCAGTCAAGAACTGCCACTTTCCTCTCTCAATTTGTGTTCTCATTTACTGCATTTGGGGTACGCGAACGCAATTTAGTAAAATGCAGTAAAGTTCAGTAAAAATTTTTAAAAACTTTTGAGTACGCGAACGCAATTAATATATTTAACGAAACTCTTGATTTTTTACGTATCCACTATCATCCAGGGATGTAGATTTATGTGTCGTTAAAGATTTCGACCAGAAAAAATTTAAATAGAGCTAAGCATGGTAGATGTAAAGTGTATTATTACCAAATGCCAAAATGAAACAGTTGCTATAACTCTTATACATAAAGAACTTAATGTGCATCAATATAAAAATAAATAAAAACGAAAATAAATAAAAAATAAATAATAACAAAAATTAAAAATTTTAAAATCCCCGAATATATCTGGCGTAGATGTGATATCTTCTAAACGGCTAAACCGATTTTCTTAAAACAACCCTCTCGATCAAGTCACCTTTCAAACAGAAAAAACGAAATCAAAATTGGTCCAGCCGTTTGGTCTGTACGTGGACACGGACAGACACAGATACACAGACAGACACTACAAACTTTTAATACCCCTTTTATATAAAATATAAATATATATATATATAAATATAAGCATCTTATCAGTAAATTGTTTAAGAAAGAAAGTCAAAATAACTCATCAACTTCATCATCACTACATAAAATAAAAAGTCCTTACAAGGGTGAAGGTTTGATGCAGCTAAACAAATACAAACCTAACTATATATACTGGGACGATCCTAATGAGTTAGTAGATCGCCTTAGGCTATTGCTGGCATTACAAGCTGCAGGTTATACTAATCACAATAACGGAATTGTCTCAATTATCGAAGAATTATATGAAGCAAACATTATAGAATAATATTTATCTGCATAAATCATGTCCATCTATAAGTTCGGGCACTATCTTAATGTTACAAGTGGTACTATTTTTGTGAAAAATTTTCCTAAGCTGCTGGGCTTCGTTATGGATACAACTAATAACATTGACGTTCAAAACAAAAGAATCAAAAATGTGGCAAAAGCTTTGGAGGAAAACGACGTTGTTAATAAATTGTTTCTGAAAGTCAAATTTAAGAGGTTCGAGATGAAATCGACATGAGCTTAAGTCAAAAACTCAATGAAATTCAGGAAAAAATTTCAAGTATGAAACTATTTTTTGAAAAAGAAATTAGAAAGATAAATAAGTTAATTTATGGGTATGTAAGAAATATGATGGTCGACAGTACTTAAGTGAAGTTACACTGAACAAAACGCATCCGTTAAAATATATATATATATATATATATATATTATAATATATATATATATATATATATATATATATATATATATATATATATATTTTAAGGGATGCGTTTTGTAAGAAATATGATGGTCGACAGTACTTAAGTGAAGTTACACTGAACAAAACGCATCCCTTAAAATATATATATATATATATATATTATAATATATATATATATATATATATATATATATATATATATATATATATATATATATATATATATATATATATATATATATATATATATTTTAAGGGATGCGTTTTGTTCAGTGTAACTTCACTTAAGTACTGTCGACCATCATATTTCTTACATACCCATAAATTAACTTATTTATCTTTCTAATTTCTTTTTCAAAAAATAGTTTCATACTTGAAATTTTTTCCTGAATTTCATTGAGTTTTTTTGAGTTTTTTTTTTAAGAGTAGTAACACTCAGGCAATTAATGCCTACTACTATTACTAGGTGTTACCTTCTTACAACTCTGCTTTTTGCACGCTCTTTTTTAATCATGCAGTGTTGCAGTGCCTTCTGGTGTCAAATGAGGCGTATTAATTTTTTTTGAAGCTGTGCTTAGTAGCCATTTTATTGGTTAGTTTACTTCGCCGATGATTCTGCTACACAATACCGACGAAGGAGGGCGCTCTGATATTACATTAGGATTAGCATCTGCTGAAGTCGGTATAGTTCAGTGACCTGTGACTATGCCTTCATTACTTGAACTTTCCTACAACAACTGATACAAAGGGGATACAGGTTTTTAACCCAGATGCAAGATGACAACAACGAACCCGATGTATCTACGAACAAAACATCCAAGCCGCCACCCAGCGATGCCAACTTAGCTATTTTAGAGCTAGATTTAGCTCTTTTTGATTGCATCCAACTAGAAATTTTTCGCTTAAGCTCTTTTTTAATAAAAAGAAAACTTTCCACAAATGATTGAATTGGAAATGGACTGCCAAAAATATAGGAAAGCTTGGAAATCAAATCCCGCGTTTAAAAAATGGATTAAACCAACAAAAGATCCTTCTAAAGCTAACTCGTTTTGAAAATGATTGTTCTTATTTTGTAACTTAACGTATATACAAATATATGTATGTAAATGTGTATGGTCATATTGTTAATGCAGATAAATATTTGTATCAATTGCTGTGAAATGATTTTATTCAAAATTATTATTTTTTATTCTTTCTTACTATTATTTTTAATAATTTTTTTTAAATAGATTTAATTATTTATTGTATCTTCAATTATGAACTAACAATAAGTATTCAAATCTAAAATATAAGTATTAGGCCCGACCACTGTCGGACATAAATTTAGTGATAGTTATAAATAATACATAAGTATTGATAATCAAACAAAAAAAAAATATTTTCAAGCAATCCCATCTGGAGTGTTAAGTATAAGAGCCCTTGTGTCCTTCTTTTTCAAGCTGATGTGGCCAGTAAAATTCAAGATGTTACGAGCAAGCGGATTAGAATGTGACTCGAGTTTTGTTAAATATTTGCCTGCGTATTTTGCTATTTCTTCAATCACTAGTGGCATATTCAAATCACGATGTATATTTGAGTTTTTGATGTACCATGGAGCCAATGTTATCAAACGTAAAATTTTGTTTTGCCTTCGTTGGATTCTCTCGACGTTAGAAGCTGAAGCAGTGCCCCATAACTGAATTCCGTATTGGCTTCAAAAGCGACTTGTATAACAAAAGTTTGCAGTCTAGGCTGAGTGTTGAATTTCTACCAATCAGCCAATATATCTGAGTTAGTTTAAGTTTCATTTGTATTAGCTTTGAGTCAATATGGTGTTTCCATGTAAGTCGTCGATCAAGGTGTATACCAAGGTATTTTACATGTGAATGTGGAGGAACAACTTGATTGTTGATTCGAATTGGGGAACAAGTATCTCTTCGCAGGGTAAATGTTACCTGAACACAGTTTTGCTCGTTTACCTTAATTCTCCATAATTTTAACCATAGTTCCAGTTGTGTAATATGCTCTTGTAGATATCGGGAAGCCTCATGAGGATTTTCGTGCATACTTAAGCAGGCTGTATCATCGGCAAACGTAGATGTATGGATATTACTGCAGTATAAATCAAATACAAAACTGGGTCCAGTATGCTCACCTGTGGCACACCGGATGATATAGATTCGGGCACACTCATGAATTCTCCTTCCACAACCGTGAACTTCCGGGTAGTAATGTAACTTTCTAATAAATTCACCAAATTTATTGGTAGATATGATTTTAATTTTAAAATTAGGTCTTCATGCCACACTTTATCAAATGCCTGCGAAACGTCAATAAATAGTGCAGAACAGTACTTCTTTTCCTCAAATGTTCTTCTTATACATTGAACCAATCTATGCGTTTGTTCAATGGTACTATAATGACTTCTAAAACCAAACTGATGGTCTGGCAGGCACCCACTACCAATTAGAATTGGGGACAATTTAGACATGAAAAAGTTTTGACATTGTTGATAGCAGACTTATTGGTCTGTATGATTCTGCCTTGGTAAGATCTTTGCCCGGCTTCGGAATCATTTTAACTTTGGCAAGCTTCCAGCTGTGGGGATAATACTCTAGTCGTAAAATGGCATTAAAAATGAATAATATGATTCTAAATGCAATACGAGGCAATTTTATTAGCATTTGGTTACTAATTCCATCAATACCCGGTGCTTTCTTCGGGTTGAGTTCAGCAATTAGATTTTATACATCACACATTTTAAATTTTATGTGTCGAGGGGGTAGCGCAACTACACTCGAAAAATCAACAACACCAGTACATGTGTTTGGGGTAAATACGGATTTTAAATGCTTTGCAAACAAGTTACCTTTTTCAATATCACTCCTGGCCCAAACTCCGGTAGAAGTGCGCAGAGGTGGTTTAAACTCAACGGGTGTTTTAATTTTTTTCGCAGCGCGCCAGAAAGAGTAATTAGATGCTGGTGTTACGTCGAGATTTTCCAGATAGTTTTTAAGAGATGCAGTTTTTTCATATGCAAGCATTTCTTGGAGTCTTTTAGTGCACTCTTAATCTAATTTTATTTTGGGGTGATCTGTGCTGTTGCCATTCTCTTCTAGCTCTTCTTTTTGCACATACGAGATGTTCAATATCTGTAGAATATATTCTGTTAAACCCAGTCTGCGGATGGGAGGAAGTGGCATGATCAGCTGCCTGCTTAATATTTTCGTTAAGATTAGCAATATTAGATTCAATATCATCATGACTTCTTAGCTTAATGTTTTCAGTGCAATGACTACTAAGATATTTTTTGAATCGCAGCCAATTAACACAGCTGACCATTTTCACATATGGGTGAGGTAGAACACTTCTCAGTGGGCTACAGATTGTAACGATCGTGGGAGAGTGATCGGACGATAGATCTAGGGAAGCTTCAACATGAATTAATTCCCTAGATATATTTTTCATGACGCCAAAATCTATAACATCCGGAATTTTATGTATGTCAGTAGGCCAGTAAGTGGGTTCCCCACTCGAAATGACGTCCAAGCCCATTTTTGAAATTGTGTTGAACAACGATCGTCCTCTAGGTGTGATAAGACGCAAACCCGAGAAAGTATGTTTTGCATTATAGTCTCCAGCTGCTACGAAACAAGGGCCAAGATATTTGTAGAAATCCTCGTATTGATCCTCAGTAATTGCGAATCTAGGAGGGGAGTAAATTGATGATATGACAAAATTTGTGCAAACATTTTCGATACAAATATTCGTTGCTTGTAGATGTTCTTCACAAATGTTGTAAAGAATATAAAGCTTTAGTTTTACTTTAGCTTGACTTTATTAAAATTGCTGATCCCCCGCAAGCTCTTCCTCATGGGTCCTTTGAATCATATAAATTAATATAATATAAATTAATCATAAAAATTTTTAATAATGTAAAGTATCTTGAAGTGTAAAATGAATAATAAATACATTCAAAGATTTAAAACGAAAAAATCTTGAGTTTTTAAATTTAGCTCTTTTTGGCTACTCAGTTGGCTCGTTTTGCCTTTGAATTGTTGGCGTCACTGCCGCCACCAATCTATTTGAGGGAAAAAAATTTAAACGCTCTTATTAAAAATTTAATTTCAGTCATTGGTGAGAATAAATTTAACATCGTTCCAATAAAACGTGGTAACATTGATAAAACCAAAATTAAAATTTATGAAGAAAAAGATTTTCGCAAAATGATTACTGAATTTGAAAAAAGTAAAACAAAGTTTCTACACATATCAGCTTAAGAGTGCTAAAGGCCTGTAGATCGTATTGGAGGGCAGATATTCCTATGTTGCTCCCGAAGAAATAAAAGATGCACTCGTCCTTCAGGGATTTAGGGTAAAAAATGTATCTAACATAATAAATAGGGAGAAGATTCCTTTCTCTCTCTTTAGCGTCGAACTTGAGCCAAACGATATAAAATTGAAAAAAACGAGACTCGTCCAATTTATAATTTAAAATATATCTTATACCGAAAAATAACAGTTGAAGAACCACACAAGCGTTCTGGACCCGTACAGTGCCATAATTGTCAAGAATATGGTCATACAAAAACTTACTGCAAGTTACCTTCAGTTTGTGTTATCTGCGGTGAATTGCACGGTACTGCTGGTTGTATGAAAGCTAAAGATTTAGCAGAAAAAAAATTTAGTAATTGTAGAGGTAATCACACCGCTAACTACAGATGTCCTGTATATTCTTTCGTTAACAGACTATGGGGCAAAAACCTAAATTAGCTCCAGCTAAACAGCAAACGCTTACTCCGCCACTTTTGCTCAAATGTTCCAACCTGTCACTTCACGTGTATCGTATGCCGATGCAGCTAAGACTAATTCAACAAATGCAAGCTCACGCTCTAATTTTAGTCGCCTTGAAGCTACTTTTGAGAATCTAGTGCTGACTATAAATAATTTTACAACAAATATAAGTAGCATGATGCAAGAAATGCTACGAATGCAGTCTACACTGCTTCAAGCATTAGTTAACAAGCCATAAACACGTTAAAGATATGTTTCTGGAACGCAAACGGCATTCGCCAACATAAAAATGAACTTGAGCACTTCCTCACGGAAAAAAATATTTATGTAATGTTGGTTTCTGAGACTCATATGACTTCAAGAAGTCTATTCAAAATTAATGGCTACATTTTATATAATTCAAAGGACCCAAGAGGGAGAGCTTGTGGGGGATCAGCAATTTTAATGAAGTCAAGACTCAAGCATTATATTCTTGACAACATTTGTGAAGAAAATCTACAAGCAACGAATATATGTGTCGAAAATTTTTTACTCAATAAAAATAAAAAATCTGATGATAGACTTACTGAGAGCTCTGAAGCTCTTAATGATAACAAAATAAATAAGAAATCTGATAATGGACTTTTTTTTAAAGGCGAGACCACTTTTTCGTCAGCGATCAACTTCGCTTTGTCCAATGCCAACTAGTGATTCGTTAACATTACCGTTGCCTAGTACTTCTACATTTAACTCAGCGATATCATCCGCTTCAGGCTCGTGGTCATCACTTAACCAAGTTTTTACTGAAGTTAAGAGCAGCCCAAAACCCAAGGTCCAAGTTGGAATCAGTGTTCCCAGTTTAAGGGATTTGTCCCCAAATTGGGAATTTTTTTTCGCGATTGGGGATGAAAATTTCGTTTTAGGGATCCGGGAATTTGTTAAGGATGTAACCAAATTTTGTGGGGACTTTTCAAACAAGAATGATTTTTGAACTAAGAAATATGCGTATGCGTACAAGACTAAAAATGTGTGTTACTATTCATAGTGTATGGTTTCTAATAAAAACGAAGTATGAAGGCTGATTAACCAATAATGAACACTACCAAAACAAAAATACGCAACAAAATGCTAAACGACTTTTTTGAAGCACTTCTTAAACACACACTTTAAAAATAATTCAATTTGTTGTGACAAATTTAAACCTTCTGCTAAATACTAAAGCTTTTTAATAGGAGTACTATGGAGTACTGAGGCTGATGAATCAGAAGATTCCGATTCTAAAATTTTTGAAATGGTTAAAATTTTTTTTATACTTGTGTATATTAAACTATTTGTATTTTTTCTTTACAAGTTTTATAAGTACTAATTAAATAAAGTAAATATACTAGTAGCTATCGATATAACTGAATTTTATTGAATAAATATGTTATTTTTGTCATTATTTTTCAGATAAAATTAAACATTTTTAATTTTTTTCACAAAAGAAAAAATTTCAATAAAAAAATTAATTTGGGGATTTTTGGGGATGAGAAATCAAAAATTGGGGTTGTTCTAGAAAAAAACTGGCAACACTGCATTGCAGTAACATTACATTTGCCGATTTCATTTAAGTTTTCCGCGAAACACTGCGAGTATTTTTCAAGCAAATTTTGCAACTTACACTTTTCGGTCTCATTTAGGGATTCATTTACTTCTAATTTCTCACCTTTCATTGCAATTGCGTGATATTGCCCCTTTTCCATGATAACCCTATTTTTAGATAAAATGTCTCTTCCGATTGCTATATCATACTGCATTGTTTCATCGTCAACTAACAAAATTCCGCTTTTACATTCAAATCATCAATTTTTAACACTGTTCTAAATTTTTCTCGGCACACATATTCTCCACCAGCGAACCCGTATAATTTTTCATTGAATTTTTCAACCGGTCCCTCACATTTTGATGTTACACGTTTAGCCATCAGCGATTTATCACTTCCGGAGTCAATAAAAGCATTATACTTATTTTTTTCAACTTCGATTTATTTAAACATTTCCTTATGTTTTTATCTTGCACCTATCTGCTTCGTGGCCGTTGTGTTACACGATTTTTCATTAAATACATTCGTTTGAAAAGCTTTTCTCATTTTAGTTTCCTCAATAATGTTAGTTAGAGTTGCAAATACTGTGCTTTCATTGTCGTTAATGTTTTTTAAACTCGTCATTGTTCAACCCGTTTATAATGTACTTGATAATAGCACTATCGTCCAGATTTCCAAGACGCCCGATGGCTAATATTCTATAATAATACTCCACAATTGACTCACTTCTATTCTATTATCATCCTGTGAAACACAGGGTGCGTAAGAGAAAAACTGTACTTTTTATACTTTTTGTAAGTTTATATAAATTTTTATGTGAGTAACCCTGTGTCAAATAGGACAACCAATATAATTATTTTTTTTTCGATGCGAGAACTTCTCACAAGTTACTGAAATGGGGCATTGTACTGCTAATAGAACAACAGACTCAATCCACCCGTAACTTTGTACAAGCTGTTCAATTCGTTTAATAAATTTGACAGATGAGATGTTTTTAGTGCAAGGGTCGAACTCTGGCATCATTCGCGTTATTTCATTTATACTGTGTTCTATCTTTAATTGCTCTTCTTCTATCATACTCACATTCTCTGGCGTTCGCATTTATATTATACTCCTTTTTCCCGCGACAAGAGAAAACACTTGCGCTGGCACCACATGCTGATGTCAGTATATATGTATACGCTGACGCCGCGTTTGAATCGAACGGGTAATGTCGATCACGACCGTGCATGGCTGTGATCGGCACATATTCTCCGAATACTGGGCTGTTGCCATCCAGCATTGCATTCGAGTTTGCTAAATTTGACACAACGCTTGTTACCGGCGGTTTAGTTGTTGTTGTAATATTCATTAGAGCATTTCCATGACCAATGTAGTACATACATATGTTGGAGCACACGACGTGAATAATGAATTTTGTGTACACATGTTACCTTGCCGTATAATTTCCTGCCTTACTAGCTCTGCCTTGTCCTTTTCCCTCCAAGTCGCAATCTTGGTCGCCATTGTTGCTACCGCTTCCACAAGGTAATTTATATTCTTTCGTAATTCCACTATTTCAGGATTATTGTTATTGGAAGTAGCGCCTTCGACGAACCTATACAAAGTTTCCTCTGATGTTGACTCTCTTTCAATGTAATCTGGATTTGCTGCCTCGAAATCTTGCAATCTAGCTACCAGCTCTGCTTTATTGCCTGTTGTTCGCAACCCTCGAATTTGTAGTTTTTTCTTCAGATCCACCACCGTTGACTCCATTATAATTTATTTTTTAAGCAATTATTCTTCTTGTGTCTATAAATAAGCGACAAACGTTTGTGCACACTTTCTTTAAAAACTAAGTTTTATTTCAAGACACGTTTTCTTTTATTAAAATCTGCCTGCGACACACGCTTTTCTTTAAATCTACGACACGAAACTTATCGGGTAAATTAGCGACACACACTTTTTTCTAACCCTCGTTTTCCCTTATAAAAGACCGTATTCCACTTCTGAATTTGTTAGGATGAAAATACCGCGTTAAGGCTGAACACGTTTCAATTCTCTTGATTGCATTTATTAACTGACCCATAGAAAAGAATGACAAGGCACAAGCAAGAATGATATACAGGCAGTGTTGTCTGATCATAAACACAAACAGAAAAAAGGATGAAACATCCAGAGCCGCCAAATAAGAATGTAACGTAACAATCATAAAGCAAATACACGAACCTTCTAGCATAGACAATAAATAATGTTTTAAAGAATCACAACTGCGGATATTTTCGTCCATAGACAAGATGATACAATCGTCGGACAGAATTTGGCATTAATTGTTTATTTTATAAAAACATTTTTGAAATAATTTTTGAATAATGCCCCTATCACAGTTCTTAATTAAATTCAGTTTGTTCGTCTAGGAGAATACCAAATAAAAAACACGAACAAACTGTGTTTTATTATTATGAACCACAACTGTTTTTTAGTTGAAATTGTCATCGCGTTGCCAACTTAAAATATCAAGTTTGACGGAAAAAACAGTTTTAGAAAAATTATTGTTTTCAGTTAGTTCAAAGAAATCATCCCTACAAGAAATGAATGACTGAAACTAACACAAACAAAATTTTTTTCACTAACACACTTGCAGCAATTTATATTGAATTCAATATTGATAGTCAATTGACTAGTCATTTGATAGGAAGTGATGATTGATTTATTTATTAATTATAGTTGTTCTACTCTAGCATATATGTTAGAGTGGGACATCTAATGTACATATGCCAAAACTTTTACATCGAGTTTTATTTAAAGAAAACTAAAATTAATTCTGTCTGTGAAAAGTAAAATTTAAAAGTGTTAAAAAGGATAAGTATAAACAATATTTAATAAAGAAATTTACAAAATTTAATTTATTTTATATTTCTTTTCAAAATTTTAGATATGTTTTTGTAAAAAGCAAGATGCGTTGGTGGTGAAAAGGTGTACGGAGGGCAATATACCGCCTGGTTTATTCTTTTTTTTTGCTAAAGTATATCTATTATCTTAAATTATTTATTTATTTTTATATAATTTTGTAATAAAAAAACAATTAAAATAATAAAAACTATATTGTCATTATATCAAAAAAGTATGATTACTCAATTGTGGGGGATATATAAATTAATTATGATCAGTCAAACTTGAGTAATATTTATGCTATCATTGATTATTAAAAAGCACTGGAGTGAGCAGTTCAACTATATGTTATATTCGTTAGTTAGAGAGAGATGCAAGATCACACGTACACAAAAGTTTCCATCACATTTTTCATTTTGCCCTTAATAAAGTCATGGAAACTTTGTTCTACGCAATGATGAATATATATGCTGCCTGACTATCGATCAAATGAGCAGTCAATTGACTGGTAGTGTTCTTGTAGGGATACCAACTGCGCCTATGTTCTGTAACTTTGATGAGAGCTTTTCTAAACGAAAAGTTTATTGTCATTCTGTGAAACACAGGATGACTAACAAAAAACTTAGTTCCTTGCTCATGTTTCTTGTAAGCTTATTTCAGGTTGTATATGAATCAGCCTGTGAAAAATAGGACAACCAATATAATTGTTTGATTTTTCTCAACGAGAAAACTTCTCGCAAATTACAGAACACAGGTACTGGATACAAATATGTGTAGACATATTTTATGACGACGAAAACGAAGTCACAATTATAGATGTGCCACGTATTAGAAAAAAATTCGTGCTGATTCCAACCCTCTTCATCTAGCCAATGCAAATTAAAATAGGGAACAAATCCTTTAAAAAATATTTTTTGAAGGTTTTTAGTTATTTTCGGCAGAAGAAAGAAACGGTTTGTTATTTTTTGGATCACCTAACACCATAAATCTTTGCAACTTTGTGTATGTGCAAGGTAACCGCCGATACTAAAATTGTTAAAAAAGTTTTTATTAAGCATAAAAAATATTTCTAGTTACGATTTGTCCACTTTTTCTGCATTTCATATCGCACCAACTTGTAACTAGAAGGACCCAACCACAGACCCAACTACTAAAAAGCAGTTGTGTATACTCAACGTTTTTCTCAACCAAACTTACACAGAGTTGTAAACTACAGTACCAAAACACAACTGAAAAGTCAACTGTTAATTTAGTGGAGAATGGCAATGCAAATTTATCAATCCCAACCAAATTATTTTAAAAGTTGATAGGGACTTAAAATTTTCAAACAGGAAAATACTAAATTAATACGGTATCACGATTTTACCGGAAACTTCAGAATACTTATACTTGCCAGAAGTTGAATGTCAAGAAAAAATGACAGAATGGAAGTACCTTCTATATTTATATCATGCTTTTTTAAATTTCTTGACAAAAAAATTAATTTACACTTGAAAAAATTTATTTCAAATCAATAATAACAAATTTTAATTCATATCATGAGGAATGTGAATGATTTCAATGAAATTCTATTTCTTAAACAGAAATAAAAATCATTTGAACAGCTATGGTATTTGCATTCCTTTGGCAAAAATTAAAATTTGTTATTCGCTAAACTGACATTCGTTAAATCCCTAAAATAAAGTTAGGAAAATTTCATTACCTTTCTGGATGCGGAAGAAATTGCGGGAAAGTAAGAAATAAATGGGTTTGATTACAACGATAATATGAACAATATTTTATTTCCAGTACAAACCAAAAAGCATAATTCGTTTAACAGCAACTAAGTTGAATAGCTTATTATTCATGCGAAGCGTTTACATATTTTTTAACTTCTTTAAAGATAAATGTAGTTTTAAAGTTATTAAATTTGATACAGATCAAAATCATAACTTTAACCTTCAATAGAACCAACTTTGATATAAACACGACAATTTAATTTATGTTTATTTGGTTCCTTCTTTTCCTGAGTATTAGTAACAGTATTGACGTACGTATACAAAAGGTTGAAACCAACGTATACATCTTCACCAGACCCCAAAGCAGCATCGGGGGTAAACTCTAAACGAAGCAAAATTTTATTAGATTTCCGTGAAATTATAAACCTGCAAATTTAAAAAACGTTCAAGCTAATATTAATACAAAAAATATAAATATCGCACTTAATCAACAAGAGGGTATTAACTCAAAATTTCAAAAATTTCAATTTTTGCAAGAAAATAACATCAATATCTATCTGCTGTAAAAATTTCAACGTATTCCGATTACTCTTTCATCTCGAAAACCACATTTGAGACCATTTTTGTGATAGTGTAGCGACTACCTTCATATCACCAAAAAGGTATTATTTTGAGTTAATACAAAAGTGGACATAGAAATGTATCGTATATTTTCATAAGAAAGGTATTATTTTGTTTTGAACCTTTATTAAAGTTAAAAACAATCACTGTTTTAATTTAAATTTTGTTGTATTTTGAGTTGATACTAGGTTTGTTCATTGGGAAAGTAAGTACCCAGCAGAAACTAGTAACAAGAGAGTGTGCAAAATTTTACAAAATTACTCTCCCAAAGATGAAAAAGTAAATGACCGCTTTACTTGTAAAAACTTCCAAGAAAATTTTATTTATATCACTTGTACTTTTTTGGATATATTTTGTTTGATAATAATTTAAATTGCATTTTTTTTAGAAATTGACATTTAATATGAAAAATCTTAACACAGTTTCATGTATTCTTACTATTTTTATAAATTTTTAATATTTTTTTAATTTTGTTCATTAACAAACACAAAAATTCCACTTTCCATCTCAGATCATATATGAGAAACAAACAAAATTATTTGACAAGTTTAAAATTTATTAACGCACTAACAATCCCAAATTGTTATTTTACTTATTCAGTAAAATGATTTTTTATTATAAATACATTGAAATTGATTATTGAGGGGTTTATCCGGATCCTATGCGCATTTCACCGTTGCTAATCAGGGAACCTTTACCCAAAGTTTCTTAGAACAACTAGAGTTATTATAATATAAACTTTCATTTAAACAAATGAGAAGCTCAACAAATAACAAAGTTAAAAAAGAACTCAACAAAAAACATGTTTATTATTTTCTTACTAGTAAACATTGGCTGACTTTTTCTCAGCTCTAATTGTAAAAGTATGTTAAGATAATAAATGTAAATAACAACAGCTATTCAAGAATATAGTGTTGCTACACACGTATTTTTGACCTGTTGCCGTCAAGATAATAATTATAATTATAAAAATAAAAAAAATAAAATAAATAATAATAAAAATAAAATTAAAATACACTATAGTGTATTTTTTATTGGGAATTGTTACAAATTAAGTTTAAAATTTATTAACGCACTAATAATCCAAAATTATTATTTTGCTTATTCAGTAAAATTATTTTTTATTAAAAATACATTGAAATTGGTTATTGAGGGGTTAGCTTTACCCAAAGTTTCTTAGAACAACTAGAGTTATTATGTTATAAACTTTAATTTAAACAAATGAGAAGCTCAACACAAATAACAAAGTTGAAACAAGAACTCAATAACTGTTGTTGTTATTTACATTTATTTTCTTTACATAATTTTACAATTAGAGCTGAAAAAAGTTAGCCAATGTAGTAAAGTAAAAAAATAAAAAACATGTTGATTATTGAGTTCTTGTTTCAACTTTGTTATTTGTTGAGCTTCCCATTTGTTTAAATAAAAGTTTATAACATAATAACTCTAGTTGTTCTAAGAAGCTTTGGGTAAAAGTTCCCATATGATCTACATTAGCAACAGTGAAATGCGCATAGGATCCAGCTAAACCCCTCAATAATCAATTTCAATGCATTTTTAATGAAAAATTATTTTACTGAATAAGTAAAATAATAATTTGGGATTATTAGTGCGTTAATAAATTTAATTTGTAACAATTCCCAATAAAAAATACACTAAAAATTATTTGCTATTAAAATTGAATTTATGTGGCTCAATGAAAGAAAAACAATAAATTAGGAAAACATTATTTCTTTTTACATACGTAGACATGTTTTTAACAAAGAAATGCAAATTTTTCGGTTTTACTTTTTCATATATTTTTCAAATAATTTGACAACAAAACACACAACAGGTGGTTGGCAAATTCTTGCAAGTAAACATTTTATTGTAATAATTTGTAGGAATTTTTTTTTGTCTCTCAATTTAAGCAAATGCTTAAAATGAAGTTTGATCATTTGAAAACAAATTTTAATCACTTTTTTAATACTGATTTATATTCAACACAACAAATTATTTCTTTTAATTGAGTAAACATTTTCTTTGCTTAGACGTATTTTCATTTGTGCTTTGTAGTCTTATTTTTTCTACGCTTTTAGTAAGCAAAAGGTAAAAATTAATATTTTTGAAGTTTTAATCAGAAATAATTCATAGTTAGGCTCAAGTTCAGTAATTTCAATTCTTATTGAATGAAATATTTTTATTAATTAATGTGAGTTTCTAAAGAAGAGAAGAAAAATTAAACTTAGACTTTAAGCTGGGGGAAATACCGATACTTTTCTGTGCAGCCACGCACTTCATCAGTACCCTAGTCTATCTACTTGGGTAGAGATTCTTATTAACATCAGCTATTTAACTTAAATTTACAATGAAACGGAATATGAGAAACGATTGTTGTGTATACAATTGATTTACCTTTGGTAAACACATTTATAAGTATCACTATTAATATTCTGTTTTTTCCATTTTTTCATTTTTCTATTTAGGTTAGCACGAAATTATATTACTCTACCTCAGTATGTTTAACTATTCTTACTTATCTTTTTACGATCATCACATTAATTATTTTTACTTATTCGATGTACCATCGGTACATGCATGTAAGTATTTTTGTAGTGGTCTATGTTACTTGTTGTTGCATTCTACAGTTTTTATTTTAGTTATTCCAGCCTTCTGAAACTGTGATAACCAAAGGAACAGTGATTGCCAAGTGAACATATTTTTGTCTCACTATTTTTGGAATTTTTAAAATGAAATCCGTTTTCAGTTTAAAAAAAATTATAATCGCTTTTTTAATTCTAATATTCTTTTTCACAATCTGTTTTTTAGTTCAATACTACAAATTATTTCTATTAATTTTGTAAAACTCACTTGTATATTTCAATAAGTATACGTTTTCTTTTGTTTGTTTTGATTATTGTGCTAAAAATTTAATAGGAACACTACATTTGTGTATTTTTAACAGTATGCAAACGAGAAACTATAATATTTTACTTGAAATCTTTTGCATGTGCATTGGTCAGGAACAGAGAATAAGATAAACAAAACAAAATAAAGACCAAAAATTAACGAACGAACAAAAAACGAACAAGACCAAGATATCAAAAAGTACCAAGAGAATAAGAAAGACCAAAAAAACAAGAAAGACTAAAATAACAACAAAGACCAAAAAGGAACAACTAGTCTGAACTAGTTCACATCGTTCAGTTATGGGAATAGTTCAATTGAACTAGTTCGTTCTTTTTGAGCCCAACCCTACTTTCCAGTAATAATTGTTACGAATTTGTAACAATTTTTAATAAATGAAAATTTGTTTTATTTTGTGATTTTAATTCGAAATGTGACTGTTTTTATAATACAAATGCTCACATTTTTTTTGGAGTTGTGACGCTTTTCAAAAAATAAATATTTCCCCCCACCCCCCCCCCCCCCCCTCATTAATTGCAAAATTTTAAAATTAAATCAATGTAAAGATATTTTCAAATAGAATAGAATACTATTATGGATTCAGGTTTTCAAGTTCTCTTAAAATGTAACCACAAACAGTTTTTCGTCTTTACTTAACATTTTAAAATTTTGAGTTTATACCCATTTGTTGATCAAGTGCGATATATATAGTATAATATGTCTCAGTAACTTACTTCGGTTCCTCTTTTTGGGAAGATTGAGGTTCCTCATCAAATTCCTTGGAATCATCACGTAAATTTAAAATAAAACTCGTTTCCAAGGGTACAAGTATTGAATTCACTTTTTGCTTAACCACTCTGGGCTCTTCATGTATGAAGGTGTGTCTAACCAAAGAATTACTGGTTAAGCTATTAGAACCCGTTAAACTTTGGTAACCAGTTAGAGACTTTAAAGAATCCATTGCAGATCCTGCTGTCAAAGAATCCTCTTTAAAATTGTTAGAGCTCTTAAAATCTTCAATGATTTGCGATTCATCTTTCATCGAAGGCAACTCTTCAATTTTAACATCCATATCATGCATTGTGGGGTTGCTTAATTTCATAGTAATCGAATTTAATTGGCCAGCTATAAGGGGTTGCTCACAATTAACCAAAAGTACATCAGGCACATGATAACTAGCAAACAGTTGAATGCGGTACTTAACTGAAGTTGGATGATACTCCGGCTTAATTACATTATGTTCACATTGTCTACAACGCAAAGAACGTTTAATCCACATGCATCGTCTTTGTGGATAAAGTTTGTTAATAGTAAATGGTTGCTCACAAGGTTGATTATGACGTTGTTTAATAGTGGTAACTACACAAGTTTATAAAACCTATTAAATTGCATTTTCTTTTAAAACGTTACTTACTATTTCTTAAGTTAATGTTCTGGGTAAAAATGCTATCTGGTAATTCATCTACATCTTCACTTTCATGTGACGGCGCTATATTTACTGGTTTAGCCTTTTGAGTATTTTTATCAGACCAGCCCATTTGGCGACGTATTATGGATACTGTTAGACCAGTACGATCAGTTAAACTGGGAAACTTGTGAGCCTTCGGAGCTTTACGCCGCAAATACTCTTGTCGCTCTTGTTTATCCTGTTGCACAACGGCTTGATAGTATTCTGCCAAGGCATTAAAACGTGTCTGATACGGACATTCATTGTCAGGCCATGCGCCAGTTGCTGTTGAAAAGATTTTTAGTTAATCAAAATGAAATATAATTATTTAAACGATCGAAAATAGTGTCGAAAAAATTTAAATTATTGCGGTTGCATTGTGGTGCAAGTTCTCATTATTATACATAAGTTCAGAACAGCTTTGTTCCTTTTTATCTGAATAATGTTTTCCTAATATATTACTATGGCTACTCCAGTTGTAGCTAATATTGTAATGAAGAATTTAACTGATGATTAATTGTATTGAAAAATAGTGAATTAAAATTTTTTTATTAATAATTCTGATTAATTATTTATTTTGTATTATCTCTGAGAAAGAAATTGAGAAGAGGTTATCAATAGGGATAGGATTTTCATGTAAATACATGTTTTCTATCGTTGGTCGTAGTTCAAGGTAAATAATGACATTTATTTATTTGACATACATATTGTCAGAAGTGTAAATACAATAATTGAAATTTATTTGCTGGTGGTTTAGCATGAATATATACGTATTTCATTGGTGCTTGAACCAAATCATCAGTTTTGTATCAGTCTCAAAGCCTTCTAGGCTTATTTTTTCTTTGTGATTTTCAAAAATATTATTTTACGAATTATCATATGGTTTTTGAAAGTCTGCGCATAAAGTAAGAGGTTTGTGACTGTTCAAAATTTGCGATTGAAATCTACTGATGATTTGGTTCAACCGCCAATGAAATGCGTATATAGACATGCTAAACCACCAGCAAATAAATTTCAATTATTGTATTTACACTTCTGACAATATGTACATATGTCAAATAAATAAATTTCATTAAAATATCTTTGCGAATATTTTTAAATATTTTAAAATAAATACCTGCATATATTTGCATATTTCATTATAAATGTACATACATATATTTCTTAATACATTTTTTAGTTTTTTCATGCTATACAAAAATTTTGTATTATTATTGTTATTATTATCATTCTTTATTAAATTTATAATAAATTACAAATCTTATATAAATTTCAATAAGCACTAGCTGCTAAGACTATCGGCTCTTAAGTAAAGAAAGAAATATACAAATAGAAGTTTATGTACAGAATTATATTTAAAAACGAAAGGTAATATAGTATGTATCAGAAATTTAAAGTAACTAGTAAAAGTTTATACAAATGAACTAAATAGTTAATCCAGTTTGTTTTATAAAATTATAAATTTTTAATATGTTGTCCTGTGTAGAATTTTTTAGGAATTCCTTCGGGTTTGAGGAGCCAAAAATAGAGATCCTATAATTAGTTAAGGCACTGCATTGAAGTAGAATGTGATCAACAGATAGAGTTAATCCGCATTTTGGACATCATGAAGTTGCTTGTCTATTCATAAGATGATTGTGCGTTGCATATGTATGTCCTAAGCGTAAACGTGAGAAAATTTTTATTTGTTGCTTGCTAAGATTTGTAGGATAAATAGGGGAACAGCAGTTCAAATTGAGTTCCTTGTAATGAGAATGATGATAATCGGACCAAACTGATAATTTTCTTAGATGAAGATGATTTTTAATAAAAAGTTTTACATCTGGCTTTTGAGTTTGGTATTCCATGATAATAGGAGCATTGTTAGCAAATTTAGCTGCTTCATCAGCTTTGTCATTTTCTACAATGTTTGTGTGACCAGGTATCCATAAGATTTTCAACATATCAGAATTACATATAAGAATATCTCGGATATAATTAATTAAGTTCCATTTTCATGACAGAGGATTAACTATTGCCTTAGAAACTGATAGAAACTTTTTGTTTCTCTTCTATTGAAATAAAAATGGCATTGATTATGGCACTTGCTTCTGCAGTGAACACAGATATATAGTCTGGGAGAATTTTCAAACAAAGAATTGAACCGTTTCCATACACAATTGCATAGGATGAAGTCCCATTTGATGCTTTTGAACCAACGGTAAAATATAAATTCCAGCCTTCACTTCTCAGCATATCCTCTTTCTCCAGATAAAGTTGAGTAAAAATGTCGTTGGAACAGTATATTTAACTAAATTTGGATAAAGATATGTCACATAAGTCATTATCAATAATTCAAGGGGGATGCAAGTATTTCGGTGTTTTTTTGGAAATGTTAAGGTTTAATACATGTGCAAGATGGAGAGTTTCCCCAATAGCAGATTTTATCCGAAAACTTCTTTTAGCACTGACTCCTAACAGCAGCGTCAATTACTGAATTATTAGGAAAAATTATTTTAGATACTAGTTTTACTTTGGCTTCGTATATGCATGCGATCTCCGAGAGAGGGTAAACCAGATTCTGCCAAAAGATTACTTATAGGTGTGGTACGGAAATCATAAGTACTGCATCTAACGGCTTGATGATATATGCCTTTTAAAAGATTTATATTTGATTTTGATGTGTTTCCAGTGATAAAAAGAGCATAATCAATTTTACTTAGAACAATAGTCCTAATTAGGTATGTTAAAGTGTTTATGTGAATGTAGCTTTTTAAGTAGCCAATTACATTAACTCTTTGTGTTAACGACTTTTTAAGATATAAATAATGTTGCTTCTATAAGTAATTTTTTGTAAATATAACACCCAAAATTTTCAGTTGATCTACATTTTCAACAATAGAATCATCAATGCATAGATTATGGGAATTTATGTCACAATTATGTTCTGCAAATATGTAGCTTTTTAGTTTTGTTGACAGAAATTTTTGCTCCGGATTTTAATGCCCACACGTTAATTTCCTCTAACACATTTTCTAGTATCATGTTGCATTCAGCATTACTATTCTTTTTGCAAAAAATATACAAATCATCAGCGTAAATACAGTGATCTATATATTTGTATCGGTTTATCATTAGACTGATCTCATTAAAAGCTATAGAAAATAATACGACCGAAAGGGGTGAGCCTTGTGGAAATGCCATTGTGTAACTTAAACGATGAAGAATAAACATTATTTATTCTAACACGAATTTTGCGATCGGTGAGGTAGGATTTAATATAATTAAACATTTTGCGTCCGATTTTCCATTTATTTAAAATATCGAGAATAACGTGTAGTCCAATCCTGTCGAAAGCTTTTTCGAAGTCAATTGAGAGTATAGAAATATGGTTATGAGCTGAGAGTTTTTTTTTTTTTTTTTTTTAATACATGTATTTATTTATTGTATCTTCAAATATGAACTAACAAGAAGTATTCAAATCTTAAATCTAAAATATAATTATTAGGACCGACCACTGTCGGACATAAACTTGTTAATAGTTATAAATAATACATAAGTAGTGATAATAAAAAAAGAAAAAAAAATTATAAAAAAGTATAAAAAAAGTATTTTCAAGAAATCCCATTTGGCGTGTTGAGTAATAGAGCCCTTGTGTCCCTCTTTTTTAAGCGGATGTGTCCAGTAAAGTTCAAAATATTACGAGCAAGCGGATTAGGATGTGACTCGAGTTTTGTTAAATATTTGCCTGCGTATTTTGCAATTTCTTCAGTCACTAGTGGCATATTTAAATTACGATGTATATTAGAATTTTTGATGTACCATGGAGCCGATGTTATTAACCGTAAAATTTTGTTTTGCCTTCGTTGGATTCTCTCTACATTGGAAGCTGAAGCAGTGCCCCATAACTGGATACCGTAACACCATATTGGCTTTAAAAGCGACTTGTATAATAAAAGTTTACAGTCCATGCTAAGTGTTGAATTTCTGCCAATCAACCAGTGTATTTGAGATAACTTAATTTTCATCTGAGTTAGCTTAAAGTCAATATGATGTTTCCATGTAAGCCTTCGATCAAGGTGTATACCAAGGTATTTCACTTGGGAGTGTTGAGGAATATTTTGATTATTGATTCGAATTGGGGAACAAGTATCTCTTCTTAGGGTAAACGTTATATGGACACACTTTTGTTCATTTACCTTAATTCTCCATAAGTTCAACCACATTTCCAATTGTGTAATATGTTCTTGTAAATATCGGGAAGCCTCGTGAGGGTTTTCATGCATACTAAGGCAGGCTGTATCATCGGCAAACGTAGATGTATGGATATTGCTGCTCAAAGGCATATCACAAGTATAGATCAAATACAAAACTGGCCCCAGAATGCTCCCCTGTGGCACACCGGATGATATAGATTCGGGCACACTCATGAATTCTCCTTCCACAACCGTGAACTTCCGGGTAGTGATGTAACTTTCTAATAAATTCACTAAATTTATTGGTAGATATGATTTTAATTTTAGAATTAGACCTTCATGCCACACTTTATCAAATGCCTGAGAAACGTCAATAAACAGGGCAGAACAATACTTCTTTTCCTCAAATGTTTTTCTTATAAATTGAACCAATCTATGAGTTTGTTCAATGGTGCTATGCTGACTTCTAAAACCAAATTGGTGGTCTGGGATGCACCCACTATCAGTTAGGGTTGGGGACAATTTTGTCATGAGCAGCTTTTCGAAGAGTTTTGACATAGTTGACAGCAAACTTATTGGCCTATATGACTCAGCTTTAGTAAGATCTTGCCCGGCTTTGGAATCATTTTGATTTTTGCAAGCTTCCAGAGTTGTGGATAATACTATATATGGCATTAGAAATAAACAGCAAGATTCTTATTGCAATATGCGGCAAGTTCATCAATATCTTGTTACTAATTCCATCAATACCTGGAGCTTTCTTTGGCTTGAGTTCAGCAATTACTTTATGTACATCACGCATCTTAAACTTTAAGGCTCGAGGGGGTAGATCAACTACACTCGGCAAATCAGCAACTCCGCTACATGTATTTGGGGTAAATACGGATTTTAAATGCTCAGCAAATATTTTGCATTTTTTCGTATCGCTTCTTGCCCAATCTCCGGTAGATGTGCGCAGAGGTGGCTTGAACTCAACGGGGGTTTTAAGCTTTCTAGCAGCGCGCCACAAAGAGTAATTAGATGTCGGTGTGACATCAAGACCTTCCAAATAATTTTTAAAAGATGCAGTTTTTTCAGATGCAAGCAACTCTTGAAGTCGTTTAGAACATTCTTTAAGTCTGAGTTTATGTTGGGGTGATCTGTGCTGTTGCCATTCCCTTCTAGCTCTTCTTTTTTCACATACGAGATGTTCAATATCCCTGGAATAAATTTTATTAAACCCAGACTGCGGATGGGAGGTAGTGGCATGTTCAGCAGCCTGTTTAATAATTTCGTTAAGATTGGCAATGTTAGTTTCAATGTCATTGGGTGTTCTTAACGCAATATTTTCCGTGCAATGACTACTAAGATATTTTTTGAATCCCAGCCAATTAACACGATTCGTCATCTTCATATGTGGGTGAGGTAAGTCACTTCTTAGTGGGTTACAAATTGTAACGATAGTGGGGGAGTGATCGGAGGAGAGATCAAGAGAAGTTTCAACACTAATTAAATCCCTAGAAATATTTTTCATTACGCCAAAATCAATCACCCTTATTCTATTTGGCGTCGGCAACATAACACGACGCCGTTTTTAATGCTTTTTGGCACATCGGTATTCCCGTAGATAGTATTGCCATTTATCGATGACTGTCAGCATATGTTTGGCATTCTGTACGAAAAATTGATGTTGATGTTGCCGTTCATTTTGTCGTCAGTGTTTTTGATGTCGTGTTCTGTTGTGTGCATACCTCAATGAATTTGAAAAATAATTTAAATAGTAAAAATGTGAAAATATAAGAAATTAAAAAGTATATATACATACATACATACGTAC
This sequence comes from Tachina fera, assembly GCA_905220375.1. Taxonomy (NCBI): domain Eukaryota; kingdom Metazoa; phylum Arthropoda; class Insecta; order Diptera; family Tachinidae; genus Tachina; species Tachina fera. The sequence goes on from LR999966.1 coordinate 51,697,717, forward strand.
ATACATATTTATTTAAAAAAATTTAAAAAAAGGGAAAAATGTTAATATGGACAAAATTAAAATTACCAAACTCAATTAATTTGAAAAGCTTGTTTAGCAGTTGAAAAAAGTCCGCAGGGGCAGTGTTCCTAATACTTTCAAGATACAGTGGGAAATTGTTGTGACTGCACTGAATTCCCTCGGTGCACAATTAGAACTAGTGGTAAATGACAAAATGTCAAGTAAATAGGGTGTTGGGAAAGTATACTGTATGAAAGAAATATTTTTACAGATCTGACGGGACTTGAGCTTTAAATTAAAAAAAGGTTGCAAACAAAGCTGAGCGTTAAGCAACAAGAGGCAGCGTATATAAACAATTAGCAATAAGCCCCTTGGAGGAAGCTGCAATCTCCAATAAACGTTGATCTGATCCCTTTTGTTTCCAAAATCAGGTTCAATTGTATCCAATACATGCTTAAATGATGTTTTATTCAGCCGAAAATAAATTTAAAATATTAAAACGATGAACATTTCTCATTATTTCACAAAAATATGTCGAAATTTATCACTTACTTTTCATTGGGTAAATTACAAATGCAATGACTTTTGTCTGAGAAATCTTCTTTTCACTAATAAATTTTTTATTTTCTTCGTCCCGATACGAAAGAAAAACAATTTATTTTAATTTATGTGCAAACCTTTTACTTATTCAAAAACACTTCTACCAAAAATAGTAAACAAAATGAATCAGCTGTCTCAAATATTGGATATGTGTATTGCATTTATCGATAAACAGGCAACGTCGTCGTAACATTGTTAGTGAATACAAAGTTCGCATTGATGTTGTGTTAAATTGATGTTGTTTAAAAATTGACGACGATGTTGCCGACGCCAAATAGAATAAGGGTGAATAACATCTGGAATTTTTCGTACGTCAGTAGGCCAATAAGTGGGCTCCCCACTCGAAATAACATCTAAGCCCATTTTTGAAATTGTATTAAACAAACCTCGAACTCTAGGTGTTAAAAGGCGCGACCCCCGTTACTTATGCTTTGCATTGTAGTCTCCAGCTGCCACAAAACAAGATCCAAGCGATTTGTAGAACTTCTCATACTGATCTTCGGTAACTGAAAATCTGGGAGGTGAGTAAATTGATGATATTACGAAATTAGAACAAAAATTTTCTACAAAAATATTCGTAGCTTGCATATATTCTTCACTAACGTTGTCAAGAATATAGTGCTTGAGTCTTGACTTAATTAGAATTGCAGATCCACCGCATGCTCTCCCTCTAGGGTCCTTTGTATCATACATAGTGTAGCCATTTATTTTGAAAAAGCTTCTCGTAGTCAAATGTGTCTCAGAGACCAACATTATATCAATACTTTTTTCCGTAAGGAAGTGCTCAAGTTCATTTTTATGTTGGCGAATGCCGTTTGCGTTCCAGAAACATATTTTTAACGTGTTCATGGCTTGTTAATTAATGCTTGAAGCAGAGTATTCTGCATTCTCAGCATTTCTTGCATCATGTTAGTCATATTTGTTGTAAAGTTGTTTATAGTTTGCACCAAATTGTCAATAGTAGCTTCAAGGCGACTAAAGTTAAAGCTTGAGTTTGCATTTGTTGAATTATTTGGAGGTGGAACATTTTGTGCGGGAATAGAATTTGTTCTAGCAGCATCGGCATACGATACACGGGAAGTAACTGGTTGGCTCCTTTGCACAAAAGTGGCGGAGTAAGCGTTTGCTGATTGAGATGGAGGTAATTTGGGTTTTTGCACCATAGTCTGTTTGACAAAAGAGTACACAGGACAACCTCTGTAGTTAGCGGTGTGATTACCTCCACAATTACTGCATTTTTTATCACTTTGATCTTTTGGCTTATTGCAACTAGCAGTGCCGTGTAATTCGCCGCACACAACACAAACAGTGGGTAATTTACAGTATGTTTTTGTATGGCCATATTCTTGGCAATTATGGCAGTGTACGGGACCTGATCGCTTATGTGGCTCTTCAACTGGGATTTTTCGGTATAAGAGGTGTAAATTGGGTGTGTCTCGTTTTTTTCAGCTGTATATCATTCGGCTCCAATTCAACACGAAATAGAGGCTGGGGGATCTTCTCCCTATTGATTATGTTGGTAACATTTTTTACCTTAAATCCTTGTATCATGAGTGCATCTTTTACTTCTTCGGGATTAACATAAGACTCAATGCCCTTCAATACGATCTGCATACCTTTAGCACTTTTAAGCTGGTACGTATAATATAATTCAGTCACTATTTTGCGGAAATCTTTATTGGAATAACATGAAATGCGTTTTCAGCAATGGCCGAGACTAATTTTTTAATTAGGGCGGTATAATTTCTCTCTCTCAAATATATAGGTGTTGGCTTAAAAGACTTTTGCGATGATACAGCGGGCTTGTCGTCGGTGACTTGCAATAATGAAAAACGATTTTGACGATTGGTAGATGATGCGCTATTATCCCTAGACATCTTTGGAGCAGATGAAATTTTTGAAGAATTCGGGCTTCGCCCGCGGTTATGTATCTGTCCATTGCGACTTGTACCTTGGGTTTTGAGCTACTTTTATCTGTAGTGATAACTTTATTAAGTGATGAACACGAACCTGAAGGGGATGATATTACTGACTTGTATGAAGAAGTACTAGGCAACTGTAATGTTAATGAATCAATATTTGGCATTGGACAAAGCGAAGTTGATCGCTGACGAAAAATTGGATTTGCCGTTAAAGAAATACTTTCATTAGATTTATTATTTCTATTATTTTCATTAATAAAGCTTCAGAACTCACAGTAAAATAGGCATTTCTGCCTCACTTCATAATTTTTTGTATAAAGGTACTTCTAGTAGAGCATTCCTCAAGGGCACTTTTTGTGTTTTTTTGCTTACGGTTTTTTTTGTTTTTGTAATTTTTGATTGTTTATTTGTTTTTGAGTTACTCGTATAGAGTATTCCTCAATGTCACAGTTTATGTTTTTTTTTTGTTTCTGTTTTTTTGTATTTGTTATTTCCACTATGTAAAAAATATTAACAAAGCAGTAAAGCTTATTTATTAAAGTCAGTATGTGCCTATTACGAATAATATGTAAAAAAATTCCGCTAATCGACTGTTCGCTATGAAGGTACCACGAGAACTGAGAGTTTTTGTCACGAACCAGTCTATGTGAAGGAGAGCGTCTGCGCACCCTCTGCCGCATTTAAATGCTACTTGATTTTCGTTTTTCCATAAACCATGATAAGCGATTGGCTATAATTTTCTCTAATACTTTGCTTAAAGAAGAAAGTTGATATATAGGACGGTGCGATTTAATATCCAGTGGGTTGGTTTTGCTTTTTGGGACAGGAATTACAGTTGCTGTTTTCCATTCGAATGGTATAATGCCTTTATCTAATATATTATTGTAAAGTTCGAGTAATCGGGTTTTTGAAAATAGTCCTATCTGTTTTATCATTTGGTATGATATTCTATCATAACCTGGTGTAGATCCTTTGAAATTTTTTGAACAATACAAAAGTTCCTTTAGAGTGATTTCCTTCTCCAATTGTGAGGTATCGAAGTTTATTTTTTCGCTATAGGATGTAGCAGGAGAATTTGTTTTCAAACAGTTGAAGTGTTGCGAGGAATTTCTGTCCGCCGAGTATTCAGACCATTCATTAGCGAAGGATTCAGCTATAACATACGGATCAGTTACAATTTGATTGTTGTTTTCAATGGCTAGTATTTGTTCCTTAAATTTATTGGTTGTAAGTCTATTAATTTTATTCCAAATATCACCCATTGCTGTATTCGGATTGATGCTTCTAGTAAAATTTACATAACTTATTCTTTTCTGTTTTTTAAGTCCTTGACGAAATTGTGCATTGTTTTTTCTATAAGTTATTAAATTTGTTGTTGTGGGAAATTTTTTAAAAATTGTCCACGCATTCATTTTTTTCTCACGTAATAAAGAAAGTTCTTTATTCCACCACGGTACATTTGACTTTGTTTTTAAGGACGATTGTGGTATTGATACGTTGGCAGCTGTTCTTATTGCCTTTGTGATTCTTGCGGCTTCTCCATTTATATTATTAGATTGCGGTCTTTGGTGTAATCCATTGTCTACTATATTGGAGTATTTTTTCCAATCAGCGTACTTCATGAGAAATTTTCTAGTAAAGATAATCTTTCAGTACTTTTCCGCAAACAAATTCCGATAACAATAGGATAATGTTCCATGTTGTTGATCCCAATAAAGTTTGAGAACATAAATAAATATCAATATGGGTGAGTGAACCATATGTAGAAAAATGATTCGGACGACCATCATTTAGAACATATAAATTAGACCATGAAATTGCACTTTCTACAATATTACCTCTATGGTTGTTGCATGTCGAACCCCAGGCGGCATTCCACGCATTAAAATCATCAATGACCAATTTAGGATTTTGTACCGAGTCAAATAATTCCGCGAGCTCCTGTTTGGAAAAGGCCTGATCTGGTGGTATATATAATGAAATTACTGAAAATTTCATGTCAAGTTGAATCTCTACAACTACTGATTGCAATGAAGTATTTATATTTATTATTTTATGAGGTATATTATTTTTTACCATTATACCAACACCTTGTTTGGATGTAGTATTAAGAAAAGAATTATAAAAATAGGCCGAAAAGCCTTTTGGTGGGAAGAGTTTGAAATTATGATCGCAATATGTTTCTTGAATGGATATGAGAGATGGATTATGCTCCTTAATTAAAAGCCGCAATTCGTTTATATTGTTGATGAAACCTTTAATGTTCCATTGCAATATGTGAAAATTATCCATTATTAAATCGTAACTGAAAAGTAAAATTCAATTTACTTTTGTTAGATTATATAGAGCACGATGCCATGATGATTACCTGGAATTAGCCATCGGAATTATCCATCCTATCGGATGATGGTAAAAAGTATTGTTCTTTATCAATAAGATCTTGAGTTATTTTTCCTAGTGGAGAGGAAGATATGTCGCTGAAAATCATATCTTCAGCGGAGAGATTATGTTGATTAGAAATTTTTACGAGTGATTTCGCTGAATCAGCAGAATTTTTAATGTTTAAATTGTATGGTGTAGATTTTTTTCAATTGGTTTCGTTTGATTTGCGATATCAGAATTGCAGAATTTTTGCACAAAATTTGTCATATCAACAATTTACTCCCCTCCTAGATTCGCAATTACTGAGGATCAATATAAGGATTTCTACAAATCTCTAGGCCCTTTTTTTTGTAGCAGCTGGCTACTATAATGGAAAACATACTTTCTGGGGTTCGCGTCTTATCACACCTAGAGGACATATGTACGTTGTTCAACACAGTTTCAAAAATGGGTTTGAAGGTCATTTCGAGTGGGGAGCCCACTTACTGGCCTACTGACATATATAAAATTCCGGATGTTATAGATTTTAGCGTCATGAAAAATATTTCTAGGGAAATAATTCATGTTGAAGCTTCCCTAGATCTATTGTCTGATCACTCTCCCACGATCGTTACAATCTGTAACCCACTGAGAAGTGCTCTACCTCACCCATATGTGAAAATGGTAAGTCGTGTTAATTGGCTGCGATTAAAAAAATATCTTAGTAGTCATTGCACTGTAAACATTAAGCTAAGAACTCATTATGATATTGAATCTAATATCTATAATCTTAACGAAAATATTAAGCAGGCTGCTGTACATGCCACTTCCTCCCATCCGCAGACTGGGTTTAATAGAATATATTCCACAGATATTGAACATCTCGTATGTGAAAAAGAAGAGCTAGAAGAGAATGGCAACAGCACAGATCACCCCAAAATAAAATTAGATTAAAAGAGTGCAATAAAAGACACCAAGAGCTGCTTGAATATGAAAAAACTCCATCTCTTAAAAACTATCTGGAAAATCTCGACGTAACACCAGCATCTAATTACTCTTTCTGGCGCGCTGCGAAAAAAATTAAACCACCCGTTGAGTTTAAACCACCTCTGCGCACTTCTACCGGAGTTTGGGCCAGGAGTGATATTGAAAAAGGTAACTTGTTTGCAAAGCATTTAAAATCCGTATTTACCCCAAACACATGTACTGGTGTTGTTGATTTCCCGAGTGTAGTTGCGCTACCCCCTCGACCCATAAGATTTAAAATATGTATTGTACAAAATCTAATTGCTGAACTTAACCCGAAGAAAGCACTAGGTATTGATGGAATTAGTAACCAGATGCTAATAAAATTGCCTCGCATTGCAATTAGAATCATGTTATTAATTTTTAATGCTATTTTACGACTGGAGTATTATCCCCACAGCTGGAAACTTGCCAAAGTTAATATGATTCCAAAGCCGGGCAAAGATCTTACCAAGGCAGAATCATACAGGCCAATAAGTCTGCTATCAACAATGTCAAAACTTTTCGAAAAACTGCTCATGTCAAAATTGTCCCCAATTTTAACTGATAGTGGGTGCATCCCAGACCATCAATTTGGTTTTAGAAGTCAGCGTAGCACCATTGAACAAACGCATAGATTGGTTCAATGTATAAGAAGAACATTTGAAGAAAAGAAGTACTGTTCTGCACTGTTTATTGACGTTTCGCAGGCATTTGATAAAGTGTGGCATGAAGGTCTAATTTAAAAATTAAAATTATATCTTCCACTAAATTTGGTGAATTTATTAGAAAGTTACATTATTACCCGGAAGTTCACGGTTGTGGAAGGAGAATTCATGAGTGTGCCCAGACCTATATCATCCGGTGTGATACAGGGGAGCATACTGGGGCCAGTTTTGTATTTGATTTATACTTGTCATACGCCTTTGAGCAGTAATATCCATACATCTACGTTTGTCGATGATACAGCTTGAATTAAGGTAAACGAGCAAAAGTGTGTTCAGGTAACATTTACCATGCGAAGAGATACTTGTTCCCCAATTCGAATCAACAATCAAGTTGCTCCTCAACATTTACATGTAAAATACCTCGGTATACACCTTGATCGACGACTTACATGGAAAACCCATATTTACTGAAAGCTAATACAAATGAAACTTAAACTAACTCAGATATATTGGCTGATTGGTAGAAATTCAACACTTAGGAATTCAGTTATGGGGTACTGCTTCAGCTTCTAATGTCGAGCGAATCCAACGAAGGCAAAACAAAATGTTACGTTTGATAACATCGGCTCCATGCCACTAGTGATTGATGAAATTGCAAAATACGCAGGCAAATATTTAACAAAACTCGAGTCACATCCTAATCCGCTCGTAACATCTTGAATTTTACTGGTCACATCCGCCTAAAAAAGAGGGACACAAGGGCTCTTATACTCAACAATCCTGATGGGATTGCTTGAAAATATTTTTTTCTCTTTTTTTTTGATTATCACTACTTATGTATTATTTATAACTATCACTGAGTTTATGTCCGACAGTGGTCGGGCCTAATACTTATATTTTAGATTTAAGATTTGAATACTTATTGTTAGTTCATAATTGAAGATACAATAAATAAATAAATGTATTAAAAAAAACGTTTATTACGTTCAACTCGCTTTAACTTAATATGTTCGCGGTGTTCAGCTTGAATCTCCATTTGAAGTGTCTTATAATCAATTCCGTACATATGTCCTGGTCGACCTTCCTGCCTCTGGCTTATCAAGAATGCTTTATCTTCCTCCACAGTTATTAATTCTAAGGCATTTTCATGCGCCACGTCAAAAATTTGTTCTAAGCTTTTAACCCAGGTCTTTTCTCTGTTTTTCTGGTTATCTGTATTTCTTCCACAACTTTTTTTTTAAATTCGTCCATTCTGTATGTAATTTTTCCAGTTTTACAATGCAATGTTGCTTTTATCTTGTGGTTATGTGCGCTTTTTCCCAAAAAATCAAAAGTTCTTCAATAACTAACTTAGCACTTTCTCGTAAACTCATATTTACAACACGCCAATTAAAAAATAACACCTTTATTACTTCTTTTTTTGAAGGTAACTTGGAACCCGTAAGTTGATTAGCAGAGCCAATCAAATAATATTTTTCGCGTAATGATCTTGCACTCATTTTAGTAATCTTATTTTGTCAGAACAATAGGGAAGAATAAACTCGAATGAATTAATCATGAAATAAATCAAAATTTTTGCTACGTTTCTCTTGCTTCAATGGAAAATAACGGTACTTGCTTTTTGTTAATATTATTGCTTGCTCATTTTTCGCGTATTTAACATAAAAATAATTTTGTTTTTTTCATGTTTTTCATTTTTCAGACGTCATTTATACAAGTCGCGTTTATAACTATAAATGATTTGAAATCTTGCTGCCTTTTGACTAGAATTAAATGAAATAATTTAAAACTCAAAGGTACAACTTATAATAATACCATTTTAGGCTCAAAAGACATTTTAAAAATATGTGACCAAAATATCAATATAGTTCATACTGTAAGGCTCATATAAAACATTGAAGGGCCCAAAACTTAACTTATCGTTATGAATTTTTTTTCATAAAACAGAACCGATTTGGGGGGTCAGACTTAAAAAATTTGATAAACATTTTTTTCCATATAACAGAATGTCACGCGAAGGTACATACTGACTTTAATAAATAAGCTTTATTGCTTTGCTAATATTTTTTACATAGTGGAAATAACAAAAACAAGCCGCAAACAAAAAAAAAAAATAAACAGTGACATTGGGCGCATTCATAAAACGTAGCAGTTGAGCTCAACTGTTGTGAGACTGTTGGCAACTGTTGGTCCTAACAGTTACTTCTTAGAAACGGCTTGATGGATGTACTGCAAAATGAACAGCTGATGAATGTAAACAATTGAAAAGGAATAATAGAGGAACAAAGAAAATAATTTAGATTGCCTAAATTAATTAGTTTAGCTAAAATATGTGTACATCACAGAATATTTAATGAAATCAGCAGCCCAGGAATCTGGCATTTTTACAATAAAATTTATAAAAATAAATATCTGTGTTTGCAGAACACTGCAATAAACACAAAGACCTACCCCCTTATGCAAAAAAAATATTTTACTACAGCTTTACAAGTTCATATTAGTTGCCAAGCACTTTAAGGCTAACATTGCTTTGTTAAGAAATTGTATGGAAAGCACAACTTTAATTATTTTGTTATTTAATAATATGTACTGGTAACACCACCGTGTTCAACAACCACTTCACAGCTTCTGATGTACAAAATTGAATAAAATTTCATTCGGGTATTCAAATATTTTTTTATTTCATTAAATAAATTCTTATTTTCTTGAAGTAAAGCAACCTAATTTAAACAATATGAGCTTCTGACATGGTAGGAAAACAGATAAACATTTCTATGAAGTATACGTAAAAAAATATGGGGAAGAAAGAAGTATTATCACAATTTCTTCTATTCGAACGAAATGAGTATTTGAATACCCAGCTTTTTTCGATTTGTTTTGATTGTATGTACATCACTAAAACATTTTGTGCAATTGTATTTATACAGGGTGTTTTTTTAGAGGTATAGAACTTCGAATTGAAATAAAACACAAGAAAATCGTTTTAATGTCCATCAATTTGGCTTTATTGGAAGGATAATTTTATGCCATTAATGTTTAAATATGATTTCGGGCATGTGGCCGCCGCGGCTGGCTCGAATAAAGCCAATTCTACAGGTCCAATTTTCAACCACTTTTTCGAGCATATGGGGCCGTATGTTGGCAATAACGCCACGAATGTTGGCTTCCAAGTCCCCTAACGTTTCTGGTTTGTTGGCGTAGATGAGCGACTTCACATATCCCCAAAGAAAATAATCCAATGGTGTCAAATCACACGATCTTGGTGGCCAATTGACAGGTCCATTCCGCGAAATTAAGCGCTCATCGAATGTTTCCTTCAATAAATCGATTGTGACGTGCGCTGTGTGGCATGTAGCGCCGTCTTGTTGGAACCACAACTCATCCACATTCATGCCATCCAATTCGGGAACAAAATAGTCGGTTATCATGGCTCTATACCGGTCTCCATTAACGGTAACTGACTCTCCAGCATTATTTCGGAAGAAGTATGGCCCAATGACTCCACCAGCCCATAGAGCACACCAAACAGTCAGTTTTTGTGGATGTAATGGCGTCTCAAGGGTCTCATATGGATTCTCTTCACTCCAAATGCGGCAATTTTGCTTGTTGACGTAGCCATTCAACCAAAAATGAGCCTCATCACTGAACAAAATTTTGCGATGAAAATCAGCATCGAGATCAATCTCATTTTCGGCCCATACACCAAAATCACGACGCATTACATGGTCTCGCGGCTTTAATTCTTGCACAAGCTGGATCTTGTAAGGTCGCAAGCCAAGATCTTTGCGCAAAATCTTCCATAAAGTTGATGGACAAAGCTCCAATTGCTGTGCACGGTGGCGAATCGATTCATTCGGGTCCTCTTCAACACTTTGCTCTACAGCGGCAATTGTTTCTTCGGTGCGCACTGTTCGACGTCTCTGCGGATGCGTATTATCACATAGAGTAAACGTAGTGCAAAAACGATCCATGGTTAACCGAATTAATTTGCAAGCGTTGTTCTTTTGTCAACCTGTTCATGATGAAATGGCACACCAAACTAAATATTAATCACTTGACAGCTGACAAAATGGCCGCCAGTTAAAAAAGTGATGCCAACTTAAAGTTCTATACCTCAATAAAAAACACCCATTATTAATATTTTTTTATGGATTTTACGATGTATTTTGAATCAGTTGGATAATTGTATGAGGTTTTCCATTACATGACAGAAATATTAAATCTAAGCTAAGAGCTAACACTTCTAGCTTCATTTTCAGATGTAACATGAATCAATATGTGTTATATTTACAAAAATATTTGAGGTACAAAATACACAATTTGAAAATATCAACTTAAAGTAGTCTTAACAAACGTGGGGACATACTTTAGAAATTTGATATAATGATTTTTTTAGAATACAACTTTACTTAACATTGCTTTGCAAAGCTTTGCAAAGTTTTTTTGCATAAGACCCTTATTAGTACTTAAAAAATCATAACGTGATACAGACTGTGATATTTGATCAAGTAGAAGTTAAGGGAAACTATCAAATAGCCAACAGATTTAATAAATATTTTGTTAATAGCATTGAAACAATTAGGGCGACTTTTCGAGTTCAAGATTACAGATTAAATTAACCTTAATCTTCATTTGTGAATTTTGGGTAGTCGATTATATGGTTTTACTTGCCAGTTTAAGCGGCCAATCGTTGTGGTTTAATCTAACTTTAGTATTGACAACAAACACTTGTGAAACATATAAATTTTTGTAAAAATTATATGATAAAATAATTTAAAACACATAAATATGCATATATTTTTTATATTATTTATATATTTCTTTTAACACGCGAAATATTTACTTGTAAATAATAAAATATGACAGTTTCTTCTTCTTCCAACAAAAAAATCAATGTGTGTTGATAACATGTATGTCTTTTGCATAGAAATTGTTGCCACTATTTTGTTTTGTCAGTATGGTAATACTACACATAACAAGAAGTTTAAGCTACCACTCACTCAAAAACATCTCAATTATGTGAGATTAAGTTAATTTTCGGATTAGCTAATTAGAGAAATAAACTAATCTTAATCTCGAACCCAAAAAGTCGCCCTTAGAAATTCTATAGAACGAGTGCAATATGTAAACCAAATATATATAATAAATACTAAATTTAAGTTTCGTGAAATTAATTTACAAGAGCTAAAACTTATATGTAAAGATATAAGAAATAAACCCGATTTTAATAGTGTATCAACAAAAATAATACTGGATAACTGGAATGTTGTGGGTAGAATAATATTGAATATTATAAATAAATCACTTGAAGTGGGAGAATGCCCGGAAAAATATCGTCAATAACTCAATAACAATAGAAAAAGTTGGAAAAACAACAAAATATGAAGAATTTAGGCCAATAAATACACTAAAAACGCTAGAAAAAATAATTGAATAAGTTGAAAAAAAAACAATTAGAAAACTATTTTGAGCAAAACAATTTATTTTCAAAATATCAATCAGGTTTTAGAAGAAAATTTTCTTGTGAGACAGCAGTGAACTATGTTATTAATAGATGGGAATATGTGGATAAAGATAAAAAAATTATGGCAGTATTTTTAGATTTTAAAAAAGCATTTGAAACAATAGACAGATATTTCTTAGTTAAAAAACTTTTCATGTATGGAATACAAGAAACTGAATTAAAATGATTTAAATTGTATTTAACAAACAGAAAGCAAATTGTGAAAATTAAGTGTAAAATCTGAGTGCATAAGCAATGAATATGAAGTACCACAAGGATCCATTCTGGGACCATTACTTTTTATTATATATATAAATGATTGCCAAGTGTGCTACAAAAATGTGAAGTTATTTTATACGCGGATAATCAGCACCGATTTTAAAAAGATTTATATGGTTTTAAAGGTTTTTCGGTACAGTTGTGCAAAATCTATATTTTATTGAAATCGGTTTAGTATTTTGGGAACTACAAGCGTTTAAAGTTGCTACTATTACATGCACACATATTACACACGCATTTATTAGCTTACAAGTAAACAAGAAACAAAACATGAGATTGTGTGTGTTTGAAGTATTTCTCTTGATCTAAAATTATTTTTCTCTTATTTGTTACTGTATGAAAGCCATAATCAGTGTTGTCAGATTTATTTTCACCCTCCTCGCCACTGACTGGTCGAATATCGCCAATATAATAAAACATTAAATTATAGCTACAAAAATATTTTTTTTTATTTTGTAATTACACTAGTGGCAAAAATTAAAGGAACTGAGGTAGTATATTCACAATTCCATAGCATTATTGTAAAAAAATATTTAAATGGGTTTAGCAGTTCCTATTTCAAACCTTTAGTGCTGTATTAACCTTTTACCACCAAGTTTTTTTAAAAATTTAATTTAGTTAGAAAATAGATAACACAAAAATAAAAATAATTCATATGTGCGTGGCAAAAACTAAAGCAACTCACATTGGTCGCATTCATAAGACGTAACATTTGCGCAACCGTTGAGTGTTTGTCTTAGAAACGCATAGTTGAGTATCTCCGCTCCACTCAACAGTTGAGTAATTTTCCATCATACAATTTTTTCGCTACCTACAACACATTGTGCTCAGCCTGAACAGCTGGTCAAATAGAGGTATTTCTTTTATATGCTTTGTTAGGTATCAGCAATAAATATTTGTTAAGTTTTGCATTACAAATGCGATGAAGTAACGAAATAAAGATATACAATTACATTATATACATCAAGCCGTTTCTAAGAAGTAGCTGTTGGGGCCAACAGTTGCCAGCAGTTGCACAACTGTTGAGCTCAACAGCTACGTCTTATGAATGCGCCCATTAATATTAGAAAAGCGAAATTGATAATTTAGTTACCACAATGCCCAGAAGATGTGCTGCTGTTTCAAATAATAATGGATATGCCACTAATTATTAAAGTAGATATAAACATTTTAATAAGTTAATGTGAGTTGCTTTAGTTTTTGCCACTCACATATATATAAATTATTTTTATTTTCGTGTTATCTTTTTTCTAACTTAATTAAATTTTTCCAAAAATTTAGTGGTAAAAGGTTAATACAGCACTAAAGGTTTGAAATAGGAACTGCTAAACCCATTTAAATATTTGTTACAATACTGCTATGGAATTGTGAAAATACTACCTCAGTTCCTTTAGTTTTTGCCACTAATGTACATACTTACATTACAAATATTGTTAAATTTTAAACTCAGTAAAAAAACCGTAAAACATAAAAAATATATTATTAAAGAAAGATTAAGAAAACTGCTTGAATTAACATATAAATACTGGCGTACAAAAAATACTTAAAAATAACTTATTCCAAAAGACTAACGTAAATAGGATAAATTGTACTTAAGCACCAAGATAAAAATTATTATTTAAATTTTGTGATAAAACTGAATTAACATTTACTTAAATGTGTATTTAAGTACTAGGGTATTCAATCGGTTAACCGTCAATCGGTTAACCGGTTAATTGCTACCCGATTAACTGGCCGGTTAATTTAAAATCAGTTTTTTTCGGTTAACGGGTAAACTGGTTAATTTCAGTCAATTAACCGATTAACCGACGTAACAAATTTGTTCATATTTTTTAGTATTACAAGCTATTTTTTGTGTGAATAATTATTTGTTTCGTCTCATTTACAAAACTTGAGTTTTTAGAAATTATTTATAACACAAACAAAGAAGCATGTTCAGTGATCCTAACTTAAGTAAAACTTCAAAATCTTTGGACATGGCTATAAAAGAGTTTAACTAGAGACTCTGGTACTCTAACTAGAGGGAATTATTAAGTTTTTATTTAATAATTTAATAAAAGCCAATAGTACTGTTGCCAACGATTTAATTAAGGATTAGATTTAATGAGAGACCGTACAAAAACGAAAGCTAAGAAATTCAGAAATTAACTTTTTTGCAGAATATTCGTCGCTGAGCTCTGTCATTATGAGTCAGATGATGACCAGCCAACAGAAGGAACTATCGATAGTATTTATTACAAGAAATGTTCTAAAAAAAATTAACCGAATTAGTTTAAGAATTATTGTGTGTTTTTGGTTTTACTAATAAACTCAAATTAATAAATATTTTATGCACTTCTTATTTGTTGAAAACACTTGATTTATGGGAAAACTCTATTAATCGTTTAACCGGTTAATACCAAAATTAACCGATTATTAACCGATTAAGCAAAAACCTCGATTAATTAATCGAGCGATTAACCGATTAAAGCAAAAACTCGATTAAATGAATGCCCTATTAAGTACACATATAAGATCTTTGATAAGTACCAGCAGGATCATCGTCTTCATACACTCTTAGCGAGAAATCGTTCAGGGTTTTTGGTACTTGATTATTAAAAAGTTGACTCTAATTTATAAAAGATAGTTTTCCCCACTGTGCTTCCTAAACACCAAATGAGGTTTTGTCGTTCAAATTGAATTTCAGAAAATTTTGTTTGAGATAAAGAGTCCCAACATTTAGATTTTTTTGCACGAAATATTTTGTTTTAGAAAAAATTCCTTAAAAATTTTATATTCTTAACATTATTCTATTTTTTTTTTTTTTTTTTTTTATTTATTTATTTATTTATTTACAAGAAAATATGTAATACAAAGCCTTTAAGGCCAATTATATATTACATAACAGTTAAAAATACCATAGGTACTAAATAATAATTGTTCATTAAATTAAATTCATACCATAACAATTCATTGATTTATAATAAAGAAGATTTACTATCCCAACATAAAATCAGCTCCCCAGCCAAAGATAACATAAGTAGGAAATATAAAAAAAAAGTAAAGTAAAGAAAGGTCCCTACAGTAGCAGCAGTATTAGTTAAGGTGAATTGAGTTAAATTCAATCTTTAGAGAGACATGAGTAATCATAGAGAATATAATTCTAAAAGTTTCAAACGAAATACATTGTTTGAATGAGAGAAGACACGTAACTGATGTGGTAACTGGTTCCACCACCGCGAAACCCTGATAATAAAAGATTTCTCTAAAAAAGATGAACGAATTCTAGGAAGAATAATCTGAGGGTTTCTGGTAGAGCGCGAAAATGTGAATGACTCATATAATGATAAGGGCCTAGAACTCTTAATAATTTTATAAAACAATAGAAGATTTCTGTACTTAATAAACTCATTAAAGCTGCACCCTAGAAATCTGTGAAGAAAACCAGATATGTGCTCGCGACGACGCACACTAAACACAAAACGTACAATTACATTAACAAGCCGATGTAAACGAGTAATATGTATACCGCAAGAACCAGAATAAACTTCAATCCCATATAAAATCTGGGACATCTATTTTATTGGATTCGTAAGGATAGGCTTAAATCTAGTTTAGGGGCACCTCCCAAAAATGAAAAAAAAATTATCCTATCCTATAGTAAATTGAAAAATAAGAAAAAAATTAAATAAAAATATTGGCGGCGAGGCTTAGTTTCCGAGTTATAGGCCTCTGAATTTCTAGTACAATGTGATTATACGGTGTTTTTCAACGAATATGACCAATATTGGTACATATTTCAAAAATTAAAATAGGTATGCTATCCTACAGAAAATTTAAAAAAAAACATGGCAATCCAGAAAATCATTACTAGGCTGAGCCGTCTCGGGAAACACCATGGCAGTGCAGGAAGACCTTATTAAGCAAGAAAACTTTGCAAGGCAGAAAATCATTACTAGGCTACGCCGTCTCGGGAAACACCATGGTGGAGAAAATCCTTAAGCCCGGCCGAAGGCCGGCAATGCAGGAAAATGTTATTAAGCAAGATAACTTTGCAATCCAGAAAATCATTACTAGGCTGCGCCGTCTCAGGAAACACCATGGTGGAGAAAATCGTTAAGCCCGGCCGAAGTCCAGCAGTGCAGAAATAAGCTATTAGGCATGAGAACTTTGCATTATAGGATAGCAATTTTTTTTAAATTTTTTAAATACCAATATTGATCATATTCGTTGAAAAACACCGTATAATCAAAATATTGTACTAGGATTTCAGAGGCCCATAACTCGGAAACTAAGCCTCGCCGCGATTATTTTTATTTAATTTTTTTTCTTATTTTTCAATTTACTATAGGATGGGATACTTTTTTTAATTTTGGGGAGGTGCCCTTAAACTAGATTTGTTCCTAAGGATATAGCCAAAAATATCGCCATTTCAAAATTTTCATCGCCAAAAACAAATTTTTGTCGCCGCGTTTGGCAATATATTGCCATATCTGACGACGCTGGCCATAATTCTTAGAGTTCAATAAATTGAACTACCTTAGTTGAAGGGATTCGTTTGTGATTTTAATTTCATGTATTATTTAATTATGCATATCTACGTATGTGGGTGGCTGTGCTTTAATGCATTTTTTATGACGTTTAAATAAATTTTATTTGAATATTAATAAAATTATTTACATTTTGATTCTAGAATACGGACGATTGTGTCGTCCGTTGGTATATCTAGTTTCAATTATTGTATGTACACTTTCTGACAATATGTCAATACATTTCTTTAAAATAAATATTGTGCGCCTACCTACAGATTGATCAGGAATTCCAACATCTCTCGAAGTCCAACGGCATGCTAAGCAAGATAAATAATACATTTTTTTAGTAATAACTTTTGAAGCATCCGGCTTAGTTTCCTCTCCATCTTTGCATTCATCTGACTTCCTATAAACACAAACAAATATGTACAATTAGTTACATATGTTGTTTATATTAAACTGGTTATATCAATATGTACTTTTGTATAATCACCGTGGCGGCACGAGCCGATAAAGTATGTTGACAGCAAGGACAGTCAAAACAATTCGCACAACAATTCTTCTTATGGCGTACCTCCGATGATGGAATATTTTCTAAACAATTTGAACAGAAATGTGAATCAACCTGAAATGAAATAACGTTTCGAGGGGCTTTGTCTGACGAGATGCATGTACATATGTATGTATTAATATATTACTCACTTCGTGACATACACAAAAACCACACCTCAACTTCGGGCAATGACGACAGAAGAATAGTTTACTAATGGGATTCAAAATGCCACAGGAGCAGGCATACTTTACAACACTATCTTGCATAAAATTTGTCATGATTCTTTTTAAATAATATTATTTCAACAAATGACCAGACAACTTTCATTTAAGAAAAAGGAGACAGTAGTGACAGTATCCCTCCCAACCAGAGAAACAAGTCGACCGGCTCAAGACCGACGGCGCGCCGCCAGCCGAAAGCTTATCTGCTCAAAAATGCAAATATCGGAGAAAAATTTTTCAAAATCGATTTTTAGTTTAAGTCCCAATTTACACGAGGCAATTTTACTTGCGCAAGTCATAAAATTTTCTATTAAACTTGCTGTAGCGCTTAGATAGAGCAACTTTACTTAATCAAGTCTTTTTCGATTGCTTATACATATAATTGCTTATACATATACATACAAAGAAATGTCAAATTTGATATTAAGGGAATGATAGCAAAAACACATTTGCCAGTACGGGCAAGTCTGTACGGCAATTCTGCTGGTTTTTACACTCTTCACTTCTTCCTCACTTCTTTGTTCGCTAAATTCATGACTTGCGCAAGTAAAATTGGCTCGTGTAAATTGGGACTAAAGGCTGAATTAGTCTTTACTTTCTGTTGCTGTTCTGTGCCATTCTTTTCCGTATAAAATATTTTAGAATTACTTTTTCTGTGAACAAAATCAGCTGGCAACCTATAGAATTGATTATACGTGTACACTAAGTATCACAACACACTTTTGGCTGTCACTTAACGTTGAATTCTACTTTCTATAGATCTGTCCGCAACAGAACAGAAAGAAAAAGGAAAAACTAACCACACATACAGATTTCTAACTAAACAGAAACTAAACAGCTGATTCAAAACAGAACAGCACGTACAAACTAATGGCCTATTTCCCACCAGCGAAAAATAACGTTCGACTCACAATTTATATTGAAAGCAACAATAAAATATGGAACTTTGTTTTTGTTTTCAATATAAACTGAAAGTCCAACGTTTTCTTTCGCAGGTGAGAAATAGGCCATAATTCTGCCTTAAATTTTCATAAATTCATAATTCATAATTTCAAAATTACTGCGCCCCCGCCGCCGATAATTTTGCCACGACCTAGGTTTCTGATTCCAACAGCTGGGAGCATGATACAATTATACTAGGTACATACACAAGCCCAGCCTGTTACTGTATACATTGCATATAATTGTCAAACTTTATTTACAAGCAGCAAAATGTTAGTGTATGTGTGTGAATAAAATGATTACAGTGCTGCCAATGAATTTACACATGGCTGTGTCTCCAATTACACATTGAAGAAATTTATACCTTATATCTGTGGTATGTATATTCAAGACTTAAATACATTAATATAAATTTTTAACATAGTTCTTTCATGAACAAAATTTGCATTAAGAACTAATCAATTAATTTTACGTACTTATGTACTGACTGTCAACTCAATTGTATTTATTATTTTTTAGGAAAATGCAATGGAAAATAATCTTATTTCAGCTGTGATTAATATTATGTATTATATTTATTACAAAATACTATATGCATTAAATCAATTAATTCCACAAAATCTTTTAAAGTCATACTTTCACTTCCATTTTTCCTCAAAATTTTGTTTATTTGATAAAAAATATTTACACTACAGATGATCACAACAAAAATTCCTGCGCATAAGACGTATTGCATGTAACTTGAATTTAGAATCGGAGAGTACGTACAGAAACGCATACAACGCATATGCAAAGAACGGATGGTATGGACCTCCAGCTTTATTGAGCGAAATTACAGTTTCCCCTCATTTTACCGAACTTTACCCAAAAAGTAAGGAAACAAACCTTTAATGGCAACTTTTATTTAGGAATGATTTTTGAAATGTGTAATTTGATTTAAAAATTATACTTTAATACATATTTTTTTAAACGTTGTATCAATTGGATATGAGGATAATGAAATTCGCGTGTAATATGACCTACAAAAGTAAGCAAATGTTTGATTTTTTATTTAATTCACCTGATAATAAAAAAGCTTCACGGCTAGGGATGCAACATCATTCTTAAGAACATCGATTTTTGAAAACATAAAAAATTCGACAAAAGAAATGCGAAAATTAGCAAAAAACTTGCTAAAAGCAGAATAACATAATATTGGTTAAAATTACCGAAAACTGTTAAGCAAAAGATCTGTACACCTATTTTGAAAATACATACATATTATTCATCTTCTTCTGAAGTTTTGAAAACGTTTGTTTTTTAAGACTACAGTGTTTACCGGTATCCGCCACTACATAGTCTTGCATTCAAAGGGAACGAAAATACTTTCGAGTTTGCATACTTTTTGTTCAGAATGGAACCAACTTGGTATACGATTGGAGGTGTGTTTTAGTACCACCCTTTCTTACCATAATATTAACATACATACACATTCCAAAGCAGTTGCATTTTCTATTATTTTTAATGTGAAAGTGAACCTGTGGAAAAGACTGCTTTAAAGCAATAATCTAATGCATGTATTTAAAATGGCAGTTACCTTTGAAGAGGAATTGTACTTAGGCTCAAACGGATGCAATGATTTTTTACATTCATATGCTCTTCACGGAAGTGAACAGTACAACACAAAGGATTTTTTGGTAGCAAACCATCATCTATATTGCATGTTTCTATCCATTTCTGCCGCATATATGGAATCGAAAGAAATTAAAAAACTTGACATTCGTGTCTTTGCTGAAATGCTTGGTATTATTGTAATTGCGGTATACGCAGCTCATTGCTTAACATTTATTTTTTTACACAAATTACAATTATTTATGATATATGTATGTTAATATCTATTTAATAACTTTTAATACAAAAGTGATGAATTTTTCAATATTTTTATTATAAAATATTTTTTTTAATAAAAAAAGCATAACAGTCAAAAAGTAATAAAAAAATTCGGATTTTACTAATGAATACGGTAGCATTATTTTTGAGAGTAAAAAATAATCGAGATAAACGTCAGAAGGTTAATATGGCGACGAAAAGAGAGAACGGTTTTACCCAAGGCCTATTTATCAGGTCAATGCAATCGTCCTGATGATATTCTGTGTTTTCGTGTTTAAGCTTAACATAAAGTTGTTTTTTGTATTGCTGTGTTTTTGTAGTTTTGCATAGACCTAATAAATAGGCCTTGGTTTTACCTTAATATTATTGTATCGTGGTAACTACTTATTTACTGCATTTCACTGCAAAAGTAAAAAAACACACCTAATAATACATCTTTCAATTCGCCTTGGTTGTCACCTCAGCTGTTCCTCAATTCGCCTTGCTCGATATTTGTACATGTTCCCTGTATTTTTTGACATATCGGTACCGCTTGAAATTTCAAATGCCAATAAAGACTATGTACATATATGTATATAAATATTAATAAAAAAATTATATGTACATAAAAGATGTGCGACTTAAATTGTGGCAATTTAATAGATTTAAGTTTGGAAGATGATGTTCCTTGCAGTAACCTAAAACCAACGACTGATGGAAGTGGAAAATTGTGTGCAGACGCTCCAGATTTTATACTGTCCACTTGGAGCAAACGTAATAGCCTGGGAAATAACCCATTTGATCGTGCACAAAAGTTAGTAGATCGTCCAGATGACCCCTTTGATATTGTAGAAAATGAAGCTTGTTTAAAGGCCCACCAGGCATGTAAAGGATCAGCCGAAGTCAAGTTAGGTAACCTTTTGTCTTTGAGTGATGATAATCTTCTAAATGAAGACAAAAAACCAACAACACCTTTGGTTACAGAAGTATGTGACAGTGATTTGAAGATGGAAGAGTTAGATTTAGAAAGTCCACCAGTTATTTTCAATGAAAAACATATCACAGATAGTATGAGTACGTCTGAAACAGATTCTACTCCAAAAAGTAGTTCTGAAATTACAACTTCGGCAAAGTTGAAGACGAATATGGAGTATAGGAAAAGATTGTTAAAACTAAGTATTTCAAATGCATCATTTAGTGCTCCTATAATATTTAAGAAGAAATCCGAATTTGAGGATATACTAGGGACTCCTGTTTCTTCAATGCTTTCTAGACGCGCAGAATTCGAAGATGATTTACTGGCAGCAGAATCTCCCTTAAAGTTAGTTGAAGACGAAGATTTTGCAGATTCTGATAAAAACTTTGAGGCAGACTTGGAAATGTTAAAAATTCCAATATTGAATAATCTGCCATCTCCACCAGTGGATCAAATTTCAATCAAATCTATTGAAGACTCCACTCAATTGGTTAATAAGATATCTGACCATTTCGAAAATGGTTTGCCGAATTTAGAAGTTATTAGAGCCAAATTAAAAGCTAAAAAAGAAGAAATTAATAGTAATCATGAACTGGAAATATCGGCGCTCTTAGAAAACCTGAAAACTCTAATATCAAGTGGAGAAATGGTAGATAAGAATAAAAGACAGCAAGCAACTGATCTATTAGAATCTCTTAGTTTGGCATTAAAACCATCTCTCGTCAAAGAGGTGATCAAAGAATCACAATCACCTGATGTACCAAACCAGCAAATAAAAAGGGAAGGCACTTTTGATATGGACTTGCAAAAAAATAATACTGATAACCATGCATTAATGCAGGAGTTGCCTAACTGTATGGTTAGCTCAACAGCTACGTATGATGGCGAATCTTCAAATGAAAAACAAAACCTCAATTTACCGGAAATTTCTCCTTTATCACCACAATCTTTTCCTTCTAAAAGTTGTTGCCCACACAAAAACGTTAACGATTGCGCAGATCATTTGCAGAGTGACTTTAATGGCGTAATGCAACAATTAAGCAAACTATTAATAAATAATTCTGCTGAAAATCTTACAAACTGCAATAATCCCACCTTTATAGTTGTTATGAATACAAACCCATTAAATCAGTCAAATACTAACTATTCCAATCAAAGCCCTGTTGATGCTAAATTAAGATCCGCCTTTGTAGCTAATTATTTAGAAAATTCAAATAATGATGGTTCACCAGTCTTGAAAAACATCGATTTAATATCTCGACGCCGTTCTCAATCGTTGTCAATACATGACAAAATTAAGGTTGTTCATTTACCGCTGCAACCGCCAACACTACTGCACAAACAGAATCAAAATAATGCACAAACAGATGAGTCAATAACTGCTTCACCACCGTCTGGTGACAAGGAAACAGGCGAATTTAAAACTCCCTTACGATTGAGACGTAACTCGTATTCCAGTGGAACTCCGTACACAGCACAATTAGGAACGCGACGAACTGGAGTTTGGTAAGTTTGATTGTTATTTAGTACATACTAACATCTTCACTCGACGTAGTTCGCAAGCAGAAATAGTCGCAAATTGTGCTATAAACAGTAAAAACGTAAATAGTACCGAAAAGTACAAATGATTACTAGTAATACCCCCTAAAAAGTATACAATATTTTAATCTGAATCATGTGCTTTCCGCTTACAATATTTGATTCAAATCCATTATGCCGTTTTCGCTTTAAAGTGGAGCAATCATCCAAATTTACACACATACAAGCTTTTGTATATGGAATATTAGTAAAATTATTTGCCAGGTTCATTCATGCCAAAAAGCTTAAAACCTTTGTCTCAATCAAATAAGCCCTTGATTGGATTTTTTTTTGAAGAACAAAACAAACCCATGACACGGTTTCGCAATAAGAAGTATATTATGGTCTTGTTTGTCTAAATGCGAACGAACATAAGTATTGGAAACAAAAACAAATTTAAGTTTTTTTTTTTTTTTTTTTATATAAACTTTCGATTGAAACGTTCGTTCGCATTTAGACAAACAGGCCCTATGTCTCAATCCAGGGGGTTACTCTCTATTGCGATGCGTAAGAGAAATGCTACGAAATCGAAATGCGTTTGCGCATTTGCGTTTCGCATCTATTTTTTTTCATTCGCAAGCCTCTTGATTTACTCTATTGCGATGCGAAAGAAAAATGCTACGAAATAGAACGATTGGTACTCTCTAATGCGTTCACGTTTTCGCATCTATTTTTTTTTTCATTCGCAAGCCTGATATCTCCGCACTCCGTAATGCGAAAGTGTCTGTCAAAATCGTTTGATAATCGCAAATATCTTGCGATAGATAAATAGCAAAATCAAAGAGATACAAACATGTGAGTACGTTGGAAAAATATTTATATTTGATATTGAAATTGTTATTTTTTGATTAAAAGCAAAAAAAAAAATATATTACATTTTGTAATAACATACATATCGCACTTGATCAACAAGAGGGTATTAACTCAAAATTTTAAAGTTTTCAGTAGAAATTAAAAACTGTTTGTGGTTACATTTTAGGATAATGTGAAAATCCAAATATGTACATCATGGTAAGCAAATTCCAATATATTTAAATTGTTTTTATTTTAAAACCTTGCAATTATTGGATAAAAATATCTATATTTTGATAAGAGGTGCAAATCAATGCTCAAAAAAATTGAGCATAAAACAGTCAAATTTCGAATTAAAAGTGGTCAAAATACATTGAAATTTTTACAGTAGATATACATATATTGGTGGTGTTCGTTGATTTCTTGCAAAAAGTGAAATTTCAAAAATGTTGGCATAATACCCTCTTGTTGATTAAGTGCGATATGTATCTAAAAATGTAAAATCAAGGCGAAATATAATTAACCAAACCATAGCATTCATACTGTGCTGCAATTTTCTGTTGAAGTGTACATGCTTGTTTTTTGCCGGTATATCCGTTTGTATGTGACTACCATCTAATCAAATTTGATATGCTTAGAACATAATATTGTCTCAATATCACGCAGATATCTTTTAAGCAATGTGGCATTGACTGCTGCGATGGTTCTAAGAATGGTACTGGCCAATTTGATGTTGGTATATGCCTTGGCAAAGTAATTTTAATACGGCGGCTAGTTTTATAATAGTTGGAATTGCTGTGGATCTCCTTAAAACTCTTAGCTCGTGTTGAATAGCATTTAGAACATGAAGAAATTCTTATTCAAACAGAAATTTTGAAGAGAGTATATCGGACCTACATATCTCTTAAGACTTGTTCTAAACGGTCGTTTTCCTCATCAAACCATAAGGCTACAGACTAGTAACTATTTTACTTTCAATTAAAAACTGTTGCACTTCACTTTTTCTTAACTTTCGTTTTTTGAAAAGACGTTATTTACATATTTTGACACTTCATTACTGTCAATCTTTGCCATATTCTCATTTGCAAAGTCAGTGTTGCCTCTTTTTAAAATGCAGTAAATGAGTAGTTACTGCGAAAATTTTAAACTTTACTCTCAAAAAGATCTGTTACTGCAAAAAGTAAGCGAACGAAAAAATAGTAAAAATTAGTAAGATTACAGAAACAGCTGAGTCCTACTCCACATAGTATTGAAAAATATATAAACTTTTTACTATTCAACTCTTTTAATTATTGGTGCTCGTCACAATATTTTTATAACACGAACAAACTAAGGCTGAGTTTACATCTGGCATTTCTTGTGTGTCATTTGCCCATAAAAACGTAACCAACTATTAGTTATGTAAGAAACTGTTTAACTTAATAAATACAAATCTGAATCAAACAGTTTTTCATTGGTTATTAGTTGGTTACGTTTTGTTTTACGCTTGTGTGGCATTTGGCACACAGATGTAAACCCGGACTAAGAATAAATTTTGTAATTTGTTTCATGTAATATTTGTTATTGGCTAAATTAACAAAAATTACATTACTATTTGTTAATGTTACTGATCACCCAAGGCGAATTGACATAAGGTGGTCTTAATTTGCAACTCTGCGTATTCGCCTTGTATATTTGTTAGTGTATAATTTCCTGCTGTCAGAATATTTCTTAACGTTTTGAATCATTTGACAGCAGGGAAATTAAGTCAGCTGGCGAATTAAGATCACCTTATGTTAATTCGCCTTGCTGATCACCCAATGCAATTTCATATAAGGTATACTCAGCTCAATTCGCTTTGAGAAATTTATTCTTGAAATGTCAGAAAATATATATTGACATCCCAGGTATATTATAATTACTAGCGGCGAAAATAGTCATCTGATCCCTTGTGACCACCTAGTATGAAGTCGCCTTGTGATTACCTTAAAAGCAAGTACAATACTAAGTAACCAGGTACTTTATAATTTCACAACTCTTGATTAATAAATTAAAAAATATGTAAATTAACAGCTATTACTATTATGCTTTATAAATGAATTATTTTTTAACGACTTTCACAATTTTTGTTTAATTTTTTATAAAATTTTTACACTTTTCGTTTGCTTACTTTTATTTGTTTACTTTTTGAATCATATGTTTATATCTTACTAAACTTTACTACGACAAATTTCTGCAGTAAAAATTTGCAAAACAATAGGTCTGTCTGGGTACTTTTCCAGTAGCAAATACTCAGTAAATTTTTTTGGAAGAGTAGGACCAATTTTACTCTGTCGGCTGAAAATATATTAACCCATTTCGTCCCAGAGAATTTTTTTTCGAATAAACTTTTAAAACTTGTTTGTTAGAAGGTAATTGCCACCAGAAAATACAAATCTGAAGTCAAAACTTATTTAAGATTTTTTGTTTTTGAGAAAAATGGTGTTCTATTAATCGAACACTGGGCACTATTTAGCTTATTGGTTTTATTGCTCCTATTAATTGTAAATAATAAAAAGACAATTCTTATTAAACTCAAACTAATTTATTTAATTCACTTAAAACAAAAATTAACTGAAACTAATTTTTTAATTAATTTTAATCGAAAATAAACCTAAACTAATTTATTTAATTCATTTAAATCAAAATGAAAGAACACAGTTATTTATTATTTATTATTTATAAGTTCATACAAAGGTCGTATCTTATATAAAATAAATATAATAAATATAAAAATTAACTATTTAAAATAATTTCGATTGATTTGAACAATATCTTTGCCATTTTATCGTTCTTGTCTAACTCAAAATTCTTGCTAAAGTGAATGAATTTTTTAATATCCAAAAACTTATTTCTTGGCATACATAATTTCACAGCAGGAACGCCTAATGTAGGGCGATTAATCGCGTGCAGCAGGCAAAGTGTGATATCCAGATACTACTAAAATGCCAAGAAATCGTTGGAGCATGATGTTGTCCAGTACAAAAGAACAGTTGTTCTGCTGAGCGTAGCGATTTGTTTCCTCGACTATCATACCTAAAACCTCATCGTCAAAGAATAGTCTGAATAATTCTAATGGCGTTTTTTTGCATAAGCTGTCTGCCAGTTTTTCCTTAACATCATCGAGTTGTTCACTTTTCGGGGAAATATACTCAAATTTGCCTTCGCGATTTCGCCTTTGTGTCCACTTCGGTTTACCAAAATCTGCTAGCTTTTTGTATTTTTCATTTTTCTGTGTTTGGGTTTCAATTCGACTTCTTTTTGGTGGAAGAGTAACAACTGAAGATGTTGAAGGAGCAGTAGAGAGAAAATTAACTTCATTATTTTCACTGAAGTCATTGAACTCGTGAGGCTCTCATAAAGCCTTTTCAATGGCTTCAATCTGAAAGGTTCCAGCGCATTCCAATATTTCATCTGGCTATTGACAAAACTGTTCTGTTACGTACATGATATAATTTCAGTTAATCTACTTACATCGACATTAGGAATAATGTCGTCATCAAAGTCTTCTTCGTCTGTATTTTGACCTGCATTGTCTGGGGGTATAATGCAAATTTTGTCAATTTCTGTCTCTTCATCACTCCAGCTTTTAAGTATTGCCTCTAGCTCATATTTCGTAAGAGCACGTTTTGGTCCTACGTGTTTTTCCATTTTTAAAAGGTTCTATAAAATCTTCTTACTTTGAAGTTGAAGTGTCAATAGAAACTGAATAATAAAGTGCAATCTAATTATGAATGCAGACATACATTTTGGCGTAATATGTTAATCCCCTTTTTATAAATAAAGAACACAATAATGCTACCATATGAATATTTTTCTTTTTTCCGTTACCTACGTTTAAAAAAATGAAATATGGCAATAAACTTAGTGAACTGCCATATCGTATTGTAGTTAACTGCAATACAATTCCTGATAACATTATGTAAATCCCCTTTTATAAAAAAAGAGCATAGCAATGTTATAATATGTGTATTTTTCTCTTTTCCGTTAGTTAAAATTTGGAAAAAGAGTGCAATATGGTAATTCAATATGTTTTAGTAAGCCATTCCTAGAAAAAAAAATGTGCTAAATAGTGCCCAGCGTTCGACAAATCGAACACCGATTTTTGAAGGCAGATCATAAGAATACATATGAAAACCAAAACGATTTTTTATTATTTTTAAAAGTTTGACTACTTTTCAATAAAACTACATTTTTAGTTTTTTTATTTTTTTATATTTTATACATAATTGTAAATTTTTAAAATTATGGTAAACTTAGTGTTTTTTCTTTCCCCTTGTAATAAAAAGGAGGAGTGAAATATGTAGGTAGGTCCTTTTATTTTTATATTTGTAGCTAACCTATCACAATATGTAATTGTTAAAAGAAATAAGTTCATAGTCTTCCCCGAGAAGAGAATTTTTTTTTCAAAAACGCTTGAAATTTACTGTTCGAAAAATCGAACAGCGGGACGATATGGGTTAAAAAGTACGCAGACAGTATCCAGTGAAATCTTGCAAGAAAACAGCTGATCGGTGTGTAAACAATTGAAATAACAAAGCAAAATAATTTTAGCATATGTGTACGCAAAAGTGAATTCTCGCGGTAAATTAAAAAATTTTAAATTAAAGTGAAGCCTAAAATGTGTTGTAAATTAAAAAACTTGTTTATTGCACTGTTATTAATTTGGTAAGTTCAATTTCTTCTTAGTTTTTAGTTTTATTTGTCGGGTTTTTTATAAAACTTCTTTTGCTTACATTGGCCACAAAAATTATTTCATTCAAACATTAAATAAAAACAACTGTTCACACTAGTTGCAAAATCTTGCAAGCGGAAATTTCTCCAGCAACATTTTGCAAGTTCTCTAACTTCCGACTGTAAAAAATTCTCTTTTTGGCTCTCTCGCTGCAAGAGATTTGGAGTACGTAGACAACATTTTGCAACATTTTGCACAAAACGATGCAAAATATGTGTACGCAGACAGACCTATTCAGTCGAGAATTGTCACTTTACTCTCTCAATTTATGTTCTCATTTACTGTATTTTGGGCAAACAAACGAAAATTATTTCTGCAGTAAAAATTTGCTAAGCACTCAGTCGATAACTGTCACTTTACTCTAACAATTTATGTTCTCATTTACTGTATTTTGGGCACGCGAACAGTGCTGCCACAACCAAAAAATTTTTACAACCAAAATTCGCTTTACAAGTTCCAAATGAGAAAAAAATATAACCAAATTTCAATATGTAGTATTTTTATTAAATAACATCCCATCAAAAAAAGACACTCCAAAAAAGTCATGAAAATGTAGAGTTTGCGATCTGGAATGATTTTTACATAGGGTTGTCCTTGCAAGAAGTTCTCTTTTCTATGCCTGGTCACTGAATTGGAAGCGATATTAAGAAAAATTCCCTTTTTTGTGTTCTATGATAATATTTTCATCTAGGAAAAATGGTAAATAGTTGCCTTTTTTAACAATTCGTTTCTTTTTCTTCGAA
Source organism: Tachina fera (assembly GCA_905220375.1). NCBI lineage: Eukaryota > Metazoa > Arthropoda > Insecta > Diptera > Tachinidae > Tachina > Tachina fera. The sequence goes on from LR999966.1 coordinate 51,726,972, forward strand.
TTTAAGCCCGAAACAGTGTTTTCATGTAAATTTAAGCAAATAAATTTTAAATTTTTTGACTAAAATTAGCTCATAAATTTCTTTAAAAAGATAATTTTTTTTGTAAATTCTGGTGAGTATTTTCTAACACTATGGAGGAGTTACAAGGTTTTGTATGACTAAAATAAGCTTCTACATGGTTTTTGCTCACTCTCGGCAAACTAAAAATATCGATTGTTTGAAAGCAATGAAAATGTAGTTCCACTAGACTGACTTCCATTTTTTTACTGGGATTTAAAATGCATACATATTTAACATACGTTACAATGTTAATATATAATAATAATACAGCTAATAATAATAACATAACAAATATAGTTCTTTTACCTACATATGTATGTATTAGTGATGTAACGAATGTCAATTTTTAATATTCACGAATACGAATACGAATATTTCAAAAGATATTCGCGAATACGAATACGAATATTATATGCAATATGAAATATAAAAAAATTGTATGAAAAACGACATCACACTCTTGTTGCCGTACTTTAAAGTTAATAAAAAGAACCCAAAAATTTTCATGATCATGACGATCATGAATGAATAATATTTGAAAATGATACAAAGCACAAATTTCTATAAAAAAATTAATGTATTTGTACAAACTAAGATTTTTAGTCATTTATTTAAATTTCGTTTAGGATTTATGCATTTATTTATTTAATTTCTTTGGAAAAATATTCGTATTCGTAGTCGTCTGAATCTGGCGAATACAAAAGTGGACCACATAGTACTCTAAAAACGTGCATACTCAGAATTACTGGAAGTTCGGGTTTCGAGGAGATTTTCGAAAAACTTTAAATTTGTCCAACTAATTAATATTTTCCAAGATGTGACCATTTTTTTTAGGAAGGAGGCGATACGGGCGGGCAAACTTGGTCATATGGACCACATAGTGCTCTGTAGTACAGAGTTGCGACCATTTAGTTAAATTAAAAGTTGTTGACAGTGTTGTAAAAGAAAAGTATTGTAAACAAGTGAGTAGCAATCAAGGCGAATTCATAAGAGGTGGATGCACTGCGATTTTAGTCACAGCTGTTTTATTTTCAGTTGCCTTGGTAGCAATACTAAAAATTGAAGAACATAAAATCTTAAAAAGTATAACATAAAAAATATGTACATTATTATTTTGGCAAAAAAAAATAACCAAAATGAGAAAAATATTCACATTTCCATATTAGAGAAAAAAATAACGCAATTAGTAATAGAGAGTACCAAATTGGTATCTCAACTCATTTAGCTTTCGCATCGCAATAGAGAGTAACCCTTCAGGCGTATAACCAGACTGTGTACTAAATTTATTATTCAGAGGTTCTTTTGTTAAAAGATAGCCAACATACATACATATGTACTAGTGATGCACGAATATTCGTATTCGTATTCGAATTGTCGAATTTTCGGCAATTTTCAGGCGAATAAGAATGTATTCGTATTCGCATGAAAATGGAAGCTGGAGTCGAATACGAATGTATTCGTATTCGCCAAATTAGTCAAATACGAATACGAATATTTTTCCAAAAAGATTAAATAAATAAATGCATAAATCCTAAATGAACTTTAAATAAATGACTAAAAATTTTAGTTTGTACAAATACATTAATTTTTTTATAGAAATTTGTGCTTTGTATTATTTTCAAATATTATTCAATGAAGATCATTAAAATTTTGGGTACTTTTTATTAACTTTGAAGTACGCCAGCAAGAGTGTGAAGTCCTTTTCCACAAGAATTTTTTAATATATCATATTCAAGGTTGGCAAACGGTATAGTAAAAATACCGATACCGAATCAAATACCGCTATAATTAGATACCGGTATCGGGAATACCGGTTAGGTCTATACCGGTATGTACCGGTATACCGATTCCCACCAAAAATAAAATTTCAAAAATTTATTTCAATTAACTTTCTTTTATAAACACGTTTTTGTTCTCCTTTACACATTCTTATGAAGCGTATGTCTAGACATATAAATGTTTTAAATTGGTGAAAAGAGCAAGGCCACTGTAAGCGAGAGTTATTGTATATGAAATCGCGAAAATTAGTATATTGGCTGTTATCGATACAGTAGCTAATACGAAGGTTTAAAGTTTTGAAGAGTGCTTTTTTAATATATTGCACATTAAACTGGTCCCAAACATATTTTTCTTTAATTGATATACTACATATGTACTCCGTATAAAATATGAGGTTTGCTGCCATAAATGCCTAGCGGGGCCTAAAGTACCCGATACACAGTGAGGATTTTGTAAAAATATTGGAAATAAATTTCTAAATTAGCTGTTCTATTGTTATGAAATGTAACACAGCATTGAGGAAGGTTTCACAGAGAGCTTAAGGGGCTGTTTCTCTAAATGCGAACGATAAATTCGATCGAACATTTATATCAAAAACAAAAAACTGAAATTTGTTTTTGTTTCCAATATTAATATTCGATAGAATATATTGTTGGCATTTAGAGAAACAGGGGTAAGTCTGGAATTTAGACTATATATCTTTAAAGGAGGCGGAGCCACAAAGCACCAAACTAGGCAACCTTGCGTTAATGAAAAATTAAAATCCATGCCGAGCTCCTGTTTTTGATCAGATAAAAAGGATTTGTCTTTTTTATCCAAGAGCTAAAAAAAACCTACTACATTTGTATTTGTATTTTGTATTTGTATTTGTATTTATTTATTTAATAAGCCTAGCACAACAAGATTGACATCTTATAAATTAAAGTGCTAGTGAGAAAGTACATAATTAAGAGTTCATATTTCGAATACATACATAAAAATCAATAGTTAAATGAAATAAACATACGTTCTATTGATACAAACAAAAATAATAAAAATTATAAAATTACAAAAAAACGAGATGAAAGTATACTAAGGAAAAAGAAGAAAGTAGAAAAGCAGGTATTAAAAAATAATAAGAAAATAATAAATATAAGAAATTATTTATACGGTTAACAAATAAACGTGAGGAGGAAATTACAAAATAACAAACTTCACAAAATAAAAAACTTCACATTAGGGTTAACCGAAATATTTTAGGAGCTCATTTCTAAACCTATTTGCGTTGTTAATGGTTTGAATCTGATTTGGTAGCTGGTTCCAAAGAGTAGTGCTGTATATGAAAAACTGCCGCTGCGAGAACGCACTTTTATATTTTTGCTGCATTAATCGTTTTCCTCGCACAGATCTTCCAAATCTTAAAACCTTAAAAAGATAATTTGGCTGTTGAGTAATAATTATTCTATGTAGGAAGATTAGGCACTTAAACTTTAGAAGATTATTAAACTCCATTCGGTTTATTTGATACGAGAAGCGCGAAATTGAATCACGACGTCCTTTGTCGTAAATGTATCTTGCTATGTTATTGTAAGCAACTTTAAGCTTGTGAAAGTCACTACTGGAACAGTTTGCGTATATTTCACAGCCATATAGGAGGACAGGTAGAAGGTATGTTTTCGCAAGCAGTATTCTAATGTCACGAGGCGTTGAATACTTAACGACCCAAAGATTTCTAAGCATACCATATATACGACCAACTACTGTCGCTATATGGTTAGACCAGGATAGCTTATTATTGAAAACTACACCAAGGTTTTTGCAGAAACTTACATACTCAATAGGACTATTGTTTATTTTTATCTGGATCTCACCATTAAGACTTCTGTTATTATTGTTAAGAAAAATACACTTAGATTTCGATGGATTGATACATAGTCCATTGTTCACAGCCCATTTGTTAATCCTAGCAAGATCGCTATTTATGTTATCAACACATGAATGGATATCATTTGTCTTACAACTACTATAAATCTGCACATCATCAGCATACATTTGAAGTTTACAGTGTTCTATCTCATCAGGCAAATCATTAATGTACAGACAGAATAATAGTGGCCCGATTATTGATCCCTGTGGAACACCTCTATTTATATTTAGGACTTCTGAATATTTGCCGTTTAATTCAACTGCTTGAGTTCGTCCAGTAAGATAGCTTTTTAAAAATTTTAGTGCTGTTGGTGAAAAATTAAATAGTTTCTCTAGTTTCTTCATTAAAATTGTATGGTCGACTGTGTCAAACGCCTTGCTATGATCAAGTAGTACTAAAAATGACACCATACTCTTGTCCAGATCTGCTCTCAGGTTTTCGATCACGTCCGTCAGAGCTGTGATACAGCTTCTCCCCAACACAAAGCCGGATTGTAAATCAGATAACAGATTCCGTTCTTTGAGATACTCATTCATTTGTTTGCTCATTAAATTTTCTATGACTTTGGATAAGAAGGGTAGAATAGCAATAGGCCTATAATCATTATTTTGTTTAGGGATGGGTATCACTTTGGAGAATTTCCACACATCAGGAAATACCGATTTTGTGAGTATCGTGTTAAATAAATGGGTGATAAATGGCAGAAGTTTGGGCAAAATAACTCCTAAAAAAGTGGGATTCACTCCATCGACACCCATAGCCTTTGACTTAATTGAAAAGAAACTGACCATGACTTCGCATTGGCTTACGCATCGAAAACTAAAAGTGTTTTCAACTGGAACTGAGCACAGATCATCATATATGTTGTGTGTCGGTTGAGGGATACTGATGTTTACGAACTGATGATTTAAATAGTTAATATCAGCGTCTATATCATGTGAATAGCATTTTTTCTGTCCAATCCCGATTTTTCGTATTTCTCTCCATTTTGACTTGCCATCAATCGCTGAGGAAAATTTTCTTTGGTAGTATAAGTATTTTGCCTCTCTGATGTTTTTAACTACTTCTCTTCTAAGTGATTGAAATAGTTTTTGAAGCTCTGGAGTTTTAAAGTTTTTCCATCTGGAGTGAGCAGCATTACGTTCCCTGATTAAGGTTTTAATTCTTGTATTGAACCACGGTTGTTGATTCATATTTATGCATTTATTTTTTATAGGAACACACATGTCAAATAATGTATTTACGTTATCCTGTAGAAAAGAAAGCTGGTCATTTACGTCATCAATAGTGTAAATATGGTTCCAATCAATGTCTACTAAATGTAGATTCAACAGGTTAAAATCTGTGTTATAGACATCTCTGTATGTATAACGGATTGATTGTTTTTCCACGCAGGTGCTATATGTTACGAATAATAAATCATGGTTTGAGAATACAGGCGCTGAAATTTGGTCGTATAGTAAAACCCTTGAGTTATTGTTTACGAATACTAGGTCTATAAGGCTATTAGATTGCCTGTGATAGTGAGTTGGTGTGACCGTGTTTACAGGTGTTAAGCCTAATGATATCATGGGGTCAATTAGAGGGTTACTTGTTAATAAATTGTTGTTGAAGTCACCGATAATAACAATATCATTATACCGGACAGTTATATTTTCTAACTCATCTATAAAAGAATTAACTGGTATATCTCTATGTGGTCTATAAACACTCCCCACCAGAATTTTCTGACTTCGCTTAGCCATCACTTCAATAAAAAGGTATTCAATTTCACTACCAGCATTCGATTTCTGCTTTACTTTACATTTGATGCCACATCTTACATAAATTGCTACTCCACCACCTTTAGTTTTAGTTTCTATACCATTTACGATAACAGTGCGATCTGATCGAAATAATTTAAATCCTTCAACATTATAAAAAGAGTCGTTGATGTCAAAGGGAAACCAAGTTTCAGAAATGCAAATTATATCCACACCAGCTGAAGCAAATAGATATCTAAACTCGTCCATTTTGCTGTGTAGACTTTGTGCATTTAAATGCACGATATTCAGTCCAGCTCTCTGTCTTGCCATGATTCGAATCATATTAAAAACACTATCTTCAGAACCGTAATTATTGTCTGAGCACATTAGTTAATGAGTTAACAACGCAACAGGTTATTCGACGATTAAAATTATTGATACTATTAATATTGTGAAGGTTAAAAATATATAACTTGATTACTGATTTGAAAAATAAGGAGTAATAAAAGGAATAAAAATAAGTATTAAATAACATTTTGAAGTTTTTAATAGAAATAAAATATAATAGTTTAGGAAGCACTGGATGAATAATCTCAATTACCGATGTGGACAGCTTGTTCATCAAGGCCTGGAAATAACTGGTTCAGATGCTCAATTTCATCAATTTGTATTGGGGCAGCATTTATATCCTGTTTAATGAATACAAAACCACGCATAGTGAAAGCACTGCTTATCAGCTTTTTCTTTTTTAGACGAATTGCCGCACGCAGAATAGTAAAGTTAGATTGTGTTAGGTTCTCATTTAGGTAGAACTTATTATTCGAGTTGAATCCAATGTCTCTAAGGCAGAAAGCGAAACGTTTGTTAAGTTTTCTAAATTTTGCTAAGGATTTAAGGAAGAAGTTTTTATCATATGCGGACCACAGCTTTACAATTATAACAGCATCTTTTGAGTTTTGATTGAGTTTGTTATTTTGATTTCTTAGACGGTAGATTGATTTTATATTTGGTATGGGTGTGCTGATGACTTGACATATATTCTGGAAAATATTTAACAGATTTTCGTTTTCGTCAAAAGGAATTTCATTTATCCTAAGCTCAGATGAAACAGAAAGGTTTTCTTGTAGTTTTAATTTAGTTTTTAAGGTTTTTATTTCTTCCTGCATACTTTTTATTTCACCGGAGTTGTTTTCCAGGATAGTTATCCTTTCATTAATGTCGATCAGTTTAGTTTCCAGTTCTTTGTATTTTACACGCATTTCATTTAAGAGATCCTCCTTAAATTCACGAAACTTTGTGTCAATAGTATGCAAAATTTGATCAGTAAATTTATCAAATCTTTTTTCCATGCAATTTAGCATTTTGAAGGGGGAATCTTCGATGGAGCAGCGCGAAATACTGGCTGAAGATTGTCGATATACATCTGTAACGTGCTTATTAGTTGGTGTATTAGGAATTGCTGCTGTGTTTTGAGTGAACATTTCTGTATTATCAATTGTTTGCATACTTGTAAAATTTTTACGACTTTTTATTTTAGAATTGCAGTCGATAACTATATTGTCCTTGCTATTTTTTCTTAAGTTGTACATTGAACCGTAACAATAAGGGATTAAAAAATAAAATAAATAATTTGTAAAACTTTGTAATGTTTGTTTTATATAATTAACGGCTAACACTAACAAGGGCTTTAAAACTGTTCAAAATATTTATAAATTCTTACAAACTTGGCAGCACTTTTATTAACCAGTATTTGTGAAGGCAGAACAGCTGGTTTTTATTTTTTTGTTTATCAACTAGTTATTAAATTTTTATATTGTGCATTTGTCTTTCTGTTGTATTTTTGTTGCTATTAAATTAGGATTTTTTTGTTTATACTTGTTTTTGTTTAAGAACAGTTTCTTGTAATTTCGTTTATTTATTTATTTTTAATTTTTTGTTTTTTGGTTCTAGTATTATGGTACAAAGAGACAGGAGGTGTGTTTGTTTATGCTTAGCAGGTTATTTTGTAATCATCACTGCTCTATGTGTAATTGTTGTTGATATTATTTTTTGAAAATGTTGTTTTCTACACTTTATTGCTTAATTATTATTCTTAATGTTTTCTTATTGTTTTTCCAACTTTTTCGGATTTGAATAATGTTAATTTGTAATTTATATATATTTTTTTGAATGCAGCGACGAGAAAGAAAAAAACACGTCCGTTCTCTCTGAATACGTGTATTATATAATATATATTATTATTTATGGGTTTTCGCTTACAGTTTAGGAAATATTAGAGAAAAAATATTTAAATTTTGACTTTTTTACCAACCTTTGTCCACTGTTCTGCTAATGGAGAAGTCAAATGTTGTTAGATTAAAAAAATTAAACTCATTCTGAATGAGGGAGAAAATTTGTAATATTAAAAAAAATTTGGTATCAAAATCACAATTAAGTCAAAAGTTCTCAATTTAAACTAAAATTTTGATCTAACAATTAACTAACAATTAACAATACATTCATAAATTTTTATTAAAGGTATTCACGTCAAAAGTTGCACTGGTGCGAAAAAGCAAACTTGGAAAATTTTCAACAAATATAACAACAACCACATAGAAAATTATTTTACACAAATGATGCAAAATTGTCAGGGTCTGAGTAAGTGCAAGATTATCAGGGTAAATTTTGCAAAGTTGTGCAACTTTTTATGGCATTGCCAATCAAAAAATATGTGCAAAAAGTACTTAAAAAATCAACCATACATCAAATTACAACGCAGAAATACCGTAAATGTATTTCTTTTAAATGAAAAAAAACAAGTGGTTGAAGATGTTTTCGGTACAAATAAAGTAATTGAAAAATTATAATTTTTTTAAAAATTCTTAGCTAGAAATTGTAAATAAATCTTTAAATTTGATTTTAAGATCACAAATACCTAATTTTGCTATATTCAAAAGATCTATGTATGGCTTAAATTGTTATTAGAATTTTGTTAAATAATACCAATATTATTAATGTTGATATTTTTAATAGTGAATTAATTACAAAATTAATCAGCAAAGTTCCAACACTTTGTTTCAGCATTTAAACAAACTCTTTTAACAATTAAGATACCTACGAGTACAATATATCTTTGCACATATTGTGTTGCTTTGTAGACAACTAAACAAAATGGGTTGGTCACGTCAGAGAGTGCAATTATGCTATTTTGCACAGTTGCAAGAGTTGACGTGAATACCTTTATTATATTTAAAAAAATACAAAGTGAGCGGAGCTGCGGATAAAGCTATTAAGTATATATAAATAACAAATATAGTTTCATTACACTTTTGTGTATCTTTTTCTTAATTTTTAACCAATAAAATATCAAGTGGAAATTTAAGTAACGAAACGCCATATAACGCAAAGCAAGATACTAAGGGTAATTAAAAAAAGGGGAAAAGATTTTTTAATCTAGATGCTTGGAAAATAAATGTATATCAGTCCAAGTCCTAACAAAAAAAGTTTTGTCTAAAAAGACTTGCCCCGTTCGCAGAATTAAGCAATTTTGTTAGTCAAGTCAAACCAAACTTCAGTTTTTTGTGACGTAACGCCAGGTCATATTTTGGGTATATCTTGAAATCCTTTGGTTTGATTTGTATAATTTTTTCACTGAATATAAAGCTATCTAAACGGTTCTCAAATGTAAAAAAAAACTTTTTTCAAACATGATTTTTTTTTTCAATATTTGGTCGTACAAATGTCACGTAACGCCAGAATGGAATCACCCATATATGTTTGATAACATAAAATACATTGGGCATTACCAAAGGCATTGTATATCGAAAAATATTTTTTAACTCCATAATTTATTATACGCACTATTGCAGTCTCATATGGGCATTTCCCCCGAATGGTCTACCAGGCTGGAAAAATATTTCCAGCATTCTGAAACTGTGATGGACAAGTGAACAGTGATTGCCAAGTAGACATATTTTTTCACGTCCCATGATTAATTAAGTGAAACATTTGTAAATTTTTAATTGAACTTTTAGTGATTTTTTAATCAGAAATAATTTTTAGTCAGGCTTAAGTTCAGTAATTTCAATTCTTATTGAATGAAATATTTTTATTAATTAATGTGAGTATCTAAAGAAGAGAAGAAAAATTAAACTTAGACTTTAAGCTGGCGGAAATACCGATACTAGTCTATCTACTTGGGTAGAGATTCTTATTAACATCAGCTATTTAACTTAAGGCAGAATTAGTTTGTACGTGCTGTTCTGTTATGAATCAGCTGCTTAGTTTATGTTTAGTTGAAAATCTATATGTTTGGTTAGTTTTTCCTTTTTCGTTCTGTTCTGTTGCGGACAGATCTGTAGAAAATATAATTCAACGTTAAGTGACAGCCGAAAGTGTGTATGTATTTGTGTATTGTGATACTTTGTGTACAAGTGTAATCAATTCTATAGGTTGCCAGCTGATCTTTTTCACAGAAAAAGTAATAGCAAAATATTTTATACGGAAAAGAACGGCACAGAACAGCAACAGAAAGTAAAGACTAATGAAGCCTTTAAATTTACAATGAAACGGAATATGAGAAACGATCATTGTGTATAGAATTGATTTACATTTGGTAAACACATTTATAAGTATCACTATTAATTTTCTGTTTTTCCATTTTTCTATTTAGGTTAACACGAAATTATATTACTCTACCTAAGTATGTTTTTACTATTTTTGTTTATCTTTTACGATCATCACATTAATTATTTTTACTTATTCGATGTACCATCGGTACATGCATGTAAGTATTATTGTAGTGGCTTTATGTTACTTGTTGTTGCATTCTACATTTTTACTTGGATTTCCAGCATTCTGAAACTGTGATGGCCAAGTGAACAGTGATTGCCAAGTGAACATATTTTTTCACGTGCCCATGATTAATTAAGTGAAACATTTGTAAATTTTTAATTGAACTTTTAGTGATTTTTTAATCAGAAATAATTTTTAGTCAGGCTTAAGTTTTTCATTAGTAATTAGTTGGTTACGCCTTTTTTACGCTTGTGTGGCACATAGCACACAGATGTAAACCTGGCCTTAGTAAGCGATAGAAACTTTCTTGTTGACATAGCGGGTCAGGCCGCTAAAGTTTTTAAGATTTTCAATCTCGACTCCAAAAATCAGTTCTCGTTGTACCTTCATGGTGAACAAATGTCATAGCGGAGTTTTTCTTACATACATACATACATACTAAAAAACAAAATCATAAAAAAATATTCCTAATACATATTAACAACCTTGATAAATAAGCTTTAATTGCTTCGCTAATATTTTTTACATAGTCATAAATAGGGAAAGGTTTTTCATGTAAATACATGTTTTTTGTCGCTGGTCGTAGTTCAACGTAAATAAAATATCTTTGCAAATCAACAAATTAGCAACAAAATGGCATCAATTTGTTAGTGCATATTTTAAAATAAATACATATTTTTGCATATTTCATTATAAATGCATATTTTTAATAAATTTTTTAGTTTTTTCATGCTACAAAAGAAATTTTGGTGTTTTTTGATTAGTTGCAAAGGAAAAAAGCTGCAGTTGCAACAAAAAAGAGAAAAACGAAAAAATTTCCAACAGGGATACAAATTCAATTCATTTCAAAAATTCAATACCTTGGCTTAAGTCAAAAATACCAACACCGTTGAAAATAAGAATGGTATAAAAGCCCTTTTAAGTCAAAAAATTTTCGAGTAAAATTTTTTTGGCACTATTTACTGGTTCCGTATTAATTTCATATGTATAGAAAATGTTTTTAAAATCTCCTTTACCTTTTGCAGCCTTTAAAGAAAAATATCAAGGATACGACTATCCACTCAGCCTATATTAATTAAGTGGGGAGCGTAGTTGAAGGCTGTCAAATACTATATTTCTATTAACAAAGTTAGGAAATTTTAAAATTAAAAAAAAAACTTACGCACTGAATTGATATTTTTACACACATATACGAGTAGTATGTCTTTCTTGTTGACACTATAGTCCAATTATATGGTTTTGATTATTTAACATGCGAAGTTCAATTAATTTAAGATACGGTAAAAAATTTGTGCTTTGAAAGGTAGAATAAATTAAGTTAAAAATAAATTAGATAAAATTAACCAAAAAAAAAAATATTGACGTAAAAAAATGCAACAAATTGTATCAATATTTTATAGTTCAAACAGCGAAAATTTAGAAACTGAATATTCCACAAATGAACTACATAGCAGCATTATATGCACCAATAACTGTCGTGGAACGTTAATATTATATTACATAAAAGCTTTTTTCAGAAACATAAAAGTTTTTTCGTGAATTTACAAAGCAAATATTCATTTACGCAAATAAAAGTTGACTCTACCTTATTTTGTATTCCATATGATTGGCAAAATGTTTGTTAAGAAAGTATTGAAGCTCAGCTTTTTGTGTTTTAATGACCAAATGTTTGTTAAAAAAGCAATGAAGCTGATTTTTTAAAGTTTTGATGTTGAAAAATATGTACTTTATTACTTAAAATACATATTTTTAAATTATTTTAATGTATATTTTATGTACATGCATATGTACATAAAACGCGCTTTTAAATTCATACAAATTCTTTCCCTAGTCATAAATAACAAAAACAAAAAAAACAAACAATTTACCCTTGAGGAATACTCTATATGAGTACCTCCCCTACAAGAAATGAATGACTGAAACTAACACAAACAACATTTTTTCACTAACACATTTACAACAATTTTACATTCAATTAAACAGTTATTATAGTTGCTCTACTCTAACATATATGCTAGAGTGGAACATCTAATATACATATGTCAAAACAATTAAAATATTGAATTTTACTGAAAATAATTTAAAGTTCGTTCGGTTTGTAAAATTCAAATTTATAAAAGTGGTAAAAAAATAATGGTGCTTGTGAAAAAGTAAGATAAAAATAATAACGAACATAAGAAATTGTATAAAGTTTAATTAAAAATATACATATGTACATATGTATGTATTCGTTTTTTCAATATTTATATATTTGGAAAGGGTATGATGTGTTGGTGGTTGAAGAAGGCTTTAATACAATTCATTCTGTGCAAATTAAAGTTTATAAGATTTAAAAAAGATAAGTAAAATAACGAATAAAAGAAATTCACAAAGTTTAATTTAATATGTATATTTATTTTCAAAATCTTAGATATTTGTAAAGAGCAAGGTGCGTTGGAGATGAAAAGGTGTGAAGAGGGCTGCCTACCATTTAAGTTAGTTGGTGTTTTTGTTAATTTGTTGTATATTTGTTTTAAATATGATATTTACTTGTGTATTTTAAAACAAATAAAATAAAAGAAAACGTATATTTTCTGTCAGTATATCAATCATGTATGATTGCTCAATTGTGGGGGACATATTATTCAATTATGATCAGTCAAACTTTAGTAATATTTATGCTATCATTGATTATTAAAAAGTACTGGAGTGAGCAGTTCAACTATATGTTATATTCGTTAGTTAGAGAGAGATGCAAGATCACACGTACACAAAAGTTTCCATCAGTCAATTGACTGGTAGCAAAGACTATAAATATATAAAGATGTTCCACGTAGAACATTAAATGAAAACTAAAATTTTTTGCGTTTATGGATGCTGTGGGGGAAGTAACAAGGGAAAAATATATTGTTTGTTATTTGAACGAAACCACAAAGAGAGCACAAAATTTTTGAGCATGGACACTTATATAAATATGTATGCAGTAATGTTGTATGGCATACAATGTATGCACACACATTATTGAAGCTTATAGAGAAATTTAGTTGTGTGTGTTATATTTCTTGTTTAAAGCGCAGTCAAGTAGGAGCAAAAATATGAAATAACTAAAAGAAGTTTCTTGTTTTGATACATCCATGTACATGTTCTCGTGGTACCTTCATAGCGAACAGTCGATTAGCGGAGTTTTTTCTTACATACAAACAAACAAAAAATTATACAAAAAATTATTCGTAGTACATATTATTCGTAATAGGTACATACTGACTTTAATAAATAAGCTTTATTGCTTTGATAATATTTTTTACATAGTGGAAATAACAAAAACAAAAAAAAACCGAAAACAAAAAAAACACAAACAGTGACATTGAGGAATACTCTATAGGAGTAACTCAAAAACAAATAAACAATCATAAATTACAAAAACAAAAAAAACCGTAAGCAAAAAAACACAAAAAGTGCCCTTGAGGAATACTCTATATGAGTACCTCAAATACAAAAAATTATGAAGTGAGTTCTAACGGTAGAAATGCCTATTTTACTGTGACTTCTGAAGCTCTCAATGAAAATAATACAAATAATAAATCTAATGAGAATATTTTTTTAACGACAAATCCAATTTTTCGTCAGCGATCAACTTCGCTTTGTCCAATGCCAAATAGTGATTCATTAACATTACAGTTGCCTAGTACTTCTTCATATAAGTCAGTAATATCATCCCCTTCAGGCTCGTATTCGTCACTTAACAAAGTTATTACTACAGATAACAGTATTTCAAAACCCAAGGTGCAAGTCGGTATGGACAGATATATAACCGTGGTAAAGCGTGGGCGAAGCCCGAATTCTTCAAAAATTTCATCCGCTTCAAAGATGTCTAGAGATAACAGCGCATCCTCAACTAATCGCCAAAACCGTTTTAAAATTTTGCAAGATGAGAACGACAAACCCGATGTATCCTCGAATAAAACATCCAAGCCGCCACCAATCTACTTGAGAGAGAAAAATTCAAATGCCCTTATTAAAAAATTAATTTCAGTCATTGGTGAAAATAAATTCCACATTGTCCCAATAAAACGTGGCAACATCGATGAAACGAAAATTCAAATTTATGATGAAAAGGATTTCCGCAAAATGGTTTCTGAATTTGAAACAAATAAAACAAGCTTCTACACATACCAGCTTAAGAGCGCTAAAGGCCTGCAAATCGTACTGAAGGGCATAGATTCTTATGTTGTCCCTGAAGAAATAAAAGATGCACTTTTCCTCCAGGGATTTAAGGTAAAGAATGTATCAAACATATTTAACAAAGAAAAAGTACCCCAACCCCTATTTCGTGTTGAACTGGAGCCAAATGATATGCAGTTGAAAAAAAACGAGACTCATCCTATTTATAGCCTTAAATACCTTTTATACAGAAAAATCACAGTTGAAGAGCCACATAAGCGTGCAGGTCCCGTGCAGTGTCATAATTGCCAAGAATTTGGCCATACAAAAGCTTACTGCAATTTACCTACAGTGTGTGTTATCTGCGGTGAATTGCACGGTACTGCAAGTTGTACCAAACCAAAAGATCAAGCGGAAAAAAATGCAGTAATTGTGGAGGTAATCACACCGCTAACTACAGAGGATGTCCTGTGTACTCTTTCGTCAAGCAGGCTATGGTGCAAAAACCTAAATTAGCTCCAGCTCAACCATTAAACGCGTACTCCGCCACTTTTGCTCCAGTGAGCCAACCAGTTACTTCACGTGTATCGTATGCCGATGCTGCTAAGGCTAGTTCTATTCCCACACCAAATGTTTCACCGCCAAATAATTCAACGAATGCAAATTCAAGCTTTAACTTTAGTCGCCTTGAAGCTACTATTGAGAATCTGGTGCTAACTATAAACAACTTTACAACAAATATGACTACCATGATGCAAGAAATGTTGAGAATGCAGAATACTCTGCTTCAAGCATTAATTAACAAGCCATGAACATGTTAAAAATATGTTTCTGGAACTCAAACGGCATTCGCCAACATAAAAATGAACTTGAGCACTTCCTTACGGAAAAAAATATTGATATAATGTTGGTCTCTGAGACTCATTTGACTTCTAGAAGCCTCTTTAAAATGAATGGCTACACTTTATATGACACAAAGGACCCTAGAGGGAGAGCATGCGGTGGATCAGCAATTCTAATAAAGTCAAGACTCAAGCACTATATTCTTGACAACATTTGTGAAGAACATCTACAAGCAACAAATATCTGCATTGAAAATTTTTGTACAAATTTCGTGATATCTTCAATTTACTCTCCTCCCAGATTTTCAATCACTGAGGACCAATACGAGAAGTTCTACAAATCTCTTGGACCTTGTTTCGTTGCAGCTGGCGACTACAATGCTAAGCATACGTTCTGGGGTTCGCGTCTTATTACGCCTAGAGGTAGGGCGTTGTTCAACACAATTTCAAAAATGGGTTTGGATGTTATTTCAAGTGGGGAGCCTACTTACTGGCCTACTGACGTGAGAAAAATTCCGGATGTTATAGATTTCGGCGTCATAAAAAGTATTTCTAGGGAATTAATTCACGTTGAAGCTTCCCTAGATCTGTCGTCTGATCACTCTCCCACGATCGTTACAATCTGTAGTCCACTGAGAAGCGCTTTACCTCACCCATATGTCAAGATAATAAACCGTGTTAATTGGCTGGGATTCAAAAAATATCTTAGTAGTCATTGCACGGAAAATATTACGCTAAGAACACCCAATGATATTGAATCGAACATTGCAAATCTTAACGAGAATATTAAACAAGCTTCTGAACATGCCACTACCTCCCATCCGTATACTGGGTTCAATAAAATTTATTCTACAGACGTTGAACATCTCGTACGTGAAAAAAGAAGAGCTAGAAGGGAATGGCAACAGCACAGATCACCTCAACACAAAATCAGATTTAAAGAGTGCACTAAACGACTCCAAGAGTTGCTTGCATCTGAAAAAACTGCATCTTTCAAAAATTATCTGGAAGGCCTTGATGTCACACCAGCATCTAATTACTCTTTGTGGCGCGCTGCTAAAAAGCTTAAAACACCCGTTGAGTTTAAGCCACCTCTGCGCACATCTACCGGAGGTTGGGCAAGAAACGATACTGAAAAAGGTAACATATTTGCTGAGCATTTAAAATCCGTATTTACACCAAATACTTGTACCGGTGTTGCTGATTTGCCGAGTGTAGTTGCTCTACCCCCACGACCCTTAAAATTTACGATGTGTGATGTACAAAAACTAATTGCCGAACTCAACCCGAAAAAAGCTCCCGGTATGGATGGAATTAGTAACCAGATGCTGATTAAGTTACCTCGTACTGCAATTAGAATCCTGTTATTCATTTTTAATGCCATTTTACGACTGGAGTATTATCCAGACTGCTGGAAGCTTGCCAAGGTTAAAATGATTCCAAAGCCAGGTAAAGATCTTTCCAAGGCTGAGTCATATAGGCCAATAAGTTTACTGTCAACAATGTCAAAGCTTTTTGAAAAGCTACTCATGACAAAATTGTCTTCAATTTTAACTGATAATGGGTGCATCCCGGACCATCAATTTGGTTTTAGAAGCCAGCATAGCACCATTGAGCAAACGCATAGATTGGTTCAATTTATCAGAGAAACATTTGAGGAAAAGAAGTATTGTTCTGCCGTGTTTATTGATGTTTCTCAGGCATTTGATAAAGTGTGGCATGAAGGCCTGATTTTGAAATTGAAGACATATTTACCAATAAACATTCTAAATCTTTTGGAAAGTTACATTCTTGCACGAAAATTTACAGTTATGGAAGGACACTTTATGAGTATGCCTGAAACTATCTCATCCGGTGTGCCACAGGGGAGTATACTGGGGCCATTTTTATATTTGATTTATACTTGTGATATGCCTGTGAGCAGTAGTATCCACACTTCTACATTTGCCGACGATACCGCCTGCCTTAGTATGCACGAAAACCCTGATGAGGCATCCCGAAAACTCCAGGAACACATTAGCCAGATGGAACTATGGTTAAACTTATGGAGAATTAAGGTAAATGAACAAAAGTGTGTCCATATAACATTTACCTTACGAAGAGATACTTGTTCCCCCATTCGGATTAATAATCAAGTTGTTCCTCAACATTCACATGTGAAATATCTTGGTATACACCTCGATCGACGGCTTACATGGAAACATCACATTGACTATAAGTTAACTCAAATGAAACTAAAATTAACTCAGGTACATTGGCTGATTGGCAGAAATTCAACACTCAGCCTAGACTGCAAACTTTTAATATACAAGTCGCTTTTAAAGCCAATATGGTGTTACGGTATCCAGTTATGGGGCACTGCTTCAGCTTCCAATGTAGAGAGAATTCAACGAAGACAAAACAAAATTTTAAGGTTAATAACATCTGCTCCATGGTACATTAAGAATTCAAATATACATCGTGATTTAAATATGCCACTAGTGACTGAAGAAATTGCAAAATACGCAGGCAAATATCTAACTAAACTCGTGTCACATCCTAATCCGCTTGCTCGTAACATCTTGAACTTTACTGGACACATCCGCTTAAAAAAGAGAGATACAAGGGCTCTAATACTAAACACTCCGAATGAAGTTGCTTGAAAAAAATTTTTTTTTTTTTTTTGCTTATCACCACTTATGTATTATTTACAACTATCACTTAGTTATGTCTGGCATTGGTCGGGCCTATTAATTATATGTTAGATTTAAGATTTGAATACTTATTGTTAGTTCATATATGAAGATACAATAAATAAAAAAAACATGCATTAAAAAAAAAAAAAAAAAAAACATCCATGTACGAATAAATCACGAAAATCAAATGCGACCGATTGTGTTATTGTAGGGTAAAAATACGTATTTTATTGTTGTATTGTTGTAAAATTAAAAATAAGTTGACTCGCACCGAACTATAATTATTTTATTTAGAAATATATATATATATATACATATATATATATATATATATATATATATATATATATATATATATATATATATATATGTATATGTATAAAATAAATAAAACGTGAGCTTACTTACATAAGTTTGCAAACCATGATCATTTATTTTTGTTTACAAAAGAATTGGTTTTATTTATTGCTTTAAAATTTTGAGTTTTTCAGTGCTTGTTGATTAGAATTTATATGTTTCCCACGACAAATGTTTTCGTAGCAGTGTAAGAACTAATAAATTAAGCATCTCCATCCTGTGCTTAATGCATACGTAGCTCTCGTCAAACCAAAAGAAATATATTGTATTTTTGGTACAATTTACGCATTGTTCAACAATAGTTTTTTTTATGTTTTTTATTTCAATTTGAAATTTATTTGCGCTTTGGCGCTTGAACCAAATCATCAGTAGACTTCAACCACAAATTTTGAACAGTCACAAACCTCTTACTTTATGCACAGACTTTCAAAAACTATATGAGAATTCATAAAGTAATAATATTTTTGAAAATCACAAAGACAAAATAAGCTTAGTAGGCTTTGAAACTCATACAAAACCCAGCAAATAATTTATATTCGATATGAATCTATTTTATTTTTCTACACCTTTTTACAATTAGAAATCCATTGGATAACATATACCCGAGTCATCAGTAAAATTTAATTTTGGTACTTCAAGTATCTCTTTCCTATATTTTCCGACGAAAAGTGTCTTTCACATATATATAATGTCCGCGATTTTTCAAAAAAGCTTTTGTCAAAGTTGCACTTTTCTATCCACGCTTTAAGTAATATGTTTGGAAAACTTCTTTTGAATCTGCCACAATGAGGCAAACAGCACTTATTGCCTGCTTTAAGCGATAACTTCTTTTACTACGGAAGTAATTTCAATTAGTTCACTCATTTTGATATTATTTATTTATTTTATTATTCAAACTTTTTTAATTTCACACTAGATTATATTTTCAAGCACTTGTAACTCACAACGAAAGCGATACTGAATTAAAGTTAAATAAATAGTTTCCAACGTAAACGCTAATTATATTAAATTTAAATAAAGGTAAATTTATATTCGGTGCGAATCCATGTATTTGCAAAAGTACAACAATAAAATACATATTTTTGCCATACAAATAGAAAATCGGTA
Organism: Tachina fera; assembly: GCA_905220375.1. Classification (NCBI taxonomy): domain Eukaryota; kingdom Metazoa; phylum Arthropoda; class Insecta; order Diptera; family Tachinidae; genus Tachina; species Tachina fera. The sequence continues at coordinate 51,746,356 of LR999966.1, forward strand.
ACATTATTATTTATTTAGCTTATGTCCATACACATATGCATATGTGCGAAAACACAAGTTCTTTTTGTTTGTGTAAATTTTTTCTTTGCTTTAAGTTAAATACACACATCCATTCATACTTACGCATGCAAATGCACACAGCCATGCATGCGTATGCAGATGAATAGCGAAGACATGAGAATAATAAGTGCTCTGAGAAAATAAAATACTCTCTTTGAAACAAATGGATTTAGTAGAAAATCCACCAGCAAATTAAGCACTGGCAGTACAATGTATGGACGTAGAACATCTTTATAGATTTATGGTCTTTGCTGGTAGTCTTCTTGTAGGGTCAAAAACAAATAATTCTGAAGTGAGTTATAAAGGGTGTCCCAACAAGAACGCAAGGTTTACATTTTAAATAAAACATATTAAAAAAAAACGTGAAACTTTATTATATCGTAAAGTAGGCAGAATGAGGTTATGTGTGGAACAACATATCGGGCAGATGGCCGCCGCGGGTTTGCTGGCACACACGCGATCTTTTAATGAAATTTTCAATACCAGTTTTGCATAAATGCTGCAGTATTTCATTAATGCAGCGGCCAATTTCCTCTTTTAAGGCTTGAGTCGTCGTCGGCTTATTCGCGTAAACCATTGACTTCAAAAAACCCCAAAGAAAAAAGTCTAATAGTGTTAAATCGTACAATCTAGGAGCCCAACAACTTAAGACAAAATTTTTTTGGTTTGTTACTATTAAGTATATGTATTTAATTTTTGCCACAGGCCCATGGCTATTAATTTTAGTTAATTTTAATTATTATTTTTCGAACTTAATTTGTTTCTATATTTATGATTTGAACGGGCTAAAGTTCGTATCGCTTTTTGAGCCAAATTACATGTGATAATTATTAATGAACAAGTAACATCAAAGTTAGTTGTAAATATTCTGACAACACATAGTTGAACGGAACAGCCAGCCGTTTTCGAAGGCCACTAAACCTTCATCATCAGCGTTCTTCTGTGTTGGTCCACTGTGTGTGGTGTCAGTTGATGTAAATTTCTGCTTTATATAAGAAACTTTCTTGCAAATGGAATACGTGAATTGTTTTGATTCATGGTATTTCAATTTTGATGAAAATGTGTTTTGTAATGAAAGCCTAAATTTACTATCTCTAATTTATAACAGACTTACCATTGTCGTTTATTCTTTACTAATTATGCACATGTTAGTTAATTGGCTTATTTTTTGTTCTACTTAAGACAAACATTTTTTTGGTTTGTTACTATGAAGTATGTATATTTATTTTAATTTTTGCCACAAGCCCCTGGTTATTAACTTAAGTTAATTTTTAATTATTATTTTTCGAACTTAACTTTGATGTTATTTGTTCATTAATAATTATCACATGTAATTCGACTTAAAGAAACGATACGAACTTTAGCCCGTTCAAATAAATCATAAATATAGAAACAAATTAAGTTCGAAAGATAATGATTAAAAGTTAACTTAAATTAATAGCCTGTGGCAAAAATTAAAATAAATATACTTAATAGTAACAAACCACAAAAGTGAAAACGTTTTTAATTTCGCAAAGACGATATCACTGTGTTCTAGAAAAGTAATGCAACTTTTTTTTTCATTACGATTTCATTCCCAGTTTATTTCAAATAAATATTTCAAACAACATGAAAAAATACCATATTATGCTAAAACACAATTGCGACGACCGGCGAACTTCGCATAGTTCGATGAGCCTGCCTTTAAGAATTCTTTGCGTAAATTCGTCTTTTGAAACACAATTAAATTTGACGATCTATATGTGTTGCTATGGATATTTTTTGGTGGCCCATGGATACCAAATTATGCAAATATTCACTGCATTGTTGACGGCAATTGCATAATTAGATCTACAAAGCTTGATACCAAGAGGATTATAATGACGAGTACTACGACAAGGAATATTAAATTTAACAGAATTTAAAAGAAATTCGGAGCAAATATTGCCATTAATAAGGTGCATCATAAAACACACATTTAAAATTGTACGACGACTTATAAAGTAGGTAGTTTTATTAGAGATAGCCTACTAGCATAAGAACGTAAATTTATTGTGAAACTCTACTGAACGCTGTAAACAGAATAACAAGAATTGTTTTTGGATAGATTCGATATGATTATTGTAATATGGGTCCTATATGATTGATCCGTATTTTAAAATAGGTCTAATTGTAGGCACGTACAGCTGCTTCGTAGCTTAGGGGTCAGAAAACTCTTAGCCCCCTATAACTTTATTGACAGTCATCAGCTCTATTATGTTAAGTTTGTACCATATAAACAAGTTGTTAAGGTCACTTTGTTGCGATTTCGGTGGGAGAAAAAAACACACCCGAAAGGGAGGTGACCCAAATGGAGAGCAATTCATGACAGGGAGGTGGCTGGAAATGAGAGCCACGAGTCCCCAAAGGTGTAAGCATACGGGAGGTGACCAAATAAAATAAATTTAGTAGCCACGAGTCCCGCAGGTTTACTATTATCAGTAGGGAGAGGCATTTTCTATTTGGAGACACAAACTCCAGCCTTTGTCCCGATATGGCAAACAGTTTATTGCCAGTGAACGTATGAAAAAAAAAATTTTAAAAAGAACAAGAAAAAAGGTTAGTGAAATCAGCCAATAAATAAATGACGAACCCAAGGCAATTTCATCTGCCTTAGGAAGAACGATACAGGTAAATTTGTTTTTATATACTTACCATCCATTTCCATCGCGCGAATTACCTAAAATAAAAGATTTATAAAATTTATTAATTCGAGTCTACTTACATATGCTTCATGTCTGTGTATGAAAGTTGATGAGTTTACTGGTGTGAGTATTTTAGCACCTAAAGAGCAATGGTATTGCCAACGTAAACTAATGAATGAAGTGTCGTATTTTTATTCATCTTTAGGGTAGGATAGAAAGTAAAGAAAACATTCTAACTTATTTAAAACTGTTACTGAAAATGCTGATGACCTGATGAAATATAGGATATGGATGATTCCTTTAGAATAAGATGATATGGTACACGGAGAATAAGGAAGGTCAAGAAAAATAAAACTAATTAAAGAGAAAGAAATTATGTATATATTACACAACACACATGTAGATATAAATTACCAAATTTTTTTATAATTGCCTGAAATTATATAATGTGCGAATCGCTTGTAAACATAGTACATAGTATGCAGTTACACCTTTATTTATCAGGATCAACTAGCGGTTAGTTAGAAAATGATTCGAATTGTTGTCTTTGTCCTTCATGAATATTTTAAGGATAAGCGCGAAAACAAAGCTGTAAAATACATAAGTATATACATAATAGATATGTACGCGGGAGATCCTTCCAATACTGTATATATGTAGGATTAGATGGTGGTATAAATAGTGCAGATGGGAAAAATACAGAGCAAATCCAAAGTGAAATCTGAGGTGTGTGGTAAAGGATAAAGGTATTATTTAGAAAATAAATTAAAATCAATTGAATTAGTAAAACGTTGAGTATTGTTAAAGAAAAAGTGTCATTGGAAAAATCTGTGCCGACATGATATACATAAAAATAAAATATGAATAAACGTAAGTGTTTTTTTTTTTGATGAGCAAATATGTAAATTGTATAGGAAGTGATCAAATGTTGTGTCCAATTGTCTAGCTGGTTGTACCGTAGAAAATAAGGGAGCACGGACCTGAAAGAAGTTGCACTGAGGTATTTCAGCGTAAACAGCCAGGTAAAATTAAAAAATTTATTCCATTTTTATTGTGAGAAAAAAAATTAACGCAGTGAGAAATTCAGCCAGGAAAATAAAAGTTTAAGTACGTGAATCCTACTAGCGTTAAAGAAAACAAAAGTTGTATATATATATATTAATTTTACACCAAGTGGCTCAGAATATTTTAAACCAACATTGGTCCCACTAATACAAAAAGTAAAAATGTCATCGGAAATAAAAAACAGTGTTAGGGCATATAAAATTAATGTAATATATGTGTGTTTGTTTGTCGCTAGAATAAGAAAATTAATGTTAAGTATATACTTAAATAAATATTTATTTAATAAGTGATGTTAAGTATTGTCTATATAATTGTTCACATAAATCTCTGCTGTTAATAAAATAAAAGTTGAGAAATAGTGTTAGGTGCTCAAATTAGTCGCGAATAGTATTAGTATTAACGTTGAAAAAGGAAAATAGTCGACCTTAGGAAGCTCCTTCAGTGAGAAATATATTAAAAATAGAATAGATCGTTAGCCTTTTATTGGGTGATAAAAATAACCAATTTTAGCACTAACTAGGAGGTAAAAAAAAAGAAAATCCATTTATAATTGATAGTAAAAGTAATGAAGATATAGAGATTTATGTCCATATTGACTAAAAAAATTAAAATTTGTTATAACAGAATATAGTAAAAGATAAACTAAATTAATATAAACTAAGCAAATATAAGACCTTAGTATTTTTTTGTTAATAAATTATGTTTTGAAATTAATTAGAAATTTAAAATGATAGCTTAAACTATTGAAGTCTTGGTAATAATGGATTTGTAAGTGGAAAGAAACGGTCGAATTGATATATGGGTTATGGTCAAATGTTTGCTTTTGGTACTTACTATAACAAGGTTGGGAGGTAGAGCTGGGTCGTTCATGAACGAACGGTTACAAATGAACGAATCAGTAAAATGAACGAAGTGAGCCACTTTACTGAGCTGTTTTGGCTCAGCAGTACTGAAAAAAGTACAATTGAACGGAATGAACGAACGGGCGCACTGGGGTGTTTTTTCGTTTTTTTTTCATTTCAATTTGTTTATTTGTTTTATTTGTTTTTGTCACATTCTGATTTTCAATTGCTTTTTTGTCTGCTTTTAGAAACAGTATGACCATTATGAAATTAATAAAATTGCCATTAATATTTCTTAAGTTTTTAGAACATATTAAAAGTTATTCTTTTAACAAATTTTAAGTATATATTTATAAACATATGTACATACGTACATATTATAATTATTATTATATAAGAAATAATATTATTATATAAGAAATCATATGATTTCTTAATCGTATACTATAATATTTTAAAAATTTTTACTGATTTTTTTGTTTCTTAAATTTTCCAGTGTTTGTTTTGCTTATTTTGCTAAACAATTCATAACAAATTCATTGCATTTGTTCCTTTTTATTTGACGAATCAACTGTTTGTTTCGTTCTATTTCTTGAAAAGAGCGGATGAACGAAATGAACGAACTCGTTCTTTTTTAGAAAATGATCGAAAATGAGCGGTCACTTGAATGAACGATTTGGCACAGCTCTATTGGGAGGGCATATGAAGGAAAACACCTACCTCAGATTCTTTCGTTTGTGGTATGCTTTTTGTATGTTTGATTTTCTTTTGGTTTTATGTACAATTTTTCGCAACTGGCGAGTGGATTGGTACCTACCTGAGGTGAAAGCTAGTGGTCCCAATGACAAATTTATCGTGAAAAAACTCCTAACTGTTTTAGAAGTACCTATAAGCATACAAATTTGTATAAACAAATGACTTAGCATTGCACGATGTAACGCCAAAAATGGGCGAATTGTATTGAGTGGGTGTGGCACTTTTCATATAACAACTGACATAACGTCCAAAATCAGTTTATAATCATTTAAATTACTATAAATTGATGTTTATGTTTTGTGTAATCAAAATATGTCAATATTCACTGCAAACACAAAAAATAATCAAAAAATTCACTAAAAGAAAAAAGTTTATTGTAATTTCGGACGTTTTGTATTTTTTTTTATATTTAACATGTGGGATCTCATATCTATGGTGCTAATAGCTTCGGCAGCAACTCGTTTACCTAACCTATAAAGACTACTTGCAGCAGCAAATGTTAACTCATCTGGCGAGTAAGTGTTCACCAAGAGATTTAAATTTTGATTGTTTCTATAAACAGTTTGCAAGATCGGACGATTTTCATGTTGAGGGTCCGTCCACCGTGTCTTCGTCCAAAAAATTCACAAGGTTTTACTGGGAATCGGAAAAATATCATCCAAACAAAATGTATAACTATACACACAGAGAAAAAACAATATAGAATCGTTAAAAATAGGATTAATTTTAAATTTTTTGGCAATGATTTTGCTTCATGTGTGTTTCATATTAATTCAACATGATTTATAGTAACTCTCAAAAAAATATTTCCTTTTGAAATAACATTCAAAACTTTGGATAACTTTTCTCGTTGAATTAACATTTAAGTACTGCTAAAATCAAAATGAAGAATCATGTTGAATCAAAGTTATTTCAAGTTATATCAACATGAATTTAATTTAATGTAGTAATTGTATTTTATTAATTATTTAACTTACGTGTGGTTGACATAGACATCAGTAAAATTTTTGTATATAAATTTAATTTAATAAGCTTCCCCGGCCAAGATTTGAACTCGGAACTCATCGCGTGGTAGTCCACGTACTTACCCCTGCAGCCACAACAACTTTAAATATTCTTGAGATACACACTAAATATGTACCATCTTGAATTAAATTATAATTTAACATTATTTCTTATCATTTAACATACAATTTATTTGAAAAGTTTTAGTTTTAGTTTAAAAAAAAACAAAAAATTTTTCAGAAATGAACAAAGCAAATAAACACCAACATACTCAAACAACATAGTAAATTTAATGTGATTTGAATGAGTTTAAATCAACCTTTTGGCATGGTGATTTTACATTGGTATTTTTTTCTGTGTGTACTCGAACACCTTCATTGTTTAATGTGATTTTAACCACTTCTTAATTTTTCATAAATTTGCATACCACTTTTGATTAAAATGTAAATATGTCAACATCGTTCTTTTTCTGTTGATCCGTTTCTGCATAACAAACGTTGCAAAAATCCCTTTTGGTGCTAGAGTTTGCAATCTAAAGATTAGATATAAAGTGTTTAGGCAAATATCGGCAGCTGATTTCTTAAATATTTAACAATTCAAATGATATAGAATATGACGACACAAAAATTGGAGAGAAACCTGGTGAAATTCACTTTTAAAAATCTAACGCAAATCTTCATACACATTTTTCTAAACGGAATAATAAATCAAGTGGATATTTAGAATCAAAAAAATACATACCTCTATTGCATATATAAAACCAACAAATAGTACAATAAATGTTTTCACTTTATATTATAAGTTCTCCAAACAACACACAATTATCGACTGGTGTCTTATTAAAAACAAAATTAAGCAATTGCTTCTGTTTAAAGCAATACTGCAGTTATAATATTGCAAATCAGTCGTTAAGCAGCTCTGGGTCGGGGAACATCTCTCGCGTCATCGTAATTATTTCTTAAGTGCGGTCAGGCTTGTGTGTATTGTTTGGCCTTCGGGAGTTTTTCGTCTCGCTCGCACTGGTTGATGACTGATCTGCCACGGATAACCGTATAATTTTGCGGTTTTTTGTGGAATTTCTTTAACAACCACGTTGCCTACTTCCTATGTGAAGGCATAGGTCGTGTACAAAACCTTTTAAAATATTGTTAATACCATCTTGGGCATATGGTCTACGTTACTCCGCCAATATTTGTGTAACACCATATTATGCAAATTTACTTTGCATTAATATGTTTAATAAATAAATAAATATTGCAAATATACAAAAAAAATTATACCGTTGCGCACGTTGGGGGCTTGTCATGGAAAAACCATCCAAAAAAACCAATTTGATCGCGCTAAATTTGGTATTGGAACCATTGTGCAGCGGTGTGTATTGACACGCTAGGAGATTAATGTGATCGATAGAATTATTAAAAGAGTAAAAAATTTTTACATCGTGAGCATGCATCAGTATACATATAGGCAAAGTTTATGATGTTTGGCAGATCATTTATTAACAAAAATAATTTTGAAAATAGGTCCACAAATGACAATGCAATTTGATAATATTTTTTTTTGCAGGTTAGCCCCCTTCGCATCCAATATTTAAAAAAATTTTGTGGACCTCTTCCATATACAAAAAGCATTTTTAAAATTTGGTCGATAGATAACGAAGTTATTTTTTAATCAATTACTGGACACCCTTGATGTATGTCTGATCAAATAGTAATCAGTGGTTACGCTTTCTTTGGCACGTGTCACACAGATGTAAACCCATCCTAAGCATAAGAACATAAGAAGTTTTTTTGAAAAGTACCTTTTCGGAAAAGTATTTTTTCAAAGGTACCAAATTAATATTCTAAGTACCCCTTAAGATCCAATGTTCAATAATAAACTATATCAGTTAATAAAATTTAACTCAAATTTCATATATTAACCCTTTTTGGTACCTCCTTTGAACATACATCTAATTATCTCAGCTTCTACTAAGCGGTAGAAAGTCATAGTAAATTATGTTTGCATGTATGTATGTCATATGTACCTTATTATTAAAAAAAATTGCGATTTTACCCCTTATAAGTGCCAATTTTCAGAAAGTACCAAAACTCATTCGAGATTCTGTCCAGAAGAAAAGAACGCTCTAGAAACTTTTCTCTTATTTTCAATACTTTAGAAAACATGTCAAGTGCAAAAAAGTTACCAAAATTCAGTTTTTACTTCTTTTTAACCCCTAAAAGTACACATCTAAAAAGTACCAACAACTCGGGTTATTTTTTTTTTAATCAGCATTCGTATGTTTTTTGAAATTTCGATATAAAGATAAAAGATATAAAGATACTGATTTTACCCCTTTTTATCCCCTTAGCATTCGCGTTCCATAAAATCCTTCTTAGTGGATGTACATCGAAAGGGGAACCTACAAAAAAATTTAACTTTCTATCTGTAGCCGTGTTGGCTGTGCTGTGCTGTGTGATGATACAGTAACGTTACTCTTTTATGTACATATGTATGTATATTAGGGTGGCCGTTATTTTACTTTTTTGATTTATTCTACTCTCACCCCCTAAATCGGTTCAGTTTTATGTAAAAAAAATACAAACAAATTTCATACCGATAAGTTGTGTTTTAGGGGGTGCGTCCCTCTTATAACTTACGACTATTTGTGCACTTAAATGTATATAAAATGAAATCAACTACAAAAAAATTTCATAATGCATACAAAGAAAAAAATATTTACGATAAAAGTAAAAATTTACAACGATTTTAGCTATGTTAAAACAATTACTTGACATACTGTATATAGAGAGATAAGTCCTTAATAAACCTAAAATATTTGTTTTGAATACGGCAAATAAAATTTAATCGTATAGTGCCCGTAATTTCTAACCATAGATATCTATCGTGTAAGTTAAATTTTGTAAGGGAAACTCATAGATAAGAACCTTAGGTGAATTATCTGTTTGTAGAAATAACGGGCATAATTAGAACACACTTGTATGAAAATTATAAACAACAAGAATACAATATTGCATAATTAGACGATTAGACAATGCATACGACGTTCATGCGAGCGTGTGAATTGAACAAATATTTAAAATTTAATATTATTATTTTTGATTTAATGCGTTTCATTAAATTTTAATATTAGCTCCGAAAGCCGAAATCACACAAGAATGCGACAAACGCAAACTCTGGAGACTCATCATGAAGGTCAATATCAAGGTATTGTGGGACACTTGTCCGTATCATCAAATAATTTCCTAGCATTTAAGCCTGATCTCAAGAAAAAATCTAAACTCAATACCGAATCTATAATGAAGTCATCTGGGCCATTGAAGGCAACAATACCTGTAAAAAAAGTTGCACCTATGCTTAAAAAATCATCGGCCACTCCAGAAAAAACAACTAAAACTAAAATAATCATACCCAGAACACCCTTACCAGCTAAGGGAAATTCCAGATTGGGAGAAGGGGTTTGCTTTCCTAATGCTTCTTCAACTCCTTCCCCTTTTTCTTCACCTCTTAGGCGCACAACAGGTCCAGTTAATAAGCCGCGATATTCTTATATGTCTGCTTCTCCGAGCCCTAAATCATCATTAAATAATTCTTCTGTATCGTTGGGCTTAAAACGACGTACTATTAGTGAATTTAAAGCCAAGTCGCCTCTCAAACCTCGAGTTAGTAGTGCAGACTTAGGGGCAGACGCTTCAGCTTCATCTTCTAGGCTTTCTGCTGGAACTGCAAGATTATCAGTATCGGTTGGAGCTAGAGTTTGTAAGACCCCAATTAAGACTACTACTGCGAATACAGCAAGTGTCAAACCGGTAAGATTTTTTATTTAATTCCTTGTTCATTTAATATATATTTATTTTTCAGACAAGTCGTTTGAGTTATCGTGCATCTCTTGGCAATTCTTTAATGTCTACCAGAAACAAAGAAAATAAACGTCCGTAGTAAAGATTATTTGTAACTCTTTTATATAAGGTTTCACATGACTTCTTGACTTATCAATTATTTAAGTACTTTATATTTTATTGTCCTCGGTATTATTATTATTATTATTTTTATTTTTCTATCTATGTCAATAGCTAAAAATAAAAACTTTTTTGTATTGAATAAAACGGCCGTAGGTCGGAACTTATTTTCATTCTAAACGAATGGCTCAAGATTGATGTATTTACAAGCTTTTATTTAGTTTTACCTGTCCCGTTGTCAGTCTGTAATCAAATATCGCGAATAAAATTCCGATTCAGCTGAAATTTTCCATGCATGCATAAATCGGACGACAATGCAATATTATTATGACATAGAACTGATTTAATATGTGCGGATAATTTTGATGTCATAAAAAAGATTGTTTTTAAAAATAAGGGTTTTTTAAATTTGTTATTTATTTTTCATAATTTTACGCCTCTTTCTGCAGAGTTGTTGACAACTTTGGAGCTCCAATTGCCTTAGTCACAATAATAGCATAGACAGACGACAGCGTTAATTTGCATTAGCAGTCTTAATTCAAATTAACTTGTGAATTATCCCCATCCCATCACTTTTTCTTAATTTTCCTTTTTCGAAAAGACCCTTTTTTTACATATTTTTACACTTCATCACTGGTCAATCTTTGCCATATTTTCTTTTGCAAAGTCAATGTTGCCAATTTGTCAAAGAATTTTGCTGAGGTAATAGAGAGTACCAAATTGGCATCTCATCGTATTTAGCTTTCGCATCGTAATTGATTTCGCATCGCAATAGAGAGTAACCTCCAAGGAAATATAAGTTATTTTAATTGTTTTTTAAAAGAGAAAAAAGAAATATTAAAATCGAAACACATATTTTCCATTTTAAGATTTCCAAGGAAAATAATCGAAGTGTGTGGTACGAAAGTAATGCACAGATTTTGTTTACTTAATGCAAATACTGTCGTCTGTCAGGGTAATATTTTTTTAATGCAAATTAGCGCTATCGTCTGTCATTCATTCAATCGGTTAACCGTTAACCGGTTAATTAGTACCCGATTAACTGATCGGTTAATTTAAAATTGGCTTTTTTCGATTAACGGTTAAACCGGTTAATTTCAGTCGATTAACCGATGCAACAAGTTTTTTCATATTTTGTAGTATTACAACTTATTTTTTGTGTGAATAATTATTTCTTTCGTCTCATTTACAAAAGATGAGTATTATTATATTATTATTATTATTATATTATTATTCACACAAAGAAGTACGTTCAGTGATCGTTAATTAAGTAAAACTTCAAAATCTTTGGACATGGCTATAAACGTGTTTAGAAAATACTCTGGTACTCTAACTAGAGAGAAATATTAAGTTTTTATTTAATAATTTAATAAAAGCCAATAGTACTGTTGCCAACGATTTAATTAAGGATTAGATTTAATGAGAGACCGTACAAAAACGAAAGCTAAGAAATTTAGAAATAAGCTTTTTAGCAGAATATTCGCCGCTGTGCTATGTCATTATGAGTCAGATGATTACCCGCCAAAAGAAGAAACTATCGATAGTAAAACAAGAAATTTTCTAACAAAATTAACCGAATTAGTGTCAGAATTATTATGTGTTTTTGGTTTTAATAAACTAAAATTAATAAATTTTTTTATTTTTTATTTTTTTTAATACATGTATTTATATTGTATCTTCAAATAAGAACTAACAATAAGTGTTCATATCTAAAATATAATTATTAGGACCGACCAGTGTCGGACATAAACTTAGTGATAGTTATAAATAATACATAAGTAGTGATAATCAAAAAAGGAAAAAAAAGTATTTTCAAAAAATTCCATCTGGAAAGTTGAGTATTAGAGCCTTGTGTCCCTCCTTTTTAGGTGGATGTGTCCAGTAAAGTTCAAACTATTACGAGCAAGCGGATTAAGATGTGACTCGAGTTTTGTTAAATATTTGCCTGCGTATATTGCACTTTTTTCAATCACTAGTGGCATATTTAAATCACGATGGATATTGGAATTTTTGATGTACCATGGAGGCGATGTTATTAACCGTAAAACTCTGTTTTGCCTTCGTCGGATTCTCTCTATATTGGAAGCTGAAGCAGTGCCCCATAACTGGATACTGTAACACCATATTGGCTTCAAAAGCGACTTGTATATTAACAGCCGTATTCATAAAAAAAGTTGATTGAGGTTTAAAAACCATATTAGTTAAAAAACATTTTAAGGCTAAATAAGGTTTTTTAAATATTGGTATTCATAATCAGTGTTTTAACTAAAAATCAATTAACTTGCTTTTCTAAAAATATCGTGGCAACACTGTGTTATCTATTTGTCACTTGCATACTAGTTCTGCTAAACAACGATTATTAATTCACAAAGTACTCGTATCTGTATTTGTTTTTTGTCCATTTTTTGAAAACTATTGTTTTTATACAATAAAAAATGTGTTCCAACTCGTACAAATTTAAAAAAATAAAAAGAGTTCACAGCGAATCTTTCTTAAAAGTGCTTTTTATATGATTTTTTTATTGCAGATTAAGAAGCACTAGAATAACAAGTTTTATTTTATTTGTTGTGAGTTTTTATACATCACTATAATTATTATTTTTAATTTTCTTTACACATACATTGAGAAAAAACGAAATGGGAATGGAAAGCTTATTGCTCCTTCTCTGGTAAATATTTATTTGGAGTCCATTTGAAATTTCGTCATCAGTTTTTAAAAAAATATAATTTCATTTTCTTCTTCTGAATAACATTCACATATCGCTCATTTACTTCAATAGTGGCATAACTCAAAAAATGGGTTTTTTGAGTAAATAATGCAGACAGATTCGGCATTCCGTATTTTATCTTGTGTAAAAATTTCATACAAATAGCTTATACCATCACCTTCTGAGAGAATATTTGTTTTTTATTTCTCCATTCAGTTGTATGCAAATTGAAAACTTAAAACGTTCTGTAAAACTGGTTTTTTTGAGTTGTGCCACTATTGAAGTAAATGAGCGATATGCATAAGTACGTACATAAGTACATACATACACACATACACGCAGTCAAAACTAAAAATGTAAGCAAACACGAAGCAAAATCACAAGAACGTCATCTTAAAATTGGTTTAAACATGGGGGCAGTAAATTTTAAAATTTGCTGATTTACGCAAGGTTTAAAAATCGGTTTTTAAGCTAAAATTCTATTATGAATACATTTTTAGCGAATATTGCTTAAACAACTAATGAAACGCTGTTTAAAATTTTTATGAATACGGCTGTAAAAGTTTACAGTCCAGGCTAAGTGTTAAATTTCTGCCAATCAACCAGTGTATTTGAGATAACTTAAGTTTCATCTGAGTTAGCTTAAAGTCAATATGATGTTTCCATGTAAGCCTTCGATCAAGGTGTATACCAAGGTATTTCACTTGGGAATGCTGAGGAATATTTTGATTATTGATTCGAATTGGGGAACAAGTATCTCTTCTTAGGGTAAACGTTATATGGACACACTTTTGTTCATTTACCTTAATTCTCCATAAGTTCAACCACATTTCCAATTGTGTAATATGTTCTTGTAGATATCGGGAAGCCTCGTGAGGGTTTTCATGCATACTAAGGCAGGCTGTACATCGGCAAACGTAGATGTAAGGATATTGCTGCTCAAAGGCATATCACAAGTATAGGTCAAATACAAAACTGGCCCCAGTATACTCCCCTGTGAAATTTCGGGTAGTAATGTAACTTTCTAATAGATTCTTCATGCCACACTTTATCAAATTCCTGAGAAACGTCAATAAACAGGGCAGAAAAATACTTCCTTTCCTCAAATGTTTTTCTTATAAATTGAACCAATCTATGAGTTTGTTCAGTGGTGCTATGCTGACTTCTAAAACCAAATTGATGGTCTTGGATGCACCCACTATCAGTTAAAATTAGGGACAATTTTGTCATGAGCAGCTTTTCGAAGAGTTTTGACATAGTTGACAGCAAACTTATTGGCCTATATGACTCAGCTTTAGTAAGATCTTGCCCGGCTTTGGAATCATTTTGATTTTTGCAAGCTTCCAGAGTTGTGGATAATACTATATATGGCATTAGAAATAAACAGCAAGATTCTTATTGCAATATGCGGCAAGTTCATCAATATCTTGTTACTAATTCCATCAATACCTGGAGCTTTCTTTGGCTTGAGTTCAGCAATTACTTTATGTACATCACGCATCTTAAACTTTAAGGCTCGAGGGGGTAGATCAACTACACTCGGCAAATCAGCAACTCCGCTACATGTATTTGGGGTAAATACGGATTTTAAATGCTCAGCAAATATTTTACATTTTTCCGTATCGCTTCTTGGCCATCCTCCGGTAGATGTGCGCAGAGGTGGCTTAAACTCAACGGGTGTTTTAAGCTTTCTAGCAGCGCGCCACAAAGAGTAATTAGATGTTGGTGTGACATCAAGACCTTCCAAATAATTTTTAAGAGATGCAGTTTTTTCAGATGCAAGCAACTCTTGAAGTCGTTTAAAACATTCTTTAAGTCTGAGCTTATGTTGGGGTGATCTTTGCTGTTGCCATTCCCTTCTAGCTCTTCTTTTTTCACACACGAGATGTTCAATATCCGTGGAATAAATTTTATTAAACCCAGACTGCGAATGGGAGGTAGTGGCATGCTCAGCAGCCTGTTTAATAATTTCGATAAGATTGGCAATGTTAGTTTCAATGTCATTGGGTGTTCTTAACGCAATATTTTCCGTGCAATGACTACTAAGATATTTTTTGAATCCCAGCCAATTAACACGATTGGTCATCTTCATATATGGGTGAGGTAAGTCACTTCTTAGTGGGTTACAAATTGTAACGATAGACCTGGATTGATCGGAGGAGAGATCTAGAGAAGTTTCAACATTAATTAAATCCCTAGAAATATTTTTCATTACGCCAAAATCAATAACATCCGGAATTTTTCGTACGTCAGTAGGCCAATAAGTGGGCTCCCCACTCGAAATAACATCTAAGCCCATTTTTGAAATTGTATTAAACAAAGCTTGACCTCTAGGTGTTACAAGGCGCGACCCCCAGTACGTATGCTTTGCATTGTAGTCTCCAGCTGCCACGAAATAAGATCCAAGCGGTTTGTAGAACTTCTCATACTGATCTTCGGTAACTGAAAATCTGGGAGGTGAGTAAAAAAAAAAAAAATAATTTATGCACTTTTATTTGTTGCAAACACTTGATTTATGGAAAGCCTTTATTAATGGGTTAACCGGTTAGTACCTAAATTACCCGATTATTAATACTTGAAGCAAAAACCTCGATTAATTAATCGAGCGAATAACCGATTAAAGCAAAACCCCGATTAATTGAATGCCCTACTGTCTACGTTATAAACCAAGCTTTTACATATAGTAAAGATGTCTATCGCATACCAGTGTTCCCAGTTTAGGGGACTTGTCCCCAAATTGGGAGACATTTTTAGATTTTTTAATTGAACTTTAGTGAATTTTAATAAGAAATAATTTTTAGTCAGGCTTAAGTTCATTAATTTAATTCTTATTGAATGAAATATTTTTATTAATAAATGTGAGTTTCTAAAGAAGAGAAGAAAAATTAAACTTAGACTTTAAGCTGGGGGAACTACCGATACTTTTCTGTGCAGCCACGCACTTCATCAGCACCCTAGTCTATCTACTTGGGTAGAGATTCTTATTAACATCAGCTATTTAACTTAAATTTTCAATGAAACGGAATATGAGAAATATTGTTGTGTATAAAATTGATTTACCTTTGGTAAACACGTTATTAAATATCACTATTAATTTCCTGTTTATGATTTTTGAACTAAGAAATATGCGTCTGGCAAGTCTAAAAATGTGTGTTACTATTCATAGTGTATGGTTTCTAATAAAGAAGTATCAAGGCAAATTAACGAATAATGAACGCTACTAAAACAAAAATACGCAACAAAGTGCAATACAACCTTTTGAAATCACTTCTTAGAATAAACACACACTTTCAAAATAATTCAATTTGTTGTGACAAATTTATTCCATCTGCTGAAATGCTAAAACTTTTTAATACAAGTAATATGTATAACAAAGTTTCTGAGACTATTGAACCAGAATATTTCGATTCTGAAGTTTTTGAAATGGTAAACTTTGGTTATAAATATTTTTATACTGGAGTATATTAAACTATGTGTAATTTTTTCCTTACAAGTTTTTTATAAGTCCAAATTAAATTTATATGAACGTAAATATACTCATATCTATCAGTATAAATGAATTTTATTAAATAAATATGTTATTTTTGTCATTATTTTTCAAACAAAATTAAATTTTTTTTATTTTTTTCACAAAAGAAAAACATTTTTATAAAAATATCAATTTGGGGATTTTTGGGGATGAGAAATCAAAAATTGGGGATAAGCTCTAGAAAAAAACAAGTAAGAGTGCTATATTCGGCTGTGCCGAATCTTATATACCCTTTACCAAAATAAGTTTATGTAGTATAGAGATACATACATAAGCACAGAGATATGCAGGTACATAGATATTAATTTTGGGAAAAAAATTCATACTTTTTGTGCAATTTTTAGGTTTTAGGCATTATGTTTAATTTGGTGCTTTTTTGTGATATTTTTTCATAGGCAATTTTTGTTGTTTTTGGCGATTTTTTTCGGTTTTTGGCGTTTTTTTAATTTTGGCGATTTTTTTTCATATAGACAATTTTTTTTTGTTTTGGCGATTTTTTTCAGTGTTTGGCGTTTTTTTTTAATTTTGGCGATTTTTTTTCATTAGGCGATTTTTTTTCATTTTTTGCGATTTTTGTTCATATAAGCATTTTTTTGTTTCGGCGATTTTTGCGGAATTTTGTCATTGTGGAATTTTTTTTTGTTTTGACACTTTTTTCTCGTTTTGGCGATTTTTTTCGGTTTTTGGCGATTTTTTTTCGTTCTGGCGATTTTTTTGATTTTGCCGATTTTTTTTTCATATAAGTGATTTTTTTAATTTTTGGCGATTTTTGTTTCATATAGGCATTTTTTTTGTGTTTTGGCGATTTTTTTCGGTTTTTGGCGTTTTTTTTTAATTTTGGCGATTTGTTTTAATTTAGGCGATTTTTTTTCATTTTTGGCGATTTTTGTTCATATAAGCATTTTTTTGTTTTGGCGATTTTTGCGGATTTTTTTCATTGTGGGAATTTTTTTTTGTTTTGATACTTTTTTCTCGTTTTGGCGATTTTTTCGGTTTTTTTAATTTGGCGATTTTTTTTCGTTTTAGCATTTGTTTTTGATTTTGCAGATTTTTTTTCCATATAAGCGATTTTTTTAATTTTTTCGATTTTTTTTTACATAGGCAATTTTTTTTGGTTTTAGCGATTTTTTTCAGTGTTTGGCGTTTTTTTTTATTTTGGCGATTTTTTTTCATTTAGGCGATTTTTTTTTAATTTTTTGGCGATTTTTGCGGTTTTTGCAATTTTTTTTTGTCATTGTGGAAATTTATTTTTAGTTTTGACACGTTTTTCTCGTTTTGGCGATTTTTTTCGGTTTTTGGCGTTTTTTTTTAATTTTAGCGTTTTTTTTTCATTTCGGCGAATTTTTTCGTTTTGGCGATTTTTTTTTTAATTTTTGGCGATTTTATAATTTTTGGATTTTTTCGTTTTACCGTTTTTGAAAATTTGAACAGTTTAGCTCTTACGGTTTCCAAGATATAGCAATTTGTTAAAATTACACAGTCAAAACTGCATTAACTGATGGACCACCCTTTAATTTAAATTTTTTTAATTTCAGTGTTAATTGTTGTAGCATATATAAAAATACACTATTTTTACAAATTTCAAGTGTCAATATGCATATGTACATACATAATACAATTGTATGTATATTACATGGGATTTTAAAAGTTTTCGTCACGCATTTTGGAACACCCTTTAATTTTTAGGTTTTATATATTTGTTGTTGTAGCGACCAAAGTTCTACATACACTGTCCAAATTTCAGACCCGTAGCTTTTACCGTTCCTGAGAAAATAGCCTTCTTCCTAAAACATGAAATATGTTTAATTATTAGAAATAAAGTTAAAGTTTTCCAACCCTGGAAACGTTTTTTTAATTTTTCAAATTATTAAATTTTTTTTTTAATTATAAATACCAATTTTATTCATACCGAAGTATAAAATAAGTTAATTTAATAAAAGAGTAATAAAAACTTGTTTTCGGTAGTTATTTTCTATGGGTAAATTGAGTTTGAGTTTTCCAGCTCTGAAACCGTCTGCTCGATTTTGCTGATTTTCAATAGCAAAATTTTTCGGAAAATTTCTGACACACCAGTCCAAGAACGAAGTCTCTAGCTCTTCTGGGAGCTTGGGAAAACCGATTTCACGTACAGACAGACGGACAGACGGACATCGCTTGTTCGTCTTCCCTATGCATAAGGATCCAGAATATATATACTTTATGTGTCGCTTATTAATATTCTAGAAATTACAAACGGAATGACAAACCTATATATACCCTTTTACCATTTTTTGGTAAAGGGTATAATAAGCTCTAAGTTAATTAATCCCATAATTGAATTATAACTCCATAATTTAAATTTTAACAAAAGTACATATCGCTCATTTACTCAAACAACGCCACAACTCAAAAAAACGAGTGTAGGAGAAAACGAATTTGAGGTCATCAATTTACACACAACTTAATGTAAAACAAGTAAGAGTGCTATATTCGGCTGTGCCGAATCTTATATACCCTTTACCAAAGTGAGTTTATGTAGTATAGAGATACATACATAAGCACAGAGATATGTAGGTACATATTCATTTTGTGAAAAAATTCATACTTTTTTTCTAGTGCAATTTTTAGGTTTTCGGCATTATGTTTAATTTGGTTCTTTTTAATTTTTTGGCGATTTTTTTTCATATAGGCAATTTTTTTTTGGTTTTGGCGATTTTTTTCGGTTTATGGCGTTTTTTTAATTTTGGCGATTTTTTTTCGTTCTGGCGATTTTTTTGATTTTGACGATTTTTTTCATTTAGGCGATTTTTTTCATATAGGCAATTTGTTTTTTGTTTTGGTGATTTTTTCGTTTTTTGGCGTTTTTTTAATTTTGGCGATTTATTTTCGTTTTGGTGATTTTTTCGTTTTTTGGCGATTTTTTTCATTTAGGCGATTTTTTTTTAATATTTGGCGATTTTTGTTCACATAA
Source organism: Tachina fera (assembly GCA_905220375.1). Lineage (NCBI taxonomy): Eukaryota > Metazoa > Arthropoda > Insecta > Diptera > Tachinidae > Tachina > Tachina fera. Next base: position 51,765,892 of record LR999966.1, read on the forward strand.
GCATTTTTTTGTTTTGGCGACTTTTTTCGGTTTTTGGCGATTTTTTTCGGTTTTTGGCGTTTTATTTTTTAATTTTGGCGATTTATTTTCGTTTTGGCGATTTATTTTCGTTTTGACGATTTTTTTTATTTTGGCGATTTTTTTCATTTAGGTGATTTTTTTATTTTTTGGCGATTTTTTTTCATATAGGCAATTTTTTTTTGTTTTGGCGACTTTTTCCGGTTTTTGGCCTTTTATTTTTTAATTTTGGCGATTTATTTTCGTTTTGGCGATTTATTTTCGTTTTGGCGATTTTTTTTCATTTTGGCGATTTTTTTCATTTAGGCGATTTTTTAATTTTTTTGCGATTTTTTTCATATAGCTAGGCAATTTTTTTTTGTTTTGTGACAGCAAAGTCTGTCGGAATTGAGATATTGTGGAGTCTATCGTGTCGACTGGTAAAGGGAACAGCGCAGCGAATAGACGTGTGTAAAGGTGTAAGTAAAGCCAGCAAGTGTTATTGGTGTATCAACTGTGAGTGTCGGCCAGAGAGTTAGTTATTGGTGTTTCAACCGTGAGTGTCGGCAGAGTGAGTCTCGTAAGTGACGAGCAGCAGAGACAGAAGTGTCACGTGAATACTTCCGCAGCCAGCTAAGATACGTGCGTAAACTACAGCGAGGAAGAGGAAGGCGTAGTGGTAACCAGTTGTGAATATTTGTATATAATTCAGTATTTTAAGCTGTATTAGTTATTTAAGCTCTTGATTAAGTTAGTTTTAAGTGTATTTGTAAATAAAACTTGTATCATTCTTAACCCTAATTATTACACTGAGTCTTGTATTCATTTGCAAATCTTCGGGTCCACGGAAAAGCGTTTTTAAAAAGATAAAAACGTAACATTTGGTATCAGAAGTGGGATTTGCAAATACAAGCGATACATTTAAAAAGGGTGACACGTCAAGTAAGAGTGATACTAAAAGGAGAACCTCACACGTTTAAAAAAAGGTTAAACGTGAATAAAGCCACATAAGTTTGAAAAGGTTGAACGTAATTGGTTCTTGAGGAGAAATAAAATTTCAAGAGCTTAATGTGGAGCAACTCAAGGAAGAGTTGAATAAGCTGAAACTGTCGACAACTGGTAATAAAGTTCAACTACAGGAGAGACTACTGCAGGAGTTCCAGCGGCGCACAGTGGCTGAAAATCGTTTTTCATTGGCCAAAATTCTGTAACTTTTGAACTGATCAAAATATTGAAGTAATTTTTATTTTAGTGGATAGATATTTAGTTCAGTTTGACTCAGTTTTAATTACATTAAAATTGATTGAGGACTTTTTAAGGAATTCTAGCTCAAAGTTGAACTTTTGAATTTTTTTAACTTTTAGAGTGAAATATGGGTTTATTATTTTTTTATTTATTAAAAAATTTAATATATGGAAATTAGTAATAATTATAAATATGTTTTGTAATAATGGAATTTATTTAATGTTACACTCAAAAAAAATTTTACACTAAAAAAAAATAGTAAAATCAACGATTTTGCTATTATTACAGAAAAATTAAAAATTTTTTGCTGTCTAATTTGCAATTTTGTTTACACTCAAAGAATAGTTACACTTAAAAAAAAACTTTAATAATATTATCTAAAAATATTGCTATTACTACAGAAAAATTTATTATTTTTTGCTGTCAAATTTGATCATTTTAAAAAACATATTAAAAATAAAAACTGCAATAAATTTTAATAGCATTTGTAACAATGGTAGGTTCTGTTTATTATTATTTTTTACTAATAGTATGCTTTTCGTACCTTAAATAACAATGAAAGGCAATTATGATTATTATTCATTTGACTCAAATATTGATTGTAAATATTCCAAATTTTGTTCTGTGCTATTTCTGTTCTTTAGTAGTTTTTTGGCATCATGAGTTTCTTTTTTGAATTCAAATTTAATTGGCCTGCAGTATTTCGTAGAATATGGTGTCTCATTTTTCCAAATATCCATTGTTTGCGTTGTACTAGTCGAAGGCTCTGAATCTTCCAAAATCTTTTTCAATCGCAATGGTACAAATGATACCATGAACATATCTGAGTCCGAAATATTTTCACATACAGCTTGTTTGTATTGTTTTTGTCCCGAGGAACCATCACATCCCCATTTACAAAAAAGAATTAACTTTGTGTTTCCATATTTCTTTAACTCATTTCCTGTTATTGATTGTAGCAAGCGTTCGGCTGTGTGATCAAGTAGAGATTGTAGTTGTACCTCTGCCGAAATTGGTGTGATTGTAATAGTGTCCTTTGATGGCAAACAGTCTATTTTAGCAGCGGTTATGTAATGATATGCTGGATACATATTTGACCCTTTTTCAATCGCACGCAGTCTGAGCTTAATATATTGCTGTTTTGTTAATTTCAAATCCAGAAATAATGCTAATGCCTCCTCATTTGTGTACTGTATTGCATCACTCGGAGTTGGTATACTTTTAAGAATCCGTTTTGTTCTCACTGGACTAGCTTTAACAACTTTTTCAATGATATCCACTTTTGATAATTGGTTCTGTGATCGTAATTGATGTAGGAAAGATTCTTTTATATTTGTACAACCAATTGCATCGTTAAAATCTTTAAGTTTCCGCCTCTTAGATCTATCACTGCAGTTGCCCATTAATGATTTGCGTGGTCTTCCAGCCTTATCTTGCTTTGCTGTTTCTGCAGCGACAGTAAGTTGGCCTTCTAACCAGTTTGCACTTTTTATATAAAAGTTTTGTTTACTGTAGCTAACTTCTTTGTAGCGTTTTTTTAGTGCTTTGACGAAATTAGATAATTGCTCTTGCATTTCGGTGCTACACGAATTTAAGTTTAATTTTATTTTAACGTAACTAAGAACATCTTCCTGGTTTTTGTTTCTAAAATACTCTTCGGCCAGTTCTTTATAACTGAAGCTCTCCATATTTATCTGAATATTTTTATTTGTTATATTTTATCCGTACAATTAAAGGATTAACTTATTACTGAGTAATCCCTTATGGAATCCGTAGTTTTATACATTTTTAGATACATGTTATTCACACATTGATCTTCAATTTCATAGCAGGTAGTGCTTAAATTGAACAAAACTGCACATGTTATTCAGACCTTAATATCAGGTAAAACTGATTAGTATCTCGCCAATATGGGGTTGTTTTTTATCTTTAGTGGTTTAATGTCGCCATTATTGTTATAAAAATGTTTATGACTTTGGTTGACCCTAACATTTGATAACAGGTAAATTCAGAAAGAGATCATATGTTTACTGTAGAACCTATTGTGATAATTTTATGACTTATTTTTTGCTGATCAAAACAAAGCCATTAAACCCTTTCGCAGGTATTATATTTAATTTTTTTCGTTTTACGTAGTCTAAAGTAAAAAAAAAAACAAACTTTTAGGCAAAAAAGTGAAAATTTAAGACACTATTGTATACGAGTACTTATAGGGCTGTTTAAATTAATTTGAATTTTTTTTAGAGTAATTTCATTAAAATGAAAAAAGTGTTCTACCCACGGGTCGTCACGGGTGCAAAAGTATATATAGCGTTAAAGAGGACACTTTCACCTTTCTCCTGGTGGTATACGTTTCTTGTTCCCTTTTGTTCCCTAGAAGTTCTATTCCACTAAAATTTAAATTTGAGAAAAATATAGTAGTTTCATAAATATTTCATAACGCCCGTAATATTAAAAGCTAGAGCTGTGACCACTTACAACAACTAAAGACTATAGTCCTACCAACATTATAAAAAAGACCGCAGGCCGTTATCGATGATAGCTTGCGAGTAGTAACCATTTATTTTTGATAAAAAACAAAAGAAAAACACCTTTTTCTGAAATTAAAAAAACGGTTGAGTTTGACAGCATGCCACGCCCACAATTATCAATAGTTTAACCTAAGTTTTTGGCTACCTTAATCTGGATATATTAGCTACAAAAAGGCGTAAAAATTTTAAAAATCGGTGACAAAAAAAATTAGACTTTTGGCCAATGAAAAACGATTTTCAGCCACTGTGCGGCGCAACATAGAAATCGAGACATATGAGTTCGAGGAGAAAGAGCTTTTGGAAATGAGGGTAAAGTTAATTGGTTTTATGAGAAATGTAAGAGAATTGAGAGCTCAAATCGAAGCTGACAACATGAAATTTCTGGAAAAGTCGAGAAAAACTTCAAAAGCCAAAAGCGAGAGAGTGCGAGTACGAGTACGAAAAACATCTAGGGCCAAAAATGACAAACTTGACGAATGGCAAGCGAAGATTATGACAAACGTTCAAGAATCATCTGGAGCCAGCAATGAAAAATCTAAGGAAATTGCTGAAGACGTAAACAGACTGGCAGATGGTGTAGAAATGCAAGTCAGTAATTCAGACGAAGGGATTCACGAGGAGATTTTTGACTTGGGGAACAGTGTCACTGAAGACATTTCTGGCACAGAGGAAGACGCTCACAGTTCTCGTTGTACCTTCATAGTGAACTAACGTCATAGCGGAGTTTTTTTTTTTACATATGTACATACTTAACAAAAAAAATCATAAAAGAAAATATTCGTAATACATATTATTAACTTTGATAAATAAGCTTTAATTTCTTTGTTAATATTTTTTTGCATAGTCATAAGTAACAAAAACAAAAAAAACCGTAATCAAAAAAAAAACAAACAAACAAACAAAAGTGCCCTTGAGGAATACTCTATATGAGTACCTCAAAAACAAATAAATGTGAAGTGAGTTATAACGGCAGAAATGCCTATTTTACTGTGAGTTCTGATGCTCATAACGATAACAATAAAAATAAAAAACCTGATGACAGACTTACTGTGAGTTCGGAAGCTCTTAATAAAAATAAAAAATCTGATAATACACTTTTTCTAACAACAAATCCACTTTTTCGACAGCGATCAACTTCGCTTTGGCCAATGCCTACTAGTGATTCTTTAACATTACAGTTGCCTAGTACTTCGTCAGTTAAGCCATTGAAATCATTCGCTTCGGGCTGTTCATCACCTAACCAAGTTATCACTACAGATAACAGTAGCTCAAAACCAAAGGTACAAGTCGGTATGGACAGATATATAACCGTGGTAAAGCGTGGGCGAAGCCCGAATTCTTCTAAAATTTCATCTGTTCCAAAGATGTCTAGGGATAACAGCGCATCATCCATGAATCGCCAAAATCGTTTTTCATTATTGCAAGACGATAACGAGAAGACCGCTTCATCATCTCAGAAGTCTTTTAAGCCACCACCAATATATGTGAGGGAAAAAAATTCTAACGCGCTTCTAAAAAAAATACTGTCGACCATTGGTGAAAATACTTTTCACGTAATTCCAATTAAAAGAGGTAATATTGATGAAACAAAAATCCAAATATACGATGAAAACAATTTTCGAAAAATTGTAAATGATTTTGAAAAAAATAAAACAAACTTTTACACATACCAACTTAAGAGTGCTAAAGGCCTACAGATAGTACTAAAGGGCATAGATTCATATGTTGAGCCCGAAGAAGTAAAATGTGCACTTCTAGACCAAGGATTTAAGGTAAAAAACGTTACTAATATAATTAACAGAGAAAAAGTCGCCCAACCCCTATTTCGCATTGAACTGGAGCCGAATGACATACAATTGAAAAAAATGAAACCCATCCAATTTATAGCGTAAAGTTTCTGTTACACCGAAAAATCACAGTTGAAGAGCCACGTAAGCGTTCAGGTCCTGTACAGTGCCATAATTGCCAAGAATATGGCCATACAAAAACTTACTGCAATTTACCTACAGTTTGTGTTATCTGCGGTGATTTGCATGGTACTGCTAGCTGCACTAAGCCAAAAGAACAAGCAGAAAAAAAATGTAGTAATTGTGGAGGTAATCACACCGCTAACTATAGAGGATGCCCTGTATATTCTATTGTTAAACAGACTATGAGTCAAAAACCTAAGTTAGCTCCAGCCCAACCATTAAACGCGTACTCCGCCTCTTTTGCTCAAGTAAGTCAACCAGTTACTTCACGTGTATCGTATGCCGATGCTGCTAAGGCTAGTTCCAGTCCCCCACAAAATGTTTTACCGCAAAACAATTCAGCGAATGCAAGCTCAGGCTTTAACTTTAGTCGCCTTGAAGCTACTATTGAGAATCTGGTGCTAACTATAAACAACTTTACAACAAATATGACTAGCATGATGCAAGAAATGCTGCGAATGCAGAATACACTGCTTCAAGCATTAGTTAACAAACCATGAACATGTTAAAAATATGTTTCTCGAACGCAAACGGAATTCGCCAGCATAAAAATGAACTTGAGCACTTCCTAATGGAAAAAAATATTGATATAATGTTGGTCTCTGAGACTCATTTGACTTCAAGAAGCTTATTTAAAATAAATGGTTACACTCTATATGATTCAAAGGACCCGAGGGGGAGAGCATGCGGTGGGTCAGCAATTCTAACTAAGTCAAGACTCAAACACTATGTCCTTGATAACATTTGTGAAGAACATCTACAAGCAACAAATATTTGTGTCGAAAATTTTGTTACAAATTTCGTGATATCATCAATTTACTCCCCTCCCAGATTCGCAATTACTGAGGATCAATTCGAGGAATTCTACAAATCTCTTGGCCCTTGTTTTGTAGCAGCTGGGGACTACAACGCAAAACATACGTTCTGGGGTTCGCGTCTTATTACACCTAGAGGTCGGGCATTGTTCAACACAATTTCAAAAATGGGCTTGGACGTCATTTCAAGTGGGGAGCCCACTTACTGGCCTACGGACATACAAAAAATTCCGGATGTTATAGATTTTGGAGTAATGAAAAATATCGGTAGGGAATTAATTCATGTTGAAGCTTCTGTAGATCTCTCCTCCGATCACTCTCCCACGATTGTTACAATTTGTAGCCCACTAAGAAGTGACTTCCCTGTCCCATACGTAAAGATGATCAACCGTGTTAATTGGCTGGGGTTCAAAAAATACCTCAGTAGCCATTGTACGGAAAATATTAACCTAAGAACACCAGGTGATATTGAATCTAACATTGAAAATCTTAACGAAAATATTAAACAGGCTGCTGAACATGCCACTACTTCCCATCCGCAGACTGGGTTTAATAGAATTTATTCTACAGACATTGAACGTCTTTTACGTGAAAAAAGGACAGCTAGAAGGGAATGGCAACAGCACAGATCACCCCAAAATAAAATTAGATTTAAAGAGTGCACTAGACGACTCCAAGAGCTGCTGGCATATGAAAAAACTGTATGTCTTAAAAATTATCTGCAAAATCTTGATGCCACACCTGCATCTAATTACTCCTTGTGGCGAGCTGCTAGAAAGCTTAAAACACCCGTTGAATATAGACCACCTCTGCGCACTTCTACCGGAGGTTGGGCCAGAAGCGATACTGAAAAAGGTAACATATTTGTTGAGCATTTAAAATCCGTATTTACCCCAAACACATGTACTGGTGTTGTTGATTTACCAAGTGTAGTTGCGCTACCCAACAATATGTAACAATATGCTGATAAACTTGCCCATATTGCAATTAGATTCCTGTTATTTATTTTTAACGCCATTTTACGACTGGAGTATTATCCACAAAGCTGGAAGCTTGCGAAGGTCAAAATGATTCCAAAGCCGGGATTCCAAAGCCAAGGCTGAGTCATACAGGCCAATAAGTCTGCTATCAACAATGTCAAAACTCTTCGAAAAGCTGCTCATGACAAAATTGTCCCCAATTTTAACTGATAGTGGGTGCATCCCAGACCATCAATTTGGTTTTAGAAGTCAGCATAGCACCATTGAACAAACTCATAGATTGGTGCAATTTATAAGAAGAACTTTTGAAGAAAAAATGTATTGTTCTGCCCTGTTTATTGACGTTTCTCAGGCCTTTGATAAAGTGTGGCATGAAGGCCTTATTTTAAAATTAAAATCATATTTACCAATAAATTTTCTGAATTTATTAGAAAGCTACATAACTACCCGAAAGTTTACGATTGTGGAAGGAGAATTCATGAGTCTGCCCCAATCTATATCATCCGGTGTGCCACAGGGGAGCATACTGGGGCCAGTTTTGTATTTGATTTATACTTGTGATATGCCTGTGAGCAGCAATATCCATACATCTACGTTTGCCGATGATACAGCCTGCCTTAGTATGCACAAAAACCCGCACGAGGCTTCCCGATATCTTCAAGAACATATTACACAGTTGGAAATCTGGTTGAGCTTATGGAGAATTAAAGTCAATGAACAAAAGTGTGTCCATACAACGTTTACCCTAAGAAGAGATACTTGTTCCCCCATTCGAATCAACAATCAAAATATTCCTCAACATTCCCAAGTGAAATACCTTGGTATACACCTTGATCGAAGACTTACATGGAAACATCATATTGACTTTAAGCTAACTCAGATGAAACTTAAGTTATCTCAAATTCATTGGTTGATTGGCAGAAATTCAACACTTAGTCTGGACTGCAAACTTTTAATATACAAGTCGCTTTTGAAGCCAATATGGTGTTACGGTATCCAGTTATGGGGCACTGCTTCAGCTTGCAATGTAGAGAGAATTCAACGAAGACAAAACAAAATTTTAAGATTAATAACATCTGCTCCATGGTATATTAAGAATTCAAATTTGCATCGTGATTTAAAAATGCCACTAGTGACTGAAGAAATTGCAAGATACGCAGGCAAATACTTAACAAAACTCGAGTCACATCCTAATCCGCTTGCTCGTAATATTTTGAATTTTACTGGTCACATCCGCCTAAAAAAGAGGGACACAAGGGCTCTTATACTCAACACTCTAGATGGGAATGCTTGAAAATACATTTAATTTTCCTTTTTGATTATCACTACTTTGTATTATTTAAATTATCACTAAGTTTTGGCCGACAATGGTCGGGCTAAATAATTATATTTTAGCTTTAAGATTTGATCACTTATTGTTAGTTCATTTTTGAAGATACAATAAATAAATATATGTATTAAAAAAAAACGAAGACGCTGACGAAAAACTGAAAGCAGAAGATAAAATCAACAGTGGTCAGTGTCAACAAGATGAACGTGAGCTAAGTTTGCCAGAAGTTTCTAGCGAAATAAAAACGAACAATGAGAAAATGGAAACTAGGCTGAAGAAAATGGATGACAGATTTCAGGAGTTTTCTAGAGCTAATGCTGAAATGAAGGCTGATATTCAGGAGTCTTCTAAGCTAAACAACGAGAGGGTTTTAGCTGAAATTAAGGCCACAAATGAGAAACTTCAAGAAATTTCTGAAGGTTTATATAGAAGAGTAGATGGCATTAAAATACAAGTCAGTAAATCAGACGAAAAGATTTCTGACTTGGAGAAGATCAACGATGAAATTTCGGGCAATGAAGAAAATGTTGACGAAATCAACAGTGGTCAGTGTCAACAAGTTGGAAATGAGCAAAGTTTGTCAGAAGTCTCCAGCGAAGTGAATGAAGGTCGTGACTTAGAAGATAGTCAAGTGTTCTGTGAAACAGTGGAACTAGCTAAGGGTGAAATGGTTTCGCTTGGTCAGGGTAAAGAAACTGCTACAGCATACAAAGCGCGCAGAATAAAAGCAGCAAGGAAGAAGAAGACAACTTTCGTAAAGAACCTCAAGCGTGTGGTAAGGCAAAGTCTACTAGAGGAACAAAGTATAGTCAGTGCAATAGGCCATAAGTGTGGAAGGAGTGGTCACCTCCAGTGTATGGTAAGGCAAGCTCTAGCCAAGGGACAAGGTAAGTCAGAGCCAAAGGCCATAAGTGTGGAAGGAGTGGTCATCTCCAGTGTATGGTAAGGCAAGCTCTAGCCAAGGGACAAGGTAGAGTCAGAGCCAAAGGCCATAAATGTGGAAGGAGTAGTCATCTCCAGGTAAAGCACGCTCTAGTCAAGAGACAAAGTAGACTCAGAGCCAGATGCCACAAATGTGGCAGAAGTTGTCATCTACAGCGTACGGCATGGCAAGCTGTAGTGGAAATACCAAGCAGATTCAGTATCATGAGCTGCAAGTGTGGAAGGACTTGTCATCTTCAGCGCAAAGCAAGGCAAGCTGTAGTGAAAGTAGAAGAAGGTTTCATCTGCAGTGTATGGCAAAGCAAGCTATAGTAGAAATGCGAAGCATACCATACCAGGGGCTGCAAATATCAACGAAGTAGTCACCTCCAGCGTATGGTAACACAAGTCCCAGTTGAAAGACGAGGCAGAGCCAAAACTAATGCCTACAAATATGGAAGAGGTAGTCGTCTACAGCTCAACTACAAGGCGTATAGAAAACGAAGAAAGAAACAGGCAGTGATGATGTGCCTATTCGGGACGAATAGGCTTAAGTGGGCGGCAGTGTTACGTAAAAAGATTCCTACAGGGTTAATGCAAAGAACTATCTAGAAGTATTTAACTAAAGCAACAAACGTACATACATTCGCATGCAAACACTGTAGCAAAGAACTAAATAAGCATGCGTAACACGTAAACAAAGCAAAAGCAACAACAAAAAGCGTCTGCTTATTAAGAAGATTCGCATATTTATATACATACATACATGCCAATTCAAACGAAAGGCAAAAGGTAAACAACCACCACGCATTGCTTAGTTAATGATGTACACACGTATGCATATACACATGTATGTACATAGTTACCACATGAACTTAATTGGGCACTTAGTAAACAACATTTAAGGTGATAATGATCGTCTGGACTATGCTTGAAACTTCTAGTGGTATTGGTGCACAGTATAAAAAGCGCAACGCAACCAATGGCAAGTCAGTCGTGAATAAGTCAGTTGTGAAGAAGCTACAGTTGTGAACGAACAAGTTGCGTACAAGGCAATTGCGAGTAAACAAGTCAGTTGATAATTAAGTTGTGAGTGAATAATAGTCTGCGATACAGTAGTGAGTTGATAGTTAAGAGCACTCTGAGCTTTACAATACGTGGGTTGATAATTGAAGAAACTATAGAACAGGCTATAGTGACAGCAAAGTCTGTCGTGGAATTGAGATATTGTGGAGTCTATCGTGTCGACTGGTAAAGGGAACAGCGCAGCGAATAGACGTGTGTAAAGGTGTAAGTAAAGCCAGCAAGTGTTATTGGTGTATCAACTGTGAGTGTCAGCCAGAGAGTTAGTTATTGGTGTTTCAACCGTGAGTGTCGGCAGAGTGAGTCTCGTAAGTGACGAGCAGCAGAGACAGAGGTGTCACGTGAATACTTCCGCAGCCAGCTAAGATACGTGCGTAAACTACAGCGAGGAAGAGGAAGGCGTAGTGGTAACCAGTTGTGAATATTTGTGTATAATTCAGTATTTTAAGCTGTATTAGTTATTTAAGCTCTTGATTAAGTTAGTTTTAAGTGTATTTGTAAATAAAACTTGTATCATTCTTAACCCTAATTATTACACTGAGTCTTGTATTCATTTGCAAATCTTCGGGTCCACGGAAAAGCTTTTTTAAAAAGATAAAAACGTAACAATATATATATGTATATATATAAGTATATACATGACAAGAATGTTAGAACAACTTACTTGCAATCGAGTTATATTATTATTAAAAACACTAAAATAAGTGTATAAAAGTTTACTTTAACTAAAAATTACAATATTAAAAATGATGGCTTTGCTGTTTTTAATTATCACACTGTAAATGGCGCTTAGGTTGTCAGTGTCGTCTTTTTTGTTCATTGTTTTCATTATTTTCTGTTGTATTCTTAAACTTTCAGTTGTATAACGGTTCCTTGTATTGTTTCCTACATTTAGAACTTTAATATTGTCAAAATCAGGTGTATGATTAGTTTCAAATATATGTTTTGATAAAGCAGTACTTTCTTTATTTTTATTTATGTCTGCTTTATGTTCTTTCATTCTTGTTGCTAGATTTCTTTTTGTTGTGCCAATATAAACAAGATCACAGCTATTTGCGGTATCCCCTTTACATGGTATTTCATATACGACATTATTTTGTTGTAGTTTGTCAATTGGTCTTTTTGTGTTGGTGAATATGGAACTCAATGTTTTATTAGCTTTATATGTTAAGGCGGTACTGTTATTGTTTATTGCGTATTGTATGTTTCTATTGTCTGTTAATCCTGGTATATATTTGATGCTGTAGTAGTGTTTATTATCATTAGGGTTGCCATTTCTATTATTTTGTGGATGTTTGTGGGAATTAATAACGTTTTTAATTAAATATGGAGGGAAACTATTATCTATTAATAATTTAGTAATATTTTGGATATTGTGCATGTGATTTGTTCGTCACTAATGCTCAATACTCTACGTATAAGATTTCTTGCCGTATTAATTATTTGAAGCCTAGGTTGAGTTGCGTTAAAGTTAATTATTTTTCCTGATGAAATATTTTTTGCGTACCAATCAAATAATATTTTATTGTCCAATCTGTGTAATGTGGTGTCGAGATACGATATTTTCCTTTCTTTTTCTATTTCTATAGTGAACTTAATCTTAGGATGATAATCATTTAATGAGTTTAAAATCCCGTTTTTGTGGTTTATGTTGATCACAGCCAAAATATCGTCTACGCATTTAGTTACGTATTTAATGTAAATGTTTTTGTTTTCTAACTCATATATTGCTTAGTCCAATAAATTGTCTAAAACGATGTCAGCAATAGTAGGCGAGAGGGGATTCCCCATGGGCATACCAACAATTTGGTTATATACATATGTTGTTGTTATGTACAAAATAAATGTTTTCGTAGAGGCAAAATTTAAGTACAGTAATTTCCGCTTAATTGATTTTCTAAAAATGCACAGGTTTTGTTGTAATTAACCGGGCATATCATTAAACCGATACTCTTTTAATTGATTTACTGGCTCAATTAAAAGAACTCCGCATAATTGCGCAGTGGGATCAATAAAGCAGTAAAATATTTATATACTTACATATATGTATAATAAATAAAACGTTTTGTTTTGCATTGTTTTTGTTCAAATATTTTAATTCATTTATAAAGAACAAAACAAATGTATTTACACTAAATATGTGAAAGCACTTAAAAACAGGAAACAAAATAAAATAAGTAAATAAAAATAACTAAAATTTAATTCATTGCATTAAAAAAGAGATCAATATGTTTACTGACTAGAATATACATAAGAATATATGTACATATGTATTGATGTAAATTTAAATACGTTTGTAATTCAAAACATGACTAAATAGGTTTAAAAAAGTCGGTCATTGCAGTCTGAATTTGTGGCTTAAAACAGCTTTCTTCTATATTCTTTTCCATGTTATCAAGTTCGTGTGAAAATAGATTGTTTGGTAAAAAAAAATCCCGAAGGATGTTAAGAGAGTTCAATACTTCTTTACTTGAGGGAGGATTGTTAGTAACTTCTTCATTTTCATCTTCGGAAGAGTCTGACGTCAAAATATTGTCAATTTCATTTATAATCTCCTCATCGGTAAGTTGTCCACAGCAAGGCAAGTTATCGTCGCAGGATACGCAATCTTCAAATTCGCGTTGTTGTACAAAATCAGTAAATAGTTTTACTACATCGTCGTCTAAATCGGCATGCTCAGTGATGGAAAGGAACTTAGCCTGAAATTTGTATGAGTAAATAGTAATTAAATACACACAGGTATGTATATATAAACGTATATAATTCAGATGCCAAATTACCTTTTTGAAACAGTTTGTAATAGAAATCGGTTTAACCAGCCACCAGGAGTTTTTTATGATATGCATGGCATTGAAAATATTAAAGTGTTTTTGAAAATCACCAATTTTTTTCCGCTTTCTATTGCAGCAATATGTTTTCGTACAAGGTTTTGTCGGTAGTATGATTTAAAACAGTGAATAATACCCTGATCTAGCTGTTGCGATATTGATGTTGTGTTGGCTGGTAAAAATTGCAAGTTAATGTTTGTTAAAACAACTGATATCTTGTGATAAGACGCATTATCCACGAATAATATTATTTTGCGCCATACATGTTGAGTCATCCAGGGTTTGTTTTGTGAATAATACTTAAGAGGCAAAATTTTGTTTTTGAAACATCGCAGATTTTTGGATTTGCCAATAACAATTACTTTTTTATAGTTGCCAGTAGCGTTGCAAATAAAGAGCCAAACGTTCTTTTGAACTTTTAAGGCCTCGTGTTTGATCTCCTTTTTTGCTTAATGTTGATTTTTGGCAAGGCTCGGAAAAATAAACTGCTTTCATCGGCATTAAATATTTGTGATAGTTCATATTTGTTAAGCAAATCAGGTAAAACTGTGTCAAAAAACATTTGCGGCATCGATATCAGCAGATGCACCTTTTCCATGAACTTTTTTCAACACTATGCCTTCTCTTTTCTGCAAACGATGAATCCAACCAGCACAGCAAATTTGCTTGCTTTTTCCAAAATCATATTTCGTGTAATCATAGCACCAGATTCCCGCATTTGGTTAAACCACAATAAAAGTGCTCTTTCTACATTTGCGCATGCTCCAGTTCTGCCTCTTTTGATAGACAATTTAGTAGTCTTTGACTTCTCTACAATCGAATCTTTATTGTTTAAAATTCTGTTTATGGTGGCTTTTGAACACTTAAATTTTGCACTACTTGCACTTTGCATTTCTTCTAGCTGTTTTTGCATCAGCAATAACACTTAATTTTTGTTTTAGATTTAAACTTGTGTGTTTTCTGGAACTCATTTCTCACTCTGATAAGATTTTAATTCACTGGCGCTTTTTTTTAACTTTGTACAAAATAAACAAAACATATGATTTGAAGGGCTGCCACATAATTTTGTAAATATATGCCATCACGAAAACCAAAAGTCGACTATTTGACTTTTTCAACAAAAAGAGAATTTTTAAATGTCAATTAAGCTGCATGTTTGTATGCTATTTACAAAAATAGTTTTTATTTTATGATTCAATTAAGCGGGTAATGCAATAAAGCGGGACTCATTTAAACTGGAATTTTTCTATAAAACTTATATTGAATATTTTCAGTGTAATTTTTTTCGATCAAATAAGCGGGCAAATCAATTAAGCGGAAACTACATATCCAAAAACTTTTATTTTGGTAGTGCTGTGTGGTTTTTAATAATATCCCATTTTTCCATAATAATATTGATGGCTGTGTGTGTGGGAATGTTTGTGAATAGGGAAATAACATCAAAGGAGACCAGAGAATCATTGGAGTCAATTTGTAAATTTTTTAATTGATTTTTTAGTTCAACTGAGTTTTTTATGTTTTATTTTTCGGATACAATATTTTTAAGTATTTTTCCTAAATATTTGCTGAGTTGATAACAAGGGACTTTAAACGAAGATACTATTAGTCTCAGAGGTATACCGTCTTTATGTATTTTTGGTAATCCGTGTATTCTGGGAGCGGTTGCAGCGGAACATTTTTTTTAAATTCAAACATGTTTTTTTACGTAAATTGTCACTCACGATTAAATTTTACAACCGGTGTCTTAAAATTTGTCAAAAAATTTGCCATTTTGATAATTCTAAACTATGGGTAGACCCATACAATTTTAATTTCAATAAAAAAGTGCATTTTCGATAGCATGTCGCTTACGATGAAATCGAAAAAAGGGCTCGATATATGTATAACTTTTAAACTGTTAATCGAACAAAAACATTATGTATGGACCGGTTATAGTCAATGATATAATCTTTCGAAATTAAAAATTTCGAGTTGACCCTGTTACAATAGATATTCAGGGCTATAATTTTTTTGTTTTCCCTATCACCTACTTAGTTGGAATTTTTCCCCGGGAAAAACTTCACGCGGAGTTTTATTCATGATAGCCCTGCAGCTCGTTTCTGTATTTCTCGCATCGGAAAATTTCCCGCATGAAACGATGGAATCGTAACAAAAACAGTTAAATTGAAACACAAAATGGTTTTTCTCGCATAAGTGTTTCTGTATATATACTTTGCGAGAACTATCTGTCATTTGAATAAATATCCAGTAATTATCGAAAGGATGTGAGAAAAAGTGTTTCTGTAACAATATTTTGTAAAAAGTTTCTTGCAAGAGCTGTCAAAACAACTCACATTTTAAATTGGTGCGAAAACAACAAAATTTGTACAAAAGCATATGAATTTTTGAATTTGTATGTGAAAATATGAAAAACACGCTAGTTGAAAAGATAAGCAACGAATTGTTGTACTAAAATTATTATTAACGAGTCGATATGATTATGTTTATTTAGAAAATTTTTTCTGTAATTTTCTTATGTAGAGACATTTGATAGAAAAAGCTTATTTCAAACATTTTACATTCATTTTATATTCATGCTCATTATTTTATTTTCTTTTTCCTGTAAATTATTTCTTTTTTTTGTTGTTGAAATAATATTTTTGTGTCATTTTGTTTTCATTTGACACTTGATTACTGGAAATATTCCAGTAAAAACAGAATCAGTGTTGTCTGTTATCGCATTCAAATACAGAAACACTTTTTTCTCGTATATCGAGAAACGATGGAACTTTGTGTTTCACATTTCATGTGAGAAATTTTGCAATGCGAGAAATACAAAACGAGCTACTGATTTTTTGAAATGTTATGTTTCACATGTCATGTGAGAAATTTTACGATGCGAGAAATACAGAAACGAGCTACTGAATGAGTTAGAGAGTGGTAAAGGTGACCACCTCGAAATTTTTTATGATATTTTAAGTTTTTTCTTGTAGATTTTCAATTCTTATATCTAGTATTGAGTAAAAGATTTCACAAATCGATTGAAAATAAATATATTAAAAAAAAAATATATTTTTTCCGACAAAATATGTTAACTACAAAAAATATTTGATTTTTGATCGACTAAAATACTCAAACCTGTGCAAAATAATTTTTATGCCGCCCTATAAATTAGTAAGTGCCAGCCCAGACCTGCAATTTTTGTTGCAGCAACTTTTAATTTTGTAGTGCAAAAGAGCGAGAGTGAAACACAAAATGTATATATTTCCATTTCAACACTCTCACACATAACCAGCGTTACCAAATGTCAAGATTTCCCTTTTTTGCAAGTTTTTGGAGATGCCAAAAAGTTGTTTGAAAAAATAAAGTTTTATAAAGTTTTTTTTTTTTTGTAAATACATAAATTAACTTTTGCAGTGTATTGGATGAAAATATTAAGTGATGTCTGTATGCAATAAAACGATATTATATTTTCTCATCCCATTATTAATGCAACAGTGTCTAATTGTGTTTATATAAATTAATGTTGTGTTTCTTCTATATTTATGATTTGAACAGGTTAAAGTTCGTATCGCTTTTTAGGGCAAATTACATGTGATAATTATTAATGAACAAATAACATCAAAGTTAGTTGTAAATATTCTGACAACACATAGTTAAACGGAACCAGCCGTTTTCGAAGGCCACTAAACCTTCATCATCAGCGTTCTTCTGTGTTGGTCCACTTTATGTGGTGTCATTTGATGTAGATTTCTGCCTTATATACGAAACTTTCTTGCAAATGGAATACGTGAATTGTTTTGATTCATCGTATTTTAATTGCTGAAACGTGCTTTGTAATGAAAGCCCAAATCTACCATCTTTAATTTACAACAGACTTACCATTGTCGTTTTTCTTTATTAAATGTTATGTTTTTGATTTTAATCATTTTTATATTTAAAATAAAATTAATTCCAAATACATTTTTATGTTTTCTTTTAAAATTTTGGTACTTTTGTAGAAAAAAGTTGTTTTTTTGGAAAAAAAAGTTTTTTTTTCATATATAAGAAGTTTTAAAAAAACCATATATGGTAACGCTGCACATAACAGAGAATTGCTGCAACAAAAATTGCAAATCTTGACCGGGAGTAAGGCCCCTTTCACATTAGGCAACTTTACTTGCGCAAGTCTTGTTTGTGGGTATGAGAGGAAAGGTCGGTTGAAGGGGAGAGAATTGCCGAGATTTGAGTACAGACTTGCTTGAACTTGGCAATTCTGCCACAACTTGGCAATTCTGCCACAAAACGTCAATAAATTAAGAAAACTCGAGCATAAGAAAATTAAACTTGCTCAACAAATGAACTGAATGTGAACATAGAAGCAAGTTCAAAAGAAAATAAATAAAAATGAAAATTATACTTGCGCAAGTAAAGTTGCCTAATGTGAAAGGGGCCTAAGCATATTTAAATTTATGGAAAGCACATCATCTACTTTTACAATAATGAGCGAATTAACTTTTTTTCACTCGACTGAAAAGTTAGCTTTTTGGAGTTGACGTAGTTTGAATATGGGCTCTCGATATGCAAAGTTTCAACTTCAGTTTCCTGATTTTATTTTTAATAAATTATTTTTCAATAAAAGTATAAAAACTTGTGACTTATTCCATATAAAATCAACGAGTGATTGCGCCCGACTCCTTCCAAACTCGATATGGTAGTTAAATTTTGCACAACTAAAATTTTTACCAAAATGTTTAATAATATTGCCAGTGGTTCCTAAATTATGATGCATACAATAGAGATATTTTTAAAAATTTTAAAAGTTCAATTTTTTAGTTACATCATCATGAATTGTGGATTGCAAAAAAATGACATCTATAATTATGGTGACCTTTTTGATTTTTATATCCGTTGAAGCACTATTATAATACCTTTAAAACAAGGCATAAATCATTCGGTTTTAAGAAAATTCTTTATTTTTTCGTACATTGTATCCATCATAATTTGGGAACCACTGGCAATATTATTTGTTTATTTATTAAACATATTAATGCAAAGTAAATTTGCATAATATGGTGTTGCACAAATATGGGCGGAGTGACGTAGACCATATGCCCAAGATGGTATTAACGGTATTTTAAAAGGTTTTGTTGTTAAAGAAATTCCACAAAAAACCGCAAGATTATACGGTTATCCGTGGCAGAGCAGTCAACCAGTGCGAGCGAGACGAAAAACTATCAAAGGCCAAACAACACACACAAGCCTGACCGCACTTAAGAAATAATTACGATGACGCGAGAGATGTTCCCCGAGCCAGAGCTGCTTAACGACTGACAATTTATTAAAAAAATTTGGTACAAATCTTAGTTGAGCAAAATTTTACTACCATATGGAGTTTAGATCGATTTGGGAGGGGTTGGTCCCAAAATCTTGATTTTTTGGTAGGTTTTATATGAAATAAGTCATATGTAGCTACAAATAATTTTATATGTTAATGTAAAAATACTCCCATTTCGAAGTAATTTATAAAAAAAATATTTTTTGCTATGTCCACTGTCTGGACAAATAAATTTAGCAATAATATCGGTATACCGGTGTTATAGACTCTTTAACGGTATGTACCGGTAATACAGATACCGAAATAAAAAATACCAATACCGTTACCGATACCGAAATTTTAAAAATAATTGTACGGGATCAATACCGATTATTAATTTAAATATTCTGTGGTCGCAAGGGATCAGATGACTATTTTCGCCGCTTGTAATTTGAATATAACCGGGATGTCAAGACATAGTTTTCAGTACATTTTTCTGACATTTCAAGTATAAATTTCTGAAAGCGAATTGAGCTGAGTATACCTTATATGAATTTGCCTTGTTTCTAATAAATGGTGTAAATTTATAATTATTAAAATTGTCAAATTTTAGGCGAAAGTACTAGTCGTCAAAATACTATTTGTGCAACCGAAAATCTTCTAAATGACGACAAATCGTCAAATCTGGCAACCATGCTCATATATATGAATTCGCCTTGATTATGACCGATATATTTTAAAAACGACAGTGGCAGTATAATATTGGGAAATAGTAGCAAAGTTATCAAACCAGTATTGCGGCATAGAAAAGCACTTAACACACACTACAAACCACAGCTGATTGCAATAAAATAATGGTAAAAACTGCATGCAGTTGTCAAAATTTGCCACAAACAATGGCTGATATCGAAAGCGAAGAGGTGAAGAACCTTGTAAGTGTTCAATAAAAATTTGTTTTTTTTTTTCTTATAAAATTATAATGATTAATAAAACTTGAATGAAATGAAAAATCATATATAATTGTTTGTGAATATAAAACGAAAAAATTAAATAAACTTGAGCTGTGTGTAAATTAAACTTTTAAAATACATACTTATCTGAAAAATTACAAACAAAAAATCAATAATTTGGTTAAAAGGAAAAAACACCGAACAGAAGCTGAAACAACAACAACCATTGCTAAACATAAATACTCGCACGCACACAAATTTGTTAATAAAATGCTCTCATGAAAAGAGTGTGTGTAAATCACTAACACTAAATTAAATTAAAAACAAGAACAAAATAAATAATAATTTACTATCAGATTTACGAAGTGTTTGTGTTTTAATTATTAACGCAATCTAATTTAATAATTCATTATTTCATTTAAAGAAAATCATAAATTTTGTTAAGTTTTTAAAATTTTATTTAAAAATCACTTAAAATTCAAATACTTTATAAATTTTTTTTTCAAGCAAATTGAATTTGAATGGGTAATGAGGGATGAGGTTCACTCTATATTGAAGAAGTTAAGAGAAATATTAGTGGTACGTAATGGTTATACATGATACATATGTAGGTATTTACTTTATTACGGTTATATTAACATTTGCAATTTTTCAAAGGAATGCGCCAATCGTTTTCCTGTTCCACTGTATGACAATGAAGGCAAACGTACCGAAAAATTTCATTTAATAGCAGCCCACGATCAATTGAAATGTTCTGTTACGTTGACTGGTGATAGCATTACACAAGCGGTGGGTGGGGTTTGATAATATGTAATACAAAATAGGTTTTTGTTCTTAAATGTTAATTTTTCTTTATTATTTCATAACTAGGATATTAGTTTCAAGTTAAAACGTTCATCTAACCAAGTTCAACGTACTGCTATAACTTCTGATGCTCCCTGGAAGTTGCAACAAGTTCAAGATGCTGCCAATCATTTGCAACATGCTATAAATCACATCGACAACGTTGACGATAATTACAAATTTCGGTAAGTTCTTATCCATTCGCTTTGTTTGGTAAGGCTATGCGATCATCTAGAAAATTTAAATATGTATTAAAGAAAGCTCAAGCGAATAACAATATAAAACAGCGTGGTGTCACGGTTTTTTATGTTTTATTACTTGAGAACGGCTTAACCTAATTCAACCAATATTATGCTGTAAATTCCATTTATTATGTATGCAGTTTGCCCAAATTCGTTCGAGTTGTTCATCAAATATGAAAGATTGTGTCTTTCACATGAACAAGCAGTCAGCTTGTCTAAAAATATTTACATATTAGTGATGTGCCGACTACGAATATTATATAGTCCGCACCAGGTCTAACTATCCAATATGCAGGTTTGTACTTTCTAGAATTGTATCTGAAAAGGAACTTCATACTGTTTGTTTACATTAAAGTTAGTTAGTGAAAGCAATCCAAAATCTAATTGTTGTCATTAAACAAAATTTTAAATTGATACAAAACACAAACTGTTTACATGGTAAACCTTTAATCATCTTTTCTCATTTTCCATTTTTAAATATTCTTATATATGTACATAGAAACCTTTCTTGCAGAAGTTGTTCTAATTCTCATGAACAAAACAGTGTCCTTTCAAAAAATATTCCAGCAAAAAATAAAATGAGTACTTCATAATTACTTTCAAAATAGGTTATGCATTTTATTCTGGTTTAAAGAAGTTATTTTTGATCACATCTAAAGTAATGATAAATCACCTATTTTATTATTATGATCCTGTAAAATAAAAACCCAGTATAAAAGTGATGAAAAAAGTAGAAAAAGCACCACAACTACTGATACAAATCACTTCAAACTCCGAGCAAGCCCGTAGGATAATAAAATTTACTGGTTGATTTAAATGCTTAAAAATACAAATTCTTCATCTTCAAAAACGAACAGAAAATGGAACAGGGCAAATTATTTCTTGTGAGACAATTGTTTTAATGAGTAGAATACTTTTAGGAATTAAATGGCTTTCCAAGTGGGTTAATAAACAATGGAATAAGCACCACTTCCTAAAACATTGATTTAAATGCTTTGGAAAAGTGGTTAATAACAACATCTTAAATGTAAAATATATTGGAATTACTTCATCAATAAAAAATCACAGCTTATTTTTGAGTTTTTATACCAAATAAAACGTTAATCTTATTCGCTCGGAGTTTGAAGTGCTTCGTATTAGTAGTTGTGGTGCTTTTTCTACTTTTTTTGCTGGGATATTCTTCGTGGTTCGCGTAATTCGAATTCGACTACAAAATTTTTATAATAGATTAAATAACACTACGCATATTTTTTCATTAATCTAGGACCAAAATTTATTATTTGAAATACGCTAACCTCGAATTGTTAATTTTTAAATTTTTTTTGGCGCACTTGAGGATACAACTAGGGATGCCAATCCCGAAATCCCAGGATTTTCGGGATTCAGGTAATCCCGAATCCCGTGATTTAAATTGTTTAATCCGAGGATTTGCAGGATTCAGTGAATCCCGAAATTGTTTCTTAGTTTTTTATGTTTAATAAAAATAATGCCCCTATTACGGTTTACAACTCAACTAAGTTTAGTTGAAATTGTAACAACTTAACCTTAAATACACTTAATTGTTTTTTGACATACTAAATTACAACTAACTTTAGTTGTATTCGAAACAATGTTCGAAAAGGAAAGGTTTTCATCAATGCTATGGTTTTTGGAACCATAGTTGCCATCACAAAACATTTTAAATAGTTTCAGCTTTGGCCTTGTATTTTTTTGTTAAGATTTCATGTTTTATGCACGTGGCAACAATATTGGTTGACAAATGGGATTGGTTGGATTCTGGAATAATAAAGCAAAGCTAGTACCAAACTCGAAATAAAAACCAAAATACAACTGATAAAAAGCAGTTGTCTCATGGCGAAAAAAGTTTTAATTCATAATAAAAATATTACATCTACAATTAAACTATCCATTTAGTTGTAATTCATAATATGGGCTAAAATTAAATAACAAAGGTATTCACGTCAACTCTTGCAACTGTGTAAAAAACATAATTGCACTTTCTGTCGGGATCAAATAATTTTGTTTAGTTGTCGATAAAGTCAAACATTTACATGTTAATATGTACATACATATACTATACTTGTTTTTTCTTTATTATTAAAAGATTTTGTTAAAATCAAAATCAACATTATTGGTATTGATTTAAAATATTTTTCAATAAAAATTATTTATTGGATTAAAAAAAAGGCAATGTGTAATAAGCTAAGTCTAGACGATATGTTGAATCAGCAAATATATGCTTACATTCATATGCTTAAAAATAACATCAAATCCTGCTGTCAGCATATCGCGCCTTGAGCGCAACATTATCGTAAGCGACATCCGGTTAAATATTTTTATTTGAGAAATTAAGATTTCATGACATAGCTCAAAATTTGAAATTGTCAATATATTAAAATCGCTTATAGTTTCAAAAGTACGGTGGCTGAGATTTTATCGCAAGTAAGCGACACAAATTTATTGGAATATTTTATTTATTAGACAAATTTAAATGGATATATTCACCTAAAGCAGAAGTGTTAACGATTTTATTAGTGAATAAGAATTTAAATAAAAACGAATTTGCACTGTGTATTTGTAATTTTTGGTAGTAATACATATACCCTAATTCTATGTAACTACTTGCATGTGGCAACGGCGGTTATCAAGCGAAAATATTTGTTTTAAAAATTTAATCCACACTAGTTTTTTATAACCGTTTTCCTTATATGTGACTTTCTCCAAGAAAACGGACCTATTGTGTGAAAATAAAGTTTTGAAAAAAACGCATTTAAAAAATAAAATTTTTAAAATTTTTTTTTCTCATTTTTATCGATTTTCCCAAGTTCCCTTTTTTTTACAAAGTAGGTCCCTTTTCTCGGAGAAGGTCACATATGTATACGAAATATTTCAAAATAAAAAAAACAGAAATTAATACTAGTTAATTTTAATTATTATTTTTCAAACTTAATTTGTTTCTATATTTATGATTTGAACGGGCTAAAGTTCGTATCGCTTTTTGAGCCAAATTACATGTGATAATTATTAATGAACAAGTAACATCAAAGTTAGTTGTAAATATTCTGACAACACATAGTTGAACGGCAGCCAGCCGTTTTCGAAGGCCACTAAACCTTCATCATCAGCGTTCTTCTGTGTTGGTCCACTGTGTGTGGTGTCAGTTGATGTAAATTTCTGCCTTATATAAGAAACTTTCTTGCAAATAGAATACGTGAATTGTTTTGATTCATCGTATTTCAATTTTGATAAAAATGTGTTTTGTAATGAAAGCCTAAATTTACTATCTCTAATTTACAACAGACTTAGCATTGTCGTTTATTCTTTACTAATTATGCACATGTTAGTTAATTTGCTTATTTTTGTTCTACCTAAGACAAACTTTTTTGGTTTGTTACTATTAAATATATTTATTTAATTTTTGCCACAGGCCCATGGCTATTAATTTTAATTATTATTTTTCGAACTTAATTTGTTTCTATATTTATGATTTGAACGGGCTAAAGTTCGTATCGCTTTTTAAGCCAAATTACATGTGATAATTATTAATGAACAAATAACATCAAAGTTAGTTGTAAATATTCTGACAACACATAGTTGAACGGAACAGCCAGCCGTTTTTCGAAGGCCACTAAACCTTCATCATCAGCGTTCTTCTGTGTTGGTTAATACTGTTTTTCTTAACGGATACTTAAAGTGTAGTATCGATATATAACAAAATATGTTTCTTCCAGTATGGACCCCAAATTATCTAAGGTTAATTTGAATAAAATACTTATTTAATTGTGTACTTAATGTATCTATTAATTGTGAACTTTGTAATAAAAGCCTGCCTAAGACTTTGGAAACAATTCCAAAGTTAGTAAACTATAGTGACACTGATGAATCTTACGCTGGAGATCATTTAATTGAAGGGCTTTTTGTTGGTGTAAAAGGAAGCAAACTATGTCGGAAAAGTAAACCAATACGCATATTGGCAAAAGAGGTAAAACCAAATCCTTGCGTTGGAAGAAAGTACCAAAATAATTGTGCAGTTAAATTTAGTGAAACCGATATAGTTGAAATTAATGAATTTTACTGGGGATTAGCCAAAACGATTGGCTTAAGGCATATGCAACGAAGAGAGAAATTAGACGTAAGCGGGTTTCGCGTGGCATAAGAAAAGTCTCGTATCGTTAATTTTGGAGGAGAAAAATAGAAGGTATGTCAACAATTTTTATTGGTAACGGTTGGAATTTCCCAAATACCTTTCCGATATAAGTATATCTGATAAATTAAAGAATAATCAATATAAAATTAAAGAAAAAAAGAAATTACATAATAAATGTAGTGAAGAACAAACACGACTTTATTCAAAAACTATCAGCGGTTCCACCCTATTACTGTCGAAACAAAAGCAATAAACTGTATTTATCGGATAATTTGTACAAAATTTACGTGGATGCTTTAAAGTCTTCTCAACAACAAACATTAACCGTTTCACCTAACCTAAAATTTTGTTATATCTAAAGGGCCGTAACGCAATGAATTTTTATCCGATAAACACATTCAAAATATTGGCTGTTAGAAGAAAAACATATCTTTGCAATGGTGCTAAACTTGCTAAATTTTAATCAACAGTTCTCAAGATTCTTACAAAATATCTTTGAAAACTGCAAAAAAACACGTTTTTCGCGAATATCTCGAAAACGCTTCTTAAGAAAAATAAATAAATGCCATATTCATGTTCAGCGACCCTAAATTAGCTAAGAAATCGTCTTATTTTTGAGGTTATGGCAAAAAGATAAAAATTTGTTGCATAGTGTAATTGATAGCAAATATGGAACATTGGAATACAGAAGTAAATATTTGTTGCTCCAAAAGATTTTTAACCAATCTGTTCTCTCTGTGCAGATGTTGTAGCTGAATTTGTTGCTTTTGAAAATGATCACATTAGGAAAAAAATTTCAATAAAGGACGCTAACATAAACACTTGCAACAAGAGGACCATTAGAAGTTTTAAAATACTTATTTAATTTGATGATTCAAAAATTTATTTACACATTTTTACATTTTAAAATATGCACTTAAATTTATGTTTAAAAAAATTTAATTATAAATTTAATTTGGCTTCAAAATATTAAATTTAATTCCGCCAGCAACTCATCCCCCTCTTCGTCTTGCATAAAATTTTGGTTATATCGTCTTTATCCTCATATTTTGGCATATAATCAAACGCTGCCAAGAAAGCATCGCCCTCTTCATCCAGCATAAACTCTTCCTTTTGAAAATTTCTATTGTAGAAATATGACATTTGGTTGTTTGGAATGTCATAATATTCATCTATTTCGTTCTCAAAAATATCTAAAAGATATATTAGGAGGCAAATCATCTTCCGAAAACTCTATAGACAGAGGGATTACAGTTACCTCTTCCCGATTGCCGCAGAACAATCTCACAAATTCGTCCAGCGACATTTGTGAGCCGTTTATTGATACTAAAATTGGGCCGCTGCTCATTTTTATTTATTTATTTACTTCTAGCGTTTAAGGAAATTTTAGTTTTGAAATTATGTAAAGTACACTTGTTACAATAATGAGAAAAATGTCTCGCAGTAACGTTTTATATATATACAGAAAATACGCTTATCTCTGAGAAAAAATTATCTATACTCTGCTTCTGTTGACAACTGATATTGTTTAATATTTCTTACAAAATCAAACAAGAAACAGCGGCCTTTACGCTCAAAATGCAAAAGGTTCTGCATGAATATTCTTATTTGCACTTGCGTCTGAGCTAAATGCTCATAAGAAAAGGTAACCACAGCGAAATCAATTCACCCCTAAATTCTATGACAATGGTCGCATTCATAACACGTAACAGTTGCGCAACCGTTGAGTGTTTGTCTTAGAGTTGAGTAATTTTCCATCATAAAATTTTTTCGCTACCTATAGTCAACACGTTGTGCTCAGCCTGAACAGCTGGTCAAATAGAGCTATTTCTTTTATATGCTTTCTTAGGTGGCAGCAACAAATGTTTATTAAGTTTTACATTACAAATGCGACGAGGGAACGAAATAAAGATATACAGGGTGTTTTTTTAGAGGTATAGAACTTCGAATAGAAATAAAAAAAAGAAAATCGTTTTAATGTCCATCAATTTGGCTTTATTGGAAGGATAATTTTATGCCATTAATGTTTAAATATTACTTCGGGCATGTGGCCGCCGCGGCTGGCTCGAATAAAGCCAATTCTACAGGTCCAATTTTCAACCACTTTTTCGAGCATATGGGGCCGTATGTTGGCAATAACGCCACGAATGTTGGCTTCCAAGTCCCTTAACGTTTCTGGTTTGTTGGCGTAGACGAGCGACTTCACATATCCCCAAAGAAAATAATCCAATGGTGTCAAATCACACGATCTTGGTGGCCAATTGACAGGTCCATTCCGCGAAATTATGCGCTCATCGAATGTTTCCTTCAATAAATCGATTGTGACGTGCGCTGTGTGGCATGTAGCGCCGTCTTGTTGGAACCACAACTCATCCACATTCATGCCATCCAATTCGGGAACAAAGTAGTCGGTTATCATGGCTCTATACCGGTCTCCGGTGGCGAATCGATTCATTCGGGTCCTCTTCAACACTTTGCTCTACAGCAGCAATTGTTTCTTCGGTGCGCACTGTTCGACGTCTCTGCTGATGCGTATTATCACATAGAGTAAACGTAGTGCGAAAACGATCCATGGTTAACCGAATTAATTGCTCTGATGGACGATTATCTCGACCATAAAATGGACGGAACTTGCGGTAAACTTCGCGAACTGAACCATTATTTTCGAAATAAATTTGCACGATTTGCAAGCGTTGTTCTTTTGTCAACCTTGTTCATGATGAAATGGCAAACCAAACTAAATATTAATCACTTGACAGCTGACAAAATTGCCGCCAGTTAAAAAAGTGATGCCAACTTAAAGTTCTATACCTCAATAAAAAACACACAATACAATTACATTATATACATCAAGCCGTTTCTAAAAAGTAGCTGTCAACAGTTGCCAGCAGTTTCACAACTGTTGAGCTCACCAGCTACTTCTTATGAATGCGCCCAATATCAAAAGCCATCTGTGGTGAGAAACATAAAAATATGCTCACCACGGATATTTTCTAATATTTAAAACAACCAACAATGCCATATGTCTTGAGAAATAAGAAACAGCGCCTCCATGTAATGAAAAAATAATTACCAGCGCCATTTACGGTGAAAACATTGAATAAGCTGTTGATAACAACGAACAGCGCCAATCTATTTGTGAATATACAAAAGGTTCGTGTCTGAGATTGAACATGACTACATATTACCTTGGGTTAGTGTCTTTGCTAAACTGTCTGTCCACAAAATGGTTCGTGGCTCCGCTGTTGCGCTCCCAATTAACAACTACTAAAGCGGGAAGTTTTTTAAATATCCCGGGATCCCTCTCCAAGGAAATAATAAAAATTAAATTTGGCAGGCATTTTTTTTTTTTTTTTTTTTTAATGCATGTTTTTTTATTTATTGTATCTTCATATATGAACTAACAATAAGTATTCAAATCTTAAATCTAACAATTAATAGGCCCGACCAATGCCAGACATAACTAAGTGATAGTTGTAAATAATACATAAGTAGTGATAAGCAAAAAAAAATTTTTCAAGCAACTTCATTTGGAGTGTTTAGTATTAGAGCCCTTGTATCTCTCTTTTTTAAGCGGATGTGTCCAGTAAAGTTCAAGATGTTACGAGCAAGCGGATTAGGATGTGACACGAGTTTAGTTAGATATTTGCTTGCGTATTTTGCAATTTCTTCAATCACTAGTGCCATATTCAAATCACGATGTATATTTGAGTACCATGTACCATGGAGCCGATGTTATCAAACGTAAAATTTTGTTTTGCCTTCGTTGAATTCTCTCTACATTGGAAGCAGAAGCAGTGCCCCATAACTGGATACCGTAACACCATATTGGCTTTAAAAGCGACTTGTATATTAAAAGTTTGCAGTCTAGGCTGAGTGTTGAATTTCTGCCAATCAGCCAATGTACCTGAGTTAATTTTAGTTTCATTTGAGTTAACTTATAGTCAATGTGATGTTTCCATGTAAGCCGTCGATCGAGGTGTATACCAAGATATTTCACATGTGAATGTTGAGGAACAACTTGATTATTAATCCGAATGGGGGAACAAGTATCTCTTCTTAAGGTAAATGTTATATGGACACACTTTTGTTCATTTACCTTAATTCTCCATAAGTTTAACCATAGTTCCATCTGGCTAATGTGTTCCTGGAGTTTTCGGGATGCCTCATCAGGGTTTTCGTGCATACTAAGGCAGGCGGTATCGTCGGCAAATGTAGAAGTGTGGATACTACTGCTCACAGGCATATCACAAGTATAAATCAAATATAAAAATGGCCCCAGTATACTCCCCTGTGGCACACCGGATGAGATAGTTTCAGGCATACTCATAAAGTGTCCTTCCACAACTGTAAATTTTCGTGCAACAATGTAACTTTCCAAAAGATTTAGAATGTTTATTGGTAAATATGTCTTCAATTTCAAAATCAGGCCTTCATGCCACACTTTATCAAATGCCTGAGAAACATCAATAAACACGGCAGAACAATACTTCTTTTCCTCAAATGTTTTTCTGATAAATTGAACCAATCTATGCGTTTGCTCAATGGTGCTATGCTGGCTTCTAAAACCAAATTGATGGTCCGGGATGCACCCATTATCAGTTAAAATTGAAGACAATTTTGTCATGAGTAGCTTTTCAAAAAGCTTTGACATTGTTGACAGTAAACTTATTGGCCTATATGACTCAGCCTTGGAAAGATCTTTACCTGGCTTTGGAATCATTTTAACCTTGGCAAGCTTCCAGCAGTCTGGATAATACTCCAGTCGTAAAATGGCATTAAAAATGAATAACAGGATTCTAATTGCAGTACGAGGTAACTTAATCAGCATCTGGTTACTAATTCCATCCATACCGGGAGCTTTTTTCGGGTTGAGTTCGGCAATTAGTTTTTGTACATCACACATCGTAAATTTTAAGGGTCGTGGGGGTAGAGCAACTACACTCGGCAAATCAGCAACACCGGTACATGTATTTGGTGTAAATACGGATTTTAAATGCTCAGCAAATATGTTACCTTTTTCAGTATCGCTTCTTGCCCAACCTCCGGTAGATGTGCGCAGAGGTGGCTTAAACTCAACGGGTGTTTTAAGCTTTTTAGCAGCGCGCCACAAAGAGTAATTAGATGCTGGTGTGACATCAAGGCCTTCCAGATAATTTTTGAAAGATGCAGTTTTTTCAGATGCAAGCAACTCTTGGAGTCGTTTAGTGCACTCTTTAAATCTGATTTTGTGTTGAGGTGATCTGTGCTGTTGCCATTCCCTTCTAGCTCTTCTTTTTTCACGTACGAGATGTTCAACGTCTGTAGAATAAATTTTATTGAACCCAGTATACGGATGGGAGGTAGTGGCATGTTCAGAAGCTTGTTTAATATTCTCGTTAAGATTTGTAATGTTCGATGCAATATCATTGGGTGTTCTTAGCGTAATATTTTCCGTGCAATGACTACTAAGATATTTTTTGAATCCCAGCCAATTAACACGATTTATCATCTTGACATATGGGTGAGGTAAAGCGCTTCTCAGTGGACTACAGATTGTAACGATCGTGGGAGAGTGATCAGACGACAGATCTAGGGAAGCTTCAACGTGAATTAATTCCCTAGAAATACTTTTTATGACGCCGAAATCTATAACATCCGGAATTTTTCGTACGTCAGTAGGCCAGTAAGTAGGCTCCCCACTTGAAATAACATCCAAACCCATTTTTGAAATTGTGTTGAACAACGCCCTACCTCTAGGCGTAATAAGACGCGAACCCCAGAACGTATGCTTAGCATTGTAGTCGCCAGCTGCAACGAAACAAGGTCCAAGAGATTTGTAGAACTTCTCGTATTGGTCCTCAGTGATTGAAAATCTGGGAGGAGAGTAAATTGAAGATATCACGAAATTTGTACAAAAATTTTCAATGCAGATATTTGTTGCTTGTAGATGTTCTTCACAAATGTTGTCAAGAATATAGTGCTTGAGTCTTGACTTTATTAGAATTGCTGATCCACCGCATGCTCTCCCTCTAGGGTCCTTTGTGTCATATAAAGTGTAGCCATTCATTTTAAAGAGGCTTCTAGAAGTCAAATGAGTCTCAGAGACCAACATTATATCAATATTTTTTTCCGTAAGGAAGTGCTCAAGTTCATTTTTATGTTGGCGAATGCCGTTTGCGTTCCAGAAACATATTTTTAACGTGTTCATGGCTTGTTAATTAATGCTTGAAGCAGAGTATTCTGCATTCTCAACATTTCTTGCATCATGGTAGTCATATTTGTTGTAAAGTTGTTTATAGTTAGCACCAGATTCTCAATAGTAGCTTCAAAGCGACTAAAGTTAAAGCTTGAATTTGCATTCGTTGAATTATTTGGCGGTGAAACATTTGGTGTGGGAATAGAACTAGCCTTAGCAGCATCGGCATACGATACACGTGAAGTAACTGGTTGGCTCACTGGAGCAAAAGTGGCGGAGTACGCGTTTAATGGTTGAGCTGGAGCTAATTTAGGTTTTTGCACAACTTGCAGTACCGTGCAATTCACCGCAGATAACACACACTGTAGGTAAATTGCAGTAAGCTTTTGTATGGCCATATTCTTGGCAATTATGACACTGCACGGGACCTGCACGCTTATGTGGCTCTTCAACTGTGATTTTTCTGTATAAAAGGTATTTAAGGCTATAAATAGGATGAGTCTCGTTTTTTTTCAACTGTATATCATTTGGCTCCAGTTCAACACGAAATAGGGGTTGGGGTACTTTTTCTTTGTTAAATATGGTTGATACATTCTTTACCTTAAATCCCTGGAGGACAAGTGCATCTTTTATTTCTTCAGGGACAACATAAGAATCTATGCCCTTCAGTACGATTTGCAGGCCTTTAGCGCTCTTAAGCTGGTATGTGTAGAAGCTTGTTTTATTTGTTTCAAATTCAGAAACCATTTTACGGAAATCCTTTTCATCATAAATTTGAATTTTCGTTTCATCGATGTTGCCACGTTTTATTGGGACAATGTGGAATTTATTTTCACCAATGACCGAAATTAATTTTTTAATAAGGGCATTTGAATTTTTCTCTCTCAAGTAGATTGGTGGCGGCTTGGATGTTTTATTCGAGGATACATCGGGTTTGTCGTTCTCATCTTGCAAAATTTTAAAACGGTTTTGGCGATTAGTTGAGGATGCGCTGTTATCTCTAGACATCTTTGGAGCGGATGAAATTTTTGAAGAATTCGGGCTTCGCCCACGCTTTACCACGGTTATATATCTGTCCATACCGACTTGCACCTTGGGTTTTGAAATACTGTTATCTGTAGTAATAACTTTGTTAAGTGATGAATACGAGCCTGAAGGGGATGATATTACTGACTTATATGAAGAAGTACTAGGCAATTGTAATGTTAATGAATCACTACTATTTGGCATTGGACAAAGCGAAGTTGATCGCTGACGAAAAATTGGTTTTGCCGTTAAAAAAACACTTTCATTAGATTTATTATTTTTATTTTTTTCATTAAGAACTTCAGAACTCTCAGTAAAATAGGCGTTTCTGCCGTTAGAACTCACTTCATAATTTTTTGTATTTGAGGCACTCATATAGAGTATTCCTCAAGGGCACTTTTTGTGTTTTTTTGCTTACGGTTTTTTTGTTTTTGTAATTTATGATTGTTTATTTGTTTTTGAGTTACTCCTATAGAGTATTCCTCAATATCACTGTTTGTGTTTTTTTTTTGTTTTCGTTTTTTTTTTTGTTTTTGTTATTTCCACTATGTAAAAAATATTATCAAAGCAATAAAGCTTATTTATTAAAGTCAGTATGTACCTATTACGAATAATATGTACTACGAATAATTTTTTGTATAATTTTTTGTTTGTTTGTATGTAAGAAAAAACTCCGCTAATCGACTGTTCGCTATGAAGGTACCACGAGAATCTGAGGCATCTGGCAGGCATTAACACTAATTTAATTAAAAAGTTAGTCGTTAAGCAGCTCTGGGTCGGGGAACATCTCTCGCGTCATCGTAATTATTTCTTAAGTGCGGTCAGACTTGTATGTGTTGTTTGGCCTTCGAGAGTTTTTCGTCTCGCTCGCACTGGTTGACTCATGTGCCACGGATAACCGTATAATCTTGCGGTTTTTTGTGGAATTTCTTTAACAACCACGTTGCCTACTTCCTATGTGAAGGCATAGGTCGTGTACAGTCAGTCACAAAACCTTTTAAAATACTGTTAATACCATCTTGGGCATATGGTCTACGTTACTCCGCCCATATTTGTGCAACACTATATTATGCAAATTTACTTTGCATTAATATGTTTAATAAATATAAATATAAATATATAATTAGAAAGTTTTAAACACTAACTAGAACATATCTTATGTATTAATAACACATAAATACTCGTATGTTAATTGAATTTTAAGACAGGAACTTTAGTTTTTTAAATTATAGTTTTTTAATTCCTCAAAGGTTTTTTCCAAAACGAAATACGCTGTTATATGAGATCAAAAAAGTAAAATTACATAACTAATTGTGAAAGTGGTCTAAGTCATATGAATTTATGTTTCGAAATATGAAATAAATCTTAAAAAAGCTTCAATAAATATTTAATAAATATTATATTACTGGATACTAGTAGGACTCTAAATTAAATGTATTAAATATTTCGACCAATGAGATATATAGCTTATACCACTTTGTAAATAATGGCACATATACATATAAGTGAACATAAATATAACATACACTCAAAGAAAAGCTGTAACTTAAAAATAATAACGCGTCACATTAATTTAATAATTTTTAATATAATAAAAAATGTATGTTATGAGATACTTAAAAATAACTAAAATTAATAAATTAATACTGTAAATTAATATTTTTACATATTGAAATAAAAAATTTCAACACGACTAGACTTTCGTAATGTTCCTTTTGAATTCAATATGGGGGTTTTATTGATTTTGAGCTGCTCTTTCCCTGGGTGTAACAGTTAATAAAAACAAACATAAAATACATTAAAATAGATCATTAGATTTTTCTTAAAAAACGCTAGTATCTCGAAAACGCTTCTTAAGAAAAATAAATAAATGCCATATTCGTGTTCAGCGACCCTAAATTAGCTAAGAAATCGTCCTATTTTTGAGGTTATGGCAAAAAGATAAAAATTTGTTGCATAGTGTAATTGATAGCAAATATGAAACATTGGAATACAGAAGTAAATATTTGTTGCTCC
Organism: Tachina fera; assembly: GCA_905220375.1. Classification (NCBI taxonomy): domain Eukaryota; kingdom Metazoa; phylum Arthropoda; class Insecta; order Diptera; family Tachinidae; genus Tachina; species Tachina fera. The sequence goes on from LR999966.1 coordinate 51,800,269, forward strand.
AAAAGATTTTTAACCAATCTGTTCTCTATGTGTAGATGTTGTAGCTGAATTTATTTACCAGAGTTTGTATAAAAGAAGAACAAGCTACATACAAATTCTCTCAGAGAGTCTCTTTGAATTGACCAATAAACGTTTTTGACAATACAGAAGAAAAAATCGCTCACGCTTGGACGTTTAAAATCGGAGTATATTTAAAAAGGTTTCAAATTTAATACGAACAGTGAATACCGCTAATATATTTAAATACTCTCGATATATTCCGATTGTAGGGTGCATTTAAAAAAGTATATAGAATGCGTTTAACTTATTTGTGTTTATTCACAGATTAGGTGTTTAGAAATGATTTCTAAAATTCTACCTGAGTAGAAAAACAAAACTAAATTTGGAATATTATACAATAACTGCCATATTCATAAAAAATATTTCAGGTTTATTAAGGGCTTATTTGACATATTTCATGGGAAATTTGTCAAATAATCCTGTAATAACTATAAAATATTTTTTATGAATTAGACTATAAATACATATATGTACACTTTTCGCAATAAAAAATATTTCTCGTAATTATACGATATGTTTTTCCATGTAAGTGTAGTTAACGCTAATAACGAATAACAAAACACATTTTTTAATGGATTTAAAAAAGGTTTTCGCATATTACGGGAGGTGCTACCTGATTATGCTACTGCTGGGTTTTGTATAAGTTTCTAAGCCTATTACGCTAATATTGTGATTTTCAAAAATATTATTATTTGTGAATTCTCAAATAATTTTTGAAACTCTGTGCATAAGATAAGATGTTTGTGACTCTTCAAAATATGTGGTTGAAGTCTACTGACGATTTGTTAAAGCAACAATGAAATTCATATAGACAATGCTTAACCACCAGAAAATTAATTTAAAATTAAAACACATACATACATATTTATTATTATAAAATAATTTATTTCAAAAGATTCAGTACAGTTACATATGTACAGTGTATGTACCTGTTTTCTCGTAAAATATTTATTTCGAAAATTGCCAAAATTATAAAACCAAAAAAAAGAGATTAGAAATTTTATTTTAATCGTTATAAACCGTATTCAAATTATTCGATTTAAAATATAGCACGGGGTTTAATGTACAACGTACCTTAAGCGGGGTATATATAGTATGTTTTGTAGCTTAACAAACGAAACTCATTTAGGCGACGGTATTAACCAAAAGAGAGTTTCGTTAAGCCTACATATACCTATTCGTTTACTGTGCGCGTAAACATCCCGCCCCCTTGCATGGATGCAACAAGAAGAGCTGAAGAATAACGCAGAAAATAATTAATAATTTTTACAATTCATGTACTTAAGAACTAATTAACAATAAAAAATAGAAAAAAGTAAGAAACTTAAAATTTTAAGCGATGCGTCCTGAGTGGACGTTTATAACGATGGTGGCGGGTGGGTGGTACGGATCATCACGATTACCAGTGGTTTGATGCCGTGAACGTGGTTGTTGACGTTGCTGTTGCCGATGATTTTGATAATTATAATGCTGTTTTCTGTTGCGCCGAGGTTTTCTATTTGTTGGTTGATCTTTTGTTGTTGAAGAGTATGCCCTGGATTTTTTAGAAACGGGTTTTTGCCGAGTGAATCTATGTAGCATCGTGTGATGCTCCTCCAAGCGTTCAGTGCATCGATCCCGACTGTCACAATTGCGCAGAATATGTGTTGTCGCAAAGCAATTGAAACAGTATTTAAATCTTTTAATGATTTTTATACGTTCATCGACTGTCATCTTTTTAAATTTATAGCATTTGCGCAGCGGGTGCTCCTTTTTGCAGATACGACAAGACGGATCCACTTTAGTACTTCTTGGCGTTGACGTAGAGTCTGAGGTGTCCAAGGGACGGTGCACTTCGAAACGTCGGGACTCAGACATATCACTAAACAATGGAAAATAAAATAGAGTACGAATTAAACTTATTCGGATGTAGGTAACAGAACAAGCTTAACAATAGGCCGAGTTATAATGCCAGAAGCTGTTCTTAAATCACAAACACGTGGTCTGGAGTCAGAGCCTAAGTAAACTTTTTCTACTCGTCCCAATCTCCATTCATTTGGCGGCAAGTTGTCTTGACGGATAACAACAACATCTCCTATTTGAAACTCTCTTTTTGGATACTTCCACTTAACTCGCTTGTGAAGTTCTTTTAAGTACTCTTCTTTCCACCGAATCGCAAATTGGTGGTGAAGAACCTTTAGTTTCTGCCATCTATTGGCGTGACTCACTGACACATCGGATAAGTCAGGCTCAGGAGGAGTTAATAAAGGCGCACCAATTAGAAAATGACCTGGGGTTAAAGGAGTGGCATCATACGGACTTTCGTTCATCGGGCAAAGAGGCCTAGAGTTCAAACATGCTTCGATACGTGACAACATTGTCGTAAACTCTTCAAACGTAAACCTTCGAGCATTCGAAACCTTTTTTAAAGGTGCTCCGGGGGGTATAAAATGCCACTCGATTGCACTTAGACGATTTTGTGCAAGAACCTTTTCTTTTAAAAGTGAAAGAAACGTTTTCCTATCGGTCTCGAGAATATTTGAAGCACCAACAAACGCGGTCCCATTATCGGAATATAAATGGGATGTACATCCACGCCGGGAGAAAAAACGACTAAATGATGCCAAAAAAGTTTCAGACGACATATCGCTAGTCGCCTCAAGATGCATTGCTTTTGTCGGGAAGCATACAAAAACAACTACATAACCTTTAGTTATTTTACAACCTCTTCCCACATAAGATTTTATTTCAAATGGCCCTGCAAAATCTAAACCTGTATGAGTAAATGGCCTTGAAAGTATCGTTCTTTCGGGAGGAAACGATGTTATTAGCTGCTGGCCTGACTCTTTTTCTTTTATAATTACGAATCGTTCCACGAATAAGATTCTTTAAATTAGCAATCCAAAATTCCATTCGAATAAGACGCATCATTAAAGCTTGACCAGCTTGAATTGTACATTTATGGACATGTTGCACAAATAACTTTGTAAATGCAACCTCATATGGAATTATCTTGGGACATTTTTCATTATATGATAAGTTTGGGGCTTGAACAAGACGACCATTCAATCGAATAAACCCAGCAGAGTCAATAAAGGGATTCAGAGACAGTAATCGACTTTTTTCCATATTCTACAAAATAGGCCTGCTGGCATATAATAACTAAACGATCTCGTACAAATTTCACTTCTGTTTGAGTAATTTCAAAGCTCGGATATAAACTATTGCGCAAACGGAGAAAATGCAACAATCTAAACCAATATGCAATAACTCGGATTGCTCGGGGTAAATCTGAAAATCTTTTCAGAATATCAATTGGTTTTTGCAGTTCTATTTCCTGCTTAACACATTCTACGAGAGCATGAATGCTAACGGACTTCTGTGGCCAGTCAGCCCTTGATTTAGACAACCAATGTGGCCCATACCACCACAGAGAATTATTTAAATCTCGAGCCAGAGATCCACGACTTGCCACATCCACGGGGGTTATCTTTTGAGTCTACATGAGACCACTGTTCAGATCGTACATTTTTAATTATAAGGGCAACTCTATTCGCAACAAAAGTTGGCAAATCACACGATTCTTTTTTTAGCCATGCTAAAACTATAGTTGAGTCAGTCCAGAGAAAAATCTTATGCTCGGGAAGATTTAACTGGGCTTTTAACGAACTCACCATTTTTGCCAGTAGTACAGCTCCACAGAGTTCTAAACGGGGTAAAGTCTCAAATTTCACTGGAGCTACTTTCGTTTTAGATGCTAACAAATGCGTTGTTATCTCGGACGGGGAAGAGATAGTGCGAATATACATTGCTGTCGCTTATGCTTTCTCGGAAGCATCACAAAATCCGTGAATCTCCACGGCATTCTCCGGGCGAAAATTAACCCATCCAGGCATGAAGATTTTTTCGACATTCGGGTAATCGTCGAGAAAAGAGCGCCACTGAACCAACGTAGAAGGGTTCACACACTAATCCCATTTTGTCTTGTTTTTCCATATTTGTTGCATAATCATTTTCGCAACAACAATTTTCGGGGAAAGCCAACCGGCAGTATCAAACAATTTTGCAATTTCTGACAAGACAGCTCTTTTTGTGGCCACGTTTCCATTAGGGTTTGTTATGAGTTGAAAATAGAAGCTATCAGAATGACCATTCCAGCGCAGACCTAAGGTTTTCGTAATACTTGCATCAGATTTTAGAAAATCTTCGTCAAGTAAATTTTCTGCAGGGATATTCTCTAAAAGACGAATATTATTGGCAGTCCATTTTCGAAGGATAAAACCAGCTGAACGAAGAACTTCAATGATTTCGTCTCGTTTTCTATGCCATCTTCAATATCTTCTAACATTTCTGATGCAGCAGGACTGCTAGCTTTACAATCCTTTGCTAATTGGAGTAAAGTCCTAATGGCTAAGTATGGTGCACAATTAACTTCAAATGTTTAGAATGAACTAAGACGCCGGTACATTTGCTCTATGTCGGCATTAAACAAAACGATAAAATCTCCAACGGAGAAGTAAAATTGTGAGGTCCGTTTGTAATATCGGACCTGGGTATAAAACACTTTTTAAGATTAAGCCGTTTGAGTAACACTATCGGGCTTAATGACAACATGATGAGGCAGATAATAGCAAGTAGCTTCGGAATCAGGGGGATTAGCATCACGCATATGACCTAGTTCAATATATTCTTTTATCACATTATCACATTGTAATTTAAGATCAGGATTTTTCAGTAGTCGAGCTTCATTCCTGACGAATTGAGAAAGAGCTATTTTCCGAGAATTTCCAAATGTTAAACATGTCGGAAACTCCGGCTTAAAAGGTAAAGAAATAACATAACGACCCTCTGAATTTCTGTAAGTTGTAGTTCTATAAATTTTATCACAGAATTCATCACTTTCTGTTAATTGGGCGACTGGGGGAATTTCTTCGAGTCCCAAAAACGAGTGAGCTGATTAGATAACTCAATTTGATTGAAATATGTTGAAACGGAAATAGATGGCCCAGATCGACCAATTTTTCCAGTAACGATCCAGCCAAATACTGTTTTCTGAGCTACGAGGTTGGCATTTGGATGTTTTCTTATTTCTGGAAGTAGTATATGCGAATAAACATCACCGCCAAGGAGTATATCTACGCGAACGGACTTAATATCTGACTCCGAAATTTCGGGAAAAACACTTAAATCAGCGTCGGGGGTATAAGAAGGTAGATGCCCAGTAAGCTTTTCTACTACGTAAGCTTCAGTTTGAATTCTAAAGTTTGGGTTGATTGGCGATCCAATCGATATACGGCAAATTTTCGATGACGTCGCTGTCAAACTGCCACTAAGACCCATGATCTCAGCCATAGGAGCAGATCGAATCGGTATTGCTAGCTTCCTTTGCAATCTTTTCGAAATAAAAGTTGCTTGAGAGGCTGGGTCAACTAGTGCCCTGGCTGAGCTAAGAACATCTTCAGTTCCTACTTCGCAACACGTAGTACCGAGTAAAACTGTGTGACTGATATTCTGTTCCAATTGCGTACTAAAATTTGGAAAGAACGTATACCTGTGGAAGTAGATGGGATATTATCATCACTAGTCGGAGCATTCGTTTGATTATAATTTGAAATAGTCGAACTTCTAGGTATAAATACGGCGGGTGAGTTATTCGGGGGGTTTTGTTGTACCATAGTTTTCGAAGTATTTCTGGCTGCCTGATTATCCTTATGTAAAAGTGAATGATGTTTTTGCTTATAAAACAAACGTGGACACTTTTATAATTTTTAAATTCATGCGATGTCGCTAAGCAATTCGTACAACATTTGAAACGTTTGTCACTCGACATACGCTCCTCCACATTTTGTCGTAAAAATGTAGGACACAATCTTAAAGGATGTTGATCCTGGCAAACAACGCAGCGGCTAACGGATTGCGTAGTCTTAGCTTTACTTGCAAAGCTATTGATTCTATGAGAATCATTATGGGGCTTTTTCGAGCTATTCGAGCTACAGGGGCCAAAATTTTTGTTTTGACTTGAGCTGGGATGCGTCCCTTTTATGTCGTAGACGGATTCTAGAGTCTGATAACGGGTAGTCAGAAATTTATTCATCTCATCCCACTTTGGAACATTTGCATCACGTTTTACGGACTGTTCCCAAAGACTTAAAGTATTATCGGGTAATTTCGTCGAACAAATGTAAACAAATATTACATTCCAACTGTCTGTATTTATATCGAGCAACGACAGATTCGTAATGCAATCATTTATTGTGCGCTGTAACGTTTTCAAATTAGGAACTGTTTCACGAGTAACAGGGGGAATATTGAATAGGGTTTTCAATTGTGCGTTAGTCAGAACACGTTTATTTTCAAATCTGTCAGCGAGATTTTGCCAAGCTGGAGAAAAGCCATCATTTGTCAATGGATAAGTTCGAATAATTTCATGTGCTTCACCCTTTATCTTTTGCAACAAATAATATAATTTCTCTACCGGACTCAATGGAGAGTTATATTTATATAATGCGGAAAACATGTCTCGAAAGGTAGGCCAACTCACGTAGTCTCCATAAAAAATGAATGTTAGGAGCTATAGCTTGGGGTATCGTTGGCTCTATTCAGAGAAATTGATTTTAAGCGCTATACATTTTCTGAGATAAACGAGCGTCCATCCACGTAAATTGTATAAGTGGACATATACTTCTGCTTAATATCTTTCAGAGCTTTTTTTTGATTCCCCTTCTGCCTTTAAATTATCATAGGCCATTCGAGCTTCTTCCCATAAGCGATTAAGTTCTTTTTCGTGAGTATTCAAAGATCCGATTTTGTGTTCCGATTGAGGAAACTCCGCTAAGAAAGCCTCAAACTCGACTAAGCGTTCACAAACTTTGTCAAAACTCGACATTTTGAAGTCTGAACTAAAAAAACTCTAATAAAAAATAACTCAATGTACGACGAGCGTAGAAAATCGATATGTACAACCGTTTTTAAGTATTAAAGTTTTTAACTCGTCATAACAGGCCGAGAGAACCAAATATTTTAAATAATTTTCAACTGAGATAACTAAATTTCGAAACTATTATTAATAATATTTAATTTTATTGAAGTGAATTTACACTGAGTTTCGATTATTCGGAGTTAATCTATAAGTCAATAAAAAACAATATACGTATTTTTAATTAATTTTTTTTTTTGATATTGGGTACGAATACAATTCCAACAATGTATTTATCATAGTATAAAGGCACTTCTGTTAATCGAAAATTTATTTATCGGTAAAATGTTGCAACGAATAAAATTCGAAAAATTTTATAAAAAAACTCGATAATATTTAAAAATAATTCGAATTAGTTACCACATTAAATAGTTTTTTTATTTAAAAATCAAAAATTATTCGAAGGGATTTGTTTTTCAATATAAAAATAGTAGTAACCGGGTTAATCGATTAATTTTATTTTTGCAGCACTAATTAATAACAAGTGTGTAACACATACATACATGTGTACATACATACGTACACTTAAAACATACGGCACACAGTGGCTGAAAATCTTTTTTCATTGGCCAAAATTCTGTAACTTTTGAACTGATCAAAATATTGAAGTAATTTTTATTTTAGTGGATAGATATTTAGTTCAGTTTGACTCAGTTTTAATTACATTAAAATTGATTGAGGACTTTTTAAGGAATTCTAGCTCAAAGTTGAACTTTTGAATTTTTTTAACTTTTAGAGTGAAATATGGGTTTATTATTTTTTTATTAATTAAAAAATTTAATATATGGAAATTAGTAATAATTATAAATATGTTTTGTAATAATGGAATTTATTTAATGTTACACTCAAAAAAAATTTTACACTAAAAAAAAAAACGATGTTGCTATTATTACAGAAAAATTAAAAATTTTTTGCTGTCTAATTTGCAATTTTGTTTACACTCAAAGAATAGTTACACTTAAAAAAAAACTTTAATAATATTATCTAAAAATATTGCTATTACTACAGAAAAATTTATTATTTTTTGCTGTCAAATTTGATCATTTTAAAAAACATATTAAAAATAAAAACTGCAATAAATTTTAATAGCATTTGTAACAATGGTAGGTTCTGTTTATTATTATTTTTTACTAATAGTATGCTTTTCGTACCTTAAATAACAATGAAAGGCAATTATGATTATTATTCATTTGACTCAAATATTGATTGTAAATATTCCATATTTTGTTCTGTGCTATTTCTGTTCTTTAGTAGTTTTTTGGCTTCTTCATCTAAATCCCGATGTTCCACTTTCCATTGATTTCGAATACTGGAGATGAACGGATCTGACGTTGCCAATAATATATTAAATAGATCTTCATTTGTTTAATTTCGTGAAATTTTTCTAGTATTGTGCTCTCTATAAAATCTGTAATCCTTGTTTCTTTTTTCTTGAGCCTCCTCTGATAGATCTCCAAGTGGCACCAAATGATATTTAATGATATCTTCTCCATGATAAAGGATTTTATGAACTGTTGCAGACATATTTCTCCATGGGTAGTTGGTTGTATATATTTTTGCAGTTTCCTTAGCATAATCTCCAAATTTTCTAGAGTCAATTTCTTCATTGCACGCAAGTACTTCTAGGATTATTTTAAACCTGAAAATAAGGTTTAAATCCACTCCTGTTATTTCAGATGCTGTTTCTGGATCTGAAAAGAATCTTCTTGCGGTATTGCCATCATTTGTATTGCCTGACCCTTGTTTTGGCTGATCTATAATCAATCCTAATTTGCGATATTCATCTAGAACATGTGTCTTTTTTGAACTTCTTAACTCTTTGTTGGTTTCGTTGTTTCTTATTGATCCTGAAGACCCGAAATCCAAATCATAACTGATTTTTAGTATGTGTTCCATAAGTCGTATTCTTGCATGTAGTGGTGATAATCCAAATTCATATGCATCGGTATTATCTAATGATTTTGTCGGGACTTGGTTTAATTGGGTTGATGTTGCTTGGCATATAATGCAGCTGGATGCAGCCTTCGTGTTAGTCAAAGCCTGACCTACTTTTCCATCTATCATTGTCAGCACTAATTGGTAGCTTACTTCAGTTTGCTGCCCATCTAACTGTAATTGTAATGGCTGTAGTGTTGCAATTTGGGCCTTGATATCACTAACTTCTTTGTTAATGGCATCATGAGTTTCTTTTTTGAATTCAAATTTAATTGGCCTGCAGTATTTCGTAGAAGATGGTGTCTCATTTTTCCAAATATCCATTGTTTGCGTTGTACTAGTCGAAGGCTCTGAATCTTCCAAAATCTTTTTCAATCGCAAATGGTACAAATGATACCATGAACATATCTGAGTCCGAAATATTTTCACATACAGCTTGTTTGTATTGTTTTTGTCCCGAGGAACCATCACATCCCCATTTACAAAAAAGAATTAACTTTGTGTTTCCATATTTCTTTAACTCATTTCCTGTTATTGATTGTAGCAAGCGTTCGGCTGTGTGATCAAGTAGAGATTGTAGTTGTACCTCTGCCGAAATTGGTGTGATTGTAATAGTGTCCTTTGATGGCAAACAGTCTATTTTAGCAGCGGTTATGTAATGATATGCTGGATACATATTTGACCCTTTTTCAATCGCACGCAGTCTGAGCTTAATATATTGCTGTTTTGTTAATTTCAAATCCAGAAATAATGCTAATGCCTCCTCATTTGTGTACTGTATTGCATCACTCGGAGTTGGTATACTTTTAAGAATCCGTTTTGTTCTCACTGGACTAGCTTTAACAACTTTTTCAATGATATCCACTTTTGATAATTGGTTCTGTGATCGTAATTGATGTAGGAAAGATTCTTTTATATTTGTACAACCAATTGCATCGTTAAAATCTTTAAGTTTCCGCCTCTTAGATCTATCACTGCAGTTGCCCATTAATGATTTGCGTGGTCTTCCAGCCTTATCTTGCTTTGCTGTTTCTGCAGCGACAGTAAGTTGGCCTTCTAACCAGTTTGCACTTTTTATATAAAAGTTTTGTTTACTGTAGCTAACTTCTTTGTAGCGTTTTTTTAGTGCTTTGACGAAATTAGATAATTGTTCTTGCATTTCGGTGCTACACGAATTTAAGTTTAATTTTATTTTAACGTAACTAAGAACATCTTCCTGGTTTTTGTTTCTAAAATACTCTTCGGCCAGTTCTTTATAACTGAAGCTCTCCATATTTATCTGAATATTTTTATTTGTTATATTTTATCCGTACAATTAAAGGATTAACTTATTACTGAGTAATCCCTTATGGAATCCGTAGTTTTATACATTTTTAGATACATGTTATTCACACATTGATCTTCAATTTCATAGCAGGTAGTGCTTAAATTGAACAAAACTGCACATGTTATTCAGACCGTAATATCAGGTAAAACTGATTAGTATCTCGCCAATATGGGGTTGTTTTTTATCTTTAGTGGTTTAATGTCGCCATTATTGTTATAAAAATGTTTATGACTTTGGTTGACCCTAACATTTGATATCAGGTAAATTCAGAAAGAGATCATATGTTTACTGTAGAACCTATTGTGATAATTTTATGACTTATTTTTTGCTGATCAAAACAAAGCCATTAAACCCTTTCGCAGGTATTATATTTAATTTTTTTCGTTTTACGTAGTCTAAAGTAAAAAAAAACAAACTTTTAGGCAAAAAAGTGAAAATTTAAGACACTATTGTATACGAGTACTTATAGGGCTGTTTAAATTAATTTGAATTTTTTTTAGAGTAATTTCATTAAAATGAAAAAAGTGTTCTACCCACGGGTCGTCACGGGTGCAAAAGTATATATAGCGTTAAAGAGGACACTTTCACCTTTCTCCTGGTGGTATACGTTTCTTGTTCCCTTTTGTTCCCTAGAAGTTCTATTCCACTAAAATTTAAATTTGAGAAAAATATAGTAGTTTCATAAATATTTCATAACGCCCGTAATATTAAACGCTAGAGCTGTGACCACTTACAACAACTAAAGACTATAGTCCTACCAACATTATAAAAAAGACCGCAGGCCGTTATCGATGATAGCTTGCGAGTAGTAACCATTTATTTTTGATAAAAAACAAAAGAAAAACACCTTTTTCTGAAATTAAAAAAACGGTTGAGTTTGACAGCATGCCACGCCCACAATTATCAATAGTTTAACCTAAGTTTTTGGCTACCTTAATCTGGATATATTAGCTACAAAAAGGCGTAAAAATTTTAAAAATCGGTGACAAAAAAAAATTAGACTTTTGGCCAATGAAAAACGATTTTCAGCCACTGTGCGGCAGTAAAAACAACTCTTTTTGCAATGCAATTTATGCTAGGAACACAATTGGGACGAACGACGAATTTTGTCCAGGTCGACGAATTCGTCGATAACCATTCGCTGCGTTATATCGTCGTGTGAAGCACAATAAAGACGAATTTACTCACCTATTTCTTCTCTCATATTTTATAAAGTTGGTTGTTGTATGTACAAAAACAGAGAGAGAGATAGAGAATTTTCTCTCAATTTTGTTTTTTCGTCGTTCGGCGGCATACAAAATAGAAATAAATCTATCTCAGAGTTCGTCATGCACGACGAATTTCGTTTCACGGCGGTGTTGTGTTCATTATCATATGCACAAATGTGTTTTATTTTTTATGACGAAAGTTCGCACCGAAAAATTCGTCTTTCGTCCCAGTTGTGTTCCTAGCAATACAGAGAATATTTTGAAATAATTTTCTTTGTATATATTGTTTTTTTTTTCACTAAATTTCACGGATGTATGTAATGTCAATGTAATAATTATCTGTCACGGATAAAACAAATAATTAATATACAACACTATCTTTTAAACTTTTCTTTTAATTCTCTTTATTTTATTTAACAGCGAATGCACTGTAAGAGAACGATTTATCGAAGGAAAAAAATTTATATAGGTTATATGCATGTATTTATGTACTAATAAATTTTTTATTTTAACCGCACTTGTTTTAATAAATGTAAGAGAATCGAAAGTATATGTATATAGATATATTTCGGTAGCAAATACAAAGAGAAAAATTTCGCGGGATTTTAATTTCTTGCAGTTTTTGTGCACTTGTTTTGTTTTTGGTGATTTTAAATATTTTTTAAACAGCGTTTATGTACATATACATATGTATATGTCTATATGTATGTATGTATGCATTTACTGATTATGTAGTCACTCACACTTTATGTACTATGTATTTATGTAAATGTAATATATTTACTTTAATTTTCACACAATAACTGTCTTACCTTTATTTTAAAAGGTTTAAATTAAATAAAAAACTGGGGGGATAAAAATCTGCACACTGCATGAACTTACGGGAGGAAACCACAATTCTTTCTGGAAATAAAATAATTTTCGAAATAAATTATTTTACTTTGCGAGTGGACTGTAAATCCGGTTCGATTGGACCAAAATGTTTTCTCGTAAAATATTTATTTCGAAAATTGCCAAAAATATAAAACCAAAAAAAAAAGAGATTAGAAATTTTATTTTAATCGTTATAAACCGTATTCAATTTATTCGATTTAAAATATAGCACGGGGTTTAATGTACAACGTACCTTAAGCGGGGTTAACAATAGTTAGCAAGTTTATTGCTAAGCTGATTAGTTTGTCGGAGGACGCGACGAGGGGAAAATAAACGAGTACTCAGCTTCATGTACTGTCAATACGTTTTGCTTTCTCACTCGTAATGTTAAAAATGCACACATGAATACACAAAACTATGCATAAAAAATATGTGCTCAATACTAAGACTTGCATTGTGTGAACGCGGATGAAAGTTCAAAGAAGAGAAAGGGATGATGTTATTTGTTCATTAATAATTATCACATGTAATTTGGCTTAAAAAGCGATACGAACTTTAGCCCTTTCAAATCATAAATATAGAAAAAGGGATAAGTTTAGCAATGAGACATGTGTAGTCTGAACTGGGACTAATTCTACTTACAAGCAAAACAAATATTTGAAATATATTTTTTAAGCATTTTTATTAAATATTTCTGCTCATATTAATAATGTATCCTAACAAATTTTTAAAGTCATAAAGCTCCCGGTCATACCTATTTGGATAATAGAAACTCTTATTTCTTTCGATTCAAATTTTGAAAAATTTCATATAATTGCAGATCATCCGAGGAAGTGTTGCAAATTATAACTGAACTTATAGGAGCCCTACAACGTGGCCGTACTAGTCTAATAATACCAAGAAAAAAATCAATTGAAGACTTAATGAAGGGTCGCAACATGGTAAGTTGATTTTTGCATACATACTTAAGGCTGTGATACACTATCATACACAGTCATTCTATCTGTCAAAAGAAAACGTGTGTGCTCAAAAAGTATGATAGTGTGAAATTTTACATGTATGACAGATTTTTTGACAAATCTGTCTGATTTCCAAAAGTTTAAGAAAATTTTCATAAAATTATAATTTCTATTAGATCAGGGGGCAAATCACGGCACTCGAAATCGAGTGCACGTTCGTGTAGAGAATTATTTCGATGGCTACAATTTTTTGGATCACGGTATTCGATCGTATTTTATGTTACCTACTACTATTTTTTACATTGCTGTTAGCATAAGAAAATAAGAAAAACAAAATGAAAAACAAAACTTTTTTTGGTATTTGTTCTGGAAATGATTTTTCCCTTATGTATTTTTTTGCACTGCCTATTGGACAATATTTGTATTGATATTCACTTTCCTTAAAAACAATTAAAATTAAAGTAAATTATATTTTCTAAAATAATTGTTCGAAAATATCCGGAAAATACTTACCTATATTTTGATTACATACTTCTTTCTTTTTCCTTTGTTTTGTTTCTTTGGTTTGTTTCGCGGCAAAAAGCTAAGAGTTTTCTTGTTTTCGATAGTAGACTACCAATCGAGTGCAACTTCGAGTAGATACGTTTCGTTAACGATTGCCGTGATCCACGTTAACAACATTTCGAAGACAAAGTACTCGATTTCGAATGCGGTGATTTGCCCCCAGAGATGCATTTTGTAAGGCAGTTGATAAGAAAACAGCAAATTCTGCATCATTTATTTAAAGATAGAGAGATACATTTTGAAAATTACATTTTGCGTTATTATTTCTTAAAAAATGCAAAAATTAAACACAAAAATTATTTTAAATGTTTTTGCATCTTTTGTGTGGAAGAGTGTGGCACCTATAAGAGATTTTGTTGCGATTTTTTGGAGTGTGACAGAATTCAATCCGATTTTCCAGTGAATGAATCGTACGACTGTGTCTGATAGTGTATCACGGCCCTTACATACATACATTTCTTCTACATACATATTTGCAATTTTAAAATATTTCATAAATTCAAATTTAGAAATCCTTAACACCCAATCTACCAGAAGATCAAGCAATATCATTTTTCTTACAATGTCACAAATTGATAATAGCCGTCTATCAATTACTGAATGTCCAGGGCACCATGAAAATGGAAGCAACTCAGGCAGAATGCTCGGTAGGTTGGCTTAATGATGTTTTAGTATTATTTACCGTAGGTTTGACGTTATGTCAACAGCTCAAGGATAAAATGAATGCATTTAAAATGGATACTACAAGTTAGTAAAATATGTATGTTCGTACATAAATGTAAATTAATTTTGTTTCTATTTATAATTAATCATGAAAAAAGCCAATATAATACATAAATTTATTTGTATGTATGTTACTATTAAATGTACTTAAAGAAAACAACAAACAGTATGTGAATGTATTAAATATTGTACTTAAGTTCTAAACACACGGTTAGTTAATAAGTAGGGAAAGGATTTTCATGCATTTAAAATCACGTTTTATGTACATAAAATATGCAGTAAAAATATAAAAATATGTATTTAAAACTAATAAAATATGTATTTATCAAAATATTTTTAAATTTAAGCACATTAGAAACTAAAAAAAATCAGCTTCAGTGGTTTTTAGCTTACATTTTGACATTAAAAACTTAAAAAACATAAAAAGCTCAGCTTCAATGCTTGTTTAACAAATATATTGTCAAATCATATGGAATTCAAAATACGAGTAAATTTCAGTCGAACTTTTATTTACTTACATTAATGAATAAATGTTTATTTTTAAATTGTCAAAGGTAAATCTTTGACGAATTTTTCTGAAAAAAATTTCATTTAATAAAAATTATTGGTGCCCATTTAAATGCTTCTGTTTTGTTGCATATATTTCAATTTATTTTTTACCGCATCTTCAATTAATTCAACTTGAGGTGTTAAAGTAACGAAAGTCTCTAATTGGGATACTATATCCCAAGAAACAAGAAAGCAATACTATGTGTGCACAAATATCAATTTAGGCAGAAGGCTGTCGGATACTATACATATTTCTAAATATTAATAAAATGAAAGAAATTTTAAAGTAAAAAAACTTGCCCCCATATGCAAAAATAACGTGTGCTTCAAGTGTACGTTAAAACCAGTTTTTGTATGAAAATTTTGTTTTAACGTACACTTCAAGCACACGTTTTTTTTTTGTTGCAAATAGAGGAAAGTTTTTTGACAAAAATTTATTTAATTTTATTAATAGAAATATAGTATCCGACAGCCTTCTGCCACGTCCACCCATCTAGTTACTGTAGAATGTATCCGTATCGTATCACTGGATATTTTTCATTAAAGGCTGAAACACTCAAAAAAGCTTTCAAAAGCACTTTATATTCACATGAAATTAATGCGGTTTAAAAGGTATATTATACCATGCTCTTGTTTCTTTCTTTAATTTTTAATGGTATTGATATTCTTGATTTAAGCCAAGGTATTGAACTTTGAGTCCTACGGTGCTTTTGAATATCGATTCATATCGCAAGAAAAGGATCGTAAATTTTTCTCGTTTTCTCCTTTTTGTTCTTACACAGTCGTGTATATATATACTTTACAACTTTATAAAAAAAATCCAAAATTTGATTTATAGCATGAAAAAACTAAAAAATTTATTAAAAATATACATTTATGATGAAATATACAAAAATATGTATTTATTATAAAATATGCAAAAATATGCACTAACAAATCGATGCCATTTTGTTGCAAATTTGTTGATGCGCAAAGATATTTTATTTATGTTGATCTACGACCAACGACAGAAAACATGTATTTACATGAAAATCCTTTCCCTATTAATAAGATATCCAAAATTAGAAAAAGGAAATTTACATGTGTACTTATATCCTATACGAAATTGGTTTAGATATTTAATCCTTTCTAACTACTAAAAATATTTATTTTAGACAAAAGCAATTTATTTCTTTATTTTATATACATACTTATAGAAGTCATAAAAAATAATCCTAGTTAAATATAAATAAAATACATATGCATTGATAATAAAATTTGTTAGTAAGTAAAGTTAATGAAATATGTGGCAATTTACAATGCATACAATAATGACAATAACATTTAAGCGAAAATGATTAGATAAAAGTAGTATCTAACCAAACAAAAACTAGTATTGAACAAATGGGTGTTAAAATTGTTTGTTGAAAATATAAACCTCTTACTCGAAAATGCTTTCAAAAATTAAATTTTAACATAAAAATAAAAAATTCGACTCGAGTTTTGTTAAATATTTGCCTGTGTATTTTGTAACTTCTTCACTCACTAATGACATATTTAAATCACAATGTAAATTTGAATTTTTGATGTACCATGGTGCCGATGTTATAAAACGTAAAACTTTGTTTTGCCTTCAAATGTTGAGAAAATTCAACGTAAGCAAAACAAAATTCTTGCGGTTAAAATATGTATGTATTTATAATAATGGTGGTTTTACTACTCGTTTGATCCATCCGAATAGGAAGAGGAAGTTAAACTTTCAAAAACATTTAAGTTCTTAATATAATAAGGGTTTCATGAGAACTCTTAAAATTACCATTTGTGCAATTGGCATGTTCTGTTCGTGCACATATGTACATATGTGCCTTTAATTATGAAAGTGGTATAAGTCATATTTTGCACTGGTCGAGATATTTAGTAGATTACATTTGAACAAATCAAAAAGTGTTTTTATATTATGCAGCATTTTAATTTAGAGATGTATTAGTATCGAATTATTTAAATTTATTTAATAATGTTTAAAAATTTATGGAAGTTTTACAAAGATATTTAATATTTTGAAGCATGTCTTAGACCACTTTAATAATTAAGGACACATAAGTAGTCATCTGTTTAAAAAATACATAAAAAACGGTGCACTCGAAGACCCAATTGAGTCCAATGTGATAACCAGTTAAACAATCAAACTTTAAACGAAAATTACTCTAACCAGCCAAAAAATGTGTTTTAAGGGAAAAGGAAAAATCCGTACCAAATATAAAAACCGAAACAGGTTGAAAAAATATCCTATATTTGACGCTGGTAATGTACCTTTCCGTTGGTGAAAGAATTTTCAAAATCGGTTTAGCACAAACGAACTCACTTTCATTTATTAGCAAGGATTCAGAGTTGGGCAAAATACATGGCTTGCGATATTTAAAGTACAAAATACTTGCTGGTCATGTATTTAAAATACAAAATACTTTCAGGCTATGTATTTAAAATAAAAAATACTTACACGTCATGTATGTATTTAAAATACAAAATATAAAATACTTAAATTTTTTGTACGTATTTTAAATACAAAAAAAAAATAGACGAATTGTTAGCATCCTTTTTTTGAAGTCGGTCAAAAATACTTCCACATCATTTATACATGTATATATATATACTCCTTTATTTGTTTACATATTTTACAATATTATGTATTGTATACTATACTAAACAAAAGATTCACGCGGGGCGTTATTTATACATGTTCATACACAGAAAAAAATTATTTGTAAATAAAATTTATTTTTTTGTTATATCAATTAAATAATTAATTGATTTGGAACCTACAATGATTTTTTTAAATACAATTAACGAAATTGTAAGTTAAGGGAAAATCTAAAAATATTTTCAATTAAAAATTAAAATAACAACAAATAGTTTGTTAAAATTTATTTATTTTTTTAACATTTGTTTCTGAATTGAAATAATTCAATTGAATTGTTAAATTTCCGTACAAATTTTGATTATAATTATTGTTATATTAACAATATTATTTTTATACACAATCACAATCCTCGAAATTAAATTTTGCTTGTCTGCGAAAAACACTAAATTAAATGTCTTTGCGTGGAGTTGAACTGGCAACATCAGGGATAATAAACCAACTTTCTTACCTCTCAGCTAAAGAGCACAAAATTATGAACACATTAGATACACAAAACATGAATACACAAAAAACATGATTTCATGTTTTTTCTACATGTGTTCATTCCGTTATGATATAAATTAACAAATAATTTTGTTGAATAATTTAATTGACTACAAAAATTTAAATTTGTTATATTAACAATAATTATTGTTAATTTTTAAATTAAATGTTAACAATTTGTTTTGCTGATTACATTTCGATGATATTTTTTTCTGTGTATGTATTTAATAGGATGTTAAATTAATCTGATTTTTGTTTTAAACGGTCATTCACTCGATTAATGTAATATTTTGTTATTGGTTTGACGAATGACACGTTATAAATTGATCAAAATGAAAACACCAACAATTTAATGTATCTTGTAAACTATGTATTTAAAATACAAAATACTTGAATGTCATGTATTTAAAATACAAAATTCGAAATACTTCTACTTCATGTATTTAAAATACAAATACAAAATACGTATTTGTATTTTAAATACGTATTTGAAACACATGTCCCACCCTGCAGGGATTACGCTGTGTGACAAAAAATAATATCTGCGACGTGTTACTATTTTTCTGGTAGGTATGTCGAGTATAATAAAAATCTGGTGCTTTACTCTATAATTCGAAACGAAAGCAAATGCTTTCGAATTTACATGTTATAAGCATACAAATTCGACAGCAATTTCTTTCGTTTCGAATTACGCAGTAGACCCACTGAAATTTTCCAAGCAGCCCAAACTCTTGAGATACGGTAAAAAAAAAGTTGTACCACTGAAAAATGAATTTATACTTGAGTATATCAAATACTTATGATGCTGCTGCAGTTTGGAAAATAATTAACCCAGTCAGTAATTTATGTTATTAGTGATCATATTCGAGGCATTTTCAACTCTGCGCGTTTTTGAGTCGAAAATTACTGTTTTTCGGGAGAAAATGCTACCTTAGCCACGACTCTTCTGGAAGAGTCTTTTACGTTTCGCGTTTCTGATCAATTACTACTCATTTTCAAAATAGTTTGGGGGAGTACTTAGAAGTAATTGTGGATCTTTCCGATTAATTTTTTAGTTTTTTTTATAGAATTTTTTCTTTAGCCATGCAAACCATGGTATAAATATAGAAGGTACTTCCATTCTCTAAATTTTTCTTGACATTCACCATCTGACTAGTATAAGTACAGAGTGGCACAGAATGACCGAGGGGGTTTGAATACCTTATAACTCTTTTATTATAATTTTTGTTTTTCTTTTCAGTAATTTGCAAAGACTTTGGAAATTTAAAATGGAACCGTGCTCAATTCAACAACTATATCTCAGACCAAAAAAATGTACAAAGCAAATTTTTGAAATTCATACATTTACCTAATTGTGAATAAATGATCTATCCCTTTTTTTGCTCATGAGTTATGTGACTTTACGCGAAAGTAATTAGTTTTGGCACTTTTTTTCATTTTGGATTTTTTATGAATTTAAAAAAAAAATATTTAAATTTTTTCACTACAACGAGTGAAGGTCTATGTTACTATTTTCGTTTAAATTATGTTATGATATAATTTGTAATTGTATTTGTAACATTTAATAAATAAATAAATAAAATAAAAATATTTAAATTTTTAGACAAAAAATACTTCTTTCCCTTCATACATTAATTTTTAACTTCGAAAGTGTTGCACATATAGGAAAACGGTATAGAAACAGATTAGAGAAATTGTAATTCTTAATTTTTCTAAATTTGTTTCATCAAAATCGGACAAGTGGTTCTCGAGTTATGTTAAACTACGTTTTTGCCAAAATGTTACAACTAAGCGAAAAAACATCAAGATGAGGAAAAAATTTAAAAGGTCATAAAAAAAACTGACACATACGAACGCCAAACCCTTTGAGGGTTTTACTGTACTGACCTAGTACCATCACCCTGACTTGAAATTTCTCACCCCCAGATTGGCTGTTGTACTGTGTAATTAAATTATGAATAAAATCAAGATTTTCTTCTGCATTTTGACCGAAATAAATTGCTGGTAATCTGTCGGTTTCAATTGTTGGACAAATTCCCCAAGTCTTCTTTACAAAATACTAGAAAGAAAAATAATGAAAGAATTATAATAAAATTCAGCCATTCTGGGCTATCCTGAATTATGAAGTTTCCGGTAAAATCGTGCTACCGTATTAACTTAATATTTCCACTCTGTTTCCTGTTTGAAAGTTTTATAAAAAAATTATTTCAAAATTGTTTTATAAAATAGAGTATATATGTATGTATAAATTTAAAATTTAGAGAAAAAAACATTCGTGATTAAAAATATTTTATTATCTGGAAAAGCAATGAAATGTATTGCAATCAAATTAAATTGAATTTACATATCGAGAGTCTACATTCAAAATACGTCAACTCGAATTTGGTAAAAATGAGTTGCCGATGGCAAATAGCTCCCCTATGGAATATTCATCTGTAATATAAATTTCGAATCAATAAAATTATCTTTTCACGTTTGTATATTTTTTGTAATATTCATTTGTATATTCATGTAAATTTTCAAAATTTGTAAGAAATAATTAATTTGTTTTAAATCTACTACCTCATATATTATTGCATTTGACATAATGAACACGAATCTGTTAAGGATTTTAATATCCTATGGCTAATTTTTGAGATATGACCACTTTTAACATATTAGTATAAAGGCGTTCCGATAAAAAAAATATATACGTATGTATAACTTTTAACTTGTTAATCGAATATAAACATACAGGCTTATTATAATCAGCAACCATCAACTGGTTGAAAAGTGAAAAAATTTGTCAACCATAGTTGAAATCTAGGCGCATGGCAGTGCGCCAGTCCAAGTTCCGGCCAATGCACGCATTGTGTATATTTACAGGAAACCATTCGAGCTGTTTTTACTCCCCTCATAACTTTTTTTCCCGCAATCGTAAAATTATAAAATTTAAACCATAATTAAAATAAATTCATGTTATCTCATATGCGAAGTTTGAAATGAAAGGTTCCGAAAATATGGAGGTGCAAAAAGTGCATATTTTAAGACATACTCACTGACTTACTCATCAATATTATGAAGCACTTCCGCTATAGCTACAGATCTGAAATTTTGTACACAAGTACATCTAGGAAAGCGATGAACTAAAAAATCTGAAAACCCGAAAATTTCAACCAGAGGCGGGGCTACGCCCATAAAAATTAAACTTTGTGCTAGTGAGCTGAAATTTGATACACAAGTAGAACTATATAAGTTATCACCTAGAAAGATCTGAAAACCCGAAAATTTTTACCAAGGGTGAAATTTGGCACACATGTTACAATAATAAAAGGCTATACATTTTTATAAAAAAGTGGGCGTTAACACGCCAGTACAATTTAAACCTAATTCATGTACTTCGGTCCAGTAAATTTAAATGTACTATTTATGTAACTATTATTATCCGTTTCCAACGAAACTAAACAGGAAAGATAAACACTAGCCAAAAAAAATTTGGATTAAAAAAAATGGGCCGAACGAAACACGCCCATAATAATAAAAAATTTAAATTTGCGCTATTGAGCTGAAATTTGATAAACGAGTAGTTATAGATTACAAAATTACTAGAAACATCTGAAATCAAAAAAATTTTACCAAGGTGGGTTGGGCTGCGTCCATAAGGCTCAGAATTTAAAACAAATCTAAAGCCTTTAACTGAAGCGATGTTATTGAAATTCGGCATACATGCTGCAAATAATGCAAGGCTATAAATTTACGTTGAAAAAAGTGGGCGTTAACACCCCCATAAATTTTAAGCCTACTATTTCATATACATTTGAATATACTACATATTTATAAATTTATTACTCTCCGTTTCCAACGAAACTTGACAGGAAAGAAAACTAGTGGCCAAAGAAAATCTTGAGATTGAAAAAGTGGGCGGTATCGCGCCCATTAGAAAATATAATTAAAATTTGCGCTATTTAGCTGAAATTTGATAAGGAAGTAGCTCTAGATTAGGAACAAGCTAAAAAAAACTGAAAATTATAGCCAAGGACGTAGCCCCGTCGTCCAAACTGCTCCAATGCGTTTAACTCAAGCGATTTTATTGTAATTTGGGTTACATGTTGCAATAATACAATGTTATAAATGTTCTTTAAACAAAATGGGAGTTAAAACCCGACAAAATTTGCATTCCTATTTCATGTATGTACTTCGATTCAGCACATTTAAATATAATATTTATGTATTCATTATTACACGTTCCCAGCGAAAATCAACAGGAGAGATAAACACTCGCCAAAGAAAATCTTGAGTTTGAAAAATTGGGCTTGATCACGCAAATAAGAATAAATAATTTAAAATTTCGCTAATGAGGTGAAATTTGATAGACAAGTATCTCTAAGCTAGAAACTAACTAGAAAAACCTTAAAGCCAGGAAATATAGCCATAAGGGCGGGGCTACGCCCATTAAGCTTAGAACTAAATCATGAAATTTAAATTGTTTTATTGAAATTTGGCATAAATGTTTTAATAATGAAAGGCTATAAATTTTCCTTTAAAAAAGTGGGCATTAACATGACAATAAAATTTAAGTCTCTTCTTTCATGTACTTCGGATCAGCACATTTACTACTTATGTAGATATTATTGTTCGTTTTCATCGAAAATTGACACGTATGATTGGCACTGACTAAAAATTTTTTTCTTTTAAAAAAGTGGGCAGGAATACGCCATAAAAATAATATAATTAAATTTGCGCTAGAGAGCTGAAAATTGATACGCCAGTAGGTCAAGATGAGAAACCAACTAGAAAAATTTAAAAAGACAAATATTTAAACCAGGAGTGGCAGGGTCCACGCTAATACTGTACTGAAGCTTTTAACTGAAACTTTGACTTAAAACTATCATCTTAAAAAGAGGAGGATGATAACTGAGCGCTGCTCATAACAAAATCTTGCCTTTAAGAAAGTGACGGAGAGTGGGTAAACACCCGTAATATTTACGCAAACGCAATTTAGTAAAATGCAGGAAAGTTCAGTAAAAATTTTTAAAAACTTTTGAGTACGCGAACGCAATTAATGTTTGGAACAAAATCATAAATCAAATACACGAACCTTCTAGCATAGACAATAAATAATAATTGTTTTGAAGAATCACAACTACGTTTTTTTTTACAAGAATTGGGCATTAATTGTTTAATTTATACATTCTGTATTTTATAAAAAAAAATTAAAAATACGGTAGCATGCTTTTATCGGAAACTTCACAATTTTTATACTTGTCAGATGGTGAATGTCAAGAAAAAATGTGAGAATGGAAGTACCTTCTATATTTATATCATGAATGTAAGTATGTATTATTCTCTTTTAAGTTTTTCTTTCTTAATAAAAAAAAATTAAAATATAAACTCGAATAAGTTACGCAAAAATTTAAAAAAAAGCTTTAACTTCTCTAACAGACTTAAGGCTAAATGTTAACAAATATTAATAGTGCTTACATTATTTTAACTTAAATTCGTATTGAATATATTTACTTTTCACAGATAAAATTTTAGAAAATTATAGTTAAATTAAAAAATTAAATTAAAAGTTCTTGAGAAGTTTTAATATATTTTAACTAGTAGACATATGTAATTTTAAAAATAAAACAAGTTGTTTTTATTGATAAATTTCTCTTTTACACAATATTATGTACTAAAACAACAAAAAAATGTATTCCAAAAAATGTCAAATATTTATTTATTAAAGAAAGCACTTTTAAACAAACCTTTGCATTATACAAATATATACAAAAATTACAAGAAAAATAATTATAAAACCCACAACTGTTACTATTATTTAATATTCAATTCACTATAAAAAGTAATAATAACAAAGTAAATATTCAAAGTTACAATAAAATGTTCAGAATCCAAAAATCACTTGACTCGTCTTAGTCTTCCTTATTCAATTTTTGCTTTAATATACTTAATTGAGTCAAGCAATTGTCACGATAGTTTCTGCGTTCACTCAACTTGCCCAATGGTACCATTTGTTCCAACTGCTTAGAAATTTTTGCAGCCGTAGGTCCTTCCATTTTGGGTGTGGGTTTGAAAGTTTTGCTTACTGCATACATTGTATTTGCATAGCGTTCAAAATAATTCGTCATGCCCTCGGCATTAAGATGAGCAGTTTCCAGTGGTCCCAAAAAAGCATAACGCATACCCAAACCATCCGACATAACACTGTCAACATCCTTGACATCCAACAAGCCATCGTTAATTAAATGCCAGCATTCATTGAGTATAGCATATTGGATGCGATTGAGAGCAAAACCCGCAACTTCGCGGCTCAATGTTACGGGCTTTTGTCCGATTTCTTCCATCAAGGCACGAGTTTTAGTCACAACTTCTGGCTTAGTCCATGGTGCTGGTACTATTTCAACTAATGGTACATAATAGGGTGGATTTACTGGATGTGAAACGAGGACCTATGATAGAAAGCCGAGATTAAAAAAACTTGTTTAAGCTAATTGTTTCATAACAAAACATTAAACAATTAAGAATTCATTTATTATGTTTACATAAAACTTATTAAATACACTGGCACATCTCTTTGCGAAAATTGACAATGATTTGAAATCAAGCTCTTTCTCGAATAATAGACGTCTTAAAATAGTTTGTTAATAACAACTTACACAACAAAAGAGCAAACTAACGGCACTGTTTTGTAAACCGAATCCGAGTAAATTTCTCGGTTTCCAAAAATTAATAATGCTCCTGCAGACGTGTTTAAAATCGTACACAATAATTTTCTTTTTGAGTACTATATAATAAAAAAATCTAAAAAAAATATTTCTATTGTCCGAGTTAGTTTTCTAAAATCGTGCGATTTCAAATTGATCGGTTTACTTAACAGGGCCGTAAATCAGTGATGGAAAATGTGGCAAAATTGTTCCATTTTGGACATTTTTCGATGTTGCCTGGCACTGTGTCACACGCTCCTTTTCTGGAACTTTTTGTCCATTAATATGGAAACTTTTCTTAGGACGGCTTTTCCACACGCAAAGTCTTCAGTTTGTAGGAGAGAAGGGTGAAGATCTGTCATTCTCTTTCTTTCCCTTCTTTCCTACAAACGCAAAACTTTGCAAAGTAAACTTTGCGTGTAAAAAAGCCGTCTGTCTGTCTTATTGGAATAAGTAATAATATGTAATAACATCAGTTGTTAAGCAGCTCTTGGTTGAAGAACATCTGTCGCGTCATCGTAATTATTTCTTAAGTGCGGTCACTAGTTGACTGATTTGCCACGGATAACCGTATAGTCTTGCGGTTCTTTTGTGGAATTTTGTTGACAACCACGTTGCTACTTCCTATGTGAAGGCATAGGTCGGGTATAGTCAGTGACAAAAACATTTTTAAGAATACTGTTAACATCATGGACATACATATGGATGGGGTGACAGCCCCATTCAACCATATTCTTAAAATTTACTTTATAAAGCATTTACCAATAAATAAATAAAATAAATGTAATAACATCAGCAGAAATGCCAAACTCCGAATTTTTGACTGCAGCGTCAAATCAGTACTACTGTGTGACTCAACAACTTGGGGCTTGGCACATGTAAACATAAATATAATTCAAACGTTTATTAACCGGTGCCTACGTAGAATCCTATGCATATATTGGCCAAATACTATTACAAACACCAATATTTTAAATCTCTCGAACAACATCAAAGTACAGTATGAGACCAAAAAGCGTAAGTGGACTTGGATTGGTCATATCCTGCGTAGAGGTAATGACGATATTTCAAAATCTGTGCTGCAGTGTAATCCCCAAGGACAGAAAAAATCAGACAGACCTAGAACTATTTGGATAAGGTCGGTACGAAGAGAATGTGTTAATAAATCATGGAGCCAAGTAATGACCCTTGCCAATGATAGTACAAGATGGAGAGAATTTGTAATCGTCCTATGTTTACCAAACTGAACTTTTATTGAATGTATTTTCATGACAAATGTACTAAAATATAGGATTCAGCTAAATCCTGATAACTTGTTCGTGAATTAACATAATAATATATACCAGTAGGGATTGCCGTTCGGTTTTAATCGAAATCGAAACCGCGGTTTTTAACCCATAAAAACTGAAACACAAAAATGCGTCATTTGTTTAAGTTTTACTTTAACATTATTATCTTGTTTAAAAATACAGCAAATGTATTTTACATTGAATACTTCTATACTTCTGTAACAATGAAAGGTAAGAAAATTTTAAAATTACAAAAAAAAATTATAACAATTCTTTGCAGGAAGAATTGAAATCTATTATAAAAAAAAAACAATGTGAGTCCTATCACAAAAATTTTTTTCTTAATATTGGCTTATGGTAACTAAAATAAGATATATGTATAAATTTTTGACTCTGCTGTATTTAAAAATCTAT
Organism: Tachina fera; assembly: GCA_905220375.1. Lineage (NCBI taxonomy): Eukaryota > Metazoa > Arthropoda > Insecta > Diptera > Tachinidae > Tachina > Tachina fera. The sequence goes on from LR999966.1 coordinate 51,826,971, forward strand.
GGAAAACTGCATCTATATATACATACGTATTTCATTGGCGCTTAAACCAAATCATCAGTAGACTTCAACCACAAATTTTGAACAGTCACAAACCTCTTACTTTATGCACAGACTTTCAAAAACTATATGAGAATTCATAGAATAATAATATTTTTGAAAATCACAAAGACAAAATAAGTTTAGTAGGCTTTGAAACTCATACAAAACCCAGCAAATAATTTATATTCGATATGAATCTATTTTATTTTTCTACACCTTCATACAATTAGAAATCCATTGGATAACAATAAAAGTAATTACAAGGCAAAATGAAAAATAAAATCTAAAATTTAACATTTAAGAAGTTATTAAGCTAAACCACACGCAAATAAATTTCAAATTAAAACATAATTATGACAATATGTCGAATAACATAATAATAAATAGTTGATACATAACTGTACTGAGAGGATAATAAACAACATATGTATGTATCACAAACCTTCGTTTATACTTGAAATAGATATTCATACAAAAATTAAGCAAATATAAAATAAATCTTGAGGAAATATATTCCTAAAACATGAAATATGTTTAACTGAAAAAGTTTGTAAGTAATATATCCAATAAATAATAATTAATTAAAAAACCCTGGAACCATAACCTTCATATTTCTAGTTTTAATATTAATTTCTTTCTTTCTAAAATATATAATATATTTAATTACAACCCTGGAATCGTCCCTTTAAATTTTTCTGGTTCCTTATACCAGTTTTGTTTTTTAAAAAATATATAAAATATGTTAAGTGAACAAAGGATAAAAGAAATATGGAAAATACTAGTTTTACTTAGTTACATTAATATCCAATAAATTCAGTAAATTCCGGATCTGCCTCGCGCACGAAGGCTTCCATACGGACGCTAGATATGTAATACTATACGAAATTTGGCCTAAAATATATAGTTTTGGCATTTTTGCGTTTTTGGGATTTTTTCAGTTTTTAGCGTATATTTTTAATATGGTTTTTGTTTAGTTTTGGCGATTTTTTTCAGTTTGGTGATTTTATAAGTTTGGGATTTTTTTGTTTTACCATTTTCGAAAATTTCAAGACAGCGTTTTAAGGTTTCAAAAGTAAGTTGTAAGTTGTCAAAATTACATTAACTGATAGAATACCCCTTAATTTTAATAATTTTTTTCAATTTTATTGTTAATTGTTGTAGTCTTTATAAAACTACACCAATTTTACAAATTTCAACTGTCTATATACATATGTACATACTAGTGATGTAACGAATGCCAATTTTTGATCTTCACGAATACGAACATTTGAAATACAAATGTTATATGTGAAATCTATAGACATTAATTAAATTGAGGTTCTTTTTACGCAATATGAAATATTAAAAAATTGTTATGAAAAAGGACTTCACACTCTTGTTTGCATGCTTTAAAGTTAATAAAAAGTACCCAAAATGTTAATGATCGTCATTAAATAATATTTGAAAATGATACAAAGCAAAAATTTCTAAAAAAATGAATGTATCTGTACAAACTTACAGCCTTATTTATAAAACTTATTAAGGCTTTAAAAAGGGTTTTAAAAACAAATTTTCATAAAAATTTTTCTTAAAGTCTTTATAAAGCCTTAATAATTTTTATAAATAAGACTGTTAAAATTTGGTCATTTATTTAAATTTCGTTTAGGATTTATGCATTTATTTATTTAATTTCTTTGGAAAAATATTCGTATTCGTATTCGTCTGAAAATAGCCGAATATTCGACAGTTCGAATTCGAATACGAATACGAATATTCGTGCATCAATAGTACATACATTTGTATGTATGTATATTATATGGTATTTTAACATTTTCCGTTGCTCGTTTTGGAACATCCTTTAATTTTTAACTCTCATTTATCAAGAAAATAGCCTGTGACGAACGAATGGACGAAGGGTCCTTTTCACCTTTGGTATACGGAACCTTCAAAAAGCTTAAATTTTCCAGCTCTGAAGCTGTGGGTTTTATTTTTCTAGTCTTATATACCCACTTTTTTCCAAAACATAAAATATATTTATAAAGAAAAAGAAAAAAACATCAATAAGTCCTAGTTACTTTTATACATATATCACAAAAAGTTTAAGCTTCCCAACCCTGGAATCATCCTTTTTGGTATTTCTAATTTATAACACCAATCTTTTTCTTTTAAGAAAGTAATATATATTTAAATTATAGAGAAAAAGGAAAAATTTGTTTTAGTAGGTTTATTTTATGTAACAAAAAAAGTTAAAGTTTTCCAACCCTGTAAACGCATTTTTTATATTTTGAAAACCAATTATTTTTCGTGTTTAATCAACTAAAATATATCGCCAAAATTAAAAAAATCGCTAAAATTAAAAAATTGTTAAATTAAAAAAAATTGTCAAAATAAAAAATAAAACTCCAAAAACCTAAGAAAATCGCTAACATATTTAGGTTTATGTCTGCTAGATTAGTTCACTTGAAACAAAATTTCAATGCAGTAAGCACTGTTGCCAACTTTTTTCCAAGAAATATCGCTAAAGTAGACAAGAAAATAGCTAAATTTCAAAATGACTTGAAAATTTAGCGATAAATAGCTAAAAAATTATATTTATTTTTAGGTTGTTTGAAAAATTTTACGGTAACTTGTTAAATTCTTTCGTACTTCACAAATTTGCCTACAAATTTTATGAAATACCAAATAAAAGTAATGTAATATTATAGGCTTGCACAGATATACCTATTTGCACCAGTTTTGTTTGTGTCGGTTCTGGTACGTACAGAAACATATGTAATTAACCTTTTCTGTTACTTCGGGACTTCTCCAGTTAAAATCTCTTCAAATTATAGAGTAAAAATAGTGCTGACAAACCTGCTGGTTTTTGTATTGTGAGTTCCCGTTTTGGAGTACTACATTTTTTAAGTCTAATAAACATTCAAACATAACAGTTATCTAAAGCTTTATTCAAAGGATTAATAATATAAACGATTTTGCTTATATATAAAAGCACTTATCAAGACGGATGTTAGGCTGGATGTTAGCTCACCTTTAAAACTGCACAATTGTGGCGCTATTCAATCATCTTTTTTTGTATAGTTTGCTTCATATACGTTCACCGCTTCTAAACAATCTAACATTTTAAAGCGAATTATGATCGACAAAAAATCGCTAGAATTCCCGCTAATAGCTAAATCATAATTTTTCCCGCAAAATGTACTTAAAAAACGCTAGATTTGACGAGAAAATAGCTGACTTGGAAAACAGTGGCAGTAAGCTCAAAATAATAAAAAAAAAACATTTTTTAATTTGAAATTTATTTGCTGGTGGTTCAGCTTGGTCTATATGCATTTCATTGTTGCTGTAACAAATCATCAGTAGACTTCAACCACACATTTTAAGTAGTCAAAAATATTATTATTTGTGAATTCTCAAATAGTTCTTGAAAGTCTGTGCATAAAGTAAGAGGTTTGTGACTGTTCAAAATGTGTGGTTGAAGTCTACTGATGATTTGTTACAGCAACAATGAAATACGTATATATAGACCAAGCTGAACCACCAGCAAATAAATTTCAAATTAAAAATAAAGTTAATTACAAATTTTAATTGACCACACTATTTGCAAGCGATAACCCAGACTAGCTTACAACTATATGATTCTTTTATATCTTTCACTTTGTATGCTTATAAGGGTACTCTAAATGACATGTTAAAATATAATAATAATCCTCACAAAAACATAAATGTAAAAAAGGCCAAGTTCCTTTCCAAAATTTCGGCCATCAAAAGTAGTGAGATACAAATTTTGACCAAGTTCGTGTTTGGTACAATAACTATCACTGCAATAGTATGCATTATCTAAATTTGTAATCGTAAGGGTGTCATATAATTTCTGCTGATCCGAAGTACATGAAATAGGAGGTTTAAATTAAATTAATTTTTCAACGAAATTTTATAAATTTGCATTATTCCAAAATTTGTGCCAAATTTCAATAAAATCGCTTGAGATAAACATTTTCATTTTGCTCTTTTAATTGTGTGCTTTATTGGAATAGCTTTTCTATGGAAGGCCTTTTAACAGCCATTCTCTGGAAGGCCTTTTAGAATATCTGCGAAAGAAGCGAGAACGGAAGGCCTACCCCGCAATTACAACATGTGTAAAAAAGATATGAAGATGGGATGAGGCGAGCAGGCCTTGTAAATCCAAAAGAAGGAGTACAGAGGCCTTTTAGAAGGCATCCGTACTCCTTCTTTTTCCCGCTGGGCAAGTTAACACTTACAATACCGTATTCACAAAAATATTTTGGATTTATGAGATTTCTAAAAAAGATTTTTACACGAAATTTGTTTTATAAACCCTTCATAAAGCAAACTTAGTTATTAATTAATTTTAGTTTTCGTAAACTTTTTAAATCACAGAATGTGCTTTTAATACCCATATTATGTATGTATATTTTATATGAATATAAAATATTTTCCCAACTGTTTTACTTGTATTCCAGCACTTGTAAGCTTTGGAAAACAGGCCCGAGGTATTCAATATAGACATCCATACATAAAGTGTTTTGCTATATATTTTGTGATCAAAAGGGTCGAACTTATTGAAAGAAAACTTCTGAAAATAAGAACCCATATATATATATATTATTTATATGCACACATAATATTGATCAAACAAAACAACTGTCTTATTCAACGTACAAAACTCATCTAAAATAATTTACGTTTTCTTTTCCTTAATTGTTCTGTATTTGGGATTTGTATATGAAATTTTGTTTTTTATAACGGCATCTGAATTATTTTGCTTTGGTAAAAAATGCAAAACAAAATACTTTACTCCTTCTTATAGAAGGGAATGTGGAATATGTATCCCATCTTTTCTTACTAAAGAGCCGAAGTCTTCTATAACGCCTTCTTCAGAAGTTACATAAGAATATTAACTGACTCAAAACCATGAATTCGTTTGCTTTTGTTTTGTCAAAAAAAAAGAAAACAAAAAATTTTACTAATTCCATTCTCCCTCCTCATAGAAGGGAATATGGAATGTGTACTTCATCTTTTCTGCAGAAAAGCCGAGGCCTTCTATAAGGCATTCTTTGGCAGTTTGATAAGAATTTAAATGAAATCAAAAAAATTCCTGAGCAGGCCTTTAATAAGGCCTGAACTAAGAAGGTCTTCTAAGTTTTACCGCTGGGTATTGTCAAAGACCACCACATACATAAGTACATATGTACATACATATCCATGTAGAATTGTAGATGTAAAATCATTGAACTAAAAAGACCTAACTATTTCATTGAACTAAAAAGAGCGATTGAACTAAATGAACGAACTAGTTCATTTATAAATAATGAACTGAAATGATCGGTCACTGAAATGACACAATTGTAGAAACTACACTCGGTAAATCACGTATTTTAAATGATCAGCAAATATATTACCTTTTTCAGTATCGCTACTTGCCCAGCCTCCGGTCGAAGTGCGCATTGGTGATTTGAGATCAACGGGTCTTTTAAGATTTCTAGTAGCGCGCCATAAAGAGTAATTCGATGCTGACATGAAATCGAGACATCTAAATATTTATCCAATATTTTTTTTCGTACATTTTTTTAATTTATTTTCGGGTGATCTGTGTTGCCATTCTCTCCTTTTCCACAATGTTCAATTTCCTTAGAATAAATCCTATTAAAGCCAGTCTGCGGATACTAGGTAGTGGCATGTTCAGCAGCCTGTTTAATATTTTCGTTAAGATTGGCAATGTTAAATTCAATATCATCAGTTGATCTTAGCTGAATGGTTTCAACGCAGTGACTACTAAGATATTTTTTGAATCCTAGCCAGTTGACCCCCATTTTCACATATGAGTTAGTTAAATCAATCCTTAGTGGGTTGAAAATTTTAACTATTAAGGAGTGTGATCGGATGAGAGATCTTGAGTAGCTTCAACGTAAATTAAATCCCTAAAAATATTTTTCATGACGCCAAAATCTATAACATCCGGAATTTTTTGTATGTATGTAGGACAGTACGCAGGCTCGTCCAATCCCATTTTTTTAAATTGTATTAAACAACGCTCGACCTCTAGGTAAAACAAGACGCCAGCCCCAGTACACATGTTTTGCATTGTAGTCACCAGCTGCCACGAAACAAGATCCAAGCGATTTGTAGAACTTCTCATACTGATCTTCGGTAACTGGAAATCTGGGAGGTGAGTAAATTGATATCACGAGATTAGCACAAAAGTTTTCTACGAAAATATTCGTTGCTTGCATATATTCTTTTCTAACGTTATAAAGGATATAGTGCTTGAGTCTTGACTTAATTAGAATTTTTGATCCACTGCATGCCTTTCCCTTGGCTCCTTTGAATCATATAATGTGTGGTTATAAACTTTAAAAAGGCTTCTTGATTCTCAACAACATTATAACAATATATTTTTCCGTGAAGAAGTGTTGGCGAATGCCGTTTGCGTTCCAGAAACATATTTGTACCGTGTTAATGGCTTGTTAACTAATCCTTGAAGCAGTGTATTCTGCGTTCGTAGCATTTCTTTCATCATGCTAGTCATATTTGTTCTAAAATTATTTATAGTTTGCACCAGATTAGCAATAGTTAGTAGCTTCAAGACGATTAAAACTAAAGTTCGAGTTTGTATTTGTTGAATTATTTGGCAGGGAAACATTTTTTGTGGGAATACAATTTGTCTTAGCTGCATCGGCATACGATAGACGGCAAGTAACTGGTTGGCTCATTTGCGCAAAAGTGGCGGATTAAGCGTTTGCTGATTGAGCTGAAGCTAATTTCCGCAAAATTAATTATTACAATTACAAAAATTACAAACTACAATTACAAATACCTCCATATATACAAAGTATAGTTCGAAACCTGTGAAAAAAATCTACTCCATACTCCATTGCTTTGCTTTTGACTCTTTTTATTTTTCCGACATGAATGAGCGTAATTATGAGTGTGTCACTCATATGAAGCAGTGATGGGAATCGGAAATCTTGATTTCGTGCCGAATGTGTTTCTAAATAGTGTTTTTATATAATTCACATGTTTGTTCTATGAATGATACTTTATTGTGTCTAGAAAACTATGAATATCACAAAAAATACTGCTCAAAATTAGTTGTATATTCAAATATATACATATGTACATATACATATATGTATGTGTGTATAATACACCACACAAAAAATTTATAAGATGTCGAAAGTATCAAGTATCAAGGCGAATTTATACCAGGTGGTCTCGATTTGTAACTCTGTGTAAAATTGCCTGCTGTCAAAATATTTTCTAACGTTTTCTTTATTTGACAACATAGAAGTTATGTCAGCTGGTGAATTAGGATCCCCTTATATGAATACGCCTTGGTATTTATTTTATTCGCACCACCGCACAGTGCTCGATTTAAGAATTTAGGACGACAAAAATTATAAATTTGTAAATATATTGAAATTATTTTGGAAATTTGCATACTACTTTTTTTAATTTTTTTATTCCTGGTGCAGTTAGCATATTTTGTCGGAAAAAATATTTGAACTTCTTGAATATATTTATTTTTTAATAAATTTGTGACATCTTTTACTCAATACTAGATATAAGAATTGAAAAGCTACAAGAAAAAACTTAAAATACCATAAAAAAAAGAACTTAAGGCTGACTGAAAGCCTCTTCATTCTCGAGGTTGTCAGCTTTAGCACTCTATAACTCAGTCTCTATTGTAACAGGGTCACTCTAAATTATCAATTTCGGAAGCTTATAACATTGACTATAATCGGTCCATACATTATGTTTCTATTCGATTAAAAACTTAAAAGTTATACATACATACATTATCAATTTTTGTTATCGGAACCCCTGTGTACTAATATGTTAAAAGTTATTTTCACCAAAAGAAATTATACTTTGAAATAGCAGAATAAGAAAAATTTATATAAAACGAGAAAAAATCATGTTTTTAATTCGAAATTTATATTACTGATGAATATTGCATAGGGGTTAAAATTTTTATAACCGACGAACTGATTTTCCCAACCACCTTTGAATCTTATGAAACTTAGTCGTCTTTTTGCATCTTACTTAACTAAGATAAATATAAAATTTTGGAATTCCAGCTTCGGTATTTCCTGAGATATGGCGCGTCAAAAAATGAAAAAATCATTAAAACAACATATAAGTGGTCCTCCATTATTGCTCATATCTTCAAAAGTTTTTAAGATACAGAGTCTAAGTTGGTCCCATTTAATAGGTATTAAGAATAGCTTTAAAACTGCATTTAGTTTTACTTTTTTCTGAAAGGTCAAAGATCACTATCACATGATTTAAAATTTGGGGAACTATATCTCAAAAAATTACATTTTTAAAATTCTAAAAAAATATATGTTAATCCTGACAGTCTCTTCTGCATTTTGTGTCAAAAAATTTGAGTAAGCTCTTATTAGTTCCTGAGTTATAGACAATAATTAGAAATTATTTTGGAAATTTGGATACTATTTTTTTTTATTTTTTTATTCCTGGTGCACGTAGGAAAAAACATTTGTTTAATGTTTTAAAAAAATGTAAAAACAAAAATAGTTAACAAATTTCCCAAATAATTTCAAGTTATTGTCTAAGTCTCTGTTGTGTATTTGAGCCAAACTTTATTTTATAATAATAGTAGTTGAATCCAATTACAAAAATAGGAATAACTTAAAGATAATAATATAACAGGGTGGTTAATATATATTTATATATAAAATAAGTAATGTATATTAATGTAAATAATATGAATGTAAATAATGTAAAATCTTATTTACACAACATGTTCCTTTTTAAATAAAGTTCATTTCATTAATTCAATATAATTAAGTACGATATTTCAATATATAAAATAAAATTTCAATACAAATATATATAAAAATTATTTAAGGGAATTTCAGGAAATTATGTTTCATTTGTTTTTAAACCTAATGGGTGGTATAATTTTTCTTCCTCGTTTAGTCACATAAGTACCATCAGAATCATTCTCATTTTTAATATCCCAGTAAAAAAGAGACTCCAAAAAAGTCATGAAAATGTAGAGTTTACGATGCGGAAGTAGTGCAAATTTCGATCCGATCTAATGATTTTTACATAGGGTTTTCATTGCAAGAAGTTCTCTTTTTCGATGCCTAGTCACTGAATTGGAAGCGATATTAAGAAAAATTCCCTATTTTTTGTTCTATGATAGAACAAAATCTAGGAAAAATACCATTTTTCCTAGATTTTCATCTAGGAAAAATGGTAAATAGTTGCCTTTTTTAACAATTCGTTTCTTTTTATATGAATTTAAGCCCGAAACAGTGTTTTCATGTAAATTTAAGCAAGTTATTTGTTCAATTTTAGACTAAAAATAGTTCATAAATTTCATAAAAAAAATAAATTTTTTTTTATTTTGTAACACTATGGAGGAGTTACAAGGTTTTGTGTGACTAAAATAAGCTTCTACATGGTTTTTTGCTCACTCTCGGCAAATTAAAAATATCGATTTTTTGGAAGCAATGAAAATGTACTTCCACTAGAATGACTTCCATTTTTTTTCACTGGGATTTTCTGTATCAGAACTAGTTGGATTTTCCGGTTTTCTATTTATATGTTCCTCATTTCTTCTATACACAGAACCTTCTTTATCCTTTATAATAAAAGATCTTGGTTCAGGACATTTTTCTACTATTTCTCCTGGAAACCAAAACGACGTGGGGTTTCGTTTGAACATTACCGTATCGCCAGCATTCATAGGTTCGTATTTTTTTGTATGTGAGTTATAATAATCTGATGACTTTGTAACTCTACTATTAATTTGTTTCTGATATTGGTTAATGTCAACTAAATTTGGTTGTAAATTCAATGAATAAGTTGGAAGTTTTGTATTCAGTTTTTGGGACATTAATAATTCTGAGGGGGAAGGTAAATTTCCTTTTGGAGTAGTCCGATAATTTAGTAAGGCTATGTAGGGATCAGTACCACTTTCAAGACATTTATACAAACGTTTTTTAATTGTTTTTATAGAACGTTCTGCAAGACCATTTGATCGTGCCAAATAAGGGCTTGAAGTATTACGGTATTCTGTAGACTTCTAGGAATTAAAATTTGGTTGTTCTTTAGAATAATATCATCTATTACGTGAATCTCGTCTCTCATCTTAAAGTATGGCATGACTTCCTTATCAATAAGATTTTTATGTTTGGGCCAACCGTTTTCTATATAATTTCTAAGTTTCTCAAAAACCTTATCACTTTTGCCATGTTCCTTAATATCACTTATATTTGAAAAAGGAATTTCAAGGTAAGATTTTAGGAAATTGCAATGGAGGTTAACGACATCATGAAAAACCTCTAAAGAACTTTCATTTAAAGGACACCTGGACAATGTATCGGCTATATACAAATATTTACCAGGCTTATAGGAGACTGACAAATCATACGATTGAAGACGTAACATAAAACGCTGAAGTCTTGCTGGTATTTTATGTTAGGGTTTGTTAAATAAAGAAACTAATGACTTATGGTCCGTACCATATGTATACTGGTGAAATCTAACGCAGCCAAAAACTATGTCAAACAGTTCTTTTTCAATTTGCGCGTAGTTCTCTTGAGCACTTGTAAGTGAGGCAGAAGCATATGCTATTGGTTGCTTATTGTGCAAAATAGCTGCTCCAACAGCATATTTTGAAGCATCTACACTCAAGACTAAATCTTTGTCTGGGTCAAAATAAGTTAAAACTGGACTTTTTGTAATTTCAGTTTTTAAATTTTTAAATTCATTATCTTGGACCTTATCCCAGTGCCATTGGATATCTTTTCTCAGCAAATCTCTAAGATGTTTATTTTTAGATGATAAATTTTGTATAAAATTTCCTAAATAATTTATCATTCCAAGAAATCTTTATAGTTCGGAAACATTTTTTGGTATTGTCATTTCCAAAATTGCTCTAATTTTATCTTCATCGGGTTTGACACCAAATTCATTAAAAATATGCCCGATAAATTTAATTTCGTTAAGCATAAATCTGCACTTTTCTCTATTAAATTTAAAACCAATTTGTTCTGCTCTTTGCAAAACTTCTCCCAATATCCGATCATGTTCTTCTAAACTTTTAGCAAAAATTAAAAAGTCATCAATATATATTATCAATCCTTCAATATCACCGAAAAATCTGACTATTTCAGAGTGAAAGAGTTCAGAGGCGGCATTGATACCAAAAGGTAACCTTAAAAACCTGTACCTTCCAAAAGGTGTATTGAATGTACATAATTTGGATGACTGTTCATCCAGCGGAATCATCTAGAATCCGCTATTCGCGTCTAATGAACTGAAATACTTTGAGCCACTAAGTTTGGCTTTACAGTCGTCTATATTTGGGAAGGAATAATGCGGACGAAGTATTGACTTATTTAAGTTTCTAGGGTCTAAGCAAATTCTTAACTGACCATTTGGCTTAGTGACTAACACGATCGAATTGACCCATTCCGTAGGTTCACTAACGGGTTCAATAACATTGAGTCTAACCATTCTGTCTAACTCTTCTTTCAACTTGTCATGAAGACTGAAAGGAATTTTTCTTGGCGCATCTATGGGATTTGCATTTGGTTTGAGCTCTAAATGACATTCTGTTATTAAGTGACCTAAACCATCAAATACATGCGAATAGTTTTCTATTATTTTATCAGAAGATATCATATTAATATTTTTCATTAATTTCATTCGTTTTGCTAAATCTAGTCCAATTAAGTTTTTGCAATTCAAATCTAATATAAAAAACGTACTTTTATAAATGTTATTATTAAAATACAATGTTAAATCAATCTTGCCTAACAGAGGTAGCTTTTCGCCACTAAATGTTAAAATATTAGTGTTAGTTGATTTTAAAAGCTTACATAAATTTAACATTCTTGAAGTTTCTTTTGAAAGTATATTTGCTTGCGCTCCAGTATCAACTTGCAGGGTGATTTTCGCCTTATTTATAAATACATCAACAATCCATTCATCATTCGCTTCAACGGCTGAATGAGAGTTGGTGAGAGTGCCGATAAATAGATCTTGAAAGCTTCCTTCATCATCTTCACGCTGTATTTGCTTGACGAGTTTTTTTGTTTGTTGTTGTTGCGACTTCGAAAAACACATTTTTGCATAGTGACCACTTTTACTGCAAAGATGACAATTAACATTTTCAGCAGGGCATTTTTTCTATGCTGTTGACCGCAGCGACTGCACTGTTGCTGATGAATGTTGGACGGTGTGTATTTGTTGTCTTGGCAAATATGAAGTTTGACGTTGATTTGGCAGAATTTATATTTCTAGCTATGTATTTCCAAAGCCTTTTCAAGTGTAATCTTACTTTCACTTAATAACCTCTCTTTGATTTGAGAATAATTTGGAAGTAAACCGCAAACGAAAATATCTTTGACCAAATCTTCACGCATATCTCCAAATTCGTAAAGTAAACTTTGGTTTTTTAGCGTTTTTACATAATCCTCAATAGATTCATGTTGAGCTTGCTTTCTGGAAAAAAATGTATGACGTTCCATAGCGATGTTGACCTTTGGAATAAAATGTGCATCTAGTTTAGCAAGCAAGTCATCATATTTCTTGAGGTCTATGTCGACATTAAAGGAATTGAAAATCTGTAGACACTCCGGCCCTAAATGGTGTATCAATAGTGCTATTTTCCGTTGTTCCGTCTGCTGCTCCAGGTTAGATGCCCTCATAAAAATCTTAAATTGATTCTTCCACGACTTCCAAGTAACGCACATGTTGCTTTCTTTTAGGTTAAGTGGTGCAATTGTTGTTGCGACAGATAGCACATGAGGAGAAGTCATTTCACTTTCTGTAAGTAATCACTTGATCACTTGACTCTGACTTTTCCTTTAAGTTTTTATAACATATTTAATTTAATTTTAATGACTGTGATTTTTTGACTAATTTATTTAAGACACATCTGACACCATGTTGTGTAATTGAGCCAAACTTTATTTTATAATAATAGTAGTTGAATCCAATTACAAAAATAGGAATAACTTAAAGATAATAATATAACAGGGTGGTAATATATATTTATATATAAAATAAATAATTTATATTAATGTAAATAATATGAATGTAAATAATGTAAAATCTTATTTACACAACAGTCTCAGGAACTAATAAGAGCTCACTCAAATTTTTTGACACAAAATGCTCATATTACATTTAAAAAAACAAATAATGGGCAGCTTGGGGCAGGAATTTTATATCCATAACAGCAATGTTGTAAGATTATAGAAACACGTATGGATGTGGTGAAGCAAATGGAGATTAAAAGATTTCGTCTGACAAAGTTAGTTTGTGTGGTAATAATTGTAAAAAAAACTCACTTAACTCAACACTTACAATTTATTAGAAAATAATGTGTTTTTGTCTGTTAGTTAAAAAGAAGTCAAAAGTTACAATTGAATAAAAAAAAGTTAATATCGCATCTACAACGACTTCGATTTACTTTTGAATTTGCATAATAACGCATAGTACTACCGTGCGCCAGGCCAAGTTCCGGCCAATCCACGGAGTCTGTATATTTACAGGAAGCCATTCGAGCTGGTTTTACCCTCCTCATAACTTTGTTCCCCGCAATCGTAAAATTATAAAATTTAAACCATAATTATAATAAATTCATGTAACCTCATATGCAAAGTTTGAAAGTTACAATGAAAGCTTCCGGAGATATGGAGGTGCAAAAAGTGCACATTTTAAACATGTTCATTGACCACTGAAACACTCATGAAATTGATGAAGCACTTCCGCTATAGGTAGAAAGCTGAAATTTGTTACACGAGTAGATCTAGGTGAGCAATGAACTAGAAAAATCTGAAAACCTGAAAATTTTAACCAGGGGTGCGGGGCTACGCCCATAATGTTAAGAATTAAAAAAGCATTTCTAAGGCGTTTAACTCAAGCGACTTTATTAAAATTTGGCGCACATGTTGCAATACCACAAGGCTCTAAATTTTTATTGAAAAAAGTCGATACAATTTAAGCCTCCTGTTTCATGTGTTTCGGGTCAGCACATTTGAATGTACTATTTATGTATTTACTATTATCCGTTTCCAACGAAACTAAGCAGGAAAGATAACTGTTAGCCATATAAAAATTTGGGGTTAAACAAAGTAGGCGGGAACACGCCCATATGATTAAAAATTAAAATTTGCGCTAATGAGCTGAAATTTTATAAACGAGTAGTTATAGATTAGCAAATTACTAGAAAAATCCGACAACACAAAAATTTTACCTAGGAGGGAGGGGCTGCCCCATAAGGCTCAGAGTTTTAAAAACAAATCTAAGGCGTTAAACTCAAGCAATTTTTTTGAAATTTGGCATATATGTTGGAATAGTACAAGGCTACAAATTTTCGTTGAAAAAGTGAGCGATAACACGCCCATACAATTTAAGCCTCCTATTTCATGTACTTCGGGTCAGCATATTTGAATACACTACATATTTATATATTAATTACTCTCCGTTTTAAAGGAAACTCGACAGGAAAGATAACTAATGGCTACAGCAGGTATTGAGATTAAAAAAGTGGGCGTTATCACGCCCATAAGAACAAAATAAATAAAATATACGCTAGTTAGCTGAAATTTAATAAACAAGTAGGTCTAGATTAGAAAGTAACTAAAAAAATCTGAAAACCCGGAGATTTTAACCAGGTGGGCGGAGCTATTCCAATAAAGCACACAATTAAAAGAGCAAATTTAAAATGTTTATCTCAAGCGATTTTATTGAAATTTGGCACAAATTTTGGAATAATGCAAATTTATAAAATTTCGTTGAAAAATTAATTTAATTTAAACCTCCTATTTCATGTACTTCGGATCAGCAGATTTAAATAAATGAAACTTGACACGTATGATTGGTACTGGCAAAAAATTTATTTAAAAAAAGTGGGCGGGAGTACGCCCATAAGAATTAAATAATTAAATTTTCGCTAGAGAGCTGAAGTTTGATACGGAAGTAGGTCAAGAGGGGAAACTAAATAGAAAAATCTAAAAACCCAAATATTTTAACCAGGAGTGGCATAGGCCACGATAATTTTTTACTGAAGGTTTTAACTGAAGCTTTAACTAAAAGCTGTCATCTTAAAAAGGGTACGATGATAATTGAGCGCTGCTCATAACAAAATCTTTAGTTTAAAAAAGTGACGGAGACTGGGGGTAATGGTCATAACATTTCAAGCTAGAATTTTCACTAGAGAGCTTAAATTCAATACACAAATAAATATAAATTAGAGATCACCAAGGAAGATTTTAAATCCTGGAAGTTTCAATTGGGGGCATGGACACGCACTTTAATCTCAAAATTAAGAATTTAAGTTAAAGGGTTTACAAACAGGAAAAATCTGAAAGCACCGATTGTTAAATTAGGGAAGTAGGGCCACGCTTATCAAAATTTGTATTGAAATATATAACACCCTTACGATTACAAATTTAGATAATGCATACCTATTGCAGTGATAGGTATTGTACCAAACACGAACTTGGTCAAAATTTGTATCTCACTACTTTTGATGGCCGAAATTTTTGAAAGGAACTTGGCCTTTTTTCACATTTATGTCTTTGTGAGGATTCAAATTTACATCGTGGTTTAAATATGCCACTAGTGACTGACTGATGAAACTGCAAAATATGCAGGCAAATACTTAACAAAACCAGAGTCCCATCTTAATCCCGTTGCTTGTAATATCTTGAATTTTACTGGACACATCCGCTTAAAAAAGAGGGACACTACGAATCTAATACGCAACACTTCAGATGAAACTTCTTGAAAATATATTTGTACTTAATACGACATTTATATATTCACCCTTATTCCAGTTGTCGCCATCGATGTCACTTTAACGCAATACCAAAAAATTGGGACTTGTTTACTCGCTCTCGAGAACAATTTTGCGCAACTGGCAATCTATTTCCGTTCCCTAAGGTCTAGAAAATAGCATAAACCTGCCAACAGGAGCCAGTTGTTTTCGACAACTGATATACGAGCACCAATTTTTTGGTGTTGTGTTAAAGTGACATCGATGGCGACAACTGGAATAAGGGTGAATATTAATTACTATCACTAAATTAATGTCCACTAGTCGGGCCTAATTTAATTATATTTATACTTAAGATTTTAATACTTATTGTTAGTACATGTTATTTATTGTTGTCGAATTCAATGTTACGTAAATGTTTCTTGGTATATTTATACTTTGTATTTGTTTTTTAAAAGAAATTTAATTTTTTGCTTGAAATTATTTTTTGAATTTGTATTTGAAAACTTTGTCGACATAATTTTTCATTAGTTGAAAAACTTTTTGAGAGAGACAAACAAAATTGTAAGTTAAACTTTGTACTTATTTTATTAAATAATAGTTGATTAATTTGTGTAAATTTCAGTGAATAAACATTTGTCAACAATTTAAAAATTGGTTTATTCAATAAACGTCTGGTTTTTCAACAGTACATTTCTGAAGATACAATAAATAATTATTTATAATTATCAGCAAACAAAAAAAATAAATTTTTTTTTTTTAAATTCTTAGGGTATGCATGTTCATCCATAAAGTTCTTTTACGGCCCTTTTCACAATGTACAATTAAAGCTTAAGAGGGACTTTAACGGCAAGTTTTGTATGAAGAACTTATGGTTAAGGTTCATGTTAACTCTTAATTATACAATGTGAAAAGGGACGTTAATTGATATAAAAATTAATGAATGGTAGAAAAGTGGGAAGAATTCAGATTTTTATGTGTTTTAACCAAGTTTTCAATCTTAATTATTTTTTCAACAAGAGCTAACCTAAAAAAATTGTTATAACTATTGGATTCAGCGTACTAGAATTAGGTTTACCCACCAAGTCCCACGATTATTACATTTTTGAACTAGCACAGTGTAATTTAATCAATATACATACGTACGTACGTTAATATATAATGACTGCTAATTTTTTAAGTGCATCTTATACTTGTCAGATTATTTATTTGTACATTGATAAGATTCACCAGTTCTTGTTTGCTAAAATCTCAAGTTATTTATTAAATTTTTTTCTTTGCAGGTTGATTAGATTACGTGTGCAAGTGAACAGTTTTTGATAATGATCTGCTGTTTTCAAGAATAACGACGTAGGTCGAATTGTATCGATTTTTAGTTATTGATGCCAAATTATTTGATTTGAAAAGCTATTCAGGAATAATTTTTTTAAAGCGAGCATATTGGATATTTTATTGCTTAAACAAATCATAACTTCTACATATACACCTATGTATATGTATTCGAATAATTTTCACTGATAACGAACGGCATGCGTTCAATTAATTTTTATGGTTCCGTACACCAAAGGTGAAAAGGAAATCTATTGTTTTTGCTAAGATGTCCGTCCGTCTGACTGTCACAGCCTGTTTTCTCAAGAACCGTAACAGCTACCGACCTTAAATTTTCACAGAATATGTACAACAAATAACAGTTAAAAATTATAGAATGTTCTAAAGCGAGCAACGAAATATGTTGAAATTTTAACTTGCGGTCTCCACCTGACATAAAATGACTAACCTTAAATTTAATGTTAAGTGTAGACTGCTAAAGTTAATGATTTTTTTAAGTTATAACATTATTGTTAGTGCATTTATGTTAACAACTCATTTATAACTTCAAGTTAAATTAAAATTTCATGTCAGATGGACACGTAGAGTAATGTAATATGCTGACCAGAGAACAGAAATGAGTAGTGAAAAAATGAATAGAGTTAAATCATGACTTATAATTTCTTGCACGCATGGCGCACTCACATTGCAATGTTGTCTATAAAACGAATCACTCGAAAGTTTGAAGTGAGCATCGAAATTATACATAGCAACATTTATGTCGTTGTTGATTTCGACTCTCCTTAACTCAATGCCTATGGATGATGCAAAATAAATAAGTATGACTCACAATACGAACTTCGCATGAGAACATTACAGTTCCCTTTTTAAGTTTGTGTGTTTGTTTCTCTGTTGCTTGTTGTTTTTTTTTCTGGAATTGAAAAACAAACCTATTTACTACTATTGTATACTACTTGCAAACTGTTTATTGACTAAACTTTTAAATAAACACACATACATGAGCTAAATGAGTTAAATTAATGCGAGTAGTATAAGTACTTTCCTGAAATTAGAAAACAACCTGAGGTGCTTTGTATGTGTGAGTGTGGTATGAATATGAATGTCAACGTCGCATGCACAGAGGTCCAAGTCGTGCGTCTCGCAGCTGGCGGCGCCAAGCCGCCGACCTTTTTTTAGCTCGAGCCGCCGCCGAATTGGACGGCTCACATCGGCTAATAATTGCAGCCGATTAACATGTGGAAGTCGACTAATATTTTCAGCCGGATAATATTTTCCATCCACTTTTAAAACTCGCTGATATTTTACAAAAAGAAAATAATTTTTTTTCGGTGATGTGTTAGTGTTTCTTGTATGCATTTGATATTTGCTGTTTTTTTAAGTTATGTGTGTATTGGTTTTGTGCTGCTGATGCGGGGTTGTGCTTGGTTGAAAAATTATGCCAACCACAAAACCACTCTCTTTGCCTCTCACCTACAATCTGGCATGTTATGCCAGCACAATTGATCTCGTGTATGACAGGCCCAAGCCACATTTAATACAGGTACATGCATTAGCCAAAACTCTCTGGCAAATCTGTGCTTCTCACATAGCTTTACAAAGTATACTTATAATTATAATATAATAATAATAATTGTCAAAAAGTTGTATGCATGAAACAAGGCACAAAAGTAATTTTCAAATGAATTCTTCGTTATAAACTTGTAAACAAAAAGTCAGCGGATGAGCAATATGCCTGATACGTGTACCTGTTTGATATGCCTTGGCCATTAGTCCGAACTCTCGCAAGTATTTTTTAAAATTTTTCAATCCGATTTGCTTCTCATGTCGCGCACGATAAAAATCGAAAATAAGGCTGGATATTATATAACTTTTTACTTCCCATATAAAACTGCAATCTATCGACCATGTCACAGAGTGCAATTCCGTTCGGAAACACAAGATGTCGAGCCCTAGCCGCAG
The DNA here is from genome assembly GCA_905220375.1 of Tachina fera. Classification (NCBI taxonomy): domain Eukaryota; kingdom Metazoa; phylum Arthropoda; class Insecta; order Diptera; family Tachinidae; genus Tachina; species Tachina fera. The sequence continues at coordinate 51,846,064 of LR999966.1, forward strand.
TATAACTCAGCATTTGTTATTCTGCATTCGTGCAGAGATTTTTCAAATGCTTTATTACAGCGAAATATTCTAAAACAAACGCTTAACAGAACTGTTGGGAAGACATTTGTTTCAGTTGTTTGACTTGCCAACAGTGTTGTTTAGCGTTTGTTTTAGAATATTTCGTTGTAGTAAACATTTGAAAAATCTCTCATGTCTTGAAAGGTCTTATAAATGGTCTTGTGAAGGACATTAGTATGTATATGTACATATCCTACAATCATAATTGAAAATATTATGTTTTTCTACGAAATTGTCGGCTGCAGCCGACTTTGAGCCGCCGCCGGTCATTTTTAACCTAGCCGCCGCCGCCGAAAATTTTAGAACGACTTGGAGCTCTGCGTATGCATATTTATTTCAACATATTTATAAATTAATGTCATTGAGAGTGTGTGTACATCAGAGTAGTTGAGTTTAAACGATGTCTACGTATTTATATTTAAAATGTCATGAGTCAGTATGAATAGCAAAAACACGATTTATTGCTGATCTCTGATACAGACACTTGAAAATTTCAAAGTTAGTGTATTTTCATGCAGACTACACCAATTAACACTGAAAAAAAAATTAAAGTCAAGCATTAAACACATTCAACACAGCAAACTACCGACTACTAAATGTCAAGGATAGAATACACATGTTTATATGAGAATAATTCTTTTGAAGACGGCAAGCCAATATGGCGGCAGGTTGTTGTCTATGCTGATTTTTTCGTTGTAGTCCAATTAAACTAATTTCTACTTCTTTGGCTGCAATGCGAAAATTCAGTGTTGCCAGTATAATACAAAATGTTGAATTTGTGATATCGTACAATTATTTCGTATTATTTAACACAAACAATATCCAAAAATTGATGTAAAGCATAAATTGATTAATTTTTATAATTTTACGTCATATAAGTACATTTTGAAGGAGTAATTTAAATTTTATAAATGTGAAATATTTGAAGGTGGCAATACCGAATTATGTATATATACTTAAATATGAGGTGTAGATGGTGCTGTTGCCGTTTCCAAATAATTAAGTAGCTGGCTACGAGGCGACAATTGCTGCTAGCGGCATTTGAAGTCGTGTGTTCGTGTAGCCTGCTGCTCGAAATATTTATTGATTATTCGCCATTTGTGTACATAAAATGGAATGGAAAATGTTAGTATGGCTGTTTGAAAACATGATTTATGGATGTGTGAAAATAAAATAGCTTTGTATTACGCATATGTATTCGGTTTAATATTCAGAATATTCTTATAAGAAGCTACTTTGAATAGCTTAGATCTATATCGTAGCTGCCAGAGAAGCGCCAGAGTGCCGAACATCAATCGGCTTTTTATACAAGTGAGTACACATAGGCACATATATTTCGCTCGGTTCTCTCCCTGTGGGCAGCTCTGATCTATATCGTTATTTCTCCACACCAATAAAAATTGTTTTACGTGCATACATATGTATGTGTTCTTTCCACCTTTTTTGTTCTGTTTTAACTATTCTTCATAGAGGTGTGCTTTGTATTACCACAATTTTTGTACAGGGAGATAACTTTGTTCAGATATGTTGTTTTGACATTAAGCCTGGTACTCTGTTCAAAAGTTCGTGAAAAATTCTGTCAAACTTCATGTAAAAGTAGGTATGTTGTATGAAATATTTGCGAAATAAAATTGCAAAAGTAGTACTCTGTTCTTATTGCGAAAAACACTGTTCTTATTGTGAAAAACACGTAAAGTGTATGATGATGATGTCTTTCCATGCAAAATGTTTTTGGAATTATTTTTGTTTCAGCTGCCAAACAACATCAGCAGTCCTTTTTTCGCACGTAATTTTAAACAATATTGAATACTTTCAAGCAATAAAAGTGAGAAATTTAGCAAAATCGCGAGAAAAAATCAATGTTGTTCAATAATTTTCGCATATACGAACCAGCCTTTACGCAGTTTTAGTCTTCGAAACACAAAATCTTTTCGAGTTTTTTGCTAGGTCTCTATCCTCATGGAGTTTTGATTAAAACTTTTATATTTTTTTATGGCTTATGAAAAACTTGTTTTTCAGGCAAATGCTGGGAACACAATTGGGACGAACGACGAATTTCGTCCACGTCGACGAATTCGTCGATAAGTATTCGCTGCGTATTTACTCACCGAATTATTCTCTCATATTTGATAAAGTTGGTTGTTGTGTGTCCAAAAATAGAGAGAGGGGGAGAGAATTTAGAAATAAATCTATCTCAGAGTTCGTCACGCACGACGAATTTCGTTGTACGGCGGTGTTGTGTTCATTTTCATATGCACAAATGTGTTTTATTTTTTATGACGAAAGTTCGCACCGAAAAATTCGTCGTTCGTCCCAGTTGTATTCCTAGCATAAATCTATCTAGCTCAACTATAATATGAATAAGCGAACTTAAGCAACTGTGCGGTTACATATAAAACGTATGTGACAAAATATAATGTACTTATGGAACTTTTCGTCAAATGTCATTTGCTTAAGCTAAGTGCCAAACTGAACGCACTCCAACAGCAACGCAATCCAAACAGCATCATAAAATATTCATTGATTTTAAATATTTTTTATTGTTTCTTATTTTAAACTCAGAAAAGAAAGCAAAACTTTTATTTTCATTCTTTGTTTTACAATACACATATACACAATACATTTATGTATGTTCATTGTTGTACTTTTTAGTAGGCAAAACATATAAAACAAGTAATAAAGTGGGGGATGTAATTAGATGTGAATTTTTAATAGATTAGGATATTCCAACAAGTTAATTTGATTGAATTGCATTCATTTAGTAGTTATAAGAAGAAACAAAATTATAAAAAAAAAAAATTGTGAACAATACCTACATATATGTGCAGCTGTGGCTAAAGAATACTTAAGTGCATGTAAGTACATTGTGGCCACCTAAAATCATCTGAATTGCTTAAGTATTTGACAGACTTATCGTTAAATTCTGGTATTAGCTTAAGCCAGCTTATTCATATTATAGTTGGGCCTTAACGTTGTTACTCATGAGAAACACAGAATTAACGTTTTCGTATTTAGCGAATTTAGATTTTTAGCATTGTAACCACTGGAACTTTTAGCTGGAACACAATACTGCACAATAAATCTAAATTACCTTAAGTCAACTTGAGCAATTAATACATCTCTCTCTCTTTTGTTTATGATGTAAAAAACATGGAAAAAAAGAATTTTTATAAACTACTATAACAGCTATATACTACAACATACTATTCCTTTTATCTGCAGGGTACTTATCTTGAGAAATTGATAACAACATTTTTTTATTTTTGATACAGGTACCTACATACATACTTAAGTATGTAAGTACATAAACATAAGTCTAAAGTGTTTTGCTATTCAACTTATTTAGTAGATGGCATTTCAAAAATATGTATGTATGTACATACATATAATACTATATTATATATATATGTATGTACTAGTGATGTAACGAATGTCAATTTTTGATATTCGCGAATACGAATACGAATATTTAATACGATATTCGCGAATACGAATACGAATATTATATGCAATATGAAATATTAAAAAATTGTTATGAAAAAGGACTTCACACTCTTGTTGTCGTACTTTAAATTTAATAAAAAGTACCCAAAATTTTAATGATCGTCATTGAATAATATTTGAAAATGATCCAAAACACAAATTTGTATAAAAAATTAATGTACATATTTGTACAATCTAAAATTTTTAGTCATATATTTAAATTTCGTTTAGGATTTATGCATTTATTTATTTAATTTCTTTGGAAAGATATTCGTATTCGCATTCGTCTGAATTTAGCGAATACGAATACATTCGTTCTTCATATTGTGTAAAAATTTCATAAAAATATCTTGTTTACTCAATTATGACGTTGTTTGAGTAAATGAGCGATATGTATGTAAATAAATGACTACATACATACATACATATGTACATAAGCACATTATATCTTAACTTAAAATTAATAACATCATAAGTCGACTTAAGATAAAATCGAGTTATATATACATAAGTATTCATATTTCAACCGAAAATTCTACAAACGAAGCTTTATATTTACGAAAAAAATATTTTAATCTGCCATTTCGATTTTTTCAAAGTTGATTTTCTCGAAACTTTGGGGCTAATTGTGTAAAACGCAACGCCAAGCGTTGACAAATTTTATATGAAAAAATTTATATTATAAATCAAAATACATATGTACAAAATTTATCAACGCTAATCGTTGCGATTAACAAAAGAAGGCCCTTTGAGTTTTTGGACTTATGCTGTTATCGCTTGTGACCACAGCTATATATAAATGTATGTACATATATATGTAAGTACATACCAGACATGGGTATACTGCAGTAAAAAAGCAGTAAGCAGTAATATATTACTGGTTACTGAAAAAATTGCAATATTCAGTAAAATTTTACTGGTTACTGAAAAAAATTGCAGTATTCAGTAAAATTTTACTGCTTACTGAAAAAAGCATAAACCAGTAAATTTTTGTAATGAAAATAAATTTTTTTACAGTATTTTACTGATAATGAAATTTTTTACAGTTGTTGCAGTATTTAACTGGTTATTGAAAAATATAGCAGTAACCAGTATATGTTTAAATACTGTAGAATGACTCTTATAAGTCGAAGCAACCAACATCAAAAATTCACGCTTTGCTTAAATTGTAACAAGTTCCAAAAAAAGAATAATATCAAACAATTCGAATACCACAAAATATAACCAATCGAAACACTTCGCTTAAACAAACGCATCTGCACTGGTGCTAATAATAAAGTGAAAACTTCATATAGTATATAAGCTTTAGAGGAAACCCCTCTTTATGAATGTTACGCAGTCCATATAAGTATACAATTTTATTGAATACTGCAATTTGTTCAGTAACCAGTAAAATACTGCAACACAATTTCATTATCAGTAAAATACTGTAAAAAAATTTCATTATCAGTAAAATAGGTACTCTAAAAAATTTAATTTTCAGTAAAAATTTACTGGTTACTGCTTTTTCTCAGTATATAGTAAAATTTTACTGAATAGTGTAAATTTTTTCAGTAAGAAGTAAAATTTTACTGAATACCGCAAATTATTTCAGTAACCAGTAAAAACCAATTCTTTACTGCAGTATGACCATGTCTGGTACATACATACATACATAAGTATATATACACTCGTAGATACTTACATTTGCTTGATGTGTTAAATCTTTACTAAATAATGAAGGCAAAAAAGTACTCGTTGAACTCGATATAATTGTATGGCTCTCCAGAACTAGATCCAATTGTTTAAAGAGATTTTGTTTCATATCCAAACGTTCTGGTATACATTCCTGTATGAATATGGCATCTTTTACAAGCTCTTTTAAATCGGTGGTACCTGATAGGCAGGCATATTGTTGAGCTGCATTCAATTTACCGCGCAATAGACCTTTCGATTCCAGATTCCTTAATTCCTTTTCAGTTTCCGTTAATGCGGTTTGAACCTGTTCAGGTAGAATATCAAACAATGTTACTTGATATCCCACCGAAGCAAATAACATAGACCACGAACGTCCAATAAGACCGCTAATGGATGACAAATAAAACGAATGTAAAAATTAATATTCATAGTTCCAAATTTATAAACAAATAAAACCTACTTATGGTGTTTTATAATAAACCTTTTATTGACTATGTACTTACATACAGTTACTCCCTGCCTAAAATGATTCAAGTCAAAATTTTAAACTTAGACTTTAACAGACACTGAGTAACTCACTCCCATGTTTTAACGTTGCGCAAACTTTTTTTAGCGCCCTAGTTGGACTAAAAAATATTTTTTTTTATTTTAAATTATTTTATTTAGACCAAATATTAAACTAAATTTTAAACGCATTTAAAATTTGTAATTTTCTGATGTTTAAGTTAAATTTTGAGCTTTCGCAAATTAAGCGACTTATAACATGTGTCCAACATTTAAACATATGGGCGGGTTAGGGCTGGTTTGGGGAAGCAAGCGAAGGGCTTGACCCGAAAAATTACATATAATGGATGAAAAAATGGACCATAAAAAATAAATCGTGATTTTGAAAGCGCATGTCCCACTCAGTATCAGAAAAATGGAATTAGCTGAACATTTTATTTTTACTGAAGACAATGAACAGAACCACACGACGCCAAACACCAAGATGAGGCTTTTGTACAATACCCCAAAATGGATGGAAAGTCCCCCTCCATTGCCAGATATAAATCCCATCGGGAATCTGCGGGATCTTTTTGACAGAAAAATTAGAGAAAGAAGTGTCACAAGGAAAAGGCTATTGATATTTGCTCTCCAAGAAGAATTGTCCAAAATTCTATATAAAATGGCCCAAATTCGGGGCAATTCCATTCCGAGAGCACTGCAAATGATAATATAGTTCAATGGATCACATGCTAATTACAAGTGTACAGTTCAAGAGATTTAAAAAAAATTACTATGAAGTGAGCACTCACTTTTTGCACTACAAAAATTGAGTTAAGTTAAAACAAGTAAGAGTGCTATATTTTTATCTTATATACCCTTTACCAAAGTGCGTTTATGTAGTATCGAGATACATACATAAGCACAGAGATATGTATGTAGATATTAATTTTGTGAAAAAATTCATAATTTTTGCTCTAGTGCAATTTTAATAAGTGACCTCTCGGTATTTTTCGACTAAATATGTTTTTTTTATATAAAAAATACAAGTTTTCAGGAGAGCAAAAAAGAAACGGTTCGTCTCTTTATACTTCTGTGTTTGGATAAAAGTTCATATGCAATTATTAAGGAATTGATTACATCTATATATGTATATTAGTAGTAAGTTTAATTATGAAGCGCATTTATTGAGATACGAGTTTGGTGCATTAAGAGTAATTTTAATTCTTGATATTTGATTAGTAAGTTACTCGTTTGTTGCACTTATAGCTAAACAAACAAATAATGCCGTTATACCAAAATTATCAAATGAAAACATTATTTAATATCCCAGATGACATGAGATTCGATCTAATGTTCGCTTAAGCCTCGAACTTCGAAAATAGTTTTAGTATTGTACCTCCATACCAAGTAAACTATGTAACTTTTTTTATTTAATAATCTTTGATTTTGCAAAATTGTTAATTTCCTCAATTTAAACATCCCATTGGAAAAAGTATATATAGTGGTATTATGTAATTGTTTATTCCTAAACAATTTTTTGGAATTTCTTTAGCTCAAACGAAAGGTTTCAGGGAAATGAAACAGAACATGTTCCTTATTTAACTTTATAGTTAGGACTGTAATTTAGCGATACATTTTATTTCCATCTCCATTTACTAAAAATAAATTCAGTACAGTGCGACTCTGACTTGCGCACGAAGGGTTCCGTAGTACTACTATATGAACTTTAGCCTATATAAAATATAATTTTGGCATTTCTTTCGTTTTTGGGCCTTTTTCTGTTTTAAGCGTTTTCAATAAGGTTTTCTTTAGTTTTGCCGTTTTTTGCGTTTTTGACATTTTTTAATTTGGTGCTTTTTTTCGTTTACAGATTTTTTTTGTTTTTGCCATTTTTTTAATTGGGCGTTTTTTAGTTTTGGTGCTTTTTTCTCGTTTTAGCGATTTTTTTAGGTTTTTGGCATTATTTTTAATTTTGTGCTTTTTAAATTTTGGCGATTTATCTTATTTTGGCCATGTTTTTAATTTTGGCGATTTTTTTCATTTAAAGAATTTTTTTTTTGGTTTTGGCGATTTTTTTCGGTTTTTGACGTTTTTTTAATTTTGGCGATTTTTTTCGTTCTGGCGATTTTTTGGATTTCAACGATTTTTTTCATTTAGGCGATTTTTTTATTTTTTGGCGATTTTTTTTCATATAGAAAATTTTTTTGTTTCGGCGATTTTTTCGGTTTATTGCGTTTTTATTTCTTTGTGACAATTTTTTTAGTTTTGACACTTTTTTCTCGTTTTGGCGATTTTTTTCTTATAGGCAATTTTTTTTGTTTTGACGATTTTTTTCGGTTTTGTGTTTTTTTTTTAATTTTTTGCGATTTATTTTCGTTTGGGCGATTTTTTTGATTTTAGCGATTTTTTTTAATTTTGGCGATTTTTTTTAATTTTTGGCGATTTTTGTTCATATACGCAATTTTTTTTTGTTTTGGCGATTTTTGCGGTTTTTTTTCATTGTGGGATTTTTTTTTAGTTTTGATACGTTTTTCTCGTTTTGGCGATTTTTTAGGTTTTTGGCATTATTTTTAATTTGGTGCTTTTTAAATTTTGGCGATTTATTTTATTTTGGTGATTTTATTAATTTTGGCGATTTTTTTCATATGAGAAATTTTTTGTTGGGTTTTGGCGATTTTTTTTCGTTTTGGCGATTTTTTTTGTTCTGCCGATTTTTTTCATTTTGGGAATTTTTTTTGTTTTGGCGATTTTTTTCGGTTTTTGACATTTTTTAAATTTTGGCGTTTTTTTTTTTCTTCTGGCGATTTTTTTGATTTTGACGTTTTTTTTTCATTTAGGCGAATTTTTTATTTTTTGCCGATTTTTTTTTTGTTTTGGCGATTTTTTTCGGTTTCTGGCGTTTTTTTTTCATTTTTGGGGATATATTTTCGTTTTGGCGATTTTTTTGATTTTGGTGATTTTTTTTATTTTGGCGATTTTTTTTTTAATTTTTGGCGATTTTTGTTCATATAGGCAATTTTTTTTGTTTTAGCGATTTTTGAGTTTTTTTTAAGTTTAGCGATTTTTTTCATTTTTGCGATTTTTTTCGTTTTGGCGATTTTTTAAAATTTTTGGCGATTTTATAATTTTCGGATTTTTTAGTTATACCGTTTTTGAAATTTTCAAGAGTTTCCAAGATATAGCAATTTGTCAAAATTACATAGTCAAAATTGCATTAACTGATGGGCCTCCCTTTAATTTAATTTTTTTTATTTTTAGTGTTAATTGTTGTACCCTATATAAAGATACACTAATTTTACAAATTTCAAGTGTCATTATAAATATGTACATACAATTGTATGTATATTACATAAGATTTTAAAAGTTTTCGTCGCTCATTTGGGAACACCCTTTAATTTTTAGCTTTTATATATTTGTTGTTGTAGCGACCAAAGTTCTACATACACTGTCCAAATTTCAGACCCGTAGCTCTTACCGTTCCTGAGAAAATAGCCTTCTTCCTAAAACATGAAATGTGTTTAATTATTAGGAAAAAAGTCAAAGTTTTCCAACCCTGGAAACGTTTTTTTTTAATTTGTTAAAATTTTAATTTTTTTTTTTAATTATAAATACCAATTTTATTCATACCGAAGTATAAAATAAGTTAATTTAATAAAAAAGTAATAAAAACTTGTTTTCGGTAGTTATTTTCTATGGGAAAATAGAGTTTGAGTTTTCCAGCTCTGAAACCGTCTGCCCGATTTTGCTGATTTTCAATAGCAAAATTTTCGGAAAATTTCTGACACACCAGTCCAAGAACGAAGTCTCTAGCTCTTCTGGGAGCTTGGGAAAACCGATTTCACGTACAGACAGACGGACAGACGGACATCGCTTGTTCGTCTTCCCTATGCATAAGGATCCAGAATATACATATATACTTTATGTGTCGCTTATTAATATTGCAGAAATTACAAACGGAATGACAAACCTATATATACCCTTTTGCCATTTTTTGGTAAAGGGTATAAAAATATATATTTTTATTTGTATATGAAATATTTTAATTTAAAGTGAAGGAGAAATACAGTTTAAGTTTTATGAATTTAACCAAGTTTGTTTAAAATTTCGACTTGAAACATTTTAGGCACTCACTTTATGGAGTAACTGTATGTATGTAAATACATACATATTTATGTATGTACATACATATTTCCTACAATTCCACTTACCTTCCCACTATACCAATTTTCTCTCTTTTACCGGTTGCCATTATTTTCCTTTCGTAAATTATTCTGTTTAACTATGTATAAAAAACAGAACCAGAAATACATATATTTATTTATTTGAATAAACTTAATGTTTTGTTCTACACTTCACTCACTAAACAGTGTGCTGAGCTCAACGGCCAATTCACTTTTAATTTCAAACAAGTTATAAATCTAATTAATCGCAAGTTTTTCTGTTAAATGCAAAAAAGCTGCACTGCTACCCACAGACTAGGGAATATCCTAAGAAACATGTGTTTCTACTAATCTCAATTTTTAACAGAGTTGATGGAACCAAAAGAGAAATACCGGTTCTGTTTGCTTATCAAACATCCCAGCAATACCACTCCCAGTCAAATGACCGGTCATTTGACTGGGAGTGGTGATAGCTTTATCTATCTAAGTTTGTTAAGGGCAATGTGAAAAAAGTGATGTAAGCTTTTGTGTACGTGTGATTTTGCATATTACATAATTACATTAATAAACATGATTTTCAAATTGTTTTAATTGTTTTTTATTTATTATATTTTTATTATTAAAAAAAAAATAAAGATATCTATAATTAAAATATTTAAAAACGAATAAAAGCACAAAAAAATTTAAGTGGTATAGCCTCTTCACGCTTCCTTCAACCAGCAAAGCACTTTGATTTTTTGACACTTATATTCATTTTAGTTTCACAGAGCGAACGAATTGTATATTTTACAATAAAATGCGATTTTTTTTTAATTTTTGGCATACATTAGCGGCGCTATGTATAAGCAAAACCTGGCATGAAGTTAGCATAAGTGACGAAATTGAATTAGGTATTATTATTTTATATATTCTCCGTTTCTGTTTTTTTTATTTAATACGACAGGAAAAACCAGTTAAGCTCGGTACGGACGAAATAGCACTGCATTTGGCGACATAAAATATAAAAAAATTGGACATTTGAGAAACCAAGAAGGAAAAATTAATTTTAACAAGTAGCATTGATTTCTACACACGATGGAACATTTAGTAGAATACGCTGATATTTCTACTGATGGTTCTTCGTCTGTGGGTAGCGTAAGAAGCTTTTGAAGTTTCGTATTATGCAATGAACACAACTGGGACGAACGACGAATTTTTCGGTGCTAACTTTCGTTATAATATATAAAGCACATTTGTACATATGAAAATGAATACAACACCGACGTCGAACGAAATTCGTCGTGCGTGACGAACTCTGAAATAGATTTATTTTTATTTTTTACGCCGACAAACGACGAATAAACAATTTTCTCTCTCAAGGCCGGGGCACAATGAATCCGTCATACGTTAAACTTCGACTTTTTCAACTGACATTAACGCAACGACGGAGAAGGTTGGCACAATGACTACTTTATTGACGGAAGCGTTTAAAAAGCTTCAATAGGTTGATTCTCCATTTTATTTATTAAATTCAACTTTTTTTATTTATTTTGTTTATTTCTTTTGTTTAATTTTATTTTTGCTGCTACAAAACACAAACACATACCAAAAAACATAAAAAAAAATCAACCGATATCTGTCAAACTACTCAACGTACGCACAAAGTTAAAAGTTGAACAATTTTTGTACTATGCATAGCATATCTATGTCAAATAACTGGGGATGACACCTTTTTTTATTGGAAACGCTTTATTGTTTATGGCAGTTTCATTTCCAATCACATGTGAAATTTTAAATGCGGTTTCGGAACCTGGTTAGTTTGATACTCCTTGCACTTACCCTTTGTATATAAGTACATATATTTTGTTATTTGTTATGTTTCTTTGAATAAAAAAATTGTCTACCGAATTTCATTAAAATCTACTGATTTTTTTGTCGATTCTACCGAATTTAAAAAAAATTAAGTGTGCACAATGACAACAACCAACTTTATCAAATATGATAGAGGAATTCGGTGAGTAAATTCGTCGTTATTGTGCTTCACACGACGAAGTTACGCAGCGAATGCTTATCGACGAATTCGTCGACGTGGACGAAATTCATCGTTCGTCCCAGTTTTGTTCCTAGCATGATACAATTATACAAGGTACATGCACAAGCCCAGCCCGTTACTGTATACATTGCATATAATTGTCAAACTTTTTTTACAAGCTGCAGAAATGTTAGTGCATGTGTGTGAATAAAATTATTACAGTGTTGCCAATGAATTTAAACATGGCTGTGTCTCCAATTACACATTGAAGAAAATTACACAACACATCTTATGTGTAGGTTCAAATTAAAAGAAAAATAAATAAAACTAGAACCCAAAGTAGAATTACACACAGATTATACAAGAATTTAATTACATGGCCTACATATGTGAGTAGAAATTACACATTGTCGAACTACACCCAGATTGGCAACACTGAATAACTATAATCATGCAGGAATACCGCGTCTGCAATTATACTTTAGTTACCCTGTAGTTGTTATTTTTATAAACAAAAGGCAGTTGTTTCTAACAATTTTTCAGTTGTTTATACCAACAAAATACATGTGTTTTTTGGTGTCGTATTTTTGTTGTAGCTGTGCATGTACCTAGTATAATTGTATCATGGTTCCCAGCATTAAACAGAGCAATGTAAAGAGAAAATCTAATATATGAGAGCAGTTACTGTTACCATTGCGGCGATTTTCATAAACTGATATGCATTTATGTTCCAAGCATCTAGATCAAAAAATATTTTCTCCTTTTTTGTATGCGCCTTAGTATATGGCGTTACGTTATATGGTTTTTCATTACTTAAATTTCCACATGATATTTTTATTGTTAAATATTAAGAAAAAGATAAACAACAGTATAATAACAGTCTAATTCATAAATACATTATAAGAGGTAATAAGGCGATGACAGGCAAAATACGAAAATATTGTATTCATAAATGAATAATAGCTTATTAGCTGGTTATAAGTTGCTTATTTTTTTTGATTTTTTTATTGTGCCCTCTACCTTACTTTAATCACTTAATAAAGTGACACTTGAATGTTTGTTTACAAATATTTTAATAAATCTGCGCGGATTTTTTTGAGTTTTGATAAAAGTGGTTGAAATAAAAAAGTGATTTACATAAATAGTAAAAACAATGTTCACAATAAATTTAATTCGCCGAATTCGTGAGTATAAAATATGTACATAGATACAAATGTAATCTTCATAATAACTTTTTCAGAGTCTATCGCAGAAATGTCGTCATCTGGATATTCTGTTTCGATTCCAGAAGCGATGGGGACTCCACTATGTAAATGTCGTTGTCAATGGTAATTGCGAAAACATTTCGCCAAATGAGAAGGAGTTTTTGGACAACAGTGCCTTCGTCTACGTATATGGATACTTTTAAAATTCTTTAATATGCACAAATGCAAACTCCCATTACCACATTTTGACGGCAAACCCATTAGCAGTGAATTTCTTTTCACGTACGAAAAACAGTTTTCCAAATGTCATTTGGTGGAACTACCACAGGATTTCGTTGCGTTTGAACCCCTGTTTAATAAGTATTGTCATCGTATTGGACTTCGACAAGTTATTTTCGATGAACTTATTAAAATTGATCCATTTCTGTGTTGTAATGGATTGAAACACGTGGATATGGTACACTTATTTGTTAGAACTAGGATATTTTTCACGCTTCGGTTCTATAATGCAAGACTTAAAGAACCCAACTTTAAAATTAAGTACCTCTGCGTTGCCCATTAGCAATTTTTATACTTTTAGGATCACCCCTTTTTATACCTTCAGGACCAACCCTTTTTATACCTTTGGGACCAACCTTTGCCTTTTTTGTATATTTAGGTCCAACCCTGTCTATACCCTTGGGACCAAGCTTTGCCTTTTTGTATCTTTAGGACCACCCCTTTTTTATATCCTTAGGACCATCCCTTTTCATAACCTTGGGACCAACCGTTTATGGCAACCTAATAAATAGCTTTGTCGTCTTATCGTCAGCGGTAAATAATCATTATTAATTTAAGGTATATACTAATATAAATTGTATTAAAACTATTGAATTTTTTATTATTTAATTGCAATATTTTGTTTTTATTTATGTTTATTTATATTTCTTTATTTATCGATTTAGTTTTAGATAATGAATTAATTTGTATTATTTTTCTCTTTTTTCGTTGATTTAGTCTTATCTCCACTGTGCAATTTTAATATAATGTATATTCTATTTTCAGAGTATTCGAATTAATGGTGGGACCTTTTCAGGTCCACCAAATAATTTCAAAAAGAGATTGAAATTTCAAATTTTTGTAAAAGCCCCTTTGGTGACAAATAAAGGAAGGAAGGGAATATCCTGAATAAGGCCTTTTCAGGGCCAACAGAAAATTTTAAAAATAGATTACAATTTCAAATTTTGCATCATTCATTCTCATTTCATTTAATTTTTCCTTGCTAATAACAATAATTAAAACAAATTTGATTATACAATAGAAAAATAATAGAGGGGTTTATTAATTAGGGTTCCAAAGGTGAAAAAAGGCACCCTATTGTTTTCGCTACGCTGTCCGTCTGGCCGTCTGTCCGTCACACGGTATTTCCTCAGGAACCGTAAGAGCTACGGACCTGAAATTTGGACAGAGTATGTAGAACCTTGGCCACTACAACAACAAATACATGAGAATTAGAAATTAAAGGGTGCTCCAAAGCGAGCGACGAAAAATGTTAAAATCCCATGTAATATACATACAATTGTATGCACATATGTACATATATTGACACTTGAAATTTGTAAAATTAGTGTATTTTTATATAGACTACAACAATAAACATTAAAATATTAAAAACTTTAAATTAAAGGGTGGTCCATCAGTTAATGCAATTTTGACTATGTAAATTTGACAAATTGCTATATCTTGGAGACCGTAAGAGGTAAACTCTTGAAATTTTCAGAAACGGTAAAACTAAAAAATCCGAATATATAAAATCGCCAAACCGAAAAAAAATCGCCAGAACCTGAAAAAAAATTGCCAAAAATTTAAAAAAAATCGCCAAATCGAAAAAAATCGACAAAATTAAAAAAAATTCTAGCACTAAAATGAATCGCCAAATTTCGCAAAAATCGTTTAAATGAAAAAAAATCGCCAATATGAAAAAAACGCCAAAAACCGAAAAAAAACGCCAAAACGCGAAAAATGCGCCAAAACCAAAATAATTGTTTATGTGAAAAAAAAATCGCCAAAATTAAAAAAAAATCGCCAAAATTTAAAATAAGCGCCAAAAACCGAAAAAATCCTCAAAACGAAAGAAAAGTGGCAAAACTAAAAAAAATCACCTATATGAAAATAATAAAAATCGTCAAAATTAAAAAAACTT
The DNA here is from genome assembly GCA_905220375.1 of Tachina fera. NCBI lineage: Eukaryota > Metazoa > Arthropoda > Insecta > Diptera > Tachinidae > Tachina > Tachina fera. The sequence goes on from LR999966.1 coordinate 51,861,328, forward strand.
CAAAAACCAAAAATAATCGCCAAAAAGGCGAAAAAGAGTGCCAAAACTCAGAAAGCGCCAATAAATTGAAAAAACCCCCAAACTACAAATAATCGCTTAAAACCCAAAAAACCCAAAAACGAAAAAAATGCTAAAACTATAGTTTATATTGTTCGTATTGAATTACATATCTCGTGCCCATACGGAACCCTTCGTGCGCGGGTCAAAGTCGCACTTCACTGAATTTATTTTTAATTTGCGTTGTGTCAAATATACACCTATAAAAACATAAATAACAACAAATGTGTTAGTAATGTAATGCAGTAAGTAAGGAGCAATTCCTAGCTCATAATAATATATGAGAAATATAAAATAGCATTGTTAGTTTGTTTTGTTTTTCTGGAAGAAATACCTTAGCATTTGTGTACATACATATATAATGGTAATTATACAAAGTATTTTATAAAAAAAATTTTTATAAAGCTAAGTATAGACGATACGTTGAATTAGCATATTTATGGTGAAAAATTTGTTACCAGTGCTAGCATATCGTGTAGACACAAAATTTTTTCAATACACCTATGCTTTACTACATATGAAGGGCATTTGTTAAAGTTGCCAACAAACGTTTGTTCAAGATTTTAGCATATCGTGTAGACACCACATTTTTACTTTGTAACAAGTTTTCTATGTATGCTATCATATATGTATGTTATTTGTTGAAAAGCCTATTTAAGGTTTTCAGCATACGGCAAATTTGATAGCAAATATAATTCATATTTTAACTCTACTCATGTATGTAGTGTTGCCTGATTTGTAATTTTTTCTCTTAAATTCGGCAATTTGCTACATATTAAATCTATAGTAGCATTGATTAAAACGAAACGGTAAATGTGAAAAAAATACTGCAAATATATTAATGGTGGATTCGGGTGAGTACAACATAAGGGAAATAAGGATTTAATAAAAAAAATCATTCATTCTGAAGAAGATAATTACTCTTATTCCAGCTTCCTTCCGATTTTGCAACTTTTGTAAAATTTTTGCAAAATTCGCAATTAAAGAGACTTTTCGCATGCTTTCAGCCTCCTAAGAGTTTTGCGATTTTAAAAAAATAAATAATCCCGCTGATAGTAAGTTATCATTTGCTGACATACATATGTTGACTTTAAACAATTTGGTACTTTCAGCATACTGCGTAGACGCCTAACATATATATATATATATATATATATGCTGAGAGCAGGATTTGTTGTTAAGTAGAGTGGTAATGGTGGCGGGCGACATGTTTTGGGAATTAAAAACCGGAAAAAACATGTCGTCCGCCCCCATTAATACAAAAACGATCGCAACCCGGTTGTAAATGTGAGATATTTTGGGGATTTTCATGCCGAGATTTTATGTCTGTGTGTGTGTGTTAGTTTAATGCTTTGTTTATGTGTATGTATGGATACTTGTGTGCACAGCTTATGTTGTTATTGTAAAGAAACGTGCTTAGAGTACATTGATGTGTGTATATGTGTGTGTTTGTATGTGTGTGTTTGTATATGTGTGTGTTTGTGTGTGTGTTTTTATACCCTGAAGGAAATGTCGATGGTGAAAGTGTACTGAGTCGCTTTTGACTTTGTCACCAGTACTACTCTACAATTATCTCCTATACAATACTTTGTGCTATAGACATTTAGCATGTGCTTCTCATTGAAAATCTACTAGTAACTCTAAAACAATTGACTAGGTCGTGAATTCATAGTTTTTATGGGAACATGGAGACATACACACCAGATGTTTACTGGTACACTTCTATACCTTACGTACATAAAAATTTATGTATGTTGACAAGTTGTTGCAAAATCCACCATAAATACACCACATCTATTTTCCCTATTTCTTTTATACTGAGTAATACAAGAGAAATTGTAGACAAAGTAACTACTACTAGAATTTTAGTGTTGACATAGAGACACTTGGCCCCAGTCTGACTGCAGGGTATTTACTTGTATGTCTGCCAGTGTCCGCTACTTTTGTTGTAGTGGTAGACAAATATTATACCCCAGTAGGAAATATCGATTTTGAAAAATGTATTGACTCGCTTTCGACTTGTCACCAGTACTACTCTATAATTATAACCCATACAATACTTTGTGCTATAGACATTTAGCATGTGTCATTGAAACCCTACAAATAACACTGAAACAATTAAGTAGGTATTGACTATGAAGTTCTTATGGGACATGGAGACATACCAACCAAGCAGTTAGTTCCAGTAATTTGTGTACATACAAATGCATATATGTATAAAGACAAGTTGTTGACAATTCCACCACAAATATATCATATTTGTTTTCTATATTTCTTTTATAATGAGGGATATAACAAACTTATTATATCAAATAATAAATATCAAAAACTAGAATTTTAATGTTGCTACAAAGACACTTGGTTCCCAGTCTGACTGTAGGGTAGTGACAAGAAATTTGTGTGTATGTAGTAATCGTGATTTGATCGATTTTGGTTTGCTGTTGTGAGTTCTCGTTGCTATGCGTATGTATGATTATTTATGTATGTATTAATTTTTATTTTTTATTTGTATCTCTTGGGAGATAATCTAAAAGAGTGACAACCCTGTTGTGAATGGCAGTGGGTAGGTAATGTATTTGGTAATGTATGTTTATGTTGTTGGATTCGTGTATGTTTTTTTTTACATTTATTTATTTATTGTATCTTCAAATATGAACTAACAATAAGTATTCAAATCTTAAATCTAAAATATAAGTATTAGGCCCGACCACTGTCAGCCATAAGCTTAGTGATAGTTATAAATAATACATAATAGTGATAATAAAAAAAAGAAAAAACATATATATATTTTCAAGAAATCCCATCTGGAGTGTTGAGTATAAGAGCCCTTGTATCCTTCTTTTTCAAGCGAATGTGACCAGTAAAATTCAAGATGTTACGAGCAAGTGGATTAGGATGTGACTCGAGTTTTGTTAAATATTTGCCTGCGTATTTTGCTATTTCTTCAATCACTAGTGGCATATTCAAATCACGATGTATATTTGAGTACCATGTACCATGGAGCCGATGTTATCAAACGTAAAATTTTGTTTTGCCTTCGTTGGATTCTCTCGACGTTAGAAGCTGAAGCAGTGCCCCATAACTGAATTCCGTAGCACCATATTGGCTTCAAAAGCGACTTGTATAATAAAAGTTTGCAGTCTAGGTTGAGTCTTGAATTTCTACCAATCAGCCAATATATCTGAGTTAGTTTAAGTTTCATTTGTATTAGCTTTGAGTCAATATGGTGTTTCCATGTAAGTCGTCGATCAAGGTGTATACCAAGGTATTTTACATGTAAATGCTGAGGATCAGCTTGATTGTTGATTCGAATTGGGGAACAAGTATCTCTTCGCATGGTAAATGTTACCTGAACACACTTTTGCTCGTTTACCTTAATTCTCCATAATTTTAACCATAGTTCCAGTTGTGTAATATGTTCTTGTAGATATCGCGAAGCCTCATGAGGATTTTCGTGCAGGCTGTATCATCGGCAAACGTAGATGTATAGATATTACTGCTCAAAGGCATATCACAAGTATAAATCAAATACAAAACTGGCCCCAGTATGCTCCCCTGTGGCACACCGGATGATATAGATTCGGGCATACTCATGAATTCTCCTTCCACAACCGTGAACTTGCGGGTAGTAATGTAACTTTCTAATAAATTCTCAAAATTTATTGGTAGATATGATTTTAATTTTAAAATGAGACCTTCATGCCACACTTTATCAAATGCCTGCGAAACGTCAATAAACAAGGCAGAACAGTACTTCTTTTCTTCAAATGTTCTTCTTATACATTGAACCAATCTATGCGTTTGTTCAATGGTCCTATGCTGACTTCTAAAACCAAACTGATGGTCTGGGATGCACCCACTACCAATTAGAATTGGGGACAATTTTGACATGAGCAATTTTTCGAAATGATTTGACATTGTTGATAGCAGACTTATTGGCCTGTATGATTCTGCTTTGGTAAGATCTTTGGAATCATTTTAACTTTGGCAAGTTTCCAGCTGTGGGGATAATACTCCAGTCGTAAAATGGCATTAAAAATAATAACATGATTCTAATTGCAATACGAGGCAATTTTATTAGCATCTGGTTACTAATTCCATCAATACCCAGTGCTTTCTTCGGGTTAAGTTCAGCAATTAGATTTTGTACATCACATATTTTAAATTTTATGGGTCGAGGGGGTAGCGCAACTACACTCGTGAAATCAACAACACCAGTACATGTGTTTGGGGTAAATACGGATTTTAAATGCTTTGCAAACAAGTTACCTTTTTCAATATCACTCCTGACCCAAACTCCGGTAGAAGTGCGCAGAGGTGGTTTAAACTCAACGGGTGTTTTAATTTTTTTTCGCAGCGCGCCATAAAGAGTAATTAGATGCTGGTGTTACATCGAGATTTTCCAGATAGTTTTTAAGAGATGCAGTTTTTTCATATGCAAGCAGCTCTTGGAGTCGTTTAGTGCACTCTTTTAACCTAATTTTATTTTGGGGTGATCTGTGCTGTTGCAATTCTCTTCTAGCTCTTCTTTTTTCACATACGAGATGTTCAATATCTGTGGTATATATTCTATTAAACCCAGTCTGCGGATGGGAAGAAGTGGCATGTACAGCAGCCTGCCTAATATTTTCGTTAAGATTGGCAATATTAGATTCAATATCATAATGAGTTCTTAGCTTAATGTTTTCAGTGCAATGACTACTAAGATATTTTTTGAATCGCAGCCAATTAACACGACTGATCATTTTCACATATGGGTGAGGTAAAGCACTTCTCAGTGGGCTACAGATTGTAGCGATGATGGAAGAGTGATCGGACGATAGATCTAGGGAAGCTTCAACATGAATTAATTCCCTAGATATATTTTTCATGACGCCAAAATCTATAACATCCGGAATTTTATGTATGTCAGTAGGCCAGTAAGTGGGTTCCCCACTCGAAATGACGTCCAAGCCCATTTTTGAAATTGTGTTGAACAACGATCGTCCTCTAGGTGTGATAAGACGCAAACCCGAGAAAGTATGTTTTGCATTATAGTCTCCAGCTGCTACGAAACAAGGGCCAAGAGATTTGTAGAAATCCTCGTATTGATCCTCAGTAATTTCGAATCTAGGAGGGGAGTTGATTGATGATATGACAAAATTTGTGCAAAAATTTTCGATACAAATATTCGTTGCTTGTAGATGTTCTTCACAAATGTTGTCAAGAATATAATGCTTGAGTCTTGACTTTATTAAAATTGCTTATCCCCCGCAAGCTCTTCCTCTTGGGTCCTTTGAATCATATAAAAAGTAGCCATTAATTTTAAATAGACTTCTTGAAGTGAAATGAGTCTCAGAAACCAACATTATATCAATATTTTTTCCGTGAGGAAGTGCTGAAGTTAATTTTATGTTGGCGAATGCCGTTTGCGTTCCAGAAACTTATCTTTAACGTGTTCATGGCTTGTTAACTAATGCTTGAAGCAGTGTAGACTGCATTCGTAGCATTTCTTGCATCATGCTAGTCATAGTTGTTGTAAAATTATTTAAAGTCAGCACCAGGTTCTCAATAGTAGCTTCAAGGCGATTAAAGTTTAAGCTTGAGTTTGCATTTGTTGAATTATTTTGAGGCGGAATATTATGTGTGGGAATAGAACTAGTCTTAGCTGCATCGGCATACGATACACGTGAAGTGACAGGTTGACTCATTTGAGCAAAAGTGGCGGAGTAAGCGTTTGCTGTTTGTGCTGGAGCTAATTTAGGTTTTTGCCCCAGAGTCTGTTTAACGAAAGAATATACAGGACAATCTCTGTAGTTAGCGGTGTGATTACCTCCGCAATTACTAAATTTTTTTCTGCTAGATCCTTAGGTTTAGGACAACCAGCAGTACCGTGCAATTCACCGCAGATAACACAAACTGAAGGTAACTTGCAGTAAGTTTTTGTGTGACCATATTCTTGGCAATTATGACACTGCACGGGACCTGCACGCTTATGTGGCTCTTCAACTGTTATTTTTCGGTATAAGAAATATTTCAAATTATAAATTGGATGAGTCTCGTTTTTTTTAATTTTATATCGTTTGGCTCAAGTTCTACGCGAAATAGAGGTTGAGGAATCTTTTAACTATTTATTATGTTAGAAACATTTTTTACCTTAAATCCCTGGAGGACGAATGCATCTTTAATTTCTTCGTGAGCAACATAGGAATCTATGCCCTTCAATACGATTTGCAGGCCTTTAGCTTTTTTAAGCTGATATGTGTAGAAAATTTTTTTACTTTTTTGAAATTCAGTAATCATTTTGCGAAAATCTTGTTTTTCATAAATTTGAATTTTGGTTTCATCAATGTTACCACGTTTTATTGGAACGATGTGAAAATTATTCTCACCAATGACTGAAATTAAATTTTTAATAAGAGCGTTCGAATTTTTCTCTCTCAAATAGATTGGAGGCGGCTTGGATGTTTTTTTCGTAGATACCTTGGGGTCGTTGTTGTCATCTTGCAATATTCGAAAACGGTTCTGACGGTTGATAGCGGATGCGCTGTTATCCCTAGAAATTTTTGGAGCAGATGAAATTTTCGAAGACTTAACTGCTCTTACCTTCAGTGAAAACTTGGTTAAGTGATGACCACGAGCCCGAAGCGGATGATATCGCTGTGTTAAATGTAGAAGTACTAGGCAACGGTAATGTTAACGAATCACTAGTTGGCATTGGACAAAGCGAAGTTGATCGATGACGAAAAAGTGGCCTCGCCGTTAAAAATAGTCTACTATCAAATTTCTTATTTATTTTGTTATCATTAAGAGCTTCAGAGCTCTCAGTATTTTTATTTTTATTATTATTATTTATTTTTATTATTATTATTTATCAGAATTCACTTCAGTTATTTGTTTTTGAGGTACTCATATAGAGTATTATTTAAGGGCACTTCTGTTTGTTTTTTTTTTGTTGCGGTTTTTTTGTTTTTGTTAATTATGACTATGTAAAAAATATTAGCAATGCAAATAAAGTTTATTTGTCAATAACAATATGTATTCCGAATATTTTTTCGTACGATTTTTTTGTGTTTAGTATGAAATAAAAACTCCGCTAAATCGACTGTTCACTATGAATGTACAACGAGAAATGGATTCATGTATGTGATCGTATCTATTTTTGCTTTGAAGAATATCATTGCTTGTGTGAATTACATCATCACTTTATCATACATATTTACAAATATTGACGTTGCTATTCTTATGGAGATAGAAAATACTGTGTTGACATAGGCTTTATATGTGCAAGGGAATTACAGATGTTAAATGCTTTGAATCCAGTCAGGGTGATATGAAGAGCTTTTGAATAGGGGTAATGATATTTTTATTTGAATATATTTTACTTTAATGAAAGAATTATAGAAAATAGCTTTTAGAGCAATACAGTAAAAACTTCTCGTACCTTTGTATTACAAACTGATCCTAGCGATTTTTTTCTGATTGTTGCTGTGTATATGAATTTCATCATATATCGTAATACCAAAAGAGAATTGTGGAAATGTGTATATGTGTGTGTGAGTGTGTGTGTGTGTATGAATTTCATCATATGTCGTAATAAATTAGATTTGATGACTACTACGCGATTCTCATATAAAGTATATAAGTAGAATAAATAATACTTTTCAAGATGTTTTATTTATAAAAAAAAACTTAATTAAATTTTTTCCACAATTTTTTTTCTACCTAAAACTAACAACATGTATTAAAAACAGTTCCATAAAACTACTACATACTATCGATGTATGTACATTAGAGTGGCCGTTATTTACGTATATTTTTTTGATTTCTTTTATTCTCACCTCCCAAATCGGTTCAGTTTTATATAAAAAATAGAAAATATTTCATAGCGATAATTTGTGTTGCCCTTCAAGCCAATTTTTCAATGTAATGTTTTGCATATATGACTATCTTTTTAAAAAAATATTTTACAGGAATATGATATATGGCAATATTTTAGCTATTCAAGTCTGCAACATTAATCTCAAAGAAAGTTTTTGGCTAAAATTAATATTTTAGGAAACAATGAAGAAAATAAACAACAAAACACCAAAGATTATATATACAAAAATTGCAATTAAGTATATGGAAATTATTTTGTTACACTGAATATATATATACATATAGGCTTGAGGGCTAATTTTGAGGATCGGACGCACCCTAAAACACAACTTATCGCTATGAATTTTTATATATTAGTTTTTACATGCAACTAACGGTCACTCTAATGTACATATCATCTTAATATTATTTAGAATCTTGAACATTATGTTTCTTAGAGGTATCTGAGCCATTACGAGGCAAAAATAGTATTAAAATAGCACATGACATCATAGCGAAGCATGATATATAAAATGACATCTCGCAATATCTGGCCAAAAATGCACCCACTAAATTCGTGCCAACAACGCTGCCAAAGCGACCCATCATCAGCGAAACACAGATGGCCATGGCTCTGTAAGAAAAAGCAAAGTTAAGAACACAAGTAAATTAATGTGCACATACAGGATGGCGCACAATGAGCTATATGGTTTGAATTCTTTATAACTATGTATTTTAATTATTAATCTTCCTTTGTTTTTTTTCAGAATTTTTGAGAAGAAGACTTTGGGAATTAATTATGAATCATTACACGATCGAATAACGTACAAAAATAATTGAACTTTATTTAAACCAACCATATTCTGCTGACACATCATTATTTCGCGAACAAGCGATTTAAACTGACAATTTTCTTTGGGGATATTTGAAAAAAAGACTGTACGTAGCAACATTCGAAGAGAAATCATGGCCATTACACCCGAAGTTTTGCGAAAAGTTATGGAAATATGATATAAAGAGCACGTGTGTGCGAATCAGAAAATAATAAATAGTGGCCTTCGAAAACGGCTGGCTGGCTGTTCCGTTCAACTATGTGTTGTCAGAATATTTACAACTAACTTTGATGTTATTTGTTCATTAATAATTATCACATGTAATTTGGCTTAAAAAGCGATACGAACTTTAGTCCGTTCAAATCATAAATATAGAAACAAATTAAGTTCAAAAAATAATAATTAAAAATAAACTTCACTTATTTTTCAAAGCTAATTGCAAAAAATTCCCCAATAATATACTGTATTAAAAAATTATATATATAATAATCGCATAAATAAAAAAGTTATAAACCATTTAAACCATATAGCTAATTCCGAGCCACCGTGTATATGTAGATAAGGGTATTCAATCGGTTAACCGTTAATCGGTTAACCGGTTAATTGTTACCCGATTAACTGATCGGTTAATTTCAAATCGGCTTTCTTCGGTTAACGGTTAAGCCGGTTAATTTCAGCCGATTAACCGAAGTGACAAATTTTTTCATATTTTTGAGTAGTACAACTTATTTTTTGTGTGAGTAATTATTTGTTTCGTCTCATTTACAAAAGGTGAGTGCTTAGAAATTATTTTTCATACAAAAAAAAGAAGTATGTTCAGTTATTCTGACTTAAGTAAAACTTCAAACTCTTTGGCCATGGCTATAAAAGAGTTTAACTAGAGACTCCGGTACTCTAACTAGAGTGAATTATTAAGTTTTTATTTAATAATAAATAGTACTGTTGCTAATAGTACTGTTGCCAACGATTTAATTAAGGATTAAATTTAATGAGAGACATTACAAAAACGAAAGCCAAGAAATTCAGAAATTAACTTTTTTTTTGCAAAATATTCGTCGCTGAGCTTTGTCATTATGAGTCGATAGTAATACAAGAAATGTTCTAAAAAAAATTAACCGAATTAGTTTAAGAATTATTATGCATGTTTTTAATAAATAATTTATGCACTTTTATTTATTGAAAACACTTGAATTATGGAAAAACTTTATTAATCGGTTAGTATCGAAATTAACAGATTATTAACCGATTAAGAAAAACATCGATTAATTAATCGAGCGATTAACCGATTAAAGCAAAAACCCGATTAAATGAATAGCCTAATGTATATATATATATATTTATATATATATATATATATATATATATTTATATATATATATATATATATATATATATGTACAAATACATACTCGCATATAATGAAATATATTATATGTACCTCAATTGTGTGGGATATAATTCAACAGTTGCTCCTCCTAAAACATTTATACATACACCAACCACAAAAAAAATTACATAAAAAATTGCTGCAATGGAAGTATATGGAAGCCAAACTGCCATTAAACCACATGAACTGAAGAATATGATGCAAATAACTGAAAACAATATGAGACATTTTAATACAACATACATTTTCATTTGCTCTGAGATCGACTAAATTTAAAGTAACACTTACACAGTATTAAAGTTTTTCCCAGACGATTAATTATTACTCCAATCAATGCAAATGAGGATACATATAATACTTCCATTAAAAATGAATACATATATGTTGTGTTTTCCAATTTATCTGGACAGTCCATGATCTGCGAAAGAAACATGCATAAAATCATAAAGATCATATATTCCGCTTAATTACTTACACCTTCTGTTTGATTTTGTTGTTTAACATAAACAATCTGGCACAATTTTTCATTGCTATCCGGATTATTTCTCATAAACTCTCCCATCGCATTAACGATGTAGGGAAACCACATGTATAGACCATTTGTTATAACGTACAACCAAAATTGTGTGGTGCACACTATTAGAGTACTACGCAAGTACTTTCGTCGAAAGAGTGGCACCGTTTGATTCCACATGGTCAATAAAAGTTTTAAGAAAAAGTTCATATTTTTATTCTTTATGCTTGAAACCTCATTGCAATCTTCTTGGAGTAATATGTGGGATATCTGATTAAGAAAAAAAATTGTAATAGGATTTTAAAATCAGTCTCCTCCTCATGTAGCTTGGCAAAATACTTCACCTCCAATTTATCCTTGCCACCATTAATTTGGTATATCTTTTGCAAAACTTCAATTGCTTCATCTTCCTTGTTAATGGATAATAAAAATTTTGGACTTTCGGGAATGAAATACAAAGCGATACCAGCGATAAATCCCGGGAATCCACAAACTATTGTAAACAATCGCCACGGTTTATATGTGATGCCCAAAAATGGCATTGCTAAGCGCCAATCTTGATTTATAACCGCAAAAGACAGAATAGGCATTAGCATGGCTCCCAATCCGAATATAAAAGCTGATATCATTAGAGCTCTTGAACGTGTACGATCAATATGGAACTCTCCCAAATAGGCGTAAACTGTGGCAGATGCACCTGAAACACTAAAATGCATTTGCAATATTATTAAAAATCTTTATTTCTAGTATCTATTATTTATAATACATGTATGTATGTATGTAGTATACATACAACTGTATGTATACTACATGGGATTTTAAAATTTTTCGTCACTCGTTTTGGAACACCCTTTAATTTTTAACTTTTATATATTTGTTGTTGTAGTGACCAAAGTTCTACATACTCTGTCCAAATTTCAGACCCTTAGGTCTGATATATATATGATGTTGTTGTTGATATATGTTTAATTATTAGAAAAAAGAGTTAAAGTTTTCCAACCCTGGAAACGTCTTTTTAATTTGTTTAATTTTTTTAAATTTTTTTATAAATAAGAAATATCAATTTTATTCATACCGAAGTATAAAATAAGTTAATTTAATAAAAAAGTAATAAATACTAGTTTTCGGTAGTTATTTTTTTTGTATGTGAAAATAGAGTTTGAGTTTTCCAGCAATGAAACCGTCTACTCGATTTTGCTGATTTTCAATACCAATCTTACTCGGAAAATTTCTGACATCGGGAGCTTCGGAAACCCGATTTCACGTACAGACAGACGGACAGACTGACATCGTTTGGTCGTCTTCCCTATGCATAAGGATCCAGAATATATACATATACTTTATGTGTCGCTTATTAATATTGTAGAAATTACACACGGAATGACAAACCTATATATATCGTTTTACTATTTTTTTGGTAAAGGCTATAATAAGAAACTAAGGACCATTATTATAACTTGACGTTAGCTAAAAGTAGGATGTTATTGGATGGATAAACACTTTTTCATTATTACAACTTCATTTTAACAAAAAGTGAGCGCTAAACTAAAGACAAGTTGATCCTACCTGTAACTTTTATTGTGAGGTATATTCATTTAAAGTTGCCACATTTTCGCCACTTGCCACACTTTCTACTTTATAAAACAAAATCAAATTTATTTAATCAAAATATGGCATAAAACAAAAGCAATACAACACAAAACACATAAGAATAATAAGAAAACAAAAGAATTGACAAAAATATTTTCATTATGTTTGTAATTTGACAAATAAACAAAAGCAAGTTGCCACTAATCATTTTTAACAAACAATATAAACAACAATATCCACAGAAATGTTGCCACCAACCAAACATTTTATTATTTATTTTATCGGACAGTTGTAATAATGGAAAATTTTAAAGGTCACTTTATAGTTCAGTTTTGCTAAAGTTAGGAATAACTATCCGAAACTTTATTGTTAAGTCATAATAATGGCCTTTAGGGCCATTATTATTAATTACAATTATGAGAATATTTCTTAAGTTTTCTAAATCTACATATCGCTCCCCTATTGCAATACATATATTCATATCTCAAAAATGCGGATTTTTTAATAAATAAGTTTAAAGTTTTCAATTTACATACATTTAAACGAAAATATAAAAGTATTTTCTTTTCTCAAGACGTGAGTGTAAAAGCGTTTGGTATAAAGTTTTTACACAAAATTAAATATGACATAATAACGAATTTTTCTTCATTTTTTGAGATATGACTGTGTTGCACTAAAGAAGCGATGTGTAAGTAATTAATTCGATTTGTATTCTTATTGCGAATACCGTTATAATACTTACAAGATACCGTTCAAAAATCTTAAAACCAGCAAGGTCCAAAAATTTGGTGAGAAGCTCGAAAATACAGTCACCACAAAAGCCCATATTAATGTTGGTCTCATAACTAGTCTGCGACCTTTGGTATCAGCCAGGAATCCCCATAAATGGGAACTTATAACCATGCCCACATAACCAACAGCACTTAGCAAGCCTTTGCGATAATTGTTCAGTTGGAGATCACAATGTGCTACTGGCATATAAAATGCTACCGCTGAAGTTTCCAACAGCACATTGGCCAATATGAAACCACAGACGATAATAAGGAAGTAATTGAAGAATCCGTATTCTAAAAATATTTAAATGCATATAGTATGTATTAAAAATAATTGCGATTTAATATATGTATGTGTATATGTATTTAAATCTAATCGCCAGCACTATCACATTTGGTTGACAAATTCTACCGAGCGTTTTTAATGAATGAAGCACAGATAAATAGAACAAGTAAGAGTGCAATATTCAGCTGTGCCGAATCTTATATACACAGAAAAAACTAATTTTCCATTTCAAACAAAAAATTCTCTGAATAAAATACTAGGGGTCTACTCTGTAATTCGATTCGAAAGAAAAAGCTTTCTAATTTGTATGTTTATAACATGTAAATTCGAAAACATTTTCTTTCGAATCGAATTACAGAGTAGACCCCCTAATTTTTTCAATTTCGGTCCTACAAAGAAATTTGTAAATTCAAATGCAAAATTTTTTAATAATTTTCAATTTTTTCAATCAACAGATTGTCTGCTTCAACAAAATTGTTTAATGAAAATAAAAAGTAAATAAAATAAATAGCTGTTGTGTACAGTATGCAATTTCTATATTGGAACAGGAATGTTCTCTTAAAAATTTTGTTACAAGTATAACTTTATATTAATTGTATCAACTAGAATTTTTCACTCCACCTTTTTTTTTTGTTTTGCTTAAAACAAAATATGATCAAACTATTTACTGGAATAGTAAAAAATATTTACTGAATCAAAATTTTATTTAAATTTTATTTTATGTATGGCCTTTACCAAAGTGCTGTTTATGTAGTATAGATATATGTACATACATACATACATAAGCACATAACAGTGATGGGAATTAGAAATCTTGATTTCGTGCCAAATCTGTTTCTGAATAGTGCGAAAAACACTTAAAGCTAATAAGTCACTGAATGTTTAAACATAGTTTAAGTTAATTTTCACAAAAAAATTTAAATTGATTTAAATACACTTTAATTTTTTCAGTGGCTAATTAAAGTTAATATCAAATTGCGTGGAAAGTATGGTAGCACTACAATATTTCCAAATATTAATGAAAGCTTTCCAAAGAACAGCTGTTTAATATAAATAAGAAAGTTGATTTATCAAATTGCAGAAAAATTAAATAGCAAAAAACACATTTTATGATACAAAAAGAGCATCGGAATGCATTTTTCTATTTATATATTTCATGAAATGAAAATATGTGTTACATTTGTTGTATATTTCCGAAAATTAATTATTTTTAATAAGACCTCATGAGGTTTATGTACATGCATTCAAAAAACAAACAAACAAACAACAAAACATATGGTATGTTTGTAAAACTTAAACAACGCTTAAATGTACATTGTTGGCTATTTAAGATTCATTTAATTTTGTGGTGAAAAACAAAATTTTGTGTTTAAATCAGATTTAAAAATAAAATACATATAATCATTGACTGATTTATTTGCCCTTAAATTGTTCCAAACCACTTTTTTAACATTGATTTTAAAAATTTGTTCAAATAAAATAAGGTTAAGGCCCACGGGCGCTAAACCTCCTATACTCAGAAAATATTAAATAGCATTTTAGAAGAAATTAATTAAAGCAAAAGTTTATTCAAAAGAAAAACAAACTTTTTTTAACGTGAACCATACATTCTGCCTCCAGTCTTATCTGTCCGCTTGACCATAACCTGAGCTAATGTGAAAGTGCCTGCTGATTTTTATGAAAATGGCTTTTTATGTACATATGTATAACATATGTATGTATGACGAAAATGCAATAATGGAGGGCAAGACAACGTTTAGCGGGCTCAGTTAGTCTTTTACATAACTGAACAAAACATGATTCTAAAGAATACATCACTAATTCTACATACATACATATGTGCATAAGTATGTATATTAATCATCAATATATTTTTTGTTCAAAAAATTTCATTAAAATTATATGTATTCTTACATCTTCAGATTGCATTTCGACATTGTTTTCATTTATTCAGCCTTATAAAGAATTCCACATGTGAAAATTTCCGAATAAAATTTTTCGTTCACATGTTTTTTTTGGTTCCGGTTTTTGTTGGTTCTCGTTGTACCTTCATAGTGAATAGTCGATAAGCGGAATTTTTCTTACATTCTTACTAAACAAACAAAAAATTATACAAAAAATATTCGTAGTACATATTATTCGCAATAGGTGCATACTGACTTCAATAAATAAGCTTTATTGCTTTGTTAATATTCGTTACATAGTGGAAATAACAAAAATAAAAAAAAACCGCAAACAAAAAAAAACATAAACAGTGACATTGAGGAATACTCTATACGAGTACCTCAAAAACAAACAAACAATCATAAAGTACAAAAACAAACAAAAAACCGCAAACAAAAAAAGTGCTCTTGAGGAATGCTCTATATGAGTACCGCAAATACAAAAAATTTTGAAGATAGTTCTAACGGCAGAAATGTCTATTTTACTGTGAATGAAAATGAAAACAATAGAAATAATAAATCTAATGAAAGTCTTTTTTTAACGGCAAAGCCAATTTTTCGTCAGCGATCAACTTCGCTTTGCCCAATGCCAAATAGTGATTCATTAATTTTACAGTTGCCTAGTAGTTTTTCATATTAGTCAGTAATATCATCCCCTTCAGGCTCGTGTTCTTCACTTAATAAAGTTATCACTACAGATAAAAGTGGCTCAAAACCCAAGGTGCAAGTCGGAATGGGCAGATATATAACCGGGGTAAAGCGTGGGCGAAGCCCGAATTCTTCAAAAATGTCATCCGCTCTAAAGATGTCTAGGGATAACAGCGCATCGTCAACTTTATTATTATTTTATCGTCATCGTCAACTTTATTATTATTTTATTGCTTTAAAATTTTGCAATATGAGAACGACAATCCCGATGCTTCCTCGAATAAAACATTCAAGCCGCCACCAATCTATTTGAAAGAGAAAAATTCAAATGTCCTTATTAAAAAATTAATTTCGGTCATTGGTGAGAATAAATTTCACATTGTCCCTATAAAACGTGGCAACATCGATTAAACGAAAATTCAAATTTATGGCGAAACAGATTTCCGCAAAATGGTTTCTGAATTTGAATCAAAGAAAACAAGCTTCTACACATACCAGATTAAGAGCGCTGAAGGCCTGCAGATCGTAATGAAGGGCATAGATTCTTATGTTGTTCCAGAAGAAATAAAAGATGCACTTGTCCTCCAGGGATTTAAGGTAAATAACGTATCTAACAACCAACCCCTAATTCGTGTTGAACTGGAGCCAAATGAAATGCAATTGAAAAAAACGAGAGTCATCCTATTTATAGCCTAAAATACCTTTTATACAGAAAAATAACAGTTGAAGAGCCACATAAGCGTTCAGGTCCCGTGCAGTGTCATAATTGCCAAGAATATTGCCACACAAAAGCTTACTGTAATTTACCTACAGTGTGTGTTATCTGCGGTGAATTGCACGGTACTGCTAGTTGTACTAAACTAAAAGATCAAGCTAAAAAAAATTCAGTAATTGTGGAGGTAATCACACCACTAACTACAGAGGTTGTCCTCTGTATTCTTTCGTCAAGCAGACTATGGTGCAAAAACCTATATTAGCTCCAGTTCAAACAACAAACGCTTCCTCAGCCACTTTTGCACAAATGAGCCAACCAGTTATTTCCCGTGTATCGTATGCCGATGCTGCCAAGACAAATTCTATTCCCGCGCAGAAAGTGTCCCCACCAAGTAACTCACGAGTGTTCCCGAATCTATATGTTTTAGTGTGCCACAGGGTAGCATTCTGGGTCCTGTCTTGTATTTAATATATAATTGTGATATGCCTGTTAGCAATAATATCGCCACCTCTACATTTGGCGATGATATAGCCTGTATGAATGTGCACGAAAACCCGCAATCTTCAGGAACATATTACCTAGCTGGAAATATAGTTGAACTTATGGAGAATTAAAGTCAATGAACAAAAGAGTGTCCATACAACGTTTACCCTATAAAAATCGTAAGTTAAGATAATCTTAAAATTAAGACCACGTTCCTGTTTTTAAGAATCATTCAATAAATTAAGAATTTATGCTTAAATTTGAGAACGTCAATCTTACTGAACAAATTTCAAAATTGAAATTTGAAAATTCTACAATCTAAATTCAAGATTTTTGTTCTTAAAATTAGATCGTTATTTTTCTATTAGTATACGAATTGTGTTTTTTTTTAATTTGGATTTTAATTACCGATTCTTGCTTTATAAAATTTTTATTTCATTAACGTGTAGGAAAATAAAATAGATGCATATCGAATATAAATCGTTTCTTGCGTTTTGTATAAGTTTCTATCTAATATTGTTATTGTAGTAAGGTGTAGGAAAATAAAATATATGCATATCGAATTTAAATAGTTTCTCGTATTGTAAAAGTTTCTGAGCTTATTCGCTTATTCTATTGGAGTTTCCAAAAAGCTTACGTAAATTCTCAAATGATTTTTGAAACTATGTGCATAAGATAAGAAGTTTTAAAAAGTTTTAAAAAGTATGTTTGAAGTCTACTGATGATTTCTTAAAACGCCAATGAAATGGAAACATATAGACCTCTTTATTCCAAATATATATGTATGTACATATATTTTGTACTAAAAATTTTAATTCTATTTTTGAAGTTGTATTCTAACTGCATTTAAATTTGGCATAAATTCTTTGCTTAAAAAAGGGAAAATATTTTAATCGTAATTGAGCGATTAATGGGTGCAATTACGATTAAAAGGTGCGATTAATCGTGGTTACGATTGCGATTATAATCAATGTGCAAACCCTAATCAGAGCACTTAAATTTCGACCCACCGGATCACTACACACTATTAAATTAATTGTACAGCAGGGTTGTTAGATCTTTTGGTTTTTATATAACATTTTTTTTAATAAGTTTAAATTTATATAATATAAATTTATATACAGTATTTTTCGTTTATAGCGAACCCGCTTAAAACGAACTTTCGCCTAAATCTAACCATTTTGGAAAGTACGAACTTTTATTTCTATAAAACCATGAACATTTTTTCACTTATAACGAACCCGCTTAAAGCGAACTTTCGGTTATAACAAACTTTTTTTGCATGTAAATGGTTCTTTTTTTCGCTTAAAACGAACCAAGAAGTGTGTTGCCATGAACAAAAAATGCAAAAAAAATAACAAAAAATGCAAAGTTGCAATGTGTAGCGTAAGCTGTGTAAGAAATTTTCTTCAGTCTCGCGACACTCCACAACAAATTCTTTACCACTTGGCCCAAGTGGAAGTGTATATAAATGAAGCCAATATACTAAGCAAACTAAAATAACTGATTTTTTTAAAGACTACAATGTTCTAAAATTGTTTTAATAAATAAATAAATAGCCAAAGTGTTAAAAAATACATGTGCACACACAATAATGGTTTCTTGATGTCTTCACTTTAAACGAACTTCGCTTAAAACGAACAAATGTGATCAGCCCCTTGAAGTTCGCTTTAAGCGAAAAGCACTGTATATATATATATATAAATTTATATATATATATATATATATATATATATATATATATATATATTCAAGCAATTTTACAGCACGGTTGTCAGATTTTTTCCGACCAATCTCGCCAATTCGATATAAAAAGTCGCCAAAGTCAATTTTATTTATTTTTTATGTGAATTTGATATTAAATTTGTTTTTATACAATATTTTTTTTTAATATAAATTTATAAAATATGAATATAATATGTTTATAATATAAATAAATAGCCAAAGTTGGAAATTAAATTGTCAAGAATTATTTCTTTTAAATTTTTCTCGTCCAAGTTCAAAACGCTTAGGGACTATAATTAATACAGAAAAAGTCATGAAAAATCGCATTGTTTTAATTTCTTGTTTATTTTTTGAAAATACAAGAAATTAATTATTCTGAATTATAAAAATTTTGAAGTTCACTATAAGAAACATTAACCATACATATCGGCAACATATTTATTTCTCGCAGTCCTCACTGTATCCTCATAGTGAACAGACGTCTTAGCGGAGTTTTTCTTATATCCATACAAACCAAAAAAAAAAACAAAAAATATTCGTGGAACATATTGTTCATAATACATATTGACTTCGATAAATAAGCTTTATTTGCTTTACTAATATTTTTTAAATACCGAGAAATAACAATGGCGCATATTCAAAAAACGTAACCAAAGTCGAAACTAATAAAACAGAAACTAAACAAGTAAGAGTGCTATATTCGGCTGTGCCGAATCTTATATACCACTTACTAAATTGCGTTTATTTAGTATAGAGATACATGCATAAGCACAGAGATATGTAGGTACATATTTATTTTGTGAAAAAATTCATAATTTTTGCTCTAGTGAAATTTTTAATAAGTGACCTCTAGGTATTTTCCGATTAAATATGTTTTTTTTGATATTAGCAACAAGTTGAATATCGATGTCTTACTTTCTAAAAAAATAAAAGTTGTCAGGAGACCAAAAAAGAAACGGTTCATCTCTTTATACTTCGGTGTTTGGATAAAAGTTCATATGCAATTATTAAGGAATTGATTAAATCTATATACCTATATTAGTAATAAGTTTAATTATGAAGCGCATTTATTGAGATACAAATTTGGTGCATTAAGAGTAATTTTAATTCTTGATACTTGATGAATAAGTTACTCTTTTGTTGCACTTGTAGCTAAATTTGTAGTTATATCAAAACTATCCAATGAAAGCAATACTTAATATCCCACTTGACATGAGATTTGATCTAATGTTCGCTAAAGCTTCGAACATCCAAAATAGTTTTAGTGTTGTACCTCCATACCAAGTAAACTATATAACTTGTTTTATTTAATAGTTTTTGATTTTGCAAAATTGTTAATTTCCTCAATTTAAACATCCCATTGGAAAAGGTATATATAGTGGTATTATATAAACGTTTATTCCTGCAGAATTTGTTCAGCAAAAAGGAACGGTTTCAGGGAAATGAAAAGGAATATGTTCTTTAATTAATTTTATAGTTAGGACTGTACTTTAGCGATAAATTTTATTTCCATCTCCATTTACTAAAAATAAATTCAGTAAAGTGCGGCTCTGACTTGCGCACGAAGGGTTCCGTGGTAATTCTATATGAACTTTAGCCTATATAAAATATAATTTTGAAATTTTTTAATTTTTGGTGTTTTTTCGGTTTTAAGTGTTTTTCAATAGGGGTTTTTTAGTTTTGCCGCTTTCTGCGATTTTTTTTAATTTGATGCTTTTTTTAGTTTAGGTTCTTTTTTTCGTTTTAGCGATTTTTTTCAAGTTTTTTGTATTTTTTTAATTTGGTGCTTTTGTTAATTTTGGCGATTTTTTTCATTGTGGTAGTTTTTTTAATTTTGACACTTTTCTCGTTTTGGTGATTTTTGCTGTTTTTGGCGTTTTTTTAATTTTGGCGATTTTATTCGTTTTGGCGATTTTTTTTATTTTGGCGATTTTTTCGGTTTTTTTGCGTTTTCTTTCAGTGTGGCAATTTTTTTAGTTTTAACACTTTTTTTAAGCGATTTTTTAAGTTTTTTGCGTTATTTTATTTTGGTGGTTTTTTGACATTTTGTTTTTTTTTTCATTTTATTGATTTATTTAAGTACTAGATTTTTTTCCAATTTAGTGCTTTTTTCGTTAATTTTTGTAATTGTAATTGTAATTGTAATTTTTTGGGGTTTACGCTTGTTTTTAAATGGTGCTATTTTTAGTTTTGGTGTTTTTTTCGTTTTTAGGTTTTTGGCATTATTTTTAATTTGGTGCTTTTTTGAATTTTTAACGATTTTTTTCTCATTGTGGCAGATTTTTTAGTTTTGACACTTTTTTTATTTGGGCGATTTTTTCAATTTGTGGCGTTTTTTTAAATATTGGCGATTTTTTTCGTTTTGGCGGCTTTTTCGATTTTGGCGATTTTTTTCATATGGGCACTTTTTTTGTTTTTGGTGATTTTTTCGGTTTCTTGCGTTTACTTTCAGTGTGGCATTTTTTAGTTTTGACACTTTTTTCTCGTTTTGGCGATTTTTTTCGGATTTTTTATTTATTTATTTATTTATTATTTAAGCGATTTTTTTTAGTTATGTCGATTTTTTGGTTTTTGGCGTTTTTTAATTTTGGCAATTTTTTGATTTTGGCGATTTTTTTCTCATTTTCGCGATTTGTTTCGGCTTTTGGCGTTTTTTCAATTTGCGATTTTTTCGGTTTCTTGCGTTTTTTTATTTTTTTTTAATTTTTTTTAACTTGGGGGATTATTTCGAATTTGGCGATTTATTTTAGTGTTTTTTTTTAATTTTGGCATTTTTTTCGTTTTAGAGATTTTATTAAATTTTTGGTGGTTTTATAATTTTCGGATTTTTAGTTTAAACGTTTTTGAAAATTTCAAGAGTTTAACTCTTACGGTTTCCAAGATATAGCAAGTTGTCAAATTAAAAAAAAAAATTGCATTGCATTGCATTGGACCACCCTTTAATCTTAATTTTTTAAAATTTTATTGTTAATTGTTATAGTCTATATAAAAATACACTAATTTTACAAATTTCAAGTGTCAATATACATATGTACATACAATTGTATGTAAATTACATAGGATTTTAAAAGTTTTCGTCACTCATTTTGGAACACCCTTTAATTTTTAGCTTTTATATATTTGTTGTTTTAGCGACCAAAGTTCTACATACACTGTCCAAATTTCAGACCCGTAGCTTTTACCGTTCCTGAGAAAATAAAACATGAAATATGTTTAATTATTAGAAAAAAAGTTAAAGTTTTCCAACCCTGGAAACGTCTTTTTAATTTGTTTAATTTTTTTAAATTATTTTTTAAATAAGAAATATCAATTTTATTCATACCGACGTATAAAATAAGCTAATTTAATAAAAAAAAGTAATAAAAACTAGTTTTCGGTAGTTATTTTGTATGGGAAAATAGAGTTTGAGTTCTCCAGCTATGAAACCGTCGGCTCGATTTTGCTGATTTTCAATACCAATCTTATTCGGAAAATTTTTGACACACCAGTCGAAGAATGAAGTCTCTAGCTGTTCTGGGAGCTTCGGAAATGGAATTAATTTCTTACATATCGCTTCTTTAGTGCAACACAGTCATATCTCAAAAAACATAACATAAACATGCGTCCATAAAGCAATAAAAATGTATTAGAGATTTGTTTTTGGTCAACAAAATTTTATTGAATAACTTTATTTTTATTGGCCCTTATTTTAATTGATTTATATACATATGCTTAATTCACAAAACCTCTTGTATCTCTGTATGAATTGTATTATCATATTAAATACAAGAGTGTAACATTTGTTGTATAAAATTTTCATATAAAAATGAAATACACTATTACACTTTTATTTCATATGTTTTTAAAATGTTGTATTCAGAGAGAGGCTCTCTCAGAGGATTTGCATGTAGTTTGTTCTTCTTTTTTCATTAAAAATACAAAATACATTAATTAATACACTACACAGAGGGTGTTCACAATTAAAAAACAAAATGTGTATTTGATACACAAATACACGATTCAAATTGTTGTGAATTAAGCAATAGTATAAACAAAAAAATACACTTAGAATTTGTATAGTTTTTTTGAAGGAAATAAAACTGTTTTCAATAGCTTCATGAGCTTACAGAATTTATCGTTCAAAATATTATCGGCATTTTATGTTCTCTACATAAAAATATGCAAGGTTGCAGTTCATTTACCAGCTGAAAGCAGTTGCTGCGTTAGTTACGAATTGTGAATAAAGTAGTAGTGAATTGCCAATTCGGGCGCCGATTAAACTTGCAAAATTGTGGCTGAAATTGTTAAATTGTTGGTGAAATTGTTAAATTTGGGTAATTACAATTTGAAAATTCTTAAATTCTTGGAAATTTGTGAAATTTGATACCTGCGAGGGTGGTTCAATAAGTCCGTCCAAATTTTTGTTAACATAAGGAGTTTTTTGTTTACATTAACTTTGTGGGAACGGGTGATTTTTTTTTGGGTAGTATTAATTGTGGGAACGGGTGATTTTTTTTGTGGGTGTGGTTTAAGGGGTTTTATAAGATTAAGATTTCTCAAGTGTATATGCCGACGGGAAAATCATGAAAATGATTTTTCCTAATACCAATGGTGAAAATAGTGATTATTAATTTTTCCTAATGCCTACGGCAATGCATTATAATTTTTCCTAATGCCTACGGCAATACATGATAAGTTTTCCTAATGCCTACGGCAATGCATGATAAGTTTTCGTAATGCCGACGGCAATACACGATTATTATTTTTTTGAAATGCCTACGGCAATACATGAGTATTATTTTTTTCAAATGCCGACGGCAAAACATGATTATTATTTTAGTATTATTTTTTTCAAATGCCGACGGCAAAACATGATTATTATTTTCTAGTACCAAAGGGAAAATTGCCAGTGTTGCCAGACTATAGAAATTCGTTATCGTAATACTACATCAGTAATATCAGAGAAAATAGATTTGATGACTACTACGCGATTCTCATATGAATCGGGAGAATGTGTGTGTGATTTCCTCACACTAATAAATTGTTTATAAATAAAATAATTAAATAAATTAATAAACAATTAATTTAATTATTTTATTTATTTATAAAATGTTCTCTTGTATATGGACACCCTATACTTGTGTGTGGATGATCCAGCTTGTTTGTCGCTGGTATTTATTTATTTGTTTAAGAAATATAATTGAATGTATATATGTATGTATGTATGTATGTATATTTGCATGTGTATGTATGTGTGTATATTTGTATGTGTATGTATGTATGTATGTATGTATGTATGTATGTATGGTGTATTTGTATGTGTATGTGAGGATGCTTGTGCGTAAAATATTTTGTAGAATACATTTATATTTTCCAACGTAATCATTTTCTTTGTCTACGATTATTTGAAAGCAGCAAAGTTTCAATTAAGTACACTCATCAGCAGAGAAACAAAAACTAAAAATTTGCAAGTATGCAATAAAGTTAACTTTCCTCCTCCCCACTTCCTTCTCTTTCATTTATGTAGTTTGTATTTGAAATAAGAAAACACTTGTACATTCTTTTATTTTGTATACATTTATTGTTTAAAAATTTTTTTAAATTTTATAATAATACATACATATGTAAATTCATATTTTAAGAAGTAAAAAAGTTCATTTAAAGCAAGACATTCCTTTTGTTAGTAAAATAGCATTTTTTAATGCGCAAACACCAAAATTATGATAACTACAATAAAGATATTCTGGATACTTGATTTCCATTTGTTTAAAGTTGATGCAGCCTATATCCTCAACGTTAAAAATTTTTCGGTGTAACATTTTTTTTCAGTTCTCGTTGTACCTTCATAGTGAACTAACGTCATAGCGGAGTTTTTTTTTTTTTACATACATACTTAACAAAAAAATCATATAAAAGAAAATATTCGTAATACATATTATTAACTTGGATAAATAAGCTGTAATTGCTTTGTTAATATTTTTTTGCATAGTCATAAATAACAAAAACAAAAAAACCGTAATAAAAAAAACAAACAAACAAAAGTACCCTTGAGGAATACTCTATATGAGTACCTCAAAAACAAATAAATGTGAAGTGAGTTATAACGGCAGAAATGCCTATTTTACTGTGAGTTCTGATGCTCATAATGATAACAATAAAAATAAAAACCTGATGACAGACTTACTGTGAGTTCGGAAGCTCTTAATAAAAATACAAAATCTGATAATACACTTTTTCTAACAACAAATCCACTTTTTCGACAGCGATCAACTTCGCTTTGTCCAATGCCTACTAGTGATTCTTTAACATTACAGTTGCCTAGTACTTCGTCAGTTAAGCCATTAAAATCATTCGCTTCGGGCTGTTCATCACCTAACCAAGTTGTCACTACAGATAACAGTAGCTCAAAACCAAAGGTACAAGTTGGAATGGACAGATATATAACCGTGGTAAAGCGTGGGCGAAGCCCGAATTCTTCTAAAATTTCATCTGTTCCAAAGATGTCTAGGGATAACAGCGCATCATCCATGAATCGCCAAAATCGTTTTTCATTATTGCAAGACGATAACGAGAAGACCGCTTCATCATCTCAGAAGTCTTTTAAGCCACCACCAATATATGTGAGGGAAAAAAATTCTAACGCGCTTCTAAAAAAACTACTGTCGACCATTGGTGAAAATACTTTTCACGTAATTCCAATTAAAAGAGGTAATATTGATGAAACTAAAATCCAAATATACGATGAAAACAATTTTCGAAAAATTGTAAATGATTTTGAAAAAAATAAAACAAACTTTTACACATACCAACTTAAGAGTGCTAAAGGCCTACAGATAGTACTAAAGGGCATAGATTCATATGTTGAGCCCGAAGAAGTAAAATGTGCACTTCTAGACCAAGGATTTAAGGTAAAAAACGTTACTAATATAATTAACAGAGAAAAGGTCGCCCAACCCCTATTTCGCATTGAACTGGAGCCGAATGACATACAATTGAAAAAAAATCAAACCCATCCAATTTATAGCGTAAAGTTTCTGTTACACCGAAAAATCACAGTCGAAGAGCCACGTAAGCGTTCAGGTCCTGTACAGTGCCATAATTGCCAAGAATATGGCCATACAAAAACTTACTGCAATTTACCTACAGTTTGTGTTATCTGCGGTGAATTGCATGGTACTGCTAGCTGCACTAAGCCAAAAGAACAAGCAGAAAAAAAATGTAGTAATTGTGGAGGTAATCACACCGCTAACTATAGAGGATGCCCTGTATATTCTTTTGTTAAACAGACTATGAGTCAAAAACCTAAGTTAGCTCCAGCCCAACCATTAAACGCGTACTCCGCCTCTTTTGCTCAAGTAAGTCAACCAGTTACTTCACGTGTATCGATGCTGCTAAGGCTAGTTCTAATCCCTCACAAAATGTTTCACCGCAAAATAATTCAGCGAATGCAAACTCAGGCTTTAACTTTAGTCGCCTTGAAGCTACTATTGAGAATCTGGTGCTAACTATAAACAACTTTACAACAAATATGACTAGCATGATGCAAGAAATGCTGCGAATGCAGAATACACTGCTTCAAGCATTAGTTAACAAACCATGAACATGTTAAAAATATGTTTCTGGAACGCAAACGGCATTCGCCAGCATAAAAATGAACTTGAGCACTTCCTCATGGAAAAAAATATTGATATAATGTTGGTCTCTGAGACTCATTTGACTTCAAGGAGCTTATTTAAAATAAATGGTTACACTCTATATGATTCAAAGGACCCGAGGGGGAGAACATGCGGTGGGTCAGCAATTCTAATTAAGTCAAGACTCAAACACTATGTCCTTGATAACATTTGTGAAGAACATCTACAAGCAACGAATATTTGTATCGAAAATTTTTGCACAAATTTTGTCATATCATCAATTTACTCCCCTCCTAGATTCGCAATTACTGAGGATCAATACGAGGATTTCTACAAATCTCTTGGCCCTTGTTTCGTAGCAGCTGGAGACTATAATGCAAAACATACTTTCTGGGGTTCGCGTCTTATCACACCTAGAGGACGAGCGTTGTTCAACACAATTTCAAAAATGGGCTTGGACGTCATTTCAAGTGGGGAGCCCACTTACTGGCCTACGGACATACAAAAAATTCCGGATGTTATAGATTTTGGAGTCATGAAAAATATCACTAGGGAATTAATTCATGTTGAAGCTTCTGTAGATCTCTCCTCCGATCACTCTCCCACGATTGTTACAATTTGTAGCCCACTAACAAGTGACTTCCCTGTCCCATATGTAAAGATGATCAACCGTGTTAATTGGCTGGGGTTCAAAAAATACCTCAGTAGCCATTGTACGGAAAATATTAACCTAAGAACACCAGGTGATATTGAATCTAACATTGAAAATCTTAACGAAAATATTAAACAGGCTGCCGAACATGCCACTACTTCCCATCCGCAGACTGGGTTTAATAGAATTTATTCTACAGACATTGAACGTCTTTTACGTGAAAAAAGGACAGCTAGAAGGGAATGGCAACAGCACAGATCACCCCAAAATAAAATTAGATTTAAGGAGTGCACTAGACGACTCCAAGAGCTGCTGGCATATGAAAAAACTGTATGTCTTAAAAATTATCTGGAAAATCATGATGCAACACCTGCATCTAATTACTCCTTGTGGCGAGCTGCTAGAAAGCTTAAAACACCCGTTGAATATAGACCACCTCTGCGCACTTCTACCGGAGGTTGGGCCAGAAGCGATACTGAAAAAGGTAACATATTTGTTGAGCATTTAAAATCCGTATTTACCCCAAACACATGTACTGGTGTTGTTGATTTACCAAGTGTAGTTGCGCTACCCCCTCGAACCATAAAATTTAAGACGCGTGATGTTCAGAAACTAATTGCTGAACTCAACCCGAAGAAAGCTCCAGGTATTGATGGAATAAGTAACAATATGCTGATAAACTTGCCCCATATTGCAATTAGAATCCTGTTATTTATTTTTAACTCCATTTTACGACTGGAGTATTATCCACAAAGCTGGAAGCTTGCGAAGGTCAAAATGATTCCAAAGCCGGGCAAAGACCTTACCAAGGCTGAGTCATACAGGCCAATAAGTCTGCTATCAACAATGTCAAAACTCTTCGAAAAGCTGCTCATGACAAAATTGTCCCCAATTTTAACTGATAGTGGGTGCATCCCAGACCATCAATTTGGTTTTAGAAGTCAGCATAGCACCATTGAACAAACTCATAGATTGGTGCAATTTATAAGAAGAACTTTTGAAGAAAAAATGTATTGTTCTGCCCTGTTTGTTGACATTTCTCAGGCCTTTGATAAAGTGTGGCATGAAGGTCTAATTCTAAAATTAAAATCATATCTACCAATAAATTTAGTGAATTTATTAGAAAGTTACATCACTACCCGGAAGTTCACGGTTGTGGAAGGAGAATTCATGAGTGTGCCCGAATCTATATCATCCGGTGTGCCACAGGGGAGCATACTGGGGCCAGTTTTGTATTTGATCTATACTTGTGATATGCCTTTGAGCAGCAATATCCATACATCTACGTTTGCCGATGATACAGCCTGCCTTAGTATGCATGAAAACCCTCACGAGGCTTCCCGATATTTACAAGAACATATTACACAATTGGAAATGTGGTTGAACTTATGGAGAATTAAGGTAAATGAACAAAAGTGTGTCCATATAACGTTTACCCTAAGAAGAGATACTTGTTCCCCAATTCGAATCAATAATCAAAATATTCCTCAACACTCCCAAGTGAAATACCTTGGTATACACCTTGATCGAAGACTTACATGGAAACATCATATTGACTTTAAGCTAACTCAGATGAAACTTAAGTTATCTCAAATACACTGGTTGATTGGCAGAAATTCAACACTTAGCCTGGACTGTAAACTTTTATTATACAAGTCGCTTTTAAAGCCAATATGGTGTTACGGTATCCAGTTATGGGGCACTGCTTCAGCCTCCAATGTAGAGAGAATTCAACGAAGGCAAAACAAAATTTTAAGGTTAATAACATCTGCTCCATGGTATATTAAGAATTCAAATTTGCATCGTGATTTAAGAATGCCACTAGTGACTGAAGAAATTGCAAGATACGCAGGCAAATACTTAACAAAACTCGAGTCACATCCTAATCCGCTTGCTCGTAATATTTTGAATTTTAATGGTCACATCCGCCTAAAAAAGAGGGACACAAGGGCGCTTATACTCAACACTCTAGATGGGAATGCTTGAAAATACATTTAATTTTCCTTTTTGATTATCACTACTTTGTATTATTTAAATTATCACTAAGTTTTGGCCGACACTGGTCGGGCTAAACAATTATATTTTAGCTTTAAGATTTGATCACTTATTGTTAGTTCATATTTGAAGATACAATAAATAAATATATGTATTAAAAAAAAAAAAAAAAAAAACATTTTTTCCAACCATCGTCTTTTTTCTTCACCTTTTACATAAATTGTTGAACATCTTGCGTTGGCTTTTAAAAAATTGCAAACGCTTTGAAATGAAACTGATCCAGCAGTCCAGTTTAGGTGATGATAGTTTTTTGTTAGCCACTTTGCTTCTCTTTGCTTTTTTATTGATAACCATTTAAAATCAAATGGGGATTTTATAATGAAATGGTTATATTCATAATTGTTGAAAACAATCGCTACTTCTTTTGCGATGAAATCATTTGAATTACTCTTGAAACCTTGTACGTCTATAAAAATTATGTTGTTATCGATATTACTCAATTTATAAGACTTTTCGAACTTGTCCTTTGATAGGTATATATTCTATTATACGATCATGAATAAGAATGCAGTAAGCTGTTGTTTTTGCTGCAATATTAGTTGCTGTTTCAAATTCTATTTTTATATCAATCGGGCCATTATTGAGTGATTCATTCTGATGACTGACATCTACTACAATAATAGGAGCTTTTGTCTTAAACTCTGGTGCAGTTAGAAGCGGTTGAGATTCTTTCATATAATAACTTTGTTGAAATCTTATATACATATCATATAGAATTGCATATCGTTCATTTTTAAACTTTATGTTAAGATCATCATATGGATATGAGACTGAATTTAAATGTACTTTTAAATTAGTCAAATCACAATGAACAAACTTATTTTCTTGTTGAAAAGCAATCAATACAAAACGTGGGCGTTCTCTATTTGCAGCCAGTTTAACATTCCAAATATGGCTAGTTCCTATGTTTAATTGTGGATTGATATGACAATCCCAACTGCGAAATGCCATAGGTATAGAAGCACCATTATTAATAATTTTTATCATATTCAATTTGCTAAAGTCCGATAATTGTACATGTGGGATTCTCCATGAGATGAGTGAAATTGTAAGTTTAGCTTTTTCAGTAGAAACACTCGAGCGCACAAGATTTTCATCGTTTTTATTGCGCAAGAGTATCAATTCATGTTTTCCATTTAGTATAACTTTGTTGTAGTCTTCAGCGAATCCTAGAAGCATTTTTAGAGGTACATAGAAATTGAAAAATCCATTTACAAGAGTGACATCGTCAATTTTGTCCCATCCAGCATTTTGCATCACGTTGCTTTCAGTTGGTGACATAGAAACCAAATTTTTTATGGTGCTTGTGGCTCCTAAATATCTTGTATGATCAATTTCAATTCCATTGAGCTCATAGCGAATTTCATCAAACAGATATGCCACAAAGTTGTTTTTTAGTATAAAGTTTTTTGAAGATGACGAAGATTTTGT
Source organism: Tachina fera (assembly GCA_905220375.1). NCBI lineage: Eukaryota > Metazoa > Arthropoda > Insecta > Diptera > Tachinidae > Tachina > Tachina fera. Next base: position 51,891,872 of record LR999966.1, read on the forward strand.
CGTATTATCATCAGCAACAAACCCTTCCACATAAATGTAGCTCTCACTGGGTAGCACGTACAAATCTTGATTTTGTATTGAAATTCTAATTTCATCATTATTGTTGTAAGACTGTAAGTATGGTACATATGTATGATAGTCCTTTTTGATTATATTTTCATCAGACAAAGGTTTATCTAAGACATCTATTATTGAACTCATTTTGTCTTTAATTTCAAATTCAATGACTTTAGAAAATTTTTATTTGATGTTGTTAGAGCTTTTTGTTGAGCTGGTCGCTTTAATGTTGTTGTTGTTTTTGCTGCTATATTTTTTAATGTATTTGTGTTGTATATTAGCATTATTTAGTTGGCCTTAAATGTATTCATATTGTAATTTCCTCTCCTCGGAAATTAATTAAATCACCGTGTTGATCAAGTACGCGCAGCGCTAGTGAACTTATCTCTCTGGTGTTCACAGGTAAATAGATGAGATTTCTTGGAACCTCATCTATTTTATAGCCTGGAGGCACATTTATCGGAAATTCATGAAGTGTATGCGATTTGGAGTTATTCATATATGTGTTAATAGCGATACTACTTTCAATTCGCAAGAGATTCACTTTAAAAATATTAACTGGAAGATCTGAGTAATAATATTTCTTTGGTGTTAGGATTTTGCTATTGAATCCTAAAAGTTTTCCAATTGTGTTGTCCTTATTAAAATATACAGGATCCTTAGAACTATTAACTTTAACTTGCATTGTGTTGTTATTGGCTTCAATAAAAATCTTATTTGATGGGCAAAGTCGATTGTATTGCTCTTCTATAAAATCAACTATATCATTTAATTCGTAAGATCCAATTGGTATTTCAATTTTATGTTCTCCTATATGAAAAATATTGTTGTAAGTGTCTACATTTGGAATACTGTTGTATGAATGAAAATCAGTTAGAGCACACTCATATGCACCATGTAATTCAATAGGAGGAAAGTAACTAGCAGATAATTCTGATGAGTTAGAGCTCAGAGTAAGTGTTATTGACATTATAACAGACTGATTACAATTAAATAAAGTTTAGTACACAGTATGGTTTATAAGCATAATTTACATATTTATTTAATTTTCTTATTTTAAAATTAACATTAGTTTCTTAATATTAATGCTATTATTGTTCTTGATATGATGCTGTTGGTGATTTAGTTTTTCTTCCAACTATAATATTTCATCTTTACTTATCCAAGAATTGTGGTGATCTGAAAATCCTAGCCATTTAACATATACTTCCTTCGTTTTAGTTTTGAGAACCTTTTCAACTAGATATGTATTTGGAAATCTAGTTTTTGAAAGTTCATCAGTATAGAATCCACCTTTAATAGGATTACCAAGATAATCTTCTAATATGTATGTTGCAGGATTCGTATTTTGCACTTTGTTAATTGTGAATATTTCTGTGGTCCAATTTGGAGTTTAACCTTTTTCAAAGATATGCTTATATTTGCTTATGCGAACATAATCTCCTACATTAAATTTCGACATTTTATACATCTTCAAATAACTGTATACTGTATTAAGCAACTTTTGCTCATTTGTTGAGTTGACTTTAATAGGAGATATTTTAATTGTGTGATGAAATTTTTTATTGTATACATTAACTAAATCTTTGTGTATATCAATCCACTTATATGAACCATTATAGCTAAATTCTTTCCACATCATTCCTTTCAATGTTCTATTAAATCGTTCTACAATTGATGCTTTCATACTGCTATATGTTGAGTAGTAATTAATGTCGTATTTATACATTAATTTTTCAAAGTTTTTGTTGAAAAATTCTTTACCATCATCTGTTTGTAAGTTTTTTGGTATTCGCCCCAATTCAAAAATATCTGTCATTGCCTTGGTTGTTTCGAGTGCAGTTTTTGTTTTCAGTGGTACAGCTCATGCAAATTTTGAAAATGTGTCGATTACAGTCAACAAAAATCGATAATTTTTATTTTCTTTAGAATAGTTCCCCATTTCAACTAAATCAGCTTCCTTTCATTACAACTCTGCGACGCACAAAATGTTTTCGAGCTTGCTTATGGAGTTCGTTTACTAAATTTCCTTTTGAAGACATTAAGTTGTTTTTACAGATTTTTTGGAGAGTGTTGTGATATACTTGAAGGACTTTCAGCTATTGATACAAACATGTAATTTTCCAATCTATAAATTTTCTCATTAAGCTGCTCAATTTGTTCTTCAAAGGATGTTTTCATTTTTTGGATATCTTTTTGAATTTTATAATTTTCTTCTATATCTAATTTTATTTCACGTTGTAGTTCTTCGATTTGCATTTGAAGATCTTCTTGAATTACAGTATTGTCTGCCTTAAAGTATGTTAATAATTTCTCTTCTAGTTTTTCGATTTGAGTTTGCAGAAACAATTTATTGATAACATCGTTTTCCTCCAGAGCTTCTGCAACATTTTTGATCCTTTTGTTTTGGACATCAATGTTGTTGTTCGTATCCACAAAGAACCCCAACAGTTTAGGTGCATTTTTCAAAGAAATTATGTTGCTAGTATCGTTTAAGTAGTGTCCAAATTTATCAACAGACATGCTTTATATACTTTATTAAAGTTAATGTATTATATTCGCTTCACGTAGCTCTTCAATAATTGATACAATCTCGTTATTGTGATTAGTATGACCTGCACCTTGTGATGCGAGCAGTAGTCGAAGTCGATCTACTAACTCATTGGGATCATCCCAGTATATATAGTTGGGCTTATGAATATTAAATTCCATCATTCCATCACCTAAATAGCTACCTTTTGGCTTAGATCCTGTTGATTGGGGTAAATTCTTCTGGTTTTTCTCGTCAATAAATTTCTTAATAATATGTTTATATTTATATCCTCTAGTACCCTTTATTTGACCATCAGGTGTATAGTCTCTTCTATATGCATTAGTAGTAATTAAAATCTTTTTATAGATTTCGAGTTCAAATTTATCATAATTTTTTGGTATTTTATGAAACATTAGAGAAAATAGCCCTGGTGTTAGGGCCCATATTTGACCACCAACTTGTATTTTATCTTCATTAAGTTTGAGCGTACTATCACCAAATTTCCATTCATTATTGAAATCTTTATGTGGACCATAGTTTGTATCTAGTTCATTTCTTCCTTCCAAGACTGATAAGTCAGTATAAGTATCTTCTGTATTGGAAGTCTGTGAGTAAAAATCATCATCATCATCATCGTCATCATCATTTACAGTATTAGCATCATTTAATGAGATGGTATTATCAAATATTGTTCCTTCAGCTAGTTTCTTTGGTGTACTTGACTCTATCTTGACTGATGTTTTTTCAGGCTTAAGACTTGTATTATTTTCAACTTCTACCTTCATTTTACTTTCTTCTTTCATGGGAATTCTTTTAATTTTTTTAGAACTATTTATGAATTCTTTGAGTGGTTCTGTTATAGGTTTAAATGTATCTCTGAGTTGTTCATGTGTATCTATTTCACCAGTTTTTATACTACGAAGCTTTTTCTTCAAGACATTTCTTGTCAACACCAATTGTTTTAAAATTTTCTCATCCATACTTAATAATAGTAAATAACAGGTATCAGCTATTAGATTAGGTATCAGCCTTTTAGGACCTGGTCTGGTTATCAGATCAGCTTTTTAGGACCTGGTCTGGTTATCAGATCAGCTTTTTAGGACCTGGTCTGGTTATCAGATCAGCTTTTTAGGACCTGGTCTGGTTATCAGATCAGCTTTTTAGGACCTGGTCTGGTTATCAGATCAGCTTTTTAGGACCTGGTCTGGTTATCAGATCAGCTTTTTAGGACCTGGTCTGGTTATCAGATCAGCTTTTCAGGACCTGGTCTGGTTATCAGATCAGCTTTTCAGGACCTGGTCTGGTTATCAGATCAGCTTTTCAGGACCTGGTCTGGTTATCAGATCAGCTTTTTAGGACCTGGTCTGGTTATCAGATCAGCTTTTCAGGACCTGGTCTGGTTATCAGATCAGCTTTTCAGGACCTGGTCTGGTTATCAGATCAGCTTTTTAGGACCTGGTCTGGTTATCAGATCAGCTTTTTAGGACCTGGTCTGGTTATCAGATCAGCTTTTTAGGACCTGGTCTGGTTATCAGATCAGCTTTTTAGGACCTGGTCTGGTTATCAGATCAGCTTTTCAGGACCTGGTCTGGTCATCAGATCAGCTTTTTAGCACCTGGTCTGGTTTTCAGATCAGTTTATCAGGTAGCAGCTCAACTTATAGCAAATAGATGTATGAAGTTTAAAGTTAGATTAATAACTAAAGTGAATGTTTATCAAGAGTAGTTTATATAGTTATGAAATAGTCAAATTGCTTTCTGTAGCGACCATTATTTAATTCATTATCTTTGCTTATCACCAAAAATCCATATTTATCCTTCCAACACTCTCGACAAATTTCTTGGAACTTTTCATAACTCATATCGCTGCCAACATGATCCCTATAAACATGCTTCATATTTGTCTCATCTTGCTTAAACATTATAATAACATTTGCATTGTCTCTTATTAAATGCTTGGGAATTCTAGTATAAGTTTGACACAAGTAGAATGAATCAACATCCCTATGTCGCCCCATACAAAAATATGTACGTATATTATTCTGCTTTTCACATGCAACATCATCAAATATCATAATTGAATTAGTTTTAGCTTCGTCAGGTGGAATAACTGATTCATTATCTGTAAATGTATAATATCCCATTCCTTTAATTGGTGAAATTAGTTTCTTCAGATATTCATATTTGGGCTGATATAAAGATTTTGAGTATAAATAGATGTTTTCAAACTTGAGTCCATTAGGACTTTCTAGTAAGCCAATCATAACATTAGTCTTTCCATAATTTGATGGTCCTACTAGTAGAGCACGAATAGAATTTGGTAAGAGGGGGCTGTGCTTTATTTTTGAAGTAATGTTCGATGATTCATCAATATTACGAACTAAAATATTTTTATGTTGTTTCACTAACTGCATTTTTGTAACTAAATGCATTTCATAATTGTTACCTCTTATTATAGAAAAAATTAGATACTATGGTTATACGATATCAGAAAACGTTTAGTCATAAAAACACCTTCGTTGGAGGAGGTATAGTAGATAAAATAATAAACGCTCTACCTGTCGAACTTCATCTTCCTGGATATCAGTACTGTGGACCTGGAACAAAACTACAAAAACGTTTAAATCGAGGTGACAAAGGAATTAATTTATTGGACTCTGCTTGTAAAAATCACGATATTGCGTATTCAAAAAATAAGGATTTAAGTACTAGACATAAGGCTGATAAAATACTGGAAAATTCAGCTTGGAATCGAGTTTTATCAAAAGATAGTGGTCTTGCTGAAAAATCATTTGCATATATGGTTACTAACGCAATGAAAGTTAAAACAAAATTTGGTATGGGTGTGGAGAAAAAGAAAAATGTTGGAAAGAACAAGCTGAATGATAAAAAACTATTTAGAACATCAATTAGAGCTGCAACAAAAATACTAAATAAGGAAAAGCCATTAGATATTAACTCAGCTATTAAAATTGCACGAAAAACTATCAACAAATCATTAAAAGGAAAAAAATCTCAAATTATAGTACCACGTGTAATACGTGTCCCAAAAATTGGTGGATTTTTGCCTCTAATACCGATTTTAACTGCTCTGGGTGCAATTGGTAGTCTAACAACTGGAGGTGCTGCCATAGCTAAAGCTGTAAATGCAACAAAGAATGCCAAAAATCAACTTGATGAAGCAACTAGACATAATAGAGCGATGGAATCTATAGCAGTTGGCAAAGGACTTTACTTAAAACCATATAAAAAAGGTTATGGCTTAGTTCACAAAGAAGAATCAAAAAACTCTTAGAGATGCTGCCCAACAGACCACTATCTGATGTGGACCTAAACCGTTTCTCTATAAATATTCCATATTTTAGAGGAGTTTTCATGTTGAATACTCTACCAAAACGAGCAAAGAAAATTGAATGTGGAATAATCAACTTAGATGTATCAACAGGACCTGGTACACATTGGGTAGCATATTATAAAAACAACAATGAAAAAGAATATTTCGATAGCTTTGGAAACTTACAACCTCCTTCAGAATTAGTCAAATATCTTGGTACAAATGTAAAATACAACTATTACCAACATCAGAATTTTAATACATTTACCTGTGGTCACTTATGTCTTAAATTTCTTTATGAAATAACTGAAAATATTAAATAAAAACACAAACATTTATATCTTACAAAACTCTTTAATGTCTTTTTATTTATAATTTAAAATACATAGTTAATTTATTTTATTGCCAAATAGGAAATTGGGAATTTTGAATTAGAAATTCACTCATCTCACTCTCAACGATTAGATTTTCTTCACCTTCTCTGCTTAAGCAATAAGATCCACTGGATAGATCTTTAATATCGTCATCTGTTAAAATATTATACCGTTTAGGCAGGAACATTATGTGTTTATTCATTTCCACTTTTAGAGTTGGTCCATATTTAGTTGTTACACGTAACACATTTTTAATAGTGTATTTCGTTGATGATTCAAGCTCCTTTATGTGGATTAAAGTCTTGCTGTTTAGATTATTAAATTTTGATATAAGATTTGATGTGGAGTCCATTTTTTTAATTAGTTCTTCTCACTTTGAATGTTTAACTGGAAATGATCTTAAAAGAAGCGATGATGACTTCAAGAAGACTAATCAAAAATAATTATGGTGAAATAGTGAATAAGTGGTGGATAGTGGTAGACAGAAAGAGATAGTTATAGAGAAAAAAGGGATAGAGAGAGATAGAGTGCTAAAAAGAATAATGGAGTAGAGATGTTTAAAAATTTACTGAGAAAATTAGTCTTTAAGGAACCTTCCAACATTCATCATCATTCATTTATCAGCAAATAAAATGAGCCAAATTAGACGTACTCTAAACCAATTTATGAGAGATTTTGAAAGCTTCAGGCTTTCTGATCATAGGGAGATGATAAAATTTTTCCAAAATATGCTGGATGAGAACGAAGAATATGGAGTTATGGAAGATGAAGACAACACAGAAGGACACTTCAAAAGCTGTCCTGAGTGTGAGGAAGGACCCGATACTTGTAGATGTACAATATATTTTTTACGAAAAAATATATTAGAACATCTAATAATTGGATACTACGAAATGTTTCCATCATTATAAATAAAATAAATAAAAATTAAACTAAATTGTATTATTAAAAGAAACAAAAGAAATAAATATAAAATAAAATTGTATTATTAAAATATTCCTCGTTTTGTATTATTTTTTCTAAAGGAAAATTAGGAATCATCTGTTTGTAAGTTTTTTGATATTCATCTCAATTGAAAAATATTTTCCATTGTCTTGGTTGTTTCTCTTTATGAAATTTAATGGAATTTAATAATATTGTGAAATTCAATTTCTATTGTACAGAACTTCTCAAAGAAAACAAGACTGTGCATGCTTAAATGATATGAAAACAAGACTGTGCATGTTTAAGCGATATGAAAACAAGAATTTGCAAATAAGCAAAAACAAAAAATTTTTTGATCCAACGAAGTAAAACCAGTGAAGAAATAAACACCAGTCACATATTTCATTCTTTTTTCAATATTTTATTTCAAATTTTTTCTTAAAAATTTATTTACATTTGTACAATCATTTTTCTTGATAAATAAATAAATAGGATTTTATAATTATAATTATATAATTTTACCAATAATAAATAGGATTTCATATACATCAATTTTTCTTTTAATAAATAGGATTTTATTTACAATAATTTTTCTTAATAACAAAGATTTTATATACAACTTAAAAATTTAAAACTAATTTACTAAAAATTAATTAATTTTAACCATTTTCTTGCATTCTAGCAATCTCATCTAGCAACATGTCAAGTTCGTATTCAGGGTTAGTTTCCTTAATACGAAAATGATACCATGCATATGTGTTAATGTTATTTGATCTAATTTTTCTCTTATCGTCTCCATAACTTAATACTACCTTATTTAATTCACTAGTATATATTTGATGTAGCTTAGATTTAAATGTTAACATACTATCATATACATTGGTCTTATTAAATAAACAATTTTTATAAGTAGCTAAACTATATTTATCTAATATGGCTCTCTTTACCACCTTAGATTTCTTTACATCATTTTGATCTTGAACACTAAATGAATACATTTTAGATCGCAACCCGACAAATTCTTTCATTATTTTTCCACAATTTTCGTCTTTCATCATACCCAGCACCTTTTTATTAACTAGAGGAAAATTATAAATGTTGTCTGTAGGATAGTCCGATGTATCAAATTGTTCTTGTATGTCATTTTTTATGTCAGCATAAAAGTCATCCGTCTTTATTGAATATATAAAAGAGTCAGTGTCCATATAGTTTAAGGAGAGTTTTGTCTTAAACTTAGGTTCCATGTACCCGTAATGGAAATTATACATTTTCCATTTGGACAGCTCGAGTACACAAAATCCTAAGTAAATTGGTTTATTGTAGCAGGTTTTGACTCTTGTCATTTCGATTGCTACAAGGTCCTCTGAAAATATAGATAAACTATGAAAATTTGGTTTTGATATCCAATCTTGGGCCCCCAAATGATTCCGATTCGTTTTCTCCCAACTATTGACAATTTTAACATCTCTCCTCTTGTCCACATTTTCCATGGTTTTACCATACACTGCATTATTGAGTAGTTTGAAAAATTTTTTTTCAAAAGCATTTTTAGCAGTGGCTCTATGTCTGGTATTTAAGTCAATGTAGCCTTTTAACCATGGAGATTGCTTAAATGCTAGAATACGATGAGTTTTCTTTAAAACTAAGCCATATTTTAAGCACTGTTTTAGAACTCTAAAGTGTATCACATATGATTGCTTTGTAGAGAAATCGGTTATCAACTTGTTGTACTTCGCTTGCATAGGTTTCTTATTTTCAGCGCAAAAAGGAAGATCATTATGCAAGTCGTGTAAATGAGAGGGATAATCCAACGTGACCTCATATACATAACCGTCTGTTCCATTATCAGCTATGCTGTTTGGATCCAGATTCAGCTCGTCTTGCGATAACCATCTGAATCCACCATGAGGAAGATATTCCGACATTGCCCAACCGTAAAGGTTATTTGCGTCTAAGTAGACAAGAAATTCTGATGGTTTTGATACATCGAAATCTTCCAAATATTTGTTATTCGCTTTCGAATATCTTTGGCTACACTGTACAATCCCCCCACGTATACCTTTTTTCATAAAATTGTACATGTCAATGTCTGTTAATAATTCTAATTCAATTTTTGTATATTTGAGCATTGCATCCCAGGAAAGCCCAGGTGCTGTATAATACTGGCATGGATCGAGCTCATAAATACCCTTACAAACTTTTCTAAAGTTCTCAAAAATATCTGTCAGTAAGAGGACACCTGTTTTTAACTAAAGTTCCATGTAGTCTTTCATAGTTTTGCAACCAAAAGTATTCCATACCTCTACAGCATGTGAGTATTCCTCTAAAGAACACTCTTTATTGTTCAACTTATTAAAGAAATCACTGCGTGAAGGGAGCTGACACTCATCTAATTTTTGAAATGAATTTAGGTACTCATAGGGGAAAATACCTTTTTTCTTAATAAGCTGAAACTCGTTTTCTGACTGAAATAAGGACCTTATAGTGCTGAAATCATTATCCGACAAATTGCAGGCTAATGATTCCAAACTCTCAGCCATAAAACGTATTGTATCAAGAAATCTTATTTCAAGCTTATGACCATCACTCATTTCTGAAAATTGGGAGAGGGATATATAAAGCTCCTTCTTTAAAGGGAGTACTTTCAGCTGCATTGAAATTTCACCTAGTTCTTTAATAAAAAGATGTGAGTCATAGTTTGAATAATTATGAAAGTAAACTGGTATAAACTTGGGAATTTGATCATTTAAATTACACTTATTGTGGGCTGCACCTTTATATTTACCACTAATGTGGCAATGATCTCTAACGCGATCTTTACCTAAAAATGAAACAGCAACTAATATTGCAGCAAAAACAACAGCTTACTGCATTCTTATTCATGATCGTATAATAGAATATATGTGTACCTATCAAAGGACAAGTTCGAAAAGAATTATAAATTAAGTAATATGGATAAAAACATAATTTTTATAGACGTACAAGGTTTCAAGAGTAGTTCAAATGATTTCATCGCAAAAGAAGTAGCGATTGTTTTCAACAATTATGAATATAACCATTTCATTATAAAACCCCCATTTGATTTTAAATGGTTATCAATAAAAAAGCAAAGAGAAGCAAAGTGGCTAACAAAAAACTATCATCACCTAAACTGGACTGCTGGATCAGTTTCATTTCAAAGCGTTTGCAATTTTTTAAAAGCCAACGCAAGATGTTCAACAATTTATGTAAAAGGTGAAGAAAAAAGACGATGGCTGGAAAAAATGTTACACCGAAAAATTTCTAACGTTGAGGATATAGGCTGCATCAACTTTAAACAAATGGAAATCAAGTATCCAGTGGATATTTATTGTAGTTATCATAATTTTGGTGTTTGCGCATTAAAAAATGCTATTTTACTAACAAAAGAAATGTCTTGCTTTAAATGAACTTTTTTACTTCTTAAAATATGAATTTACATATGTATGTATTATTATAAAATTTAAAAAAATTTTAAACAATAAATGTATACAAAATAAAAGAATGTACAAGTGTTTTCTTATTTCAAATACAAACTACATAAATGAAAGAGAAGGAAGTGGGGAGGAGGAAAGTTAACTTTATTGCATACTTGCAAATTTTTAGTTTTTGTTTCTCTGCTGATGAGTGTACTTAATTGAAACTTTGCTGCTTTAAAATAATCGTAGACAAAGAAAATGATTATGTTGCAAAATATAAATGTATTCTACAAAATATTTTACGCACAAGCATCCTCACATACACATACAAATACACATATACATACATACAAATACACATACATACATACACATGCAAATATACACACATACATACATACATACAAATATACAGACATACAATTATATTTCTTAAACAAATAAATAAATACCAGCTACAAACTAGCTGGATCATCCACACACAAGTATAGGGTGTCCATATACAAGAGAACATTTTATAAATAAATAAAATAATTAAATTAATTGTTTATTAATTTATTTAATTATTTTATTTATAAACAATTTATTAGTGTGAGGAAATCACACACACATTCTCCCGATTCATATGAGAATCGCGTAGTAGTCATCAAATCTATTTTCTCTGATATTACTGATGTAGTATTACGATAACAAATTTCTATAGTCTGGCAACACTGGCAATTTTCCCTTTAGTACTAGAAAATAATAATCATGTATTGCCGTCGGCATTTGAAAAAATAATACTCATGTATTGCCGTCGGCATTACGAAAACTTATCATGCATTGCCGTAGGCATTAGAAAAAATTATCATGCATTGCCGTAGGCATTAGGAAAAATTAATAATCACTATTTCCCCCACTGGTATTAGGAAAAATCATTTTCATGATTTTCCCGTCGGCATATACACTTGAGAAATCTTAATCTTATAAAACCCCTTAAACCACACCCACAAAAAAATCACCCGTTCCCACAATTAATATTACCCAAAAAAAAAATCACCCGTTCCCACAAAGTTAATGTAAACAAAAAACTCCTTATGTAAACAAAAATCTGGACGGACTTATTGAACCACCCTCGCAGGTATCAAATTTCACAAATTTCCAAGAATTTAAGAATTTTCAAATTTTAATTACCCAAATTTAACAATTTCAGCCACAATTTAACAATTTCAGCCACAATTTAACAATTTTAATCGGCGCCCGAATTGGCAATTCACTACTACTGAATAAGAGCTATAACTATCTATGAACTATTTTTATCTAGGCGCACGGCAGTGCGCCAGGCCAAGTTCCGGCCAGTGCACGCAGTGTGTATATTTACAGGAAGCCATTCGAGCTGTTTTTACCCCACTCATAACTTTGTTCCCCGCAATCGTAAAATTATAAAATTTAAACCATAATTAGAATAAATTATTGACATCTCTCACGCTAAAGCGTGAAAGTTTTACAGTGAAAGATTCCCAAAATATGGAGGTGCAAATATTGCATATTTTAAGACATACTCACTGACCACTGACACACTCATCAAATTGATATATCTAGAAAGCTGAAATTTGTTACACGAGTATATCTAGGTGAGCAATGAACTAGAAAAATCTGAAAACCCGAAATTTTTAACCAGGGGGCTGGGCTACGCCCATAAAAAATAAAATTTGTGCTAGTGAGCTGAAATTCGGTACACATGTAGAACTAAGTGAGTACTCACCTAACAAAATCTGAAAATCCGAAATTTTTAAGCAAGGGTGTGGAGCTACGCCCATAAGGCTCAGAATTAAAAAAAAAACATTTCTAAGGTGTTTAACTCAAGTTATTTTATTGAAATTTGGCACACATGTTGCAATAACACAAGGCTTTAAATTTGTATTAAAAAAAGTGGGCGTTAAAACGCCCATATAATTTAAGCCTACTTTTTCATGTGTTTCGGGTCAACACATTTAAATGTTCTATTTATGTATTTACTATAATCCGTTTCCAACGAAACTAAACAGGAAAGATAACTACTAGCCAAAAAAATTTGGGGTTAAAAAAGTAGGCGCTAGTGAGCTGAAATTTGATAAACAAGTAGCTATAGAGTAGCAAATTGCTAGAAAAATCTGAAAACCCAAAAATGTTATCTAGGAGGGCGGGGCTGCACCCATAAGGCTTAGAATTAAAAAATACTAAGGCGTTAAACTCAAGCGAATAAAGCACACAATTAAAACAGCAAATTTAAAATGTTTATCTCAAGCGATTGTATTGAAATTTGGCAGAAATGTGTGAATAATGCAAAGTTATTTCATGTATTTCGGATAAGCAGATTTAAATATACTATTTATTTAAATATTAATATCCGTTTCCAACGAAACTTGACATGTATGATTGCCACGGGCAAAAAAATTTATTTAAAAAAAGTGGGCCGAATACGCTAATAAAAATTAAATAATTAAATTTGCGCTACAGAGCTGAAGTTTCAGACGCAAGTAGGTCAAGGTGAGAAACCAAATAGAAAAATCTAAAATCCCAAATATTTTAACTAGGAGTGGAATGGGCCACGATAATTTTGTACTAAAGCTCTTAACTGAAGCTTTAACTAAAAGCTGTCATCTTAAAAAGGGTATGATGATAATTGATCGCTGCTCATAACAAAATCTTGAGGCCATAACCTTTCAGCCTAGAATTTGCACTAGAGTGCTTAAATTCAATACAAAAATAAATCTAAATTAGAGATCACCAAGAAAGATTAAAATCCTGGAAGTTTCAATTGGGGGCATGGACACGCATGGAAAGCTTTATTAAGAAAACCTTCCAAAAAGTAGTCAGATTCTCACAAAAACATAAATGTGAAAAATGGACAAGTTCCTTTCCAAAATTTCGGTCATCAAAAGTAGTGAGATAAAAATTTTTACCAAGTTCGTGTTTGATAAAATACCTATCACTGCAACATGGAATGAATTATATAAATTTGTAGTCATTAGGGTGTCAGATAATTTCTAGGTAATGCGCTAACCTGGCAATATTTTTTCTTTTCTAAAAAAGGAGAAAATAATGTATATTTGCTCATTTCTTTATATATATCAAAAGTGAGATAATTTCGAACTAATTTCGATATCCCTCAAAAAATTTTATTTTTTTCAGTTGCTTACTTATTTTATTTTATTTTATTTATTTTTTTTAGTACCTTTACTTACGCAGCATGATTTGAAGAATGGTACCTCCAATCTAACAGACTAGCACACATCCACTAGGCTATCGTGATAAATATTTTTCTGTTCATTTATTGCACATACATATATTTTTTAACTTACAGTGCTGTCATGCATCGAACTTGATACCTCTAGACTAGTGATGTCAAAAATAAAACTATAGTTGTATGTGTGAGAAAAGTTGACTCATTCGCCTCTGAAGTACATAGAAAAAAAATAAATATTTGGAACAAATGCAGTTTATCAAAACAGCCAAAAATAAATAAAAGGAGCCTACGTGATAGAAAATTAAAAAATAAAATGAAAGTATTAAATAAAAAAGTTGTTGGCGATCCATGTTTACCGAGTTATGGGACTCTGAACTTTTCATAAGAAAGTGTGAGTAATTTTCAAAATAAATTTTTAAATAGCTTATCTGATAGAAATTTAAAAAATAAGAAAAAAATATTAAACAAATAAATTGCATGCGACCTATATTCCCCGAGTTATTGGTCTTTTAAATTTTGATATTAAATGCAGTTTAGTGAAGCTGCTCCAAATAAAATCAAAATGTATTTTTAATACATATTCATTTCTCTCCTAAATAGTTTTGTAACATAAAACACATTGAATGTCGCGAAAATCATTAGTGATTTTGAAATATTTTTTCCAAATCACTTTTTTTTCTTTCACTGTATCTATTGGGAGAATATAGTGAAATAAAATAATAAATTTAATAAGTGCTTAATTTAGATTATTATTATCATTTTGCCTTATAATATTGTTATTGTATTAAGGTGTAGGAAAATAAAATATATGAATATCGAATTTAAATAGTTTCTCGTATTGTAAAAGTTTCTGAGCTTATTCTTTTGGAATTTCTAAAAAGTTTATATAAATTCTGAAATGATTTTTGAAAGTATGTGCATAAGATAAAAGTTTTGAAATTTTCCAAAAGTATGGTTGAAGTCTACTGATGATTTGTTAAGGCTCAAATGAAATGCAAAATTATAGACATGTTATTCCAAATATATACACAAAATTTGGAATAAAAATTTAAATTTAATTTTTTTATGAAGGGAAATTTTTTTTATCGTAATCGAGCGATTAATGGGTGCGATCACGATTACGATTAAAAGGTGCGATAATTCGGGATTACGATTACGATTATAATCGCTGTGCAAACCCTAGGAACAAATATATTAAAGTACACCATTTGAAATACTAAATTAACCAAACTTGTTTTAATTTGAAACTTGTTTTAAGTTTTATTCTTCTTAAGAGCTTAGTGTTAATAAGGTTATTGATGAGCTTAACAAAAAGCACAGTCAAAACTAAAGTGAGCCCAAGACTACTAGTTGTCGGTTATACGATTATGTTTTAGTAAAACTATACAACGTATGCAGTTGGTATATCTGTTAATTAAATCGGTTCATCTGATTTATCTATGTAAAAAATAAATATATTTTTAACCCCGACTAAAAAAGAGGTGTTATAAATTTCGAGTGTGCCTGTGTATCTGTTTGTCTGTCCGTGTCCACGAACAGACCAACCAGCTGT
This sequence comes from Tachina fera, assembly GCA_905220375.1. Classification (NCBI taxonomy): domain Eukaryota; kingdom Metazoa; phylum Arthropoda; class Insecta; order Diptera; family Tachinidae; genus Tachina; species Tachina fera. Next base: position 51,907,290 of record LR999966.1, read on the forward strand.
ACCGATTTTGATTAGTTTTATCTGTTTGAAAGGTGACTTGATCGAGAGGGTTCTTAGCGATCTTTTAAGAAAATCGGTCCAGCCGTATAGAAAATATTGCATCTTCTCTAGATATGTTCGGGGGTTTTTCAAATTTTAAATTTTTGTTATTACTTAACTACTTGAATTTACAGTCTTAAAAATTTTTTCTTTCTTGGTTTTCCATTCGCAGCTGGATTCAAAATTTTGTAAATTAAATACTTCAAGGGGCCTATACATACAAAATTATTAAATATGTATGTTATTGTTGGGGTTACCTTAAAAGGTAAAATCTCATACAATTTACTATGGAAAGATTAATACAAATCTTTCAAAAATATGGCAACATTTTTCTTACAGTAAAAAACTTGACATAGTGTATTGCCCACTTACGAAACTGAACATGTTAACTGATTTTAGCACTTTGTTGTGTCTGCTGTAGAACATTTTAGCACTTTTATTTCTGCAATCTAGCACTTTTCCTCTTACGTCTTATGGCAACACTGACTAGATGAAAGAGGATAAGAATGTGTGTGATTTTTTTTACATCAACGCTCTAGACTAACAGGTTGACACACATCCACTCGGCTAACATCACACATTCTAAAAACTTCCGAGAGAAGTTCGATTCTCGAAGGTTTAGCGAACATTCGAATTTTCTTAGATTAGCGAACAAATATTGAAGAACTTTATTTCAAAATTTCTTCGCTTTAGTGAGCATTCGTTTATGTCGAATCTCAGGTCAAGTGGGCAGGTACATGCACAAGCCCAGCCTGTTAATGTATACAATACGAATAGTTGTCAAACTTTGTTTACAAACTGCAAAAATGTTAGTGTATGTGTACATATATATAAACCCTGCAGATAAAAGGAGTAGTATGTGGTCAGAAAATTACTAGTTGCTTTTGAGTTCAGACTGGTTGCACATCTGTTTTTTTCATACAACGAACTATCGACTTTTACATTGGGTTGTCATAGGAGCACAACTAGTTGTTTTGTGTAGAGTTGCATACTAGTTGAAGGACTAGTTGCTCTTATACTAGTTTATAATTCTTTTTTTCCATGTTGTTTACATGACAAACAAAGGAGAGAGAGAGAGACAGCCCCTCGCTTGTAGAGAAGTGCAGCCGATATTTCATCAAGCTTCTTAGTTCTGTCTCCTTATAACTAGTATAAGACTGTTCCAAAACGGAACTACTCCAAAAATTAGCAACAGGGAAATGATTCCAGTGTTACCAATGAATTTACACATGGCTGTGTCTCCAATTACACATTGAAGAAAATTACGCTACACATTTTCTGTGTAGGTTAAAATTAAAACAAAAGTAAATGAAAAAGAACCCAAAGTAGAATTACACACATAGTATACATAAATATAATTGGCTGGCCGACACATGAGGGTAGAAATTACACAATGTTTAATTACACACAGATTGGCAACACTGAATAAATATAATCATACATGAATGCCGCGTCTGCAATTGTACTTTAGTTACCATCTACTTGTTATTTTTAAAAACAAAAGACAACTGTTTCTGACAACAATTTTTTTGTTTATACCAACAAAATGTGTGTTTTTGGTGTTGTAATTTTGTTGTACTCGTGCATGCACCTGTTATAATTGTATTATGATAGACTCCATGCGATCAGAGTTGTTTTTGTTGTCAGACAGGTGATAATGTTGTTTTTGCATAATTTTTGTATGATAGTGTGGCATCTTAAACACCATTTCAAAGTGATTTTTTAAAGTCGGTCAAACTTCTGCAAGATTTTCTTGTGAATGAATCGTGCATTCACGTTTCGACAGATTTTTTGTTACTGTTGTTGTATGCAACATAAATAAAATTTTGGTATTTTTTTCGTTTGCTTTGGCAAATACAGAATCTTAAATGAATCTAGTAAAATTTCATGCTATAAAACTAAACGTTAATTAATTAATTAAATATAACTCACTTGTTTTTTCTAATGCTTCCGCATATGATATTCCATCTTCATAATCTTTCGATTTTCCATTTGCAATGATGTCTGGATTCTGTGTTTTGTCATTTGGAAGTACTATGTATAAAATAATAAAAAAATTATTTTAAAGTTGCTTGATGCGTACGAATTGAATAAATATAATAAATGTTATTCTTTATTTAAATAGGATATGATTAGGCTCAAGTTCGTATCGCCGCTCTGTAATTACATGTGATAAATTTTAAGGAACAAATAACACCAAAGTTAATTGTAAATTTTCTGATAAACACTATCAGATCGGAAAACTAGCTGTTTTGAAAAACTCCCTTTCACTTGTCAATACGAATACTCGAGAAGCAGGTCAGATCAATAAAGTTGTCAAAAATGCTTTCTTCTATAGCGCTGCCATTAGAAAATAGAAATCCTCACAAAAACATAAATGTGAAAAAAGGCCAAGTTATCATCCAAAATTTCGGTCATTAAAAGTAGTGAGATATAAATTTTGACCAATTTCTTTCTTGCACAATACATATCACTATAATCTGCCATGCATTTTATAAATCGTCAGGGTTTCATATCATATCTAAGCAATCTGCTTACTTGACATAATTTTTCCACATGCAAAGAAGTAAATAAATATCCGCTATTATCTTTTGTATTATAAGGATAAAAATATTGCCAAGTAAGCAGGTGGCCTAGATATAATATGAAACCCTGACGATTTCATATGTATAAAATGCATGGCAGATTATAGTGATATGTATTGTGCAAGAAAGAACTTGGTCAAATTTTATATCTCACTACTTTTAATGTCCGAAATTTTGGATAAGAACTTGGCCTTTTTTCACATTTACATATATTTAGGTGAGGATCTGACTACTTTTTAAAAAATTTTCTGTCATACTACTTTTTAAACTTGAAATTTCTAGTGTATTTTATTTTTATTCATGTTCACTGGGCAAGTTGAAAAGGGCATAGTTACATATAATAACGGGTTAGAGTGTGATGGTTGTTGGATTGCCACCTTAAAAATTTATTTGATAAGACTCTTCTGAAAAGAAAGATCAAGAGTAAATCATACATTTTAGTACGCGTGACCCTGCCTACTTTTCTAAATATATTCACATACTAAAGTCTGCTTAGCCGAAGGACATAAGTCAAAAGGATATGCCCAATGTACATACAAAGTTCCAATAGAGTAGCTGGTGCTTTAACTTTTGGATTTTCCGAATGAATAACTCAATTTTGTTTAAAAAATGTCAGCGCGCGATAGCATAATCTTACGTAAAATTTTCTGGGCCTATCGTTGACCACTTTTCTATCTGCTAGTACTTATGGTTCATGTAGAGTTTTGTAGGAAAAATCTAATGAGAAATACATATGTAAGTAATAAACTTAAGCTGCTAAGCCGAACTACAAGAAAGAAAAAAACAAGATTTATGAGTGTAATATGTACCACTTTTCAAAACAGGAAATTTTTACTTTGGATATGTGCAATGTGTATGAAAAGTTGCAATAAATATATAAATATATTAATTTATGATTTGATCAGGCTAAAGTTTATAGCACTTTTTAACCCATGTGATAATTTGATAATTATTAATGAAAACATAACATCAAAATTAATTGTAAATATTCTGACAAACACGTAGTAGAACTAGCTGATCTTAAGTTTGAGTTTAAAGTGCTTGTTCCCGCCCCTGACTGAAACTTTCGAGTTTTTAGATTTTTCTTAGTGATCTCTGGTCTAGATTCATTTGTGTATCAAATTTCTTCTCTCTAGTGCAAACTTGAGTTTTAAGGGCGTGGCGCCCATACGGGATAAAACTTCTTGATTTTAAGATTTTTCCATTGGCTTACTTATCTACACTTAAATGTGTATAAAACTTCTCTAGCCTGAATTAAACCTTTAAATTTTATGAACATTACCCCGCCCACTATTTTAAAGTCACGATTTTGTTGTGAACAGCGCCTATAATTCATGCTAATTTTCTTCTAAAATATGATAGACCGAAGTAGATTAAACATAAGGCTTACATATTATGGGAGTGATCTGACTCACTTTTTAAGGTGGCAATTTAAAGTCTTGCATAAGTACAACTTGTATGCAATGTTTCACTAAAATAGTTTGAAGTAAAAGCTGTATATAAAATTTTTAATTCTGAACAATATTAGCGTGGCCCCACCCATTCTGGTAAAATTTGTTGGGTTTTCAGATTTTTATAGTTGGTTACTCACCTAGACCTACTTGTGTATAAAATTTGAGCGCATTAGCGCAGTTTTTAATTTTTCGTTCTTATGGGTGTAGCCCCACCCCTCTGACTAAAATTTCCGGAGTTTCAGGGCTTCTTAGTTGGTTTTTCACCTAGACCTATTTCAATATCTAATTTCAGCTCCTGCAACTGTTAATTTAAAAATTTTATTGGCGTAGCACCGCCCACTTTTTTAAACTCAAATTTTTTTCGGCCAGTGCTTATCGTTCGTATCAAGTTTCGTTGCAAACGGATAATAATACCTACATAAATTGTATAACTAAATAGGCTTCGCCGTAGTACATGAAATATAAGGCTTAACTGGCATGGGCGTATCAACGCCCACTTTTTTAACTTTTTTATAGGCTTGCATTATTGCAATATACATATATGCCAAATTTCAACAAAATCGCTTCAATTAAGCGCTTTAGATTTGCTTTTTTTAATTCTGACTTGGCTAGAATTTTCTGGTTTTCAGATTTTTTTAGTTTATGGCTCAGCTAGACCTAGTTCTGTATCGAATTTTAGCTCACTAGCACAAATTTTAATTTTTATGGGCGTAGCCCTGCCTCCTTAACAAAATTTTTCGTGTTTTCCAATTTTTCTAGTTCATTGTTCGCCTAGGTCGTGTAACAAATTTCAGCTCTCTAGCTATAGCGGAAGTGCTTCATCAATTTGATGAGTGTGTCAGTGGTATGCACTTTTTGTACCTCCATATCTCAGGAACCTTTTGTTCTAAAATTTTCAAAATTCGCGTATGAGGTAAAATAGATTTATACTAATTATGAATTAAATTTTAGAATTTTACGACGGCGGGGAACAAAATTATCCTGGGGTGTAAAAACACGACGAATGACACTGCGTGCATTGGCCGGAACTTGACCTGGCTTTTTTTGTACAGTCGTATAATAGCACTCTTACTTGTTTGGTTTCACTTTCTTTGGCATTTAAAAAAAATTGTATTAAATGAATGAATACCTTTTTTTTACCGAGAAAGCTCTAAGGATCCGAAATTCAAGTTCAAAAATAACAAGATAATTTCCATGTAAATTTTTTGTTATTATTTCCAGAATTGTATAGTGGGACAAAATCAAAATATTCAATACCGAATATATAAATCAGCCGTTTTTAAACGTCGAAACAAAATTTCAGAGAGAATCTGTTAACGAAAGTAGCACACAAAATATTTTTTGAATTGGATGACAACAATAAAATAGTAAAGGCTAAAACACTTTGTGTTAAAAAGACGGACGCAAGGGCTCTAATACGCGACACTCCAGATGAAACTTCTTAAAAATGTTTTTTGCTTATGTATTATTAATTACTATCACTTAGTTGATATCCGACACTGATTGGGCTTAAAAATTGTAACTAGGCTTAAAATTTCAAAATAATTATTTTTTTGTAGTTCATTTTTGAATATACAATAAATAAATATATCTACGTATTAATAAAAAAACTTTCTGGGGAGGAGTTTAGCCTAATTTTCACATTTATTATATTTTTTATAATTTTCACACATTGCACTCAGATATACAGTTGAGTTTAAAATTTTTTCTCATTTTATGAAAAAAATAATAAATATTGCGGAAGTATATACATATGTATACACAATTCATTTTTTCGGAGTTATTTCATTTATCTTATTATTGCTTTCTTCAATATTATTGTCGTTTTATAACGGTCCCTAAACTGCAATAAGAGTTATATCGTAAACAAGGTCATAACGGCGCTGCCTACTTGCTATTTCCTTCAGCCTACCCGAAGGTAGCATTAGAGTGTCGAGAAATACAATGGTGGATAAAATCCCGGCTATGCAAAAAATCTTCAGTTGGCGACGCAGTTATAATCGAGATGTAGGTTGTGAAAAAAAAATTGGCTACCCAGCTAAAAAAATATGTATGGAGCATATATGATATCCCATCGGACCCGAAAAATGAGGGTATATGGGCATATATGATTATATATTCATACATTTTCATATATGTATGTATGTGTAAATTCAATCCACAGTATGCAAAGTTCATATTCATACACTCTTGATTCACAAAAACCCACTGCTGTGCAATAAATTAAATTAAAATAAAATTTGTTTAGACTTGAGAGAGAGGTTGTATTTAATGAAACATTTGTTTGGACAAATAATTCAAAACAAAATAAAAGTTATTTCATTCATCAAAAGGTGAATCAATTATTTAAAAAACACATAAATCATATTTATGTGTTTTTTAACATAACATAACATTTAGCTTAAGAAATCAGATTAAAAACTAATACAATTAATTATAAAAGAAAAAATAATCTGTCTAACAATAGTTTTCAATACAGTAATATGAACTTTGTTTCCTATCTAGAGAATTTTATTATTTTCTATAAAATTAATGACTGGATTATCCTTTTGATTATTTGATATATTAAATGGGGCCACAATGTATAAAATCATACAAGAATAGTTTTTTTGTAACAAAAAGTGTTTCTTTTTTAAACGTTGAGGCTATGCATATAAACTTTGCACGCCGTATGTATTTTCTAATGGATTTCAAATTCAGCAGTGATAAAATTCCCAGCTTTTTGATTGCAAAAACGATCTTATGTGAGATATCATGGATGCATACATTCTTATACGGCTCCATATATAAAATCTTATATTTATACTTGGATCCACATATGAAGAGCTTCATAATTAAATTTTCATATATGAGCTCATATGTTATAATACATTTCATATATTAGTCCATATATTAGTTCATATATAATAGTTTTGCTATGTATAATCCCATATATTTCCATACATGAATTCATACATATTCATATATAGTTATATACATTCATATATTAAAAATATATGGACCATATATAATTTTTTTAGCTGGGTAGTTATTCCGTGTAGTTTTAGTTTTTTTTGTGTACTCGTATTTATTTGCCTTGGGAGTTATTTAACTTTTCTTGGGACTTACTTCATTAAAGTCTCTTTAATTTTTCTTGCGGCTCATGTCAAAAGCCGTCCTTTAAAGGGATATGAGTTGTTATTTATTTAATTTATTTTTTTATTTATGTGAAAATAGTGTAAATTTGTTGTTGGTTTAATTTTTACATGCATTAAATAAAAATGAAATATTGAGATAAGCACTTTACATAACATTTGTAAAGTGAATAATTGCTAAAATTTCAAATTGTTTAACCAATTTTAATATCTGATATTGAACTGTTTGTTTGGAGTTATCATTTGGAGGTAAACTACGTTATTTTGTTCTAAAATTTTCTCAATCGAAAACGTGAACAAATTTTAAAACACCCTCGGTAAGAATTAGTTCACGTTTTCGCGAGTTCATGTAATAGATTATGATTTAAAATAAAAAACTACTCAGGAAGATGAAATAAATTTTCATATCGAGAGGGGCGGTATAGGGTTTGGTTTTAGACCTATGGTTTCTTCGCAAAATTGTCTTAAAATTGTATGTAGATTTCGATTTTTTTATTCGGCATTTTAATTTTTTTCATCCATGTATATGTACATATGTATACAAATCGACCCGGCCTTATGTACATCCTATTCTTAATATTTAAGAGCTACTTAATTAAAATTATGTTTACACTGGTTATAACTTTATCATTTTGATACCGATTTTCATTGACAGGAATTATAGCTTTTCCTGTGTAATTTACATTATGTATTTTTCATGATATTTCTTGCACGAAATTTTCTAGGCACGTGGTAGTGCGCCAGGCCAAGTTCCGGCCAATGCACGCAGTGTGTATATTTACAGGAAGCCACTCGTCGTGTTTTTACCTTCCAGATAGTTTTGATCCCCGCAGTCGTACAATTCTAAAGCAGGTTGCTTAGATATGATATGAAACCCTGACGATTTCATATTTATAAAATGCATGGCAGATTATAGTGGTATGTATTGTGCAGGAAAGACGTTGGTCAAAATTTATATCTCACTACTTTTAATGGACGAAATTTTGGTAAGAACTTGGCCTTTTTTCACATTTATGTTTTTGTGAGGATATTGTATATGGGCACTTCCAAAAAGCAGTACACCATGACGGAGAAATTTAAAGTTCACAAACATATTTGTTTTCGTGTATTATAAATGAGAAATATTTTATATTAATTAAAATTAAAAGATCGAAGCTTTCCTAAGTTTGGTTGCGAAATAACGAAGTTCAAAGTTAGGGTTCTCGTTTCGGTAATTTTTACTTTATTTCAGGAGCATTTTCTCTTTACTTTTTATACTTCTAGGAGCAATTGCAAAGTAATAATTTTACTGCAAAACTATAGCTACAACAATAACTTATCATAGACAAATGAAAAGAAAATCATTTTATATCAATTAACGGTTAAATTTAGTTTTTCTTAAAATGATTTTAAATGCAACGTAACGCCAGGAAAAGTAGCATTTATTTGCATTATCTCTACGCTGACGATTGCAAGTGCGTGAAATTTTGCATGTTAACAAAGTGTTATTAGCTTATGTGATAATAATAAAAAAATCTTTTATAAAACAAATATTTAAAATAATTTTAATATTCAAAAGTGTGTTATGTAACGCCAGATTGTGAGTTTTTTACATGGTACAATGTTTGTTTAAAATTTACTTGAAATTTTGGTTTTGAGTTTGTTCGTTTGTTCTTCGCTTTCACGACCCCAAACTGCTAAACCGATTTATAAATTAGTTCACCAATGGAAAGCTACATTACCAGCGTCAAAAAGAGCATATTTTTTGTATCCGGTTCGGAAGGGGTTTTTTCTATATGGTACAGATTTTTTCCAAAAAAATCGGTTTCGGCTTAGATAGTTTAACTATTCTTGAATTCTGGCATCGATTTGTTAGTGCATATTTTTGCATATTTTACCCTTTAGAGCATGTTTTTGCATACTTCGGTCTAACACGCATATTTTGAGCATTTTTCGAATTTTTAGAGCTTATTTGGCGTTTTTAGAGCATATTTTGGTACTTTTTAAAAAAAATTTATTTTAATATTTAAAAAAAAAATTGGTAAAATTTTCAACTTTTTTTGGTCAAAATTTCATTTTGTAGCGAAAGAAACAGTAGTATGTGGAAGCAATATTTTGCTACCATTATGAAGTTAGACTTTAAAAAAGTTGAAATTTAGAATATACTAATTATTATTATGTGTTCTAACATCTAAATTTAGAAGGAACGATTTAAAACTTTTTAATTTTCACTCACTTGTAAACAGTCTTGTGAAAGAAAAAGAAAACAAGAAAATTAAAAAATTTTAAATCGTCCATATCCAATTTTTTTTCTGCTAAATTTAATGCTGGAACTAATACTATTGATTTGTATATTCCAAATTTCAACTTAAACTGGTGTAACATGTGTTTTAACATCCTCACTGGACGCTAATTTCAATAAAAACTTGGTTTGGTAATTGTGACGAATGCTGCCCCGAATATTTTCAATGTATAAAAGTTTATTTAGATGTGACAGGCGGCGATTTTTGTAAAAAGCTAAGTGAAAAGTTTTTCTTTATTGCAATAACAACTATAAATAAAAAAGCTTATCTTATTATTCAAAATACAGTTCCAAAGTCATAAATCTGTTTCGTGATCGCTTTTAAAGTAAAAGTTAAATTTTTTTTCTTAATTAAGTTTTTATTGTTGCCTTCTGTTTATTTTATTTTTGTCTTTTACAGTGAGATTATACGAGACATAAATTTGGAAATTTTTGTGTTGGCAATTGTCAATTTCTGTTGCTAACACAAAAAATTACTGTGTAAACCGTAAATGTTAGTGTTGGAACACATGTTTGGAAATAATTGCTCGAACATAAGTCTGAGCAATTATGTTAGAATACAAGCTGTGAAATTTACCTTTTTCGTAGAAAATAATGGCGGGAAACTAGAAATAATAACTTTATTATAAAATAAAAATCAAGCAGAAGCATAAAATATGTGTTTTGTGACAGAATTATTAAAAAATCAAAACTTAAAACTCGCATTTTGTATACATACGACAAGCCCAATTTTGATTTTTAACATTATACGTCTAGACACCCCTTAAAATAAGTTTGAACACAAACTTTTTTCTGGCGTCATTCTGCCAACGTTAGTTCTTATGCTCAGATATAAAAACTGCTCGTGCATTCGTACTGTTATATGTAAATTTTATTGAGTTTCTGAATTAAAATTAGATTTTCATTTCCAAACAATCCAATTTATGTTATTTTTAAGAGCATATTTTTTGAATTTTAAGTGCATATTTCGAAGTTTTAAGTGCATATCGAATGCGCATAAAACACTTTTTTTGGAGCATATTTCTGGTTTCCCTGTTTATAACTATCACTAAGTTTATGTCCGACATTGCTCGGGCCTAATAATTATATTTTTAGATTTAAGTTTTGAATACTTATTGTTAGTTCGGATTTGAAGATACAATAAATAAAACATTATTAAAAAAAATATAAAAAATTTCCATAGTTTTGCCATATACAGCGTTGTTTAACAGTTTAAATAAGTTTTGCTCAAATGAATTTTTATATCAATATACTTTTTCAACCAATTCGACTGATTAAATTCCAGAATTCTATGAATTTTCTTTAAAATCAGAGCATGCGTCATACATTCTTGAAGATTCCGATAATGTATTATATAATTGGTTTTATCGTTTAAATCTGTTATTAACTTTCGTTGTTTCATGCTTTCAATTTTCTTGTTTTCTGCACAAAATGGGGAGTCAGTATGAAAGTCGTGTAATGTGGTGGGATATTATATATATCTACCTCCAATATGTAACCAATTTCTATTATTTACATGAAAATTTTCACAGTTTTCCACCCACTTGAAATTTTTAAAGGGTAGGTATTGAGACATTACATGACCATATAAGTTATTTACATCAAAATATATTAGGTAATTTGATTTTTGTTGTAGGATCAAAATCACTAATGTATTTGTTATTTGCTATCGAATGTCGCTTACTGCATTGAACCATACTTTCCCTAATACCCCGTACAAAGAAATTGTACATGTTAATATCAGTTAACAATTCTAATTCTATTTCTGTTGTTTTCAACATTGCATCCCAAGATAGACTCGGGGTAGTATAATATTGATAGGGATCTAAATTGTAAATGTTTTTACAAACTTTACGGAAATTTTCAAATGTATTACAAAGCAATAAAACATCTACTTTAAAATATAATAAAAGATAGTCCAACATAGTGTTACAATTGAATGTATTCCAAACCTTTTCAGCATGTTGGTAATCATTAACAATACACGACTCATTAGAGAGTTTATTAAAGAAGCATTTATCTGTGTTTCTTGGAGTCGATTTACGGAATCTAGATAGTCATACGGAAAGACATCTTTACGCTTCATGAAATTGAATTCATTGTCAATGTGATAGGTTGATTTAACAGTTGACAAATCATCATCAGACAAATAACCTGCTAGTTTATCCAAGATCGATGATATAAACCGACAAGAATCTAGAAATCGCAGTTCAATTGTGTCTTTTTCATTAATAAAAATTCTTTTTGATATGGATACATATACATAATTCCTTATTTAAAGGAATTATATTTATATCACCTTCAATAGATGAAAGTTCTCGCACAAACAAATGACAATGATATGCCGCAAGATTATGGAAAAATATAGGGATGAAGTTTGCGATAATCTAAATTGCACTTGTTATGTGCTACATTTATTAACGTTAACATTTATTAACGCACTTATAATCCCAAAATATTATTTTACTTGCGGCCCTTTTCACAAGGTACAATTAAAAGCTAACAGGCACTTTAACGTCAATTTTTGTATGAAGAACTGTCAATTAAAGTTCACGTTAACTCTTAGTCATACATTGTGAAAAGGTTAAATATTTTTTTTATTAAAAATATATTGAAACTGGTTATTGAGGGGTTTAGCTGTATCCTATGCGCATTTCACTGTTGCTAATGAAGATCATCAGGGAACCTGTACCCAAAGCTTCCTAGAACAACTAAAGTTATTATGTTATAAACTTTCACTTAAACAAATGAGAAGCTCAACAAATAACAAAGTTGAAACAAGAACTCAATAATCAACATTTATTTTATTTTCTTACTTTACTACATTGGCTGACTTTTTTTCAGCTCTAATTGTAAAAATATGTAAAGAAAATAAATGTAAATAACAACAACAGCTATTCAAGAATAGAGTGTTGCCATACAAGTATTTTTGACCTGGTGCCGTCGTTTAATAAAAAACTAGATATACCAACGGAAGACACAATCGCCCGTATTCTAGAATACAAATGTAAATAATTTTATTAATATTCAAAGAAAATGAATCTAAACGTCATACAAAATGCATTAAAACACATCCACCCATATACTTACATAAATATGCATAATTAAATAATACATGAAATTAAAAACACAAACGAAATCCCTTTAACTAAGCTAATTCAATAATATTGAACTCTCTCTTCCTTTAAGTATTATGGCTTTCATAAAATAGGTCTGTCTGCGTACTTTTCCAGTAGCAAATACTCAGTCAACTTTTTTGGGAGAGTAAGACCAATTTTACTCTGTCGACTGAAAATATCTTAAAAAGTACGCAGACAGTATCCAGTAAAATCTTGCAAGAAAACAGCTGATCGGTGTGTAAACAATTGAAATAACAAAGCATAAGAATTTTATTTTTATTTTATTTATTTATAACAATAAAAAACCGAGCCCATAGGGCCATATATAGTTGATGGAATACAAGAATAGCATAATAATTAAATATATGGACAACAAATAAACTATACACAATATTCATGAAAAAAAAAATAATAATATGTAGTTATAAAATTATTAGATGAGAATATTACTTATAAATTGAAAGATATATTGCGCATGAAGTTAACTATATGTATTCGGAATCTAGATCAGTTCAATTGTGAGAAATGTTCAACAAGCTTTCCTTTGAATGAATTACGAGCAAGGTTGGCAAACGGTATAGTAGAAATACCGATACCGAATCAAATACCGCTATAATTAGATACCGGTATCGATACTGATACCGAAATCTATTTCGGTTAGAAAATACCGGTATCAGGAATACCGGTTAGGTCTATACCGGTATGTACCGGTATACCGATTCCCACCAAAAATAAAATTTAAAAAATTTATTTCAATCAACTTTCTTTTATAAACACGTTTTTGTTCTCCTTTACACATTCTTATGAAGCGTATGTCTAGACATATAAATGTTTTCAAGTGGTGAAAAGAGCAAAGCCACTGTAAGCGAGAGTTATTGTATATGAAATCGCGAAAATTAGTATATTGGCTGTTATCGATACACAAGCTAATGCGAAGATTTAAAGTTTTGGAGAGTGCTTTTTTAATATATTGCATATTAAACTGGTCCCAAACATATTTTTCTTTAATTGATATACTACATATCTGCTCCGTATAAAATATGAGGTTTGCTGCCATAAATGCCTAGCGGGGCCTAAAGTACCCGATACACAGTGAGGATTTTGTAAAAATATTGGAAATAAATTTCTGAATTAGCTGTTCTATTGTTATGAAATGTAACACAGCATTGAGGAAGGTTTCACAGAGAGCTTAAGGGGCTGTTTCTCTAAATGCGAACGATAAATTCGATCGAACATTTATATCAAAAACAAAAAACTGAAATTTGTTTTTGTTTCCAATATTAATATTCGATCGAATATATCGTTGGCATTTAGAGAAACAGGGGTAAGTCTGGAATTTAGACTATATATCTTTAAAGGAGGCGGAGCCACAAAGCACCAAACTAGGCAACCTTGGGTTAATGAAAAATTAAAATCCATGCCAAGCTCCTGTTTTTGATCAGATAAAAAGGATTTTTTGCAATTGTCTTTTTATCCAAGAGCTAAAAAACACCTACTACATTTATGGGTTTTCGCTTACAGTTTAGGAAATATTAGAGAAAAAATATTAAAATTTTGACTTTTTTACCAACCTTTATCCACTGTTCTGCTAATGGAGAAGTCAAACGTTGTTAGATTAAAAAAATTAAACTCATTATGAATAAGGGAGAAAATTTGTAATATTAAAAAAAATTTGGTATCAAAATCACAATTAAGTCAAAAGTTATACTCAATTTAAACTAAAATTTTGAACAAAAGTCGATTTTCGCCGTTTTTTAAGAAACAAGTGTGTTAATTATCTCGCTATTATAAAAGAATTTTGCCAATCAATATTTTCGTCTGAAAAGTCTCTCTTAGGTAGAAAATTATGCAATCAATATGCAGTTTGCTTTTGAGTTCCCGGCAATTTCCAAGAAAATTCAATTAAAAATGGGACTTTTCAGTATTTTTGCAGTACTCTTCTTATTTTTCGCTGGACGCTGATAAGATTTTTGGGTATACATATTTAAAAACAAATCTTGTTTTAAAGTGGCCGAATACATTTTTTGTTTACAGCTTTGCATTTTGATATTTATAACGAAAAATATGTCTAAGTCAAATATAGGTTTAATGGGTTGATAGAGATAATGGAGAAAAATTTTCGAAACTTTTATATCTGAAGTAAAAGATTGCCATTGATACAACTTAAAATTAGTTAAATGTAGGATTTTATCGGTCGTATAAAAAGTTGTCCATCAGTACAATTGTAACTTAACCTAAAGTGAGCGATAAGTTAAAGGCAATGTATCCTTCCTGTTAAGTTAAATTAAATTTATAATAATGAATAGCCTAAAGTAGCGTTTTATACGTGCGATAAAATCCTACTTATAAATATATTTAAGTTGTAATAATTGCCCTTAATGTTAATTGTGCGAGAAGTTTGTTTTGTTTGTTTTTAAGTTGGCTACAAGAATATTGTTTATTGCTTGATATCAAATATTCGTTTCGTCTGAATTTGGCGACTACGAATACGAATATCGAAAAAAGACGAATATACGGGAATTCGAATACGAATATTCGCACATCACTAAGTGCATACAATTCTACATGTACTTCGTGTATAATGTACATACACATGTATTTATTTTTATTATTTTGATTAATTAACCAAAATGTATACTTTATACAGATGTATATGCAAAGTTTCAATTGCAGTTTCCTTATTTTACTTTTTTAGTAAATTATTTTTTAATAAAAGTATAAAAACGTAAAAATACTCCCTTTTCGAAGTAATTTAATAAAAAAAGAGATTTTTTTCTATATCCACTTTCTGAACTAATAATTTAGCAGTCATATCGGTATACCGGTATTATAAACCCAATAACGGTATGTACCGGTAATACCGATACCGAAATAAAAAAAATACCGAAATTTAAAAAATAGTTGTACCGGTATCAATAGCGATACCGTTATTTGTTTCGGTTGCCAACCTTGATTACGAGTAATATGGAATGGTCTTAAGGATCGTGGCAGTGAATTCCAACATTTGGCGACTCGTACAGTAAATGATCTTTCATAAATAAGAATTATTTTACTCTACCTCAGTATGTTTAACTATTCTTACTTATCTGAGGAAGAGTAAAATAATTTCATGCTAACCTAAATAGAAAAATGAAAAATTGGAAAAAACAGAAAATTAATAGTGATACTTATAAATGTGTTTACCAAAGGTAAATCAATTGTATACACAACAATCGTTTCTCATATTCCGTTCATTGTACATTTAAGTTAAATAGCTGATGTTAATAAGAATCTCTACCCAAGTAGATAGACTAGGGTGCTGATGAAGTGCGTGGCTGCACAGAAAAGTATCGGTATTTCCCCCAGCTTAAAGTCTAAGTTTAATTTTTCTTCTCTTCTTTAGAAACTCACATTAATTAATAAAAATATTTCATTCAATAAGAATTGAAATTACTGAACTTAAGCCTAACTATGAATTATTTCTGATTAAAATTCACTACAGTTCAATTAAAATATCTAAAAAATTTCTCAGTTAAACAGTTTAGTTCATAATTAATAGACAATGTTTATATGTCTGAATCAAAAAGTTTTTCATTAGTAATTAGTTGGTTACGTTTTTTTTTGGGCAAATGACACAAGAAATGTCAGATGTAAACTCAGCCTAAGGCACACCTATTTAAATTTTCAGCGCTACAGCCAGAGTATACCTCAATACAATATAATAAATTAGACATCAATAAGGAGTGAGCTATGCTCTTTCTAATATGTAAGGACAGGTATAAATTCATTGCATAAAGTCTTCGTAAGGCGAAGTTTATTTTAGAAAATAGTCCATTAATATGGTGTCCGAAACTAAGAGTATTGTCTAGTAAAACACCAAGACATTTCATACGATCGACAAAATCAATGAGTTGGCCAGAAAAATAGCATTATTGGAATCATTGGTTCTGCTTTTACGCCACGGTCCCACTGTATACACTGTTTCTAGCATGAAATAAAGTATTTTGTTTATTATTGTGATGTCTTTAGTTTGACCTTTATTTAAGGAATGAACAATTGCTTACAATTATGTACTTGCAATTATATATACATATATAATACTTAAAGTAATGAGTACGTTCAGTTAACGCTTATGACAGATGTCTGTTTTAGTACTTAAGCCCTAATGACACTTAATTTTTTCTTCATTGATTTGATATTAAATTGATAGAAAGAAACAATACATATAAGAAAGAACAAATTATATGAAACGGAAACAAAATGTTTAAGTGTTGTAAAATTTTTGTAATTATAAACCGCTAGTATTAAGACAAAACAAAATAAAAATATCTATGTTTGACCATAAACCGCTAATAGCGAACACTTTTATGTTTCAAGCTTGAAATGTAAATTTTAATTTGAAAAATTTTACATTTTTTTTATCGATAAGTTTAGTCAAGTTGTTGACATTATTTCATTTTTCTGAATATAGCTGCTCCCTTTGCACTAGTTGAATTTTCCTATTACAATATGTTGCACTTTTCTCTAAAACCTGATAAATGAAAGAAAAATTAAGTGTAATATGGGCTTTAACAATGTACAGGGTTGTGACTATGTTATCTCTGTTAAATACACCACAATTATAATTTATTATAAACGTTAAAAATCAACACAATTGTAACTATTTGCCTCTGCCATTGTTAAAATTCAATTTCTATTTTCATTTCACAAAAATTATTTCATTCAAAAAGTAATAAAAACAGCTGTTCAAACTAGTTGCAAAATCTTGCAAGAACAAATTTCTACAGTAACATTTTGCAAGTTCTCTAACTTCCAACTGTCAAAAAGTTCTCTTTTTGGCTCCCTCGCTGCAAGAGATTTGGAGTAGTACGCAGACAACATTTTGTAAGATTTTGCAACATTTTGCACAAAATGATGCATGATGATTATATAGATTGTTTAATAAAAAATTATTTTACTGAATAAGTAAAATAATAATTTGGGATTATTAGTGCGTTAATAAATGTTAAACTTAAAATGCAAAATAGTTATGATAGAAACATACATATATGTATGTATGTAGATAGGGTGAAGGATTGTATTTATATAGTACGCCTTTTATACGAAAGAAAATAAAAATTATTTTAAACTAGTTTAAAATGTTAGGACTTTATGACAGTTAAGTCACCCGTTTGAATACCATAAATTCTGTATTCTTCAGACAAGGAAAATATTTGCTACCAAAGTAAAAGGTTACAGTAGTTTTGATTTAGCTGCCTTTTTTTAAGTGCTCTTTGAACTTAACTGCCTAAAATGGTAAATTTATGTCACTATTCTTTTAAATCCTATACAAATTAGTTTTTAAGTGCGCTTTCTATACCTGCACATTTAAGATAATTGCACTAAAATTTTGGTATTTTTAAAATATTTTCATACAAAAACTCAATGTTAGCTGCACATTGACTTAACTGCACAAAATATGTATATTTTTTCTGCAATTATTGTTCAAAATCCTTTTTTAAGTGCACGTTGTATACCTGCGCATTTAACATAGTTTTAGGCAGATTTAAATTATTCTTATATAAAAAATTTAAGTTACCTGCAAATATAAAATGTATTAACAGTGCTCCAACCAAAGTCAAAGCACTGCACCAAAAATACCCGACAATGTCTCCTTGCGGCTTCATCAATCGGGGAGCAACCTTCCATTAACGCGGAAAATTGCTGTATGTTTATAAAACTGAAGTAAAAAATTACCTACACATTTAGGCAGGTAAGTGCATTTAAGATAACAATATTATTGACTTATCTGCACAAAAAGTCGTGCAAAGTTGATTGTGCAGCTAAGTCAAAATTACTGTATATGTTTCTACTGTTATGAAATAAATAGTAGAATTTAGAATGCCATCTGAAGGATATATTTTATATATTTATATTTATATACATTTTTGATTATTCCAAGTTAAAATTTACCTAAAAAGTAACTGATAAGCTAACAGCAGGTTTATTCTCATAGCGAACTTTATTTAAGCATTTGGAAATGCCATATTTTGTGATGTAGATACGGCAACTTCATTGAAATTAAATTATGTGTGATTAGAACACAATATAACAAAATTAACGTATTTTCAACAAATCAAAGTAGTCGGTATCCATTATACATATTTTATCAAACTGTTACCGTCTAATAAAAACTAGGAATGTAACGAATACGAATACCGATTCCGATATATTGGCGATATAGGTATCTGATTTGCATAAAAACTAAGAGAAATAACATATTAAAAGCAGAACATAAGGTCTAAAGTTTAAACAGAAGAATTAAACGTTTCTTTTGTTTTGCATTGCACCATAGTAGTGAAATGATTCTCTCAATGCTAAATCATGTACCTACATACATATGTATGTATGTATTTAAAAAAAAATAATTTGTTTTTTGTTAAGAATGAATTCAAATATCAATTTAAAATATTAATAATCTCTTACACTATAATTTTGTATAGTAAAAGGTTTTGTTAATTTTAACTTAAGTTCAATATGCGTATCGGTATCGTCGATATTTCTTTTTGAATATCGGTATCGGTATCGGATCGGCAAAACGCGTGCCTAATAAAAACAATTAGAGGCAGAGTAGCAAGCCATGCAAAAAATTTCGGCGGCGGCTGAAAGACAAATATTTTCGGCGGCGGCGGCTGAACGGCTTAACGCCGATTTGTTTAACCATTTGAAAAAAATTTTTAACCCAGTCTGTTTTTAGAAAAATACGTGAATTATTGAATCACCACATTGTAACATTATTTATTTTGCAATAGTTTGAATATTGCAGTAATTGATATCTTAAAAAATAGCTTCGTAAATTATTTGTTAAATCATAGAAACATATTCTAGATTATCAGGGCAATTATGAATAAAATTTCGCGAGAAATTTCTAATTTTTCAAATTAGAATTTCTTTCCCTATTACTTGCTATTGTTGGAATTTTTCCCCTGGAAAAATTTCTCTCGGAATTTTATTCATGATTGCCTTCTACATAAATTTTATTTAAGTTTTCGGATTGAATTAAAAATTAATTACTTTATTGGAACACTGCTACGGATCAACAAACAAAAAGCTTTGAACAATTAATTATCAAAAAGTCGCCTGACTGCTTAAACAAAAAAGTCAATGTAAACGTCCATGTATTTAAGAACGGACTCCAAAAGAGAACGTAAGTGTTGTCGCAGCTACGTTACCATTCACATAAACATTTTCTTTTTATGTGGAAGCAAAAACAACTATCTTTCCGGGACGCTCGCTATCATATTAAATACGAAATTTAAAAAATTATAAAAAATAAAAAACAAAATAACGGCTGAGTATAAGCCGCCGATAAGCCGAGTGGTTCGGCGGCGGCTCGGCTTGTGTAAAAAAAACGGCTGACTGGCTAGCCGCCAGCCGCGCCGGTACGGCTTGCTACTCTGATTAGAGGTCACTTTATTGTTCACGTTGATAGTTAACGTACGTTAACTATCAAGAACTTTATCGTCACTTAATATGCTGATTGGCCCTATAATATTATGTATATATGTATGCACATGTATTCATTTAGTTTTAGCCGGCAGTGTGCATAATACGTATGCAATAATATTGCCATAGCAATTATTGTTTTGTTATTATTATTTTAATTTTTCTCTTTTCATTGTATACCCACTTGACCTGAGACTCGATAAAAACGAATGCTCCACAAAGCGAAGAAATTTTGAAATAAAATGTTCGCTAATCAAAGACAATTCGAATGTTCGCTAAAACTTCCAGCTTCGAACTTCTCTCGATAGTTTTCGAATGTGTGTAGACTGTTAGACTTGACGTACCAAGTTCGATGCATGACAGCACTTTAAGTAAAAATATAAAATAAGAACTCATACCTACATATGTGCAATAATTGAACAGAAAAAAATTTGTCACGATAGCCTAGTGGATGTGTGTTAGGCTGAGTTTACATCTGGCATTTCTTGTGTGTCCTTTGCCCAAAGAAACGTAACCAACTAATTACTAATGAAAAGCTGTTTGATTCAGACATGTATTTATTGATTTAAACAGTTTGCAATTATTTTATAAAATTGTCTATTAATTATGTATGAAACTGTTTAACTTAATAAATACATGTCTGAATCAAACAGTTTTTCATTAGTAATTAGTTGGTTAGATTTTTTTACGCTTGTGTGGCATTTGGCACACAGATGTAAACCTGGCCTTAGTCTGTTGGAATGGAGTTACCTTGTTCAAATCCTGCATCGTAAGTGAAGGTTTTAAAAAATAAAATAAATAAGTTAAACAATAAATAAAATACTCTCTCTCTTTTGATGTTGCTAGCGAAACATCGGGATCGAATGTTTTTTGGGACGGTGAACTTTTTTCGATTAATTTTTGAGTGTCACTCTCGATAGTTTTACACGATAAATGTTCCAGATATATTCGAAATCTATATCAATAGCGAAAGTTGGTCAACTGGGTATGTATGTATGTACACAAAACAATATGTATCTATATACCCAATTGACCTAGACTAGCTTTGCGAAAAAATAATAGCGAGAATTTTCAAAATTCTAAATAAGCCATAATATTGATTAAAAATCGATAAAGCTTTAAGGAATGAAAAAAATTACGAAAAAAAAATCGCAAAAATTACGAACATTTTCAAAAAAAATATTAACAGCGGGATGATAACAAACTCTAATATTGCTCAAAAATCCGCAAAACCCTTTGGAGGCTAAAACTATGCAAAAAGTCGCATTTATCGCTAAGTTTGCAAAAAATCGCTCAAAGTTGAAAATTACAAACAAACCATACTATTAATCAAAAATTGAAAAATTGCCAAGACTATAAGAAATGCAAAACTTCTCTTAAAATCGCGATAACGGTGGAAATTCGCAAAAACTTATTAACAGCGGGATCATAACAAAGTCTAACAGAGAATGAATCGCATGTATAGCATAACGCGCAAGAAGCGAGCTATGGACCTCTACCTTAACAGTCCAGCACACATCCAATCAGCTACTGTCACACATTCGAAAAACTATCGAGAGAAGTTCGAAGTTTTAGCGAGCAAATATCGAAGAATTTTGTTTCGAAGATTCTTCGCTTTAGTGAACATTCGTTTTTATCGAACCTCAGGTCAAGTGGGTAAGCACATACATACATACATATGTATGTGTGTACACATTTTTTATTTCTTACTTTTTTATTAACAATTAGTGAGTGTCCTCTGGGTTTAACAATATTTTATCAATTGTATCAAACAAGAAAAAATCGAACAATTAATTTTTGATTTTGGTTGTACAAATATATGTATAAAGAGATATTTTTTGTACGCACAACATTTCAATATCAAAGTAAAGAATTATATCCCAGTCAGCAATTGGAAGATTTTTTGTTTGAAAATAAGTATCTATATACATATGTAATGAGTCTTCGAATACTACCTAATAGTCAGTGCTGGCCACTGAGAGAAGTTATTCGTGAATGTGTATTCATTTGTAACACTGTGCCTACAAAAAAAACGCAAAATATGCAAATATGCGGAATCATAAATTTTGCAGATGTTCGTTATGTACATACATGAGTGTTTCAAGAATTATTTGGCAGTAATATTTAGCGCAGAAAACTGTGTCACAAAAGACTACTTCACAAGAGTCGTGACTAAGGTACTCGTAAAATTTTTTCCATACAAAACTAGCTCATTTATTATTAATTGTTTCAATCGCGTAAAGGAACCGAAAAAGATTTAAACCTGATTAAAAGTTTCAAAAACTGCTGGCTGGGAGGCAACACGTGAAAATGTTGATGCATACATATGTATGCACATGATACAATTATAGTAGGTACATGCACGACTACAACAAAATTACAACACCAAGAAACACATGTATTTTGTTGGTATAAACAAACCCTAAATTGTCGGAAACAAATGACTTTTGTTTATAAAAACAACAATTACAGAGTAACTAAAGTACAATTGCAGACGCGGCATTCCTGCATGATTATAGTTATTCAGTGTTGCCAATCTGTGTGTAATTAGGCAGTGTGTAATTTCTACTCACATGTGTATTCCATATAAATAAATTCTTGTGTAATCTGTGTGTAATTCTACTTTGGGTTCTATTTTTATTTATTTTTGTTTTAATTTTAACCTACACAAAAGATGTGTAGTGTAATTTTCTTCAATGTGTAATTGGCGACACAGCCATGTGTAAATTCATTGGCAACACTGTAATCATTTTATTCACACACATACACTAACATTTTTGCAGCTTGTAAACAAAGTTTGACAATTATATGCAATGTATACAGTAACAGGCTGGGCTTGTGCATGTACCTAGTATAATTGTATCATGTGTATGCACATATGTTGATAAATATGTATCTACACGAGTGGTGGGAAATTTGTAACATGTTTTTGAATTATTGCATGTTTTTCAATATTCTAAAGTTTAGAATCTAAACACAATAACGATATATTCACATGCATACGTACATATGTATGTATGCACAAATGTACTTATCGTTACGTTAATATACATATAAATCATGTTTTTTTGTGTAAATACATATCTCGATTTCCAAAAATAATGAGTTAAGGCCTTTCTACATTAAGGTAGCAATGTACATATCTATGTTCAAAGAACATAAGTTTATAAAAACTGAATTTAATAATTTTCAATAACATTTTCAACATTTATTTGTCCTTCGGTTTTCATGATGTAAGTATGTTTGTAAATGGTTTTTCAATGCTTACTTGACAACTTTGAATTTAATTTGTGAATGCACTATTTCACTGATCATCAACTGTTGCTTTCCTTTTCTTCAGTAAACTCAACATTTTCACTATAGTAAAGTACACGAACGAAAAACGTATGCAAATTATAAAAATGTCAGTGACCGCAACTTTAAGAGTGTTAAATCCAATCTTCTAGTAGACAAGAAATAACAAGTTTAGTGCAAAACTTTGGTCTATATAATCATTGTGTGATGCTGTCGTGCCAGTGAGACAATGGATTGGTCGAAGTGACGAAAATATCGCTGCCGTTCAAGCGTCCGTAACAAATGACCAAAATCAGTCATTTCCACGGCGTTTTCAAGAGCTGGGCATCGCCAAGACCACTTTATGGCGATTTTTTCAAACCTACTCAAGAATTGAATCCGATGATCCATTTAACGCAAAGTAAGTTTTCCGATTGAGATAAAAAAAAAGTTGTCAAGTCCCTATTGCAAAACCCGATACTATGTTTATGTGGCATATCTTAATTGTATTACATATTATACATAAATGAAAGATTTACTCATATCGTTCTTCATATTGTGTAAAAATGTCATACATACATACTTATATGTACTTACATATCTTGCTTACTCAACTCATGAAAGCAAAATCAAATTTTCATTTCCAATTAGTTGTGAGTAAATTGAAAACTTTAAACTCGTTTTCTTGCAACTAGTTTTTTTGAGTTTTGGCGTTGCTGGAGTAAATGAGCGATGTGTACATATGTATGTATTTTTATAATATTAAAATGAGTTAATTATTATTATTATTTATTATCATTAATTATTTTGAATACCAAAAGGAGGCTTACTCAATTTTTTTAAAGTTGGTAATGTAAACAATCGGCCTTATGTATAATCAAAAATTGGCATGATGTTAGCATAAGTGGCAAAATTTAAAATGGTCCTGACGTGTTTTGCCATATAATTTTACATTAAAAATCATGGTAGGATGTAATCGTGTGTTGAAAGTACATTATGCGGCGAATTTTAATGTCAAATCCTAGAAAGGAACTGGTCAACACGTACTTAAATTTTGTTATTTCTGCTAACTTCATGCTATTTTTTGATTATACATACGGCCGAATGTCTTTACCACCAGAACAGCAACCAAAATAAAATGTGGATTACACCACTTTTACGATGAGGGACTCATATTATCATACACTCTTTGGAATTAGGGTAAAATATGCTGATGTATTAATCGGATAATTAGATATGTCCTTAAAAAATTTACTATAAAATAGATTAAAAAAATTGAGGAAACTCGTGGTCAGATTTTTTTTAAACAGAATTTCACTCTCGGTCTGTGTTATTACAAGTGCTTATGTTTTGCTGCATATAAATGTTATTCGTACCCTTCTCCTCGGACACTGTCCTCGAAAAAAAGTCCTACTTACTTGACTAGCCATTAGTTAATAAGAAGAATCATAGACGCAAAATTTCCGTCCTGACATGATGTTAGCATAAGAGGCAACATTAAACACAGTCGTAACGAATTTTTCCCTACAATTTTACATCAAAAATCACGCAAACAACATTATGCGCCGATTTTTAATATCAAATTGTATGAAGGAAATCGTTAACACCTAGCTAAATTTCGTAATTTATGCCAACTTGGTGACAGTTATTCATTGTGCTTGCAGGAAGGATTACTCTGTTTGTTTGTTTGTTTACTCTGAAAAATTAGTAAGATCAAAGAAACAGCTGACTCCTATTCCACAAAGTGTTGAAAAATATATAAACTTTTGACTATTCAACTCTTTTAATTATTGGTACTCGATACAATATTTTTATAACACGAACAATCTAAGAATAAATTTTGTAATTTCTTTCATCTAATATTTGCAAATAATGTATTTTTGATTTCCTTGTTTTGTTGCTGTTTAAATGAATAAATATTACATTACTATTTGTTAATGTTACCGATTACCTTAGAAGCAAGTGCAATACTAGGTAACCAGATACTTTACAGTTTTACAACTCTGA
Source organism: Tachina fera (assembly GCA_905220375.1). Lineage (NCBI taxonomy): Eukaryota > Metazoa > Arthropoda > Insecta > Diptera > Tachinidae > Tachina > Tachina fera. The sequence goes on from LR999966.1 coordinate 51,932,646, forward strand.
GTAATTTGAATAATTTGCAAAACAAAAGGATTACAAAAGTAAATTACAATGCATGTATTTACTCGTATATTAACAGTAATTATTATTATTATACTTTATAAAATAATGATTTTTTAATGAAATTCACAATCTTTATTTAACTTTTTCTCAAATTTTTACACTTTTCGTTTGCTTTCTTTTCATTTGTTTACATTTTGAATCATATGTTTTTATTTTACTAAACTTTACTGCGATAAATTTCTGCAGTAAAAATTTGCAAAACATTTAGTTGAGAACTGTCACTTTACTCTCTCAATTTGTGTTCTCATTAACTACATTTTGGGTACGCGAACGCAATTTAGTAAATGCAGTAAAGTTCAGTACGCGAACGCTATTATTTTTTAACTGAAGTAGTATTTACCCAATGAATTTTCACTTGTTGAAGTTACTAACGATGCCATTAAAACTAAGGAGCAGTGTTGGCAGATTTATTTTCAGCCTCCTCGCCAAATGACTTGTCGAATATCGCGAAATATCGCCAATATAACAAAACATTAAATTATAGGTACAAAAATATTTTTTATTTTGTAATTACAGTACAAATATTGTAAAATTTTGAATTCAGTAGGTAACGTCTATAAAAAATACTTAAAAATAACTTATTCGAAAATATCAATCTCTAAATAGGATAAATTGAACTTGGGCACCAAGATAAAAATTGTTATTTAAATCTTGTGATAAAACTAAATTAAAATTTACTTAAATGTGTATTTAAGTATCACATCCTTGAATTGGTAAGTACCAGCAGCATCTTCGTATTCATACAATCTAGACGAGAACTTTTGCAGGCTTTTTGGTGCTTTATTCTCAAAATGTTGGTCCTAACTTATAAAAGAAAGTTTTCCCCACTGTGTTTAATAAACACCAAATGAGATTCTGTGCTCCATATTTTGCTTTTTAACTTCTTGAATTTTACAAAATTTTGTTTGAGATAAAGAGTCACAACAATTTGTATTTTTTGCACGAAATATATTGTGTTGTAGAAAAAATTATTAAGTGAAAATTTTTAGATTCTTTAATTGAACTGTAGTGAATTTTAATCAGAAATAATTCATAGTTAGGCTCAAGTTCAGTAATTTCAATTCTTATTGAATGAAATATTTTTATTAATTAATGTGAGTTTCTAAAGAAGAGAAGAAAAATTAAACTTAGACTTTAAGCTGGGAGAAATACCGATAATTTTCTGGGCAGCCACGCACTTCATAAGCACCCTAGTCTATCTACTTGGGTAGAGATTCTTATTAACATCAGCTATTTAACTTAAATTTACAATGAAACGGAATATGAGAAACGATTGTTGTGTATACAATTGATTTACCTTTGGTAATCACATTTATAAGTATCACTATTAATTTTCGCTGGTAACTTTTGAACAAAAATATAATTTCGTTTAAACGACTCTACATTGAATGCTTTAAAGTTTCTGCAATTTTATTGCTTGGAAAATTAAATATAAATTTTTTATTCTTAAGCTTTTTATACACATACATACTCATTACAAAATATTAATTTTCTAATAAAAGCACCTGAATTGAATACAAACAAGAGAAACTTCATCTCCCCTACAGTAAATATTTTTCCCTTCGAAAAATTTTTCCCAGAAATTTTTCCCTTCTTTGATTCCCCTTATCACGAATAATATTTTTCACGTGAATTTTCTCACTTTTTCCTTCGTTTTTTACACTTTATTTTTGCAGGCAACCTTAAAGTTAAATAAATTTCATTTAGAACGAAAAATTTGTGTACTTTTTGTTATTAAACTTAAATTTGTCAATTAATTTTTAAGCTTTACAAGTATTCTTCCCTTCTTTACATTTACGTGGACTGGTAGCAGGGAAAAATTTAAAGGGTGGTGAAATTTTTCCCTTCAAGGGGAATAAAAATTTCACGTGAAGAAAGATTCCACTTGCTTTTCACGATAGGGTTGATTATTTTTAAATCATCATTTATCTTTTCAGCATACATATCTATTTATATACATGCATACTTTTAAAACCGAACCGAAACCGGGCGGGTTTAATGGTTTAAAAGCGGAAACCGTGGTTTTTTCATTTCCAAGGTTTTTTGGCAAACCCTAGTGCACACCGAATCGTAAAATGAGCACAATGGTTATAATTGTAAAAAGTTTTATTATCACTTAATATTTTAGGAAATTTTAAGTTTCTGAAATGAAGTATGGTGCACTATGAAGTGTACAAAAAAATATTGCTCACTTGACAGCGGTCTATTCAATTGTGGTACAATGGTTTTGTGTTTTTTGTTTCCTTGTTCTCTATACTTGCTTTACACTCAATTACGGTCACCACTATAAACAATAATCGCTCTTCAAAAAAAATACAATACTGTGCACTTTTTTACGGCTTGTGCTCACTTCTAGTACATACATATCACTGTTTTACTTCAATAGTGTCGTAACTCAAAAAATTAGTTTTTTGAGTTAATAAAGCAGAATAATTCGGCATTTCGTATTTTATCTTGTGTAAAAATTTCATAGACTTAAATAGCTCGTACCATCACCTCCTAAGAGAAGAATATTTTTTTATGTCTTCATTGAGTAGTATGCAAAATTAAAATTTAAAACGCGTTTTCTGCAAAACTTTTTTTTTTGAGTTTTGACACTATTGAAGTACATGAGCGATATGTACATGCATGTGTAAGTATGTGTGTGAGTATATGTACATATGTACTTTTATACGCTATTTGAGTAGGGTATCAGCATGCCCGTTTGACCGACTAAAGTAGCAAATTGCCACTTTTTCTACTGCCTTGCCACTTTTTTTCTCCATTTTTTTAGAGTGAATTATATAAAATACATTAAAAACAAAAGTTTTAGTGTAGTTTTCTAATTTTTTTTTATTTCGCCCCGTTATTTTTTGATAAATCCCCTTTTGGTGCCACTTTTTGAAAAATGTCATCGGTCACCCTGTAGGGTATACAAGCTTCGATGTTGCGGCGTTTATGGTTCTTTTAGAGTTGTTAAGCAATTTGATCAAATTTGTCTGCAGAGAACAAATTGTTTTATTTATTTATTTTTAACTAAATAAGTTTGTATGTACATATACCCGAAATGTAGCAATTGATTTGAAAATTGGTTTGACACAACAATTTATTTGTGTTTGATTGATTTTCATATACATACATATGTACATATATTTATACATACATATGTACATAAATATGTATGGATATAAATACGCTTCGCAAACATTTCAATTGTGTATAGGTACAAATAAATTGTGATGCATTTAACTAACTTGTTGCTAGAATGTTTATTTTTGTGCAACAAAAACCCGGTGAATTGGGGTTTTCTTAGAAACAGTTTTTTTTTAAATTTTCTTTTATTTATTTTTTTAAATAATTATCGAAACATTTCTTGTTAAAATATTTTTGTTCATTATTACTTATAACAGCTTTGTTCCTTTTGCAATAAACTTACAGTTTTCAATCGCACTGTCTGTATTTTCAGAAGTTTTTAAAGTACTCATGTTTTATTTCACTATTAGGTTAACATCAAAATATTTTGTTCATGGAGTGAGTATTGATTTGGCTTAAAACTTTTATTTGTTTAAATATAGGTATGTACATACTATATATTTTTTATGTAAGCGCTGACATTTTGTTTGTATTAAATTCAAATTTCATTTTTCCTCCGTCCGTTTTGTTGCCGCGTTTATGAGAAATTTATGCGAACTGAGTGGTATCCAAAACAAAATCGAATGAATTGTTTATATGCATCTATATATGTACATATGTATGTGTGTATGTATAAATTTTTAACTTGAATATGTTAACAGTGGCAAGCAAAATTTTCGATAAAATATTTGTGTATTATTATTATACCCTTTACCAATAAATGGTAAAAGGGTATATATATGTAGGTTTGTCATTCCGTTTGTAATTTCTAAAATATTAATAAGCGACACATAAAGTATACATATATATTCTGGATCTTATCCTTATCCTTATGGGAAGAAGAACAAGCGATGTCCGTCTGTCCGTCTGTCTGTAAGTGAAATCGGTTTTCCCAAGCTCGCAGAACAGCTAGAGACTTCGTTCTTGGACTGGTGTGTCAGAAATTTTCCGAAAAATTTTGCTATTGAAAATCAGCAAAATCGGGCAGACGGTTTCAGAGCTGGAAAACTCAAACTCTATTTTCCCATAGAAAATAACTACCGAAAACAAGTTTTTATTACTTTTTTATTAAATTAACTTATTTTATACTTCGGTATGAATAAAATTGGTATTTATAATTAAAAAAAAATTTTAAAATTTAACAAAATAAAAAAACGTTTCCAGGGTTGGAAAACTTTAACTTTTTTCATAATAATTAAACATATTTCATGTTTTAGGAAGAAGGCTATTTTCTCAGGAACGGTAAAAGCAACGGCTCTGAAATTTGGACAGTGTATGAAGAACTTTGGTCGCTACAACAACAAATACATAAAAGCTAAAAATTAAAGGGTGTTCCAAAATGAGTGACGAAAACTTTTAAAATCCCATGTAATATACATACAATTGTATGTACAAATGTACATACTATGTATATTGACACTTGAAATTTGTAAAATTAGTGTATTTTTATATAGGCTACAACAATTAACACTAAAATTAAAAAAATTTAAATTAAAGGGTGGTCCATCAGTTAATGCAATTTTCACTATGTAATTTTGACAAATTGCTATATCTTGGAAACCGCAAGAGTTAAACTCTTGAAATTTTCAAAAACGGTCAAACTAAAAAATTTGAAAATTATAAAATCGCCAAAAATTTAAAAAGAAAAAAAAAACTGTAAAATTAAATACAAACGCCAAAAACCGAAAAAATCGCCAAAACGAGAAAAACGTGTCAAAACTAAAAATAAATTTCCACAATGACAAAAAAACGCCAAAAACCGCAAAAATCGCCAAAACAAAAAAATTGCTTATATGAACAAAAATCGCCAAAAATTAAAAAAAATCGCTTAAATGAAACAAAATCGCCAAAATCAAAAAAAAAAACGCCAAAACGAAAATAAATCGCCAAAATTTAAAAAAAAACGCTAAAAATCGAAAAAAATCGCCAAAACAAAAAAAATTGCCTATATGAAAAAAAATCGCCAAAAATTTAAAAAATCGCTTATTGAAAAAAACGGCAAGGTAAAAAAAACGCCAAAAAAAAAGGAAAAAATCGCCAAAACGAGAAAAAAGTGTAAATCGCCTAAACAAAAAAAAATTGCCTATATGAAAAAAATCGCCAAAAATTAAAAAAAAATTCCTAAATGAAACAATATCGCCAAAATCAAAAAAAATCGTTAAAACGAAAATAAATCGCCAAAATTAATAAAAAAAACTCCAAACACCAAAAAAAATCTCCAAAACAAACAAAAAAATTGACTATATGAAAAAAAATCGCCAAAAATTAAAAAAATGCTTAAATGAAAAAAATTGTCAAAATCAAAAAAATCCGCCAAAACAAAAAAATAGCCAAAATTAAAAAAAACCAAAAACGGAAAAAAATTGCCAAAACGAGAAAAAATCCGCCAAAACGAAAAAAATCGCCAAAAAGAAATAAAAACACCAAAAACCGAAAAAATCGCCAAAACAAAAAAAATTGCCTATATGAAAAAAATCGCCTAAATAAAAAAAAATTGTCAAAATCAAACAAATTGCCAGAAGGAAATAAAGTCGCCAAAATTAAAAAAAAACGCCAAAAACCGAAAAAAACGCCAAAAACGAGAGAAAAAGTGTCAAAACTAAAAAATTGCCAGAAAACAATAACAAAAATTAAATATATGTATAAAAATTAAAAAAATCGCCTAAATGAAAAAAATCGTCAAAAACCGAAAAAAATCGCCAAAACCAAAAAAAAAATTGCCTATATAAAAAAAATCACCAAAACAAAAAAAATCAGCAAAATAAAATAAATCGCCAAACTTTAAAAAGCACCAAAGTAAACATAATGCAAAGAACCTAAAAATTGTACTAGAGAAAAAAGTATTCATTATTTCACAAAATTCTATCTCTCAGCTTATGTATGTATCTCTATACTACATAAACGCACTTTGGTAAAGGGTATATAAGATTCGGCACAGCTTGTTTTTTAGTTACGTTAGTTTGAATATCTTGCATTTGTAATCTGGCAAACTACATAAGAACTGATTAGACTAAAAATATATTTTTATTCTAAATTGTTAAAAAGTTGGATTTTATATTAAACATAGTACATCCATATCTTAATCAGGAAAAATTTATTAATTAATTAATTAAGTCCAGTGTTTTCAATTATCATAGAATGAATTAGGTACATAATTTTATTTACTCATGTGATTTTCTAGAGAAGAGAAGAAATATTAAGGGAAAACAATTGAAAATCTAGGCGTACGGCAGTGCGCTAGGCTAAGTTCCGGCCAATGCACGCAGTGTGTATATTTACAGGAAGCCATTCGAGCTGTTTTTTACGAATACGAATATTTTTCTAAAGAAATTAAATAAATAAATGCATAAATCCTAAACGAAATTTAAATAAGTGACTAAAAATTTTAGTTTGCACAAATACATTAATTTTTTATAGCATTTTGTGCTGTGTATCATTTTCAAATATTATTTAATGACGATCATTAAAATTTGGTACTTTTTATTAACTTTAAAGTACGCCAACAAGAGTGTGAAGTCCTTTTTCATAACAATTTTTTAATATTTCATATTGCAGGCGTAAATAGAACCCTAATTTAATGTCTATAGATTTCACATATAATATTCGTATTCACGAATATCGTTTCAAATATTCGTATTCGTATTCGCCAATATCAAAAATTGGCATTCGTTACATCACTACTGTTGGGGCAGGGGAGGATGGCTGTTGGAGGTGCCCAAAAAATTAAAATATCCAGGTGTCACTTGCTTTTTACACTTAAGGTTTTACTTTTAGTTTATTTCTTTTAGTTTTTCTCAAAAAGTTTTGTAATTTCTTGAAATTAGCACCAAAAACTTCACTTGTTTGCATAAAAACTAAGTTTTGGGATAATCTTTGCATGTAAATTAAATATGTATGTGGGTAGTGTGGTTTAGGTTTGCATATCTTTTATTTCAACAAAATTCTTTTGCTTTTATTAAATCTTTTTTATTTTATTTCATATATCATTGTTTGTTTGTTTTTACATGTAAGGTTTTAAAAAAAATATGTCCCGCAATACTGTTGGGTTTGCTAGTTAAAAGTCAACTCAATCGTTTTGCTCATGAGCGATGCCTTCAAACCTATTTCTTTCTCTAACAGCATTAAGTATGCATGTATGTATGTATTAAATTAAGTTAATAGGTTTGAAGGCAAAGCAAAAGACAAACAATAAGGAGTGATTACACTCACGATATTCTCGTGCGTAAACATCCCGCCCCCATTGCTATAATGCAATTAACACAAGGTGGTTTGGGATGGTGGAGTGACAAGAGCATGATGGCATGATGGCAGTAAGAGTGCGTGATATATATTATACAAAATAAAGTTATTAATTCCTTTGAAAAACAGTTGGGTAAATTGATAATTGTATAATTGAAATAGTAAGGGTATAATTCATTGTAAATATATATAGATGTATAATTAGAGTGTATAATTCATGTTAAATTTTGCGTTCAAATTTGGAAAAAAGTTGTAAGAAATTTGTAAAGTTCGAATTTGAAAGATTTTGCATTCAAATATTACTGTCAAAAAAAGTCAATAATTTCAATTTCAAAAATACATTAGATAATAATTATTTGAATGCAGCGTCTCAAATGCGGACTTGGACAATAATTTGTTTAAAAACCAAATTTCCCAATGAGAGTCCAGCCAAGTACAGTATCTTGCGCCATGGGCGCCGCCAAAGATGCAGGTTGTATAGCAGGTTTGATGAGTTGCGGATAGACATCGGCTCCCAGTATCATGTTGATCGTACCATTGGTGAAAAAATCTGGATCGGCAAGGCGTAAGTTGTTGTAATAATCCGCCACAGTTAGTGAGAAGGTTGGTCCGTTGTCAAAACGCGATCGAAATGAAAGGGTGCACCATTGTGCATGGTCATAGGTTTCAACGGGCAGTTTGTATCTCTCTACGATGAACGCAGCGAGAATCTGCACATGCATTCAATAGCCCTCTGACTTGCTGCCAATTGTAATCAAGCTTGACACTAACGATGACTGTTGGAATGACAGTTGTGGGCGCATTCACAACGGGACTGTTATTATTTCTCGATGTGCGTTGCCGTTAATTACCATGTAAAAGGGTATGATGACGACCATTACATTGCTTGCAGCGTTCGAGATTACATAATTGTGACAATATAGTTCTAATAAGTGCTTTCGACTTAGGAATATAGTAATGTAATCTAGTTAGTCTGTATAAAAGCGCATTTTGACCATGAAGGGAGTATTTATGCAGATGGTTAAGAAATAATCTGGTGAATTGTGCATAATAGGGTAGTAAAATGGGGTGTAGTTCGTCATAAGTCAATGTAGGGCCTCTCTCATTATTCCATTCGCATCTATAAAAGGGTTGAAACTTAAGAGTGGGCTCTTCCGGGACAAGGGTAGATTATTAGATAGTTGTTGATACTCCTCGGAAAAGTAGGTTGTCTGATTGGCGATTATTAGGCGACGTTTGGCTATGTTAATGACGTAATTTCGTTATGGTTTACATTTTCATGGTTAAGGGAATTTTTTAAACGATGGAAAAAACGGAGAATAGACACGTAATGGTCTGGGGAAATCTGAAAAATCCTTTAGAATATCTTCATTTATGATCATGTTAATGTGAACACGAATCGGTTTACTTTCCTCTTCAGTATCAAAATTGTGAGTTTGAGCAGGCCATTCGTTTCGGGGGCGGCGTAGCCACGGGGGCCCGTGCCACCATAGATCATTTGAAACGAGTTCAGAAACCGTGAGTCCACGTGAGGCCAAGTCAGCGGGGTTGTTTTTTGATTCTACGTGACACCATGAGTCATTTCCAACTTTATCAATTATTGAGGAAACTCTGTTTGCAACGAAGGTTTTCCATTTATCGGGGGTTTTTGGAGCCATGCCAAGGCTACAGTGGAGTCCGTCCATAAGAAAAGTTTATAGTCTTTGAGGTTGAGTTGAGTCTGGATGGAGTCAATCATAGTTGCCATTAGTTCTGCGCCGCAAAGTTCATTACGTGGTAAAGAAATAAACTTCACGGGGGCAACTCTGGTTTTGGCGACCAAAAGATGGGTGCTGACAAAACCATTGCATTCTGCACGAATATATAGGGTGGCCGCGTAAGCCTTTTCTGAGGCGTCACAGAAGCCATGCAGTTCAATAGAGTATGATGGGTTGAAATCGACGAAGCGAGGTATTTTAATTTGTTCTATTTGCGTGTAGTCATTTAAAAAAGTTTGCCATTGTAAAAGTGTAGAAGGGTGAAGATTCTCGTCCCATTCAGTGCTGTCCTTCCATACTTGTTGCATGATAATTTTTGCGACAATAATCTTAGGTGAAAGCCACCCACCCTTCTTGGTCGAATAATTTGGCTATTTCTGAAAGCACAGCTCTTTTTGTAGTCATCTTTTAATAGAAAGGGGATTTCAATTTAAAATAAAATTGATCGGAACCAGCGTTCCATCTAAGTCCTAGGGTCTTAGTAGTACTTGAGTCCGATAACTTTAGAAATTTTTTACCAAGTAGATCGTTTGGGGGTAAATCCTTTAAAAGCAAATCATTATTTGCTGTCCACTTACGCAGCCGGAAGCCAGCTGATTTCAGTACAGATATGAGGTCATTGCGAGATTTTATGGCCGACGAAATGGTTGGTGTCCGGCTAAAACGTCGTCAACGTACATATAGTTCCGGAGAATATCGGATACATGGGCGAAATTGGGCTCACATTCTTTGGCGAGTTCGAGTAAAGTTCTGATGGCCAGATATGGGGCACAGTTGACACCAAAGGTTACTGTGTTTAGTTCATAGTCACAAGGGGGTGGTACAAAATATGATCCGTTGATATGGTGTATGGGATGTATTTATTAGAATTTGGCGGTACATTTTCTCAATGTCTGCGTTAAAAAAATAGCGGAAAAATCTCCATCGTAGCACAAGGACAGTCAGATCGGCTTGTAAGATAGGTCCGGGGTAGAGGAGATTGTTTAAACTTGTTCCATTTGACGAGAGGCTGGAGGCATTCAACACTACCCGTAATTTGGTAGTAGTACTATCGGGCTTGAAAACCGCGTGATGTGGTAAATAGTATGAGTTGCCAGCAGGGGTAATAGTGGTTAGGGGGTCATTTGGCCTAGAGTATGATATTCAGTGATGACCTTATCATATTCCGATTTAAGTTGAGGGTTTTTAAGGAGTTTCGTTTCATTTCGTATGTATTGTGACAACGCGATGCTTCGAGAATGACCAACGTTAAGTTTCTCTGGGACTTCACGTTTGAAAGGCAAGGATACAACGAATCGTCCTTCATTATTCCTAAAAGTTGTGGATTCATATAGTTCATCGCAATACGAGTCCTCAGGAGCGCGTTTGGGTGGCTTAGGCACATCTTCAAGTTCCCAGAAACGCTGCAATTGTTCCGAGAGAGCGAGTTTATTAAAAATGATGAGATTAATTTATTGTTAGTAGACGAGGTTTTAATACGACCGGTGAGAATCCACCCAAATACAGTCTTTTGGGCTACGAGAGATTGGGTGCTATTACACTGTAGACCATCTTGAATTATTTTGGGATAGATATCACCGCCGAGTAATAAGTCAATTTCAGAGCCATTATGTCGGTATGTGTCAGCCATTTGAAGATGTGCGAAATCGTTTTTCCTCAGGTCGGATATAGGGTAATAAGGGAGTTTATTGGTGAGTTTTTTGACGACATAAGCGTCCGCTGGCATAACCACCGAAGGGTCAATTGGAGAGCCGAGTTTGAGGTGGCATATTTGAGTAGTGGTAGCCGTGATGGAATCATTAAATCCTCGAACTTCGGCTTGAGAGGAATGTGTTATGAGGTTCAATTTGTTTTGAAGCCGTTTTGAGATAAAAGTGGCTTCAGATGCTGAGTCAATTAATGCACGAACTGTACATTTGACATCATCTTTATATATGTCCACAAGAGCGGTGCCGAGGATGACGGAGGGTGTGGAATGCATATGAGTTGTAAATGACTGCAAATTCCGATGAGCAGCTTCCTTTGATGTAGATGGAGAGGTATCTAGTTGATAGGGGGTGCTAGATACTTCAGCAGGGGCAGTGGCAGGGGTATTAGGAGTATGTTTTGCTTCTGCTGGGGTATGATAACTTAAGGAATCGGAGTCAGGGCGATGGAGTAATGAGTGGTGCTTCTGCTTGCAAATATTACAAACAAATCAGCTTTTACACTTTTTGTAGTTATGAGAGATTCCAAAGCAGTTGGTACAACGTTTTTGTTGTTTAACGGTATTATAGCGGTTTTCGACTGACATCGCGATAAATGATGGACAGAGTCGAAGAGGGTGTATTTGACGGCAGAGGGGACATAGACCCGATGCGTCATTAGATACATTATTGTTATAGCTATGGAGCCTTTTATCTTGCGAAGAATTCGATTGTTTAGGGTTGTTGACGTTATGAGGGCTAAGGGAAGGTGCATTTGAAAAGGTGGATCTGATATCAGCAACATAGTCTAGAGTTTGGAGTCTAGATGTTAAGAAAGCATCCATGTCTTTCCACGTGGGCAAGTTGGAGCTAGGGGGGAGTGAATGTTCCCAGAGGCTGACAGTGACATCGGGTAAACAAGTGGGACAAATATACACAAAAATGGGGTCCCACGTTGCCGTATTGATGTTGAGTAAAGTTAAGTTCGCGACACAATCATTGATAGTGCGCTGTATGCGTCGGATGTTTGATCCAGTTTCCTTGACCAGGGGGTTTATGTTAAAAAGAACTTTGAGTTGAGAATTTATCAGGATTCTTTTATTGTCATAGCGATTTACTAAATTATTCCATGCCATGTTGAAACCTTCATTAGTGACGGGGCAGGTTTTAAGTAAATCGCGAGCTTCACCCTGTGTCTTTTTGAGTAAGTGACACATTTTCTCAACGGTTGATAGACGTGGGTTGTTTCCGTATAGGGCCGTGAACATATCACGGAAAGTAGGCCAAGATTTGTAGTCTCCATGGAAAATTTCGGTATCGCATGGGGGTAAAGAGATTGAAGGGATATTGTCAAATGGAGGCCTATTACGACTTGTGTCCGCTTCAGACCGAAGGTGTGCAATATGTTTATCGATTTGCGATAGGACTTTAGTATGAACATCGAAGGACGTGAAAAATCGTGCCTTCAATGTTTCCAGATCAATTTCCTTTTTCAATTCTTAAAATTTATCCAAGGCATTGTCGTAGCTTATCCGGAAGGTAGACCATAGCACCAGGAATTCATTCCTTTGAATTTCTAGAGTATGAATTAATTCTATGTTCGGCTTCATCGCGCCCTTCGAAATAGGTTCGGAAATCAACTAGACGATCAGAAGCTCGAATCAGGGCCTGTAATAACGCCATTTTATATGACAAACGAGTCGTCGTTATGAATTACGATAAATTCTCAAAAAAATAAATAAAAACGAGAAAAAAAATTCAATTTGGAAACGTGTAGATGACCCTCGGAGAGGTGAGATTCAAGGGAGTTAAAGTAATGAGTTTTTCAATGAATTGCAAGATGAATCGAACGTACTTGCTGTATCCGCCTGGTCGTAATGGTAATCACTCACCGTTGTTAACGAGAGTTTGAATTTCTCGGAGAGAAGTATGGGGAGAAATGGGGTTTCGTTTGTCGCGCAAGGGACAGTGGGAAAAATAATATGTTTAAATAATTGGGTTGTGCCTCGGAAAAGAGACAATCTTATAATTTCTCTTATATAATTAAATTTAAAACACTTTTCGATTGAGCCTCTTAGAAGCGTTATGGCTGACTATGCGTATTCAGAATTTTAAATTAAGTTTGAAAACAATATTCCTTGAGGAGAAATGCCAAAAAAATTTAAAGCCACTTATCGTTTGAGCCTCGTAGAGACGTTATCGTTAGTTATACGTATCAAAAAAACATTAAAAATTACATTTGAAAATAATATTTCTTGAGGAGAAATACCAGAAAATTTAAAGCTACTTTTCGTTTGAGCCTCGTAGAGGCGTTATCGTTAATTATACGTATTTACTTTACTTTACTTTACTTTACTTTACTTTACTTTACTTTACTTTACTTTACTTTACTTTACTTTACTTTACTTTACTTTACTTTACTTTACTTTACTTTACTTTACTTTACTTTACTTTACTTTACTTTACTTTACTTTACTTTACTTTACTTTACTTTACTTTACTTTACTTTACTTTACTTTACTTTACTTTACTTTACTTTACTTTACTTTACTTTACTTTACTTTACTTTACTTTACTTTACTTTACTTTACTTTACTTTACTTTACTTTACTTTACTTTACTTTACTTTACTTTACTTTACTTTACTTTACTTTACTTTACTTTACTTTACTTTACTTTACTTTACTTTACTTTACTTTACTTTACTTTACTTTACTTTACTTTACTTTACTTTACTTTACTTTACTTTACTTTACTTTACTTTACTTTACTTTACTTTACTTTACTTTACTTTACTTTACTTTACTTTACTTTACTTTACTTTACTTTACTTTACTTTACTTTACTTTACTTTACTTTACTTTACTTTACTTTACTTTACTTTACTTTACTTTACTTTACTTTACTTTACTTTACTTTACTTTACTTTACTTTACTTTACTTTACTTTACTTTACTTTACTTTACTTTACTTTACTTTACTTTACTTTACTTTACTTTACTTTACTTTACTTTACTTTACTTTACTTTACTTTACTTTACTTTACTTTACTTTACTTTACTTTACTTTACTTTACTTTACTTTACTTTACTTTACTTTACTTTACTTTACTTTACTTTACTTTACTTTACTTTACTTTACTTTACTTTACTTTACTTTACTTTACTTTACTTTACTTTACTTTACTTTACTTTACTTTACTTTACTTTACTTTACTTTACTTTACTTTACTTTACTTTACTTTACTTTACTTTACTTTACTTTACTTTACTTTACTTTACTTTACTTTACTTTACTTTACTTTACTTTACTTTACTTTACTTTACTTTACTTTACTTTACTTTACTTTACTTTACTTTACTTTACTTTACTTTACTTTACTTTACTTTACTTTACTTTACTTTACTTTACTTTACTTTACTTTACTTTACTTTACTTTACTTTACTTTACTTTACTTTACTTTACTTTACTTTACTTTACTTTACTTTACTTTACTTTACTTTACTTTACTTTACTTTACTTTACTTTACTTTACTTTACTTTACTTTACTTTACTTTACTTTACTTTACTTTACTTTACTTTACTTTACTTTACTTTACTTTACTTTACTTTACTTTACTTTACTTTACTTTACTTTACTTTACTTTACTTTACTTTACTTTACTTTACTTTACTTTACTTTACTTTACTTTACTTTACTTTACTTTACTTTACTTTACTTTACTTTACTTTACTTTACTTTACTTTACTTTACTTTACTTTACTTTACTTTACTTTACTTTACTTTACTTTCTCAACTCTCTCATAAAAAATCAAATGTTCAGCAACTAAAACTACCGAATCTAAAACCCGAGTAAGCAATTAGACTTAAAGAATACAGATTTAGCGTCATCGCTAAAATATTTGCCCTAAATTATTTTTAGCATGTTATCGATCGAGATTTAGCTTTAGCTAAGAGAGTTACAGAATGCGGCTGCTGAAACCCGATAAAATGCTTAAAAGTGCTCTAGTTTAAAACAGTAAAATATGACTCGAGCACTTTTTCCTTATTGCCACAGAAATATATGTACATACATACATATGTATCTACTTATCGCTCATTTACTCCAACAACATCATAATTAAAGAAACTATTTTGTCAGAAAACAAGTTTAAAGTTTTTTATTTGCACACAAAACTTACTGGAAAAATAAAATTTTATTTTGCTTTCAAGAGTTGAGTAAACAAGATATTTGTATAAAATTTGTACAGAATATGAAGAACGATATGAGGATTAATTCTGCGTCATTAACTAAAAAGTACAAACTTTTTTTATATATTGCTAAAACTCACGTTTCATGAAAGACAAATATACAAACATATGTATGTATGTCCATAAGAATATGTGACCTTCATTATGAAAGTAAGTAAGTAAGTAATATATTCCTTTGTTCAAGATAATTAGTAGATTACTTTTGCACAAATCAAAACATATTTTTATATTATGCAATATTTTAATTTAGAATTTTACTAGTCTCCAGTATATAAATTTAACTAAGATTTATTTAATTTTTTAAACATTTATTTCATTATTTCTAAGTAAAAATTAATATGACTTAGACCACTTTCATAATTAAGGGTACATACATACAAACGTATGTGTAAACACTTGGCACTTTCCACTATAAATTTTTTTAATCAGATTACTACACATACAAAAGGCCTTAGTTAATTTTTTTAAATCCAGAGGGCAAATTACGGCATTCGATTCGTTTCGAAATTTTAAAATATTTCCATATAAACTCTATTGAAATATTTCGTAATTTCGTTTAGCAACGAGTGCCGTAATTTGCCTCCAGTTTCTTGTATATTTCGATAGAGCATCTATTGTATCGAAAAATGTAAAAATCTTGATTTAAAAAAAATTTGAGTTAATTAATGTATGCACATACAAATATATGTGTGTAATATATATTTTTTACTTACCATCCATATTCGCATCTTTGTCTACAATATCACACATTTTTATAACTAAATTTATGATTTAATTTGTGTGTATGTTTTTGATATTTTTATAAATAAATTTTTTTATTTTATTATTCGGACTACTACTACAATTATTTCAAAATTGTGTGCTTAACTACCCAATTTTCTAATATATCTTTTGTTTTTACTGAAATTAAATTTTTATCTATTATTTTGGTGCGCACTCGCTGGTTCTTCACGCTCTAAAAAACTGATTTCACCAGTGCCAAATGCTACCAGTATATAGCATCGTACAGTTCAAACAGGCAACTGGAAAATTTTTGTATGTTCCTACCGAGTCTTTAAACTTGAAATAACGAACGAAAATAGACGACAATTTATCACAAATGATAATAAAAATATTAAAAATAAGATGTTAATCTACGTTGATGCAAATAATAACTAATTAGTCTTAACATGTCGAGAATAAAAAACAAGTGAAGTTTATATGTACCTCTAAATCTCTGCACCCTATGAACAAGTAGAGTCATTAAATTGAGATGAAGGCTTGTTCTCAAAAAAAAAAAGTTTTTCTAAAATGCTACTTACACCGCCGATCCTCATAGCGATCCATATTGTCACCAGCAAAATTTTAAGAAAAATAAATAGAATTGCTTTGAGACCGTCAGCGGCATTGGCAATTTTCAGCGTTTCGCGCTATATTTAGCTCGTTTTAACTATGCCAAACGCGCAGTTTCTGCTTTTTATTAAAGGAGCTGAATTGCGCATTTTTAATAATGTTTAATTCGCATTGTTCTTACATCTTTTTGCATAAATCTAACAATTTCCTAGTAGCCAAAGAGCTTTAATAAAGTTTTTAAATGAAATAATGATGAGCTTCGACTCAAAAGCAGGTCTAATTCAGCCCTTTTTACCCGACTGCGCGACGCAAAGAAGGATATCGCACACTAAATCATAAAGAGTCACAACTCAAAATGATCAAAGTGGTTTTGTTTTTTTATAAACCAGTTAATTAAACGAATCTCTGACGACTGCAACAATTTCTTTTGCAATAAAGTATTCTTGAATAATATAAAATACCGTTATGGTTGTTTTTATGTTACATAATTTCGTCATTTGGACAGTATCAACAGTTTTTTGCCACTACTCAGCATCTGAAAATTTTTGAGTTGTGACTCTTTATGATTTAGTGTGCGATATGTATGTACATACATATGTACGAGTTGTGTTTCCTTGCAGCACTATATAAACCGAATGCATGGACCGATTTTGATGATTCTTACATCAATCGATTTGCATTAATTATTAATCAAAAACGCAATAAGGCGGCCAAAACAGATGCCATTTTGCAAATACAAGCAGTAAATCAAAATTCGGCGAACTATATTAAAATGGATATCATTCAACAGCTATTTTTGAATTATTCTTAGGTTTTTTTTATGATTTTTCATTTCAAATGACCATTTACGATATTGAATGGTTCAAATTTGGTCGCAGTCAGTTTTTTTTATTTTTTAGTTACTGCTTATTCATTATATATATTAGGGGAGGACTCAAGGTTTAGAGTAAAACCCTATACTAAACCGCTAGACATTAAAATTTACTATATTTCAATTCATGCTATCACTTTTCCATTAATAAAAATCCCATCCGCACTCAAAAAAAAAGACATGTACTATTATTAAGAAATTTTTTTCCTAAATTCAAGTAAAAAAAATTTCTAATTTTTTCTAAGTTTAAGTAAATTTTTACAAAAATCTAGTAAAAATTACTTAATATGAGTAAAAAATAAAAAGTTCATATCCTCAAAAATAGTTCATAAAAATACACAATAAATTTCTCATATTTCAGGAAATGTTTACTGACTTAAAGAAAATATTTACTAAGAGTAGGAAAATGGTTTATGAACTGAAGGAAATTTTATATTAAGGACTAGTAAATTTCGTCTTAAATCAAAAAATAAACTTTAGGAAATGAATTACTCCTGATTAGTTCATGAAATTTGACTTACTTGAAAGATATAAAAAGTTATTCTAAATTTAAGAAAAATATTTACCAGTTTTAGGTATTTTTTCTTTAAATTATAGAAAATATATTTTGTTTGCATTAAGCAAAAAATCTAATTAAGTTTTTCATATTTTCAAGCAATATTTGAACTTGAAATTTATTTTTTTGTAAATAAAATAAAATTTTAAAACTCAATTATTTCAATGCTTATTCAGGCTGCCTTGTTCGGCAATTGGTTAGAGTGCTTGCCTATCAATCAGAAGGTTGCTGGTTCAATACTTGTTTCCTCTCAAGGAATTTATATGTATGTATGGTGAATTATAATTCAAAATATAATATGAAGATATAATAAATAACATATCATTAGGTATAGAATTTAATTAAAAATAAGTACCAGAATTAAAGACAAAAAAATGGAACTTACTAAATTTGAAATCAAAGACGAAAAAATATTTTTGCAAATCTCCGAATTTTATTTTAAAATTTTACTGAATTTTAGGAAAATTTTACTTAAATATGAAAATATAATTACTATAAATTAGTTCATTTATGAACTAGAAATGTAGTAAATATTTTACTGGTTTCAAGTAAAAAACAGCTTTGGCGCCATACGACAACTATTTTTTATTCAAATTTAGAAAATTTTCCAAAGTTTTAGTTAATTTTTTTTGAGTGCATGTTAATTAACATAAAAGCATAATTGTAATAAAGATATGTATGGTTCGGACAATTTTTAAATTTGATTATATCAACTGAGCGTATGTTTTTTTCATGCCGAAGCCCAAGATTACATTTGGCACACATGTGCCCAAAAAAGCGTAGCCACTAATTACTAATGAAAAACTGTTTGATTCAGATTTAGTAATTGATTTCAACAGTTTCGAATCATGTTGGATTCTACAAAATGTATGTACCACACTGTTTAACTTAATAAATAGGTGTCTGAATCAAACGGTTTTTCATTAGTAATTAGTGGTTACCCACTTTTGGGACATATGTAACTGGTATGATTACCATAACCGAATAAAATATTATGAATTGGATTTAAGTACAAATTTAGGAATTGGTAGTAAAAAAAATGTTTCCTTCTATATTTATGTTAAAAAGAGACTCTATCAGTTGTTGTAACTAACTAGACGTTAATTTTACTATCATAGTTTATAGCAGCAAATTAAAATTAAGGTTTAGTTGATACTCTCAACCAATTCATCGCTTCGTATTATCAATTATTTATTATAGTTATTCGACATAATATTCTCTTTCATTTGAGTATAGACACATTGATGAACATATCAGTATACATATGGCCAAGTTCCGACCAATGCACGCAGTCTGTACATTAACATGAAGCCATTCGCCGTGTTTTTACCCCTTATACATTTTTTCCCGGTTACCTCATACGCGTAGTTTGAAAGTTTTACCATGAAAGCTTCCTGAGATATGAAGGTGCAAAAAAAACTTACTTTATAACGTACTCACTGATTCACTGACCATTTATCAAATTGATGAATAAAAGACGAAATCCAGATTTGAAGATTTTTGGCCTAAAATCGCAGATTTTTCAACTCCAATCATAGTGAATTTTTTACATTTTTGCTATTACTGTTACTACTTTTTATTCTTTTATGTGTGAACGACTCACAGTTTGAGAGTTACAATCAGTGTTTCCAGTTTAGGGGATTTGTCCCCAAATTGGGGATTTTTTTTCGCGATTGGGGATGAAAATTCTGTTTTGGGGATCTGGGAATTTGTTGGGGATGTAACCAAATTTGAGGGAATTATTTTATAACTGATGGTCAAACAAGAATGAAATTTGAACTAAGAAATATGCGTCTGGCAGGACTAAAAATGTGTGTTACTATTCATAGTGTACGGTTTCTAATAAAGACGAAGTATGAAGGCTGATTAACCAATAATGAGCACGACCAAAACAAAAATACGCAACAAAATGCTAAATGACTTTTTTGAAGCACTTCTTAGAATAAACACACACTTTAAAAATAATTCAATTTGTTGTTACAAATTTAAACCTTCTGCTAAATACTAAAGCTTTTTAATACAAGTACTGTGTACAACAAAGTTTCTGAGGCTGATGAATCAGAAGATTCCGATTCTAAAATTTTTGAAATGGTTAAAATTTTTTTTATACTTGTGTATGTTAAACTATTTGTATTTTTTTCTTTACAAGTTTTATAAGTACGAATTAAATTTATATGAACGTATATATACTCGTAGCTATCGATATAACTGAATTTTATTGAATAAATATGTTATTTTTGTCATTATTTTTCAAATAAAATTAAAAATTTTTAATTTAAATTAATATTTTTCGAACTTCATTTGTTTCTATATTTATAACTTGAACGGGCTAAAGTTCGTATCGCTTTTTTAACAAAATTACATGTGATAATTATTAGTGAACAAATAACATCAAAGTTAGTTGTAAATATTCTAAGAATAAACGACAATGGTAAGTCTTTTTTTAAACTAGAGATCGTAAATTTGGGCTTTTATTACAAAATGAAACGATGAATCAAAACAATTCACGTATTCCATTTGAAAGAAAATTTTGTATATAAGGCAGAAATTTACATCAACTGACACCACACACAATGGACCAACACAGAAGAACGCTGATGATGAATGTTTAGTGGCCTTCGAAAACGGCTGGCTGTTCCGTTTCAACTCTGTGTTGTCAGAATATTTACAACTAACTTTGATGTTATTTGTTCATTAATAATTATCACATGTAATTTGGCTTAAAAAGCAATACGAGCTTTAGCCCGTTCAAATCATAAATGTAAAAATTTTTAATTTTTTTCACAAAAGAAAAAATTTTAATAATAAAATTAATTTAGGGATTTTTGGGGATGAGAAATCAAAAATTTGGGATAAGTTCTAGAAAAAACTGGCAACAATGGTTACAATTTTTGAACTTAGAAGACATCATTAAAGGTTACAATTTTTGAACTTAGAAGACATCATTAAAGAAAAAGAAGAAGTAACTTTGGGAAGCTTCTGGAATAGAATATCTGATATAAAACGAGCTTATTCTGATTATAATTTTGCAGCCCTAAGTTAAATTAAATTTTGCAGCCCTAAGTTAAATTAAAATGAAATGTCTTTACCACATTCATTTGCAAATGTCGAAAGAATTTTGAGTCAAGTGAACTTAAATAAATAAAAACTGGGAAGTCCTTTTGGATATTTATGCAACAAATAAAATAACTTTTTGTATAATTTTTTATATATCCAATTTCTTTTCTCAGTCATTTTATATTGTTTGCACGTAAGTATGAAGATCTTTTATTTGTTTGTTGGTTTTATGCATTTCGTTTCTCCTAGGTTAGGTGAGGTTTTTCCTCACAAAAGTTGACTTTGCAAAGTCTAAAGTTTGTAGAAGAGAAGAGAAAATTTTTGTGAATATTACCTTATATGTTTGTGTACGTAATTCTTTATAACACATTGATAGTCGTTCTATAAACATGAAGTTTTTTGCCTTATTTCAAAAATTTTTTTGGTTGAAGTCTGCTGATGAGTTTCTTAAGCAAAAACGAAATGCACATTCTTGGAACATTAAAGGCTTTTATTCATAAAAAAATTTGATTGAAAGCTATTTAAAAAAATTTCTTTTAAAATTTCTAAAATAGTGAAACACTTAAATAATCATGGGCACGTGAAAAAATATGTTCACTTGGCAATCACTGTTTACTTGGCCATCACAGTTTCAGAATGCTGGAAATCCAAGTAAAAACTGTAGAATGCAACAACAAGTAACATTAAGCCACTACAATTATACTTACATGCATGTACCGATGGTACATCGAATAAGTAAAAATAATTAATGTGATGATCGTAAAAAGATAAGTAAGAATAGTTAAACATACTGAGGTAGAGTAATATAATTTCGTGCTAACCTAAATAGAAAAATGAAAAAATGGAAAAAACAGAAAATTAATAGTGATACTTATAAATGTGTTTACCAAAGGTAAATCACAACAATCGTTTCTCATATTCCGTTCATTGTACATTTAAGTTAAATAGCTGATGTTAATAAGAATCTCTACCCAAGTAGATAGACTAGGGTGCTGATGAAGTGCGTAGCTGCACAGAAAAGTATCGGTATTTCCCCCAGCTTAAAGTCTAAGTTTAATTTTTCTTCTCTTCTTTAGATACTCACATTAATTAATAAAAATATTTCATTCAATAAGAATTGAAATTACTGAACTTAAGCCTGACTTAAAATTATTTCTGATTAAAAATTTCTAAAATATTTAAATAAAATACATTTTAAGGAGAGTTTAAATTTTATGAATATGGGTTAATGAAAAACCATTTATATTGCACATGTACACCCATATTTATGTACATTTTTTAGTAATATATAAAAAAGTTGTTTTAAAAATAGCTTTGAAGATTTTTTGAGGATTTTAAAAGTAAAATGCAGATTTTGAAGGTTTTTTTGGTTAAAAATTGTTAAATTTTGCAGATTGTAGCCTAAGAAATGCTGGTAGAGTGCTGAAATTTGGTACACAGTGCTATCTAGGTGAAGCAATTATTTAGAACAACCTGAAAACCCTAAAATTTTATCCAGGGACGGTGCTAAGCCGATTAAAATTGAAATTTTCCCTAATGAGCTGCAATTTGATACACTAGTAGGTCTAAGTAAGGAACTAACTTGAAAAATCTGAAAACCTGGAAATTTTAGCCAGGGGGTGCAGCTACGTCCATGAAACTCAGAATTAAAACAGCGATTATAAAGCGTTTACTGAAGGGAATTTTGTTGAAATTCGGCATACATACAAGCATACACGCCTATAAAATTTAAGACTCCTATTTCATGTACTTCAGCTGAGTACATTTATATATACTATTTATGTATTTATTATTATACGTTTCCAACGAAAAACTTGACACGAATAATAAGCACTAACCAAAAAAGTCTTGAAAGCCCATAAATAATAAAAACTAAACCTTGCACTAGTGAGCTGAATTTTGACACACAAGTGGTTCTAGATGAGCAACTAACTAAAAAAACCGGGAAACACGGAAAACAGGGGCATAAATCTTAGATTTAAAACAAGCAAATATAAAACGTTTAACTCAAGCGATTGTATTAAAATTTGGCATACATGTTGCGATAATGCAAGGATATAATGTTTTGTTGAAAAAAGTGGTCGTTAACATGCCTATAAAATTTCAGCCTCCTACTTCATGTACTTCATTCAGCTGACCACATTCGAATCTACTATTTATGCATTTATTATTATCAGTTTGCAAATAAACTTGAAACGAATGGTAAGAAGTGGCCAAAAACTTTAGTTAAAAAAAGTGGGCGGAATCACGCACATGCATAATTAAAATTAAAAATTAAAAATTTGCGCTAGTGAGCCTAATTTTGATACACATACAAGTAGCTCAAAATGAAAAAATAACTTAAAAATCTAAAAATACAAAAATTTAACCAAGGATGACGGGGCTAATATGGCTATGAATTAATAATTACATACATACATGTACAGAGCTTAACTCAGATATTTTATTGAAACTTACACGTTGCACGTATGCAATACTTTCAGCAGTCAGCCTTAAAGAGTGGGCATGCTTACGCCCATATAAGTTTAGCCTATTGATTCATCTACTTCAGCTAAGCAGATGTAAATAAAAAAAAATTTACGGGTTCTGTAAAATATGGTGTCCCACAAGGTAGTGTAAATGTGTTTTCTAGCCTTCTGTGTATTTTTTTATTTTATCAAAGAACTGGTTCTCAAGTAAACGCAAATTATGTGATGCAGCATCCTCTTTTTTCTTAATAACGGAAAATCTCGAGATACAGAGCCAATTCAAAAAAACTGATTTAGAGGGATTGATACACAGTACTAAGTATATACAACTTGACTACGAAATCTTTGACCTTGTTGACCTGTGCTATTTACGTATTTCGCATGAGCCGTTTACTACAAAAATCAACATGATTTATACTGTGCTGCTCACAATAAAATATTGAGCTTATAAAAATGGGCTTGGTAACGCCCACAAAATTTAAAGCTAGAATTCGCGTTAACGTTTTATACACAAGTAAGTGTAGATGAGTGAACAAAATTCTTAAGCCCCGAATTTTTGTCCAGGGGTAGAGCCATGCCCTTAAAACTAAAATTCACGGTAGAGAATTGAACTTCAATACACAAATAAATCTTAGTCAGAGATCACCAAGAAAAATCTAAAAACCCGGAAGTTTCAAAAAGGGACACGCACTTTAAAATCGTTACTATTAAATTTAAGTTAAAGCGGGAGATACGAACTAAGAAAATCCGAAAGCACCGATTGCTATATTAGGGAGGTGGCAATGATATGACGCTCTTACAAGTACAAGTTAATATGATGCATATCATATTGTGCTATACAAGAACTTGGACTAAATTTTTGTCTAACTACTTTTGAAGGCCGAACGGAAAGGAACTTGGCCTTTTTAAAGAAATTTAAAGCAAATTTCTTAATCAGCGGGCAAAAATAAATATAGATTATTTCAGATAAAAAATATAAAAAACAGTTTTAAGGATTAAACTAAGGCTTAAAGATTTCCATTTACACACAACTTAATGGAAAAAATTTAAGTTTTCTCTCAAGAGTTGAGTAAACCAGATATTTTTATGAAATTTTTACACAATATGAACGATATGAGGATAATTCTGCATCACTAGCTCAAAAACTTCATTTATTGAGATGACTTTCTTTGAGGAAATGTTAATTAAATAAAATATATCGAAATATAATTTTAATTAATGGCAATGGCTTTGTAACAAATACAATCAAAAAAGTTAAATTAATAAAAATACTAATAAAGTTTTTAAGATTTTCAGCCGTATTCATAAACATTTTAAACATCATTTCATATGTTGTTTAAGCTATATTCGCTAAAATTGTATTCATAATAGAATTTTAGCTTTAAAACGTTTTTTAAACCTTGTTTAAATCAGCAAATTTTAAAATTGACTGCCCCCTGTTTAAAACAATTTTAAGATGACGATGTTGTGATTTTGCTTCGTCTTTGTTTACATTTTTAAGTTTGCCTGTATGTGTGTGTGGATGATACAATTATACAATAATAAATAATAATAAATAAATAAATAATAATAAATACAATACAATACTACCCTGAAGGAAACGTGGGGTTAAGTGTCCCCAAGCCACCACTTTTGTCGACTATTTTGGTGACATTGTCAACAGATTGTCTATTGGTATTGTTCTCAATGAGTAGAAAACATTTTTTCATATACACACAACTATGCTTTTTCTTGTTTTATTGGTTTGTTGAAAACAAAAGTGACGTGAAGCAAAATTTAAGTGTTAATAAAAATTAGTTAAAGAAATCAAATTAAAAGGTGAATTTAAATGTATTGAAAAATAATTTATAAAATACATAAAAAGAATTAACAAAAAAGATATCAAATAACAATCCATATTGTAAAAAATAGGAATTGTTAAAATTAAATTAAATTTTTTAGCGAAAGTGCCAATTGTGGAAATTGTTTTACGCTGTGGAAGAAAAAAATGCAACCAACATGCCGAAAATTCTCGTAATGTCACATCCACATGCGTATGTGGATTTTTACATTCCGTGTACTGTAGGCTTTACATTAAATAGTGTTGTATTTCTACTATGATATATTAGTATTAACCATACAGTACACGGCTTGTAAAACTCCACATGCGCATGTGAATATGACGTCACGAGAATTTTCAGCATGTTGGTTGCATTTTTTAATTATTTGTAGTTGCTACATGCCGTAAAATATTGATATTATTTTGTTCCAAAATCTAAATATGACAAATTAAGCCGAGTCGGATACGTTTCCAGAGACAGCGTATGAGTAGTGATGCAAATTTCTCAAATTACACGGCATGTAGCCAATGTAGCTTCATGATTACGTAAGAACCACATGTGCATATGTATGCTTACATTCTGTGTAGTGCAGGATTCAGTTGTTTAATAAAACGGATAATATTTGTATGAGGATTTTTCGATGATTTTGACGATTTTATTTTTAAATTTTTACGGTTTTTAGAAAAAATTTACCAACAACACTGAACAGTACACACTTGCAGCGTTGCCACAATATAATATTTTTGTAACCAAAATATAAAAAAGTATCCAAGTATTTAATATACTGACTAATTTGTACTTCAGTTGAGAAATATATCTATGACAGTATGGAATAATCGCTTAATTCCTCTCAATCAAAGAAATATATTTTGGACGTTTTCACGCATTGTAACCACTCCAACTTTCAACTGGTGCGTAATATATCGTAATAAAGCTTAATTTGCTTAAGCATGCTCAATAATAGAATCACTATAAAATCATATAATATAAATTGAACAATTACATTTGAATTTGTAATTCCGTTTCATAATTGTATTGAGCCTTATTTTCGATTTTATCTCTTTTTTGCTTAAGCATGCTCACTAATAGAATCACTATAAAATCATATAATATAAATTGAACCGATTTTACCGTACCGACATGTAATCAAAAATAGACTATTTTATTTTATTATTATTTCCAGCTCCCTGCATTAGTTTTGATTAAGTTTAGCTACGAAAATATCCTTTCAGAAGCCGATGAGCTGTGCGGCAATCAATTCAATGGTATGTTTGGAAATTTTGTCTCAAAATATATCCATATCAATACTTTTTATTACCAATTGGGAAAATCTGAGCAATTGCAACACCCAGAAAAAAATTTGGTTGAAAAATTGTTAGGCCAATAAAATGTCATTTGCATAAACTATATTTCAGTTCACGCTATCAATCCAAAAAACAATCCATGTCCTTTTCCATAAGGGCATAATTTTAATAAAGATATGATTCTGACAATTCTGAAATTGATTGCATCAACCGAGCGAATACTTTTGTCATGATTTTCGCGTAATTCACACGTTGATTTTTCGATGATTTTTTGTAACACGATTTTTTGAGTTTGTTGGCGAACGGTATAGAAAAGCAAAAGGGGTAGAAAAAACTAACATTTTGGGTTTTCCGAGTTTTTTTTTAATTTTTCCTTAAACATTTTAAATTCTGGTATGTTGATGTATTTTATTTTTTCATTCAATGTGACAACAGCTTTTTATAACACAAAGTAGACCAGAGTTGTAAAAACTGACGTATGAAAAAATCTAAAATCATTTGTGGTGCAGTCACTGCGAGAAAGGGACAATTGTAGTATATTTGTTATTAAGATGTTAACAAAATAATCAAAACAAACAAGAGAAAATCTGTATTTTGTGAAACGAACACGTGTACATACATACATACACACCCAGTGAAGTCATTCTAGCGGAAGTACATTTTCATTGCTTCCAAAAAATCGATATTTTTAATTTGCCGAGAGTGAGCAAAAAACCATGTAGAACCTTATTTTAGTCACACAAAACCTTGTAACTCCTCCATAGTCTTAGAAAATACTCACCAGAATTTAAAAAAAATTTTTTTTTTAAAGAAATTTATGAACAATTTTTAGTCTAAAATTTAAAAGTTATTTGCTTAAATTTACATGAAAACACTGTTTCGGGCTTAAATTCGTATAAAGAGAAACGAATTGTTAAAAAAAAGCAACTATTTACCATTTTTCCTAGATGAAAATATCATCATACAACACAAAAAAGGGAATTTTTCTTAATATCGCCTCCAATTCAGTGAACAGGCATCGAAAAAGAGAACTTCTTGCAATGACAACCCTATGTAAAAATCATTAGATCGGATCGAAATTTGCACTACTTCCGCATCGTAAACTCTACATTTTCATGACTTTTTTGGAGACTCTTTTTTTACTGGGCATTTACAAAATTAAATTAAAGAATTTGTTGAATTGAATTAAAAAAATAGAATGTGAAATAGATTAATGGTATTAAAAAGTGATTTAAATTTGTTTACAAATGATTACTGATTTAACTTTAAGCATTTTCATTGAACAATTTTAATTTTTACCTTTTGTTTACAAAAATCACACAGCAAATGAGATCACAAAGCATAAACTGAAAATACATTTGAACAAGTAAACGAAGTACACAATTTTACAAAATTAAATGAAAGAATTTGTTGTGTTGAATCAAAAAACAAGATGCCAAATAGTTTATTACTATTAAAAAAGCTATTAAAAATGTTTTAAAATTATTGCATATCTCATTTGAAGCAATTTAATTTAAAAGTATACATTTTTACCATTTATTTGCAAAAATTGCCAAGCGAATGAGGTTACAAAGCGTAAAATGAAATTAAGCTAAAAAATTCTACCACGAAAGAAGCTTTAAAGAATGTGCAGTGACAGAGTGAGCGGGACCTCCGAAAACACAAATTATCTTCCGTCTCGTGACATCTCTGTATATCCTCTGTGTTTTATAATACAAAGCAGTGTTGCCAGAAGTAGGGAGTAATCACTACATGCAGGTATTTATGGGTGTTTAGGGAAAATCGAAAAAAGTTCTTCTGTAGCTCAGTTTTGTCCGAAAAAACATTCGATCTCGAAGTTTCGCTAGCAATATTAAAAGTGAGAGATTATCGAACTAATTTCGATAGTCCAAAAAGGCTGGAGAAAAAGTAAAAAAGTAATTTAAAATTTTTATTTGTTAACTTATAAAGGGTTTTCATGAGAACTCTTTAAAATGTCATTTGTGCAATTGGGCAAACTTGCGAAACTTGTTTCATTAAGCGCCTTTTGAACTTTTGGGCAAACAGTTTAGGTAAATTTGAAACAAACGTCAAAAATTACATTTAATAAAGATAAAATAATAGGTCTGTTCATTTACTTTCCCAGCAGAAACTAGCAACGAGAGAGTAAGGCAGAAATTTACTAAATTACTCTTCCAAATATGAAAAAGGAAATGAACGCTTTACTTGTAAAAACTTGCAAGATAATTTGATTTGGATTCATTTAGGCATTTTTAGACACACACACAATTTTATATTTTTATAAAAATATATAAACGTTTTTATATAAAAATTTCTTGAAATTTATATTAGGTTTGTTCATTTACTAAAAATTATTACGAATTTGTAACAATTGTTACTGGAAAGTGTTCATTAACTCAAAAAGTTTGCAAGGAGAGAGCGTCAAAAGAGAGAAAAAAATTGAGAGACAGACAAATTCCTAAAAATTATTACTAGTAAAATTTTTACTTGCAAGAATTATCCAACCACCTGTTGAGTGTTTTGTTTTCAAATAAATTATTTAAAAAATATTTGAAAAAGGAAAACTGAAAAAATTTCAATTTCTTTGTTAAAAAACATGTATACGTATGAAAAAAGAAAGCATGTTTTCTTAATTTATTGTTTTTCTTCCGTTAAGCCACATAAATTAAATTTTAATGGCAAATAATTTTGTTTGTTTCTCATACATGATCAGAGATGGAAAGTCGAATTCTTGTATTTGTTAATGGATTGAAATTAAAAAAGTATCCATCCATGGTTCTGATATGAATAAAATTTTTTGCAAGTTTTTACAAGTAAAGCATTAAACACATTCACCACAGCAAGCTACCGGCTACAAAATGTCAAAGATAGAATACACATGTTTATATGAGAATGAATATCTTGAAAGCAGCAAAGCAACAGGCTACATGTTGTTATCCGTGCTACATTTGTCGTTGTAGTCAAATTAAACTAATTTCTATTTTTTATGGCTTAAAACCAAAAACAGTGTGGACAGTATAGCAAAATATGTTAAACAAATTATTGAAAAATAAAAAAGATGTTTACAAAATTTTAATGTTAATTGCAAAAGTAATTGAATTTTTTCAAAGCAAAAAAGCGACAATTCGCAAAAAATTGCAATATATAAAAAAGGCATAATATTGACTTAAAATCGATAAAACTAAGGAATGCAAAAAATTCGGGAAAATTTAAATTATTCGCAAAAAATTTCCAACAGCGGGATGATGACAAAGTTTAATAATGTTTAAAAATCTTCGAAACTGTTAGGAAGTTAAAAGACACGCATAAAGCCGGTTTTATCGCAAACTTTGCAAAAAATCGCGAAAAATTGAAATATTTAAAAAAAGCAATAATTTGATTAAAAATCGCTACAACTTTAAGGAATGCAAAAAAAAATCGGCAAAAATCGCGCAAATACCAAAATTTGCAAAAACTTATTAACAGCGGGATGATAACAAAGTCTAATATTGTTTAAAAATCGGCAAAACTGTTTGGAGGCCGAAAGCATGCCAAAAGTCTAATTTATCGCGAAGTTTGCAAAAAAATCGTAAGAAGTTGGGAAATTATAAACAAGCCATACTAATGATGAAAAATCACAAAAACTGCAATTAAAGCAAAAAGTTGCATTTATTGCGAACTTTGCAAAAAATCGCAAAAATTTGCAAAATCGGAAGCAAGCGCTAAAATTGAGTAAAAATCGCAAAAGCCATTAAAAATATAAGAAGTTTTTAAGGAAACTCGAAAAAATCGCAAATTAGCCAAAAATTGATAAACGTAGTGAAGAAATTACTTAACATATAAATAGTAAAATTCGCAAAAAAAATATAAAGAAATAAAATGATTTGTTTTTATGTTTTTGAATAAATTATTTTATTTTTATAATTGTGAAATATCTATTTGAAAGCGGCACCACTGAAACATATATTTATGGTGCTGCTGCCGACTTAAAAATTATTCAGTAGCTGTCTAATAGGCAACATTTGTTGCCTGCGGCACTTGTAGTCACGTAGCCATGGAGCCTGCTGTGGTGAATATGTTTAATGCTTAAAGCATTCATTTATTTTTTCATATTTAGGAGAATAATTTCGTAAATTTCTACCTCACTCTCTCGTTGCTAGTTTCTGCTGGGAAGGTAAATGAACAGACCTACTAATACTTAAATTCAGTACATGTATTTATTATGTATACAATGAATTCTTAAACCTATAAGGCCAATTAAGGAGGATTTATTTTCTTACTTCGTAGTTTGAACCGAAATTTTTGGGAAATTTTTTGTTGATAATATAGATTGAAATTTTCACCATCTTCCAACGGAAGAAATTTATTGCGGCACCAAAATGGAGCTATTAATTCCCAAATTAAATTACAACAGTAGTGTAAGGAGAACTAAAAAGTAGTTCGGAAATGGGAAAAGGCATGGTGATAATAACAAAAAAAAAACATGTGGAAAAATCGTACGTCCAATTAAACAAAAACCAATAGAGATATTTTATTGTGTAAATAGTGGATAGAGAACTACAATAATATACTTTTAAAATAAATTAATTACTTTTCATTATTCTTATTATTATTATACATTTCACTACTGTCAGCCAAAGTTGACTTCTATTTTGCGTACGTTCGCAGAAACATGTTTATAACTATTAATATGAAAACTTAAAATCGATGAAAACCATATTTTGCACTATACATAGAGCTTCCAAAATGCTATCAAATCGCAAAAAAAATGCTGGCAAAATTTTTGTTTCCTATATTTTTTGTACATCAAAAGCGTACGAAAGTACGTTCGTGTCCCGAGGAAATGCCCATAATCATTCATTCATATCCAAAACAATTTTGTTTTAACTCCAACAAATTTGTATACCCATGCACGAAGAATAAAGAGAGATAAATAAATAAAAAGTGTTAAGGCAATGGCACATAGAATCCTTCATACGTTAAACTTTTCCTTTTTCAACTGACAGCTAAGTTAAAATTCATGGTTCTGTTACATTAAACTTTTAACTTTTTGCGGACGTTGAGTAGTTTGACAGATACATAAATAAAAAAAGTTGTATTTGATAAATAAAAAGGAGAACGAACTTATTGAAGTTGTTCAAATGTTTCCGTCAATAAATTAATCATTGTGCCACCTTCTCCGTCGTTGCGCTAATGTGAGTTAAAAAAGGCGAAGTTTAATATATCATGGATTTTATGTGCCTGGGCCTTTAGCACGGTGTACAAAAAACCTTTTGGGATGGGTTCTTTTGTGAAACTGAAAGTGCTGGTTAAAACTTTTTTAAAATTGGTAAATTCAGAGAGAAAAGCATTTTAAATTTACTAAAAGAGATAAAGTTGCGTTTAACGAAACAATTTTCTGCAAAAGTTGCACTTATAAGTGTTATTGCATGCAATAATCCGTGGTTGTGCAATTCCAGCTCGTACTTTGCATAACCAATTACGTGGTGTAATATTCTTATTTAACACGTCAACACGTTTACAACTTTAAAAATATTTTTTTTTAATTCTTTTATAATTGGTTGAATATTTATCTAAAATCTTTTGGAATTTTATTCGCCTATTCGAATTATTCGTGTTCGTATGACAACTCTTGTTTGTACTGATGATTTCATCTCTAATTGTTACTAAGCTATTAATTCTGTAGTTTGTGCTCTTGAAACCATATCATAAAGATAATTGCAGATAAAAAGATATCGTTATCTAAAATTTATGAAAAATGGTTTGTTAGAAAACAGTGCTGTCAAATATGAAGATACAGTAATTTCCTGTTAATACGGACAAGTGATTCTTCGAACACATAGACATCGTCCACACAGTAAGACAGTGTACAGTTCTTGTTTTGCAGTTTAATATATTTTCTCATGAGAATGAGATGAGAGCGACATACTCAAAAAGAATGTATGTATGTATGGCGTCAATCAGTGTTGTCAGATATGGCGATATATCGCCAAACGCGGCGACAAAAATTTGTTTTTGGCGATGAAAATTTTGAAATAGCGATTGGCGATATTTGAAGTAGAATAATTTTAAGAATACGAAATTATTTTAAGGAATTTTTTCTCAAACAAATTATTTCGTGCAAAAAATTTATATGTTGTGACTCTTTATCTCAAGCAAAATTTTCTGAAATTCAATTTGGACGACAAAACCTCGTTTGGTGTTTATGAAGCACAGTGGGAAAAACTTTATTTTATAAATTAGAACCATCTTTAAAAAAAAACCCCTGCACGAGTTCTCGCCTAGAGTGTATGAACACGACGATGATGATATGTGTACTTAAATACAAATTTAAGTAAATGTTAATTCAGTTTTATCACAAGATTTAAATAATAATTTTTATATTGGTGCTTAAGTTAAATTTATCCTATTTAGATTAATCTTTTGGAATAAGTTATTTTTAAGTATTTTTGTATGCCAGTATTTATATGTTAATTCAAAAAATTTTCTTAATTTTTCTTAAATAATATCGGCCCTATGTATAAGGAAAAATTGGCATGAAGTTGGCATAAGTGGCCAAATTGAACACGATCTTAAAGATTTTTGCGATGAAACTTCACATTAAAATCATTCTAGGACTTAGAGGTGGATTAAAATGAGGTAATGCTACCGTTCTTAATGTCAAATTGTATGGAGGAACTCGTTAACACCTAATTCAATTTCATCACTTATATATATATATATATGTATAATACATAATTTAATGTTTTATTATATTGGCGATATTTGGCGATATTCGACAAGATATTTGGCGAGGAGGGTGAAAATAAATCTGAGAACACTGGCGTCAATAGTATTCTGAAACTCGCTAAGGCTAAAGATAAATTCATAACATAAAACTGTAAAATTTCTGCCCGATTAGATTTCTAAGTCATTGCGTTTAAAAATTGTTTTCGTAGCCGAAAATCGACTTTATAAATTTTTAGCTATAGAGACTTAGGGCAAATAAATCAGTCAATGATTATATGTATTTTATTTTTAAATCTGATTTAAACACAAAATTTTGTTTTTCACCACAAAATTAAATGAATCTTAAATAGCCAACATTGTGCATTTAAACGTTGTTTAAGTTTTACAAACATACCATATGTTTTGTGCATGTGTGTGTTTTTTGAATGCATATACATGTGGTCGTATTAAAATAAATTTCGTTTAATTTTCGAAAATATGCAACAAATGTAACACATATTTTCATTTCATGAAATATATAAATAGAAAAATGCATTCCGATGCTCTTTTTGTATCATAAAATGTGTTTTTTGCTATTTAATTTTTCTGCAATTTGATAAATCAACTTTCTTACTTATATTAAACAGCTGTTCTTTGGAAAGCTTTCCATAATATTTGGAAATATTGCAGTGCTACCATACTTTCAACGTAATTTGATATTAACTTTAATTAGCCACTGAAAAAATGTAAGTGTATTTAAGTCAATTTTAATTTTTTGTGAAAATTAACTTAAACTATGTTTAAACATTCAGTGATTTATTAGCTATTAGCCTTAGCGAGCTACAGAAGGCGGGGACTGGTTTGGTGATGCCAGAAGTAGGGAATTTTACCTTTTTGCAGGGATTTTTCTGTAAAATTTTGAGCGCAGGGAAAAACGGCCAGATTTTTTTATTTTTAGGAATATGTTGGGAAAACAATGCAAAAATATTTCGACGATATTTTCTAAAGTGCTTAAATTTTAAAAATGGCATATGGTAGTAATATATTCCGCAATATTTTTTTGTAGCCAATCGTGTAATTGTGTCGGTAATTTGAAAACTTGGACCAACGCCATACCACTTCGTGCTTAACAATCTTTTTCGTAAACCGTATGTGAAATTCTTTACCTGCAGGACGACTCACATTTCGGTAGTTGTCATTGTCAAACAGATTTATTTTGGTTTCATCACTTAAAAGAATGTTACACCATTTGTTTGTAAGTAATTGTGGCGACCAACTCAAATGTCTTTGCGAAGATCAGCCTCGCTTAAAATTTTTTCCCGATATCATGGAATCTTTTTAGCTATACGGCTGGTTAGCTCAGTCATATATTGAAAAAAATATTCGGCGTAACCCTTCCAATTGTGTTAACCTTCTGAAATGGCCAATTCAATCCCTGGATATAAACCTTATTGGAAGCCTTTGGCAAAGCTAAAGCTGATATCATTTGCAAACTTTTTAAAATAAAGAAAATCATTGGAGTTTTTTTTTCAAAAAACTGGGTATGAAATCCCGTTAGATACCTGATAATGGAGGATACACTGAATATTAAGCAAATCTCTAAAATAGAGCAATATAACCTTTAGTTTAAACTTATTATTTCATCATATTCAGAATGTAATTCTTGTTCTGAGTATGATATGTTAATTTATGTTTTTATTTTATAAATACCACTTTGTTACATTTGATTTGGGCTTCAAAAATAAAGTTTAACACTTTTTTTCTTGCTAAAATAAAATACTTTTCTTTACATATATTAAAGAGCAAGACTTACACTTATTGTTTTGACCATATGTGTATTTTTTTTTGTTTGTTCGAAATAACAAATTTTCATCGTAGGAAAAAAATTTTTGGTTGAAAAGAAAAAAAAGGGATTTTATTTCCAACGTGTAGGGAATTTAAAAAATGTTCACTGGCATCACTGGGATAAATTGAAAGATATAGTGACATTTAGCATTTGCATAATTTACATTACTTTTTGTGTTAAATTTCATGAATAGTCCTCAAACCTTAAAATACTTTCTGGACTGTTCTGCAAACAAAATTAGTTTTCAATAAAAATATGTACATACACTGCCGCTCAGTTGAATAGGTTCACTAATTATTAATTTTTTATTTTTTTTCTCTTACACTTTAAGAGAAGTTGTTATTTACGGTTAAATTGAGAGATATTTAGGATGAAATTAATTTAGATCAAGAAAACTAACGGTACAATAAAACACTTTTGTAATTTGTTGTTTTTATATTAAAGACAAACAAAAAATACATGTAAATTTTGGCTCACTTGAATAGGTTCATTAAATAAATAATTAGTTTGCCGTTAGCAGTGGATAATATTAATATCAATTTAAGTGTTTGTGACTATTTGGAATATATTTGAACATTTTTAAATTAAGATGGGACGCAACAAGCGTTTAAGTGAAGAAGAAAAAGGCAAAATTAAAGCATTTTCAGAAATTGGCCTAAGCCATAGAAAAATTGCAAAAAAAAATTGGACGAAGCCCAAGTACATGTGCTATAAAGAGGCATGACATCGTGTTGTTTTTTCTGATGAAAAAATTTTAATTTAGAAGGTCCAGATGGATATAACTATTACTTTCACAACTTGCGAAAAGAGGAACGTTATCTTAGCCGTCTGCATAGCTGTGAGTGTAATGTGATGGTGTGGGGAGCGATCTCATATTATGGTACCATTGCACTCCAGTTTCAGTTAATTTTTAATTATAATTTCTTGATCGAACTTCATTTGTTTCTATATAAGTATATGATTTATTTGATATTTCGTATTGCTTTTTTAAGCCAAATTACATGTGATAATTATTAATGAACAAATAACATCAAAGTTAGTTGTAAATATTCTGACAACACATAGTTGAAACGGAATAGCCAGCCGTTTTCGAAGGCCACTAAACCTTCATCATCAGCGTTCTTCTGTGTGGGTCCACTGTGTGTGGTGTCAGTTGATGTAAATTTCTGCCATATATACGAAATTTTTTTGCAAATGGAATACGTGAATTGTTTTGATTCATCGTATTTCAATTTTCTGAAACCTGTTTTGTAATGAAAGCCCAAATTTACCTCTCTAATTTACAACAGACTTACCATTGTCGTTTATTCTTTACTGATTATGCACATGTTAGTTAATTTGCTTATTTTTTGTTCTGCTTAAGACAAACTTTTTTGGTTTGTTACTATTAAGTACATTTATTTAGTTATTGCCTCAGGACCCTGGCTGTTAATTTTAGTTAATCTTTAATTATTATTTTTCGAACTTCATTTGTTTCCATATTTATGATTTATTTGAACGGGCTAAAGTTCGTATCCAAAATGAACGCAAATAATTTATAAAGCAGCGCTTGAAAAGGCTTTTCCACATTTTTCAACTCTATTCGGACCTATTCCGTAGGAATTCCAACAGGATAATGCCCCGACAACACTGCAAGGGTTGTAAAAGAATGGATTCGTAGACAGAATGTCAATATTTTGGACTGGCCACCGTATTCTCCTGACTTGAATATCATAGAAAATATATGTGGATTGCTTTCTCGTAAAGTGTACGCGTCAGGCAGGCAATATCAAACAAAAGAAGCTCTAATTGAAGGTATTAAAAAAGCTTGTGCCGAAATTTCATGGTCAATAATTGAGATTCTCTACAACTCCCTTCCAAATCGTATTTTTTAAGTAATATCAAATAAGGGAGGAAATACTCATTACTAAATTTTTATTAAAACATTATAAAAAGTAAATAAAATAAAAAAGTAATATATAAAAATAATTTTCTATTTGATTTTTTCCATTAATGACGTCGAACCTATTCAAGTGAGCTAAAAATATGTTCTTTAAAAGCAGATTATTTTTAAAAAAGAATTACTTAAAAAAAGTTATTGGTTATTGATGCAACTTGTGACTTTTTAATCATATATAATACCAAATTTTACCATTTAAAAATCAAAAATAATCCAAAGTTTTATTTTTTTCCAAAAAATTGAATTTGAATGTTAAAAAAGAGTGAACCTATTCAAGTGAGCGGCATTGTATGTGTAGTTATGTTTTATATGGACATGCGTGCCCTAAATTCAGATTCGTTTTCAGTTTTTGTCTAAGACGTACAGATTTTTTTTAATGTACGTGGCTAATATTATTTGTTCGATTTTAATAAATTAAACACTAAAAGATGCAAAAGAATTATCTTTAAATCAAGTATAGATATTATTTTTTCGAATATAAACAAATTTCGGTGTTATTCTGAAATATGCAAGTGACAAAAAAATATTTTAAATGCTAAATTAATATTTTTATTTGTTTCCAAAACTTTCTTTCAAAAAATTAAAACCATAAATAGTTTACATTTTTGTTACTTTTCGGGGACCTAGATATGCTGGGAATAAAAAAAGCTATGAGTTAAGAAAATCTGTACAAAAATCTTGATTTGACTTTGACAAACACTGTGTAACACATTTATGCGTAACACACTTCCATCCTGTGGTTCCATCGCATGGCCATACGAAGTAAGGATCAATGTAAAATTGCACATCATGCTAGGTGTGACCATAGTGCTATTTGTATTCATGCATGCATGTTAGCACATTATCTAGAAATAATATAACACCCTTACAATTACAAATTTATATAATGTATACCTATTGCAGTGATAGGTATTGTACCAAACACGAACTTGGTCAAAATTTGTATCTCACTACTTTTTATGGCCGAAATTTTGGAAAGGAACTTGGCCTTTTTTCACATTAATGTTTTTGTGAGGATTTTAAATTACCTTAAACTATTTCGATAAAATAAAATGAAAATGTATTATGTATTTAGTATTAATATTGGAGTTTTACGTAGTACATTAAGATTTACTTTATAATATACTTACCATCCATTTTTTCACACCACTATTGGTTGATATTTACTATCTATGTATGCAATTTTTTAACGAAAAGTACTCGTGTAATAAATAATTTTTTATATATATAAAAAGCAATTTTTAAAATCAGCTTCATCGATATTAAACTCGAAATTTCCGCAATGTATGTATGTTACTAGTTTATCTTTTCTTAAAACACAATTATCGTGCGTCGCATTTTAATCACTAATCTTTATAGAACAAATGATACTTGTCTATTGAACGAATAGGAAACTCTAACATTGTATTTTAATACATAACTTACACTATTATGTACATGTATTATTATGTATGTATGCCTATGTAAAGTGCTGTTAGTAATAATAGGAACACCCTTATATTTTTAAATTTGATTCATCGTATTTCAATTTGCATAGTTATTTAGTGTTAAAAAAAAATAAGTTAAAAAAACCTTAATTGCAAAAAATCATTAAACTTTATGTGAAATTTGAACTTTGTTCCACTGTAGTTTAGTCATTTCTTGATCAACAAGTAACCCATGGTTGTTTTAACAATTTTATTTTCTTTTAAGTGGAAAAAATAAATAAAAAAATTATTTGAGACTTCCCAAGATTCTTTAATTAAAGTGATATCATCTTTTTTAAAAACCCAAATAACGGTAATCTTGCAATATATCGAAATCTGTTCTACTTTTGACCATTCTGAATTCAGATTCGGATTTGGTGAAAAATTCTACATTAAGATCATGTGTCAAATTCATTTGGTCATGACTTTGTTGAAATTTTGTTCCACAGTGTTATTATTGTTCGAACTTTATTTGTTTCTATATTTATGATTTGAACGGGCTAAGGTTCGTATCGCTTTTTAAGCCAAATTACTGTGATAATTATTAATGAACAAATAACACTAAAGCTAGTTGTAAATATTCTGACTAACACATAGTTGAACGGAACAACTCGCTATTTTCGAGTGTCACTAAGCCTTCATCATCAGCGTTCTTTCTTGTGTTTGGTCCACTGTGTGTTTACTTGTTTTTTTTTCGTTTTATTTAAACTATTGTCAGAATTAGCTGTCAATCGAACTGAGGATGCATTTTTAGAAGTTTTCGTGCTGACCACCTATACCTAAAATTTTGTCAGCAAGATGCCATTGGAGACAAAACACACGACTTTTTGCTCAGATTGTCACCAAAAAAGTCAAAAGTGTTTAATTAAGGACAAAACGCAAGACATTGTCACTCAGATTGTCATGAACGACGATTTCCCTTAAATTGTCTACTAGAAAACTTCATAACAGAGGACAAGTCCTACAAGAATCGTAGATGACTATGTCGTGCAATCCGATCTAGCCAACTGTGATTTGCTGTTTTTAAGTTGCATATATGTATATTGGTTTTGTGCTACTAATGTGGGGTTGTAGCTGGTTAAAAAATTATGCCAACCACAAAACCATTCTCTTCATCGAATTTGCCCACAAACTGTCATGTTATTCCAGCATACTTATGCCCGTTTAATTCAGCACAATATGAACAAACATGTTAAAAAAAGTCAAAAACGATTTAAGATTTCATATCAATTGATTATATAACTGTGAAGCCCACTATTTATTTATGATGGAATTTTAATTGCTTTGTAAAATTTAGACATTTGCTTAATTCACAACAATTTGAATCGTGTATTTGTGTATCAAATACACTTTTTGTTTTTTAAGTGTGAACACCCTCTGTGTAGTATTTTTTGTTAAAAAAGAAGAACAAGCTACATACAAATTCTCTCAGAGAGCCTTTCTCTGAATATAACATTTTAAAAACATACGAAATAAAAGTGTAATAGTGTATTTCATTTTTATATGAAAATTTCAAACAACAAATGTTACACTCTTGTATTTAATATGATAATACAATCGATACTGAGACACAAAAGGTCTTGTGAATTAAGCAATTATATTACAAACAAGTAAGAGTGCTATATTCGGCTGTGCCGAATCTTATATACCCTTTACCAAAGTGCGTTTATATAGTATAGAGTTACATAAGTACATAAGCAGAGAGATATGTATGTAGATACTAATTTTGTGAAAAAATTCATAATTTTTGCTCTAGTGCAATTTTTAATAAGTGACCTCTCGATATTTTTCGCTTAAATATATTTTTTTGATATTAGCAATAAGTTGAATATCGATGCCTTACTTTCTAAAAAAAATTTCAGAAGAGCAAAAAAGAAACGGTTCATCTCTTTATACCCCGCTGCTTGGATAAAAATTCATATGCAATTATTAAGGAATTTATTACATCTATATATATTAGTAGTAAGTTTAATTATGAAGCGTATTTATACGAGTTTGGTGCATTAAGAGTAATTTTAATTCTTGATACTTGATTAATAAATTACTCGTTTGTTGCACTTATAGCTAAACAAACAAATAATGCCGTTATATCAAAACTATCCAATAAAAACAATATTTAATAGCCCACTTGACATGGGATTCGATCTAATGTTCGCTAAAGCTTCGAACTTCGAAAATAGTTTTAGTATTGTACCTCCATACCAAGTAAACTATTTAACTTGTTTTATTTAGTAATCTTTCATTTTGCAAAATTGTTAATTTCCAAAATTAAACATCCCATTGGAAAAGGTATATATAGTGGTATTATGGAAACGTTTATTCCTAAACAATTTTTTTCAATTTCTTGAGCACAAAGGAAAATTTTCTTTAATTAATTTTATAGTTAGGACTGTAATTTAAGATAAATCTTATTTCCATCTCCATTTACTAAAAATAAATTCAGTAAAGTGCGACTCTGACTTGCGCACGAAGGGTTCCGTAGTAATACAATATAGTAACATTAGACTATATAAAATATAATTTTGGCATTTCTTTCGTTTTAGGGCTTTTTCGGTTTCAAGCGTTTTTTAATATGGTTTTTTTAGTTTTGTCGTTTTTTGCATTTTTGGCGTTTTTTTTAATTTAGTGCTTTTTTGTTTTGGTGCTTTTTTCGTTTTACCGATTTTTTTAGGTTTTTGGCATATTTTTTAGTTCGGCGATTTTTTTTGGTTTTGGTGCTTTTTGCTTTCTTTAAGTTTTTAGCGTTTTTTTTAATTTGGTTGTTTCTTGACATTTTGGTTTTTTAATTTTTGTGATTTATTTAAGTGCTTGATTTTTTTCCAATTAAGTGCTTTTTTTGTTTTTGTGATTTACTTTGGGTTTTCGCTTTTTCAAATTGGTGCTTGCTTAGTTTTGGTGCTTTTTTCTCGTTTTAGCGATTTTTTAGGCTTTTGGCATTATTTTGAATTTGGTGCTTTTTTAATTTTGGTGTTTTTTTCGTTATGCCGATTTTTTCGGTTCCTAGTTTTCTTTTAATTATGTAAATTTTTTTAAATTTTTGGCGATATTATTCGGTTTTTGGCGTTTTTTTCATTTTGGCGATTTTTTTTTTGTTTTTTTGCGTGTTTTTCAATTTGGTGATTTTTTCGTTTTAGCGATTTTTTTAAATTTTTGGCGATTTTATAATTTGCGGATTTTTTAGTTTTACCGTTTTTGAAAATTTAAAGAGTTTAACTCTTACGGTTTCCAAGATATACCAATTTGTCAAAATTATAAAGTCAAAATTGCATAACTGATGGACCACCCTTTAATTGAAATTTTTTTAATCTTAGTGTTAATTGTTGTAGCCTATATAAAAATACACTAATTTTACAAATTTCAAGTTTCAATATACATATGTATACACATACATACAATTGTATGTATATTACATGGGATTTTAAAAGTTTTCGTCACTCGTTTTGGACCACCCTTTAATATTTACCTTTTACATATTTGTTGTTGTAGCGACCAAAGTTCTACACACTCTCTCCAAATTTCAGACCCGTAGCTCTTACGGTTCCTGAGAAAAAACCATTTTTCCTAAAACATGAAATAAGTTTAATTATTAGAAAAAAGTTAAGGTTTTCCAACCCTGGAAACGTCTGTATAATTTGTTAAATTTTTTAAAATTTTTGTATTTTTATTATAAATACCAATTTTATTCATACCGAATATAAAGTAAGATAATTTAATAAACAAGTAATAAAAACTAGTTTTCGGTAGTTATTTTGTATGGGAAAATAGAGTTTGAGTTTTCCAGCTCTGAAAACGTCTGGCGGATTTTGCTGATTGTCAATAGGAAA
Organism: Tachina fera; assembly: GCA_905220375.1. Lineage (NCBI taxonomy): Eukaryota > Metazoa > Arthropoda > Insecta > Diptera > Tachinidae > Tachina > Tachina fera. Next base: position 51,974,922 of record LR999966.1, read on the forward strand.
ATTTTTCGGAAAATTTTTTACACACCAGTCCAAGAACGAAGTCTCTAGCTGTTCTGGGAGCTTGGGAAAACCGATTTCACGCAGGCAGACATCGCTTGTTCGTCTTCCCTATGCATAAGGATCCAGAATATATATACTTTATGTGTCGCTTATTAATATTGTAGAAATTACAAACGGAATGACAAACCTATATATACCCTTTTACCATTTTTTGGTAAAGGGTATACAAATTATAAAACATTTACATACGTACATAAATATTTAAAAACATGTGCGCAATATGTAAATAAGCTTGTGAATATGTATTTACTAGGATAATCAATTAATCGAATTTTTGCTTTAATCGGTTAATCTGAAGTATAGTTTCTTTCTAATTTTGGACACACGCTCATGGCTATTAATTTAAGTTAAGTTGTATTTCATTTTGCACTTTATTTGTTTTTATATTTAAGATTTTGTTGGGCTAAAGTTCTTATCGATTTGCAAGCCAAATTACATATGATTATTATTAATGAACAAATAAAACCGAAGTTAATTGTAAATATTGTGCGTAACAAACCAAAAAAGTTTCTCTTAAGTAGAACAACAATAAGCAAATCAGCTAACATGTGCATAATTAGTGGAGAAAAAATGACAATGGCAAGACTGTTGTAAATTTAGAGATGGTAAATTTGAGCTTTCATTACCTAAAAAGCTTTCAGCAAATTGTAATTATTATGGATAAAAGTAAACTAATATTTCTTTAAATTTTCTTATAATTTTGAAAAGAAAATCTAAAACTACAAAATATATTTAACACATCTAACTTGTTGTAACTTGTTATATCGACGCATTTTGCTCACTGTAATACCACTAAAACATACTTATAATCACTCAATTCTCTCGGTGGCCAGCTCTGAAAATTTACATGACTTGAGTGCGCTTGCTTAAAAAATCCTCCCTTGAACACCCCAGCAAAAAAAAAAACACATTACCAATAGAACTACTTGCCATGTAATGACTTACTTTTCTGATTACCAAATTTCATTACTCGCTTACAAATCACATTACCTAAAATTTTAAAAGTGATGTACAAGTTGCTAAGTGAGGAGAATGATTTTTTTTAGATTTAATAGATTACGGGAACAAGTTGCCAAATAAAAAAAGTAAGTACATCTCAAGAATCGATTATTTTAGCCGCACGCCTTGTTAAAATCATTAAGTTTGTAATCCAGTAGCTTCCACCAAATATGCTTAATGCCAGGAACACAACTGGGACGAACGACGAATTTTTCGGTGCGAACTTTCGTCATAAAAAATAAAACACATTTGTGCATATGAAAATGAACTCAACACCACCGTAGAACGAAATTAGTCGTGCGTGACGAATTCTGAGAGATTTCTTTCTAGTTTGTACGCCGACGACGATTCGTCGACGTGAACGAAATTCGTCGTTCGTCCCAATTGAGTTCGTCCCAATTGAGTATTTTAGTTCCATAACAATTTTGCAAAATTTAAATAATTTTATGAGCACTAACACAATTAAACATAGAACTCTTATTTGGGCGCCGTACAAACAACGCACATAGTATGAAAAAACATCTCAAACTTGTTTATATGATCTTTATTTTATTTTAAAAGAAACCTTTTCGAAAGTTGCGACATATTCTGAAATAGTTATTTTTACTATTCAATATGTTTTTAAGTTTTTATGTACCATAGTTTATTCTAGAAATTTTACAATAATAAAACATATTTAGGGCCATTATTACAAATCAAAGATTATTAAAAATAGGATTTTATAAGACATATGTAAAGTTTTTTGATATAACAAATTTAATTTAACTTACCAGGTGGGATAAACTTGCCTTTAAGTTATCTCTAGGTCAAAGTGAAATTGTAATAATGGAAAACTTTTTACATACATACATATGTACCTCAGATAAAATCAGATTTTTAAGTAACTTGAAGTTGTAATAACATCCCTTAAATTGAAATACATATACATACATATTTAGACATGTATATATGTAAGTTTGTAAGTCTGTTTCAAAAGCTGGTATTAATTTAAGTTTTTGATTGAATACTTTTTTTAAATCTGTAAATGCTTCACTTTGAAATCGACTCACACAGAAAAGAATGTTATGAGTTTTTGTTTTAATAAACATGTTTTTTAGTGTTGTGCTTATCAGCTCTTTTTAGTGACCGCTCTTTTCAGCTCAGCTCGCTTTACTGAAGTATTTCATTCAGTTCGCTCAGTAGCTCAGTTCATTTGTAGTGAAACATTTTTCATGCATAAAGAAAGAGCGAAAACCGAAACATAAAAAGTGACAGATTTATACAGAGTCTGTTCGTGTATGTGTCATACATTGCAAAACAAGGCAGATGAAGTATAGAAATTAGATAAAAGTAAAATAGTTTCATGAGTGGAATTTGTTAATAAATATACATATATACATATGTATGTACATACATACATATGTATACTTTTTTTATACATGTACTTGTACGACACAAAAAATTTGCTGAAAAAGCACAAGACTTGTACCTAACTCTTTCATTAGGTCGTTTTAGACACAAACCCACTAAAATTACATAGGTTTGTGTCTAAAACGAGCTGCTGAATAAGTCCACATGATATTTAAATGGGTTTGGTTATAGGTTTGTGTCTAAAACGAGCTACTGAAAGTGTTCGATACAAATGTAGAAACCGCTTAGTACTGAGCTGACAGCGCTCAGTGAATTGAACGGCTCACAGAGCTCAGTTAAGTGAATCGTTCAATTGAACTAGGTCGTTCATGAGCTACACAAGTCTAATGTTTTTGAAACTGCTTGTAGGACTTGTTATTTTCTTTATTTGCTTTGATGAATTTATTGTAAATTATTGTAATTAAGAAAAAAACTTTTGCATTCCAACAAATTTTTACGAACTTTGATATTTAGTTTTACGAGTTCTGTTGTAGGTCCTATTTTCGTAAAAAAGTTATTTGATTTTCGGAACTTGGTAATTGAATACAAAATGATGTTTTTCTGTGTAAGTTCTCAGTTAAAACTATTTATATAATAATAATTTCTATTTCTGATGTTTTTTGTACATTCGAAAATATAACATAAAATAAAATAAAAATTGTTTTGCAATTATTAAAATTGAGTTTCTTTAATTTTTCGCAATTGCTATCCTTAGAATAGGTGACTACTCTCTTAGGTATACATGTATGAACATATCGTCACCTTAAATGCAATCGGACGTAACTACACTTTTATATTTGGTACCGGAGAAACAAAACACCTTTTAAAATCAATAATAATGGATTCTTGTATGTTTTAACCATTAATTTCCATTTTACATACATATATTTAAGTTTTTATGTTAGTTACGTTTTTTTACAATAAAAAATAGATGCATTCGTAATTACTTCCGTTTCAATTTCTTTAATAAAGTCGTCATTTTGGATCGCAGAGGTCTAAATATTTCCGTCAACATGTAGTTTGATCAAATCTACCATAATCAATCAAAAACTCGATTTTACGTCCGTTTGCATTTAAAGTGACGATATACATATGTATGTATATTAAGAATAAAGCATTCATTTATTTTAAATACGATTTTTTGAAGAAATTTGCTACAGGTAAATTTTTTGAAGAGTTTTTTTAAAGGTACTGTTCGGAAGTATTTTTTCTAAGTTATTCAAAAGTAGTATATAACAATGATACAGAATATTCCTTTCGAAAGTGATTCAAATTCACTAAATTGAAATTAGGAACAGGAAATAAGATGTTTCCATCAGATTTGGTTATTAACAAAAGTATTTACATATAAAAACAAGTTTAAAATGATGCATCGAGGTATGAAGCGGAATTTTGTTTAGTATTATAATAGTTAGAATAAAATATTCAAAGCTTTATTGAGATATCTTACAAATAACTTTGAAGCTGAACAGTGGCGATAGGGACAAGGTATCTCCTAAGTCATATTACACCGGTTAATAAGATCGTTCGCAAGTTTTCGAATAGTTTTTCAGAAATTTTTATTATTACGGCAAACAATCTTAGAAATGAGTTGATAGTTTCAACAATGATACTTCTTAGTACGAAAATCAATTCTATATGTGTACCTTACACAGAAAAAAGTAAAAACAAGATTCAATTAAAAAAAAACAAAGAATCAGTTAAAAAATTAATTAGTTTTCAACCAATCACGGAAATTGTAGTATTAACTCATCCATTTTAATTGAAATTTTTTTTGGTTTTTTTAATGAATTAATTATTACATTAACTAAAAATTTAATTGATGGTTTTGTAAAGATTCAATTAAAATTTAATTGAAATATTTTTGAAGATTCGATTAAAAAATTAATTGAAATACTTTTTAGGATTCAAATAACTTATTAATATTTTTTAAAGATTCAGTTAAAATATTAATTGAAATATAAAAAATCTAAGAGTATAAAAATATAAAAAATTGTAAAAATATAAAAAATGTTATGTACATACATATGAATGTATGTATATATCTCCATATAAAAAATTTACAAAAATGGAAACATTTGTGTATTGTACCAAAAACCTAACTGATGCATCGCATGGCTTTTGAAGTTTGAATGGAGGAAAAAAGTACAATGGCCGTATCCGCTCTTGCGTAAGTGTAAATGCAGAATATTTTATGATTGGATTTTAAAGAAAGGCTTCGATGATTTCCATATCTACTTACGCAAAACGTTTTGCATCGAACCCCTAATACCGCCAATGTACTAACCTTACCATCCACATTTGGTCTATAAGCTTGCATTTTTTTTATCATAATTGTCTTGTTATTTCTCAACAAAAGGGAACAAAATGAATTTCTGTTTTTTTTTATTTTCATATTTAATTTTTTATTGAACTTATGTCAAAATTACTAAGAATCAAAAAAAAAAAAATTAAGCTGAGTAGTTTTTTCACCCATATAAAATATCAAAACCAATTAAAAGATTAATTGAGTATTTTAATTGAAAATATTTTTTCAAAACAATGTGTCATACTATAAAAAACAAGTCGATTTTCATACATTAAAACAAAAGTTACATTATTTACATACAATTAACATGTAAAAATTGTTACCCATTTCAGAGTATTCTGAGTTAAGCTCTGTTGATAGCACTTCTTTGTTAGAGCAGCAAAGTCAATTAAAATAAACTTATATTCAATTAAAATTTTAATCAAAAGTACTATTTTTTCTAAGCAATCACTTAATTAAAAAAAATTCAACAATAATTTTTTCTGTGTATGTAGGCCTGAGCACTTTTTCCTTTTTCTCATTACTTTTTTATTAAGAAAAATTTAATATTGTTTTATTTATACATTCCTCAGAATGCCATTAAAACTGATGAATATGGTTTACATAGTGTTCAAAAACCTTATAAAAAATTTTAAAATCACTCAAATTGGAATTAACCAAAAACTTTCACTTTATTTTCTTAAAAATACATTTTTCTTTTTGAAAATTTTAATACTGGTTCTCAGCACGGCAAAAATATTTTCTCCTCTAAGACGTAACCAAAACCGGCTTCGCGAGCAAAAATTTTCTTCGTAGTGTAACCAAAACCGGCTTCGCGAAACTATGATAGGTTCCATAGCCCGCCTTGGGTCGAGAGCAAAACTTTCTTCCTTATTGTGCCTCCCGATACACCGCCGCTTAAGATATATCACCACTGTTGTTTAAACTAATTGTTTGCTTTTATTTCAGTTTTATCTCACGTACACATTTGGAGATTCACTAAGCTGAATTCAAAGGCCGGATTACACACAACTTCTTCTACATAAATACAATGAAGTTTAACTAAAAATTGCCTCTATTTAAAATCTACAAAACAATATTTCTTTAATTAGTTTCTAAATTATCATAAAAAAGTTTCATTTGTGCTTTTGATTTGTTTATTACTAAGCTCAGCTGTTGATGGCACGATAAACATACCTATGCCGACAATAAAATTTAGTACTGACGCCGGAAATGATTGTATTATCCGAGAAAAAAATGGGATTCAAGATGTTTAGTGTGGCATCACAAATAAACGAAAGTGTACTTTTAAACTTAATATTTTTTATACATACAGTGAGTTTATAGCTCTCTAAGTAAGTAATTATGAGTTATATAACAAGGTAATATCATTTTCAAAAATAAAAAAAAAATCTGAGAAAAGGACCTTAAAGTAAGGGTACCCCAAAGTATCCACTATATTTGTACTTAGTATAGAGTCAGCCCCCAAAGCATGCAAAAGCCGTCAAACTATGTAACTTGTAAACAAAAAGCCGCCTTACTATCCTCTATGCATATATATATATATATATATATATATATATATATATATATACATATATAGCAAGGCAACAGGCTACACGTTGTTGTCCGTGCTGCATTTGTCCGTTGTAGTCAAATTAAACTAATTTCTATTTTTTATGGCTACAAACCAAAATATGTTAAACAAATTATTGCCAAGAAATATTTTTTATTGAAAAATAAAAAAGAAGTTTACAAAATTTTAATGTTAATTGCAAAAGTAATTATATTTTTGCGAAGTCAAAAAGCGACAATTCGCAAAAAATTTCAAATTTTAAAAAAAGTCCTAATATTGATTAAGATTCGATAAAACTGTGAGGAATGCAAAAAATTCTCGAAAATTTAAATAATTCGCAAAAAGTTTCTAACAGCGGGGTGATGACAAAGTTAAAAAATGTTTTAAGATCTTCAAATCTGTTAGGAAGCTAAAAGACACGCAAAAAGACGGTTTATTGCGAACTTTGCAAAAAAATCGCGAGAAATTGCAAAATTTAAAAAAAAGCCATATTTGATTAAAAATTCGCTAAAACTTTAAGGAATGCAAAAAATTCGGCTAAAATCGCGGAAATACCAAAATTTGCAAAAACATATTAACAGCGGGATGATTGTTTAAAAATTTGGAGGCTGAAAGTATGCAAAAAGTCGAATTTATCGCGAAGTTAGCAAAAAAAATCGCGAGAAGTTGCAAAATTTTAAACAAGCCATACTATTGGTGAAAAATCACAAAAACTGCAATTAAAGCAACATCGCAAAATCGGAAGCAATCGCTAAAGTTGATTAGAAATCGCGAAAGCCATTAAAAATATAAGAAGTTGGAAAGAAAAGCGAAAAACCCGAAAAAATCGCAAATTAGCGAAAAATTGCTACACGCGTTGAAGAAATTACTAAACATAAAAATAGTAAATATCGCAAAAAAAATATAAAGAAATATTTTATATTTTTGATTAAATTATTTTATTTTTATAATTGTGAAATATCTATTTGAAAGCGGCACCAATGAAACATATATTTATGGTGCTGCTGCCGTCTTCAAAATGATTCAGTAGCTGGCTACCAGGCAACTTTTGTTGCCTGCGGCACTTGTAGTCGTGTAGCCATGTATCCTGCTATGGTCTATGTGTTTAAAGCATTATTGATTTCATTAGGTTGCCTTATTGATTTTTTAAAAAAGGGTTTCCTTATTGATATCATTAGGTTGCCTTATTAATTTTTCCAATAAGGTATTCCTTATTGTTTTCATCAGGTTCCTACATGATTGTGTAAAGCATCTTATTAATTTTTTTAATAAGGAAATCATCTTGATTTATATTTATATATATTTATATATGATTATAAATAAACATAGAGACAATTTTTTTCATGATCTTTTCCGTTCTTGTATAAACATATATGTACAATAATTTCAGTGCGGATTCAGGCTGCTTTTTAGCATATTGGATAGAGTTCTTGTCTATCAGTCAGAAGGTTGCTGGTTCAATACTTGTCTCGTCCCAAGTGATAAATATGTATGTATTGTGAGTTAGGTAATTAAGAATATAATATATGTATGTATGTATGTAAGTATAAATAAATAACATCTAAATATACCTACTACATACATAGATACATATGCCGTACAGAATTTAAATGAAAGTACATAAGTACAATTTTTTTATATTTTATTAGGTTGCCTAATAAAATCAAGAAGAAAACCTTTTTGAAAAAATCAATAAAGCTATGTACAGACGATTGTCAGATTTTACAATATTGTCAGATCTGGCAATGTGCTGACAATGTACTAGCAATCGAAAATTGCTAGTACAATATTGCTTGTCAGTTCACACTGTTGTAAGAAAATCTTACAATTTATTGCCAGACGATTGTATGGCAATGAATTCATCTGACAAAATCGTCAGTCGAAAAATTGTCAGTTCACACGGTTGTCATATGCACAAATTGTCAGATCTGTTATTATGCGTTGCCAGACTCAAAGCATTTGTTAGAAATTGTTAAATATCAATCGTTTGTGTTTGTGTTAAATATAAAAAGTGAAAGTACAAATTATTATGGACCACAAGGAAGCAATTGCAATGATTTTGTGTGCATATATTTTATTATAAATTTTTTCTTTGAAATCAAGCCTGTGCAGTGTTGCCCATAAAAATAATTCTCTTACAATGACGCTATTGTCAGATGCATAAACTTCGCACATCTGACAATATTAAAATGTCTGACAAATATCTGGCAATAATTTTACAATGTGTTCACACGATTGTAAGATGTCTGACAATTTGTTGTCAGCTGCTAATCGTTCAATGGACTGACAATGCCTTTTCTGGCAACGAAGTCTGACAAAATTTGTCAGTTCACACGGTTGTAAGAAATTTTGAGCACATTTTACTGGCAATATTGTAGGATCTGACAACCGTCTGTACAAAGCTTAAGATAACCTAATAAAAACTACAAGATTTCTTCTTGATTTTTTCAAAAAGGTTTTCTCTATGGAATTAATAAGATTTCCTTATTGAAATTTTATGAGGTATTTATTAAGCACTATTTTCTCTGTGAGTAATTTTAGGGCTTGTTTGCAATAAAAGTTGCTGTTCAAAATTCTTTTTTTTTATGGCATTTTCGAAAAATTTGCGACAGTGACGAAAATTCGCAAAAAAAGATATAAAGTGTGACACTTATTAAAAATCGGTATTAATAAGTATCACATTCCTTATAATTTTAAAGTTTTTTTAAAATAAATTTTAAGAATTTTTTCAATTATAAAATTATCCGAAAATTTTCGCAATTTTTTGCAAATTAGTTTTTTTTATAAATATAATGTACATATTTTGTTCGGTTACAGTTTTTGCGCTTTTGGAAATTTTGTAAAGGTATTCATTCGTATACTTGTTTGCAAGTTTTGGCGATTAATATGCTGTAAGCCTCTTCTCGAGTTATTTATTCTGTCTGCATAATCAGCCTTAGGTTTTTCATTATATTAATTCCTTGCGATTTGTGGAATATATAACGTTTATAGCAGAAGTTTGCTAAATACAGCCGCCGGGTATTGAAACATTATTGCAAATTTTGTCGATAAAGCAAAGTAACAAGCAAAATAATTAGTTATGACAGTAACAAATACATAGGATGACGAATTGTATTATGTACTATAGTACACCTTTTATAAGAAAATAGAAATAAAATTTACTTAATTTAAGATGTTACGAGATTATGACTTTATGACACTTAAGACTATCGCTTGGGTATAACCCAATTGTTTTTATTGAACTGTTTGATAAACAAATATTGAAATTCGAATTATAAATTCATGTTACATGTACATATGTGTATTTTTGAAATTTGGAGTATTTTGACAACATTTTCAAGTAAATAGTTTCGATACATCGAAATATTAATGTTTTAAAAAAATATATAATAATACTGTTCAAAAATATTGATACGATATATTTTGATATTTTTCCTATTTGTCCATCTCTGCACTGAAATAAAAACCCTTCGTAACGGGAAGCCAACCATTACGTTGAACCCATTTCATTAATACAATGCAAAATTTCATTAATAAAACTAAAAATTACATCATATTGATGCAAATTTCATTCATTTCATTAACCTTTCTAATACTTAATATTTTACATTTCTAAGTATCATTAATGTGACGAAATAATTTTCATTTGAGTAATTAAATTAAATTAAATAAAATTTTTTTATGAAGAATTCATACAAAAAGTATTTTAAATCGATTAGGTGATATAAGAGAAAATCAAAGTATCACACCACAATTGTATTTAATATATAGTTGTGGAAATTGTAGTTTCGTTGCACCTTTAATGAAATATTTTCGTAACTACTCGTATAATGGAGACAACTTTTTATTGTTGGCTAGTAGGCAGTTTAATAGCCTTTTAGTCGGATAGTGGTAGCTTCGAATCCTTTTAGATAAGTGCAAGTAGATTTTTTAACTATAACTTTTTAAATAAATTCCATGTTAAATGATCTATTAAATAATAAAATTATATTCATGATGGTTTATATTTAGTGTGTATCTAAAGATTATTTAAGGTTAAGTACCATGCGATGAGTTCTGAGCTCAAATCTTAGGCGGAGAAGCCAATTGTAACATACAAACATTTTTCTGGTGCATGTGCCGAAATCCCCGAATATGTCTAGAGAAGATGTGATATCTTCTAACTGGCTGGACCGATTTTCTTCAAACAAAGTAAATCAAAATCGGTTCAGCCGTTTGGCCTGTACCTGGACATTTTTACAGACACACACTACAAACTTATAACACCCCTTTTTTAGTCGAGGGTTAATAAAATACAATGACTAAATTAAATTAATGAATCAGAGTCATTAAAACAATAAATTATGTTGTTGATATGTTAATAAAATAATTCGTTAAAAAATGTAAAACTAATGTTACTTCATTGTATAAACTAGAAACGTTCATTGCAATGACTACATTTTGCATTTAAAATATGAAAATGTACGCTGCGTAGTAAAAACATGTGACATATGACATATGACAGTTTGGGAATGAAGCGCTGCATTGGTTTAAAAATAATGACAAAATCATAAATATAGTGTAAAAAATCATTGCATTTACGAAGGTTTTTCTCTGGGTGTAGCGTCCTGTCCGTGTGTTTTTCCGAAAGTCTTAATTTTTTGCAAAGTGTAATTTAATAAACAGAACATAAATGTTTTTTTAACGATTTTTTTTGTTTAAGCAAAATGTTAAAATTTTATTTATATTTTTTTTGTGAAAAATAAAAATTGAAATGAAATAAAATGAAATTAAAATTTTTAATTGCTATTTCAATTGGTTGTCGTTAAAATGAAAGGGTAATATGCTATTAAACCTTTAATTTGTTATCAATTTGAACTCAATTAGAAAAGAGTTGGTTAATACTTTGATTTTCATGCAGTTGAAAAACATTCTGCATTTATTTTTTAATATTAAATAAAATAACGAACTGATCCACCATGTCGACAAGAAACTCTCTATCGCTTAAGGCCGGATCACAATGAATCCGTCATACGTTCCACTTGGCCTTTTTCCAGCTAAGTTGAAATACATGGTTTCTATGAGGTCTGTACGTGGCCGTCAACGCAGAGTACAAACATTTTTCAACTCTTAACTTTTTGCGTACGTTGAGTTGGTTTGACAGATATTGGTTGGTTTTTTTGGTATTTTTTTTGATATGTGTTTGTGTTTTTTGGCAGCAAAAATAAAATTAAACAAATGAAATAAATAAAAAAGTTAAATTTAATAAATAAAATGGAATTTCAACCTACAAATGCGCCCGTCAATAAAGTACTCATTGTGCCAACCTTCTCCGTCGTTGTGTTAACGTCAGTTTAAGAAGGCGAAGTTTAACGTACGACGGATTCATTGTGCGGCGGCCTTTGCTTACTTATTTTCTTATTTAATTGTTGTTTTCAATACAAGGTGGCGATCAAAATTTTTGGTCGACATCTTGGCCCGGCAAAATTTTTAAAATTTTCTCTGACAGAGAAAATAAAACCCAAACTTTATCTTTCAGTTCTGATTTAAAGAATATCGGGAAAATTTTAATATTTATATTTTATATTCAGATCGCAAAATATCAGTAAAATTTCAAAATGTATATCTGGCCGAAGAAATATGTATATTTATAATAAATTTAAACTCTAATTGTTATTGCAAGAATACTTCGAATTCGGGTTACTGAAAGCGATACAAATTCCCGCACTGACTTTAAGCGCAGCTAGTCTTGTTCACTTCGCTTTAGCGAAAAATCGCTTTTCAGTAAATATCGTATTACTGAAAACCAAAAGCAAGCCCACAACTACGTTTTGTATGAAACTTACTTCGCTTTAGTGAAAAAATAAACAATGACAACTTTATTCATTAGAAATCGATTGCATAAATTAAGGCTGAAAGAATTGTGCATGTTTTGTCCTTTAAAAAATTAAATGGCAAAATGTATGTGTCCTTTTCGCTCTTACGTACTTTATTCTATTTTTCTATTATATTGTCAATACAAGTTGCTAGACATTTTCCAGGAATTCGTGAAAAACTTCAACAACAAAATGCGCCGATATGCATGTGTGTGGTATGTATTAAGTTTATTTTAAGCAGCACGTTTAACTGAAACAAATTTCACTAATCCGAACTATGTTTTAGAGAAAAAATCGGATAGCTGAAAAAAGAGCTTTTGTTATTTCCAGTAAAGCGGAGTCGACTGAAGTCACCAAAATATCGATTTCTTATTTTTTTTCGAAAAGGTATAAAAGCTGCAAACACAGATTAAAATACAACAAGTCTTACAAAATCAATCTAATTGTGTAAGGAAAATACCAAATTTTTAACTAATTAAACAGTTCATCGGATAGAAAATAATCGATTATCCGAGTAGCCGATGATCTATACACTATCTTGAATATTTTACAAAAGAAATACAGAGCTAGTTTAACAAATTTTATTATGCTAATAAAACTGTTATATATTGACTTACCAGACCTGTATCAACAAAAAATATTGTTGTTGTATAGAGAGCTTTACATTTTCTCTAGCATACTCTTTTCTCTTACCATTTAACACTGTTATAAAAAACAGACAAATACACAAAAACAAATTTAATACGCATCTACAGGTTAAAAACTTTAAAAAATATACAATGTAACAAATCTTTGATAGAATTACACCAATTATAAGAGGTATAGTGAACCAAAAAAAACTGTTGTAAAGCAAACGCTCCGCTTTTCTAATTAAAGTACTAGTAACTCTTGCTACGTTTATAGGTGTTTATTTATAAAAACAATAAATAGATAAATATTGCACAAGAAACATTAAATGAAGCAAATATGTAGTAACAATTAAAACACAAAAAATTATTTGATATTTTGTACATTTTTGCACTATATTTTTGTCATCATAAGGAAGTTTTGTATAAAAGTGCTACCAACTTTTTGTAATTTTGCTATGCCGGCTAAACAGTCAGTTAATTTATTTGCAAATAGTAATGGTTAATTCTCACAAAAACATAAATGCGAAAAAAGGCCAAGTTCCTTTCCAAAATTTCGGCCATCAAAAGTAGTGAGATACAAATTTTGACCAAGTTCGTGCTTGGTACAATACCTATCACTGCAATAGGTATGCATTATCTAAATTTGTAATCGTAAGGGTGTTATATAATTTCTAGATAAACATTTTTCTCGATATGAAGAAACGAACAAATATACATTATTTTCTCCTTCCTTAGAAGAGTAAAAATATTGCCAAGCTAGCACATTAAAGTGCGTGTCCATGCCCCTAATTGAAACTTCCAGGATTTAAAATCTTTCTTGGTGATCTCTAATTTAGATTTATTTATGTATTGAATTTAAGCTCTCTAGTGAAAATTCTAGCTTGAAATGTTATGGCCGTTACCCCAATTCTCCGTCACTTTTTTAAACTCAAGATTTTGTTATGAGCAGCGCTCAATTATCATCGTACCCTTTTTAAGATGATTGCTTTTAGTTAAAGCTTCAGTTAAAACCTTCCGTAAAAAATTATCGTGGCCTCTGCCACTCCTGGTGAAAATATTTGAGTTTTTAGATTTTTCTATTTGGTTTCTCATCTTGACCTACTTGCGTATTAAACTTCAGCTCTCTAACGAAAATTTTATTATTTAATTCTTATGAGCGTATTCCCGCCCACTTGTTTTAAATAAATTTTTTGCCATTTCATTAGAAACAGATATTAATATTTAAATAAATAGTATATTTAAATCTGCTGATCCGAAGTACATGAACTAGGAGGTTTAAATTGTATGGGCGTGTTAACTTCCACTTTTTTCAACGAAATTTTATATTTGCATTATTCCAACATTATTGCCAAATTTCAATAAAATCGCTTGAGATAAACATTTTAAATTTGCTATTTTAATTGTGTGCTTTATTGGAATAGCTCCGCCCTCCTGGTTAAAATCTCCGGATTTTCAGATTTTTCTAGTTACTTGCTAATCTAGACCTACTTGTTTATTAAATTTCATCTAATTAGCGTATATTTTATTTATTTTGTTCTTATGGGCGTGATAACGCCAACTTTTTCAATCTCAATACCTGCTGTAGCCATTAGTTATCTTTCCTGTCGAGTTTCGCTGAAAACGGATAGTAATAAATATATAAATATGTAGTATATTCAAATATGCTGACCCGAAGTAAATGAAATAGGATGCTTAAATTGTATGGGCGTGTTAACACCCACCTTTTCAACGAAAATTTATAGGATTGTACTATTGCAACATGTGTGCCAAATTTCAATAAAATAGCTTGAGTTAAACGCCTTATATTTTAATTATTAACTTTATGGGCGTAACCCCACACCCTTGGTTAAAATTTTCGAGTTTTTAGATTTTTTAGGTGAGTACTCACTTAGTTCTACTTGTGTACCAAGTTTCAGCTCACTAGCGCAAATTTTAATTTTTATGGACGTAACCCCGCCCCCCTGTTTAAAATTTTTAGGTTTTCAGATTTTTCTAGTTCATTGCTCACCTAGATCTACTCGTGTAACAAATTTCAACTTTCCAGCTATAGCGGAAGTGCTCCATCAATTTGATGAGTGTGTCAGTGGTCAGTGAGTATGTCTTAAAATATGCACTTCTTGCACCTCCATATCTCCGGAACCTTTCATTGTAAGACTTTTAAACTAATCATGTGAGGTCACATGATTTTATTCTAATTATGCTTTAAATTTTATAATTTTACGATTGCGTGGAACAAAGTGATGAGGGGGGTAGAAACAGCTCGAATGGCTTCCTGTAAATATACACTATACAATATGCACTGGCCGGAACTTGGCCTGGCGCACTGCCGTGCGCCTAGATTTTCTCACATCTCAGATTGTCGCACATTAGGATGGTAGGAACTGAGATCTGGTGGGTCAATACTAGAACGGTATACATGAGATCAATAACTGTTGAAGCAAAACATTGGTCTCCTCTGTCTATTTCAGTTTCCAACATAGATCAACACAGTACAAAATTGGTACAACAGTGGTCGCCAAACTTTTTTCTCTGAGACCTACACTTTTCACATACAACAAACATACATCCCACTAATAAGATTTTTATACCCTTTACCAAAAAATGGTAAAAGGGTATATATAGGTTTGTCATTCCGTCTGTAATTTCTACAATATTAATAAGCGACACATAAAGTATATATATTCTGGATCCTTATGCATAGGAAAGACAAACAAGCGATGTCCGTCTGTCTGTGCTTGAAATCGGTTTTTCCAAGCTCCCAGAACAGCTAGAGACTTCGTTCTTGGACTGGTGTGTCAGAAATTTTCCAAAAAAGTTTGCTATTGATAATCAGCAAAATCGGGCAGACGGTTTCAGAGCTGGAAGACTCAAACTCTATTTTCCCATAGAAAATAACTACCGAAAACAAGTTTTTATTACTTTTTTATTAAATTAACTTATTTTATACTTCGGTATGAATAAAGTTGGTATATATAATTAAAAAAAATTTTAAAAATTTAACAAAATAAAAAAACGTTTCCAGGGTTGGAAAACTTTAACTTTTTTCATAATAATTAAACATATTTCATGTTTTAGGAAGAAGGCTATTTTCTCAGGAACGGTAAAAGCTACGGGTCTGAAATTTGGACAGTGTATGTAGAACTTTGGTCGCTACAACAAAAAATATATAAAAGCTAAAAATTAAAGGGTGTTCCAAAATGAGTGACGAAAACTTTTAAAATCCCATGTAATATACATGCAATTGTATTATGTATGTACATATGTGTATTGACACTTGAAATTTGTAAAATTAGTGTATTTTTATATAGGCTACAACATTTAACACTAAAATTTAAAAAATTTTAATTAAATTGTGGTCCATCAGTTAATGAAATTTTGACTATGTAATTTTGACAAATTGCTATATCTTGGAAACCGTAAGAGTTAAACTCTTGAAATTTTCAAAAACTGTCAAACTAAAAAATCCAAAAATTATAAAATCGCCAAAATTTTTAAAAAATCGCCAAAACAAAAAATTCGCCAAAATGAAAAAAAACGCTAAAATTAAAAAAAAGCGCAAAAAATTTAAAAAATTGCCAAAACGAGAAAAACGTGTCAAAATTCAAAAAAAAATTCCCACAATGACAAAAAACGCCAAAAACCGCAAAAATAGCAACAACAAAAATGCTTATATGAACAAAAATCGCCAAAAATTAAAAAAAATCGCCTAAATGAAAAAAAATCACCGAATTCAAAAAAAATTGCCAAAACGAAAAAAAATCGCCAAAAATTAAAAAAATCGCTTAAATGAAAAAAAAATCGGCAAAATCAAAATAATCGCGAAAACGAAAGAAAATTTACAAAATTAAAAAAACGCTAAGAAAAAGTGTCAAAACTAAAAAATTGCCATAAAGAAATTAAAACGCCAAAAACCGAAAAAATCGCCAAAATTAAAAAAAAACGCCAAAAATCGCCAAAAGGAGAAAAAAAGTGTGAAAACTGAAAACATGGCCACAAATACATAAAAAAAATTAAATAAATAAAAAATAAAAAATCGCCTAAATAAAATAAAAATCGTTAAAATCAAAAAAAATCGCCAGAACAAAAAAAATCGCCAAAACTAAAGCAAACGCAAAAAACCGAAAAAAACGCCATAACCAAAAAAAATTTGCTTATATGAAAAAAATTGCCAAAACTAGAAAAAATCAGCAAAATAAAATCAATCGCCAAAATTTAAAATGCATCAAACTAAAAACATAATGCCAAAAACCTAAAAATTGCACTAGAGAAAAAAGTATGAATTTTTCACAAAATTAATATGTACCTACATATCTCTGTGCTTATGTATGTATCTCTATACTACATAAACGCACTTTGGTAAAGGGTATATAAGATACGGCACAGCCGAATATAGCACTCTTACTTGTTAATAACTACATACGTCAACTTCTAAGGAATTTTTTAATACAAACTTGCGAAATATTTTTAATTAATTACGAATTATAAATAAAAATATAAATAATATGTTTCCAGTACAAAAATTACTGCTTAAGAACGAATCCAAACTAGAGACGTGACTAAAAAATCCAAAAATTATGTTTGGAGCAAAAATACAAACATATGTATGTACATATGTATATCTGAAATTAACTGAAATAAATTACACATTATTCGAAAATTTCTAAATCCGTTTCTAAATTTAAACTCGGTTGATATTCAACTTAGTTGGATGTTGATAAGCGCCTACGGTTACGAAAAACCATTTTTTTTACCCGTCTCCCATGATTTTTGGGCTGTTTGGAAAATTTAAAATATGGATTTTTGTTAACTATATTCGACAATACATACCAGAAAAATAATAACACTTCCAGGTATTTCGATTTCATAAATTTTTGTCACACAGTGTGAGTGAAGCAATTAAATAATTTTTTTTAATATTAATTCTGGTATGTAAATATTTATTCATTCAATAATTAAATCAATGTACAGTGGTTTAGTAGTAGGACAAAGTGGTAAACTGACGATGTTCGATTTTTTCACCGTTATTTCGCTCTAATGCTCACTATTTGTGGCACTAGTAAAACATGCAAAAAGATTTGCAATCAGTTGTTTTTTACATTTACTTTTGTGCATCAGAAGTAAACAAATCAAAACAAATTTCGTTATCTTTTTCAGCAGTGCTAATAAACTTACAGCCTTATTTATAAAACTTATTAAAACTTTATAAAGGCTTTTTAAGAAAAATTTTTATGGAAATTTTTTCTAAAAAACCTTTTTAATGCCTTAATAAGTTTTATAAACAAGAATGTTAATTTCTAATGCGTGTTTTTCAAAGAAAAAACATTTTTGACTTATTGTTTTACAATGGATATTTAAGTTGAAGGTGTTTACCGTTATTATTATGTATTTAATAATTTTTTAAGCAAAACGTATTGTTACGTTTAAATTTTATTAAACGTGTGAGTTCTTTTGATTGCTCAAAAATAAAAATAAATAACAACACGATTTTTCTTATTTGCAACTGAACTTGCTTTTATTTCTTGACTAACAAATTACAACTTGTCTTTTCTTATTTACTTCTGAACGTTATTATCCACGACACGATGTCTGTTACTTTCAACGATGTTCACTCCACTAAATTCCAATTAATACTGACTGACTCCTCACATACGGCAGCTCTTTTTATACTACCAAAATGGATCTAGAATATTCGCAAATAAATGGCGTAGCAACATGCATACATGTATGTACTTAGTAAAGACCAAGTGGAAGAAACTATTTCCGCTCAAACCATATGGCTGTTTATGCGTGTTTGTTTATTGGTAGCCAGATGTTCAAACAGTCTTCTTGCATAATCGGGAAAATTCATGTCGCCGTTTCTAGATGTTTGTAGGTGATTCGATTGGCCGTTAGTTTTTGAATTTTCAAAGTAACCACTAGTATGTTGGTAATGCAGTGTGCTATTTTTAGTACAGAGTGGTTACCATAAGTCCTCGCACTTTTATTTGTATACGTGTATGTCTGTGGCTTTGTACACAATTGTTGTTGCTATAGTGCTTGCACGTGAATATGTGTGTACGTTTAGTGCTTTAGTTAAATACTTCTAGATAGTGCTTTGCATTAACCCTGTAGGAATCTTTTTACGCAACAGTATTTTACGGAAAGCGGTTTCACGACAAATCAATTTTCACGTATATTTTTACGAAGTTTTTTTCCACTTAAGGTATTAACTATGTTGCCGCCTTATGACGCTTTCACGTTACGTTATGTTACTCTATATATGTACTTTTAATATAAAAAGAATTTATCAGAGGGTATTCGTCTCTACGACTAGATTCGTACCACATATATATTTTTCACACATTTTTTACCGTTTGTTGCACAGTTCATGTTTACGATGACCCGCGCTGAACTATTTGTTGAGTAATTTGAGCCAATTTAACACCTCTTGTGTTAAATTTAGTACAAACGAATTATTATCAGTTATAATTGAGGCAAAATTAACAAAACATCAGTATTTAATACGAAAGGAGTTTATCAATTCACAATTACCAAATGCATTGCTATATTATCATAAAGTATTGGAGGGCAAGAACCAGTGCTATCCACCAACCAGAAGAACATATCACGGAATCATCTGCCGAAATAGAGTTACAATCTTTGCTAGATCATACAACTTCCCGTATAGTAGAAAATCAAAATGATGTCCTCAGTAATGCTGACATAAGTATTATCTTATTTTACCCTAATTGGACCATAAATAACGTAAACATAAATATTCATATTAATTTTGATGACTTTAGCTGAGTAAACTACGTATGACCGCCTTCCTTAGAAACTTGAACCACTGTGCAATGGAGCAATTACATTTAATTTATGAATCAATTTCTTTCAAATAATAGTTTCATTCTATTTATGACATGGCCGCCAAAAATGAAATTCGTAAACACAATATTATTATTCTTCATTGACCCAATGAAGGGATTCATTAGCTGACTTTCAATGATATGTTTCATTGATAAAATGAAGATTTGTATTGCATGAATGAAAGATTTCCTTTCAGTGATATGGTACAAATGATCTAAACCATCGTCGGGCGTTTCTTTGTACAATTGTGAACATTAACACGTATTCTTATTCTCTTTCATTTAGTCGTCGATTAAACAGCGACGATTGCATATATGCAAAATAACTTTTATTATAAATAACGAATTTGGTAACATGCAATGCCTTTTATATTATCAGACTTAAGAAAAAATCTAATATATCATTAAACGACATTTTGATGCTTTTCATATCGATAAGAAAAGAGAAACATTTTAAATAAAAATACAAATATTTATTTCGAAAAAATAAAAAAGTAGTTGCTACCAGTGGACGATACCAAAATAAAGTTTGAGAAAGCTTTTTACAATTGAATGTTTGCTTAAGGTGCCTATACACTACATGTTTTTTACATTGCTCCTGTCAAATTTGAGATAATTCGGTAAAAACATGTAGTTGGTGATCTCAAAAACTTTGCTTCTGTAAAATACACAAGCAAAAACATAAGAAAAATTTTCAATTAGGGCATGTTCTATTTTCTTATGTTCACACTTGTGCTTTCAAATGTCTATGTCATGTGAAAACATTTATCGACGGTTGAATGTCTCCGATATCATTAGCCGTCCGTTTAAAGTATTTGCATTAGTGATGAATTAATTATTTTTTATCTCATTTTAAAATTTTAATAACAATGATATAAAGTCTATAACAAGTATTGATACAAGCTACATATTTTGCAGATTAAAAAGAAAAAAACTTAAATAAATATTTGTGACGCTTTCACTTCAGTGACGCCGGCACTTCAGCAACGCTACCAAAGAAATTTCCAGCGGCTTTAATACTGAACATATCAGCTGTTGTAAGCAATCATGGCCGATGTCACGTGTAATTGTACATACAAGTTGGTGACCAAAAATTAAAAACCCTATGTAAATTAATCAAGTTTGATAGACACAAAAAAAACATGTGAATTGTAAACTTGAAAAAACACAAGCAAAAACATGTAGTGTATTGGTACCTTTAGAAAATTTTTGATTTTCAATTAATATTTTAACTGAGTGGCTTATGTTTGGTGGGTAGCTCGCAACCTCAATACATTGACAGGTCACCAACACATTCACAGTGCCCACCAATGATATAAACTCCCTTTTGTCAAGCGTACATTTTATGCCGCTCTTTTCCGTATGCATGTTACGCATTTTTTATTTAGTTATAAATTTGTAACTTTATACCATACAGAATAACAAAGGCAAATAATGCAGACTTATTGATTACAGTAAGTGATCAAGTAATTATGATAACATCAGACTTTAACATTAATACTAATTTATAAAGTAAACTATAATTATGATAAACAATTACTTTTATGCAAAATTACTTATTTATATAATAAAAACTTAATACATACATACATATTATTACTTAAGGTATTAAAGTGTAGCTAGTTCCCCGTCATGGAAACTAGACTGGTGCGTCTGGAGGAACTGATAGCAACCTTTGGATTTTTTGCTATTAGAAAGCCCAGAAGGCCGGCAAAAATTAAGGAAATACCCGATGACAAAAAAACTGACTCACAGTGATTTGTTATAAGAGCACCTACAACATTGGCACCCACCACACTTCCCAAACGACCCATCATAAGAGAAATACAAACAGCCATGGCCCTGAAAAGTTCAAAGGTTGATATTATGTATATTATACTGTTAATACCACATATAAATAAATTTAGAGCAAACCTTAAATGGGTGGGATAGAGGTCCACTGTAGCAGCACTTAGAACATTAATGACCAAACCACATAGCAAAAGAATTACATACAAATAAATAGCCAGCATGGGTATATCAACGTATATAATAGCTCCACCACAAATACCACAGATGGCCAAACAAACAACTTAATAAGAGATATATGTAGATAGATATGTACATATGTATGTATAAAAAAAACGTACTTTTTATTTGCTATTTATTGCTACTTACAAAGAATGACCTTTTTGCTTATTTTATTGATTATAGTACCAATTAAAGCAAAGCCGACTGCATATAAGACTTCTAACACCAACGAATGCTTGTAGGTACCTATTTCCAATTTCTCATTACATTCATGAGCATCATGTTCGGCTGTTTCCAATTTAAGCATCACCTGTTGCTTGCTATATACAACGTCACATATGTACGTTTTATTACCCGGGTTTTCAGACATAAATTCTGCTAGACTGTTTAGCATGTACGGAAACCACATATACATGCCGTTCGACGTTACAAATATGCTAAACTGTATAAAACATATAAGTAATGTGTTTCGTATATATTCACGACTAAATAAAGGTTGAGTTTGCGACCACATTGAACGCAGGAGCATGATAACGTAATTCGTATTTTCTTCGGTAACGATAACTCGGGGTCTCATATTGTTTTCCAAGTCCTCAGTCACTCGAGAAACCTAAACAGAAGAAAGCAGTAAAATATATGTACTTATTTATATAAGATTTTAATTGCTATAAACCAAGGTTGGCAAACGGTATCGTAAAAATACCGATACCGATTCAAATACCGCTAAAATTAGATACCGTTATCGACACCGATACTGAAATCCATTTCGGTTAGAAAATACCGGTATCGTGAATACCGTTTACGTCTATACCAGTACCTACCGCTATACCGATTCCCACCAAAAATAAAATTTCAAAAATATATTTCAACTAACTTTCTTTTATAAACACGTTTTTGTTCTCCTTTACATATTCTTATGGAGCGCTGTTTTCTTAAACAACCGGAGAGTGCAACCATATCATAATCGTCACTAGTGCGAAATACTAATAAACTTCGTGAGCTGCTTAATGCCTTTAGTGACGAAAAACGTATATCTAGACATATAAAAGGTTTAAATTGGTGAAAAGAGCAAAGCCATTGTAAGCCTTAGGCTGATGACAGGGTGACCGCTAGAAGCGAAGCGAAGATAGAAGCGATAATAGTTTGTGCTATATCATGCTATAAGATGTAAGAGTGAACGCTATATTGAACAAGGCGATTTCTTTTGTTTACATTAATTTGTTAGTGCTTTTTTAGGAAAGATGGAAAATGGATTCGGACGAT
Organism: Tachina fera; assembly: GCA_905220375.1. NCBI lineage: Eukaryota > Metazoa > Arthropoda > Insecta > Diptera > Tachinidae > Tachina > Tachina fera. Next base: position 51,997,835 of record LR999966.1, read on the forward strand.
GAGTTTTTCATGTCAATTAATACTTTTAATACATTTGTTTTGTTTAATTTAATTTTTAATTGATTTTAACACACAAAAGTTTATTAAATAATCACAATTTCACAAAGAAAAGGCACACACAAAAAGGAAAACAGAAACAGGTGCATTATAGCACCATCTTATATTATAGCTTCTAGCGGCCACTCTGGCACCAGCCTTAGTTATGTATGTATATGAAATTGCGAAAGTTAGTATATTGGCTGTTCCAGATACACAAGATAATGCGGAGATTTAAACTTTTGAGGAGTGCTTTTTTAATATATGCACATTCGACTGGTCGAAAAGATGTTTTTCTTTAATTGATATACTACATACATATGTATGTGCGCTGTCTAATTTTTTAGCTCGATCTGAAAGTGCCTTCTGGTACCTAGCGGGGCCTAAAGTACCCGATACACAGTGGGGATTTTGTAAAAAAATTTTAAATAATTCTGCAGTTTCTAAACTAGCTGACCGGTTGTTATGAAACTGTATACAGCATTGGAGGAGGTCTCGCAGAGCTCAAGTCTGGAATTTAGTCTATATATCTTTAAAGGGGGAGGATCCACAAAGCACCAATGTGGGCAACATTGTGTTAACGAAAAATTAAAATCAATGCAAGCTTATGTTTTTGATGAGACAAAAAAGATTTTTTGCAATTGGATTTTTTTTCGATTCAAGAACTAAAAAAATCTACTACATTAATGGGTTTTCTATTACAGTTTAGCAAATATTAGAGAAAAACATTCCAATTTTGGTTTTTTTTTACAAACCTTGGTCCACTGTTCTGCTAATGGAGAACACTGGAAATCTTGTTAGGTTTAGAAAATAAAACTCATTATAAATAAAGGACAACATTTTTAACATTAAAAAAATATTGGTATCAAAATCACAAAAAAGTCAAAGTTATACGCAATTTAAACTATTTTAAAAAAAGTCGAATTTCGCCGTTTTTTTAAGAGAAAGTGGATTAATTATTTCGATATTATAAAAGAATTTCGAAAATCAATATTTTCTACTGAAAAGTCTCTCTTAGGTAGAAAATTATGCAATCAATAAGCAGAAAGTAATAGCAAATAGAATTTGCTTTTGAGTTCCCAGCGATTTCCAGTAAAATTAAATTAAAAACTGAACTTTGCAGTACTTTTTAAGTATTCTTTTTATTTTTCGCTGGGCGCAGATAAGATTTTTAAAAATACATATTTAAAAACATATCTCAATTTAAAGTGGCGTAATATATTTTTTGTTTACAGCTTTGGAAATTGATATTTATAACAAAAAATAGGTCTAATTCAAATATAGGGTTAATGGGTTGATAGGGATGATGGAGAAAATTTTTCGAAACTTTTACATCTGAAGTTAAAGATTGGTCTCTTGAGGTGAAGAAAAGTACCTACTTTAACTATCTAAATGTTATTTGTACGAAAAATTTGTTTTGTTGTTTTTAAGTTGGCTACAAGAATATTGTTTATTGCTTCAATTGAAATATTGAAATATTCGTTTCGTCTGAATTTTGGCAAGTACGAATACGAATATCTAAATGGCCGAATGTTCGGGAATTCAAATACGAATATTCGCACATCACTAAGTACATACATACAAGTTAGCACATTATCTAGAAATTATATAACACCCTTACGATTACAAATTTATATAATGCATACCATATTGCAGTGATAGGTATTGTACCAAAAAAGAAACTTGGTAAAAATTTTTATCTCACTACTTTTGATGGCTGAAATTTTGGAAAGTAACTTGGTCTTTTTTCACATTTATGTTTTTGTGAGGATCTGACTACTTTTTGGAAGGTTTTCTTAATAAAGCTTTTTAAAATTTTTAGTCTGTTATAGTTTTATTCATAATGTCTGCGCCAGTTCAAAAGGCAGAGTTACATAAAATATTGGGTTATAGGCTGATATGTGCACCATTGTGTCATAATAAGGACAGAGTAATTTGATTAATTTTTTAAGAGTCATCTGAGTAGAAATATGTAAAATATAGCGTAAATTTTAGTGCAGTAAAGTTTGCTCAGACGAAGTACTTTTGAAAATGCAAAATTAAATGCTAGATTGAGTGAAATGTTCATGCAAAGTTTCAATACAGTAGCTTGAGTTTTAAATTTATCTAGTTGGTAACTTACCTAATCCTATATTTTTTTTGCAAAATTTCGATAAAAATTTTATAAACGTGGCCCTACTTCCCTAAATTAAAAATCGGTGCTTTCAGATTTTTCCTGTTCGTAAATCCCTTAACTTAAATTCTTAATTTTAAGCTTAAAGTGCGTGTCCATGCCCTAATTGAAACGTACAGGATTTTAAATCTTTCTTGGTGATCTCTAATTTAGATTTATTTTGTATTGAATATAAGCACTATAGTGCAAATTTTAGCCTGAAATGTTATGGCCGTTACCCCCACTTTCCGTCACTTTTTTAAACTCAAAATTTTGTTATGAGCAGCGCTCAATTATCATCTTACCTTTTCAGTTAAAAGCTTCGGTACAAAATTGTCGTGGCCCCTGCCACTCATGGTTAAAATATTTGGGTTTTTAGATTTTTCTATTTGGTTTCTCATCTTGACCTACTTACTTACCAAATTTCATCTCTCTAGCGCAAATTGAATTATTTAATTTTTATGGGCGTACTCCCGCATACTTTTTTAAAATTTTTTTTATGCATGTTTTTTAATTTAATGTATCTTCGTATATGAACTAACAATAAGTATTCAAATCTTAAATCTAACATATAATTAATGGGCCCGACCAATGTCAGACATAACTAAGTGATAGTTGTAAATAATACATAAGTAGTGATAAGCAAAAACAAAGTATTTTGAAGCAACTTCATTCGGAGAGTTTAGTATTAGAGCCCTTGTATCTCTCTTTTTTAAGCGGATGTGTCCAGTAAAGTTCAAAATATTACGAGCAAGCGGATTAGGATGTGACTCGAGTTTTGTTAAATATTTGCCTGCGTATTTTGCAATTTCTTCAATCACTAGTGGCATATTTAAATCACGATGTATGTTTGAATTCTTAATGTACCATGGATCAGATATTATTAACCTTCAAGTTTTGTTTTGTCTTCGTTGAATTCTCTCTACATTGGAAGCAGAAGCAGTGCCCCATAACTGGATACCGTAACACCATATTGGCTTTAAAAGCGACTTGTATATTAAAAGTTTGCAGTCTAGACTGAGTGTTGAATTTCTGCCAATCAGCCAATGTACCTGAGTTAATTTTAGTTTCATTTGAGTTAACTTATAGTCAATGTGATGTTTCCATGTAAGCCGTCGATCGAGGTGTATACCAAGATATTTCACATGTGAATGTTGAGGAACAACTTGATTATTAATCCGAATGTGGGAACAAGTATCTCTTCGTAAGGTAAATGTTGCTTGAAGACACTTTGGTTCATTTACATTAATTCTCCATAAGTTTAACCATAGTTTCATAGTTCATAGTTCCTGGAGTTTTCGGTATGCCTCATCAGGGTTTTCGTGCATACTAAGGAAGGCTGTATCGTCGGCAAATGTAGAAGTGTGGATACTACTGCTTACAGTATAAATCAAATATAAAAATGGCCCCATTATACTCCCCTGTGTCACACCGGATGAGATAGTTTCAGACATACTCATTAAGTGTCCTTCCACAACTGTAAATTTTCGTGCAAGAATGTAACTTTCCAAAAGATTTAGAATGTTTATTGGTAAGTATAACTTTAATTTCAAAATCAGGCCTTCATGCCACACTTTAACAAATGCCTGAGAAACGTCAATAAACAGGTAACTTAATCAGCATCTGGTTACTATTTCCATCCATACCGGGAGCTTTTTTCGGGTTGAATTCGGCAATTAGTTTTTGTACATCACACATCGTAAATTTTAAGGGTCGTGGGGGTAGAGCAACTGCACTCGGCAAATCAGCAACACCGGTACATGTATTTGGTGTAAATACGGATTTTAAATGCTCAGCAAATATATTACCTTTTTCAGTATCGCTTCTTGCCCAACCTGCGGTAGATGTGCACAGAGGTGGCTTAAGCTCAACGGGTATTTTAAGCTTTTTAGCAGCGAGTCACAAAGAGTAATTAGATGCTGGTGTGACATCAAGGCCTTCCAGATAATTTTTAAATGATGCAGTTTTTTCTGATGCAAGCAACTCTTGGAGTCGTTTAGTGCACTCTTTAAATCTGATTTTGTGTTGAGGTGATCTGTGCTGTTGCCATTCCCTTCTAGCTCTTCTGTTTTCACGTACGAGATGTTCAACGTCTGTAGAATAAATTTTATTGAACCCAGTATGCGGATGTGAGGTAGTGGCATGTTCAGAAGCTTGTTTAATATTCTCGTTAAGATTGGCAATGTTAGATTTAATATCATTGGGTGTTCTAAGCATAATATTTTCCGTGGAATGACTACTAAGATATTTTTTGAATCCCAGCCAATTAACACGATTTATCATCTTGACATATGGGTGAGGTAAAGCGCTTCTCAGTGGGCTACAGATTGTAACGATCGTGGGAGAGTGATCGGACGAGAGATCTAGGGAATCCTCAACGTGAATTAGTTCCCTAGATATACTTTTTATGACGCCGAAATCTATAACATCCGGAATTTTTCGTACATCAGTAGGCCAGTAAGTAGGCTCCCCACTCGAAATAACATCCAAGCCCATTTTTGAAATTGTGTTGAACAACGCCCTACCCCTAGGCGTAATAAGACGCGAACCCCAGAACGTATGCTTAGCATTGTAGTCGCCAGCTGCAACGAAACAAGGTCCAAGAGATTTGTAGAACTTCTCGTATTGGTCCTCAGTGATTGAAAATCTGGGAGGGGTGTAATTTGAAGATATCACGAAATTTGTACAAAAATTTTCAATGCAGATATTTGTTGCTTATAGATGTTCTTTACAAATGTTGTCAAGAATATAGTGCTTGAGTCTTGACTTTATTAGAATTGCTGATCCACCACATGCTCTTCCTCTAGGGTCCTTTGTATCATATAAAGTGTAGACATTCATTTTAAAGAGGCTTCTAAAAGTCAAACGAATCTCAGAGACCGACATTATATCAATATTTTTTCCGTAAGGAAGTGCTCACGTTCATTTTTATGTTGGAGAATGCTGTTTGCGTTCCAGAAACATATTTTTAACGTGTTCATGGCTTGTTAAGTAATGCTTGATGCAGTGTATTCTGCATTCGTAGCATATCTTGCATCATGCTAGTCATATTTGTTGTAAAGTTGTTTATAGTTAGCACCAGGTTCTCAATAGTAGCTTCAAGGCGACTAAAGTTAAAGCTTGAATTTGCATTCGTTGAATTATTTGGCGGTGAAACATTTTGTGTGGGAATAGAGCTAGCCTTAGCTGCATCGGCATACGATACACGTGAAGTAACTGGTTGGCTCACTTGAGCAAAAGTGGCGGAGTACGCGTTTAATGGTTGAGCTGGAGCTAATGTAGGTTTTTGCACCATAGCCTGCTTGACGAAAGAGTACACAGGACATCCTCTGTAGTTAGCGGTGTGATTACCTCCACAATTGCTGCATTTTTTCCCCGCTTGATCTTTTGGTTTAGTACAACTAGCAGTACCGTGCAATTCACCGCAGATAACACACACTGTAGGTAGATTGCAGTAAGCTTTTGTATGGCCATATTCTTGGCAATTATGACACTGCACGGGAACTGAACGCTTATGTGGCTCTTCAATTGTGATTTTTCTGTATAAAAGGTATTTTAGGCTATAAATAGGATGAGTCTCGTTTTTTTCAATTGTATATCATTGGGCTTCAGTTCAACACGAAATAGGGGTTGGGGTACCTTTTCTCTGTTCATTATGTTAGATACATTCTTTACCTTAAATCCTTTGAGGACGAGTGCATCTTTTATTTCTTCAGGGACAACATAAGAATCTATGCCCTTCAATACGATCTGCAGGCCTTTAGTGCTCTTAAGCTGGTGTGTGTAGAAGCTTGTTTTATTTGTTTCAAATTCAGATACCATTTTGCGGAAATCCTTTTCGTCATAAGTTTGAATTTTCGTTTCATCGATGTTGCCACGTTTTATTGCGACAATGTGGAATTTATTGTCACCAATGACTGAAATTAATTTTTTAATAAGTGCATTTGAATTTTTCTCTTCAAGAGAAGAGAGTAGATTGGTGGCGGATTGGAATGTACTGGCAATTTTCGATTGCCAGTACATTGCCAACACATTGACAGATCTGACAATATTGTAAGATCTGACAATCGTCTGTACATACCCAGGCAGAAATTGTGACTTTGCCCAAAAAATATGTACCACCACAACACTGTAAATACAAAATTACGACTCTTCCAAAATTTTTGTACCACCACAGTACTGTAAACACAAAAATATGACTTAACGTTTACAAATGCCGCGTCCTTAGTAATGATGTACCACTACAACACTGTATTTACAAAAATCCGACGTTAGTTTCCCAATACCCCGTTTACAATAATTCTATACCGCTGCAACACCGTAAATACAAACATTTTACTTTAGTTCCCCAAATACCCCGTTGACAATATTTCTTTACCGCTTCAACACCGTAAATACAAAAATTTTACTTAAGTTGGTAAATTTACATTTGCTTAATTTACAAAACCTCTTGTATCTCTGTATCGATTGTATTATCATATTAAATACAAGAGTGTAACATTTGTTTACGAAATTTTCATATAAAAATTAAATACACTATTACACTTTTGTTTCATATGTTTTTAAAATGTTGTATTCAGAGAGAGGCTCTCTGAGAGAATTTGTATGTAGCTTGTTCTTCTTTTTTCATTAAAAATACAAAATACATTAATGCACTACACAGAGTGTGTTCACAATTAAAAAACAAAAAGTGTATTTGATACACAAATACACCATAAAGATTGTTGTGAATTAAGCAATTGTGACGACCTTATAAATTTGTATTTAGTGTATTATGACAACATTGAAAACAAGAGTCGGAGGACGGTCAAACCGAGTTATCATTTTAATGTTATGAGTACATTCAAATTTTGGTAAACGAATGTTGTACTGATGTTAGTTGTACCCACAGACAATCGTAGTAACGTCGTGCTGATTGTCTTTTTCTGCCTGGGTAGCTTTAAACAAATTTACTTCCATGTGTTTTTTTACCGCATTGTAAGTTTTTATTCTTTACCTCCCTAATACATACATATGTTTTTTTCGAACTAAGCATTTCGAAAGTTTATCTTTCAGTTTGTTATTATCAGACATGTTCTAAAATCACGGTGAGTTTAAATATCTAACGATTTTGAAATAACGCAAGTTATTTTTGGGTGTTTTGAAAAACACGAGGTTTTTAGTTTTTAGTAGTGATTTTCATTGTGCTAAAAAACGAGCAAAAAGCTTTTATTGTGTTGCCACAGTATTTACTACTTATTACGATTGTATATTAAAAGGCAAATTTTGTAAATAGAAACGTTTTTTCGTTTTGAAATTTGTATGGAAAAAACATTTTTCAAACGAATTTTCGTTATTTTTCATACAAATTGGAAACGTTTAGAAAGGAATTTTTTCCAAAATTTCATTGTAAATATTAACCAATCGAATTTCATAATTATAATTATTATTGAACAAATTAGATCAAGTTTTATTCTTAATGATTAATTTAGTTGAATAAATTAGGCATATCGTCGTGGTGAATGCAATAGGCTGTATGTCAAAAAAAAATTCTATTTGGTTGTATTGTAGCGTTGTAACCAAAATTGGGACTATTAGAACTGCAATTTATCTCAATTAGATTGCAATAGCGCGTAAAAGCTCTCTTTTGATTACCTGAACGGTATGAGATAAATTGCAGTTGTACGAGCCGCAATTTTGGTTACAACGCTACAATAAAACGAAATTAAATTTTTTTTGACATACATCCTATTGTATTCACCACGACGATATGCTACACGACTTTAAAATTTTGTTGTTCTGCAACCGCAAATGCCTTTTTGATAAACAATATCAGCTGAATACTGAAAAGGAAAAGTAAAACACGAAGAATGTTAAAGAGTCTACAAAAAATATAGCATTTTCATAAATTTGTAAATTTTAGTGTTCTTTTGTGTAAAATAATTAATTTTATTACAAAAACAAATAAAAAACAAATCATATTATGTATAGAATTGTTTTATTACCGAATTCAAAGTAAAATGCTTCAAAAACCATCACGTGATTTGATATTGTCATGCAGTAGGTTGACGGGTTTCAAATCACGAGATCTCAAACATTTTTGTGTGCATAACACCTTTTCAGTGATTTCAAATCACTTTACTATAAAGTGATTTGCAGAACATACCTATATAAAATACTTTTCTTTAAAAAATTAGCCGACTTGGAAAATAAGCACTAAAAAGTTAAAAATAATTTAGATTCAGTTAAACAAAACTTTTTTATATGTGTTACCTATAATATAAAATATTCGAATTCTGTACCAACCGGAAGAGCAAATTTTATATTTCCTTATTTAGTAGTTTAGTTATCATTGTGATTATCGCCGACTTTATATAGCGTTATAGGAAACACATATATAACTATTATTTTTAACTTTTTAGTGCTTAGTTTTGAAGTCAGCTCAGTGTTTTTTGAGTTTTTTTTTGTTATTGGCAATTTTGTATCTTCAGCGGCGTGATCACGCCCACTTTTTAAAATATCAATGTCTCCCAAGCTTACGTAATTAGATTTGTAAGCATCAGTTACGTGGAAACACGCGAAATATAATTTAAAAAGATTGTATAGCAAACGCTCTGCTTTTCTAATCAAAGTATCTCTGTTGTTTTGTAAGATTTTAAGCTCAAACCAGATAATAATCCTCAAACCAATCAATTATCTCTAGTTATATTTAATTTGTTAGATAACTGTGCTAAAATAACTTTTAGTATTTTTAAATAATCCATTTTATTCATTGTACGTTCTATAAAAACCGAATTTTTACACCACCCAATCGCATTGAGCGCAATACCGCCACATCACACCCCATTCTTTACCGTGTGTGCTCAGGTTTTTATAATTAAGGCTGGAGCTCCTCTTCGTCACACCGACAGCTGTTCAGTTAAAGCACATGCTCTTTTATCAAAACTCAAGTAATTATTATACAGCAATGTACATACATAAGAATTCTTTTATATTATAAATAGCAATATTGCTATTATTTAAACATACAATTTAATCTTTATTTCTCCAAATTAAGGAAATTAATGAAAAAAAATTTGTGTACAAGCAAAGTCATTTTTTTCGATTCCATTGTACATTTCGATTTTTTTAACAGAGCTGCCACATGATGTCAAATTGTTAACAAGAAGTTAGTGAATTACGTAATCGTTAATGCAAAAAATAATAATTGTAGATAAAATTAATATTTATATATTCGTTAAAAGCTAGTGAACTTCATTACTGGTATTAATGTAACAAATACAAATTCAAAAACAATAGATCTGCTTAGAACTCACGAACATATTATACAGAAAAAGTGACCCTATAGAATGGTGAAAGAAAGGCACGTGAGACCAACAAGTCTCTTACAGATATAAACAACATTTTAAATTCTGGGAAAAACTAACTTTCAAACTTACTAATTTTTATATGTTATATATTAATTAAAATATATGTATTTAATTTTTATTTTTGTTATATTGCACTCCCTAAATAAAATCAGACTTGAAGAATGCACTAAACAACTCAAAGAGCTGCTATCGTCAGAAAATGTAGTTTTTTCAGGAAAAATATTTAGAAGGTCTCGATGTCACGTCAGCATCTAATTACTCTTTATTTTACACGACTAGAAATCTTAAAATACCCGTTGATCTTAAATCATTACTGCGAGCTTCGACCGGAGGTTAGACAGAAGCGATATTGAGAAAGGTAACTTATTTGATGAGCATTTAAAATCTGTATTCACTCCCAATTCATTTAAGAGTCCTGCTGATTTACCAAGTGTAGTTTCTCTCTCGTCCCTTAAGATTTAAGATGTGTGAAGTACAAAATATAATTGCTAAACTCAACCCGAAGAAAGATCCAGATATTGATAGCATTAGTAACTAGATGTTGATGAACTTGCCTCATATTGCAATAAGAATCCTGCTATTTAATTTTGATGCAATTTTAGGAATGCAGTATTTTCCAAATAAATGGAAACTTGCCAAGATTAAAACGATTCCAAGGCTGGGCAAAGATCTTACAAGGGCTGAGTCATATAGGCTTATTAGCTTACTATCTACAATCTCAGAGCTTTTCGAAAAGCTGCTCATGACTAAATTGTACACAATTTTAGCTGATAATGGGTGCATCCCGGACCATCAATTTGGTTTTAGAAGTCAGCATAGCACCAGTGAACAAACGCATAGATTTGTCCAAGTTGTAAGAAGAACATTTGAAGAAAAGACGAATTGTTCTGCACTCTTTTTTGATGTTTCTCAGGCGTTTGATAAGGTATGGCACGAAGGCAAAAGTTTTAGATTGAAGACATCTGCCAACAAACATACAAAAGCTTTTGGAAAGCTATATTATTGATAAGAAGTTTACTGTTGTGGAAGTTAAGTTCAAGAGTGTGCCAGAATCTATTTCTTCCGGTGTGCAACAGAATAGTATTCTGGGTCCAGTCTTGTACTTAATATATACTTGTGATATACCTGAAAGCAATAATATCCATACTTCTATATTTGCAGATGATACAGCCAGTATGAGTATGCACGAAACCCCTGACGAGGCATCCCACAATCTCCAGGGATATATTAACCAGCTGGAAGCTTGGTTGAACTTATGGAGAATTAAAGTAAATAAACAAAATTGCGTCCATATAACGTTTATCCTAATAAGAGTTACTTGTTCCCCCATTCGAATTAAAAATCAAAACATTCCTAAACAGTATGTGAAATATCTTGGCATACACCTTGGTCGAAGGCTTACATGAACACATCACACTGACTCTAAGTTAACTGAAATGAAACTTAAATAAGCTAAAATATATTGGTTTATTGGCGGAAATTCAACACTCAGCCTAGACTGCAAACTTTTGACATAGAAATCGCTTTTGTAGCCAATATGGTGCTACGGAATACAGCTATGGGACTCTGCTTCAGCTTCAAATGTTGAGAAAATCGAAGGTTTACGTTTCATAATATCGCCTCGATGGCACATCAAAAATTCAAATATACATCCTGATTTAAATATGGCACTAGTGACTGAAGAAATTGCAAAATACGAAGGCAAATATTCAACAAAACTCGTGTCACATCCTAATCCGCTTGCTAGTAATATTCAACTTTAATGGACAAATCCGCTTAAAATGATACTTCTTGAAAATAATTTTTGTGTTTAATACAACATTTATGTATTTTTAATTACTATCACTAAGTTAATGTCCGATACTGGCCAGGCCTCATTATTATATTTGGATTTAAGATTTTAATACTTATTGTTAGTTAGTTAGTTAATTGTTGAAGATACAATACATAAATATACATATCTATAAAAAAAGCATATTGCTTTATATAATATGCATTGCATTATACAATTATGTTTAAAAATTTTTGAACGCACTTATAATCCGAAATTATAATTTTACTTGTTCAGTAAAAATTGTGTTTATTAAAACTGATTATTGAGGGGTTAGCTGGATCCTATGCGCATTTCGTTGTTGCTGGTGCAGATTATCAGGGAACCTTTACCCTACACTACATGTACATTTATGAGAAGAATCCTCTATACAGAAGAATTTTTTTTAACAAATTAAGATTTTTATTTTCAACAAATTTTGCCAGAAAATATATAGCAGAAGTTTTTAAAAGTTTAATGCTTTTTAACTAATGAAAATGCCAGATCTAGCAGTGAAAATGCTAAAATGGCAACAATGATTGCAGATTAATTTACTTTAAATTAATTATTAAATAATCATTTTTAACATTTTGAGCAGTCACAAACCTCACAATGCTTAAGCTTAAATTAGACGTACCATATCATATTGCCATAGCCATAAACAAAACCAAAATTCAAGTGGTTTATATTAGTTTGCCTATTAGTTTGGTTTGAACAGCTGTTTTGTATGGTTATGGTTATAGCACGTCTAATTTACGCTCTAATCACCAACAAATAAATTTCACTTATAATAGAATTAAGACCAGAAAAGCTGCTACTTTTGAATATTCAATACTACTAGATATTTTTTCAATTGGGTACTCGATACTACTTCACACTTCAAGAGCTTTTTTAATTTAAAATATAAAACACACACATATATGTACGTATGTATGTGTGTTTTATATTTTAAATTACATACACATATACGTATGTATGTGTGTTTTATATTTTAAATTAAAAAAGCCCTTGAAGTGTGAAGTAGTATCGAGTACCCAATTGAAAAAATATCTAGTAGTATTGAATATTCAAAAGTAGCAGCTTTTCTGGTCTTAATTCTATTATAAGTGAAATTTATTTGTTGGTGATTAAAGCGTAAATTAGACGTGCTATAACCATAACCATACAAAACAGCTGTTCAAACCAAACTAATAGGCAGCACTGTAATTGATTATATGTGACTCGCCATAACACCATAGCCATAACCATATAAACCACTTGAATTTTGGTTTTGTTTATGGCTATGGCAATATGATATTTTACGTCTAATTTAAGCTTAAGCCTTGTGAGGTTTGTGACTGCTCAAAATGTATGGTTGAAGTCAACTGACGAAAAAGAGTAATGCTACTTTAATGATATCATAGATATTATATACTTACCAAAAAAGAGTCCTTAGATTTGCCTGTATTCATATAATACATATCTTTTAAAATTTCCAAGGACTTTTCGTTCTGACCTTGGCTCAACAGATACTTTGGGCTTTCTGGAATTCTGAATAAACTCAAGCCGCAAATGAAACCGGGTATACCACAAATCACCATGAATAGTCTCCAAGGCTTATAGGTAATTCCCAAAAAGGGTATCGCAAATCGCCATTCTTGATTAATAAACAACCAAGCAATGGCAGGCATCAACATGGCGCCCAAACCAAATATAAAAGCAGCGCCCATTATAGCACGTGCGCGATTCTTCTGAGTATGAAATTCACCTAAATAAGCATATACCGTGGCAGATCCACCTGAAATACTGTAAAAGTTTACAATAAATTACAAGAACTGAGTAAAATAATTTGAATCTCACCAAAACCCGTTTAGAAATCTCAATATAACCAAAGACCAGAAGTCGTTTGAAAAGCTTGATAGTACTGTTATCGCAAAGCCTGCTAATAAAGTAGGTCTTATAATTTTCCTTCTACCCTTAGTGTCAGCTAAAAATCCCCATAAGTGTGAGCTTAAAATAATACCAGTAAATCCGATGGCACTCATAATGCCACGTTGTTGAATGGAAAGATTAATCTCACATTCAGAGACAGGCAACACGAAGCTAATGGCCAAAGTCTCTAACAAAACGTTAGCCAGTATAAGTCCGGAAATAAATATAAGTATATAATTAAATTTGCCAAATGCTGAAAAGAAGATAAATAAAATTAAGGATCGAAATTTCGTATGTTATTGGGCTAAGGACCTATCGAGGAGGTTCTGTATTAAAAGTTGTTGTTATAAATACATATTTCGAACAACAATTCTATGGCAATTCCGCACGTTTTAGTTTAATGTGAAATACAGAACATACTCGTATATGAATATCGAATTCAAATTGTTTGTTTTAGGTTAATAACGTCCAGATTCATTTAGTTGCTGCTTAGGCATCTAGACGTAGTTAATTTACAAAAACCAAACATTTTTACTTAAGAAATTTATGTACGAGTAATTAAAAAAAAATACTTTAACTTACTTGTTAGTTCTAAGGCCTTTTCAAAATATACTGTGCCCTTGCTCAATTCCGGTTGGCCGGCGACCACATTGCCGCCTTCTATGGTAGCCACTGTAGCCTTAACTTTTTCCGCTGTGAAAAAGAAAAACGTTAATAAAATTAGATTAACAGTGACAAATTATTTGGTGCAGGATAGTTGTTTTCGAATATGAATGTTTGCAAGTTTGTTTACAGTGCTTATGAAGTATTAAATGAAACTTATATCCTCTTAGAAACAAATGCTGTTATATGAATGAATGAAGCAGTATTTGAACAGCAATTTTATTTTCTGGCCACACAGAGATAACGATTTGAAAGAAGGAAGCAATTTATAAATAAAAAATATCTGTATTTATATACACTAGGTGCTTCTTAAAATGATAAGAAGGCATACTTTTTTGATGTGAAGAATTGAGTGCTGCTGCACAGTGGGTCAATTTAAAATTCTGATTGAGTTGATCTGAAGCGTTGATACAAAGAATAATTTTTTCGGAGACTTTCTTCAAAATTAAACAAAACCTACTAATAGTATCTTTAGACCAGTGGTGTCAAAAATAAAACTATATTTGTATGTGTGAGAAAAGTCGTCGAATTCGTCTCTGAAGTACATAGAAAAAAATAAATATTTGGAATAAATACAGTTTTGTGATAGAAAATTTAAAATAAGGAATAAAAATTTAATAAAAAAAAGTTCGGTGCGACCCGAATGTGAACTTTTGATAGGAATTTCCAAAAACAAATTTTTTTTAATAGCTTATCGGATAGAAGCTTGAAAAATAAGAACAAAAAATTAGATATAAAAATTGGCTGCGACCCATATTTCCCGAGTTATTGGTCTTCTAAGTTTTGATATTAAATGCAGTTTAGTGAAGCTGCTCCAAAAAAATTTAAATGTCTTTTTAATACATATTCATTTCTTTCCTCAACAGTTTTGTAACATAAAACACATTGAATGTCGCAAAAAGCATTAGTGATCATAGAATTTTTCTGTAAAACGATTTAGTAAGGCAAAAAATTAATGACTTCTTGGAAGCTGAATGTACTGCTTATAGCTGGCTTACAAAAACTCTTCTGGGAAGCGGTAACTTTTACTGAGATGGTAAAGTTGAAGATATACAACGAAGTATCAGAAATTTAAGGCCACATAAGTGAAGAAATTTTCTCACAACTTATCAATTTTGGATTGAAGTTTATAATTATAGAAATTCAACAAATGATAATCTATTTCTAAAACTGTCAATATTTGCTCTGGAACTAGTAACATTACTATGTTCAAATGAGGTGGAAATAACCTTTAGCGCTTATAACTATTTTAAAAGTAAGTTCGAAACACAATAATGATTTTTAAGACATCAAATTTCTAAATTCATATAAAATACCGTCTAAAAAAACTTATGTTGTTCAGAATGTAACAAACTAAACCATTTTCATGTAAAAATTAATTAAGATGAAACGCCTAAAAATCAAGTTGTTTTATTAAAACAGTTTTATGGCCTGAGAAAAAAGGTGAAACGACTTTTTCCTTAAACAAAAAGTATAATTATATATTAATATAAATATGTACATATGTATGTCTTTTTGTTAAAATATTTATATATGCACATTAGGGTGGGGCGATTACTATAGAAGGAAAAAAATCTTAATGGGCGCTTCGCGTTTCTGATTCTTGGGATTATACTGAGCAAAAAAGCACATAAGTCTACGGTGAAAATCAATCTTCCAGATTTTGACTTGCAGTTTTCTCTCAGACTTTTGTCACGTTTTTTTGTATATTTTTGCCTATAACCGCCAAATCATTGAGATTTTCGATCCAATAAAAAATTATAGCCACGACAATAGTTAAGAACTCTCTAGTACATCGCAAAAGCATTGGAACGCTACTTTAGGCACTTTCACAAAACTGCCTGAAGGAGCGTTCCAATGCATTTGATGGAATTAATGATCATATTTGAGTCTTTTTTGACTCCTCCACGCGATTAAAATAAGCATTTATGCGCTCATTTTCGAGTCGAAAATGACTACTCATTCGGGAGAAAATTGTACCCTAGCAGCGAGCCTTCTAAAAGAGTCTTTTATGACTCGCATTTTTTATCAATTTGGATTCACTTTCGAGGCAGTTTGTGGTATTACCTACAATCAGTTTTATTGTTTTAAATTTTTATGTACATAAATTCACTCACACTTTATATTTTTTGATTTTATTACACAGGCTTGCTGTTTATTTTTAATCAAACCACTTTTTAAGTATTTCTGGGAATCATTTTCCAGTTTTATATTAAGCACAGAACTGATTAATCAGTTTTTGAACATCTAAGTCAGTCGAAAAAGACCCAGTTTGGTGAAACAATCTTCCACAGTACTCTTTAATTTGAAATAAAAGAAAATTCTTTAGATTTTTATGGTAATTGCACGCAGAATGCATTTCATTTCGATTCGAGTTACAATGTACCGCAAATAAAAATTGAGGGTCTCGATATCGAACAAAATCCTAAAACATTTTCACATAAATTTTATGCAAGTGTTTTGATAGGCTCCATAAAAAATCGCCCAAAAATGAAAATTAAAAATTCGCCCAAATTTTCAAAATGAAAATTCTCCTAAAAAAATGAAAAATCGTCCAAAATTTTCAATATGAAAAATTACCCAAAAAAAATTTAAAATCACCAAAAAAAATTAAATATCGCCCAAAATTAAAAAACACCAGAAAAAAATTAAAATTATAGTCATTTAATTTTTATATTAAAATTAAATGCAAGAAAACGTTCTTACGCAGGAAAACTTTGCAAGGCTGAAAATATTTATTAGGCAGTGCTCCGTCGGGAAACACCATGGTGGAGAAAATCCTTAAGCCTAAGTGCAAGAAAACGTTCGTTCTTTCTCCACCATGGTGTATCCCGACACGGCGCTGCCTAAAATGTTTTCTGCCTTGCAAAGTTTTCCTGCGTAAGAACGTTTTATTGTACTTGGGCTTAAGGATTTTCTCCACCATGGTGTTTCCCCACACGGCGCTGATTAATAAAGATTGTCTACTTTGCCAAGTTTTTTTGTTTAATGACATTTTCCTGCCGGCCTTAAGAATTTTCTCAGCCATGGTATTTGGGTGTATATTTTCCTTAAGTTTTTAAGTGTTTGAACAATTTTGGGCGATTTTTCATATAAAAAATTCCTTAAAATTTTTATGAAAAAATTTTTGGGCGATTTTTCATTTTTATTTTTGGGCGCTTTGGTGTTGGGTGATTTTTCATGGAAAAATTTTTCATATGAAAAATCACCCAAATTTTGTATGAAAAAATTTTGGGCGATTTTTCATTTTTATTTTTGACGATTTGGTTTTGGGCGATTTTTCATCGAGCCGTTTTGATATACCGTCTATTCGGAATTATTTAATTTAGGCAGTTAACTATATAAAAGCGTACAAATAAAATTTGAATTAAATTCTTTATCCTGTATATACAATTCCGTTGTTTCTAAAATCTAGCTTTAAGGATTATATAAGCTTACGAGTTTTACTACAAGACGGTTTTAACTAAAAATTTTAAAATTTTCATTAGAGACGAAAAACTGATTTGTTATATTTTAAGAGAATTTGAAAATCCTAATACATAATAGTAAGTAAATTAAATTTGAAAATATATTTTCATTGTTTTTCTTCAAAAATCTTGCAATTATTGGGTAAAAATATCTATGTTTTGAAAAGAGTCACAACTGAAATCAAAATAGAGCAATTTTATCATGAATACTCACATTTCGAATCAAAATCAAAAAAATTTTATAGTAGATAGGTATTGATGTGGTTATTTGATTTCATGCAAAAAGTGAAATTTTTAGTTAATTAAGTGCGAAATATACCATACCATTTGGTGAATTTATTTTCAATCATGAATTCTGCCCGTAACATTAATCTATCTGTTCCCTTAGGCCGTACGACTCTCGTTGATCACTATTTTGTTAAAATAATACACTTTAATTGGAGTGTCTTGTCAAATGAACTTAAATGATTTGACAAACAAGCTAAAAAAATGTATGGAGCATATCGTCGGCTTAGAGTGTAAACCTGCTAACTCACTTCCAGAAAATTTTACAGGAAAGACAAAATACTGTTAATGGTTTCTGTACAAACCTTAAGAAATTAGCATAATATATAAGGTTTTTTCGACATATAGACCATCAAATTAAAATAAATATTTTAGCAAGTCTATGAGGCGTCTCTTTCTCTTTCGAACGGCATTAAAATGTCATATATTATAAAAAGTGGGTTTAGCAGGTTTACACTCTAAGCCGACGATATCCAAAAAATGAGGGTATATGGCCATATATGATAATATATATGCATACATTTTCATACATGTATGTGTAAATATTCCCTATACGGTATGCAAAGTTCATATTCGTACTCTCTTTATTCAAAAAAGCGCATTACTGTGCAATAAATTAAATTACTATAACAAATTTTTTTAAGTTTGAAACATGGAGGTTGTATGTAACGAAACATTTGTTTAGACAAAATAATTAAAAACGAACTAAAAAAATGTTGGCCATTAATTGAACAGAAAAGTTGAATCGATTATATAAGAAACACAAAACCCATATTCGTACATAAAAATAAATTTAAGAAATCAGATTAAAAACCAATGCAATTAGAAAACATAATATAATCCGTTTTTAGACTAACACTATTTTTCAATACAATTTTTTGCAGTAATATGAACTTTGTTTCTGAAAAATATCTAAAGGATTCCTTTTTTTCTATCAAATTAATAACTTAATCATCTTTTTGAATATTTTATTTACTAAACAGGGTACAATAAGAATATTTTTTTAAATACCAGTTTTTGTTTTTTAACATTGAGGCCATACGAACATACATAAATTTTGCATACTGTATGTATTTGCTAATATATTTCCAATTCACCAGTGATAAAAGAGTTAATAAAATGCAAGTTTTTTTGATTGCAAAACGATTTTATGTGAAATATAACGTATGCATAAATTCTGATATACTTATATCGCTCCATATATTACATCTTATTTCTGTATATAAACCCACATATGAAGAGCTTCTTAATTAAATTTACATATATGAGCTTATATATTATAATAAATTTTATATATTCGTCTAAATATCAACTCATTTATAATACTTTTCGCATACATTTCCATACATGAATTCATACATATTCGTATATATTTATATACATTCATATATTAAAAATATATGGACCATACATAATTTTTTAGCTGGCTACTCATATTCTACTTATAAGCATAAACTTTTGTTAATTGTTCATTAATAATTATCACATGTAATTTGGCTTACAAGGCGATACGAACTTTAGCCCATTCAATTAAATCATAAATATAGAAACAAATTAAGTTCGAAAAATAATAATTAAAAATTAACTTAAATCAAAAGCCAGGGGCCTGTGGCAAAAATTAAACAAATATACTTAATAGTAACAAACCAAAAAAGTTTGTCTTAAGTAGAACAAAAAATAAGCAAATTAACTAACACGTGCATAATTAGTAAAGAATAAAAGACAATGGTAATTCTGTTGTAAATTAGAGATGGTAAGTTTTGGGCTTTCATTACAAAACACGTTTTCAGCGTTTTGAAATACGATGAATCAAAACAATTCACGTATTCCATTTGCAAGAAAGTTTCGTATATAAGGCAAAAATTTACATCAACTGACACCACACACAGTGGACCAACACAGAAGAACGCTAATGATGAAGGTTTAGTGGCCTTCGAAAACGGTTGGCTGTTCCGTTCAACTATATGTTGTCAGAATATTTACAACCAACTTTGATGTTAATTGTTAATTAATAATTATCACATGTAATTTGGCTTACAAGGCGATACGAACCTTAGCCCGTTCAATTAAATCGTAAATATAGAAACTTTTGATTTATTTCAATGATTACTGTATATTTTTATGGCTATTGTTAATTTTAAAATGATATATATTTAAAGTAATATACTTTTTTATGCAATATTTGTATGGCATGG
Source organism: Tachina fera (assembly GCA_905220375.1). Taxonomy (NCBI): domain Eukaryota; kingdom Metazoa; phylum Arthropoda; class Insecta; order Diptera; family Tachinidae; genus Tachina; species Tachina fera. Next base: position 52,017,703 of record LR999966.1, read on the forward strand.
GAGCCAAATTATCCCAATTATTGAAATAATTCATATTATGCAAATTTTGAAATTATCCGAATTCGTTATGTATGTCAATATAAATATAAGTTAACTTCTTTAATGTAATTTTTATTTTTTATTACTTTCTTTATATCGACAAAATTAAAGTTTTAAGGAGAAGGCTTTTTAGGGTTCCGTACACCAAAGGTGAAAAAAAAGGACCCGCTCGCTACGCTGTTATACTACAAGAATTAACACTAAAATTTAAAAAAATTTTAATTAAAGGGTGCTCCATGAGTTAATGCAATTTTGACTATGTAATTTTGACAATTTGCTATAATTTTCAAAAAAGGTAAAACTAAAAAATCCGAAAATTATAAAATCGCCAAACCAAAAAAAAATCGGCAAAAATTAAAAAAAATTCTAACACTAAAATAAGTCGCCAAATTCGAAAAAATCCTCCGAATGATAAAAATCGCCAAAATGAAAAAACACGCCAAAACCCGAAAAAAATCGCCAAAAATTAAAAAAAAGTCTAGCACTAAAATAAACCGAAAACAATCGCCAAAACGCGAAAAATGCGCCAAAACCAAAATAATTGTTTCTATGAAAAAAAATCGCCAAAATGAAAAAAACGCCAAAACGAAAAAAATAGCCAAAATTAAAAAAAGCGCAAAAAAGCGAAAAAATCGCCAAGACCAAAAAAAAAATTACTAAAAAAAACGCCAAACTTAAAAAAACTTCTAAAAACAAAAGAAAACAGCCAAAACGAGAAAAAAAGTGCCAAAACTCAGAAAGCGCCAATAAACTCAAAAAACCCAAGAACTAAAAAAACTCTTAAAACGTACGTGTTGCTGTAGTGATGTCAAATAGAGTTTGATATTTTGCTGATGGTACAAGCTTGCTGGTGTAGTATATGGTGAAATTAGCTCAGTTGAGCAAAGTTTTCATGGAGTAAACATGCATTTAAAAAATATAATTTATTGAAATATAATTTTTTTCAATGGAAAAGAGAATTTTAGCTCTTTAGTTATACATAGCTGCTAATTTTAACAACATACCAATAGTAATTGTAAGAATTTTTTGTCCATAGACTGAAAAAAATAAATAAATTGTAGCAAAAACTGTGTCACTATTCATAACCACCATTAACGCAATTTTGTAAAAAATGAATATTGTACCAGTTTGTTGGTATAATGTGTGCTTCGAGCATGAATGCTCAATCGCTTGATTGCGCGTGCATGCTGTTGTAGTGTATGGGCCGCTTAAGTTATCGCTTACGATAAAAATGTACAGCCTATTGCTCTCATGCAAAAACGATTGTCAAAGTTAAAGCATGATTTAAGACTGGTTTTGCCATACAAATTGCGTTTGTTAAACCAACTTTAAGTTTACCAATAGCTTTTGCCTGGGGGGGGGGTATATCTTAAAAGTTATCAATAATTTTGGCATTTTGATAATTCTGAGCTATCGATAGACCCATAAAATTTTAATTTCAATAAAAAAAGTATAACATGGTCGATAACATGGTTCGATATAATTGATATTATTACAAAAACTTGTAAAATATACCAAATTTTAAATTGTAGTTAACTTAAGTTTCTAATTTTTGTTCATTCAATACAAAAATTCATATGGGCATTTCCTGGGGTCACCAACGTACTTTTTATGCTTTAGATGTACAAAAAATATAGAAAAAATTTCTACGAATTGATAGCATTTTGGTAGCTCTAGGTTTAGTGCAAAAGATGAATTTCATCGAGTTTAAGTTTTCATATTCATAGTTATAAACATGTGACTACGAACGTGCGCAAAATAGAAGTCAACTTTGGCTGACAGTAGTGAAATGTAAAAATCTGCGAAATGGAACAGAATAATGAAAAGTGATTAATTTATTTTAAAATTGTATTAGTGTAATTCTCTATCCAGTATTTACACAACAAAATATCTCTATTGGTTTTTGTTTAATTGGCTTAAGCAGTGGTCACGAACGTACGGGTAAAGAACGTACGATTTTTCCATATGTTTTTATTATTATTATCACCATGCATTTCCCCATAAAAATCTTCTAATTTCCGTAGCAAAAAACTTAATACTCATTTAATAGTGTGTAATAACATTTTTAATAAGAACAAGACTATTTTATTTAATATGAAATAATAAAGTTTTAACAAAATTAAATTTTTAACAATATTTATTTTTTTACGTAAAATTTTTAGTTTTTATGGTTCGCTTTAATGTTGTTAATATAACGATCTTGTTTTTTTCATTTTGCGATTTGTCAGATGTTTTACCCATCTACGAAAGTATATTTGAATGTTAAGAAAATAAATGCCGTCGCTAACGTACGAAATTTTGCAAATAAAAATTAGTGACATATTAATTAAAATGTGTTATGTATGGCACTTGTTGACGTTTAATGCAAACCAATTACAATAAAATGATGTTTTCGGTTGAGAAGGTACGATTAAAACATAGATAAGATACAAAGTTAAAATTTGCAGTTAATCGAACTTTTTTTATTCTCCTTGCACTTTTCTCTTCTTAATTGATTGCAATAAAGACGTTTTGAAGAAAAAGTGCAAACATAATGGCGGTATTCGGTGTTTGATGCAGTCCTTGCGTAAGTGCAAAATATCGTAGCTATTCTTTGGATTATGTGCATTTTGTTGTTTATTTCAAAGAAAAGCTACGATATTTTGCATTTTGCATTGCAACAAACACTGAATACCGCCAATATATTTTTTGCATGCAAATTAATTAAAGACAGTTTTATAGTCTTAAGAAGTAGCTTAAAATGAAAATACAAAATTTTGCAGCTTTCAGCTTCATTTCCACAAGTAAACAGCTGAGATATGCTATGAAACCATCATTTTATAAAAATGTAGTTTTTTTATAATTATAAACAATTTATTTTTCCATCCCGATAGACCATTCGGGGAAATGTCCATATATAATTGGCCATGTAGGCTTTCTTTGTGTTGAAAAAATATAAATTAAAAAAAAGAAATAAATATATTAATGATAAATATACCTACAAATATACTAAGCTTAGAGCTTTAATTTATGAAAATTAAAACTCGCAAAAATCATTAAGCGTTTGCTAAGAAAATATTCCAATAATTCCAGCAGAACTATTTTAAAAAATGTTTTGATTTATTTTTGCCGAATGTAATGTAATAAGCTTATAGTGTGTGCAATTCTGGCCGATATTTCCTGGCCAGATTCTGTTTCTTTCTTTCTGTATGCCAAAGAATGATCTCAATAGAGCATTTAATTAAAAAAAAACTTGAAAGAGTTCTTCTGGAATTATTGAAATACTTCCTTTCCAAAAGTTTAATGATTTTTTCTGAAATTCGGTTGGTAGGAACTGAGATCTCAAGGGTAAATACTAGAACACGATTCTTGAGGTCAATGATTATTGAAGCAAAAAATTGGTCTTCTCGAGACAAAAAACACCGATATATCACACTTTAAGATCTGACTATAAATGTCGAAGACATAACGAAAAAATTATTTTGGCGACCTCTATTATATTCGGTGGTAAACGGTGAATTTTTTTTTTTGCGAGACACCCTAGTGCACTATGAATGGAGGCAATATAACAACTCAGCAAACAATTTCAAAAAAGGTAATCGGATTTGAAATTAAACATATTTGGTGGAAGCTCTTCCCTACTGGATTACCAATTAAATGATTTTAACAAGGCGTGAGACTAAAATAATCCATTCTTGAGAAGTACTTTATTATTTTATTTGGCAACTTGTTCTCATAATCTATTTTATCTAAACAATATCATTCTCATCATTTAGCAACTTGTACATAATTTTTTTAAATTTTAGGTAATGTGATTTGTAAGCGAGTAATGAAATTTGGTAATCAGAAAATTAAGTCATTATATGGCAAGTAGGTCTGATGGTAATGTGTAATATTTTGCTGGGAAGCTGATATAAAACTTTTTTCTTTATACATAGCTATTGATAAAAATTGTATAACAACAAAGAAAATTGTACATACATACATATATCAATATGTTTAAGAGTCACGTGCTACACATTGTATGTCCCTGTCGCAGGGCATAAGGTAATAATGTGTATTTTAGCAAGGGATGGGCAACGATTAACTTTATTTAATTCTTTTAGTAACAGAGACCTTACAGTCGTTAATGGAAGGGCCAAGGGCAAGCAGGAAATTGTGCTTGCATCGGTCTATATGTCTTATGATGCGGTCGATCCACCGAGGGCTTGTGTGCGGAAGCTGACCGAGTGTGCAAGGGTTGCATTGGTACTCAACTGTGACGCTAATGCGCATCATAGTCAGTGGGAGAGCAGCAACATTAACAAAAGAGGTGAGTTGGTGTTAGATTTTATAATTTCGAGCAATATGTTTATTTGCAACAGGAGTAACATACCCACGTTCAGGAATAGGGATAGGGCAGAGGTTATAAACATAACACTAACTAACAGATATAGTTAGTTAGGAAGGATTGAGGACTGGAGCAATCATAAGGTATTGTATAAATACTATCGAGGTTTTGGCGAGTATTCTCAAAGGACCCTAGGGCTCCTTGGAATATTCAAAGATTGGATGGCACATGGACGGAATCCAGCTGTGAGACACTTTCTCTTCTGATGGACACTCACTTTCCTGTCTGTAGGGAAGTACCCCCAGGGGAATCTATGTATTTAGACTACGGGTGTTGCAATCCCGGGGCCCCAGCTAAGGGTAATGTGGTTTTTTCCGCTTTCGAACCTTTGGCCCATTACCCGTAAAACTTATGTTGTTACTACCCGATCTCTGAAATAACAGAGCAAAGGATGTGCACATCTTTATAAAAGGAAAACAATTGTTGTCAGCTAGGTGCAGCGTCACCTAGAACTGCCCCTGAGTTGTGGTGGAACTTCGAGGTCTGACCAGAGGCTACTTCTGGTTCCACGGGTGCCGGTTGCCCGACAGTTGAGTTGCTTGTAGTTTAGTGTATTGCGTCGTCAGGTTGGTGTGCTGAGCAAAACAGGTCAATTTCGTCCCACCCCACGGGGTTAAAGGTTGATGATATTGACCGAAGTAGGCACTAAAATCTGGCGGCAGCCGTCGGGATATTGTGCTGAAGAAAGGAAGTTGACTTCGTCCCACCCCACGGGGTTAAAGGTTGATGATGTTGACTGAAGTAGGTACTAACACCCGGTGGCAAGCATGCATTATTCTCGGAAGAGTAGCCGTATTGTGCCGGCAATGGTTGAGGAATTCTCTTGGGGACCTTGCTATGGTGTATACACAACACTATAGCGTGGAAGCCGGAGAATTAACGTGGTGGCTGTGGTTGCTACCAAAATCGCTGGGAGAATAGTCTTGGCTTCCCAGTGTCAAATCAAAAGCTAGTGTTGGTGTGACGCGGTCAGCCAGACACTATTCTAGGTGCTGTTGCCATTCAACAGAAGCTGCTATGGGCACGGACATAGCAGCAGCTATGACTTCGACATAGCAGCAGAGTTTAGATAGCTCAAAGTACCTAAGCAAGGTACTTGAATATAGTACAGGGATAACTATATACAAAGATTGCAACCTATGTGCCTTTTCGGAGTGGACATAGGTTCATTCTAAAAAGGGTGCATGGGGGCGTTGGTCTGGCGTCTAACCTAGCACCCGGTGCTTTGGCACCCGTGAGGTAAGGCCAAAATGGCAGGTACTCACGGAAAGCTTTTGCACATCTGTCTGTAGGGAAGTATGGGAAGAGGAAACGACGACATAGTGACGTTGGAAAAAGCAACATGGGCAACATTTAAACCGTATAAATCACCGAGCCCAGATGGTATTTTTCCAGCTATGTTGCAGAATGTGCCAGAGCGCGTACTACTGTCTCTGGTGTATATCTTTAAGATATGCTTAAGCAGGAGGTTTATACCGAAAGGCTGGAGAGAGGTAAGTGTCTTTTTCATACCAAAAGCGAATAAGGCAAGCCACTCAAAGCCGAAGGATTGCAGGCTAATCAATCTTTTGTTGTTTCTTTTGAATGACGAATTGATCTGCTCTTAACATGCTTATCGTAAAGGCAGATCTGCCTGCGTTGGGCGATCTATCCTCCTAGGCCAGCAGTAAAGAACTAGGAGTCAATCTAGAAAAAATCTAGCTAGTCCTCTTTACCAAGAAATACAAAGTAGAAAGCTTTGTACTTCCCAGGATGGGAGGGTAGAGCTTAGACTAGAAGAGGGGTTAAAAAAATACCTGTGTGTTTTCCCAAATAGCAAGCTTTCTTGGAAAATGAACACGCAGGACAGGGCTCAATGCCTACTACGCACGCAGGAACTCCATAGGAAGGAACTGGGGTCTGCACCTGAAGGTAGTAAACTGGATTTACACATCGGTTGTCAGGCCAGTTATTTTCTATGATTGTGTGGTATAGTGGGAGCCATTGAGGAAGGAAAGTCAGAGAAGATTACTAGCTAATAAGGTTCACAGATGTGCCTCGATGTTCATTCTTCATATACTTCCTATAGATGACTTTGTGGTGGGAACGGCAACTAGAAGTCTCCTTAGACTCGTAGAAACAGGTTTGGTGAGGAAAGGAATATCAGGTCACACATCGATCTTATATAACATCGATTTTGGTGATTAGGAATCCGTAACCCCTGGGTTTGCGAACTATAAGGTCGCTGAAATCGATTTTGGTAGAACACTCTTAATGGTTATTCCGGATATGAACTGTTGCGTCAAATCCGATAAGTTTTATGAGGGAAGTGCAGTCTTTACGGATGGGTAAAAAATGGGGGAACACACAGGGGCTGGTGTATATATCTTGGAAACGAATATTCGTTGTTCTTTCAGATTGCCGAATGATTGTAGTGTTTTCCAGGCTGAGATCTTGGCGATCCTCAGAGCCACGGAGCTGGTGGCCAGGAATGTAGCTGAAGGTGAGAAGATAACTTTCTACGCCAACAGCCAGGCTAAAAGCTTTGAACGGACACAATGTCAAATCGAAACTTGTTAGTGACTGTATGAAAGCTCTCAACTTGCTTATGGATAAGATTAGTATCAGATTATGTTGGGTTCCTGGCCACAGCAGTGTTGAGGAAAATGAAATTGTGATGAGCGCGCAAGACTAGGGTAGGCGCTAGATGAGAGAATGTCGGAAAAATCGGTGAAATTACCGATAGGTCATTACTATAAAGAACTCAGTAATTGGGTAGAAAGCAGGACCAACAGTTCATGGAGAAGTAGGGAGGATTGTAGAGTCTCGAAGGGGTTTTGGCCAAAACTAGACTCAGGAAGATCTATAACTACTACTGGCCATGAATAGGAAGGCCATGCAAATCATGATAGGCGTACTGACAGGTCACTGCTCGGTCAGAGCAAGAACCAGCATTTGGGAGACCGGCACATCAGATTTTTGTACGATGTGCGGGGATGAAGAGGAACCTGAAACCATCGAACATATTATCTGTCATTGCTGGAAGCTGCAACATTACTGATGTCGTAAAATAGTGTAAAATAGAGGACATCATGGGCTTCATCGAGGGAATTCTGTGGCTTAGTGGTGGATTATATTGTCACTTTTGGCTGCAAATGGAAGGGTAAATATTACTTTTTTTGGGCAACAGAAGGAAATCACACTTGAAGGAAACGACTTGAGTTCTTCCCTACTACATTACTAACTTAACAAGGCGCGAGCCTAAAGTAATCGATTCTGGAGAACTATTTATTTTCTTTATTTGACAACATGTTCACGTAATCTATTAAAACTAAAAAGTCATTCTTATCATGAATCAAATTTTATTTAAATTATGTGATTTGTAAGCGAGTAAAGAAATTTGGCAATCAGAAAAGTAATTAGTTACATGGCAAGTAGTTTTGAGAATTTCTAACTTTTTACTGGGGTACTAATGCCCAATGTGTAAGAAATACCAAAAATTTATAACTGTTCTTAAATAATTTTTATTGAATTCCAGTGTAAAGCACCCCATACACGTTTCAATTCAATTGTCAATTGAGTCTTTCAATTGAATTGATTCTTAGCCACACACTTCATAAACTGAATTAAAAGATTTTCATTCAACTGCCAAATTTATATTTTTTTCACAGATACAGATTTACAGCCTGTTTTTGTAACGTAACTTTTTGTACATTGCACGCCAAATAACGAATGAATTGAAATTTTGGTTTTTGTTTATTTTATTTTGAGTATAACGAATAAGCTTTAAGCTTTTGTTTGAAAATTTGGTTCACGTACGTACTAGACAAACGAAATCAAATTTCAAAATAAACAATCAGAAAAAATTGAACGGGTCGGCAAAGTGTTTGAATTTTTATAAATAAAAGTAAAATAAGGGATGTTTTTAACAAAAGATGTAAGTATTTACATATTCCTAAAGAAAAAAGAAACGTTCAATTCCACTGTGCAACAAAAAAATTAACCACTAAAATAAGATGTTTTCTTAGCTAATTCAGGGTCGCTGAACACGAATATGGCAATCATTTATTTTTCTTAAGCGTTTTCGAGATATTCGCGGAAAACAAAATGTTTTTTTCCCAAAATCTTGAAAGCTGTTGATTAAAATTTAGCAGCTTTAGCAAACATATCTTTTTTTTTTTAATAGCCACTATTTTGATTGTATTGATCGAATAAAAATTCACTGAGATACGGGCCTGTACATTTAAAAAAACTTGAAGTTTTTATGATTTTTTTTAATTCGATATTTTAAGTTGCGCCCTTAAGCCAAAAAAAGTTATAAAATTTATTTTAGACATATATCTTAAATAAAATGTTGTAGCTCATTTAATAAGCGCGAAATTACTATTACCAGGCAAAAAATTAAAAACTTACGACACATTTACTTAATGTATCCGACTTTGAATTTTCGGATGTTTTCATTAAAAATTTATTATTTTTTTTAATCTAAATTCAGTAACTCAATGAATTTTTAGCCGATCAACACACTATACATATGGAGTGATAAAAGAAAGACATATCTTCCCAGCAGTGTACAATTTACGTAATTTGGATAAAGAGTTGTCAAGATTTTTGGAAATACCTTTGCAAACTGCAAAATTAGCTCGTTTTTCGCGAATGTCTCGAAAACGCTTCGCAAGAAAAATTAATAAAGGCCATATTCATTGTCAGCAGCCCCAATTTAGTTAAAAAACATTTATTTTTAGAGGTTGATTTTCTTGTGGCATCCAGCAGTAGTCACCTTTCATGGATGTTTTCACTAAATATGTCGTAAGTGTTTAATTTTTTGTCCTCTGATAACAATTTAACACTTAATAAGTTGGCTGCAAGATTTTATTTAAGATGCAAGTTTAAGATAAATTTTAGATTTTTTTTTGGCTTAAGGGTGCAACTTAAAATACTGAATGTAAAAAAAATTTTTTGAATATAAACGGCCGTAACTCAATGAATTTTTATCCGATCATTACTTCTACATCTTCGGAGTAAAGTCAATCATAATACAGGTAACTAACATCAACACAAAACTCACCAGTTCAGAGGTCAACCAAAGAGGAAAACGAAGCAAAGAAAAAGAAAAAAATCAAATAAAGCTTTTAAAATCTTAGGTAGAACAAAATGACGCACTTGTAGATGAAATGAAGGCATATACAATAAATCTTGGTTCGATTGCAAATGCGTAATATTGGTCGCTAAAAAACTTCAAATGCAACATATCCAATCATTGTTTTTTCAGCAAACACATATTTTTTTGTATATTTAAAAATAAAAATTTTTTAAACTCTTAAATTTTATTTATTTTTAAGTCAGATTGATAGGGTTGCTTTTTCTAAAGAAACTTTTAATTTTCTATGAAAAAGGCTCTAAGAATTACAACTAAAAAAGTAATGGAAACATTTTTCTTACACGTTTAATTACGAACAAAAAGAGCTTTTATTTCCAAACGAAAAAACAAAATGAACTCAATTCCCACCTCGATCGTTTGTCTAATAATCGCTTGCCTTCTAACGTAAGGCAGTTCGATGAACAGGCTGTTAAAAATTTAAAACTTCTATTGCATTCATTCATTAATTCATTAAAATAAATACAATTTTAAACATATAATAATAATAATTTTTCTTCTCTTCTTTAGATACTCACATTAATTAATAAAAATATTTCATTCAATAAGAATTGAAATTACTGAACTTAAGCCTGACTTAAAATTATTTCTGATTAAAAATCACTAAAAGTTCAATTAAAAAATTTACAAATGTTTCAATTTTAAACATATTTAACTTTTTCTATATAAAATAAAGGTTCAAACATAAAATTTGGCAGTTAATCAAGAGACTCGAACACAAACAGTACAATCGAATTGAAAGATTTACTAATCAACATGAAAAATCAAAATCTTTTGATTTTTCTTCAACCAACTCGATAACTGCCAAACTAACCAATTGAAAAATCCATACACGCTTTGATTTGGACAACAACCGACGCAATTGATAGTTGAATTGAATCGTGTGTGGGGTGCTTAAGATATCATAGAAGAACGATATTTTTGATTTTTCACCGATGCAGCGATGTTATTCTATTGCAAGTTTAAACATTTTCAAATGTGTTGTACGTTTTTATACTCGTACAATTTTTATTTAAGGGTCTAATTTTATAAAACGAAAACGTTAAGCACTAACAAATTTTGTATGTATTTTGTTTTTGTAATTTATTTTTTCCATATAAAATTTGTCAACGCTTAGCGTTTTCGTTTTACAAAATTTGGTCCTAAGTACATGTACATACAGTGCTGGACCTAAGTATAGGCACCAACTGCACAATAAAACCAAATGAAATTTTATATGTTTCCGAAACACAAAATATTTATTTTATGAACATAACATATTATTTATGGACATTCATATGTACAACGGCTATAAAAAAATTGTATTTAAGAAATAATAATAAAACTTTAACAGTTTTTGTTGGCAAGTAAATTAATAACGAAAAATATAAATAAGCGCAGTATTCTGAGCCACAAAATTATAGACACAATCGTTTGCTTAATTCACAACAGTTTGCATCATGACAACATATTAATTCAACACTTTCCCTTTTTATGTGATGTTAAAGCTTTCTAGTCCGATTTTATTACAGAGCATCTTCAATCTTGTAGGTTGCAATGGTTTTGTCATTAAATCGGCTAATTGATGTTCTGTAGATACTTGTAGAACTTTTAGCTGACTTTCACTAACTTTTTCTCGTACAAAGAAATGCTTTAAAGTTATATGTTTTGATCGTCTATGATATTCAGGATTTTGAGCTGGTCGGACAGCAGCGGAGTTATCAACTTGTAATAGTGGAGTATCATTTAAACCAATTAATTCAGCATATAAGCGCCTAAGCCAAATTACTTATTTTGTTGCTTCTGAAGCTGCAACAATTTCCGCTTCTCTTTTGGATGTAGCGACCATAGTTTGCCTTTGACTTAACCAGGAAATGACGCCTCCGGCAAACTTCACAATTACGCCAGTTGTAGATCCTCCTGTTTTTCTACAACCACTAAAATCTGCATCACTGTAGAATGTAAGCTTTTGGTTTTCTATAAAAAAAAGTGTTGTTGTTTTTGTACAAACTAAAATTTTTAGTCATTTATTTAAATTTCGTTTAGGATTTATGCATTTATTTATTTAATTTGCTTGGAAAAATATTCGTATTCGCCTGAATTTGACGAATACGAATACATTCGTATTTGCATTTTCGTGAATACATTCGTATTCGCCTGAAAATGGCCGAATATTCGACAATTCGAATACGAATACGAATATTCGTGCATCACTAGTATGTTTATATTTAACTTTATTTTCGCAATAAGAAACTATTGCAAAGTAAAAGAAGCCGAAAAAAGTAAAAAAGAAAAATAAAGCTATTTTCTAGATTAAAGTTTAACCCCCTTATGCAAAAAAATATTTTACTTTACCTTTAAAGTTCATATTAGTTGACAAGCACTTTAAGGCTAATATTGCTTTGTTAAGAAATTGTTTGCAAAACACAACTTTAACTATTTTGTTATTTATAAGGAACAAAGAAGAATTATCCCAATTTCTTTTATTCGAATGAAATGAGTATTTGAATATCCAGATGTTTTCGATTTATTTCGATTGTATGTACATCACTAAAACATTTTAAAATTTAATTGGTTTAAGCGCCAATGAAATACGTATATAGACCAAGCTAAACCACAAGCAAATAAATTTCAAATTAAAATATAATTATGACAATATGTCGAATAATAAACTTCTTAAATTTTTGTACAATTGTATTTATTTTAATATTTTTTTATGGATTTTACCATGTTTTTTGAATCAGTTGGATAATTTGATGATGTTTTCCATCACATTACAGAAATAGTAAATTTAAGATAAGAGCTAGCACTTCTAGCTTAATTTTGAAATGTAACTTGAATCAATATGTGCTATATTAACAAAAATATTTGGTGTAAAAAATATACATTTTGAAAATATCAACTTAAAGTAGTCTTAACAAACGTGGGGACCTACTTTAGAAATTTGATATAATGATTATTTTAGAATACAACTTTACTTAAAATTGCTTTGCAAAGCTTTGTTAAGTTTTTTTTTTGCATAAGACCCTAACTATTTGGCTTATTTTTCAAACGTGATTGGGATTAATGTTATTTTAAAATCTGACAGCATCTCTAAAATTTCGAATCTAAAATTTACAGCACAAATACAACATTTTAAAAACATATGAAATAAAAGTGTAATAGTAATTTTCATTTGTATGTGAAAATTTAAAACAACAAATTTTACACTCTTGTATTTAATATCCCAGTGAAAAAAATGGAAGTCATTCTAGTGGAACTACATTTTCATTGCTTCCAAAAAATCGATATTTTTAATTTGCCGAGAGTGAGCTGAAAACCATATAAAAGCTTACGTTAGTCATACAAAACCTTGTAACTTCTCCATAGTGTTAGAAAATACTCACCAGAATTTAAAAAAAATAGTTTCTTTTTTTAAGAAATTTATATACTAATTTTAGTCTAAAATTTAAAAGTTATTTTCTTAAATTTACATGAAAACACTCTTTCGGGCTTAAATTCGTATAAAAAGAAACGAATTGTTAAAATAGGTAACTATTTACAAGTTTTCCTAGATGAAAATATTATCAAAGAACACAAAAAAAGGAATTTTTCCTAATATCGCTTCCAATTCAGTGACCAGGCATCGAAAAAGAGAACTTCTTGCAATGACAACCTATTTAAAAATCATTAGATCCGATCGAAATTTTCACTACTTCCAGATCGCAAACTCTACATTTTCATGACTTTTTTCGAGTCTCTTTTTTTACTGGGATGATAATACAATCGATACAGAGATACAAGAAGTTTTGTGAATTAAGCAATCCAATATTATAAATATAAATATTATAAAAAAAAATCTTCTCCTCTAGTCATTTCATATTTTCATTTTATTCACTTACCATCCACTCCGTCAAGTTTGTCTTTAAATTCACACATGTTTAAACAAAAAAAATTAACTTTTCTTTGTTTTGTTATAGAAAAATTTTTTTAATATTAAAAATTATAGGTATGAATTAATTTAAAATTTTCGGATACAGACAAATTGATGCCAGTCGTTTTAATTAATAAAGTGTTAAAATGTTTAATATTTGCTACTCTAACTTATTTTATTTAACAGCTTATTTGAGGATACAAAAATATTCATAAAATATTTTTTCTCCCAACGTTATTATTAATGTATATTTAAGCCACACTTTTTGGTTCTTCACATTTCAACTAACTGATCTGTAGAGTAACGAATAATATAGTCTTATAGTCATTTGTTTTAGAAAACAAAATTTTTTTACTGTTTTTTCTTTTGCAAATAAAAAAATAAAAATACACATACAAGTGGTGAAGCATGCTTCTTACTAGAGTTGAGCGATATTTTGAAACATGTTCTTTTTTCACAGCGATTGAAAAATCACTAATCACAACTGTGACTGAATTTGTCAAGCAACAGGTTTTGGAAATATAATAGTTCTTTTATACAACCTGTAATTAGTGTTGCCGAAATGTTGTAGGCATTTCCCACCATATAGCCCCTGAAAACCCGCTAAAAACCGCTAGCTGAATAAAAATTAACGCTAATATAACCGCTGAATTTTTTATAACCAACATATGTCTTTTTTATGGTTTATTGATAAAAAAGAGAATAAGATAAATTTTATAAAATACGTATACATATTCATAGATATACATACATATGTATGTGTGTATGTTGGAATCTCATATTTCCCCAATATTTGTAAGCAAAACTCATCCTACTCTTTAAAAAGGTATTTTATTTCTTGCAGAGTTTCCATACACGAACATCGAACCAGGAAAAAGTAGAATCCAAGGGACTTTTCCATCTTATAGTATTAATGTTTAAGCTGAATCAGTATCTTTTCAATATTTTCTGCGATAGACCTTAATTATTCTACACGTGTAGTATAATATCTTGCCGTTTGCTTGAAGTATTTGTAAAGTATTGTTAAAATTTCCTGACTTTCTGACTATCTGAAATTAAAAAAATACTGTTAATAAAATAAACTCTGTAGCTCAATTCAAATTGGCTTGAAGTTTAATTTCGAAGGAAAATTTAATTAAAAAAGTCTAATCAAAAACAAATTATTCAGAAAAAGTTATGTTTGAGACATTTTGGTTATTATTATATTTTCCTCATACTCACTGGTCCAATCACCCAGTTTTCGGTTTGTTTTCCGTTTGTTTAAATATTTGTTTACTATTATCTTTAATACGAAAAGAATGATTGAATTGGTTTGTAATATATTTTTAATCTCTAATTAAATTTTATTCACTAAAAATGAGATTTGTTCACTTTTATACTCGTATGTATATACATGATTTTATTTTTAACGTCTTAACGTTTCACATTATACTACACGACCACAATATGTCAACTTTTTATTTGCAAAAAAGTGACGTTAGTTTCTTTTCTTTGTGCGTGCTTATATCGAAAAAAAACTCTTCATAAATACCATGGTACGTGTCGCAGAGCTGCGTTGAAAATACTTTATTTTGATTCAATACCTTTCTTTATAAGTTTCAGAAAAACGCTGAAAATCCGTCAACTAAGAAATTCTTCCGCTAAAATTCCCGGTGGTGGTTTTTTTAATAGACTTGCCGCTAATGACAACAAAATACAGTCATATATAGCGGGAAAACCGCCGTTTTGGCAACACTGCCTGTGATTGTTCTTATATGATTACTTAACATTAGATAAGGCTACCACATGAATTTTTTCTATACCTTCAGCTTTTGTCGATAAAAAAATCGTCAAATCGTGTCAAATCGTCTTTTCTGGCAACTATGTACATCTCACATCTTCATATTTGCAGTTTTTGTCTCTCTGCCTCTTATACGAAAATCTAAATATTTGGATGGGGTTGATTGCTAATTGTTTTTTCTTGTCGCTCTTCTTATTAGTATTTATCAAAATACCAATTCCAATAAAGACTTTTAAAGCAGAAGAGCTGAAATGAGTTAAACCGTGATCACTGCTGCTCCTTCCTATTAGATTTTCTCAAAATAACAGAACTGCTACCAACTAGTTATGAGCGATAACGCGATTTTTTAATAATGTTGCTCCTTGTGAATGTGATTTCTAAATCGCTGTTCTTTTAAACTGTGACTGTGATCACATTTTAGCAGTATTTTGTTTCTAGCAGTTCTGTTATTTTGAGAAAATCTAATAAGAAGAGCAGCAGTAAAATTAAACTGCGACTGTGATCACAGTTTAACTCATTTCAGCTCTTCTTCTTTAAAAGTCTTTATTTTGTATTTGTATTGGTATTTTGATAAATATTAATAAGAAGAGCGACAAGAAAGAAAAACAATTAGCAATCAACACCGTCCAAATATTGAGATTTTCGTATAAGAGGCAGAGAAACAAAAGCTGCAAATATGAACATGTGAGATGTACATAGTTGCCAGAAAAGACGAGTTGACTAGAGCTGGGTCGTTCATGAACGAACGGGTATAAATGAACGAATCAGTAAAATGAACGAAGTGAGCCGGTCACTTTACTGAGCTGTTTTGGCTCAGCAGTGCTGACAAAAAGTACAATTGAACGGAATGAGCGAACGAGCGCACTGTTTGTTTTTTTTTTTGCATTTTAATTTTTCATATGAAATTTTTTGTCACATTCTGGTTTTCAATTGCCTTTTTGTCTTATTTCTTAAGTTTTTAGAACATATTAAAAGTTTTTCTTTTAACAAATTTTAAGTATGTATATGTACATACGTACATATTATAATTATTATTATTATTTCTTAATCCTATAAAATACTATATTTTAAAAATTTTTACTGATTTCTTTGTTTCTTAAATTTTCCAGTGTTTGTTTTGCTTATTTTGCTAAGCAATTCATAACAAATTCATTGCATTTTTCCCTTTTTATTTGACGAATTAACTGTTTGTGTTTTTATTTCGTTCTATTTCTTGAAAAGAGCGGATGAACGAAATGAACGAACTCGTTCTTTTTTAGATAATGAACGAAAATAAGCGGTCACTTGAATGAACGATTTGGCACAGCTCTAGATTTGACACGATTTGACGATTTTTTTATCGACAAAAGCTGAAGGTATAAAAAATTCATGTGGTAGCCTTATCTAATGTTAAGTAAGCATATAAGAACAATCACAGTTTGTATAAAAGAACTATATTTCCAAAACCTGTTACTTGATAAATTCAGTCACAGTTGTGATTAGTGATTTTTCAATCGCTGTGAAAAAAGAACAGGTTTCAAAATACCGCTCAACTCTACTACAAACAAAATACTGCTAAAATGTGATCACGGTCACAGTTTAAAAGAACAGCGATTTAGATATCACATTCACAAGGAGCAACATTATTAAAAAATCGCGTTATCGCTCATCACTACTTCTTACGCTTAGCTGAAAAACTAAATTATAGACAATTTATCTAGATAGTAATAAAAAATATTAACATTTTAGATATGAATGTGTATTAAGCCATACATAGATACATACATACATAAATACTAAATGGAATTGCATTTCAAGACTTCACCCTTATATATGTACATGTATGTATGCATGTACTTATGTCTGTATGTATGTACCTGCATACAGCACTAAACAAAAGTGCTTACAAACAGCACACTTTTTATTTTTTGTAAGACCTTGTTGTTATTAATTACAACATATTTGCTGTGTTTCAGACTTCCAAAGTGTGCTGATAAGATTAGACTTTGGAAAACGTCATTTCACACTCTGTACAACAAACATTAAATTTTCCGGAAATTTTAGGGAATTTCATAATAGACTCGTTTAGAAACTTTAACACCTTATTTTATAAAACGCAACGCTAAGCGTTGACAAATTTTATATGAAAACAAGTAAGAGTGCTATATTCGGCTGTGCCGAATCTTATATACCCTTTACCAAAGTGCGTTTATGTAGTATAGAGACACATACATAAGCAAAGAGATATGTAGGTACATATTAATTTTGTGAAAAAATTCATACTTTTTGTTCAATTTTCAGGTTTTAGGCATTATGTTTAATTTGGTGCTTTTTTGCGATTTTTTTTCATATAGGCAATTTTTTTGGTTTTGGCGATTTTTTCGGTTTTTGGCGTTTTTTTTAATTTTGGTGATTTTTTTCCTCTTTTGACAATTTGTTTGATTTTGAAAATTTTTTTTCATTTAGGCGATTTTTTTATTTTTTGGCGATTTTTTTTCATATAGGCAATTTTTTGTTTTGTTTTGGCGATTTTTTCGGTTTTTGACGTTTTTTTTAATTTTGGCGATATAGGCAATTTTTTTTGTTTTGGCAATTTTTTTCAGTGTTTAGCGTTTTTTTTTAATTTTGATGATTTTTTTCATATAGGAAATTTTTTTTGTTTTGGCGATTTTTTTCGGTTCATGGCGTTTTTTTAATTTTTGCGATTTATTTTCGTTTTGGCGATTTTTTTGATTTTGGTGATTTTTTTTTCATACAAGGGATTTTTTTAATTTTTGGCGATTTTTTTTATATAGGCATTTTTTTTTTGTTTTGGTGATTTTTTTCGGTTTTTGGGGTGTTTTTTTAATTTTGGCGATTTATTTTCGTTTTGGCGATTTTTTTGATTTTGGCGATTTTTTTTTCATTTAGGCGATTTTTTTTCATTTAGGCGATTTTTTTTCATTTAGGCGATTTTTTTTTTAATTTTTGGCGATTTTTGTTCATATAACCATTTTTTGTTTGTTTTGGCAAAATTTGCGGTTTTTGGCGTTTTTTTTAATATTAGCGTTTTTTTATTTTGGCGATTTTTTTCGTTTTGGCGATTTTTTTTTAATTTTTGGCGATTTTATAATTTTTGGATTTTTTAGTATTACCGTTTTTGAAAATTTCAACAGTTTAGCTCTTACGGTCTCCAAGATATAGCAATTTGTTAAAATTACATAGTCAAAATTGCATTAACTGATGGACTCCCCTTTAATTTAAATTTTTTTTAATTTTAGTGTTAATTGTTGTAGCATATATAAAAATACACTAATTTTACAAATTTCAAGTGTCAATATGCATATGTACATACATAATACAATTGTATGTATATTACATGGGATTTTAAAAGTTTTCGTCACTCATTTTGGAACACCCTTTAATTTTTAGCTTTTATATATTTGTTGTTGTAGCGACCAAAGTTCTACATACACTGTCCAAATTTTAGACCCGTAGATTTTACCGTTCCTGAGAAAATAGCCTTCTTCCTAAAACATGAAATATGTTTAATTATTAGGAAAAAAGTTAAAGTTTTCCAACCCTGGAAACGTTTTTTTATTTTGTTAAATTTTTAAATTTTTTTTTAATTATAAATACCAATTTTATTCATACCGAAGTATAAAATAAGTTAATTTAATAAAAAAATAATGAAAACTTGTTTTCGGTATTTATTTTCTATGGGAATATTGAGTATGAGGTTTTCAGCTCTGAAACCGTCTGCTCGATTTTGCTGAATTTCAATAGCAATTTTTCGGAAAATTTCTGACACACCAGTCCAAGAACGAAGTCTCTAGCTCTTCTGGGAGCTTGGGAAAACCCACGTACAGACAGACGGACATCGCTTGTTCGTCTTCCCTATGCATAAGGATCCAGAATATATATACTTTATGTGTCGCTTATTAATATTGTAGAAATTACAAACGGAATGACAAACCTATATATACCCTTTTACCATTTTTTGGTAAAGGGTATAAAAATCAAATTACAAAAACTAAACACGTACAAAATTTGTCAACGCTATGCAATTATTCTTTTCTAGACTTAATAACTAAAGCCTTATTTATAAAAATTATTAAGGTTTAACAATCAAAATATTGTATGAAAATCTGTTTTAAAACCCCTTTATAAGGCCTTAGTAATTTTTATAAACAAGACTGGAAACAAATCAATAATTAAAAATATGTTTTAAGGAATTGCACATAATTTTTTGCTTAAATTTATCAAGTTTATTCAGAAATAATCTTTTATTCGGGCTTAAGTTCAGTAATTTCTATTCTTATTGAATGAAATATTTTTATTAATTAATGTGAGTTTCAAAAGAAGAGAAGAAAAATTACTCTAGAATAGTCTAGTCTATACTAGAAACTTACATTAATTAATAAAAATATTTCATTCAATAAGAATTAAAATTACTGAACTGAAGCCCGAGTAAGAAATAATTTCTGATTAAAATTCACTACAGTTCAATTAAATATAAAAATGATAAATTTTATGTTCCAATTTGTTCTTGAGAATGAGTAAATATTATGTCTTTTTGAATCTAGGCCCAAGAGCGATTTCCATTAAGGGTTATTCAGGGCAATTATGAATAAAATTCCGCGAGAAATTTCTCCCTTTTTCAATTAGAATTTTTTTTGGCTTCTCTATTACTTACCATTAGTTGGAATTGTTCCCCGAGAAAAATTTCTTGCGGAATTTTATTCATAATTGCCCTCATTATCTTTCATTTTCGAAATAACTACATATGTACATATGTATGTATGTCTGCACATCATGCGCGGATCCAGCTCAAGCTTTTGGAGGGGGAAATTTTTTAGTGACATTTCTTAATGTTTATTAATTTGTAACAATTTATTTTGCTACATACATACATATATATATACTCCAAAAGGGACCAAAAATAATAATTATTCATGAATTTTTAAAGAAAAAAAAAGATGGTACAAGAAAATATCGGACAACGTACCCAATCACAACACTTGAGCTCTTTTCAACTAGATTCGAAAATCTAACGCATTTAAAATTTTTTAGTTTAATTTTCTTTAACCGGAAATAATTGTAATATTTCTAATTTTTTATTTTTGCGCATATATAATTGTTTTTACCAATTTGAATTTTTGAGCAGAAATAAACTTGATTTCCTGATTTTAATTTTTAAGCAGAAAAAAAATATATATCTATACATATATACATACAATTAATATCCATATCATAAAATTGATATAATAAAAATACTGCTATCATTTTTTTCGGATGAGGAATCTCAGAAATTGATTTTAATTTCTGCTAGAAAAAATGAGAATAAAAAAATAAGTTATTTCTGCTCAAAAATAAAAAATATAGTTATAGCAACCGAGCTGTAAAACAATACAGGAAACATTTTTGATCAACATGAAAAAACAGAAATACAACTAATTGTTAGCAGCGATATAGTGAACTGCAAAAATATTTTCCATAAGTATGTATTTACTTAGCTCCATACTCAACTTGAAGACATAAATCATAAAAAACGTAAAATAATTTTAAGGAATAAATTCTTCAATTCTACAATTTAAGGATTTTCAACATCAGCGTAAAAACGGTCGTGTAATATAGCTCTCAGACTTGCAACCGGTGTTAAATGCAAAGAACTTCAGGTACTCAACAATAAATGTCCTGCGTCGTACTATATGGCGAATGTTTTGGTTTTCGACGATCTCCAATGTGGACTTAAGGTGTTTGGGATTTTTATATTTTTTATAACCAAACTTTGTTTAAAGTTGAGATAGTTTTCGTATAACTGATTGTTTGATTGTGCTTAAATTTTCGAATTTTTTGAGTAATTACTAATTAGTCTTTTCCTCCTGGTAACAAAAAATAAGTTCCATTAATAATTACATATTTTTGGAGAAGTGAAGAGAAATATTGTATTTTTTGCGTGGAATATATCTAACTTGAATTGCATTAATTAAATTTTTATCTGAACAAAGTTGAAATGACTTGCCACATTATATGAATGTATGTATATCGTTTGCAAAACGGTTTTACAGAAAATCTGTTGTTTTTTAGTTTTTTTTAAATCTACTTTGCAAATAAAAGGGGTTTTTGTTTCAAAAGCTATTAGCACAAGCGAAATTTATTTATTAGCGAAATAAACCAAAAATATTTTAATCATTTTGGGGGGGGGGAATAAAATTTTTCCCTCCACTGAATTCCTCCTGCAGCACATGCAGTGTAGCTCAAAACTAACTGAACAAATAGAAAATTTTAAATTTCTTCTATGTACGTGTTTCCTCTACACATTACTAAAAACAAAAAATTAATAAGACAGTTACTTAAACAATGTCATAACTCAAAAAACTAGTTTGGCAGAAAATAAGTTTTAAATTTTCAATTTCACAACTTAATGAAAAAAAAATTTTTTTTCTATCAAGAGTTGGGTAAACTAGATATAACTATAAAAGGATATGAGGTTATTTCTGCATCATTAACTCAAAATTCCGGTTTTTTGAGTAATTTTTTTTAAGCATTAATCAAAAATTAACATTTAATTAAAAATTAAATTTTACGAGTGCCAATAAAAAATTGCACGCTCCTTTTTGTTTTGTTTTTTGTTTTTATTATTCAAAAATCTGTTTTGTACTAGGAGCCAGGGCTGTCAGATATCGCGATTTCTCGCCAAACGTGGCGATTTTTAAACTTGTTTGGCGTTCAAATATTCGGTTTGGCGACATTTCGATTTTTGAAATCCATTTGGCGAAATAGTTCGATAAAAAATCAGAAAACCATGCTAAAAAAATATATGGGACGAACTCTGAGTTTCGTCCACGGCAACGAATTCGTCGATAATAATTCGCAGAGTAAAATCGCTGTGTGAAGCACAACCACTACGAATAAATAACATTTCTTATAAAGCCTGGATCACACGATCGGCACAATGTACCAATTTTCGTCGGCTCACTGCAATAAAGCCATAAGTAATAAGTCAAAATGACATTACATATTACTTAATTAATTCTTGAATAACTCTATATGGCTTAATTACCAGTGCAGTGTGATGCAGTTATGTAATTATATTTCAATTAGTTGAAAAATAAGGCAAATTTACATTGTTACTTATGAATTTATTTCAGTGAGCCGACGAAAATTGGTAAACTGTGCCAATAGTGTGATCCAAGTTTAATTGATAAAGTTGGTTATTGTTTGTGCATAGAGAAAGAGAAAGAGAGAGAGAGAGAGAGAGAAAATTGTTTTTAGCTCGTTCGTAGGGAGTGTTGCCAAAATGTTGCAGGCATTTCCCACCATATAACCCCTGAAAACCCGCTAAAAACCGCTATCTGAATAAAAATAAACGCTAATATAACCGCTGAATTTTTTATAACCAACATATGTCTTTTTTATGGTTTATTGATAAAAAAGAGAATAAGATAAATTTTATAAAATACGTATACATATTCATAGATATACATACATATGTATGTATGTATGTTGGAATCTCATAATTCCCCAATATTTGTAAGCAACACTCAACCTACTCTTTGAGTAGGTATTTTATTTCCTGCAGAGTTGCCATACACAAACATCGAACCACTACCTACGCTCTGTAACTTGCGAGAAGTTTTCGCGTCGAGAAAAATCAAACAATTACATTGGTTGTCCTGTTTTTCACAGGATGATTTATATACAACCTGAAATATGCTTAAAAGAAACATGAGCAACTAAATTTTTCGTTAGTCATCCTGTGTTTCACAGAATGACAATAAACTTTTCGTTTGGAAAAGTTCTCACCAAAGTTATAGAACATAGGCACAGGAAAAAGTAGAATCCAAGGGCATATTCCATCTTATAATATTAATGTTGAAGTTGATTCAGTATATTTTCAATATTTTAGACTCTAATTGTTCGACACGTGTGGAATAATATCTTGCCGTTTTGCTTGAAGTATTTGTAAAATATTGTTAAAATTTCCTGAATATCTGAAATTAGAAAATAGTGTTGATAAAATAAACTCTGTGGCTCAATTCAGATTGGTTTGAAGTTTAGTTTCGAAGGAGAATTTTAATAAAAAAAAGTCTCTAATCAAAATCAAATTATTCAGAAAAAGTTATTGTTTTGAGAGATTTTGGTTGATATTAGTTTTCCTCATACTCAGTGGTCCAATCACCCAGTTTTCGGGTTGTTTTCCGTTTGTTTAAAGATTTATTTACTATATTCTTAATACGAAAAGAATGATTAAATTGGTTTGTAATATAATTTTAATCTCGAATTAAATTTTATTCACTAATTATGAGACTTGTTCGCTTTTATACTCGTATGTATATACATGTTATTATTTTTAACCTCTTAAATTTTCACATTATACTACACGACCACAATATGTCAATTTTTTATTTGCAAAAAAGTAACGTTAGTTTCGTTTCGCTGTACGTGTTTATATAGAAAAAAACTCTTTATAAATACCATGGTACGTGTCGCATAGCTGCGTTAAATATACTTCATTTTGATTCAATACCTTTCTTTATAAGTTTCAGAAAAACACTGAAAATCCGTCAACTAAGAAATTCTTCCGCTAAAATTCCCGCTGGTGGTTTTTTAAATAGACTTGCCGCTAATGACAGCAAAATACCGTCATAGCACTATTTTGTCCATTAAAATTAAAACTTTCCTGATTACAATAATAAGGTACTGCGCTTGTACCATTTACGTTTTTAAGTATCGAAAACTTACTACGATTTGGGTCTGGGAACCAGCGTTCCCAATTTAGCACGTTTTAATTATGCCAAAAGCTCTTTTTTAGTCTTAGCGCGCGTTCTTAATAAAATTAATAACAACGCTTCAACTCAACTTTTTCTTATTTTCCCCCTAAACTGCAAAATTTTGTGTTAGCCAAATAATTTTTGACAAAATTTATAAATTAATTGATTATGATTCAGCTGAACCAAATAAAATTCCCTACGTTGTGCCAACTAGATAGTTTTGAATAAGTAGTAAAAATATTATTAGATATGTAATAGTTGAAAATTCAAGCTTTAATTTTAATCGCCTTAAAGCTACTATTGATAATCTGGTGCAAACTATAAATAACTTTTCAACAAATATGACTAGCATGATGCATGAAATGCTACGAATGCAGAATACACTGTTTCAAGCATTAGTTAATAAGCCATGAACACGTTAAAAATATGTTTCTGGAACGCAAACAGCATTCGCCAACATAAAAATTAACTTGAGAACTTCCAAACGGAAAAAATTTTTGATATAATGTTGGTCTCTGACTTCGAGAAGCCTTTTCAAAATTAATGGCTAGCTACACTGTATATTATAATTAAGTCAAGGCTCAAGCACTATATCCTTGAAAACGTTACTGAAGAATATATGCAAAGAACTAATATTTGTATCGAAATTGTTTGTTTGAATTTCGTGATATCATAAAATTACTCACTTCCCAGATTACCGAAGATCAGTATGAGAAGTTTTACAAATCGCTGGGATCTTGTTTCGTTGCAGCTGGCGACTACAATGCAAAATATACATACTGGGGTTTGCGCCTTGTAACACCTAAAGGTCGAGCTTTGTTTAATACAATTTCAGAACTAAGTTTGGATGGCATTTCGAGTTGGGAGCAGATTTGGTCGCCATGAAAAATCACCATAGGGATTTAATCCACGTGGAAGCCTCACTAGATCTCTCCTCCGATCATTCTCCTGCAATAATTACCATTTTCAACCCACTAAGGAGTGATTTAACTGACTCATATGTATGTGAAGGTAATTAATGCGGTCAACTGGCTAGGATTCAAAAATATCTTAGTAGTCACTGCGTAAAGAACGCTCTTCTAAGATCATCCCATAATATTGAATTTAACATTGCCAATCTTAACGAAAATATTAAACAGGAAGCTGAACATGCAACTACCTTCCGTCAGCATACTGAGTTTAATCGAATTTATTCTACAGATATTAAACGTCCCGTATGTGAAAAAAGAAGAGCCAGAAGGCAAATGGCAACAGCACAGAGTGCACTAAACGACTCCAAGAGTTGCTTGCTTCGAAAAAATTTAATCTATTAAAAATTATCTGGAAGGTCTTGATGTCACACCAGCATCTAATTACTCTTTGTGGGGCGCTACTAGAAAGCTTAAAACACCCGTTGAGTTTAAACCACCCCTGTGACACCTACCGGAAATTGGGCAAGAAGCAATACTAAAAAAGGTAAAATATTTGCTGAGCATTTAAAATCCGTATTTACCCCAAACACATGTACTGGTGTTGTTGATTTGCCAAGTGTAGTTGCTCTACCCCCTCGACCCATACAATTTAAGATCACCCATTTTAAAAAAGTAATTGCTGAAGTCAACCCGAAAAAAGCTCCGTGTATCGATGGAATTTGTAACCATTTGGTGATGAAGTTGCCTCGTATTGTAATTAGAATCCTGCTATTAATTTTTAATGCCATTTTACAACTGGAGTATTATCCATATAATTGGAAACTTGCTAAGATAAAAATTATTCCAAAGCCAGCAAATATCTTACCTGGCCTGAGTCATATAGGCATCTAAGCTTACTGTCAACAAACCCACAGCTTTTCGAAAAGTTGCTCATGACTAAATTATCCAAAATTTTAGCTGATAATGGGTGCATCCTGGACCATCAATTTGGTCTTAGAAGTCAGCATATCTACAACTGACGCTGTGTCACAGGGTAGTATTCTGGGTCCAATCTTGTATTTAATATTTACTTCTGATATGCCTGTGAGCAATAATATCAACGCATCTATATTTGCCGATGATACAACCTGTATGAGTATGCACGAAAACCCTTATGAGGTATCCGGCAATCTCCAGGAACATATTACCCAGCTAGACATATGCTTGAACTTATGGAGAATTAAAGTATATGAACAAAAGTGTATTCATATATCGTTTACTCTAACAAGAGATACTTGTTCCCCATTCCAATCAACAATCAAACTATTTCTCATCATTCTCAAGTGAAATACCTTGGTATACACCTTGAACGAAGGCTTACATGGAAACATCATATTGACTTCAAGCTACCTTAGAGGAAACTTAAGTTAACTCAAATACATTGGTTGATTGACAGAAATTCAACACTCAGCATAGACTGCAAACCTTACTATACAAGTCGCTTTTGAAGCCAATATGTAGCTACGGAGTCCAGTTATAGGGCACTGCTTCAGCTTCAAATGTTGAGAAAATCCAACGAAGGCAAAATAAAATTATACGGTTAATAACATCTGCTCCATGGTACATTAAAAATTCAAATTTACATCGTGATTTAAATATGCCACTAGTGATTGAAGAAATTGCAAGATACGCAGGCAAATATTTATCAAAACTCGAGTCCCATCATAATCACCTTGCTCGTAACATCTTGAATTTTACTGGACACATCTGCCTAACAAAGAGGGCCACAAAGACTCTTATACTCAACACTCCAGATGGGACTGCTTGAAAATACTTTATTTTCCTTTTTGATTATCACTACTTATGTATTATTAGTAACTATCAACAAGTTTAAGTCCGATACTCGCTTAAGATTTGAAAACTTATTGTTGGTTAATTTTTTAAGATACAATATATATCTTTTGAACAAATATTGGACATTTAAAACGCTCTTTTATTTAAAAGTTTATGTATATAGCATTTTCAGTTTAAATTAAAGCTTTTTCAAATTAAGCGAAACTTTTTTTAAATTAAGCGAAACCATTTTCAAATTAAGCGAAACAATTTTCAAATTAAGCGAAACCTTTTTCAAATTAAGCGAAACCTTTTTCAAATTAAACGAAACGTTTTTCAAATTAAATGCAACTGTATTCAAACTCAGTACAACTTTTTTCAAATTAAATAAAACCATTTTTAGGGTTCCGTACACCAAAGGTGAAAAAAGGAACTGTTTTGTTTTCGCTACGCTGTCCGTCTGTCCGTCTGGAGAGCGTGTATCATATTAAACGTGTTACAAAAACGTTAAATACAACAACAACAAAAATATATAGTACAAATATTCAGTTATGTACTTATGTTTATATATGAGTAGTATAAAATAATTGTAATAACACAAACCAAAGTCTATGAACTTTAAATAACGTATGACTTATCTTGCTTGTATCCTACCAGCTTCCTTGTTTTAATTCACTTGAATAATTTATTTTAATTGATATCAGCTTCAAAAGGTAGATGATGAAGTATATCTAGATTTTGATTCCATTAAATATGATCCAAATAAAGTTTAAAATTCCAGTTTAAGTTTAAGATTCCAGTTTAAGTTTAAAATTCCAGTTTAAGTTTAAAATTCCATAAATACGACCCAAATTGTTCTTTGCCCAAAAGGAAGTTGATTGAAGTAAAGCTCTTTCAATGTAATATAAATAGTTTCCTAGCACAATTCCAAGTATGCAAAATCGCCAATTATGTATTCACATAAAACACATTTATTTTTTACGTTGATATAAAAAGTATATATATTTATTTATAAATTATTATTTTTATTTAAGACAATGAAGTTATGAAAATGAAAATTATTATTTGAATGAATTTTAAAAGTTAACAAATTAATAAAAGAATATTTGATATATTTTAATTTTAATAAAAATATAATAAATTACAAACTAAGTTTCTTAAAGATACAGTACCTACAGACAGAGTATATAGAACCTTGGCCACTACAACAACAAATACATGAGAATTAGAAATTAAAGGGTGCTCCAAACGAGCGACGCAAAATGTTAAAATCTCATGTA
The DNA here is from genome assembly GCA_905220375.1 of Tachina fera. Lineage (NCBI taxonomy): Eukaryota > Metazoa > Arthropoda > Insecta > Diptera > Tachinidae > Tachina > Tachina fera. The sequence continues at coordinate 52,045,658 of LR999966.1, forward strand.
ATATACACACAATTGTATGTACATATGTATATTGACACTTGAAATTTGTAAAATTAGTGTATTTTTATATAGACTACAACAATCAACATTAAAATATTAAAAAATTTTAATTAAAGGGTGGTCCATCAGTTAATGTAATTTTGACTATGTAATTTTGACAACTTGCTATATCTTGGAGACCGTAAGAGGTAAACTCTTGAAATTTTCAAAAATGGTAAAACTAAACAATCCGAAAATTACAAAATCGCCAAACCGAAAAAAATCGCCAAAACCTGAAAAAATCGCCAAAAATTAAAAAAAATCGCCAAATCGAAAAAAATCGACAAAATTAAAAAAAAATTCTAGCCCTAAAATAAATCGCCAAATTCGAAAAAATCGTTTAAATGAAAAAAAATCGCCAATATGAAAAAACGCCAAAAATCGAAAAAAATCGCCAAAACGCGAAAAATGCGCCAAAACCAAAATAATTGTTTATGTGAAAAAAATCGCCAAAATGAAAAAAAGTCGCCAAAATTAAAAAAACCCCAAATTTAAAAAAAAAATCGCCAAAATTTTAAATAAACTCCAAAAACCGAACGAAAAAAAGTGCAAAAACTAATAAAATCGCCAAAACCCAAAATAAATTCACCTATGTGAAAAAACGCCAAAATTAAAAAAAATCGCCAAAATAAAAAAGCCAAAATAATAAAACTTGCCAAAATTAAAAAAACTTCAAAAACCAAAAAAAAATCGCCAAAACGTGAAAAAAGTGCCAAAACTCAGAAAGCTCCAATCAATTCAAAAAACCCCCAAACTAAAAAAACCCTTAACACCGAAAAAACCCATAAACGAAAAAAATGCCAAAAACTATAGTTTATATTGTTCGTATTGAATTACATATCTCGTGCCCGTACGGAACCCTTCGTGCGCGGGTCAAAGTAGCACTTCACTGAATTTATTATAGTTTTGATGGAGCTTTTGTGCTTTTTGCATTGTTTTAATTTTTTGAAAGCAGCCCAGAGTTAAAAAATTCATTTTTAATTATGGATAACGCCAAAATCCATAAATCCAGAGAAATACGGCATTTGGTGGACAATAGTGAATGTACACTGAAATTTTTACCACCCTACTCTCCCATGCTAAACCCGATCGAGAAGGCATTTTCTATGTTAAAATTTCATGCCCGATCCTTATTAAGTGACATAACCACTGAGCGAAACATAGTTAGTGTAATTGAGGAAAGCATCGAAGAAATTAATCCAAATGATTGTGCGAACTGTCATGGATATGATCATCCAAATTCCTAAGGCGGCGAGTGGACAAGCTCTTCATTAATGTTATAAATTAATATGTATAATATTTCTTATTGCGATATTATTTTTTATATACCCGTGATATGGATTATGCTTTTGTGGTTTAATTTAATTTGAAAAATATTTTATTTTATTTGAAAATGGTTTCCTTTAATTTTAAAAAAGTTTGGTTTAATTTGAAAAAGGTTTCGCTTAATTTCAAAAAGGTTTCGCTTAATTTGAAAAAGGTTACGCTTAATTTTAAAAAAGTTTCGCTTAATTTGAAAATGGTTTCGCTTAATTTGAAAATAGTTTCGTTTCATTTGAAAAAGGTTAAACCTTTAAACTGAAAATGCTATATATGTTATTTATTTTATATTTTTCAACTTTTTATCTAAATTATCCCCACTGGCAAAACTATTACACTTCACAAGCAACTTGTATTAAAATTAACATTGCTCCTGAAGGTATGCTTTAAAATTCGGTTGAGTGTATATCTATGCAGCTGTTAAGTTTACCTGTACTTCTTGAACGTATGATTACACTAATCAACTCATACATAGCTCACATCGATTTGATAACGCTTAACGATCTTACTCAAAATTTGTGATTGTATTGTGAAAAAAAATTTAACCCCCCGCTTATAGATGCTTACACATCAAGAAAAAAGAGATAAAAGGGAATTTTATTATTGAAAACCGTAATCTTTTCCAACTTCACAACTTAAATATATGTAGACGTGTAATTAACATTCAAATTTGCTTTACATAATTATTTAGCTTCTATTCTATATAAAGTTCAAAAAGTTAACGTTGCACTTGAATCGACAAATGTTCGATGATTTATATAAGTTGTACAACTTTTTTTGTCAAAGTTTTAATACAAACTAAGAATTTGATTATTTGTAAGGTGATGTTAACTCTGTATTAAATGATTTTAGTTTTATAGGATATAATTTTGAAGTAGGTATATTGAAAAATGTGATAAAGAGTAAATAGGAAAATAATTAATTGTATTATTAATATAAATTAATATAAATAATTTCATTAATATTTAAGGAAGCACGTAAAAAATAGTGCATTTTTGTTATAAATAGTTGACAATTTGTAATTTAGCGCTTTTTAGAGCGTTGAGAAGGATAATATCACGTTTTGGATATTAATAGTTAATAACGCCGCTGACAAGTGTTTAAATTAATTTTTTGGCAGAGACAGTGACGCTTTATTAAAATGAAAAAACATATATATTTTATATATCTCTAATGCCACACACGTCTTAAATCGCAGCAACTCCTTCGTCTAAGAGGGTCAGAGATGAACCATCGTCCATTACAGAGTAAATACTGATTGATGTATTGTCATTGTATATAGTTACTGGGAGTATTCGGAAAAACGATTCGGAAAGCGATTTGTGGCTATTTAGTGTACTGTATGTGGCATTATGTATTTGTTCGTTGTTGTGAAGTAGCGGATTGCGATTAACGCCACATCCATTTACGCTACACGGCTTTTGAAACCAACACCTGCGTCGGTGCTTACCCAAACACACACAACATAAATTTTTGGATTTTACAAAGTCCCATCTTTCAGCTACTGTCGTATCTGTAAATTTTGAACAATGGGGAGTTTTATGGTCTGCATTGCAAATTAAGCACTGCTGTTTTTTTGAACTACAGAGTTAGAATGTGTGTTAAAACGACCTTGTTTAGATAACACGGTGCGACAGTCCAAAAAAATCTGGAACCTCATATTATTTTTCTTGTACGGCTTGTCGAGTTAAAGAAGAATCCAATAGTGAAATATGCCGGACACCTCCAAAATCTGGATTTACGGTTAAAAACCCGGGTTTTTACCTTTGTGCACTTATAAGCCTGTAACTTTGTTGCAAATGATCCAATTTTGGGTGTTATTGTCCAGCAAACACAAATTTTGTAGATTTTTCAAAAAAATTTCAACTTTGGTGACGTTTTTATATATTATTTTATTAAGAAACTATAATATTATTGAATTTATTCAAAAAGTACATTTATTTACGATTACAATGCATATTTGGGGTTAAATATAGATAAGCAATTGACTGAGTTATTTAACTTTGAATGAAAACAAAATTTTTACCAAAATGCCTGCACAATGTTTTTGGTGTTGTTTTTATGCACCTTCTTTTAAGTTGCAAATCACTGGTATCCTAAACACAAAAAAATTTTTTACAAATTGTTTCATGTATCCTAGTTTAAGATGCAGTGGTGGCAGAATAACGTCCTCAGATTTAACTAATTGGTCATTTAAAATGTTTTTCCTGCCTATTCTATGTGACTCGAGAGATGGCCATACTTTGCGATCATATCGATTCGGTGCACGACTATACCAATCACAAAGATAGCACGGATACTTTGTGTAACCACCTTCCATACCAAATAAAAATCTCAAAGCCTTTAAGTCAGCGACGATTTTCCATTTATGGGTGGTATATTTAACAAACATTAGTATATTTTTCATCACTTCGTAAGTTTCTTCTGTATTAGTCGCATATGCGATTGGAACTGAACTGATCTCAGTTTCTTCTTTCCAAATCTAGTAAGAAATTGAAAATCGGATCATTAGCGCAAAGGTAAATCCGGATTTTGGAGGTGTCCGGGATATTTCACTATTTGATTCTTCTTTAACAAGCCCTAAAAGAAAAATAATTTTCGGTCCCTGGTTTTTCTATTTCGTTCAATTTTGTACCACTTTGTAATTTATTACCATTTTCAAACACTGGGACGGTGACACGGCATGTGGCTTCCGCTATTTTATACAACCAATTAGAAAAGTCTTTTAAATTAGGGCGAGTAACATCCTTAGAAAAAAGGCCACTGCTGTAAAGTATCGGTTGGTAGCTTGTCCACTAGTTCCTGTAATAGAGTAGGGTTTACTAAATGGTCGTCTAACTTTTACGCAAGTATAGTGGCGCATATATATTTTACAGAAAAGGTGAATTCTAAAAAAGAATCGAGTTTACCTCCTAGCGTAATTTTTCGCATCTCATCGAATACATTTTTTAAAACACACTCAGGCCTGCCAAAGTACATTTTTAACGTCCTAATAATATCCGGAACCATCTCGGGCAACATTAAACAGTTTCGGACAGCTTCTCGGGCCTTACCATGCAAACATTTCTGCAACCTAATTAGGTTATCTTTATTACTATAGCCGTCGTCTCGTTTGCTTTGCTCAAACGCACTTATAAATATTGGCCACTCCCTGGGGTCACCGTTAAACTGTGGCAGATCCTTAGAAATACTTTGTCTGGCCATGAGCTGTGTTGTAGTAATATTATCAAAGCTATTATTTGTGTTATTTTTATCTGTAAAGAAATTCGTGTTTTGAAGAACATCTGTGATATTATTTTGACAGTCCCTTTGTGGTGAGCAAAAAATTGGGAATGGTATATGTCTGTGATAAGCATTCACAATGGCGATGCGATTCATTATTGGTTTTATCAGCTGACTGTGCTAAGTTTATATGTTGCGTATTTGTAAATTTATATCAGCTGTTTGATTTTTATTTGTAATTTGAGACGTGTTATTTATTCTATTTATACCCACATTTTGGCTACAATCCTATATACGCGGTGGACAACTATTACTTTTCCTCACTAGCCATGGGTTTAACAACTGTCTCGAACCAGCCGTTGAATTAGTCTCTGTATTGGAACGCAGCAAATCATATTTGCGTCGTATAAATTCTTTTATTAACTGCTTTTCCTCTTCAAGCTGTAACATTTGTAATTGTTTATCTGCGCTTAAACCAGATGATTGTTGTGTTGCAATGGTGGCAGCTCAACCTTGTTGAATCAGTCTGATCGGCAGCAATAAGAACTACTTCTGGCATAGAGCCTAAATGAATGAGGTTATGTTCGGTATATTGTTGTTGTTGAAAACGTTTTTGGCAGATCCAAGTAAAAATGTCTGTGCTGTCTGTCATGTTCCCACATGTATGATGATAACTTCCAAGGCACTTAGAGCATGTAACCATATTATCACTATCAGGCTCAACGTATACAATGCAGGTAGAAATCAAATTTCTCTCTTGCGGCATATTTGTAAGAATTTTAAAGATTTGTTAAATGAAAAACTAAGTTTTAAGAGCAAATGTATGTCGCTTTAAAATTCTGGAAGCGAACTCTTTATTAATTCATTTTATTCTATTTATATTTATTTGTTTTTATTACCTTAGTTTTAGATAATTTGTTTTAAAAAATATTTATTTAATTCTTAAATGCACCTTGCAATATTAAACCTTTAGCTATACTTTATAAAAAAGTTCATTTAATTTAATATATGTGTATGTTAAATATATAATAATTCATGTTAGTTTTAGTACTCGTACACACCCAGTAAAAAATATGATCATCCAAAGAGTAATCTTGGAGCACTCCTTTGCGAGTAATGGATTACTCCATAAAACTCCGGATCTCGTTGGATTTTTAACACAGCATGTCCGCAGAAACGACTACTCCTTTTAAGCTCCTTATGGAGTACTCCCTTTGATCTTGAAAATGACGAAAGAGGGAGTATTCGCTTTTGTCTCCTAAAAGAGCATAAAGGGAGTAATTGTTTTTGTCTCCTAAAAAGAGCATAAAGGGAGTAAAAATTCATATAACATACAAATTTGTTTATTTTTTCAATTTCATTTTCAACTAGTCGTCTTAAATAACGCTTAGAAACTTAATTAAACTAAATTAAAACTAAACTGACTAAATAGAAAAACAAAACGAAAACATCAATTAACAGTTATATCAATGAAAAAAAACCAAAAACGAACTGATACATCACTCATTGATCCATTTGGAGTATTAAGCGAGGCATAAGCAACAACACAAAAAACAAGTAAGAGTGCTATATTCGGCTGTGCCGAATCTTATATACCCTTTACCAAAGTAAGTTTATGTAGTATAGAGATACATACATAAGCACAGAGATATGCAGGTACATAGATATTAATTTTGGGAAAAAATTCATACTTTTTTCTCTACTGCAATTTTTAGGTTTTTGGCATTATGTTTAATTTGGTGGTTTTTAAATTTTGGCGATTTATTTTGTTTTGCTGTTTTTTTAGTTTTGGCGATTTTTTTTCATATAGGCAATTTTTTTTGGCCTTGGAAATTTTTTTCGGTTTTTGGCGTTTTTTAATTTTGGTGACTTTTTTCCTTCTGGCAATTTTTTGATTTTGACAATTTTTTTCATTTAGGCGATTTTTTTATTTTTTTGGAGATTTTGTTTTATATAGGCGATTTTTTTTGGTTTTTGGTGTTTTTATTTCTTTTATGCAATTTTTTTAGTTTTGACATTTTTTATTCGTTTTGGCGGATTTTTTTGATTTTGACGATTTATTTTCATTTAAGTGATTTTTTTAATTTTTGGCGATTTTTTATATATAGGCAATCTTTTTTTTTGTTTTGGCGATTTTTTTCGGTTTTTGGGCGTTTTTTTTTTAATTGTGGCAATTTATTTTCGTTTTGGCGATTTTTTTATTTTGGCGATTTTTTTTCGTTTGGATGGATTTTTTTTTTCATTTAAGCGATTTTTTTAACTATGGCGATTTTTTTTCGTTTTGCTGGATTTTTTTGATTTTCACGATTTTTTTTTTCATTCAAGCGATTTTTTAATATTTAGCGTTTTTTTTCATCTGGCCAATTTTTTTTTGTTTTGGCGATTTTTTTATGTTTTTTGGCGTTTTTTTTAATTTTGGCGATTTATTTTCGTTTTGGCGATTTTTTTGATTTTGGCGATTTTTTTCATTTTTTGCGATTTTTGTTTATATGAAAATTTTTTTTTGCGATTTTTGCGGATTTATGTCATTGTGGGAATTTTCTTTTGTTTTGACACTTTTTTCTCGTTTTGGCGATTTTTTTCGGTTTTTTGCGATTTTATTTCCTTTTGGCGATTTTTTTGATTTTGCCGATTTTTTTTCATATAAGGGATTTTTTTTAATTTTTGGCGATTTTTGTTCATATAAGCATTTTTTTTGTTTTGGTGATTTTTGCGGATTTTTTCATTGTGGGAATTTTTTTTGTTTTGACAGTTTTTTCGCGTTTTGGCGATTTTTTTCGGTTTTTTTAATTTTGGCGATTTTTTTTCGTTTTGGCATTTCTTTTGATTGTGTCGATTTTTTTTCATCTAAACGATTTTTTTAATTTTTGGCGATTTTTTTTTCACATAGGCAATTTTTTTTTGTTTTGGCGTTTTATTTTTGTTTTGGCGATTTTTTTTGTTTTGGCGATTTTTTTTCATGTAGGCGATTTTTTTTAATTTTTGGCGATTTTTGTTCATATAATCATTTTTTTTTTGTTTTAGCGATTTTTGCGGTTTTTGGCGTTTTTTTGTCATTGTGGAAATTTATTTTTAGTTTTGACACGTTTTTCGATTTTTTTCGGTTTTTAGCGTTTTTTTTTAATTTTAGCGGTTTTTTTTCATTTTGGCGATTTATTTTGTTTTGGCGATTTTTTTAAATTTTTGGCGACTTTATAATTTTTGGATTTTTTAGTTTTACCGTTTTTGAAAATTTGAACAGTTTAGCTTTTACGGTTTCCAAGATATAGAAATTTGTTAAAATTACATAGTCAAAATTTTCTTTGGGGATATTGAGTATGAGTTTTCCAGCTCTGAAACCGTCTGCTCGATTTTGCTGATTTTCAATAGCAAAATTTTTCGGAAAATTTCTGACACACCAGTCCAAGAACGAAGTCTCTAGCTCTTCTGGGAGCTTGGGAAAACCGATTTCACGTACAGACAGACGGACAGACGGACATCGCTTGTTCGTCTTCCCTATGCATAAGGATCCAGAATATATATACTTTATATGTCTCTTATTAATATTGTAGAAATTACAAACGGAATGACAAACCTATATATACCCTTTTACCATTTTTTGGTAAAGGGTATAAAAAGTTTCGATAGCTCGCTTATTACTCTAAATGGATGAACAAGTCATTACTCCTTTGTTGCTCGATTATGGATTAATCCATATATTTTTTACTGGGCACATTGTAGGTTTAGTTTAGATTCATAGTTGCAATTAAAATTAAGTTGAATTTATTTTTGGTGTAAACTCTATTCACATATTTATAACTGAAATTTATATTTAAGATTTTCGGTAACACATATACATATGTATGTAAACATGTGTATTCTATCCTTAAGCGTTAAAAAAGTTTACAATGATAAAAAAATCTAAACTGTATAAAATCTGAGAAGTATAACAGGCATTATACTAGTAGCTTCTACAAAAAAATTGCTTGAAATAACATCACATACTACACTTATGCCTAAATACATACTTACATAGATACATACATATTTATTCAAGTATATAAAGATTCACATACATAAATACATATACATATGCATATTTTATTTTCTAGAACAGAAATAGAATTAAGGCAAAACAATTGTCTTTACTATCCGCCAACTTAATGCTCTAGACTACATTAAACAGCAAGTTGAATTTAGTTAAAGCAAGGTCAGACGTGGCAAATATGTATGTACTTGAACTATTAAAATATGTATGTAAGCTGTCTTTTATTTTAAACAGATAGAAGATACTCATCAGCGTGGCCATTTTAGCATTTTTGCAGCTAAATTTAGCATTTTGTTTGTCGATTTAGCAGTTAGCATTTTCTTTAGCATTTTTCAATTATTTATTTAGTATTTTCTAGTATTTTTTGATAATATAATCTACATATGTAACTTTTAACAATATCGGTATACGTAAATAAGGCTGACTTCCAAAACGTAAACTCCATTGCCATTCAAAAAGTGTAGTGTTTCATAATACCGCAGAACAAAACATTGACAATGCATACCCTTTCAAAACGTCGTTCACAAGTGTTAAGAACCCCGCAAATAATCAATCAGCGTATCGGTTACAAAGTTAGTGCTCATTGCTATAATGTTTCGCAACTTTGGATCTGTGCATGTAATAAATACCGTATCCGAAGACTACAAACTTTGAACTTTTTACGTAGAAATAGAATAGACGAAAGCTTAAAAGTATTAAAAAAAACAATTTTAAACGTTGTTTATAAACGAAATGTGAGAAAGGACTTCTTATGGAAGAACCGTGCGTGAATTAATATTTTTAGTTTGTTTTAAATACTTTTTCGGCACTATGTATAGTGAAAAACTGGTATGCAGTATAACCAATGTTGCAGAATCACTTGCTGTTGCGCAAGAATAAGGAATTTTTTGTTCCAGATGAGTCAGCTAGAATCAATAAATTCAGCTTTCAAAAAGCCATGCATTTTTTTGCATTACTAAAGTTTCTCATAGAAGTAATACTCATATTCAAAAGTTACTGGTTTTTAAATTTTTTTTTTATAATTTTCTATTTTGCTAGAGAGGCCGCCTTACGTTAGTGCTTTTCAGAATCATTTTTCGAAGCTTTTGTTATCAAGTAAGCAATACATTGCTTCCCTCAAATGTGTACTTGTATTCCTTTAAAAAAAATATATGTACATTAAATTCATAAATCCAAAACGAAATTCAAATGAATGGCATACAAATATTAGTTTGTAATAATTAAAACATAACAAAAATTTAAAATTTTAAAAAACTCCCGAATATATCTAGAGAATATGATATATCTTCTAAACGTAGCTAAGAACCCTCTCGATCAAATCACCTTCTAAACAGAAAAAACTACATCAAAATCGATTGAGCCGTTTGGTGGACACGTACGTGGACACGGACAGACACACATATGCACAGATCACAGACACACACTACAAACTTATAACACACATATTTTTAGTCGGGGGTTAAAAAGAAATTTATATCTATATTTTTGCTATCCGTTTTTCCGCCAAATATTCCGTATTGATGACTGAGTAATATTTGAAACACCAAGATGAGAATTGGCATTAGCCTCTTGTTGCTTTCACTAGTGTCTAGAAGAGAAGTTGTCATGTATTTCAAAAAACTTGAATTTATTCCGTTTGGCCATCTTCGAATAAATCTAAAATGTGCGCGAAACTAAAAAAAATGTACCTTGGATCAATAAAGGTTGTCGTGGTGAAAATTATTTCATTATCTAAAAGAAAAAATTTTTCACCCGTGCACTTAGCGGGAGGGCTAAACATACACATTTGTTGGGGTATTTTAAGAGATCAAATGACTCAAAATGATGTTCATTACGAAAGATATGCAATATTTCTTTTCTTAATTTTTGTCCTTTCTGCAACATTGCATTTTCAATAGATAATACTTGCTTATTTCAAAAAATATGTATTCCTTAAAAATACCTTAAAATTAGAGGGGCACGCAATCTAGTTCCTAGACACTCTTGTTTTCTAAATATTTTTTCTTGTTCGGTTGTATAAAAAATTAAAATAATATCCTTATGAAAATACGTATATGTATGCAAGTTTCCATTAAAAAATCTCTCAGACTTAAACATTGGGCGCATTCATAAGATGTAACTGTTGAGCTCAACAGTTGTGAAACTGCTGGCAACTGTTGGCCCCAACAGCTACTTCTTAGAAACGGCTTGATGTATATAATGTAATTTTATATCTTTATTTCGTTACTTCATCGCATTTGTAATGTAAAACCTAACAAATATTTGTTGCTGCCACCTAACAAAGCATATAAAAGAAATAGCTCTATTTGACCAGCTGTTCAGGCTTAGCACAACGTGTTGACTATAGGTAGCGAAAAAATTTTATGATGGAAAATTACTCCACCTTTGAGTGGAGCGGATATACTCAACTATGCGTTTCTAAGACAAACACGCAACGGTTGCGCAGCTGTTACGTCTTATGAATGCGACCATTGTAGCCTAAAGTTGACTAACAAAAATTTTAAAACTTGTTAATTATGTATTGTCATGCACATACATTTATTAAAGAATATATTATTTGAAAGGACACTTTTATCCATGAGAATTGCAAGATATGTTTTCGTAAACTTCTGCAAATACCATTTCCTTCTATTTATTTGGTGGATTTAATGTTATTATATCCCAGCAAAAAAAGACACTCCAAAAAAGTTATGAAAATGCAGAGTTTGCGAAGTAGTAAACATTTCGATCCGTTCTAATGATTTTAACATAGGTTTGTCATTGCAAGAAGTTCTCTTTTTCGATGCCTGGTCACTGAATTGGAAGCGATATTAAGAAAAATTCCTTTTTTTGTGTTCTATGATAATATTTTCATCAGGAAAAATGGTAAATAGTTATATATTTTAACAATTTTTTTCTTTTTATACGAATTTAAACCCGAAACAGTGTTTTCATGTAAATTTAAACAAATAACTTTTAAATCTTAGACTAAAAATAGTTCATAAATTTCTTTAAAAAAATATTTTATTTTTAATTCTAGTGAGTACTTTCTAACACTATGGAGGAGTTACAAGGTTTTGTATGGCTAAAATAAGCTCACTTTCAGCAAATTAAAAATATCGATTTTTTGGAAGCAATGAAGATGTAGTGCCACTAGAATGACTTCCATGTTTTCCACTGGGATGTTGCAGTTTGACATGGAAAGAAGTTTTATGTTCATAAGCATGTGCATATATTAAGAATATTTAAAAATGTAAATGGATAAAGATGAGGAATTTAGAACCATGTAACCAGTTTGAATACAGTTTAGTTAATTTGTTATAACAATTTTGTATCATTTTCAAATTTTATTTAATAAGCATTAAATTTTTGGATAGTTTTCATAAACTTTAATGTACGCGGAAAAATTTAATTATAAATGTCTATAAATTTCACATATACATAGTGATGCACTAATATTCGTATTCGAATCGCCGAATATTCGGTCATTTTTAAATATTAGTTTTCGCGAAATTCAGGTGAATACGAATATTTGTCCAAAACAATTAAATAAAAAAATGCATAAATCGTAGACGAAATTTAAATAAATGGCGAAAAATAAATTTTCACTAAATTTTTTTATAGAAATTTGTGCTTTTTCACATTTTCAAATGCTATTAATGACGATCATTAAAAAGTTTGTTAGTTTTTATTAACTTTAAAGTACACCAAGAGGAGTTTGAAGTTCTTTTTCATAAAAATTTTTTCATATTTCATTTTGCAGGCGTAAACAGAAGATTAATTTTATGTCTATAAATTTCACATTTAGTATTCGTATTCGTATTCGCGAATATCAAAATTTGACAGTCGTTACATCAGTAATACATACATAATATATTTAGGTAACACGTATGATCCATTAGATAAATAAAGGAGAAAAACATACGTATTTTTGTACGAAATTAGCAATTTTTTCTATTACGTAACATTTTCAAGGACCCCTTCATAACAAAACTCGAAAAATATCTATGTTTTGAAAAGAGTCACAACTAACAAAATAAAATGAGCATCTTTATCATAAAAACAGCAACACTTCGAATTCAAATCACAAGGAAAATCAAATTTTATAGAAACACAGTATCAACTCAAAACAAAACAAAATTTATGTTAAAACAATTTGATTGTTTTGACCTTGAATAAAGGCTAAAATCACAATAATACTGTTTTTTATGAAAATATGCGATACATTTCTATGTCCACGTTTGTATTATATCAAAATAATACGTTTTTTTGTGGCCTAAAGGTAGTCACTACACTTTCACGAAAATGGTCTCAGATGTGGGGTTCGAAAAGAAAGAGTAATCGGAATACGTTGAAATTTTTACAGTAGATAAATATTAATGTTGTTAGTTGATTTCTTGTAAAGAGTGAAATTCTAAAAATGTTGAGTTAGTAGCCTCTTGTTGATTAAGTCCTATATGTATATTGTAGGTACTACTTCGGTATTCTTATACCTATGGGTAATGTAATATTTATCACGTCTGATCTTACCTTTGAATCATAAATTTAACTAAATATGTGTTAAAAGTGATTCTTATCATATTTCATCAGTACATCAAAATTGAGAAAAACAAGATCTCTGTTTGCACGTATGTGTGCAACATTAATATTATCATAAATTATAGCAATATACATACCCTGAAGGAAGCTTGTGATTAAGTGTCTCCAAGTCACAACTTCTGTCGACTATTTTTGTGACTTAATGGCGACATTGTCATCGGAGAGTCTACATTTTATTATAATTATTTTGATACGCAGAAAAAATTTTTCAGATAATTAAAACTAAGCTTCTTCTTAATGTTTTATTAATTTATTGAAATAAAAAACGCAGGTAAGCAAATTTCAAGTTTTTAATAGAATTAGATTACGAAGTCAATATAATATATATATATATTAATGTATTCCATAATTTGAAATTGTTGCTTGTTTTAATTTATTAAGTGATTGTCTATATTTTTTTTATGCATGTTTTTTTTTTATTTATTGTATCTTTATACATATATGAACTAACAATAAGTATTCAAATCTTAAATCTAACATATAATTAATAGGCCCGACCAATGCCAGACATAACTAAGTGATGTAAGTAAATAATACATAAGTGGTTATAACCCAGCATACCATTATCGGAGCGCTCTTATATATGAGCTCATATATGAGCGATTTTATGAGCTTCTGTGAGTGTTTCCTGCGTGCATATTTCTGAGCTCATAAACGATCGATTTTATGACTTTCTATGAGTGTTTCTTGCGTGTAAGTTTCAGAGCTCATAAACGGTAAATTTTATGAGTATTTTATGCTTGGTTTCTGCGCGCATATTTCTGAGCTCATAAACGATAAATTTTATGTGATTTTTATGAGTAATTTCTGCACGGTAAATTCCAGCTAAGCAGAAGAAAGAAGTTACACAAATTGATTCATTAGTGAATATTTTTGGAAGCGTAAAGACAAAATTGTGAGTTATTTTATAATAAATATAAAAATAATACATAATTAAAATAATGAAAATAGCAAGCTTAAAAGAAAGCAAATTAATAATAAGTGAACTTCGTTCAAATAAATTAAGAAAAGAAAATCCAGCATGTAATATTAAAAATAAAAAGAGTCATAAAATACTCTTTTATGGATAAAATTTAGAGCTCTTTCATGAGTGACCAGTTTATTGGAAAAAGCCACTCAAATATGAGCGTTTTATGACTGTTTATGATTATTTTATGAACTTATTATGAGCGTCAGCGCTCCGACAAAAGAGTCTTTATGAGCTCATTTAGAGCGCATATGGTAAGCTGGGAAACTACTCTTTTATGCATAAAATTTTGAGCTCTTTCATGAGTGACCACTTTAGTGGAAAAAGCCACTCAAATATGAGCGTTTTATGACTGTTTATGATTATTTTATGAACTCATTATGAGCGTCAGCGTTCCGACAAAAGAGTCTTTATGAGCTCATTTAGAGCGCATATGGTATGCTGGGAAGCAAAAAAAAAATAAAAAATTTTCAAGCAACTTCATTCGGAGTGTTTAGTATTAGAGCCCTTGTATCTCTCTTTTTTAAGCGGATGTGTCCAGTAAAGTTCAAAATATTACGAGCAAGCAGATTAGGATGTGACTCGAGTTTTGTTAGATATTTGCCTGCGTATTTTGCAATTTCTTCAGTCACTAGTGGCATATTTAAATCACGATGTATATTTGAATTCTTAATGTACCATGGATCAGATATTATTAACCTTCAAGTTTTGTTTTGTCTTCGTTGAATTCTCTCTATATTGGAAGCAGAAGCAGTGCCCCATAACTGGATACCGTAACACCATATTGGCTTTAAAAGCGACTTGTATATTAAAAGTTTGCAGTCTAGGCTGAGTGTTGAATTTCTGCCAATCAGCCAATGTACCTGAGTTAATTTTAGTTTCATTTGAGTTAACTTATAGTCAATGTGATGTTTCCATGTAAGCCGTCGATCGAGGTGTATACCAAGATATTTCACATGTGAATGTTGAGGAACAACTTGATTATTAATCCGAATGGGGGAACAAGTATCTCTTCGTAAGGTAAATGTTATATGCACACACTTTTCTTCATTTACCTTAATTCTCCATAAGTTTAACCATAGTTCCATCTGGCTAATGTGTTCCTGGAGTTTTCGGGATTGTCTATATGATTTTCGTTCCCGCTTATTCATACAAAGAATATAGTATTCACCAATTAATGTTTTCGATTAGGAATTTAATTGATTCAATTTAATTTTTAATTGTGTAAATTAATTTGAGTGGAAAATCTTAATTAATATTATCAAATTATTTATAGGTAAAAATTGAATTAATTTTAATTGATAATACAAATGCTTTAATAATTTTATATTTAATAGACACGATAACCAAAATTTCTACTTGCTGGTTGGTAATTCGGAACAAATAAATGAACTAGTTCTTTTTTATAGTTTCTTTTTGTATTGTTATCCTTTTATTTTACACCAATACCCAAGGTTGCGTTGGTGATTGGGACTGAAGAAACATCATGCAAACTGAAACTTCGCAAAACTGAAACATGATTGTTTGTGCATTTATATCAATTTTGATGTAATTGTTTCAGAGATTAATAATTTAAGCGCAAAATAACAAATTTTAACATAGCAAAAATATAAATATTACAATTAAAAATAAGGAATTCATTGTATAAAAGTAAAGCTGTTGTATCATCTAAATCGATCACCATTTCG
Organism: Tachina fera; assembly: GCA_905220375.1. Taxonomy (NCBI): domain Eukaryota; kingdom Metazoa; phylum Arthropoda; class Insecta; order Diptera; family Tachinidae; genus Tachina; species Tachina fera. The sequence continues at coordinate 52,061,499 of LR999966.1, forward strand.
AGGGTTGGATTTGTCAACATTGCTAATTTTTTTATGAAATTATCCAAATTTTTGTTGAATTGTAACCGCTTTTTGTCAAGTAATTTCTTTATAACACATTTCTACACATTTCATTTACATGTTTATTTACATTAGGCTTAAATGGGAAATCCTATTTTTATGTTTTCGCTTGATACAAATATTTTCACATTAACGACACAAATCGAAGCAGTCCCGACGCAAATTCTATGCCATGCGACGCAAACCTAAACAAAAACGCGGCAATTTCGAAATTCCGAAACTTCCAAACGACACAAACCGATGTGACGCAAACTGGGCTATTGGTGTATATACTTTTTTAATAAAACAACATATATGAACAAAATATGTAGTTTCGCTATCGAAAGTGTAAATCAGAATTAATAAATTGTACTAGTACTAACGTCAGTAGTATTCAATGGGACGCCAAAAAGTATCGCCTGGGGTATAATTCGTCAGTACTACTGGTGGCAAAGTCAATAGTCACTCAGTACTGTTTCACTAGTTGCACTTCCTACAAGGTACATTTAAATATTTATAGACACATATTTACGAACATTTACTGCTGATTTAAATACCTGAAGCCCGGGGCACATAGAGTCCGTCATACGTTAAACTTCGCTTTTTTCAACTGACAGCTAAGTTGAAATACATTGTTTGTCATGAGGTACGTTACCTTAGTAAGTGTCCGCAAAGCACAAAAATTGGTCAACTTTCACATTTTTTCGTACGTTGAATAGTTTGACAGATATTTATTGGTTTTTTTTAATATGTATGTAAAAAAATATATTTTTGTGCTTTGTTGCAGCAAAAACAAAACAAAAGAAATACTTACACGAAATATTTAAAAAAAGTTGAATTTAATAATTAAAATGGAGAACCCACTTATTGAAGCTGTGCTTATGCTTTCGTCAATAAAGAAATCATTGTGCCAACATTCTCCGTTGTTGCGTTAATATCAGGTGAAGTTAAACGTGTGACGGATTCTATGTGGCTGGGCCTTTACACGCTCTTGCGTTTTGCCATTTCTAGTGCCTCCCTATTAACACGGCCGCATAAATATACACAAGCGCCACATAGATATTTGTATACATATATATCTATAAATATATATATACATATATGTAGTATATATATACATACATATATATTAGGGAAGTAACGAATGTTCGCATTCGCTTTCGCATTCGCAAATTATTCGCTTACTTTTGCTATTTGCACTCGCTAAAATAAATGCGAATATTTCAAGCGAAAATTTTACCTCATTTACGAAAATAGTTTTACGAAAAAATTTTTTAGCCAGCATAAAAAAAGAGACATAAGTGTACATATGTATGTACTTAAAAGTAGCTGGGTTTCCAACCCCAAACACCCACTGCTTGGAAGAATTTTTTTTTCAGTTTTTGAAAAAGAAAAGGCAGTGTTTGATTTGCGCGAAAATATTTTCTACTTAAGACTAGTTGAAAAATGTTGAGAACCATTCATTGCTTCGTACAAAAAATGTTTAATGCAAATACTATTAACCATAGTTGCCAGATGAAATAGGTGTCAATTTTGTCAAACTTCCAACGACAAATCGTCAAAATAAAAAATAATAAAAATTCGTCACTTTTGCATTAAAATTTATTAAATAGATATTAACATAAATATATAATAAATAATTGTAATTTGTATAAAAAAAATAAATATTGAGCAATGAGCAACATATATCACAACTGCAGTAATACCAAGCATTTCAGCAAAGGCAGGAATGTCAAGTTTTTTCAATTTCCTTCAATTCTATATATGCGACAGAAATGTATAGAAGCAACAACAAAACAACACACAAACAAATGAAATATAGTTGATGGTTTGCTACCAAAAAATCCTTTGGGTAGTTCTTTTCACTTCCGTAAAGAGCATATGAATGTAAATAAATTCAGTGAAGTGCGACTTTGACCCGCGCACGAAGGGTTCCGTACGAACACGAGATATGTAATTTAATACGAACTTTAGCCAATATAAACTATAGTTTTGGCATTTTTTTCGTTTTTGGGTTTTTTCGGTTTTAAGCGTTTTTTTTAGTTTGGGGGTTTTTTGAATTTATTGGCGCTTTCTGAGTTTTGGCACTTTTTTCACGTTTTGGCGATTTTTTTTTGGTTTTTGAAGTTTTTTTAATTATTTTGGCGATTTTTCTAATTTTTGGCGTTTTTTTCATATTGGTATTTTTTTTTTGTTTTGGCGATTTTTTTGGTTTTGGCACTTTTTTCGTTTTGAGGATTTTTTCGGTTTTTGGCGTTTATTTTAAATTTTGGCGATTTTTTTCGTTTTGGCGGTTTTTTTTTAAATTTGGCGATTTTTTTTAATTTTGGCGATTTTTTTTCACATAAACAATTATTTTGGTTTTGGCGCATTTTTCGCGTTTTGGCGATTTTTTTCGGTTTTTGGCTTTTTTTTCATATTGGCGATATTTTTCATTTAAACGATTTTTTCGAATTTGGCGATTTATTTTAGTGCTAGAATTTTTTTTTAATTTTGTCGATTTTTTTCGATTTGGCGATTTTTTTTAAACTTTTGGCGATTTTTTTCGGTTTGGCAATTTTATAATTTTCGGATTTTTTAGTTTTACCGTTTTTGAAAATTTCAAGAGTTTACCTCTTACGGTCTCCAAGATACAGCAATTTGTCAAAATTACATAGTCAAAATTTCATTAACTGATGGACCACCCTTTAATTAAATTTTTTTAATATTTTAATGTTTATTGTTGTAGTCTATATAAAAGTACACTAATTTTACAAATTTCAAGTGTCAATATACATATGTACATACAATTGTATGTATTTTACATGAGATTTTAACATTTTTCGTCGCTCGTTTTGGAGCACCCTTTAATTTCTAATTCTCATGTATTTGTTGTTGTAGTGGCCAAGGCTCTACATACTCTGTCCAAATTTCAGGTCCGTAGCTCTTACGGTTCCTGAGAAAGTACCGTGTGACGGACAGACGGACAGCGTAGCGAAAACAATAGGATTCCTCTTTTCACCTTTGGTGTACGGAACCCTAAAAATCATTGCATCCGTTTGAGCCGAAGTGAAATTCCTCTTCAAAGGTAACTGCCATATTTAAAGCAGTGTTGTCCACACGTACACTTTCACATTAAAAATAAAAGAAAATGCAAATGCTTTGGAATGTGTATGTATGTTATATTACGCAAGGTTAGAAAGGGTTGTGCTAAAACACACCTCCAATCGTATACCAAGTTGGTTCCATTCTGAAGCAATAGTATGCAAACTCGAAAGTACTTTCATTCCCTTTGAATTACAGAATAGAACCCCTGGTATTTACATTAGGTATAAGTTCATGTAATGTAAAAAACACTTTGTATGCGTTTCGTTATCCTAATGTCTAATTGATACATCGTTTAAAAAAATATGTATTAAACTACAGTTTCTAAACTCAAATTACACATTTCAAAAAGCATTCGTAAATAAAATTTACCATTACATGTATGTGGCAACGTTTTCCTCTCTGTTTAAAAAAAACCGTATTCAAATAATTTGGGTAAAAGTCATAATTAATTATAAACTTCAAATGTGGTTTTACCTTTATATTATTGTATCATGGTTGTAAGTGTATACTCGTATCAGAGAAAAATTTACTTTTATTGCTTGAATTCATATTCAATTTCCTGTCTTTCGCATTCTTCAACAAAGTGTGAAAAAAGTTTTAGAATATCATAGAAAGAACTTTTATTTTCTATAATAATATTGTAGGGATCAGTTGGGCTCAAGCCTTAAGGATCACCAAATAAAAATTATTGCACTCAATCAAATCTGTTTTAAAAAGAGTTTCTCTCTTGTTTCAGTTTATAAATTATGTACATTTTAAGAACATTTAGGGCATAATTTTATTAAGCGCAACGCCAACGCCAAGAAAAAATTTTAATTACAAAAAGAAAATAAATACATAAAAAAATTGTCAATTGTTGCGTGTTACAAAATTACGCCCTTAATTCCAAAATTATTATTACAAAAAAATTTTACTCCTTATTTTTGTTACATTTCTAGCAAACGTTGCCAAGTTCTTGGTCAAACTCAAAATTGATTTAAGGTTAAAAAAGATAATTTCAATTTATAATTGTTTTAAAATCGTCATATTGAAATGGAAAATCTTTCAGTCGTCAAAATGCTATTTTTGACACACAAAATCGTCAAAATGTCGATAAATCGTCAAATCTGGCAACCGTGCAATTAACTAGTACTTGTTTGTTATAAATTCCAATACTATAATTGAAATTTATTTTCTGGTGGTTTAGCATGTCTATATACTCATTTCATTGGCGCTTGAACCAAATCATCAGTAGACTTCAACCACGAAATGAAATGCGTATATAGATATGCTAAACCACCAGCAAATAAATTTCAATTATAAATAAATAATAAATAAATAAATAAAAATTAATAAATTTAATTAAAGTTCAATTATTGTTTTATTTTTGATTTAGCCTTGCAAATACTTTTATGGTTATCCGATGGATTTCTAATTGTATAAGGATGTAGAAAAATAAAATGGGTTCACCTGAATATAAATTATTTGATGGGTTTTGTATGAATTTCAAAGCCTACTAAGCTTATTTTTTCTTTGTGATTTTCAAAATATTATTATTTTATGAATTCTTATATAGTTTTTGAAAGTCTGTGCATAAAGTAAGAGGTTTGTGACTGTTCAAAACTTGACGTTGAAGTCTACTGATGATTTGGTTCAAACCACCAGCAAATAAATTTTAATTATTGTATTTACACTTCTGACAATATGTCAAATAAATAAATTTAATAATGTTTTTCTCAAGACTACCACTTCTGAAAGATTTTTTCATGAACAAATCATTCCAATTTTTCATTATGCGTATCTTGACAGCATTTCACATGAAATGTTGAACAAAGTACCATACTTTTGCGTAACATTTTTAAAATTTATTTGTAATTATTACCTTTACTAATTTTAATATAATTTCATATATCTTTCTGTTTTAAAAATTTGTATTTTAAAAAAATTAATATATGTACAATATAATATAAGCTCAATTCAAGACTAAATTTAAATAAAATTGTATGTGTAGTACTTCTTTGTATATAACACAATTTCATGTTCTTATACAAATTTATTTTCATGTGATTATTAAACGTATTGCAATATTTGCATTCGCTTTCGCATTCGCAAAAATTAAAATGTGCTATTGTAAACTTGTATTCGTTACGTCCCTAATATATATATATTCATTAGTTTGTTTATTTGCCAGTGAGATAAGAGAACGAGATGTTATTTACCTTAAACGTACGTTTCATTCATTAGGAATTTGGGGAGACAACTGGGCTTTATCATTTTCTTTTATTTTGCTTGCTATTGCAAGTCTCGAGACTTATTTTTTACTGTTTTCTACGTTTAACAATAACATTTTTATTTGCTACAATATGATACGATATGATGAGATATACGTTCATATAGTAGATGGCGCTCCCCCTTAAGTAAATAAATATTATGTAGTATACCAGGATTTAAGCTTAAAAATTTACTTTCAATCACAATTTGTTTGATTTTACCTTAAGAAAATTGTTTTCAAATTCGTTTTTGAGTTCTTACAATTCAGCAAATTTTTTTTAAATAATTAATTAATTTAATTATTAATTAATTATTAATTATTATTAATTTAATTACAATTCCGATTGTTGTTTTTAGTTTTACTTTTACGATTCAAAGTATTGGCACTCATAGAATTTGACAAAGTCCAAATATTTTGATACTTACACACAAATTCCCTGGATGAGCTGATCGGTGGAATTACCTACTTTAGTTTTATTCTTTTCTTTAATCGCTTTCAATTTCTATATAAAATATATTTATACTTACTACTTGACAATTGGTACACAATTTCATTAAAAATACCACTCTTAGACATTTCACTACCTTCCAGGCAAGCTTTTCTTAATTTTTTCAAAACTCTTTATTTAACAAATAACCACTCATATCAATGTCTCCGAACTTAACTTGACTAAGTCTAAAAACTGCTCACTGTTCTAAGAAAAACCTCTCAAAGTTCGAAAAATTTACGTTTCGTAAAATGTACACTTTTGCTAATAAATAAATTCTACTAATAAATAAACGTGCTGAGTCGACTTTGATCTAATCGGACCTTTTCTGTCAATCGAATTCGAGTACGTTTCTCGTTTTAAAAAAACCAATAATGGTCCTGCAGAAGTGTTTAAGGTCATACACGATAATTTTCTTTCAGATATGATATTTGAGAATCTATATAATAAAAAAAATGGAAAATAAATTTAAAATAAAATTTAAATTATGGGGCACTGCTTCTGCTTCCAATGTAGAGAGAATTCAACGAAGACAAAACAAAATTTGAAGGTTAATAACATCTGCTCCATGGTACATTAAGAATTCAAATATACATCGTGATTTAAATATGCCACTAGTGACTGAAGAAATTGCAAAATACGCAGGCAAATATCTAACAAAACTCGAGTCACATCCTAATCCGCTTGCTCGTAATATTTTGAACTTTACTGGACACATCCGCTTAAAACAGAGAGATAAAAGGGCTCTAATACTAAACACTCCGAATGAAGTTGCTTGAAAATAATTTTTTTTTGCTTATCACTACTTATGTATTATTTACAACTATCACTTAGTTATGTCTGACATTGGTCGGGCCTATTAATTATATGTTAGACTTAAGATTTGAATACTTATTGTTAGTTCATATATAAAGATACAATAAATAAAAAAACATGCATAAAAAGTAAATTTAAAAGACTATTTCTATTGTTGAAGTCAGTTTTCTAAAATAGTGCGCTTTCAAATCGATCGGTTTACAGAACAGGGCCAAATGTTTTTGTTTTTTCCATGCTTTAATTTCATTTCTATTCATAGCTCAATTTAATATTAAAAAAATTATATTTTCCATAGTTTCTACTAGTTTTACACCATTCGTACCGCTTTTTGCAGGATTTTATCGTTTATTATTAAATTAGATCACGCGTACCGCGCGTAAAAATAAGGTCGCTATGAAATAAGGCACATGGAAATAATGCCCAAATAAGAAAATGAAATAAGTCCTAATAAAATTAAAGAATTTTTAATTATGTTTTATTTTATTTATTTTGTGCTTTATTTCATCTTGAGATTAGTTGGAATTTATTTCATATTTTTGGGATTTATTTCATCTAGAATTTGGTTTCATTAGGCTTTTTTAATTGGGCTTTATTTCATTTATATTGGATATTATTTTTCATAAATTTTCTGTTGGGCTTTTAATAATTTTTTTGGTTGTTATTTTATTGTGGATTATTTCATTTCTTATTTGGGGCTTTAACCTTATTTCATGGACAAATTAAATTTGAAAAATTTATAAATTTTAACAACGAAAATATGGGTCTCAACATCATTTGCAAGCTATAAAATAATGGCCCAGGAAATAAAGCCCAAATAAGAAATAAAAAATATTAATTAAGAAGGAAATGTATGAAAAAAACAAATATAAAAGAAATAAAACCCAATTAAAAAAGCGAAACTCATGATGAAATAAAGCCCCAAAAATTGAATAAAGCTTAACTAAACTGAAGATGAAAGTAACCCAAAAAATTTAATAAAGCTCAATTCACAATTCTTTAATTTTATTGGGCGTTATTTCGTTTTCTTATCTTGGGGCTTATTTCATAGCAACAACTGATTAGTGTTGATTATTTCCCAAATGCAGGCGTGTGGAAAACTTTAAATCCTTACATGTATCTAACACATAAATGTATGTACGTATACAAGCATATATATGGGCGTACGTTCGTACGCTTTTGATGTACAAAAAGTATAGAAAGCCATACTTTGCAAACATTTTTCTTGCGATTTAATAACATTTTGGAAGCTCTATGTTTAGTGCAAAAGAGGGATTTCATCGATGTTAAGTTTTCATAGTAATAGTTATAAATATGTTGTCAATAACGTACGCAAAATAGAAGTCAACTTTGGCTGACAGTATTGAAATGTAAAAATCTGCGAAATGGAACAGAACAATGAAAAGTGATTAATTTATTTTAAAAGTGTATTAATGTACGATTTTTCCACATGTTTTGTTTGTTATTATCACCATGCCTTCTGCCCATTTTCGAACTTTTTTTGTTCTCCTTACATTTTTGTCTTCTTACTATGTCGTAATAGAGAGATTTTGATGAAAGAGTGCAAACATAACATATTTTTTACATGTAAAATAATTATACTTACATATGTATATAAAAATGTCTTTCAAAGTAGCTTAATATCCCATTCAGGCTGACTCCAAATTAAGCAATTTCGTGATTTCGGTCGAAAACAAGTTGAAATTAATTAATTTTCCATATATTTTGACATTTTCCAAATTAAATTATTTCACTTAATTTCTATGAAATCAACAATCAATTACAAAATACAACTCTGTTTTTGTACTAAAACTACTTTTATTTTCAAACATGAGTAAATTTACAACTATGAGAAACAACAATTAAACGAAATAAAAAATTTGACATTCAATATTAAATTAAGAAAACATTGAAAATTATTAAATTTATGAAAATTTTTGAAAAAAAAAATGTGTATAAGTGTAACAAAGAATTTATTCAACTGAAAAAACTACTTTAATGTCTGCCGCAGTGAATAATATTTTTGCGAAATCAGCTCAAATGTCATTCAGTGCCTGCATAAACACATTTCATTTCGTTCGTAGTTTGAGCTAGAAATTACTTAATTTCGTGTCAGCCTGAATGGGCTATAAAAAGATAATATTAAATTTTCCAGCTTCCAGCCCAATTTCCTCAACTAAAACAGCTCAGATATGCTATAAAACCATTCCATTATATAAAGATAGACTTTTTATAATTATAAACAATAAAACACGAAGATAATCAGCATTTAATTTTTCCATCCTGGTAGACCATTCGGGGGAAATGCCCATATGTATGTACGTACACAAGTACGTAAAAGTAGATATTCTATAAAAATTTTCAAGTTGAAACACATTTTTGGATTCTTTATAGACAACTGCAAACGTCATACCATAACGAGGCTAAGTACTTGCTTTTTGATCTCAGTAGATCGCAAGTAAATTTCCATTCTATTTCTTTAAGCTATTTAATAAATTTTATAGAATTTTATTTTATTTTTGTATTTTTAATGATAATTTTTATTTTGCTCATTCAAATAAAGATAGAGTATGTTGTTTAATTCATTTAACTTTATTTAATTTTAAGAGAAGAGATTATTTTGCTATATAAAATACAAAGACGAGATGAGCAGTGTGGCACATTTAAGTGTATAAAAATTCGAAATATGTCTACATACACACATAAGCACATACATACGTAGATGAAAATAACTGTCAACAAATATCAGCACCTACAAAAATCCGAAAACAAATACCTATAGCTGATTTGAAAAGAAGCTAGTAAAATACACACTTGTATATCATAAGAGTGTCATAAAATTTTATTAGTTGATTTATAAAAGATATCAAAATTTCTGTATGCTTTTAAAAATAGTTTAGATGTCATTGCAACTTTTTAATGTCGGTTTTGTGTTCTTTTGTTTGTCGTGCATATAAATGTAACATACAGTTTTTAAATGCACCATCCTCACACCAAAACCAGATTTTTTCAGTTTATGTAGTATAAACCTTATACTCGTAGGAGAATTTTTACTAATACCACCACAAGCTTAAAGAGTTTTTTTGACAATGCGTTTTACCTTTTATTAAGTAAACAATTGTTGTTTCCAATTAACTCCCTTTTTTTAACTCCTTTTTTAACATAATTGTACAAATTTTCTTACAGGGAAATTGTACCTTTTTTATACTATTCGAAATCGGAAAGTACAATAGTACACCAATGACTAATTTAGTACATTTAACAAATCTCCCCAGTTTCACTTCGCATTTATTTTCAAAAGATTTCATATGGCAGTTTTCACTTTTAAACAATGAAATTCATATTCCTCTCACTTGAAAACAGTCTTGTGACCTCGATTATTTTAATAAAAACAAATAAAAATATGTAATTAGAACGAAAAAAATCTTTTAGTACAATTAAGGTCAAAAAGTTAAATTTTTTAAAGTTGTTGGTACAATTTTAAAATTCCCAATGCAATTTAAATTTACGAACGACCCCATGATCTCCAATGAAGCGTTAATGTAAAAATCATACGTGTTTCCACAAAATCGAACCTTTTTTCGTCATCACTTGAACCAACGATTCAGTGTTGCCAGTTTAGATGATTTGTCCGCAAATTGGGGATGTTTTTCGCGATTGGGGATGAAAAATTCGTATTGGGGATCTGGGGATTTGTTTTTATAACTGGTGGTAACAAAAATGATTTTTGAACTAAGAAATATGCGTCTGGCAAGTCTATAAATGTGTGTTGCCTGAATTTCTACGGGTAAAATCTGAAAAATTTAACAATTTTTCACGAAAAAGTTTTCAAAATCTGTATTTTATTTTTAAAATCGTCAAAAAATCTTCAAAGCTATTTTTAAAACAACTTTTTAATATGTTATTTACAAAAATTTACATAAATATGGATGTACATGTGTAATATAAATATTTTTTCATTGACCCATATTCATAAAATTTAAAGTCGGCTTAAAATGTATTTTATTTAAATTTTTTAGAATTTTTTTTAAATAACTTTCAATCATATTTATTTTTTGATGATTAGAAGCTTTTAATATTGGAAGAATGTGCATTTCGTTTCTGCTTAAGAAACTCATCAGCAGACTTCAACCAAAAAATTTTTGAAATAAGGCAAAGAACTTCATATATTTAAAGAACGACTATCAATGTGTAATAAAGAATTACGGACACAAACATAAAAGGGAATATTCACAAAAACTATTTTGGGTTACAAAACGTTTAACAAACAAATTTCCATACAAAGTTTCTTTTGTAAACCAAAACTTATTTTTATGAATACGGCAGAAAAAGCTTCTAGCAAAAAAACATCTTCCATTTTGCGAGATTGGTTGAAGTGTACTGATAAGTTTGACGGGTTTTTCAGACGCAAAGTTTACTTTGGAAAGTATTGAGTTTGTTAAAGAAAAAATAATATAGAATAGGATCTATTTTCTCTTCTCTTCTACGAACTTTAGACTTTGCAAAAAAAAATTTTTTTTTTTTATACAAAAAGTGATTTAATTTGCTGCTTAAATATCAAAAGGACTTCGAAGTTTTGTTTTATTCAAGTTTAGTTGACTCAAAACTTTTTCGACATTTACAAATGAATGTGGTAAAGACATTTCATTTTAATTTAACTTAGGGCTGCAAAATTATAATCAGAATAAGCTTGTTTTATATCAGATATTCTATTCCAGAAGCTTACCAAAGTTACTTCACCTTATTCTTTAATGATGTCTTCTAAGTTCAAAAATTGTAACTCTCTAACTGTGAGTCGTTCACACATAAAAGAAAAAAGTAGTAACAGTATGAGCAAAAATGTAAAAATATTCACTATAATTGGAGTTGAAAAATCTGCGTTTTTAGGCCACAAATCTTCAAACCTGGATTTCGCCTTTTTGGAAGGTAAAAATCTGCAAAATCCAGATAAATCTGTATTTCTGGCAACCGTGACTTCAATCTTTAAAAGCGAAATAAAGTGTCTAATTTTGTAAACTGCAACGCTAAGGGTTGACAAATTTTTTTAGAGGAAAAATTTAATTTACACAAGCAAAACACATAAATGTAAATTGGGACTAACCCCAAAGTAACCCATATGGAATATTTATAGAACACTCGCATACAATTTGTAAGTGTCTGAAAATAACGATCACAATCGTTTAAACACGTACACTTATCGTGCAGCATTGAATGCTTGTGTGAAAACGATATGGTCCTTGACTAAATTACATGGGACCATGATGTAACTAGTCTGTTTCATCTACATTGTACCACGTAGTCCAATATTAATTGCGTTCGAGTACTGAAAAGCTTTTCAAATTTTTACTGAACCTTAATGCATTTTACTAAATTGCGTTTGTTTACCTAAAATACAGTAAATGGGAACACAAATTGAGAGAGTAAAGTGAAAGTTCTTGACTGATTGTTTTGCAAATTTTTACTGCAGAAATTTGTCGTAGTAAACCTTAGTAAGATAAAAACATACCATTCAAAATGTAAACAAATGAAAAGTAAGCAAACGAATAGTGTAAAAATTTTAAAAACAAGCTTAGATAAAAATTTTGAAAAATAATTAATATATAAATCATAATATAAATATCTGTTTATATATGTACATATTTTGTAATTTATTTTATTAATCCTTTTGTTTTGCAAATAATTCTAATTAATTAGAGTTGTAAAACTGTAAAGTATCTGATAACTTATTATATTGCACATGATTTTAAGGTAAACAGTAACATTAACAAATAGTCATGTAATTTTTATTAATTTAAGCAACAACAAAACATGAAAATCAAAAAGAAATTAATAACAAATATTGCATGAAACAAATTACAAAATTTATTCTTATATTATTCGTGTTATAAAAATATTGTATCGGATACCAATAAGAAAAATAGTAGAATATTCAAAAGTTCATATATTTTTCTGTTTATCTGTTTCTTTAATCTTACTAAATTTTACTATTTTTCCGTTCGCGTAGTTTTTCGGCAACCCAGCTCTAAATTTTAAAATGTTCTCAGTAACTACTCATTTACTACATGTTACTGCAAAAATAAAAATACACACCTATTATTTGCACGTATAGTACATCCCACCGCGGGTTTAAGTATGTAAAATTCAAATTCAACATAAGTAAAAAGTAAGCGTTAAAAAAGATTACAATGGTCGCATTCATAAGACGTAACAGTTGCGCAACCGTTGAGTGTTTGTCTTAGAAACGCATAGTTGAGTAGTTTCGCTCCACTCAACAGTTGAGTAATTGCTGCCATTTTTTCCATCATAAAATTTTTTCGCTACCTATAGTCAACATGTTGTGCTCAGCCTGAACAGCTGATCGAAAAGACTTATGCCGTTTATAATATAATGCAACGTCGCTTTGTTAGATGGCGGCTGCAAATATTTGTTAAATTTTGCATTTAAAATGCGATAAAGGAACGAAATAAAGGAATTAAATTAAATTACTAATTTCATCAAACATATGTATGTATATCATACTGTCTATTTGTATTATATATAACATATTTAATTCACTATTGCGTTTAAACGTTTTTTGAGCACATGGCGGCTCAGCGTTAAAATAAAAATACTATAGGCGCAGGTCTTTCTTTTTATTGCAGTGTTGTTCAAACACAGAATATTTATTTTGCGGAGCAAATTTTATTGTAAAAATAGAAGATTCCTGGGCTGCTGACTTCATTAAATATTCTGTGTTATACATACACTTTAGCTAAACTAATTAATTTTGCCAATCTAAGTTAGTTTATTTGTTGCTCTTTCGTTCGTTTTCAATTGCTTACATTCATCAGCTGTTCATTTTGCAGTACATCCATCAATCCGTTTCTAAGAAGTAACTGTTGGGGCCAACTGCTGCCAACAGTTGAGCTCAACAGCTACGTCTTATGAATGCGACCAATGATAAAAAAATCTAAACTGTATGAAATGTGAGAAGTATGTAAGAAGTAAGGCATTATACTAGCACGTTCTACAAAACAAGTGTATTTAATAACATTATATATTACTCATACATATGCATATATACATACATAGAAACATGCATACATATTTATTCAAGTATATATACTTGAATAAATAATAAATAATAAATTAAGAAAAGAAAATCCAGCATGTAATATTAAAAATAAAAAGAGTCATAAAATACTCTTTTATGGATAAAATTTAGAGCTCTTTCATGAGTGACCAGTTTATTGGAAAAAGCCACTCAAATATGAGCGTTTTATGACTGTTTATGATTATTTTATGAACTTATTTTGAGCGTCAGCGCTCCGACAAAAGAGTCTTTATGAGCTCATTTAGAGCGCATATGGTAAGCTGGGAAACTACTCTTTTATGCATAGAATTTAGAGCTCTTTCATGAGTGACCACTTTAGTGGAAAAAGCCACTCAAATATGAGCGTTTTATGACTGTTTATGATTATTTTATGAACTCATTATGAGCGTCAGCGTTCCGACAAAAGAGTCTTTATGAGCTCATTTAGAGCGCATATGGTATGCTGGGTATAAAGATGCATACATACTAGTGGCCTGCGTAAGCAGTCTTGAAATGCAAATGCGTCACGTATTTTAAATGTATTATCGTGGCATGTGTGATACTAAGCCAATAATAAATGCTGTCGTGCTATAACCCGCTTGTCCGCTGATACATTCTATAAGTCATTATACCATTTTGCAGGTCTTTTTGAAGGTCTTTAATACATACATATTTTATTTTCTAGGACAGAAATAGAATTAAAGAATTAAGACAAAACAATTGTCTTAACTATCCGCCAACTTAATGTTTTACTGCCGTATTCAGAAAAAATTATTTTGGTTTACAAAAGGTTAACAGAACAAATTTTGTATGTAAATTTGTTTATTAAACGTTTCGTAAACCTCAATAATTTTTTTCTGAATAAGGCCTCTAGAGTCTAGACTACGTTAAACAGCAAGTTGAATTTAGTTAAACTAAGGTCAGGCGTGTCAAATAAAGGCCTGCACAAGACGTCTTATAAGAACTTTTAAGACATTAGGGCAATTTCAAATGCTTTACTACAGCGAAATCTTCTGAAACAAACGCTAAACAAGGTGTTCGCTAAACATTTGTTTAACTTATTGCAGGTATAAGAGTAAAGAAGAAAATAGTTCGTGACTGAAGAATTTGTGGTGCTTGTGCTTTTTAGGCTTTGCGAACACCAAATGTGAAAAAAGAAACCCTATTGTTTTCGCTACGCTGTCCGTCTGTCCGTCACACGGTATTTTCTCAGGAACCGTAAGAGCTACGGACCTGAAATTTGGACAGAGTATGTAGAACCTTGGCTACTACAACAACAAATACATGAGAATTAGAAATTAAAGGGTGCTCCAAACCGAGCGACGAAAAATGTTAAAATCTCATGTAAAATACATACAATTGTATGTACATATGTATATTGACACTTGAAATTTGTAAAATTAGTGTACTTTTATATAGACTACAACAATAAACATTAAAATATTAAAAAAATTTAATTAAAGGGTGGTCCATCAGTTAATGAAATTTTGACTATGTAATTTTGACAAATTGCTGTATCTTGGAGACCGTAAGAGGTAAACTCTTGAAATTTTCAAAAACGGTAAAACTAAAAAATCCGAAAATTATAAAATTGCCAAACCGAAAAAAATCGCCAAAAGTTTAAAAAAAATCGCCAAATCGAAAAAAATCGACAAAATTAAAAAAAAATTCTAGCACTAAAATAAATCGCCAAATTCGAAAAAATCGTTTAAATGAAAAAAAATCGCCAATATGAAAAAAACCGAAAAAAATCACAAAAACGCGAAAAATCGCCAAAACCAAAATAATTTTTTATGTGAAAAAAAAGTCGCCAAAATGAAAAAAAATCGCCAAAATTAAAAAAAAACGCCAAATTTAAAAAAAATCGCCAAAACGAAAAAATTCGCCAAAATTTAAAATAAACGCCAAAAACCGAAAAAAATCCTCAAAACGAAAAAAAAGTTCCAAAACTAAAAAAAAATAACCTAAAATCGCCAAAATAAAAAACCCCAAAATAATAAAAATCGCCAAAATTAAAAAAACTTCAAAAACCAAAAAAAAAATCGCCAAAACGTGAAAAAAGTGCAAAAACTCAGAAAGCGCCAATAAATTCAAAAACCCCCCAAAAACGGAAAAAAATGCCAAAACTATAGCTTATATTGTTCGTATTGAATTACATATCTCTTGCCCATATGGAACCCCTCGTGCGCGGGTCAAAGTCGCACTTCACTGAATTTATTTCTCTCATTGACGCTTATACTAACGTCATGCATGTGCATACATACATACCTACATAATTTTTGTATGCTCTCTTATTTTTCTGCGCACATACAAACGCACACATGCATTTATATGAGTTATTGCGTTAAAAAACCTCCCTTAAATACAAACATAATAGCTTACCATCTAAATCTTACACACATACACCCAAACGTACAATATGCAAAATAACAAGCATACATGTATAAACAGTACTTCTTTGCATTGTTTGTTATAAACAAGACGTCTTGGCGACATCGTTTGTTAACATTCGTATGTACGTACACCAATACATCCATCGTGCTTCGTTTATAGTATGACAGCATTTATTATTGGCTTCGTAGAATGCATGCCACGAGACTACATTTAAAAAACATGACGTATTTACATTGACACTAGTGGCTTACGCAGGCCACTAGTGTCAAATATTTTATGGTTTAAACTATAGATTACATTACTTTATTTTAAACATATACGTACTCATGAATTCCATTAATATATTATATTACTTAATTCCATTTAAATAATTATGTATGTATAAGGAATTTATGTTTGCTTGTAGTTAAATCTGAAATATATGCACATATAAATACATATGTATGTATGTGCCCTGAATTATGAAAGTGGTCTAAGGAATGGGCATTTTTGCATCGAAATATTAAATGAATCTTGAAAAAACACCAATAAATATTTAATAAATTTAATATTTTTTCATATTAACCGAGACTAGAACAGCTCTAAATTAAAATATTGCCTTACATAAAAATATTTTTTGATATATTTAAATGCAATCTACTAAATATGTATATCGACATATATGTATATATATGTATATTTTAGGTAATACTTCGGTATTCTTATACCTATTTGTTATGTAGTATTTACCACGTCTTATCTTACCTTTGAATCATAAATTTAACTAAATATGTGTTAAAAAGTGATTCTTATCATATTTCATCAGTACAGAAAAATTTAGAAAAACAAGATCTCTGTTTGCACGTATGTGTGCAACATTAATATTATTATAAATTATAAGTAAGATTAAAAAATATCATCTAAAATGTAAACAAATGAAAAGTAAGCAAACGAAAAGTGTAAAAATTTGAGAAAAGGTTAAATAAATATTGTGAAAAATAATTACAGCCTTATTTATAAAACTTATTAAGGAAAAACAGAAAATTAATAGTGATACTTATAAATGTGTTTACCAAAGGTAAATCAATTGTATACACAAAAATGATTTCTCATATTCCGTTTCATTGAAAACTTAAGTTAAATAGCTGATATTAATAAGAATCTCTACCCAAGTAGATAGACTAGGGTGCTCATGAAGTGCGTGGCTGAACAGAAAAATATCGGTATTTCCCCCAGCTTAAAGTCAAAGTTTAATTTTTCTTCTCTTCTTTAGAAACTCACATTAATTAATAAAAATATTTCATTCAATAAAGAATTGAAATTATTGAACTTAAGCCTGACTAAGAATTATTTCTGATTAAAATTCACTACAGTTCAATTAAAGAATCTAATGTCTCAATAGAAAGAAAGAATGTCTCAATTTATTAAAAATATTCTCCGATGGCGCTGCATCTCAGTTTAAAAATAAGTACACGCTCTCCAATCTTTGCTTTATGCAAAGGGATTTCGGCATTACTGCGAAATGTTTTTTTCTCAACTGCACATGGTAAGGGTGCCGTGGATAGTATAGATGCTGTAGTAAAAAAATCTGTGGGATATCGGGTCATGCAACGTATGTACATATATGCAGTATAAATAATAGAAGAGATTTCGTTTCAGCTGCCAAGAATTGTGTAAAAAATATAAATATTTTGTATTTATAGGAGCAAAAGATCAAAGAAAACTTTGAGTTACTGAATAAAAGGTCCTACTTAAGGGAATTGTTGCTTATTTGAATACTAATGCTAAAATGCAATACAATACAAAACAAAACCAAATCTTAAAAAATAAATATTTGTTACCAAAAAAGGAGTAAAGATGTTTTTTTTTTTAATTTATATAAATTTTCAAACGTTTAAACTTTACTCCTGTTTTTGGATAAAGTTTTCAAACTATATTTGAAGTTACTAGATCCGTTTCTAGTCAAAGTGCTATTACGAAATCGCACGCGTCCCACCCGCAACGAAGTAATGTCCCACCCGTGACGCTACAAAAATTAAATTTTTATGCAAAACATAAACATTTAAGTGACCTATCATCCGACACATTGGGTTGTGACTATTCAAAATGTGTGGTTGAACTCTATTGATGATTTGTTACAGCAACAATGAAATGCATATAGACCAAGCTGAACCACCAGCAAATGGATTTCGCAATATATAAACTTGTTATTCTTCTTAAAGTTTAGTGAAGGACAACTTGATACCTCTGCTGCAGTCATAGATTTACTACATTTTGAAAAACTGTATAAATTCGCAGAGTTTTCAGTATCTATCCTAGGAACTCGAAACACATGTCTTTTTCATGTCTCACCAGTGGCCAGCCTACTGTGTACTAAATTTTGCATTAGCAAATCTAAAGTAGTCTCCCTACAAGAAATGAATGACTGAAACTAGACAAACAACAATTTTTTACTAACACATTCACAACAATTTTTCATTCAATTCAACATTTAGTATAGTTGCTCTACTTTAACATATATGCTAGAGTGGAACATCTAATGTACATATGTCAAAATTTTTAAAATATTGAAAACAATTTATAGATCGTTCGGTTTTTAAAATTAAAATGCATAAAAGTGTTAAAAAAATTATGGTGTTTGTGAAAAAGTAAGATAAAAACAATAATGAATAAAAGAAATTTTATACAGTTTAATTAAAAATATACATACATATGTATGTATGTATGTATTCGTTTCTTTTCCAATTTTTAGATATTTGGAAAGGGGAAAATGCGTTGTGAAGAAGGCGCAATTCATGCAGTCTGTAGAAGTTTATAAAAGTATTGAAAAAGATAAGGAAAATAGGGCATAAAAGATATTTACAAAGTTTAATTTAATATGTATATTTATTTGCTAAATTTTACATATTTGTAGAGAGAAGGTAAATATTGACTAGTAATAGGTGACTACTTGCCTTTTAACCATTGACTAGTCATAGTTCACCAATGCTTATGTAATCTGTGACTGGCAAAAACGTAGCAGAGTAAGCAGTTCAGATATATGTGTTTTAATTAAGTGAAATTAATAAGTTAGAGAGAGAGAAAAAATCACACGTACACAAATGTTTTGGTAATTTTTTTCACCAAGCCCCTGATAAACTAACTGGGGCCAGTGACCGAAGTTGTCAAATCACTCGTCAATTGACTGGTAGCCTTCCTGTAGGGCTGTTTCCGTGTAGTATCTTTGAAAGACAAGTCTGAACTTTTATTTTATAATAAAGTCATGTAAAAAATAGTTGAAAATTTTCTTATTTTTTAAAACTAAGCACTTAAACTACTTCTAAATGTGCCCTTCTACAAAACAAATTCTTGATATAACATATGCGCTATGTAATATTATATACTACACATACATATGTCTATATACATACATACATAGATACATACATACCCTGCAGGAAATGTCTCTAGTGATTCAATACCGATTCAATATTGACTTTGTCGCCAGTACTACTGACTAATTATACCCCACTTAATGCTTTTTGCTATAGACATTTAACATGTGCGTGTCATTGAAACATTGGAACTACTGATTAGATAGTTCTTTAGGGACCATATGAAGACATTGGAAACAGATAGTCACTAGCACATTTTACTTATTCTAGTATACTCCTTTGATAATGAAATTGCGTATTTTGTTCACATTTTGGTATTTTATTAAACAAATATATAAAAAATGGAACTTAAAATTAAAAATATGCAATAACCGGGATTAATTCATTAATTCGTTCAGCATATCACCAGCAACTAGAGATTTTGTTTGCCATCTCTATTAAATAAATACACATATGTATGTTAATCAAAAATTGTATGTTTCGCTGAATTAATAAAATCAAACACTTACGAATGACTCAGCAAGTATAACAAATCTTTAACTGATGGCACAAAATCTTCCACAGGGTAAAACAATTTCCATAATTGGCACTTTCGCTTAAAATTTTAACATTTTCTATTTTTTACAACATAGATTGTTATTTTATATCGTTTTTGCAAATTTTGTATGTATTTTTTTAAATTATTGTTCAATACATTTAAATTCACCTTTTAATTTGATTTCTTAAACTAATTTTTATAAACACTTAAATTTTGCTCTACGTCGCTTTTGTTTACAACAAACCAATAAAACAAGAAGAAGCATAGTTGTGTGTATATGAAAAAAATTTTTCTACGAGTTAAGAACAATACTAATAGACGCTCTGTTGACAAAGTCACCAAAATAGTCGACAGAAGTGGTGACTTGGGGACACTTAACCCCACGTTTCCTTCAGGGTACATATTTATTCAAGTATATAAAGATGCATAGATACATATTTGTTTGCTTGTAGTTAAATCTGAAACATGTGTACATATATGTGCCCTTAAATATGAAACTCATGGCCATTTTTGCATCGAAATATTAAATGAATCTTGAAAAAACTCCAATTAATATATAAAAAATTGTATTTATTTATTTATTTTTTTCATATTAACCGTGAATTAAATAAAATATAAATTAAAATATTACATTATATAAAAATATTTTTTTATATGTTCAAATGCAATCTACTAAATATATCGACAAAAGAAATATATGACTTCGACCACTTTTATAATTAAGGGCATAAATATGTACATATACATGTATATGGTAGGTACCACTTTGGTATTCTTATACCTATAGGTTATGTACCATTTACCACGTCTGATCTTACCTTTGAAGCATAAATTTAACTATATATGTATCATAAAGTGATTCTTATCATATTTAATCAGTACATCAAAATTGAGTAAAACAGGATCTCAGCTTGCACGTATGTGTGCAACATTAATATTATCATAAATTATAGCAATATACATACCCTGAAGGAAGCGTGTGATTAAGTGTTTCCAAGTCACAATTTCTGTCAACTATTTTTGTGACTTAAAGGCATCGGAAAGCCTACATATTATATTGGTATTATTTTTGATACGAAGAAAAAAATTTTCAGAAAAACAAAACTAAGCTTCTTCTTAATGTTTTATTAATTTATTGAAAAAAAATCGCAGGAACCAACGCAAACCGAAGCGAGATTTTCCGTGCGCTTATATCAATTTTGATTTATTTATTTTTAGACATTAATAATTGTAGCGCAAAATAACATTTTTAGATATAACAAAAATATAAATATTAAAATTAAAAATAAGGAATTTATGTTATAATAATAAAAGTCTATATGGAAGTGATATTTTTTTATTCGAAGCTGTTGTGTCATCTAAATTGATCATCATTTCTATTGTTGGATTTGTCAACCTTGCTGATTTTTTTAATGAAATTATCTAAATTTTGTTGAATTGTAACCACGTTTTTTCAAATAATTTCTTTATAACAATTAATAGCGTCGGTCATTTTTCTAGACATTTCACTTACATATTTATTTGCATTAGGCTTAAATGGGAAAACCTATTTTTATGTTTTCGCTTGATACAAATATTTTCATATTAACGACACAAATCGAATCAATCACGACGCAAATTCTCATCATCTCGTCATCCGCCGCAAACTTAAACAAAAACGCGGCAATTTCGAAATCGCAGAAGTTTTAAAAATTTTCAACTTCCAAATGACACAAAACGATGTGACGCAAACCGGGCTATTGGTGTATATACTTTTTTAACAAAATAACATATGTATATGAACAAAATATGTAGTTTCGCTATCGAAAGAGTAAATCAGAATTAATAAATTCTACTAGTGACTATCTTTTTTTTGAAGGAACTACCTGAGCAGTAGTACTAAGGTCGGTAGTATATATTCAATGGGATGCCAAAAGGTATCGCCTGGAGTATAATTCGTCAGTAGTACTGGTGGCAAACTAGTTGCACTTCCTACAAGGTACATTTAAATTGAAATACATTGTTTCTCATAAGGTCTGTTACATTCAGTATGTGTCCACGCAAAGTACAAAAATTGGTCAACTTTTAACTTTTTTCGTACGTTGAGTACTTTGACAGATATTTATTGGTTTTTTATAATATGTTCAAAATTATGTTTGTGGCAGCAAAAATAAAACAAGAGAAATAAACGAAATAAATAAAACAAAGTTGAATTTAATAAATAAAATGGAGAACCAAGTTATTGAAGCTGTTCGAATGCTTTTTTCAATAACGTACTCATTGTGCCAACCTTCTCCGTTGTTGCGTTAATGTCAGGCGAAGTTAAAAGTATGACGGATTCTATGTACTTGGGCCTTTACACTATCTTGCGTTTTGCCATTTCTAGTGTCTAACTATTAACACGACCGCACAAATATACACAGGCGCCACATAGATATTTGTGTCTATCTAAATATATACATATGTATACATATATATATATATATATATATATATATATATATATATATATATATATATATATATATTTATCAGTTTGTTTATTTTTCAGTGCGATAAGAGAACGAGATGTTTTTTACCTTGAGCGTACGTTTCATTCATTAGGAATTTGGGGAGACAACTGGGCTTTATCATTTTCTTTTATTTTGCTTGCTATTGCAAGTCTCGAGACTTATTTTTTACTGTTTTCTACGTTTAACAATAACATTTTTATTTGCTACAATATGATACGATATGATGAGATATACGTTCATATAGTAGATGGCGCTCCCCCTTAAGTAAATAAATATTATGTAGTATACCAGGATTTAAGCTTAAAAATTTACTTTCAATCACAATTTGTTTGATTTTACCTTAAGAAAATTGTTTTCAAATTCGTTTTTGAGTTCTTACAATTCAGCAAATTTTTTTTAAATAATTAATTAATTTAATTATTAATTAATTATTAATTATTATTAATTTTTATTTAAAAATTGTTTTATTATTTTATTTACCAACAATTCCGATTGTTGTTTTTAGTTTTACTTTTACGATTCAAAGTATTGGCACTCATAGAATTTGACAAAGTCCAAATATTTTGATACTTACACACAAATTCCCTGGATGAGCTGATCGGTGGAATTACCTACTTTAGTTTTATTCTTTTCTTTAATCGCTTTCAATTTCTATATAAAATATATTTATACTTACTACTTGACAATTGGTACACAATTTCATTAAAAATACCACTCTTAGACATTTCACTACCTTCCAGGCAAGCTTTTCTTAATTTTTTCAAAACTCTTTATTTAACAAACAACCACTCACATCGACGTCTACGAACTAACTTCACTAAGTCTAAAAACTGCTCACTGTTCTAAGAAAAACAACTCAAAGTTCGAAAAATGTAAGTTTCGAAAAATGTACACTTTTGCTAATAAATAAATTCTGCTAATAAATAAACGTGCTGAGTCAACTTTGATCTAATCGGACCTTTTCTGTCAATTGAATTCGAGTACGTTTCTCGTTTTAAAAAAAACTAATAATGGTCCTGCAGAAGTGTTTAAGGTCATACACGATAATTTTCTTTCAGATATGATATTTGAGAATCTATATAATAAAAAAAATGGAAAATAAATTTAAAATAAAATTAAAATTATGGGGCACTGCTTCTGCTTCCAATGTAGAGAGAAT
Organism: Tachina fera; assembly: GCA_905220375.1. Classification (NCBI taxonomy): domain Eukaryota; kingdom Metazoa; phylum Arthropoda; class Insecta; order Diptera; family Tachinidae; genus Tachina; species Tachina fera. The sequence goes on from LR999966.1 coordinate 52,085,184, forward strand.
TCAACGAAGACAAAACAAAATTTGAAGGTTAATAACATCTGCTCCATCCATGGTACATTAAGAATTCAAATATACATCGTGATTTAAATATGCCACTAGTGACTGAAGAAATTGCAAAATACGCAGGCAAATATCTAACAAAACTTGAGTCACATCCTAATCCGCTTGCTCGAATATTTTGAACTTTACTGGACACATCCGCTTAAAACAGAGAGATACAAGGCTCTAATACTAAACACTCCGAATGAAGTTGCTTGAAAATACTTTTTTTTTGCTTATCACTACTTATGTATTATTTACAACTATCACTTAGTTATGTCTGACATGGGTCGGGCCTATTAATTATATGTTAGACTTAAGATTTGAATACTTATTGTTAGTTCATATATGAAGATACAATAAATAAAAAAAACATGCATAAAAAAAAAATTTAAAAGACTATTTCTATTGTTGAAGTCAGTTTTCTAAAATAGTGCGCTTTCAAATCGATCGGTTTACAGAACAGGGCCAAATGTTTTTGTTTTTTCCATGCTTTAATTTCATTTCTATTCATAGCTTAACTTCATATAATATTGTTTGTTTAATAATATTTATAATAATTGAAATTGACAATATGTCAAATAAATTTCATTAATAACATTTATTTTTCTAATTATTAATTCAAATGACAAACAAACAAGCAAGTTGACCACCATAATCGCTCGTCAATATTAAAAATTTATATTTTCCATAGTTTCTAATTGTATCGTTTTTTTTTTTAATTAAATCACGCGTACCGCGCGTAAAAATAAGGACGCTCTGAAATAAGGTCCATGCAAATAATGCCCAAATAACAAAATAAAATAAGTCCCAATAAAATTAAAGAATTTTTAATTTGGCTTTATTTTAATTATTTTGTGCTTTATTTCATTTTGAGATTAGTTGGACTTTATTTAATTTTTTTGGGCTTTATTTCATTTGGAATTTGGTTTCAATAGGCTTTTTTAATTGGGCTTTATTTCATTTATGTTGGATATTTTTTTTATAAATTTTCTCTTGGGCTTTTTATAATTTTTTTAGGTGTCATTTTATTGTGGCTTATTTCATTTCTTATTTGGGGCTTGAGCCTTATTTCATGGATCCAAAATAAAAAATAATAATAATTTATAAATTTCAACAACGAAAATATGGGTCTCAACCTCAAATAAGGTACATCATTTGAACGCTATAAAATAATGCCCCAGGAAATAAAGCCCAAATAAGAAATGAAGTTATACCCAATTAAATAGAGCCCAAAAGAATTAAGTAAGGCCCAGATGGAAATGTATGAAAATAAATAACATAATGAAATAAAATAATATAACGAAATAAAGCCCCAAAAATTTAATAAAGCTTAACGAAACTGCAGATGAAAGTAACCCAAAAAATTAAATAAAGCTCAATTCAAAATTCTTTTATTTTATTGGGCGTTATTTCATTTTCTTATTTTGGCGTTATTTCCTTGGGGCTTATTTCATAGCAACAACGGTTTAGTGTTGATTATTTCCCAAATGCAGGCGTATGGAAAACTTAAAATCCTTACATGTGTCTAACACATAAATGTATGTACATATACAAACATACATATACAACATACATACATAATGCCCATATTACCTGTAGTCACCAACGTACGTTTGTATGCTTTTGATGTACAAAAAGTATAGAAAACAAAACTTTTGCCAGCATTTTTTTGCGATTTGAAAGCATTTTGGAAGCTCTATGTTTAGTGCAAAAGAGGGATTTCCTCGAGTTTAAGTTTTCATATTAATAGTTATAAATATGTTGTCAATAACGTACGCAAAATAGAAGTCAACTTTTTAAAAATCTGTGAAATGGAACAGAATAATGAAAAGTGATTAATTAATTTTAAAAGTGTATTAATGTAGGTCTCTATCAAGTATTTTCACAATAAAATATCGCTACTGGTTTTTGTTTAATTGGCTTAATTGCCGGTTGCGAACGTATGGGTCACAAAACGTACGATTTTTCCACATGTTTGTTTGTTTATTATTATCACCATGCCTCCTACCCATTTTCGAACTTTTTTTGTTCTCCTTACATTTTTATCTTCTTACTATTTGGTAATAGAGAGATTTTGAAGAAAGAGTGCAAACATAACATATTTTTTGCATGTAAAATAATTATACTTATGTACATATATAAAAATGTCTTTCAAAGTAGCTTAAACAGAAAATATAAAATTTTCCAGCATCCAGCCCAATTTCCTCAAGTAAAACAGCTATTTAACCATTCCATTATATAAACATAGACTTTTTATCTAGGCACACAGCAGTGCGCCGGGCCAAGTTCCGGCCAATGCACGCAGTGTGTATATTTACAGGAAGCCATTCGAGCTGTTTTTATCCCATCATAACTTTGTTCCCCGCAATCGTAAAATTATAAAATTTTAACCATAATTAGAATAAATTTATGTGACCTCATATGCAAAGTTTGAAAGATTTACAATGAAAGGTTCCGGAGATATGGAGGTGCACCACTGACCACTGACACACTCATCAATATTATGAAGCACTTCTGCTATAGCTACAGATCTGGAATTTGGTACACATGTAGATCTAGGTGAGCGATGAACTAGAAAAATCTGAAAACCCGAAAATTTTAACCACGGGTGCGGGGCTACGCTCATAAAAATTAAACTTTGTGCTAGTGAGCTGAAATTTGGTACACAAGTAGAACTATGTGAGTTATCACCTAGAAAAATCTGAGACCCCGAAAATTTTTACCAAGGGTCCGGGGCTACGCCCATAAAGCTCTGAATTAAAAACACATATCTTAAGCGTTTAACTCAAGCAATTTTATTGAAATTTGGCACACATGTTACAATAATACAAGGCTATAAGTTTTTATAAAAAAAGTGGGCGTTAACACGCCCATACAATTTAAACCTCCTATTTCATGTACTTCCGGCCAGTACATTTAAATGTACTATTTATGTAACTACTATTATCCGTTTCCAACGAAACTAAACAGGAAAGATAAACACTAGCCAAAGAAAATTTTGGATTAAAAAGGTGGGCGGAAACACGCCCATAATAAAAAATATTAACATTTGCGCTATTGAGCTGAAATTGGATAAGCGAGTAGTTATAGATTAAAAAATTACTAGAAACATCTGAAAAGTCAAAAATTTTATCAAGGTGGGCGGGGCTGCCTATAACTGAAGCGATTTTATTGAAATTTGGGTTACATGTTGCAATAATACAAGGCTATAATATTCTTTAAACAAAATGGGAGTTAAAAACCCACAATATTTGCATTCGTATTTAATGTATGTACTTCGGATCAGCACATTTAAATATACTATTTATGTATTCATTATTACACGTTCCCAGCGAAACTCAACAGGAGAGATAAACACTCGCCAAAGAAAATTTTGAGTTTGAAAAATCGGGCTTGATCACGCAAATAAGAATAAAAAATTTAAATTTTCGCTAATGAGGTGAAATTTGATAGACAAGTATTTCTTAGCTAGAAACTAACTAGAAAAATCTTAAAGCTTAAAATATAGCCATAAGGGCGGGGCTACGCCCATTAAGTTTATAACTGAAACACGAAATTTAAATCGTTGGCTTAAGCAGTTTTATTAAAATTTGGCATACATGTTTTAATAATGAAAGGCTATAAATTTTCCTTTAGAAAAGTGGGCGTTAACATGACAATCAAATTTAAGTCTCTTCTTTCATGTATTTCGGATCAGCAGATTTATACTACTTATGTAGACATTATTGTCCGTTTCCATCGAAACTTGACACGTATGATTGGCACTGACTAAAAAAAATTTTCTTTTAAACAAGTGGGCAGGAATACGCCATTAAAATAAAATAATTAAATTTGCGCTAGAGAGCTGAAATTTTATACGTTAGTAGGTTAAGTTGAGAAATTAACTAGAAAAATCTAAAAAGCCAAATATTTAAACCAGGAGTGGCAGGGGCCACGCTAATACTGTACTGAAGCTTTTAACTGAAACTTTAACTCAAAACAAAATCTTGAGTTTAAAAAAGTGACGGAGAGTGGGGGTAACAGCCATAATATTTAAAGCTAGAATTTGAACTAGAGAGTTTAAATTCAATACCCCTTAAGTTAAGGGGTGAGTTGCGTACAGGAAAAATCAGAAAGCACTTGTTGTTACATTAGGGATGTAGGGCCATGTTTATAAGAACTTAGATCAATGTTATACGGCAGAGAACTGAAATTTTGAAGAAAAAATTGACTTAGGTAAGTTACCAACTAGAAAATACTTAAAAAACAAGCTCTATTGAAACCTTACATGCACATTTCACTTATGCTAGCCTTTAATTTTGCATTTTCAAAAGTACTACGTCTAAGCAGACTTTAGAAAAATAGGCGGGGTCACTTCCACTAAAATGTGCACTATATTTTACATATTTCTACTCTGATGATTCTTAAATAAATTCAGTGAAGTGCGACTTTGACCCGCACACGAAGGGTTCCGTACGGACATGAGATATGTAACTCAATACGAACTTTAGCCTATAACTATAGTTTTGGCATTTTTTCGTTTTTGGGTTTTTTTCGGTTTTAAGAGTTTTATTTTAGTTTGGGAGTTTTTTGAATTTATTGGCGCTTTCTGAGTTTTTACACTTTTTTCACGTTTTGGCGATTTTTTTTTGGTTTTGAAGTTCTTTTAATTTTGGCGATTTTTATTATTTTGGCGTTTTTTTATTTTGGCGATTTTTTTAATTTTGGCGTTTTTTGGTTTTGGCGATTTTTTTAGTTTTGGCACTTTTTTTCTCCTTTTGAGGATTTTTTTCGGTTTTTGGCGTTTATTTTCAATTTTGGCGATTTTTTTCGTTTTGGCAATTTTTTTTAAATTTGGCGATTGTTTTTTAATTTTGGCGTTTTTTTCATTTTGGCGATTTTATTTCACATAAACAATTTTTGCGCATTTTTCGCGTTTTGGCAATTTTTTTCGGTTTTTGGCGTTTTTTTAAATTTTTTTTTGTTTTAATACATACATTTATTTATTGTATCTTCAAATATGAACTAACAATAAGTGATCAAATCTTAAAGATAAAATATATTTATTTATTTTTTCATTTTGGCGATTTTTTTTCATTTAGACGATTTTTTCGAATTTGGCGATTTATTTTAGTGCTAGAATTTTTTTTAGTTTTGTCGATTTTTTTTTAATTTTTTGTCGATTTTTTTTCGGTTTTGTCGTTTTTTTCATTTTGGCTATTTTTCGCTTTTGTGCGATTTTTTCGAATTTATTTTATTTTAGTGTTAGAAACTTTTTTAATTTTGGCGATTTTCTTAATTTTGGCGATTTTCTTTTGGATTGGCGATTTTATAATTTTCGGATTTTTTAGTTTTACCGGTTTTGCAAATTTCAAGAGTTTACCTCTTACGGTTTCCAAGATATAGCAATATACATATGTATATACAATTGTATGTATATTACGTGGGACTTTAACATTTTTCGTTGCTCGTTTTGGAACACCCTTTAATTTTTAATTCTCATATAATTGCTGTTGTAGTGGCCAAAGTTCTACATACTCTTTCCAAATTTCAGGGCCGTAGCTCTTACGGTTCCTGAGAAAATACCGTGTAACGGACAGACGGAAAGCGTAGCGAAAACAATAGGGTTCCTTTTTTCACCTTTGGTGTACGGAACCCTAAAAATTAAGTCCATCAGTCGATCCTTGTAATGACACAATGGTGCACATATCACACTCTAACCCATTATTGTATGTAGGTCTGCCCTTTTAAACTGACGCAGTCATTATGAATAGAACTATAACATACTAGAAATTTAAAGTTTAATAAGCTTTTATTAAGAAAACTTTTAAAAAAGTAGTCAGATCCTCACACAAACATTTCCAAAATTTCGGCCATTAAAAGTAGTGAGATAAAAATGTTTACCAAGTTCTTGTTTGGCACAATACCTATCACTGTAATATGCTATGCATTATATAAATTTGTAACCGTAAGAGTGTCATATAATTTTTAGATAATATGCTAACTTGGCAATGTTTTTACCTTTTTAAAAAAGAAGAGAATAATGCAGTATGCATTATTTCTTTATATCGGGAAAAATATTGTCAAGTTAGCATATTGTCTTGAAATTATATGACACTCTTACGGTTACAAATTTATATAATGCATATCATATTACAGTGATAGGTATTGTGCCAAACAAGAACTTGGTCAAAATTTTTATCTCACTACTTTTAATGGCCGCAATTTTGGAAAGGAACTTGGCCTTTTTTCTTTTTTTTATGTTTTAGTGAGGATAATTATAAACAATAAAACACGAAGATAATCAACATTTAATTTTTCCTTCCTGTGCCTATGTTCTATAACTTTGGTGAGAACTTTTCCAAACGAAAAGTTTTTTGCCACCCTGTGAAACACAGGATGAATAACAAAAAACTTAGTTCCTTCCTCATGTTTCGTGTAAGCTTATATCAGGTTGTATATGAGTCAGCCTGTGAAAAACAAGACAACCAATATAATTATTTGATTTTTCTCGACACGAAAACTTCTCGCAAGTTACAGAACACACGTACTGGTAGACAATTACGGGGGAAACGCCCATATGTATGTACGTACACAAGTACGTAAAAGTAGATATTCAATAAAATTTTCAAGTTGAAACACATTTTTGGATTCTTTATAGACAACTGCAAATGTCATACCATAACGAGGCTAAGTACTTGCTTTTTGATCTCAGTAGATCGCAAGTAAATTTCCATTCTATTTCTTTAAGCTATTTAATAAATTTTATATAATTTTATTTTATTTTTGTATTTTTAATGATAATTTGTATTTTGCTCATTCAAATAAAGATAGAGTATGTTGTTTAATTCATTTAACTTTATTTAAATTTAAGAGAAGACGAGATGCGCAGTGTGGCACATTTAAACGTATAAAAATTCGAAATATCTCTACAGACACACATAAGTATATACGTAGATAAAAATAACTGTCAACAAATATCAGCACCTAAAACAATCCGAAAACAAATATAAATGATTTGAAAAGAAGACTGTCATAAAATTTTATTAGTATATTTATAAAAGATATCAACATTTCTGTATGCTTTTAAAAATAGTTTAGATGTCATTGCAACTTTTTAATGTCGGTTTTGTGTTTGTCGTCCATATAACTATAACATACATTTAAAGAAATTTATTTTTTGACATATTGTCAGAAGTGAACATACAATAATTGAAATTTATTTGCTGGTGGTTTAGCATATCTATATACGCATTTCATTGGCGCTTGAACCAAATTATCAGTAGACTTCAACCAGTCACAAACCTCTTACTTTATGCACATACTTTCAAAAACTATATGAGCATTCATAAAATTATATTTTTGAAAATCAGAAAAGAAAAAATAAGCTTAGTAGGCTTTGAAACTGATACAAAACCCAGAAAATAATTTATCTTCAGTTGAGCACATTTTATTTTTCTACATCCTTATACAATTAAATTTAAATTTCTTTAAAGTTCAATTAATATTTTATTTTTCATTTAGCCTTGTAAATACTTTTATTGTTGGATGCATTTCTAATTGTATAATAATTGTGGTTGAAGTCTACTGATGATTTGGTTCAAGCGCCAATAAAATGCGTATATAGACATGCTAAACCACCAGCAAATAAATTTAAAATATTATATATAACATAAATTTTTAAAATGTACCATCCTTACTAGAGCTGGCAAACTATGGATAGTCACGCCATTCGATATTTTCGATAGTTTGTTGGAAAACTATCGATAGTATCGAATTCTTTTACTTGCGGTCTACAAGTAAAATAAAATTATGAACGTTATCATTAACTTCTAGTTAACTCAAGCAATTTAATAATAATCCCAAATTATCATTTTACTTATTCAGAAAAATATTTTTTAATTCAATGCAATTGATTATTTTTATTATTATGTTATTTGTTGAACTTCTCATTTGTTTAAATGAAAATCTATATAAATAAAAATTAAATGATGTTAGTTGGTAATCGCATCACATAAGAACGGCTTGACCGATTTCGCTAATTTTTTTTCTGAAATTTCTGCAATAGCCCAACGATGGTTTTTATGTAAAGAACAATTTAAAAAGTTGCTTGCAAAATTCGCAAAAAACCTAAAATTCTGCTTTTCTATGGGTATTTACATTCTTTTATACATTCCATCAAACTTAACATCAAATAGGTTTTTATGCAAAAAAAATTGCTAATTGCTTGGAAAATGGCAAAATTAAAAAAAAAAACTAAAATTGTGTTTTTCTATAGGATTTCAAATTTTTCTATACATTTTCCTCAAACTTACCATGAATAACGTCTTAAACTCGCAAAGTATGCATCAGAGTAGCATGCCGCACCGGCGCGGCTGGCAGCTAGCCAGTCAGCCGTTTTTTTACACAAGCCGAGCCGCCGCCGAACCACTCGGCTTGTCGGCGGCTTAGTACTCAGCCGTTATTTTGTATTTTATTTTTAATACTTTTTTAAATTTCGTATTTAATATGATAGCGAGCGTCCCGGAAAGATAGTTGTTTTTGCTTCCACATAAAAAGAAAATGTTTCTGTGAATAGTAACGTAGCTGCGACAACACTTACGTTCTCTTTTGGAGTCCGTTCTTAAATACATGAACGTTTACATTGACTTTTTCGTTTAAGCAGTCAGGCGACTTTTTGATAATTAATTGTTCAAAGCTTTTTGTTTGTTGATCCGTAGCAGTGTTCCAATAAAGTAATTAATTTTTAATTCAATCCGAAAACTTAAATAAAATTTATGTAGAAGGCAATAATGAATAAAATTCCGCGAGAAATTTTTCCCGGGGAAAAATTCCAACTAATAGCAAGTAATAGGGAAAGAAATTCTAATTTGAAAAATGAGAAATTTCTCGCGAAATTTTATTCATAATTGCCCTGATAATCTAGAATATGTTTCTATAATTTAACAAATAATTTACTAAGCTATTTTTTGGGATATCAATTACTACAATATTCAAACTATTGCAAAATAAATAATGTTACAATGTGGTGATTCAATAATTCACGTATTTTTCTAAAAACAGACTGGGTTAAAAATTTTTTTCAAATGCTTAAACAAATCGGCGTTAAGCCGTTCAGCCGCCGCCGCCGAAAATATTTGTCTTTCAGCCGCCGCCGAAATTTTTTGCTCGGGTTGCTACTCTGGTATGCATGTACATTGTACAATGATCATGACCACTTTTTGCACCTACCTAATATACGAATTTTTGGTTATTTATTTCACAGAATATGAACCAGAATTCCCAGTTCTGAGTTAAGGGAAATAGTGATAACAGCTGGTTGGTGTTGAATTCGCAGCGTTATCTGAATTATTTAAGGGAGAGAAAAAATTGCTTTCTATATGTATAAAAAGCAATAGCTATATACTGCAATTGCAAACATATGTTCGTAAAAAATTGGAAAATAAAATTAACAAAAATTGTTGAAAAGTGAAAAATTTTTAATAAAAATTAAATATTTGTAAAAAATATATGTTTTTTTAACTTATTAAAGTGTGTAATCGAAGGCCAGTGGTATTCCTCAACTACTGACTGTTAATTGTGGCCCAAATAATGTGAGATGTTTAAGTATTTACAAAGTGTTTGAAAAAAATCTTTAAGGGCATTGTGATACCTTCCCGGCATTTGGAACATTTGGACATATCTAGGTACAAAGTTACTACCTATGATGAAGACTCTTCTAAAGAAAGCGTTTTTGCACATTTCGGAAGGTGAAACAATTGTTCAAGTTGTGCATGTTGTTGAATATTGTTGGAACAACACCAGAAAGTCGGCACCAGCTCAGCGAAAATAATTTCGTAAAGCTCATCGGGACTCACAATATGTTCATCACGTGGGCGTTATACGATATATGCAACAATTTGGCCAAGTATTACAACATAATGCTGGTGGATGCTTCTTCGTGCCTAAAATAGGGGCCCGACAACTTTTTTTTGATCTGCAAGTGCCTACACAAGTGAGTATAACACCACGAGGGGCTGCTTGTGATATAACTGGCCAGCAAAATATCCCAGCACATTATATTTCTTTGGCCAGGCCGCCTGTTGCTTCTGAGCGTACTAACAACTAAAAATGTACGCGTGCTATCATGCCTAAATTGGGACCCGGCCAAAATTGTTTTATATCCGTAAGTACATGCAAAAAAGATAAATACTCTACGCTGTGCAGCAAACTATTCCAGCACCTTATATTAATTTGGCCGGGCCACCTTTGACAGGTTGTGCTGCTGAACAGCGTGCTAACAAATAAAAATGCACGACAACAGAAGGTTCCAGCTCGAAATATTTAAAGCATTATTTATAAAAACTAAAAAGGCTTTATAAAAACAAAAAAGGCTTTATAAAAACAAAAAAGGTTTAAAAAACAGATTTTCATACGAATTTTTTTTAAATAAAACCTTAATAAAACAAAGAGGCAGATGATGATGTATACTTGTCTTCTATCAATTGGTAGTAAGTCTTTATGAAGCCTTAACAAAAGAGTATCAACACAAAATACAACATAATTTAAGTAAACCAATTTATGTGCAGTTTTTACCATACAAATTAAATTGTTGATTTCTATAGAAATTTTTTAAACAAGTCGGTACATTTCAATTAAATCTAAAAATGTCTCACATAACTTTTGATATTTAATAATTACAATAAAAATTAAATATAATTTATTTACTTATGCCATCAAAGTCTAAAGTTGTTTTCTTTGCGAACTTTCTTCCTTCTTGGATGCATTTCTTTCCAGTTTAGATTGGAGTTGTTGGAGTTCATTCATGTAAATAAAAAAATGGAATTTTTTTATTGTTAAAATTGTATATTTAGTAGTAAAGACAAAATTTTATCTATTTTAGAAAATATTCTGTAGCCCTAAAAAGGGCTTTTTATTAATTTTTGTATTAATTTTTTCATTGTTCCCTAGATTTTTAAATGATCCTTCAAAGGCACTTTAAAACACAAATTTGTTGCATTGGACAGGAACATAATTGCCCTTCCAATGCACAATGTTTACATTTTTTTCTGCGACGCGTTTCTGAAGCTACTGTTGCATTGGACAGGAACATAATTGCCCCTTCCAATGCACAATGTTCACACTTTTTTCCGCGACGCGTTTCTGTAGCTACTATTGCATTGGACAGGAACATAATTGCCCCTTCCAATGCACAATGTTCACACTTTTTTCCGCGACGCGTTTCTGTAGCTACTATTGCATTGGACAGGAACATAATTGCCCCTTCCAATGCACAATGTTCACACTTTTTTCCGCGACGCGTTTCTGTAGCTACTATTGCATTGGACAGGAACATAATTGTCCCTTCCAATGCACAATGTTCACACTTTTTTCCGCGACGCGTTTCTGTAGCTACTATTGCATTGGACAGGAACATAATTGCCCCTTCCAATGCACAATGTTCACACTTTTTTCCGCGACGCGTTTCTGTAGCTACTATTGCATTGGACAGGAACATAATTGTCCCTTCAAATGCACAATGTTCACACTTTTTTCCGCGACGCGTTTCTGTAGCTACTATTGCATTGGACAGGAACATAATTGTCCCTTCCAATGCACAATGTTCACACTTTTTTCCGCGACGCGTTTCTGTAGATACTATTGCATTGGACAGGAACATAATTGTCCCTTCCAATGCACAATGTTCACACTTTTTTCCGCGACGCGTTTCTGTAGCTACTATTGCATTGGACAGGAACATAATTGTCCCTTCCAATGCACAATGTTCACAATTTTTTCCGCGACGCGTTTCTGTAGCTACTATTGCATTGGACAGGAACATAATTGCTCCTTCCAATGCACAATGTTCACTTTTTATCTTAACCTACGTATTTGTACATTGGACAAGAACATTATTGTCGCATCCAATGTACAACACTTTTTTAATAAAAATAAGACGACACACTTACCGAATCGGCTCTTTCGGGAACAAATGTAGCTTCTCTCCAGCAGGACAACCCATAATACATCTTCGGCTCCTGTAAAAGAACATAATATTATAATAAAAACTAAAATAAAAATTTATGTATTTCCATACTTACATTTTGCTTGCAACATTTAGAATAATCCCTTATTTTGTCGTTATCACATTCGCTTTTTCACTTTTAACACTGTTGGTAATTTGTGGACAAGATAATCTACCAAATTTTGTCCACAAATTACCAACTTTGGCAAGGATTTTGGCGCAAAATCATTTTTTATCCAATTTGCGCCAATTCCTGCCAAGAAAATTTTTATTTTGTAAATAACTAAATGTCATTTTATTTGAATTATCTGACAGAGAAAGGCATACAAATTGCTCATATTTGCTATCTCTACCGCAAAATTCAGATAAAGCGAATTATCTTCAATTCGCCGGTGTTGTGTCTAATTTAGTAGTCTATGATTTATTTGTCGTTAACAAGTTTCGAATTCACGAAATTTGCAGTTTTAATTGTGCTATCGATTGTCTTTTTGATCAATTGCAAAATTCGCAAAAAACCTAAAACTCAGCTTTTCTATGGGATTTTACATTTTTTATACCTTCCGCTCAAACTTAATATCGGAAAATATGCATGTACAAGTTTCATTCACCGTGCTAATTTTTATGCCCACTTTTTCTCCATACCTAATATACGTATATTACTCTTCTTTATTTTTTGTCCCTAAGAAGTTTCGAATTCAGCCAATTTGCAATTTTTTAATGTACTAAAAACTTGCTTGGAAAAATTAAAAATTCTGAAAAAACTACAATTCGGGTTTTCTGCGAAATTTTACCGTTTTACTTATTTCAATTGATTTGTTTTTTACTTCATTATCCTATGAATATAATTAATTTCTTACATTTTCTATTTCTCGCGATCTGTCCAACAGATACCATTGTGTGCTTATTACCAGTTTGTAAATATTAAAGTATTTCTGCAAAAGTGAATTTTTGGAACGGTCGTTACATAGTTGCAACAAATTTGCTTTAATTGTAAGTTTGTTTTTAAAATATCAAAATAATATTAAATTGTTGAAGTTAGTGTTGCTGAATTGTGAATCTGTTGTAACTTCATGGTAATCCCTTCATAAAATTAAATAAATTGATCCTTTCATCTAAACAAATTTGCAGTAAAAACAAACTGTATAGTCTTATTACAATGCCGCCCACAGGACGTAGCAATTTAGGTCGCAGAACTCGCATTGCAGAAAGCCAAATAAACTTCCGAAATAATCGAACTGCAGAGCAACGCGAATAGCGAAATGAAATGGAACGCAATCGAATATAACAAGCACGCTTAGCACGCACACAACAGCAAAGAGAAAATTCAAATGAAGTTGTTGGAACGATGCGCACTGTGTGCCCACATTGTAAGGCATTGAAATACAAGATTGGAACTCATGGATTATGTTGCGCAACTGGTAAGGTCAAATTGCCGTAATTGGTGCCGCCACCGCAACCACTACGCTCATTGGTTTCTGGAATAGGAACAGATTCCAAACATTTCTGAACACAAATTCAGAAATACAACAGTTGCTTCCAAATGACTTCATTTGGTGCAACAAATGTGGTTCGGGAGCAATTTATGCCTACTTTCAAAGTAATTCTAACGCAATCATTTACACTGCTTATTATTTTACATACATTAACCTTTATAGATTCAAGGTCAAATATATCATTAAGCTGGCTCACTATTACCACATGCAGACTGTAAATTTCTGCAGATTTATTTCATGGGGAATACAACAGAAGAAGTAGATCAGCGCTGCGCACACAACAGTTCCCTCAAAAGACCAATCGTACAACAACTGCAAACTTTTTTCCACCAACGCAATGAATTGATTGCATTGTTCAAAACAGCGCTGGAGCAAATGCCATCTGATAACCATAAAATTGTTATCAGAGCTGATAAGATGCCTGCTGGAAAATGCGCAAGACGTTTTAATGCACCAACAATTGATGATGTCACCATTGTTGTTGTTGGCGAAAATTTTGAATCGCGTGATATCGTTCTACATCGGCAGAACAATCAGCTGCAACGCGTTTACGAAACGCACCGTTCATATGATGCATTGCAATATCCCATCATATTTTGGAAGGGTGAAGACGGTTATCATTTCTCGGTGAACAGGTCAATATAAAATCTTTCTTTTCCTAACATGAGTTAATCATTCCTTGCCACAAAAATTAATTTACGGGCACTCCAACAAACAAAAAAGTTAGTTCAATGAATTATTATTCATATCGACTGATGGTTCGTGAAAACGAGGACAATTGTAACGAGTATATCACTCATACATATTTTCCTTTATAAATTAATACGACTTATAGTTGTAGCTTATATTACATACATACGAATATAAAAGATAAGAATAAAAATAAACAACAACACACATCAAGTATACTCAGTGACCATATTTAAAAAAACACACAACAACACACAAACACATGTAATACTGCAGATTGCATAACGAGCAACGAGCAAACCATACAAAACATATGCAAGACAAACATAGAACTCTCATTTAGTATAAAATATTATTTCCATAAGTTTACCAAGTTTGGATACACTCGGGGCGGTTCAAAAAAGACAAGAATTTTCCTTTTGTGTGTCGTGAGAGTGTGATTGAGTGAATAAAGTGTGTCGTGGGTATATTGTATACCACCTTACACAGCGACTTCGGTTGAATGTTTCAGTCGCAGCGACTTCGGTTGAATGTTTTCCACAGCGGCTTCGGCTGACTGTTTTGCACAGCGGCTTTGGCTGACTGTTTCGCCACAGCGGTTTCAGATGACTATTTTCCACAGCGGCTTCGGCAGACTGTTTCGTCACAGCAACTTAAGTTGACTGTTTTCCACAGGGGCTTCGAATGACTTTTTTCCACAGCGACTTCGTTTTGAATGTTTTCTACAGCAGCTTCGACTGACTGTTTTCCACAGCGGCTTCGGCTGACTGTATCGTCACAGTAGCTTCGTTTGACTGTTTTCTACAGCAGCTTCGGCTGACTGTTTTCCACAGCGGCTTCGGCTGACTGTATCGTCACAGCAACTTTGGTTGACTGTTTTCCACAGCGGCTTCGGCTGATTGTTCCACCACAGCGGCTACGGCTGACTGTTTTGCACAGCGGCTTTGGCTGACTGTTTTGCCACAGCGGTTTCAGATGACTATTTTCCACAGCGGCTTCGGCAGACTGTTTCGTCACAGCAACTTAAGTTGACTGTTTTCCTCAGCGGCTTCGAATGACTGTTTCGTCACAGCAACTTTGGTTGACTGTTTTCCACAGCGGCTTCGGCTGATTGTTCCACCACAGCGGCTACGGCTGAATGTTTACTTAGCATAAGATTATATATGTATGTAGATTTAAGCATAGTAAGTTAAGTAATATTGTACGTATTTTAATATATATAATATATTGTACTTATTAGTTATAAGAAAGATTGTACAATTAGTTATGATGGTAAAATAATGCCGATCATCCGATGCATCCCGAGTGTTCCCGACCGATTGCCGACATCATTGTAGGTGCCAGCAATACCCCCGAGATACCGTTACCGTAATTATAACCGATTGCTGCCACTGCCCTGACGAGGATAACTAAAAAAGCAAATATTACTCACGATTATCACCGATTGAATCTTATCTTCATTTTAGCTATTGTTATATTATATCCAACTATTAAAATTGTAAATAAAGATAAAAGTATATTTTAACAAATAGAAATGGTAAATAAATAATGTTATTACTTAAGGTTTGTGGATCCGTAAGTAAATCCTGGACACGGCTAAGCTACCCAAGCCGACGACAAAACCACGTTACACAATCACATTTTGAAATGTTTCCTTCTATTTCACCATCATGCAGTCGATTTGTACGTTAAAGTTGAAACAGAACAATTGACATTCATCAGATTGAACCAAAAAAAACTGCGTTAAGAACAGTATATTCACCTTCGAAATAAATTTTGACGGAAACGCACAGAATGTAGGCTGAATGACGATTCTTCCAGCAACGTACGTCGGAAGTCTTCAACATATATATGAATATGCTCAAGATGCCATGTCGTACGTTCGTCATTACGGCACACCACACTGAGGACCAATACGAGAAATTCTACAAATCTCTTGGACCTTGTTTCGTAGCAGCTGGTGACTACAATGCTAAGCATACGTTCTGGGGTTCGCGTCTTATTACGCCTAGAGGTAGGGCGTTGTTCAACACAATTTCAAAAATGGGCTTGTATGTTATTTCGAGTGGGGAACCTACTTACTGGCCTACTGACGTACGAAAAATTCCGGATGTTAAAGATTTTGGCGTCATAAAAAGTATTTCTAGGGAGTTAATTCACGTTGAAGCTTCCCAAGATCTCTCGTCCAATCACTCTCCCCCGATCTTTATAATCTGTAGCCCACTGAGAACCACTTTACCTCACCCATATGTGAAGATGATTAATTGTGTTAATTGGATGGGATTCAAAAAATATCTTAGTAATCATTGCACAGAAAATATTACGCTTAGAACACCCAATGATATTGAATCTAACATTGCCAATCTTAACGAGAATATTAAACAAGCTTCTGAACATGCCACTACCTCCCATCCGCATACTGGGTTCAATAAAATTTATTCTACAGACGTTGAACATCTCGTACGTGAAAAAAGAAGAGCTAGAAGGGAATGGCAACAGCACAGATCACCTCAACACAAAATCAGATTTAAAGAGTTCACTAAACGAATCCAAGAGCTGCTTGAATCTGAAAAAACTGCATCTTTTAAAAATTATGTAAAAGGCCTTGATGTCACACCAGCATCTAATTACTCTTTGTGGCGCGCTGCTAAAAAGCTTAAAACACCCGTTGAGTTTAAGCCACCTCTGCGCACATCTACCGGAGGTTGGGCAAGAAGCGATACTAAAAAAAGTAACATATTTGCTGAGCATTTAAAATCCGTATTTACTCCAAATACATGTACCGGTGTTGCTGATTTGCCGAGTGTAGTTGCTCTACCCCCTCGACCCTTAAAATTTACGAAGTGTGATGTACAAAAACTAATTGCCGAACTCAACCCGAAAAAAACTCCCGGTATGGATGGAATTAGTAACCAGATGCTGTTTAAGTTCCTCATACTGCAATTAGAATCCTGTTATTAATTTTTAATGTCATTTTAAGACTGGAGTGTTATCCACACTGCTGGAAGCTTGCTAAGGTCAAAATGATTTCAAAGCCAGGTAAAGATCTTACCAAACCTGAGTCATATAAGGCAATAAGTTTACTGTCAGCAATGTCAAAGCTTTTTATAAAGTTACTCATGACAAAATTTTTTTTAATTTTAACTGATAATGGGATCACCAATTTGGGTTTAGAAGCCATCAGCGCATAGATTGGTTCAATTAATAAAAAAAAAACATTTGAGGAAAAGAAGTATTTTTCTGCCCTGTTTATTGATGTTTCTTCTCAAGCATTTGATAAAGTGTGGTATGAAGGCCTGATTTTGAAATTGAAGATATACTTACCACTAAACATTCTAAATCTTTTGGAAAGTTAAATTTTTGCCCAAAAATTTACAGTTGTGGAAGGACACTTTATGAGTATGCCTGTGTGCCACAGGCGAGTATCCTGGGGCCAGGTTTATATTTATAGTTGTGATATGCCTGTGAGCAGTAGTATCTACACTTCTACATTTGCCGACGATACAGCCTGCTTTAGTATGCACGACAAACCCTGATGAGGCATCCCGCAAACTCCAGGAACAGATTAGCCAGATCGAACTATGGTTAAACTTATGGAGAATTAAGGTAAATGAACAAAAGTGTGTTCAAGTAACACTTACCTTGCGGAGAGATACTTGTTCCCCCATTCGGATTAATAATCAAGTTGTTCCTCAATATTCACATGTGAAATATCTTGGTATACACCTCGATTGACGGCTTACATGGAAACATCACATTGACTATAAGTTAATTCAAATGAAACTAAAATTAACTCAGGTACATTGGCTGATTGGCAGAAATTCAACACTCAGCCTAGACTGCAAACTTTTCATATACAAGCGCCTTTAAACCCAATATGGTGCTACGGAATTCAGCTGTGGGGCACTGCTTCAGCTTCAAATGTTAAGAAAATCCAACGAGGGCAAAACAAGATTTTACGTTTGATAACTTCGGCTCCATGGTTCATCAAAAATTCGAATATACATTGTGATTTAAATATGCCACTAGTGACTGAAGAAATTCCAAAATACGCAGGCAAATATCTAACAAAACTCGAATCACATTGCTCGTAATATTTTAAACCTTACTCTAATACTAAACACCCCAGATGAAGCTTCTTGAAAATACTTTTTTTGCCATGACTACTTATGTATTATTAATAACTATCACTAAGTTATGTCCGACATTGGTCGGGCCTACTAACTATATTTTAGCTTTAAGATTTGATTACTTATTGTTAGTTCATATTTGAAGATACAATAAATAAATACATGTATTAAAAAAAATATGTTTTTAAATATACCTAGGTAAACAAACAGAAGCAAAGGGGAATACAAATTTTGGTTTTCGGTGA
Source organism: Tachina fera (assembly GCA_905220375.1). NCBI lineage: Eukaryota > Metazoa > Arthropoda > Insecta > Diptera > Tachinidae > Tachina > Tachina fera. Next base: position 52,103,767 of record LR999966.1, read on the forward strand.
AATTTTCAGAATAACGAATGTATTAAGTTTTAAACAATTGCTTAATTCATAAAACCCTTTGTATCCACTGTTGCGAGAATTGACGATTTCTCTGCATTTTGACGATTTTCACCTCTCAAAATACACTAGTACGATTTTAGGTACAGAAATGACGATTTTTCTAAATTTATAAATCATATGTTTTAAAAATAAATACATATATACATATGTACGCATGTGAATTCTGATTTCATTTTGTTTTTTTTTATTTATTTTTTATTTTAATGGTTTTCATGATTATAGGGCGTTTACATCTGCACAAAATCTATCAGATTTGAATTAAAATCTTTATGAAAATCTATACCGTTTACACCATGTTTTTTTGACATTCATCAAGATTTTTTTTATCCAAAACACAGCCCATCAACCGAAAAATTTCCAAAACTGCAACCAAACAACTGCAATGTAGCCAATTCAACACCTTTTTGAGGAGATCGTAGCTATTCAATCATCTTTCATATAAATTTATTGTACAGGGTAGTAAAAATAAAATAAAATTATTAGTTTTTTAGTTGATTGCCTACAAATCTACTCACAAACCAGATTTTATTTGTATGGGAAATCTAGTGAAAAGCAGCCAGAATTAGGTAAAAATCTTGTAAGTACTAGATTTCGGGATGGTGTATATGCCCTATTAGGATATATACATATATATTATTGTATATGTCTATATTTGTTGAAAGCATAGTTAATAAGTTTGAAACATTGTAATAGTTTTTGTAATAAAACAATTAAAATACAAAAAAAATTAAATATTTTGGATTTGACGTTTTTTTGACGATTTTCTAAAATGACTTGACGATTTGGACGATTTTTTACACAGAAATCTGTAGTTTTTGACGATTTCAGCTCTAGAAGTTCTGACAACAGTGCTTGTTTGTATCTCTGAATCGATTGTGTTATCATATTAAATACAAAAGTGTAAAGTTTTTTGTTTGAAATTTTCATATAAAAATGAAATACACTATTACACTTTTATTTCATATGTTTTCAAAATGTTGTATTCAGAGAGAGGCTCTCTGAGAGAATTTGTATGTAGCTTGTTCTTCTTTTTTCATTAAAAATACAAAATACATTAATACACTACACACATGACAGGGTGTTCACAATTGATAAACAGAAAGTAGCCAGCAAAAAATTTCAAAAAAGGTAATCGAGTTTGGAATTAAGTATTTTTGGTGGAAGCTCTTCCCTACTGGATTACCAACTTAATGATTTTAACAAGGCATGAGAGTAAAATAATCGATTCTTCAGAACAACATACATGTTTTATTTGGCAACTTGTTCACGTAATCTATTTAATCCAAAAAGAATGATTCTCTTCATTTAGCAACTTGTACATCACTTTTTAAAATTTAAGATAATGTGATTTGTAACCGAATAAGAAATTCGTTAATCGGAAAAGTATATCATTATATGGCAAATATTTGTGATGGTAATGTGTAATTTTTTGCTGGGTATATTTGATACACAAATACAGGATACAGATTGCTGTGAATTAAGCAAATATTACATTTATTTAAATTTGACGCGAGATAAATATTAGGTTATTTTATGTATTCCACGAGAAATTAAAATTTACGAAATTTTTAATGAATTCTTGGTAATATGTTTTTTATAAAAACAATATCATGGCGTTTACGAACGATGCCATTTCACGTGGGATGCAGAACATAACCGATTGTTTTTTAAAGTGAATAAAGTTAATAGATTATTATAGTAACATTTCTTAAATTTGTTTTTAGTTTTTCGATATCATGAATGTATTAGGATATATAAAGTTCTTTTATCCCTTTATATTTGTCTTAATAAGTGCACTCATTGGACCTACGTGAAAGCAAGTGCACAATATATGTATATGGTATATGCGACAACAAAAATTTTTATATTTTTCTGTACATCCTAATGACTTTTTAGGTTGATCCACGATGTAAATAAGTAAGCTATGTTTATTGTAGATACTAGTTCGGTATTCTTATACCTATTTGTTATGTAGTATTTACCACGTCTGATCTTACCTTTGAATCCTAAATTTAACTAAATATGTGTTAAAAAGAAAATGTATATTTCATCAGTACATCAAAATTGAGAAAAACAAAATCTCTGTTTTCACGTACATATGTATGTGTGCAACATTAATATTATCATAAATTATAGCAATATACATACATACCCTGAAGGAAGCTTGTGATTAAGTGTCTCCAAGTCACAACTTCTGTCGACTATTTTTGTGACTTAAAGGCGACATTGTCATCGGAAAGTCTACATATTATTGTTATTATTTTTGATATATTGAAAAAACTTTTCAGAGAAACAAAACTAAGCTTCTTCTTAATGTTTTATTAATTTATTGAAATAAAAATCGCAGGAAACAACGCAAACCGAAGCGTGATTTTCCGTGCGCTTATATCAATTTTGATTTATTTGGTTCAGAGATTAATAATTTTAGCGCAAAATAAAATTTTTCGAAATTAAAAATATTTATTGTCTTCAAATATAAACTAACAATAAGTATTCAAATCTTAAATCTAAAATTTAATTATTAGACCGACCACTGTCGGACATAAACTTGTTAATAGTTATAAATAATACATAAGTAGTGATAATCAAAAAATAAAATAAAAAATTTATAAAAAAGTATAAAAAAAGTATTTTAAAGAAATCCCATCTGGAGTGTTGAGTAATAGAGCCCTTGTGTCCCTCTTTTTTAAGCGGATGTGTCTAGTAAAGTTCAAAATATTACGAGCAAGTTTCGTTTAATATTTGCCTGCGTATTTTGCAATTTCTTCAATCACTAGTGGCATATTTAAATCACGATGGATATTGGAATTTTTGATGTACCATGGAGCCGAAGTTAACCGTAAAATTTTGTTTTGCCTTCGCTGGATTCTCTCTACATTGGAAGCTGAAGCAGTGCCTCATAACTGGATACCGTAACACCATATTGGCTTTAAAAGCGACTTGTATAATAAAATTTTACAGTCCAGGCTAAGTGTTGAATTTCTGCCAATCAACCAGTGTATTTGAGATAACTTAAGTTTCATCTGAGTTAGCTTAAAGTCAATATGATGTTTCCATGTAAGCCTTCGATCAAGGTGTATACCAAGGTATTTCACTTGGGAATGTTGAGGAATATTTTGATTATTGATTCGAATTGGGGAACAAGTATCTCTTCTTAGGGTAAACGTTATATGGACACACTTTTGTTCATTTACCTTAATTCTCCATAAGTTCAACCACATTTCAAATTGTGTAATATGTTCTTGTAGATATCGGGAAGCCTCGTGAGGGTTTGCATGCATACTAAGGTAAGCTGTATCATCGGCAAACGTAGACGTATGGATATTGCTTCCCTATATCACAAGTATAAATCAAATACAAAATTGGCCCCAGTATGCTCTCCTGTGGCATACCGGATGATAAAGATTCGGGCACACTCATGAATTCTCCTTCCACAACCGTGAACTTCCGCGTAGTAAAGTAACTTTCTAATAAATTCACTAAATTTATTGTTAGATATGATTTTAATTTTAAAATTAGCCCTTCATATCAAACTTTAGCAAATGCATGAGAAACGTCAATAAACAGGGCAGAACAATACTTCTTTTCCTCAAATGTTTTTCTTATAAATTGAACCAATCTATGAGTTTGTTCAATGGTGCTATGCTGACTTCTAAAACCAAATTGATGGTCTGGGATGCACCCACTATCAGTTAAAATTGGGGACAATTTTGTCATTAGCAGCTTTTCGAAGAGTTTTGACTTAGTTGACAGTAAACTTATTGGCCTATATGAGTCAGCTTTAGTAAGATCTTTGCCCGGCTTTGGAATCATTTTGATTTTTGCAAGCTTCCAGAGTTGTGGATAATACTCCAGTCGTAATATGGCATTAGAAATAAACAGCAAAATTCTTATTGCAATATGCGGCAGGTTCATCAGCATCTTGTTACTAATTCCATCAATAGCTGGAGCTTTCTTTGGCTTGAGTTCAGCAATTACTTTATGTACATCACGCATCTCAAACTTTAAGGCTCGAGGGGATAGAGCAACTACACTCGCAAATCAGCAACACCAGTACATGTATTTGGGTTAAATATGGATTTTAAATACTCAGCAAATATTTTACATTTTTCCGTATCGCTTCTTGCCCAACTTCCGGTATATGTGCACAAACTCAACGGTGTTTTAAGCTTTCTAGCATCGCGCCACAAAGAGCAATTAGATGTTGGTGTGACATCAAGACCTTCCAAATAATTTTTAAGAGATGCAGTTTTTTCAGATGCAAGCAACTCTTGAAGTCGTTTAGAACATTCCTTAAGTCTGACCTTATGTTGGGGTGATCTTTGCTGTTGCCATTCCCTTCTAGCTCTTCTTTTTTCACACACGAGATGTTCAATATCCGTGGAATAAATTTTATTAAACCCAGACTGCGAATGGGAGGTAGTGGCATGTTCAGCAGCCTGTTTAATAATTTCGTTAAGATTGGCAATGTTAGTTTCAATGTCATTGGGTGTTTTTAACGCAATATTTTCCGTTCAATGACTACTAAGATATTTTTTGAATCCCAGCCAATTAACACGATTAGTCATCTTCATATATGGGTGAGGTAAGTCACTTTTTAGTGGGTTACAAATTGTAACGATAGTGGGGGAGTGATCGGTTCTTGGCTTGTTAATTAATGCTTGAAGCAGAGTATTCTGCATTCTCAGCATTTCTTGCATCATGTTAGTCATATTTGTTGTAAAATTGTTTATAGTTTGCACCAAATTGTCAATAGTAGCTTCAAGGCGACTAAAGTTAAAGCTTGAGTTTGCATTCGTTGAATTATTTGGAGGTGGAACATTTTGTGGGGGAATAGAATTTGTTTTAGCAGCATCGACATACGATACACGGGAAGTAACTGGTTGGCTCATTTGCACAAAAGGGGCGGAGTAAGCGTTTGCTGATTGAGATGCAGCTAAATTGGGTTTTTGCACCACAGTCTGTTTGACAAAAGAGTACACAGGACAACCTCTGTAGTTAGCGGTGTGATTACCTCCACAATTACTGAATTTTTTATCACTTTGATCTTTTGGCTTATTGCAACTAGCAGTGCCGTGTAATTCGCCGCACATAACACAAACAGTGGGTAATTTACAGTATGTTTTGTATGGCCTTATTCCTGGCAATTATGGCACTGTACGCTACCTGATCGCTTATGTGGCTCTTCAACTGTGATTTTTCGGTATAAGAGGTATTTTAGGCTATAAATTGGGTGTGTCTCGTTTTTTTTCAGGTGTATATCATTCGGCTCCAATTCAACACGAAATAGAGGCTGGGGGATCTTCTCCCTATTGATTATGTTGGTAAAATTTTTTACCTTCAATACGATCTGCATAGCTTTAGCACTTTTAAGCTGGTACGTATAAAAACTTGTTTTATTTTTTTCGAATTCAGTCACTATTTTGCGGAAATCTTTTTCTTCGTATATTTGAATTTTAGTTTCGTCAATGTTACCACGCTTTATTGGAATAACATGAAATTCGTTTTCACCAATGGCCGAGACTAATTTTTTAATTAGGGCGTTAGAATTTTTCTCTCTCAAATGTATAGGTGGTGGCTTATAAGACTTGCGATGATGCAGCGGGCTTGTCGTCGGTGACTTGCAATAATGAAAAACGATTTTGACGATTTATAGATGATGCGCTATTATCCCTAGACGTCTTTAGAGCAGATGAAATTTTTGAAGAATTTGGGCTTCGCCCACGCTTTACCACGGTTATGTATCTGTCCATTCCGACTTCTACCTTGGGTTTCGAGCTACTTTTATCTGTAGTGATAACTTTATTAAGTGATGAACACGAGCCTGAAGGGGATGATATTACTGACTTATATGAAGAAGTACTACGCAACTGTAATGTTAATGAATCACTATTTGGCATTGGACAAAGCGAAGTTGATCGCTGACGAAAAATTGGATTTGCCGTTAAAAAAATACTTTCATTAGATTTGTTATTTCTATTATTTTCATTAAGAGCTTCAGAACTCACAGTAAAATAGGCATTTCTGTCGTTAGAACTCACTTCATAATTTTTGTATTTGAGGTACTCATATAGAGTATTCCTCAAGGGCATCTTTTTGTGTTTTTTTGTTTGCGGTTATTTTAGTTTTGTTTTTGTAATTTATGATTGTTTGTTTGTTTTTGAGGTACTCGTATAGATTATTCCTCAATGTCACTGTTTATGTTTTATTTTTGTTTGCGGTTTTTTTTTTGTTTTTGTTATTTCCACTATGTAAAAATATTAGGAAAGCACACAAAGCTTATTTATTAAAGTCAGTAGGTATGTATGTACCTATTACGAATAATATGCACTACGAATATTTTTTGCATAATTTTTTGTTTGTTTAATAAGAAAGTAAGAAAAAATCCGCTAATCGACTATTCACTATGAAGGTACAACGAGAACTCACATTTTTCGACATAGCAAAAATATAAATATTAAAATTAAAAATAAGGAATTCATAATATAAAAAATTTTTTATTCGAAACTGTTGTGTTATCTAAATCGATCACCATTTCTAGGGTTGGATTTGTCAACCTTGCTGATTTTTTTTATATTATTTAAATTTTGTTGAATTGTAACAGCTTTTTTTCAAATAATTTCCATATAACAATTGAAAACGTCGCACAATGTTCGATTTCAGAAATTAGGAGGACAAAAATAAAAAAATTAAGTTGATTAAAAATTTAAATTGACTACAATATTTGCAAGCGAAGACCCAGACTAGCTTAAAACTATATCATTCTTGTATATTTTTCACTTTGTTTGCTTATAACGGTACTATAAATGACATGTTAAAATAAAAAAATTAAAACACAAAAGTACTATGCGTATTTCATGCAAACTCAAAAGTAAATAGAAGAAGTTGTAGATGCGATATTAACTTTTTTTTTCAATTGTAACTTTTGACTTCTTGTTAACTAACAGACAAAAACACATTATTTTCTAATACATGGTAAGTTTTTTTCTAAGTGAGTTTTTTTTACATTTATTACCGAACAAACTAACTTTGTCAGACGAAATCTTTTGATATCCATCCGTTTCACTACTTCCATAAACGTTTATGTAATCTTTCAACCTTGCTGTTATAGACTTTATATAAAATTCCTGCCCCAAGCTGCCCTAATGATTTTTTTTCAAAAATATAATATGAGCATCAACTCAGAATAAGTTAATATTTTTTATATTATTATTTTTGAAACTTCTTTTACTTTTTATTATTGTACTATATGTGTGAACATAAGTTTAAAGTACATATTTTGTGAATACCCCAAATATGTAAATAAATTTTTTTATATTATTGCTAATTTATAAAATTTCTTTCCCTTTTATTATTGTAAAATATGTACAAACATAAATTTGAAGTACTTACTTTGTGAATACCCCAAATATATAAATATATTGAATAAAAGAGAGTTTAATACAAAAAAACAAAGAAATTAGGACTCTATTTTAATTATTTGCAAATTTATGATTTTTGTCGTCCTTAATTCTCAAATCGAACACTGTGCTCGGTCACATTTCCAGACATTTCACTTACATATTTATTTGTATTAGGCTGAAATCGGAAATCATTATTTTATGTTTTAGCTTGATACAAATATTTTCATATTAACGAAACAAATCGAAGCAGTCACGATGCAAATTCTGTGCAATGCGACTCAAACTTAAACGACGCAACTTCGAAATCGCAGAAGTTTTAAAAATTCTCAACTTCGAAACGACACAAACCGAAGTGACGCAAACCAGGGTATTGGTGCATATACTTTTTTAATAAAATAACAAATGTAAACAAAATATGTAGTTTCGCTATCGAAAGTTTAGAGAAGAATTAATAAATTGTACTAGTAACTATCTGTTTCCAACGAACTACCTGATCAGTAGTACTAACGTCGGTAGTATATATTTAATGGGGCGCCAAAAAGTATCGGCTGGGGTATAATTCGTCAGTAGTACTGGTGGCAAAGTCAATAGTCAATCAGTACTGTTTCACTAGTTGCACTTCCTACAATGTACATTTGAATATATACATATTTATACACACATTTTTACGAACATTTACTGCTGATTTAAATACCTGAATCCCGAGGGCACATAGAATCAGTCATACGTTAAACTTCGATTTTTTCAACTGACAACTAAGTTTAAATATCTTGTTTCTCATGAGGTCTGTTACATTCAGTACGTGTCCGTCAACGCGAAGTACAAAAATTAGTCAACTTTTAACTGTTTTCGTACGTTGAGTAGTTTGACTGATATTTATTAATTTTTTTTAATATTTTCAAAATTTTGTTTTGTGCTTTGTGGCAGCAAAAGCAAAACAAAAGAAATAAATAAAATAAGTTGAAATTAATATATAAAATGGAGAACCAAGTTATTGAAGCTGTGTGAATGCTTTCGTCAATAAAGGACTCATTGTACCAATCATCTCTGTTGTTGCGTTAATGTCAGGCGAAGTTAAACGTATGGCGGATTACATGTGCCTGGGCCTTTACACGCTCTTGCGTTTTGCCATTTCTAGTGTCTAACTACTAACACGGCAGCAAAAGTATGCATAGATATTTGTATGTACATATCTATCTATATATATATATATATATATATATATATATATATATATATATATATATATATATATATAATATAAATATATATATGTATACATATGTATATATATTTATCAGTTTGTTTATTTGTCAGTGAGATAAGAGAACGAGATGTTATTTACCTTGAACGTAAGTTTCATTCATTTGGAATTTGGGGAGACAACTCGGCTTTATCATTTTCTTTTATTTTGCTTGCTATTGCAAGTCTCGAGACTTATTTTTTACTGTTTTCTGCGTTTAACAATAACATTTTTATTTGCTACAATATGATACGATATTATGATGTATACGTTCATATAGTAGATGGCGCTCCCCCTTAAGTAAATTAACATTATGTAGTATACCAGGATTTAAGCTTAAAAATTTACTTTCAAATATAATTTGTTTAATTTTACCTTAAGAAAACTGTCTTCAAATTCGTTTTTGAGTTTTTACAGTTGAGCAATTTTTTTTAAATAATATACATTACACAGGTCAAGAAAATGAAATTTATTGTGTAAGGTCAAAGGTTTCGTAGTCAATTTGTATACACTAAGGACTGTGTATCAATCCCTCTAAATCCGTTTTTTTTAATCTGCTCTGTATCTCGAGATTTTCCGTTATTAAGAAAATAGAGGATGCTGCATTACATAATTTGCACTTTATCACAATTAATAACAAAATATAGAGTCTTTTAAAAAACGATTTTCACAATTTTTTTAAAAAAATATATATTTTTGTATAAAAATTTCTGAATATCTCCGAAACTATAAGACTGTTGAAAAACTAATAAGGACGTAATTTTAAGGTCAATTTGTTTTCTAGCCTTCTGTGTATTTTTTTATTTGATTAAGAAACTGACTCTAAAAAAAATGCAAATTATGTGATGCAGCATCCTCTTTTTTAATAACGGAAAATCTCGAGATACAGAGGTAATTCAAAAAAGTCAGTATCGTATGCACGAAAAATTACTATCAAAATACCAACCTTAAAAATCATGTGTTATATTTCATTTAAAAATTGTTTTATTTTTTATTTACCAACAATTGCGATTGTTGTTTTTAGTTTTACTTTTACGATTCAAAGTATTGGCACTCATAGAATTTGACACAGTCCATCTATTTTGATACTTACACACAAATTCCTTGGATGAGCTGATCGGTGGAATTACCTACTTTAGTTTTATTCCTTTCTTTAATCGCTTTCAATTTCTATATAAAATATATTTATACTTACTACTTGACAATTGGTACACAATTTCATTAAAAATACCACTCTTAGACATTTCACTACCTTCCAGGCAAGCTTTTCTTAATTTTTTCAAAACTCTTTATTTAACAAACAACCACTCACATCGACGTCTACGAACTAACTTCACTAAGTCTAAAAACTGCTCACTGTTCTAAGAAAAACAACTCAAAGTTCGAAAAATATAAGTTTCGAAAAATTTACACTTTTGCTAACAAATAAATTCTGCTAATAAATAAATGTGCTGAGTCGACTTCGATCTAATCGGACCTTTTCTGTCAATCGAATTCGAGTACGTTTCTCGTTTTAAAAAAACTAATAATGGTCCTGCAAATGTGTTTAAAGTCATACACGATAATTTTCTTTCAGATATGATATTTGAGAATCTATATAATAAAAAATAGAAAAAAATTTTAAAAGAATATTTCTATTGTCGAAGTCAGCTTTCTAAAATAGTGCGATTTCAAATCGATCGGTTTACAGAACAGGGTCAAATGTTTTTGTTTTGTTTTTCCATGCTTTAATTGCATTTCTATTCATAGCTCAAGTTCATATAATATTTTTAGTTTAATAATATTTATTTTTCTAATTATTATTTCAAATGACAAACTACACTTGATGGCAAGTTGACCACCATAATTGCTGTCAATATTATATATTTATATTTTCCATAGTTTCTACTAGTTTTACCATTCCTACCGCTTTTTGCGGTATTGTATCGTTTTTTTTATTAGATCACTGGTACCGCGCGTAAAAATAAGGGCGCTATGAAATAAGTTCCATGGGAATAATGCCCAAATAAGAAAATGAAATAAGTTCTAATAAAATTAAAGAATTTTTAATTATGCTTTATTTTGTGCTTTATTTCATCTTGAGATTAGTTGGACTTTATTTAATTTTTTTGGGATTTATTTCATCTAGAATTTGGTTTCATTAGGCTTTTTTTCAAGTTGAAACACATTTTTGGATTATTTATAGACAACTGCAAACGTCATACCAAAACAAGGCTAAGTACTTGCTTTTTTATCTCAGTAGATCGCAAGTAAATTTCCATTCCATTTCTTCAAGCTATTTAATAAACTTTATATAAATTTATTTTATTTTTGTATTTTTAATGATAATTTGTATTTTGCCCATTCAAATAAAGATAGAGTATGTTGTTTAATTTAAATTTAAGAGAAGAGATTATTTTGCTATATAAAATACAAAGACGAGATGAGCAGTGTGGCACATTTAAGTGTATAAAAATCGAAATATCTCTACATATACACATAACCAAATACGTAGATGAAAATAACTGTCAACAAATATCAGCACCTACAAAAATCCGAAAACAAATATAGCTGATTTGAAAAGAAGCTAGTAAAATATACACTTGTATATCATAAGAGTGTCATAAAATTTTATTAGTTGATTTATAAAAGATATCAAAATTTCTGTATGCTTTTAAAAATAGTTTAGATGTCATGCAACTTTTTAATGTAGGGTTTGTGTCATTTTATTTGTCCATATAACTATAACATACATTTTTAAAATGCACCATCCTTACACCAAAACAAGATTTTTTTCAGTTAAAAAGTTAAGTGCTCGCACTTTTATTTGTATACGTGTATGTCTGTAATATGTATGTACGTTTAGTGCTTTAGTTAAATACTTTTAGATAGTTCTTTGCATTAACCCTGTAGGAATATTTTTACGTGACACTGCCGCCCACTTAAGCCTATTCGTCTCGAATAGGCACATCACCACTGCATGTTTCTTTCTTCGTTTTCTATACGCCTTGTAGTTGCGCTGTAGACGACTACCTCTTCCATATTTGTAGGCTTTAGCTCTGCTTCGTCTTTCAACTTGGACTTGTGTTACCATACGCTGGAGGGGGCTACGTCGTTGACGTTTGTGGCCCCGGTACTGACTGCTTCCTATTTCCACTACAGCTTGCCTTGCCTTGCGCTGACGATGACAATTTCTTCCACATTTGCAGCCCTTGGTACTGAATTTGCTTGGTATTTCCACTACAGCTTGCCATGCCGTACGCTGTAGATGACAACTTCTGCCACACTTGTGGCATCTGGCTCTGAGTCTACTTTGCATCTTGACTGGAGCGTGCTTAACCATACACTGGAGATGACCACTCCTTCCACACTTATGGCCTTTGGCTCTGACTCTACCTTGTCCCTTGGCTAGAGCTTGCCTTACCATACACTGGAGATGACCACTCCTTCCACACTTTGTGAGGGTCCAAAAAGTTATAAAAATTTTTGCCACACAATGTTAAATTGGATTTAAATTCATGCAAAGGGGTGTCAGATTTATATCTACCAAATTCCAAATACGTATATGTACTTTAATCGCGAAACAATGGGTCAGTTCTATAAAAGTGAAACAAAAGGGTTAAACTCAAAGCAATACTACAACGACGAAAAATTACATACATATGCACACGAAATTCCACTAAGCGACAAATAACGCCATCGTGTCAGACATCGAACATGTGAGAAGAGAAGATTGTGGTCGAGCATCAGAGAGGAGAAAACTTCTAAGCGACAAATAACGTCATCGTGTCAGACATCGAACATGTTGGAAGAGAAGTGTAGTAGAGCGAACTCACCAGAGAAGCAAAAGCGACAAAGCTACAAAAGTGTAGCGGGCAGAAAAGTATAAAAGGAGACAACACAACGAAGGAGGCTCTCTCTTACGCAGTGTGATTCAGAATGGTGACAACGACAAGTGGTAAGTGGTAACAAGTGACCAAGGGCAACAGTTTTTTTCTTTGTGTACACAGGCAAGAGGGATTTTCATCCAATTTGCTTCATAAGTAATTCTTGAGGAGTCAGGTGGTAGGAATTCCCGGAGGCTTTCACCCGGAATACTAGGTCTCCAGCTTGTCAGCGGAGTGAGTAGTCGACGGGTTTGAGCAAAAAACCATGTAGAAACTTATTTTAGTCATACAAAACCTTGTAACTCCTCCATAGTGTTAGAAAATACTCACCAGAATTAAAAAAAAAATTATTTTTCTAAAGAAATTTATGATGATGATTTTAGTTAATTTTAATTATTATTTTTCGAACTTAATTTGTTTGATAAAACTAAATTAGCTTTCCAAAATGGGTAATAACGGTAAAATCAGATAAAAAATAAAAGACCTATGCAAATTTTTGTGCTTTAACTTTTTGGTTTTTTATTTAGAAATAACTTATATTTCTCTGCTTTTTATAATCTTCGCTGTCAGTATTCCGTTTTTTTCCTTTTCATTTTTTAATGCGCTTTTATACTTCTGAATTTAGTATAAAAGGGCTACGGTTGCAAAACTGACACAATTTCATTTCTGGAAGTGAACAGTAAGCTTCCGAGTGATTTTGATACTAACTATAGTGGCATCTGATAAAAGTACTATTAATAAGTGAATTAATACAAACTGTTAGTTTTAAAATTTTACAAAGATAAGAAACTTAATTATATTCTATACAAATTTTTTTTAAGGAGAAGTAACATTCAGGCATTACTAGGTGTTACCTTCTTTTAGGAAAGCGATAGTAGTGTGTATATTTAGGCAGGTTCAAAATATTTTAGAAATAAATCAGCCATTACTACTAGTCCTACCAAAATAAAAATCGCATACACATAGCAGAGGACCATTCCCGTGTATGTTTTAAATACCAGCTAGCCTAATTAGTCGTTTGCGGAGTTAAAATATGGTATTTATGCATTTTTTGGTTTTCAATTCATAATTTTTGTATGCTAAGAGTACATTATAGTCCTACATAAGATCTACGCAAAGGATGTGTAGTTTTATTTTACATTTACTGAGTTATACAAAAAAAATATTTAAACATTTTTCAACACTTTGGTCTAGCGTTTTCCAGATATCGGGATCAAATATAAACCGAAAATATTATATGAAATTCTTCCCTCTAAACTTTGGATTTTAAAATTGAAAAAAGTTTTCATTTTCAAAAAACTTTATCAAAAGATCCATCAGTGCTTTCTTTTTTTAAAACTTTCGGAAGATATAACATATTTAAACTTTCATATATGAAAGGTATGTCAAAAGACATGAATTGACGGCAAATAAATCCAGCAAAAAAAGAGACTCCAAAAAAGTCATGAAAATATAGAGTTTGCGATCTGAAAGTAGTGAAAATTTTGATCCGATCTAATGATTTTTACATAGGGTTGTCATTGTATATACATTTTTTTTAATTCTGGTTAATATTTTCTAACACTATGGAGGAGTTACAAGGTTTTCTATGACTAAAATAAGCTTCTACATGGTTTTTTTGCTCACTCTCGGCAAATTAAAAATATCGATTTTTTGGAAGCAATAAAAATGTAGTTCCACTAGAATGACTTCCATTTTTTTCACTGGGAATGGTTGAATTTTAAATTTTTTAAGACTGGTATTAAAATTGTTATAATGTGATTAGGTTTTGATATGTTATATGTCTACCTTTATATTTTAAGCGTTTGAAATTAATGGACTTAAGCTGTGTTCACATTATCTATATGTATTTATTTTGTACAATGTCACTCTTACACATAGTACATTTGTATATATACGGCACTATGTATAAGAAAAACTAGCATGAAGTTAGCATTAGTGGCAAAATTGAACACGGTCTTAACGAGTATCTCCATACAATTTTACAATCAAAATAATCGCATACTGTAGTTTTAAGTCACGATTAAATCCAAAAAACTCGTTAAAACCATATTAAATTTTGCAACTTATTCTAACTTCATGCTAGTAATAGTCTGAAATTCTTTAAACAATATCATGCGTTATTTCTCTGTGTGCACTAAAGACGTGAGTTTTGATTTACAGCGAGTTCTTTTTTCAAGTGACAAATCATCTGCCATCAGCTGGTTTTAAACAAGCAAGTGCTTGTGGCATTAAAACATTTTAAAATAAATTAAACTAAAATTGATTTACGTACCTTTTCACAATGTACGGTTAAAAGATAACAGGGACTTTAACGGCAAGTTTTGTATGAAGAACTGTCAGTTAAAGTTCACGTTAACTCTTAACCATACATTGTGAAAAGGGTACGTTAATAGGAAATTTATTTGTTGGTGGTTCAGTTTTGTGTATATGCATTTCATTGTTGCTGTAACAAATCATCAGTAGACTTCAACCACACATTTTGAATAGTCACAAACCTCTTATCTTATACACAGACTTTCAAGAACTATTTGAGAATTCTTGAAAATCACAAAAGAAAAATAAGCATAGTAGGATTAGAAACTTATATAAAACCCAGCAAATAATTTATATTCGATATGAATCTATTTCATTTTCATCGTCACGTCATCGTGTCAGACATCGAACATGTGAAAGAAAAGATTGTGGTCAAGCACCAGAGAGGAGAAAACTGCTAAGCGACAAATAGAAACCATCTTGTCAGACATCAAACATGTTGGAAGAGAAGTGTAGTAGAGCGAACTCACCAGAGAAGCAAAAGCGACAAAGCTACAAAAGTGTAGCGGGCAGAAAAGTATAAAAGGAGACAACACAACGATGGAGGCTCTCTCTTACGCAGTGTGACAACGACAAGTGATAAGTGGTAACAAGTGACCAAGGGCAACAGTTTTCTTCTTTGTGTACACAGGCAAGAGAGATTTTCATCCAACTTGCTTCATAAGTAATTCTTGAGGAGTCAGGTGGTAGGAATTCCAGGAGGCTTTCACCCGGAATACTAGGTCTCCAGCTTGTCAGCGGAGTGAGTAGTCGACGGGTTTTTATGCGGAAGTGGAGGAGCTAGTAGATTGTTGCTTAGGGCATCGCCTTGGTCACCAGTTGCCATAGCTAAGCAAAAGTTAGAAACTTGTAGATAAATAAATAAATAAACAAAAAAGAAAATAAAGTAAAAGAAATTAAAACGTGTTTGATTTCACAATTTTGGAGTGAACCCTGGGCACGGTGAGCATACCTCAGCTTCAAACCGGAGTAACCGTGGTCCGTTAAAACTTATGGCCCATTGCACTGACTCTACTTTGTTCCTCGACTAGACTTTGCCTTACCACGCGCTTGAGGTTCTTTACAAAAGTTGTCTTCTTCTTCCTTGCTGCTTTTATGCTGCGCGCTTTGTATATTGTAGCAGTTTATTTACCCTGAGCAAGCGAAACCATTTCACCCTTAGCTAGTGCCACTGTTTCACAGACCGCTTGACTATCTTCTAAGTTACGAGCTTCATTCATTTCGCTGGAGACTTCTGACAAACTTCGCTCATTTCCAACTTGTTGACACTGACCACAGTTGACATTTTCTTCATTGCCAGAAATTTCATCGTTGATCTGCTCCAAGTCAGAAATCTTTTCGTCTGATTTACTGACTTGTACTTTATTACCATCTAACTTTCTATATAAGCCCTCAGAAATTTCTTGAAGTTTCTCATTTATGGCCTTAACTTCAGCTAGAACTCTGTCGTTGTTTAGCTTAGAAGACTCCTGAATTCTAGTTTCCATTTTCACATTGTTCGCTTTTATTT
Source organism: Tachina fera (assembly GCA_905220375.1). Lineage (NCBI taxonomy): Eukaryota > Metazoa > Arthropoda > Insecta > Diptera > Tachinidae > Tachina > Tachina fera. The sequence continues at coordinate 52,120,165 of LR999966.1, forward strand.
CGCTCATCATGGCAGCAAACATTGCGCTGATGTCTGTACTGGTTGGAGTACTAGTAGAAGTAGATGTAGTAGAGTAGATGCTTCTTCCATCTTATATTCCTATGTCAACGCCACGACGCTTGAATTCATCTATCAGCCTCTTTTGAAGTTCTGCCTTATTACCTGTTGTCGGCAGGTCACACTTACTCAATTCCTTTTTGAGTTGCTCCACTTTTAGGTCTTCGAACTTCATTGTCGATTTTCTTTCCTTGTATTAGAAATTAATTATTTTCTAATTAATTTATTATTTTTATTTTAATTTTGCAATCCCACTTCTGACACCAAATGTTACGTTTAAATTTTATTAAACGTGTGAGTTCTTTTGATTGCTCAAACATAAAAATAAATAACTACACCATTTTCTTATTTGCAACTGAACTTGCTTTTATTTCTTGACTAACAAATTACAACTTGTCTCTTCTTATTTACTTCTGAACGTTATTATCCATGGCACGATGTCTTTTACTTTGTACGATGTTCACTCCACTAAATTCCAATTAATACTGACTGACTCTCACATACGGCAGCTCTTTTTATACTAACAAACCGGATCTAGAATATTCGCAAATAGATGGCGTAGCAACATGCATGCATGTATGTACTTAGTAAAGACCAACTGGAATAAACTATTTGCCTCACAAACGATATGGCTGTTTAGGCGTGTTTGTTTATTGGTAGCCAGATGTTCAAAAAGTCTTCTAGCACAATCGGGAAAATTCATGTCGCCGTTTCTAGATGTTTGTAGGTGATTCGATTGGCCGTTAGTTTTTGAATTTTCAAAGTAACGACTTGTATGTTGGTAGTGCAGTGTGCTATTTTTAGTACAGGTTGGTTACCATAAGTGCTCGCACTTTTATCTGTATACGTGTATGTCTGTAGCTTTGTACACAATTGTTGTTGCTATAGTGCTTGCACGTGAATATGTGTGTACGTTTAGTGCTTTAGTTAAATACTTCTAAATAGTTCTTTGCATTAACCCTGTAGGAATATTTTTAAGTAACAATACTATAAACTTTATAGGCGAAACGTCAAGCAAAATTTTCGGATCTTTCATACAGAACACGAGTTTTTACTAATCCTACCACAAGATTAAAGAGTTTTTTTAACAATGCGTGTTAGTTTTTAATAAGTGAACAATTCTTGTTTCCATTTAACACCTGATTTACATTAAGCATTTTTTCATAAAATTTCATGAATTTTTTTGGACGCAACTTTTTCTATTTGCTAATTGTAGCAATATAAAAGATAACATTATATAAAAAGGGATGTAGAATGAATCTCTGATACATTTTTGGCAACGCTTTTGATATAAGTTTCTCTTCCAGGCCACCTACTGAAAAATAAAAACTTTTCCTGCAACTAAATTCATGAAAAAAATGATCAATGTAAATCAGGTATAACTCTCTACCTCCCTTTTTAACATAATTGTACAAATGTTCTTAGTTCTCTTATCTTTTAAATATATAAGTTACAGGGATGGCAAAGTTGGTACAATTGTACCTTTTTTTAACTATTCAAACTCGGAAAGTACAATAGTACACCAACGACTAATTTAGTACATTTAACGAATCTCCCCAGTTTCACTTCGCATATGTCAGTTTTCACTTTTCAACAATCAAACTCATATTCTTCTCACTTGAAAACATAAAACCGCAGTGAGAAAATAAAAAATGTGAACTCTTCCATTTCCAAATCAGTTTTCTTCTAAATTTGTTTGCTAGAGCAAATGTTATGAAATCTTGCATTTTAAATTTCAATTTAAACCGACGTAGCCAGCATAATTTCGATTATTTTAATAAAAACAAATAAAAATATGTAATTAGAACGAAAAAAATCTTTTAGTACAATTAAAGTCAAAAAGTTAAATTTTTTAAAGTTGTTGGTACAATTTTAAAATTCTCAATGCAATGAAGATCAATTTATTTAAATTTACGAACGACCACATGATCTCTAATGAAGCGTTAATGTAAAAATCATGTGTTTCCACTAAATCGAACCTTTTGTTCGTCATCACTTGAACCAACGATTCAGTGTTGCCAGTTTAGGTGATTTGTCCGCAAATTGGGGATGTTTTTCTCGATTGGGGATGAAAAATTCGTATTGGGGATCTGGGAATTTTTTTTATAACTGATGGTAACAAAAATGATTTTTGAACTAATAAATATGAGTCTGGCAAGTCTATAAATGTGTCTTACTATACATAGCGTATGGTCAGACTGCCTAGAGAAGCACCATTGTGCCGAACATCAATCGGCTTTTTATACAAATGAATGCACATACGTTTATATATTTCTCTCGGTTCTCACTCCGAGAGCAGCTCTGGTGTATCGTTTCTAATAGTATTGGGCAAAACTTTTCATTTGTGTAAATCTTTCATTCTCTTTCAGAAACGTTAAGTGAAGTAATTCTTCTTTTCTTTCATATTTCTGAATGTCACACACTTTTCAGAACGAATTGTCAATATATCTCTTTTTGAAAGTGTTTCAATTTGCGTGAATTGTGAAAATTATATTTTCTAGATGCAAATCCATAGTATTGTCTAGTCTAGTCCTATCAGCTCAAAAACAGAAAAATAAAAGCAAATAAGACTATGAAAGTAAACAGAAAAATTAAACCGAAAGATGAAAGAAATATAGAGAAAATATAGAAACGATTCATTCTTTCACTTTAAGGAATCATTCAGTTAAAGTAATTCATTTATGAATGTCACAAGCAAGGCGAATTCACATAAGGTGATCTTAATTCGCCAGCTGACTTAATTTCCCTGCTGTCAAATGAATCAAAACGCTAAGAAATATTTTGACAGCAGGAAATTTTACACTAACAAATATACAAGGCGAATACGCAGAGTTGCAAATTAAGACCACCTTATGTGAATTCGCCTTGGACACAAGCCTAGTTTCTAATAAAGAAGAAGTATCAAGGCAGATTAAATACCCAGTGAAAAAAATGGAAGTCATTCTAGTGGAACTACATTTTCATTGCTTCCAAGAAATTGATATTTTTAATTTGCCGATAGTTAGCAAAAAACCATGTAGAACCTTATTTTAGTCATACAAAACCTTGTAACTCCTCCATAGTGTTAGAAAATACTCACCAGAATTAAAAAAAAAATTATTTTTCTAAAGAAATTTATGAAGAATTTTTATTTATATAGAAGCTTACTTTAGTCATACAAAACCTTGTAACTCCTCCATAGTGTTAGAAAATACTCACCAGAATTTAAAAAAAATATATTTTTTAAAGAAATTTATAAACTAATTTTAGTCTAAAATTTAAAAGTTATTTTCTTAAATTTACATGGAAACACTGTTTCGGGCTTAAATTCGTATAAAAAGAAACAGATTGTTAAAATGGGTAACTATTTACCATTTTTCCTAGATGAAAATATTATCATAGACCACAAAAAAGGGAATTTTTCTTAATATCGCTTCCAATTCAGTGACCAGGCATCGAAAAAGAGAACTTCTTGCAATGGCAACGCTATTAATGTAAATATAAATATCGATATAAATGAATTTTATTGAATAAATATGTTATTTTTGTCATTATTTTTTACTAAAATTAAAAAAATTTATTTTTTCACAAAAGATAAAATTGGAATCAAAAATGCTAAATTTGGGAATCTTTGGGGATAAGAAATCAAAAATTGGAGATTTCCTTATGCTTTTTTTTTTGCTAGGTAACTGAGCCACCTCTAACTTTAAATATATCTGGTGAAGGCTGGACAGAAATAGTCAAACAAGGTCTCGGCACATGCCACACTCAAGTCGTAGAACGCTGAATCAAGTTGGTGACAGAAGCTTCAAGTAGAGCTTTTTTTAAATAAACGAGTGAGTCAGTTTCGTTAAGAAAGACTAACCTCCGTATATTTTTTGTAGATCGATTAACGAATGGCTAAGTTACAGTCGTTGAAGTGTACAAAAAACCCATCAAAAAAGTATTATTTTTTTATAATTTGAACGGACTAAAGTTCGTATCGCTTTTTAAGGCAAATTACATGTGATAATTATTAATGAACAAATAACATCAAAGTTAGTTGTAAATATTCTGACAACACATAGTTGAACGGAACAGCCAGCCGTTTTCGAAGGCCACTAAACCTTCATCATCAGCGTTCTTCTGTGTTGGTCCACTGTGTAAGGTGTCAGTTGATGTAGATTTCTGCCCTATATACGAAACTTTCTTGCAAATGGAATATGTGCATTGTTTTGATTCATCGTATTTCAATTTTCATGAAACGTGATTTGTAATGAAAGCCCAAATTTACCATCTCTAATTTACAACAGACTTACCATTGTCGTTTATTCTTTACTAATTATGCACATGTTAGTTAATTTGCTTATTTTTGTTCTACTTAAGACAAACTTTTTTGGTTTGTTACTATTAAGTATATTTATTTAATTTTTGCCACAGGCCCATGGCTATTAATTTTAGTTAATTTTAATTATTATTTTTCGAACTTAATTTGTTTGTTAAAACTAAATTATCTTTCCAAAATGGGTTATAACGGCAAAATCAGATAAAAAATAAAAGACCTATGCAAATTTTTGTGCTTTAACTTTTTGGTTTTTCATTTAGAAATTACTTATATTTCTCTGCTTTTTATAATCTTCGCTGTCAGTATTCCGTTTTTTTCCTTTTCATTTTTTAATGCGCTTTTATACTTCTGAATTTAGTATAAAAGGGCTACGGTTGCAAAGCTGACACAATTTCATTTCTGGAAGTGAACAGTAAGCTTCCGAGTGATTTTGATACTAACTATAGTGGCATCTGATAAAAGTACTATTAATAAGTGAATTAATACAAACTGTTAGTTTTAAAATTTTGCAAAGATAAGAAACTTAATTATATTCTATACAACTTTTTTTTAAGGAGAAGTAACATTCAGGCATTACTAGGTGTTACCTTCTTTTAGGAAAGCGATAGTGATAGAGAAGACACGTTTTGAAGAAAGAGACAGAAAAGCTTCATTCTTTTACAACTCTACTTTTTTGCACGTAAATTTTTAAAGGTGTTGAATGAGGAGTATTAAATTTTTTTAAGTGGTGGTTATTATCGGTTATTTTACTCCGCCGATGATTCTGCTACACAACGAAGAAGGGAGCTCTGATGTTACATTAGGATTAGTATCTGCTGATGTCGGTATAATTCAGTGACCAGTGACTATGCCTTCATCGCTTGAACTTTCCTACAACAACTGACATAAAGGGATACTAATGTTCATCAGGAAAATACATGGTGTTGTTATTTAATGAGTGTAAGATAAAGGAATTGAACCTATTACCTTCGGTTTTTAGTTAACGTGTTAACTACTTCAGCTAACGCCACCCTCAATATGAAAAAATATGTAATTTTTTGTGGTTTTCAGCAGCTAAAAACATGAAGGCAAGTAATTAATCTTTTGCATGTTTTATTAAATCATTGAAAGGAAACTCAATATCGCTATGCCGCCGAAAAAATAATAATTTTTTTTAATACACACATACATCCATCATCGCTCTACTGTAGTGTGTATAGTTCGGCAGGTTCAAAATATTTTAGAAATAAATCAGCCATTACTACTAGTCCTACCAAAATAAAAATCGCATACACATAGCAGAGGACCATTCCCGTGTATGTTTTAAATACCAGCTAGATTAATTACTCGTTTGCGGAGTTAAAATATGGTATTTATGCATTTTTTGGTTTTCAATTCATAATTTTTGTATGCTCCTTATCTTATGTCCCACATAAGATCTACGCAAAGGATGTATAGTTTTCTTTTACATTTAGTGAGTTATACAAAAAAAAATATTTGAACATTTTTCAACACTTTGGTCTAGCCTTTTTCAGATATCGGGATCAAATATAAACCGAAAATATTATATGAAATTCTTCCCTCTAAACTTTGGATTTTAAAATTGAAAAAGGCTCCGTCCATTTTATGGTCGACATAATCGTCCATCAGAGCAATTAATTCGGTTAACCATGGATCGTTTTCGCACTACGTTTACTCTATGTGATAATACACATCCGCAGAGACGTCGAACAGTGCGCACCGAAGAAACAATTGCCGCTGTAGAGCAAAGTGTTGAAGAGGACCCGAATGAATCGATTCGCCACCGTGCACAGCAATTGGGGCTTTGTCCATCAACTTTATGGAAGATTTTGCGCAAAGATCTTGGCTTGCGACCTTACAAGATCCAGCTTGTGCAAGAATTAAAGCCGCGAGACCATGCAATGCGTCGTGATTTTGGTGTATGGGCCGAAAATGAGATTGATCTCGATGCTGATTTTCATCGCAAAATTTTGTTCAGTGATGAGGCTCATTTTTGGTTGAATGGCTACGTCAACAAGCAAAATTGCCGCATTTGGAGTGAATAGAATCCATATAAGACCCTTGAGACGCCATTACATCCACAAAAACTGACTGTTTGGTGTGCTCTATGGGCTGGTGGAGTCATTGGGCCATACTTCTTCCGAAATAATGCTGGAGAGTCAGTTACCGTTAATGGAGACCGGTATAGAGCCATGATAACCGACTATTTTGTTCCCGAATTGGATGGCATGAATGTGGATGAGTTGTGGTTCCAACAAGACGGCGTTACATGCCACACAGCGCACGTCACAATCGATTTATTGAAGGAAACATTCGATGAGCGCATAATTTTGCGGAATGGACCTGTCAATTGGCCACCAAGATCGTGTGATTTGACACCATTGGATTATTTTCTTTGGGGATATGTGAAGTCGCTCGTCTACGCCAACAAACCAGAAACGTTAGGGGACTTGGAAGCCAACATTCGTGGCGTTATTGCCAACATACGGCCCCATATGCTCGAAAAAGTGGTTGAAAATTGGACCTGTAGAATTGGCTTTATTCGAGCCAGCCGCGGCGGCCATATGCCCGAAATCATATTTAAACATTAATGGCATAAAATTATCCTTCCAATAAAGCCAAATTGATGGACATTAAAACGATTTTCTTGTGTTTTATTTCAATTCGAAGTTCTATACCTCTAAAAAAACACCCTGTACATATGTACACATAGGTTTCGATATGTTATATGTCTACCTTTATATTTTAAGCGTTTGAAATTAATGGACTTAAGCTGTGTTCACATTATCTATATGTATTTATCTTGTACAATGTCACTCTTACACATAATACATTTGTATATATACGGCACTATGTATAAGAAAAACTAGCATGAAGTTAACATTAGTGGCAAAATTGAACATGGTCTTAACGAGTATCTCCATACAATTTTACAATCAAAATAATCGCATACTGTAATTTTAAGTCACGATTAAATCCAAAAAACTCGTTAAAACCATGTTAAATTTTGCAACTTATTCTAACTTCATGCTAGTAATAGTCTGAACATCTTTAAACAATATCATGCGTTATTTCTCTGTGTGCACTAAAAACGTGAGTTTTGATTTACAGCGAGTTCTTTTTTCAAGTGACAAATCATCTGCCATCAGCTGGTTTTAAACAAGCAAGTGCTTGTGGCATTAAAACATTTTAAAATAAATTAAACTAAAATTGATTTACGTACCTTTTCACAATGTATGGTTAAAAGATAACAGGGACTTTAACGGCAAGTTTTGTATGAAGAACTGTCAGTTAAAGTTCACGTTAACTCTTAACCATACATTGTGAAAAGGTACGTTAATAGGAAATTTATTTGTTGGTGATTCAGTTTGGTGTATATGCATTTCATTGTTGGTTCGGTGAGTAAATTCGACGTTATTGTGCTTCACACGTCGAATTTACGCAGCGAATGCTTATCGACGAACTCGTCGACTTGGACGAAATTATTCGTTCGTCCCAATTGTGTTCCTAGCATAATGTTGTTTGTTTCTCATCAATGCGTGTGTAAACATACGTAATAGAAGAGTATATTAAAAAGTGAGGCGCCCTTATTTCGCCAACCACAGCTCTAGAGCTGCGATCCCCACACATATAAATTCATACTTATGTTTGTGTTGGTGCGTAGTTTTTGAGCGTAATAGCTTTTGCTCTTCTTATAATAGGGCGGCCAAGATATATTTGTAAAACTATAATTCAAGTCAATTTCTCGTGTTCAAAAAGAGATTAATGCACATTCGATGTATTTTAAATAGTATATAATAACTTATGCCCATTTCTTCACTTGTTAATCAAACTGTAATTGTTTTTAAGTTCGAATTAAATACGAAATTGTGTTTTTGAGTGCATAATTAAATAATAATTAAATACCCAACCTTGTGTAATTAATTATTATTTAAGTTTTACGAGCGCACCATATGTTTTTATGCTGGTGTGTTTATTGAAAGAACAGACATGACATCATGTGGTCGTATTGAAAACATCATGTGGTCGTATTAGAAAGAAATTCGTTTAATTTTCATAAATATATGTATAACAAATACAATTCATAGTTTTTCATGCTAAAAATAAATAGAAAAAAGCATTCTGATACTCCTTTGATTTCATAAAATGTGTTTTTATGCAATTTTATTTTCTGCATTTTTATAACCTAACTTTTTTGTTTATGGTAAGCAGCTGTTCTTTGGAAAGCTTTCGATACCTATTTGGAAGTTTTTTAGTGCTGCCGTACTTTCAACGTAATTTAATGAGAACATTAATTAACCACTGAAAAAAGAAATCGTGTTTAATTACATTAAGTCAAAAAATGGGGGTTAGTTTCAGATATGATTATTCAAGCTCTGAAAAGTAGAAAACCTTGAAATTAAACTAATTTAAAAGAATCCATTCGTTGTCTATTAAAATGCGACTACACAAGTGGTACATATGAATAGTCTGAGATTAGAGAGGTAATCCTGATTGTAGTAACAATTGAGTACACATTAATTAGAAACAGAAATTATCTCTTATCGCTCTCTTCATTATTGTGAGAGCACGCGCACGCTTGCGCGGTTTTGAAGATCGCTGGTCTAGAGTCTACACCAGAGATCAGCGTTGTCAACTTTCAAATTTCAAAACGCACCAAAATGGAGAAAAAAGCGCGCCATTTACAAAAAAACGCACCAAGCTTAGAATTTCTTTTTTTATTTTAAAATGTTTATTGAGTTAATAATTTTGCATAAAAAGTACAATATTATTTTTTTTGTAAATGACACATTTTTTACATTAATTGAACTGTCGGATAATTAAAAAATATTTTTGTATTTGTTCATATCCCTACAGGAAGGCTACCAGTCAATTGACGAGTGATTTGACTAGTAGCGACGACTACAACTTCGGTCACTGGCCCCAGTTAGTTTATTAGGGGCTTGATGAAAAAAATTACCAAAACATTTGTGTACGTGTGATTTTTTTCTCTCTCTCTCTAACTTATTAATTTCACTTAATTAAAACACATATATCTGAACTGCTTACTCTGCTACGTTTTTGCCAGTCACAGATTACATAAGCATTGGTGAACTATGACTAGTCAATGGTTACAAGGCAACTAGTCACCTATTACTAGTCAATATTTGCGTAGAAACTGGTAAAATGTAACTTTTAAATAAAAAATATAATTTATAATACGTTTTGTTTAATTTTATTTGCTTTTTTATTACAAAAATAACTCTAAAATACATATGTATGTATATTTTTAATTAAACTGTATAAAATTTCTTTTATTCATTATTGTTTTTATCTTACTTTTTCACAAACACCATAATTTTTTTAACACTTATGCATTTTAATTTAAAAAACCGAACGAACTATAAATTATTTTCAATATTTTAAAAATTTTGACATATGTACATTAGATGTTCCACTCTAGCATATGTGTTAGAGTAGAGCAACTATACTAAATGTTGCATTGAATGAAAAATTTTTGTAAATGTGTTAGTAAAAAATTGTTGTTTGTGTTAGTTTCAGTCATTCCCCTGTAGTAAATAAAATAGTCGATTGACCAAAAACACTAGATATAAATTAATTATGTTGCAAGTGACTACAAACTGGTTCAAATCTCATGCAGATATCAACCAAACATATTGAATAGAAGCACACGTAAGAAATAAATAAAAGCAAAATAAGTAAATGAAAAGAAAATAAAAAAAATCAAAAGAAGCATGCCATGAAATCAAATGCCAAATGTTTGTGTTGAAAAAAAATAACAATTTCAATAATTAATATGTATAATATTTTCTATGAGCAGGACAAACTTTCGTATGAATGTATGTATGTATTTTTGTTTTAAATATAAAAATACTAATTATTTCTATATATCAATATACATGTATACTTAATATATGTAGTATATACATATGTATACACAAATGTGTATGAAGATTTACATAAATATTTATTTAACTACAGGGTGGCCCAGAAAGACCGAAGTGGTGTGAATTCCTTATAACTTTTTATTTAAGACATATTTTTTTAATTTTTTGTTTTTTAAATGCAGTAAATTTATAGGGAATATTTTTAAATTAGTTATTAAAAATGATATCCCGCAAGTGGTGGACATTTTCTGCTTCGCACAAATGTGTTCTTTCCATTTCCATTATTCATAACTTAGTTATGAGTGACGAAGCCTCGTTAACAAACAAAACTTTAGGATATGGGATATTGAAAACCCGAGAGTACTTCATCAACGACAATTACACCCAGTTAAGTATACTGTTTGATGCGGTGTTTCTTCAGAAAGGATCATTGGCCCATATTTTTTTGAAAATGAACGAGGTGTCGCCATTTCCATCAATGGTGATCGATATCAGGCCATGTTGGAAAATTTGGTAAAGCCAACCGTGGAAAACCATCCGCAAATATGGTTCCAACAGGATGGACCCACAGCGCACACTTCCAGGGCCACAATGGCTCTTTTACGCGACATCTTTGGTGAAAAAATAATTTTCCGTAGAAGCAATTTTAATTGGCCTCCGCGTTCCCCGGATTTAACTGCTCCAGACTGTTTCCTTTGGAGTTATTTAAAAGGGAAAGTTTATCTTAATAAGCCTAGGACTATTGAGGAATTAAAAACCAATATTCGAGACGAAATTAACAACATAACACCGGAAGTTTTGCGAAAGGTCATTGAAAATGTGTTGGAAAGAGCACATTTGTGCGAAGCAGAAAATGGCCACCACTTGCGGGATATAATTTTTAATAACTAATCTTAAAATATTCCCTATAAATTTAATGTATTTAAAAAACAAAAAACTAAAAAAATATGTCTTAAATAAAAAGTTATAAGGATTTCACACCACTTCGGTCTTTCTGGGCCACCCTGTATAATAGATATTAATTGACTTCAGAGTGGTTGAAAAATAAGTAGTTAGTAGTCAATTTAAAAGCCATGCAGAGATGGCCAATTGACTACTGCCTATGACATGCCTATGTTAAAATAGTGAGTCGACGACAAGGAAAAAATTCACTTAATCAACCAGTTGTGGTTATTAAAAAACCAGTTTGAAGGTACTTTCAAATGAGTTTGAGTTCCTATAGGGTCATTTCTTGTAGGGATGTAATATACTAAATATCTCGACCAAAGAAATATATGACTTATACAAGTTTCATAATTAAGGGCACATACATTAATTTGTAAGAAATTATAAATTTTTGTACATTAATTTTATAAATTCTGCTTAAAACTTTTAAAAAAGAGATCAAAAATTAATTATTCCAAATTAATAAATCTAATATTTTGATAATTATTGTTATCATAGGGTCATAAAAAAGATTTAATTTCAAATTGTGATGTTTTGTAAACATCATTACTATTAATATGGTAATTAACACTATCAGGAAGTTGGTAAAAGTTGCGCAACAAAAATTTTGCAGTTTTAACCCACTGTCGTGTTCAACTTGCGTTGGTGCCACTAAAAATTTAAGAACGCACCAAAATTAAAAAAAGCGCACCACGCACCAACTAAAGGCCCAACTATAATATGAATAAGCGAACTTAAGCAACTGTGCGGTTACATATAAAACGTATGTTGCAAACTATAATGTACTTATGGAACTTTTCGTCAAGTTTCGTCAAATGTCATTTGCTTAAGTTAAGTGCCAAACTGATCGCACATTCCGTACGGAAAACACTGTTTTTGCATTTTTTAAACTCAAGCAAACAGCAGCAGAAAATATTTATTGATTTTAAATATTTTTTTATTGTTTCTTATTTTAAACTCAGAAAAAAAGCAAAAATTTTATTTTTATTCTTTGTTTTACAATACACCTATACACACATACACTTGAGATTATTTATGTATGTTCACTGTTGTACTTTTTGGTAGGCAAAACAAATAAAACAAGTAATAAAGTGGTGGATATAATTACACGTGAATATTTAATAGATTAGGACATTCCAACAAGTTAATTTTATTGAATTGCATTCATTTAGTAGTTATAAGAAGAAACAAAATTACTAAAAAAAATTTGAACAATACCTATATGTGCAACTGTGGCTAAAGAATAATTAAGTGCACGTAAGTACAATGTGGCCACCTAAAAGTCACATCTGATTTGCTTAAGTATTTGACAGACTTAAGGCCCAACTATAATATGAATAAGCGAACTTAAGCAACTGTGCGGTTACATATAAAACGTATGTGGCAAACTATAATGTACTTATGGAACTTTTCGTCAAGTTTCGTCAAATGTCATTTGCTTCAGTTAAGTGCCAAACTGAACGCACATTCCGTACGGAAAACACTGTTTTTAAATTTTTTTAAACTTAAGCAAACAGCACCAGAAAATATTCATTGATTTTAAATATTTTTTTGTTGTTTCTTATTTTAAACTCAGAAAAAAAACCAAAAATTTTATTTTCATTCTTTGTTTTGCAATACACCTATACACACATACACTTGAGATTATTTATGTATGTTCACTGTTGTACTTTTTGGTAGGCAAAACAAATAAAACAAGTAATAAAGTGTTGAATATAATTACACGTGACTTTTTAATAGATTAGGACATTCCAACAAGTTAATTTGATTGAATTGCATTCATTTAGTAGTTATAAGAAGAAACAAAATTAGTAAAAAAATTTGAACAATACCTATATGTGCAACTGTGGCTAAAGAATACTTAAGTGCATGTTAGTACATTGTGGCCACCTAAAAGTCACATCTGAATTGCTTAAGTATTTGACAGACTTATCGTTCAATTCTGGCATTAGCTTAAGCCAGCATATTCATATTATAGTTGGGCCTTTATCATTCAATTCTGGCATTAGCTTAAGCCAGCTTATTCATATTATAGTTGGGCCTTAAGGAATTTTTCGCACGAAAAATTTCAAAAAGCACCCAAAACGGTGCGAAAAGCACCAAGTTGACAACGCTGCCACAGATCTTCTAAACAGCGCACGCGAGCGAGATCTCTCACAATAATGAAGAGAGCAATAAAAGATAATTTGTATTTATATTTAACATCTACTTAATTGTTACTAGAATCAGGGCTACTACCACGGTTGCCAGAAATGCAGATTTATCTGGATTTTGCAGATTTTTACCCTCCAAAAAGACGAAATCCAGATTTGAAGATTTTTGGCTTAAAAACGCAGATTTTTCAACTCCAATTATAATGAATTTTTTTACATTTTTCCTATTACTGTTACTACTTTTTGTTTCTTTTATGTATGAACGACTGACAGTTTAGAGAATTAAAATTTTTGAACTTAGAAGACATCATTGAAGAAAAAGAAGAAGTAACTTTGGCAAGCTTCTGGAACTGAATATCTGACATATAACGAGCTTATTCTGATTATGATTTTACAGTTAAATTAAAATGTAATTTCTTTACCACATTCATTTGCAAATGTCGAAAGAATTTTGAGTCAAGTGAACTTGAATAAAACAAAACTTCGAAGTCCTTTAGATATTTATGGAACAAATTAAATAATTTGTTTTGTTTGTGTAATTTTTTATGTATATCCGAATTCTTTTATCATTCATGAATAATTTTTATTTGTTTGTTGGTTTTATGCATTTCGTTTCTCCTAAATAAAGACGGTTTTTCCACACAAAAGTTTACTTTGCAAAGTCTAAAGTTTGTAGGAGAGAAGATAAAACAGATATTATTCTATATTATTTTTTCTTTAACAAACTCAAGACTTTGCAAAGACTTTGCGTGTGGAAAAACCGTCAAACTCATCAGTACACTTCAACCAATGTCGCAAAATCGAGGATGTTATATTGTAAAGATTTTTTCTTGAAGCTTTTAAGCTTTTTCTGCCGTATTCATAAAAAATTGTTTTGGTTTACAAAAGGTTTACAAAACAAAATGTATGGAAATTTGTTTGTTAAACGTTTTGTAACCCAAAATAATTTTTGTGAATATTACCTTTTATGTTTGTGTACGTAATTCTTAATAACACATTGATAGTCGTTCTATAAACATGTGAAGTTATTTGCCTTATTTTTGGGTGTAAGTCTGCTGATGAGTTTCTTAAGCAGAAACGAAATGCACATTCTTCAAACATTAAAGGCTTCTATTCATAAAAAATAAAATGTGATAGTTATTTAAAAAAAATTGTACAAAAAATTTAAATAAAATACATTTTAAGCCGAGTTTAAATTTTATGAATATGGGTTACTGAAAAAATATTTATATTACACATGTGCATCCATATTTATGTAAATTTTTTTTTAATATATATAAAAAAGTAGTTTTAAAAATAGCTTTGAAGATTTTTTGAAGATTTTAAAAATAAAATGCAGATTTTGAAGATTTTCTCGTTAAAATTTGTTAAATTTTGCAGATTTTAGCCTTAGAAATTCTGGCAACACTGGCTACTACTTTAACCTCAGCACTGTTGCCAATTCAGCTATTTTCTCGTCAAATTTAGCGATTTTTAAGTACATTTTGCGGGAGAAATTTTGATTTAGCTATTAGCGGGAATTCTAGCGATTTTTTGCATCATAATTCGCTTTAAAATGTGCGCTTGCTTAGATGCAGTGAACGTACAAGAGGCAAATTATAGAAAAAGTTTATTGAAAAGCGGCAGAACAATGCAGGTGTTAAGGCCAGAAAGATAGCTAATATACTCACATCCATCTTGAGAAGCGTTTTCATACATACTAGCATAAACAGCACTTTAGCTTTTGTGAGCAGAAATGTAGTACTCTAAAGCGGGAAATCGCCATATAAAAATCAGCAGCAGGTGTCAGCGGTATTTTGTACTCTATAATAGCAGAAGCTTGCTATATTTGAAACAATTTTTTTTTACTGGTAAAGTCCTGAATTCAGTAGTTATCTTTTTTATACATATTTATGTATGTATATGTTTTATATGTTTTTCAATAAAATGAACTTTTTATTACCCTATTACATTGCTTTATTTTGGTATTTGATACAATTTTTAGAGAAATTTGTGAAGTATGAAAAATGTTAACAAGTTAAAGTAAAATTGTTGAGAAAATTTAAAAATAAATTTGTTTTTAGCTATTTATCGCTAAACTTTCAAATGTCTTTGAAATTTAGCTATTTTCTAGCTATTTTCTTGTTTATTTTAGCGATATTTGTTGGAAAAAAGTTGGCAACACTGAACCTCAGATCATTCGTTTGTGTCGGTTGTGTAGTCGCATTTTACTAGACAACAATGGATTCTTTTTAAATTAGTTTACTTTCAAGGCTTTCTGTTTTTTAGAGGTTGAATAATCATATCTGAAACTAAGTTATTATATACTCTTTAAAATACATGAAATGTGTATTAATCTCTTTTTGAACACGGCCAATTTACTCCAATTAGAATTTTACAAATACATTACTAATACATATGTCTTGGCAGCCAGCGTTGTCAACTTGGTGCGCTGTTGGCAGCCCTGCTATAAGAAGAGTAAAATATATTACGGTCAAAAACATGATACAATTATACTAGGTACATGCAGAACTACAACAAAATTACAGCACCAAAAAACACATGTATTTTGTTGGTATAAACAAACCCCAAATTGTCGGAAACAACTGTCTTTTGTTTATAAAAATAACAATTACAGGGTAACTAAAGTACAATTGCAGACGCGGCATTCCTGCATGATTATAGTTATTCAGTGTTGCCAATATGGGTGTAGTTAGACAGTGTGTAATTTCTACTCCATGTGTAGGCGATGTAATTGAATTCTTGTATAATATGTGTGTAATTCTACTTTTGGTTCTATTTTTATTTATTATTGTTTTAATTTTAATCTACACAAAAGATGTGTAGTGTAATTTTCTTCAATGTGTAATTTGAGACACAGCCATGTGTAAATTCATTGGCAACACTGTAATCATTTTGTTTACACACATACATTAACATTTGTAAACAAAGTTTGACAACTAGGTGCAATGTATACAGTGACAGGCTGGGCTTGTGCATGTACCTAGTATAATTGTATCATGGTCAAAAACGAAGCAGTAAAGCTGAAAGTCCATACCATCCGTTCAATGCGTAGCTGCGATTTATGCATGTGTCAAAAAAGTAGAATCCGAGTATTTGTATGTGGCAAGTTAAGCTGGAGGTCCATACCATCCGTTCTTTGCATATGCGTTGTATGCGTTTCTGTACGTACTCTCCGATTCTAAATTCAAGTTACATGCAATACGTCTTATGCGCAGGAATTTTTGTTGTGATCATCTGCAGTGTAAATATTTTTTTTATCAAATAAACAAAATTTTGAGGCAAAATGGAAGTGAAAGTATGACTTTAAAAGAATTTGTGGAATTAATTGATTTAATGCACATAGTATTTTGTAATAAATATAATACATAATATTAATCACAGCTGAAATAAGATTATTTTCCATTGCACTTTCCTAAAAAATAGTAAATACAATTGAGTTGACAGTCAGTACATAAGTACGTAAAATTAATTGATAAGTTCTTAATGCAAATTTTGTTCATGAAAGAACTATGTTAAAAATTTATATTAATTTATTTAAGTCTTGAATATACATATGTATGTATGTATGTAGTTGTAAACTTTATTACGAAAGCAGTTTCTTTTACTAAAAACTGTTTTAATGCAAAAAAAGGAAAATTTAAATTCACCACACTAACATTTGGCTCTCAAAAACAACTCACCTTTTCTCATGATTCATGCGACGAATACAAAAGTAGAAAGTAGATCTACTTTATCCATCCTATGCGTCTATACGTTCTTTGCGTTTTGTTCTGTAACTTGCCAGATACAATTACTTTGATTCTACTTTTTTGACACATGCATAAAACGCAAGTATGCATTGAACGGATGGTATGGACCTTCAGCTTAAAGCTTAAAGAACAAAACGCAAAGAACGTATAGACGCATAGGACGGATAAAGTAGATCTACTTTCAGCTGAAAGTCCATACCATCCGTTCAATGCGTAGCTGCGATTTATGCATGTGTCAAAAAAGTAGAATCCGAGTATTTGTATGTGGCAAGTTACAGAACAAAACGCAAAGAACGTATAGACGCATAGGACGGATAAAGTAGATCTACTTTCAGCTGAAGGTCCATACCATCAGTTCAATGCGTAGCTGCGTTTTATGCATTTGTCAAAAAAGTAGAATCCGAGTATTTGTATGTGGCAAGTTACAGAACAAAACGCAAAGAACGTATAGACGCATAGGACGGATAAAGTAGATCTACTTTCTACTTTTGTATAAGTCGCATGCATCATGAGAAAAGGTGAGTTATTTTTGAGAGCCAAATGGTAGTGTGGTGAATTTGAATTTTCTCTTTTTTTGCATTAAAACAGTTTTTAGTAAAATAAACTGCTTTCGTAATAAAGTTTACAACTACATACATATGTACATATATGCAAGACTTAAATACATTAATATGTATACATTTTTAACATATTTCTTTCATGAACTATATTTGCATTAACTTAGTAATTAATTTTACATATGCACTGACTGTCAGGTCAATTGTGTTTATTATTTTTTAAGAAAGTGCAATGGAAAAGAATCTTATTTCATCTGTTAAAAATACTATGTATTATTTTTATTACAAAATATTATGTGCATTAAATCAATTAATACCACAAATTCTATTAAAGTCATAATTTCACTTTCCATTTTCCCCAAAATTGAGTTTATTTGATAAAAATATTTACACTACAGATGATCACAACAAAACTACCTGCGCATAAGACGTATTGCATGTAACTTGAATTTAAGATCGGAGAGAACGTACAGAAACGCATACAACGCATATGCAAAGAACGGATGGTATGGACCTCCAGCTTTCAGCCGAAGGTCCATACCATCCGTTCAATGCGTAGTTGCGTTTTATGCATGTGTCAAAAAATTAGAATCAAAGTAATTGTATGTGGCAAGTTACAGAACAAAACGCAAAGAATGTATAGACGCATAGGACGGATAAAGTAGATCTACTTTCTACTTTTGTATGCGTCGCATGCATCATGAGAAAAGGTGAGTTGTTTTTGAGAGCAAAATGTTAGTGTGGTGAATTTAAATTTTCTCTTTTTTTGCATTAAAACAGTTTTTAGTAAAAGAAACTGCTTTCGTAATAAAGTTTACAACTACATACATACATATGTATATTCAAGACTTAAATAAATTAATATAAATTTTTAACATAGTTCTTTCATGAACAAAATTTGCATTAAGAACTTATCAATTAATTTTACGTACTTATATACTGACTATCAACTCAATTGTATATATTATTTTTTAGGAAAGTGCAATGGAAAATAATCTTATTTCAGCTGTGATTAATATTATGTATTATATTTATTACAAAATACTATGTGCATTAAATCAATTAATTCCACAAATTATTTCAAAGTCATACTTTCACTTCCATTTTTCCTAAAAATTTTGTTTATTTGATAAAAAATATTTACACTACAGATGATCACAACAAAAATTCCTGCGCATAAGACGTATTGCATGTAACTTGAATTTAGAATCGGAGAGTACGTACAGAAACGCATACAACGCATATGCAAAGAACGGATGGTATGGACCTCCAGCTTTCTACTTTTGTATGCGTCGCATGCATCATGAGAAAAGGTGAGTTATTTTTGAGAGCCAAATGTTAGTGTGGTGAATTTGAATTTTCTCTTTTTTTTGCATTAAAACAGTTTTTAGTAAAAGAAGCTGCTTTCGTAATAAAGTTTACAACTATTTACATACATATGTACATATATGCAAGACTTAAATACATTAATATGTATACATTTTTAACATATTTCTTTCATGAACTATATTTGCATTAACTTAGTAATTAATTTTACATATGTACTGACTGTCAGGTCAAATGTTATAATTATTTTTTAAGAAAGTGCAATGGAAAAGAATCTTACTTCATCTGTTAAAAATACTATGTATTATTTTTATTACAAAATATTATGTGCATTAAATCAATTAATTCCACAAATTCTATTAAAGTCATAATTTCACTTTCCATTTTCCTCAAAATTGAGTTTATTTGATAAAAATATTTACACTACAGATGATCACAACAAAACTACCTGCGCAAGTTAAGAACGATAGGTACGATACTAAAAGAAAATATCTTTTCTTTTGTTCATAATAGTAATAAAAACACTTTCACTAAATTAGTACCTAAAGTAATAAAAAATAAACAATCCCTTATTCTTTATAATAACAATCATGCATCGACATGATAATTTATAACAAAGAAACTTTCCCTAAGATATAATAAAAAAACAAATATTCCTTTGTTAGAATTTTAAGCATATACACATAATTATAGATTGTAAATACCTTTTAGATAAAAATAAAGACATGATCAATTTTGTTTAAAAAAACAAAACTCATCATATCCAAATGTAGGTACTCATATTTAATTTTAAGAAATCTATTGTTATCTTTAGTATTTAAGAAACTTATTTTGTAAATTGTAAATCAGTTATAATTTTAGCATAGAACTAAGAATAACTCACCGGAGTTAAAAAAATAAATAAAATAAAGACGCATAGACGTCAAAAAAATATTTTTTTAATTCTAAAAATAGTGAAAACTTTAATTGGCGATCCTGCCAGGAGTAACATATATTTTGTTACTCTAAAAGCGGACCGATATATCCTTGTCGCAGCAAGGATTCAACAAAAAATTTAAACCAATTCTTCATATAGAAGATATAAAATAAAAAAAAATAAGGAAAGTGAATGAAGTGAAGTAATTAATAAAAACAACGAATCTTATTCACATAGCGAAGAAAATTATATATGAAATTCACAAGAAAAAATAGCTTTGACAAAAATAGAAACTTGAACGACTCAACACAAATCATGGAACAAATAATTCAACAAATGGCTGGTATACAACTAGCACTACAGAACCTACAACAGGAGAATGCATCTTTAAAGAATATATTGGACCAAATTCCAACAAGTTCTTCGGCAATTCAACCACAAGTATTATTGGAACCAAGGGTAGCCAATTATAATAACCCTAATGAAATAAACTTAGAAATATTTAAGGCATTAAGTATTTTTGATGGAACCAGAAGTAATTATCGTCTTTGGCGTGAAGACGCAACACGGCTAATGAACAGCATTAACCAACATACCAATTCCAACAAATACGTGGAAGCCTTAACAATCGTAAAATCTAAAATAACGGGTGCAGCAGCTAATATATTATTAAATCATAATACAATATTTAATTTCGAGGCAATCATTAATCGACTGGACTACACATATTGTGACCAGCGCCCATTATACGTCCTGAGAGATGAATTAACTAAAATAGCGATGTCCGGAGACCCACCAGAATCAATTAAATGTATGACGGCACATGCAATGGAAGATGCTGTTCGAACATTCAAAAATGGAATAAACAGTAGTTTTATTCGCTCAACACTCTACGGAAATCCTATCAAGGATTTAGAACATGCCTATTCAGTCGCACAAACTATAGAGCATGACAACAATTACAAAAATCTACACTGTGGTAATAACAACATAAATCGTGAAGATAACATGTACAATCAACACAGAAATCCATCATCAAAACACCAACAGAGGGAGTACTTACAACAACCTCAACATTTTAGACGGCCATCATATCGACCAAATAATCAACACCAAAATAGTTGGCAACAACAAAATAATTTTACAAAGCCAGAACCTATGGACACCTCTTCAGGGAACATCAGAAATTTAAATAACTACAACATCGCTAGACAGCAGAACAATACACAGGGATTCCACAGTCAACCCTGGAAAAGAATGCGTGAACAAAGCGGAAATTTCCAACAGACACCCAAAATCCAGAAACACAACCAGATAAAAACTCAACAAGATGACAACATTAGTATCACTACAGAAGAAAGTAGCAAGTGCTATAGAAATAAGTCTATTATTAAAAATGTAAAACTAATAGATGGGTTGTACTACATTTTTGTGAAAGATGATGGTAACAAAGAATATAAAATCTTCATTGACTGCGGTGCAACCCACAACTATATTAATAAAAATTTAGTCTTAGGTAATAGAATTAAGATTACACCATTGAGAATGATTACCATGCACGGTGAATCAATGTTACATTACAAACAAAAAATAAGTGTATTAAAAAAGGAATTAGAATTCTTTGAAATTAAAAATAATGACGACTACGACTTGTTGTTAGGAGCTGAGGGTATAACACAACTAGGAGCAGTCATAAACATAAGAAAAAATTTGTTTATAGTCCCTGAGAAAGTACAAACAATAAACTACTCCATAGGAGATAAAAAATATGAATTTGAGATAAACGAACTAATGAAACAAAATAATAAAATAGGACCATTACCATTCACAACAACCATAGAAGCTAGTATTAGAACTACGACAAATGAACCAATCTGGACAAAACAATATCCGGGTAATTTTAATGATACAGAGTTCGTAAATAAAGAAATAAAGAATTTATTAGAACAAGGTATTATACAAAAAAGCTATAGCCCATATAATTCACCAATGTTGACCGTACACAAGAAATGATTAGACGAAAAGGGGAAACCAAAGCGACGAATGGTTATAGATTTTAGAAAACTTTATGAGCATACTGTAACCGATAGATACATCATACCTGATGTCAATGGTACAATTCAGGACTTAGGAAATGCCAAATACTTCACCACACTAGATTTAGAATCTGGGTTCCACCAGATAAAGATAAAAAAGAAGATAGAGAAAAAACAACTTTTTGCGTTAACGGAGGCAAGTACGAATTTGTACGTATGCCTTTCGATTTAAAAAATGCACCGTCCATTTTTCAACGTTGTGTAGATGACATACTGAGACAGTTCATAGGAAAATTCGTGTACGTCTACATTGACGATGTTTTAATTTTTTCATCTTCTCTAGAAGAACATATGAAACACACACATAGTATTTAAAGCTTTAAATAAAGCTACTCTTAAAATTTCAGATGAGAAGTCTAAATTTTTTATGACTGAAGTAGAGTATTTAGGTCATATTATTAAACATAATAAAATAACAACAGACCCTGAGAAAATAAAAGCTATTGAGAAATTTCTATTCCCACAACACTTAAGAATTTGCGAGGTTTTCTAGGATTAACTGGTTACTATAGGAGATTTGTACAAAACTATGCACAAATTACGAAACCATTAACGCTCCATTTAAAAGGAGAAAATGCTCATATAGGGAAAAACAAGAGTAGTAATAAAAAAATTAATTTAGACAACGCAGCCATAGAAGCCGTAAATGTATTAAAACTTAAGTTAAAGGAACAGGTTGAATTATTTCAACCCAATTTTGACAAACCTTTTGAACTTACCACAGATACATCCAACATAGCTATTGGTGCAGTCTTAAGCCAAAATAAAAAGCCAATTTACTTTCTATCCCGTACACTTAGTACGACAGAACAAAGCTACAGCACGAATGAAAAAGAGCTGTTAGCTATAATCTGGGCTTTGCAAAAACTTCGAAGTTAAATATATGGAATAGCAGACCTCACCATTTTTACAGATCATCAATCACTAACATATGCTATCTCCGAAAAAAATCCCAACCCTAAATTGAAACGTTGGAAAGCTATAATAGAGGACTATGGTGCTAAAATTAAATATAAACCAGGTACTGAAAATGTTGTAGCAGACGCGCTATCACGACAAGTTATTAATACATCTTCCATAGACACGGTACACTCAGCTGAAAGTTCCTCAAGTAATATAATAAAAACTGTTACACAGCCATTTAATACATATGGCATACAATTAGAACTCGTACCTATCCCAAATTTTACCGAAACACGAACACGCACAATTTTTCCTAATAAAGTACGCCACACTATTAATTTTTCAAATAATAATGATCTGATAAGTGAATTAAAAAAGGTATTGGTCCCAAACCGAATCGAAGCTATACATATGAATATAGAAGATTTGTACCAATATGCAGCCCTAATTAAAGAAACATTTATAGGTAAAAATTTTGTACATACACCAAGAAAATTAAAAGATATAATTGATAGAAACAATCAACTTCGAATTATTAAAGAAACACATTTAAGAGCTCATAGAAGCTACGTCATTACAACAAAAGAAATTTTAGAAAAATATTATTGGCCAACCATAAAAAAGATTGCAAACAATTTAATAATCACTGTTCTGTCTGTTTATTTGGACGATATGAGAGAAACCCATCTAATGAGCCTCTCCGAGAATCAGACATACCATCACAGCCAGGAGAATACATACATGCGGATATTTACTTTAATGATAATAACACGTATCTTGTGACTATAGATAAATTCTCCAAATACATAGTCGTCCAAGAAATAAATACAAAATCAAAACTAGAAGATAAAATGGAAGAAATAATTATCAATATTTTTCCCGAATGTATACGACTCATGACCGATAATGAGGCAAGTTTCATTACACCAGAATTTAAACAAATGTGCATAAAACATGGCATACAGAAGATAGAAACGCCAGTGCATCGATCAAAAGCAAACGGGCAAGTAGAAAGGGCCCATAATTCCATTAGTGAGTTAACACACATTTTTAAAATACAAAACTCCTCCACAGTAAAAGAAGAAATATTTAGAGCTGTTAATGAATTAAACAACTCAATACACACTGTAACAGGATACAGACCAAGGCAAATACATTTCGGTAGAATAAATTACAGTAAAGAAGAAGTTACAAAAAAATTACGTAAGGCATCAACCAAGGTGTTAAAAAGATTGAACACACATGCAAAACATCGAACATTCGAAAAAGGTACCCAAATTTTGGTAAGAATCACAGGTGTTAGAAAGAAAAGCCAACCCAGGTTTAAAAAAGAAATTGTAGAAGAAGACCGTGGGGACACGATCTTAACCCGAGGAGGAAAAACTGTTCATAAAAACAAATTGAAATATTGATAAGTCAATTAAACGAACATAAAAGATACACTAGATCCTTAAACTTTCTCGGGTCAACATTAAAATTCATCACTGGGATTCCAGATCACGACGACCTCATTACCATGGAAACAGTTATTAATGAACTAATAAACAATAACGAGAAACAACTTTTGATTAACTCAAGATTTGAGAAATTAATTGATTCACTTCAAGAACAGCCATTAGAAAATCACCTCATTATCCAGGAAGTATACAACCAACTACTACTACTCGTTAGGACAATTAATGCCGCGAAGACTAATGAATACCTTACCGAATCCTTAAATTTAAATGACATTAGAGAAATCATAAAACATGAATTAATCTCGGTATCTATAATAAACATCCTAGAATACTCAGATGTACATAACGCCGGAACAGGAGAGCTATTCATAACTATTTATAAATACCCTGTACTATACAAACAGTGCGAATTTTTAAATTTACGCCTATAAGCATGGGAAAATTGTAACAGATGAGCAAATAGCCCAATGCGACAAATATATCAGAGTAGATAACTGTCAGAACCATTTAGGAAGAAATATTTGCCAAATAAACAATGACACGGACACATGCATAATCTCACTACTCGAGAATAGGAACAGTAAGTGTGTTATAATACAGGAATATAACAGAGACTTAGAACAAATAGAAGATGGAGTTATACTATTAAACGGACAACACAGAGTAAACAACCAAACCATTGGCGGAATGAATTTAATAAAATATACAGATACTGTAAGAATAGACAATAAAATTTATAAAAATTTCCAGAATCAGATAAGAGAAGCTATACGTATAAAACATTATGAAGATTTTGAGATATTAGAAATAATAAAATCTAATACACCATGGGCTTTTAAAAACATAGATTCATTCAGAAGACTCAGTATACCTTTTGAAGAACACCCCATCAGATCAATTTTCTATACTACAATTATTTTTATAACATTAATAATAACAATTTGCTTCATACTAAAAATTATGTCATATATAAAAGAATACAGACGCCAATCAACAATCAATAGGCTTAATAATATATGTACATATATCAATTAGAATTACAACGCATTAGGAAAGATCGGGACGATCTTGTTTAAGCAGAGGTAGAGTTAATAACGATAGGTACGATAGTAATACAGACAAACGATGCCATAACAAAGAAAGTATATGTACATTAATATAACAGAAAATATCTTTTCTTTTGTTCATAATAGTGATAAAAACACTTTCACTAAATTAGTACCTAAAGTAATAAAAAATAAACAATCCCTTGTTCTTTATAATAACGATCATGCATCGACATGATAGTTTATAACAAAGACACCTTCCCTAAGATATAATAAAAAAACAAATATTCCTTTGTTAGAATTTTAAGCATATACACATAATTATAGATTGTAAATACCTTTTAGATAAAAATAAAGACATGATCAATTTTGTTTAAAAAAACAAAACTCATCATGTCCAAATGTAGGTACTCATATTTAATTTTAAGAAATCTATTGTTATCTTTAGTATTTAAGAAACTTATTTTGTAAATTGTAAATCAGTTATAATTTTAGCATAGAACTAAGAATAACTCACCGGAGTTAAAAAAATAAATAAAATAAAGACGCATAGACGTCAAAAAAATATTTTTTTAATTCTAAAAATAGTGAAAACTTTAATTGGCGATCCTGCCAGGAGTAACATATATTTTGTTACTCTAAAAGCGGACCGATATATCCTTGTCGCAGCAAGGATTCAACAAAAAATTTAAACCAATTCTTCATATAGAAGATATAAAATAAAAAAAAATAAGGAAAGTGAATGAAGTGAAGTAATTAATAAAAACAACGAATCTTATTCACATAGCGAAGAAAATTATATATGAAATTCACAAGAAAAAATAGCTTTGACAAAAATAGAAACTTGAACGACTCAACACAAATCATGGAACAAATAATTCAACAAATGGCTGGTATACAACTAGCACTACAGAACCTACAACAGGAGAATGCATCTTTAAAGAATATATTGGACCAAATTCCAACAAGTTCTTCGGCAATTCAACCACAAGTATTATTGGAACCAAGGGTAGCCAATTATAATAACCCTAATGAAATAAACTTAGAAATATTTAAGGCATTAAGTATTTTTGATGGAACCAGAAGTAATTATCGTCTTTGGCGTGAAGACGCAACACGGCTAATGAACAGCATTAACCAACATACCAATTCCAACAAATACGTGGAAGCCTTAACAATCGTAAAATCTAAAATAACGGGTGCAGCAGCTAATATATTATTAAATCATAATACAATATTTAATTTCGAGGCAATCATTAATCGACTGGACTACACATATTGTGACCAGCGCCCATTATACGTCCTGAGAGATGAATTAACTAAAATAGCGATGTCCGGAGACCCACCAGAATCAATTAAATGTATGACGGCACATGCAATGGAAGATGCTGTTCGAACATTCAAAAATGGAATAAACAGTAGTTTTATTCGCTCAACACTCTACGGAAATCCTATCAAGGATTTAGAACATGCCTATTCAGTCGCACAAACTATAGAGCATGACAACAATTACAAAAATCTACACTGTGGTAATAACAACATAAATCGTGAAGATAACATGTACAATCAACACAGAAATCCATCATCAAAACACCAACAGAGGGAGTACTTACAACAACCTCAACATTTTAGACGGCCATCATATCGACCAAATAATCAACACCAAAATAGTTGGCAACAACAAAATAATTTTACAAAGCCAGAACCTATGGACACCTCTTCAGGGAACATCAGAAATTTAAATAACTACAACATCGCTAGACAGCAGAACAATCCACAGGGATTCCACAGTCAACCCTGGAAAAGAATGCGTGAACAAAGCGGAAATTTTCAACAGACACCCAAAATCCAGAAACACAACCAGATAAAAACTCAACAAGATGACAACATTAGTATCACTACAGAAGAAAGTAGCAAGTGCTATAGAAATAAGTCTATTATTAAAAATGTAAAACTAATAGATGGGTTGTACTACATTTTTGTGAAAGATGATGGTAACAAAGAATATAAAATCTTCATTGACTGCGGTGCAACCCACAACTATATTAATAAAAATTTAGTCTTAGGTAATAGAATTAAGATTACACCATTGAGAATGATTACCATGCACGGTGAATCAATGTTACATTACAAACAAAAAATAAGTGTATTAAAAAAGGAATTAGAATTCTTTGAAATTAAAAATAATGACGACTACGACTTGTTGTTAGGAGCTGAGGGTATAACACAACTAGGAGCAGTCATAAACATAAGAAAAAATTTGTTTATAGTCCCTGAGAAAGTACAAACAATAAACTACTCCATAGGAGATAAAAAATATGAATTTGAGATAAACGAACTAATGAAACAAAATAATAAAATAGGACCATTACCATTCACAACAACCATAGAAGCTAGTATTAGAACTACGACAAATGAACCAATCTGGACAAAACAATATCCGGGTAATTTTAATGATACAGAGTTCGTAAATAAAGAAATAAAGAATTTATTAGAACAAGGTATTATACAAAAAAGCTATAGCCCATATAATTCACCAATGTTGACCGTACACAAGAAATGATTAGACGAAAAGGGGAAACCAAAGCGACGAATGGTTATAGATTTTAGAAAACTTTATGAGCATACTGTAACCGATAGATACATCATACCTGATGTCAATGGTACAATTCAGGACTTAGGAAATGCCAAATACTTCACCACACTAGATTTAGAATCTGGGTTCCACCAGATAAAGATAAAAAAGAAGATAGAGAAAAAACAACTTTTTGCGTTAACGGAGGCAAGTACGAATTTGTACGTATGCCTTTCGATTTAAAAAATGCACCGTCCATTTTTCAACGTTGTGTAGATGACATACTGAGACAGTTCATAGGAAAATTCGTGTACGTCTACATTGACGATGTTTTAATTTTTTCATCTTCTCTAGAAGAACATATGAAACACACACATAGTATTTAAAGCTTTAAATAAAGCTACTCTTAAAATTTCAGATGAGAAGTCTAAATTTTTTATGACTGAAGTAGAGTATTTAGGTCATATTATTAAACATAATAAAATAACAACAGACCCTGAGAAAATAAAAGCTATTGAGAAATTTCCTATTCCCACAACACTTAAGAATTTGCGAGGTTTTCTAGGATTAACTGGTTACTATAGGAGATTTGTACAAAACTATGCACAAATTACGAAACCATTAACGCTCCATTTAAAAGGAGAAAATGCTCATATAGGGAAAAACAAGAGTAGTAATAAAAAAATTAATTTAGACAACGCAGCCATAGAAGCCGTAAATGTATTAAAACTTAAGTTAAAGGAACAGGTTGAATTATTTCAACCCAATTTTGACAAACCTTTTGAACTTACCACAGATACATCCAACATAGCTATTGGTGCAGTCTTAAGCCAAAATAAAAAGCCAATTTACTTTCTATCCCGTACACTTAGTACGACAGAACAAAGCTACAGCACGAATGAAAAAGAGCTGTTAGCTATAATCTGGGCTTTGCAAAAACTTCGAAGTTAAATATATGGAATAGCAGACCTCACCATTTTTACAGATCATCAATCACTAACATATGCTATCTCCGAAAAAAATCCCAACCCTAAATTGAAACGTTGGAAAGCTATAATAGAGGACTATGGTGCTAAAATTAAATATAAACCAGGTACTGAAAATGTTGTAGCAGACGCGCTATCACGACAAGTTATTAATACATCTTCCATAGACACGGTACACTCAGCTGAAAGTTCCTCAAGTAATATAATAAAAACTGTTACACAGCCATTTAATACATATGGCATACAATTAGAACTCGTACCTATCCCAAATTTTACCGAAACACGAACACGCACAATTTTTCCTAATAAAGTACGCCACACTATTAATTTTTCAAATAATAATGATCTGATAAGTGAATTAAAAAAGGTATTGGTCCCAAACCGAATCGAAGCTATACATATGAATATAGAAGATTTGTACCAATATGCAGCCCTAATTAAAGAAACATTTATAGGTAAAAATTTTGTACATACACCAAGAAAATTAAAAGATATAATTGATAGAAACAATCAACTTCGAATTATTAAAGAAACACATTTAAGAGCTCATAGAAGCTACGTCATTACAACAAAAGAAATTTTAGAAAAATATTATTGGCCAACCATAAAAAAGATTGCAAACAATTTAATAATCACTGTTCTGTCTGTTTATTTGGACGATATGAGAGAAACCCATCTAATGAGCCTCTCCGAGAATCAGACATACCATCACAGCCAGGAGAATACATACATGCGGATATTTACTTTAATGATAATAACACGTATCTTGTGACTATAGATAAATTCTCCAAATACATAGTCGTCCAAGAAATAAATACAAAATCAAAACTAGAAGATAAAATGGAAGAAATAATTATCAATATTTTTCCCGAATGTATACGACTCATGACCGATAATGAGGCAAGTTTCATTACACCAGAATTTAAACAAATGTGCATAAAACATGGCATACAGAAGATAGAAACGCCAGTGCATCGATCAAAAGCAAACGGGCAAGTAGAAAGGGCCCATAATTCCATTAGTGAGTTAACACACATTTTTAAAATACAAAACTCCTCCACAGTAAAAGAAGAAATATTTAGAGCTGTTAATGAATTAAACAACTCAATACACACTGTAACAGGATACAGACCAAGGCAAATACATTTCGGTAGAATAAATTACAGTAAAGAAGAAGTTACAAAAAAATTACGTAAGGCATCAACCAAGGTGTTAAAAAGATTGAACACACATGCAAAACATCGAACATTCGAAAAAGGTACCCAAATTTTGGTAAGAATCACAGGTGTTAGAAAGAAAAGCCAACCCAGGTTTAAAAAAGAAATTGTAGAAGAAGACCGTGGGGACACGATCTTAACCCGAGGAGGAAAAACTGTTCATAAAAACAAATTGAAATATTGATAAGTCAATTAAACGAACATAAAAGATACACTAGATCCTTAAACTTTCTCGGGTCAACATTAAAATTCATCACTGGGATTCCATATCACGACGACCTCATTACCATGGAAACAGTTATTAATGAACTAATAAACAATAACGAGAAACAACTTTTGATTAACTCAAGATTTGAGAAATTAATTGATTCACTTCAAGAACAGCCATTAGAAAATCACCTCATTATCCAGGAAGTATACAACCAACTACTACTACTCGTTAGGACAATTAATGCCGCGAAGACTAATGAATACCTTACCGAATCCTTAAATTTAAATGACATTAGAGAAATCATAAAACATGAATTAATCTCGGTATCTATAATAAACATCCTAGAATACTCAGATGTACATAACGCCGGAACAGGAGAGCTATTCATAACTATTTATAAATACCCTGTACTATACAAACAGTGCGAATTTTTAAATTTACGCCTATAAGCATGGGAAAATTGTAACAGATGAGCAAATAGCCCAATGCGACAAATATATCAGAGTAGATAACTGTCAGAACCATTTAGGAAGAAATATTTGCCAAATAAACAATGACACGGACACATGCATAATCTCACTACTCGAGAATAGGAACAGTAAGTGTGTTATAATACAGGAATATAACAGAGACTTAGAACAAATAGAAGATGGAGTTATACTATTAAACGGACAACACAGGGTAAACAACCAAACCATTGGCGGAATGAATTTAATAAAATATACAGATACTGTAAGAATAGACAATAAAATTTATAAAAATTTCCAGAATCAGATAAGAGAAGCTATACGTATAAAACATTATGAAGATTTTGAGATATTAGAAATAATAAAATCTAATACACCATGGGCTTTTAAAAACATAGATTCATTCAGAAGACTCAGTATACCTTTTGAAGAACACCCCATCAGATCAATTTTCTATACTACAATTATTTTTATAACATTAATAATAACAATTTGCTTCATACTAAAAATTATGTCATATATAAAAGAATACAGACGCCAATCAACAATCAATAGGCTTAATAATATATGTACATATATCAATTAGAATTACAACGCATTAGGAAAGATCGGGACGATCTTGTTTAAGCAGAGGTAGAGTTAATAACGATAGGTACGATAGTAATACAGACAAACGATGCCATAACAAAGAAAGTATATGTACATTAATATAACAGAAAATATCTTTTCTTTTGTTCATAATAGTGATAAAAACACTTTCACTAAATTAGTACCTAAAGTAATAAAAAATAAACAATCCCTTGTTCTTTATAATAACGATCATGCATCGACATGATAGTTTATAACAAAGACACCTTCCCTAAGATATAATAAAAAAACAAATATTCCTTTGTTAGAATTTTAAGCATATACACATAATTATAGATTGTAAATACCTTTTAGATAAAAATAAAGACATGATCAATTTTGTTTAAAAAAACAAAACTCATCATGTCCAAATGTAGGTACTCATATTTAATTTTAAGAAATCTATTGTTATCTTTAGTATTTAAGAAACTTATTTTGTAAATTGTAAATCAGTTATAATTTTAGCATAGAACTAAGAATAACTCACCGGAGTTAAAAAAATAAATAAAATAAAGACGCATAGACGTCAAAAAAATATTTTTTTAATTCTAAAAATAGTGAAAACTTTAATTGGCGATCCTGCCAGGAGAACATATATTTTGTTACTCTAAAAGCGGACCGATATATCCTTGTCGCAGCAAGGATTCAACAAAAAATTTAAACCAATTCTTCATATAGAAGATATAAAATAAAAAAAAATAAGGAAAGTGAATGAAGTGAAGTAATTAATAAAAACAACGAATCTTATTCACATAGCGAAGAAAATTATATATGAAATTCACAAGAAAAAATAGCTTTGACAAAAATAGAAACTTGAACGACTCAACACAAATCATGGAACAAATAATTCAACAAATGGCTGGTATACAACTAGCACTACAGAACCTACAACAGGAGAATGCATCTTTAAAGAATATATTGGACCAAATTCCAACAAGTTCTTCGGCAATTCAACCACAAGTATTATTGGAACCAAGGGTAGCCAATTATAATAACCCTAATGAAATAAACTTAGAAATATTTAAGGCATTAAGTATTTTTGATGGAACCAGAAGTAATTATCGTCTTTGGCGTGAAGACGCAACACGGCTAATGAACAGCATTAACCAACATACCAATTCCAACAAATACGTGGAAGCCTTAACAATCGTAAAATCTAAAATAACGGGTGCAGCAGCTAATATATTATTAAATCATAATACAATATTTAATTTCGAGGCAATCATTAATCGACTGGACTACACATATTGTGACCAGCGCCCATTATACGTCCTGAGAGATGAATTAACTAAAATAGCGATGTCCGGAGACCCACCAGAATCAATTAAATGTATGACGGCACATGCAATGGAAGATGCTGTTCGAACATTCAAAAATGGAATAAACAGTAGTTTTATTCGCTCAACACTCTACGGAAATCCTATCAAGGATTTAGAACATGCCTATTCAGTCGCACAAACTATAGAGCATGACAACAATTACAAAAATCTACACTGTGGTAAT
Source organism: Tachina fera (assembly GCA_905220375.1). Taxonomy (NCBI): domain Eukaryota; kingdom Metazoa; phylum Arthropoda; class Insecta; order Diptera; family Tachinidae; genus Tachina; species Tachina fera. The sequence continues at coordinate 52,153,150 of LR999966.1, forward strand.
AACAACATAAATCGTGAAGATAACATGTACAATCAACACAGAAATCCATCATCAAAACACCAACAGAGGGAGTACTTACAACAACCTCAACATTTTAGACGGCCATCATATCGACCAAATAATCAACACCAAAATAGTTGGCAACAACAAAATAATTTTACAAAGCCAGAACCTATGGACACCTCTTCAGGGAACATCAGAAATTTAAATAACTACAACATCGCTAGACAGCAGAACAATACACAGGGATTCCACAGTCAACCCTGGAAAAGAATGCGTGAACAAAGCGGAAATTTTCAACAGACACCCAAAATCCAGAAACACAACCAGATAAAAACTCAACAAGATGACAACATTAGTATCACTACAGAAGAAAGTAGCAAGTGCTATAGAAATAAGTCTATTATTAAAAATGTAAAACTAATAGATGGGTTGTACTACATTTTTGTGAAAGATGATGGTAACAAAGAATATAAAATCTTCATTGACTGCGGTGCAACCCACAACTATATTAATAAAAATTTAGTCTTAGGTAATAGAATTAAGATTACACCATTGAGAATGATTACCATGCACGGTGAATCAATGTTACATTACAAACAAAAAATAAGTGTATTAAAAAAGGAATTAGAATTCTTTGAAATTAAAAATAATGACGACTACGACTTGTTGTTAGGAGCTGAGGGTATAACACAACTAGGAGCAGTCATAAACATAAGAAAAAATTTGTTTATAGTCCCTGAGAAAGTACAAACAATAAACTACTCCATAGGAGATAAAAAATATGAATTTGAGATAAACGAACTAATGAAACAAAATAATAAAATAGGACCATTACCATTCACAACAACCATAGAAGCTAGTATTAGAACTACGACAAATGAACCAATCTGGACAAAACAATATCCGGGTAATTTTAATGATACAGAGTTCGTAAATAAAGAAATAAAGAATTTATTAGAACAAGGTATTATACAAAAAAGCTATAGCCCATATAATTCACCAATGTTGACCGTACACAAGAAATGATTAGACGAAAAGGGGAAACCAAAGCGACGAATGGTTATAGATTTTAGAAAACTTTATGAGCATACTGTAACCGATAGATACATCATACCTGATGTCAATGGTACAATTCAGGACTTAGGAAATGCCAAATACTTCACCACACTAGATTTAGAATCTGGGTTCCACCAGATAAAGATAAAAAAGAAGATAGAGAAAAAACAACTTTTTGCGTTAACGGAGGCAAGTACGAATTTGTACGTATGCCTTTCGATTTAAAAAATGCACCGTCCATTTTTCAACGTTGTGTAGATGACATACTGAGACAGTTCATAGGAAAATTCGTGTACGTCTACATTGACGATGTTTTAATTTTTTCATCTTCTCTAGAAGAACATATGAAACACACACATAGTATTTAAAGCTTTAAATAAAGCTACTCTTAAAATTTCAGATGAGAAGTCTAAATTTTTTATGACTGAAGTAGAGTATTTAGGTCATATTATTAAACATAATAAAATAACAACAGACCCTGAGAAAATAAAAGCTATTGAGAAATTTCCTATTCCCACAACACTTAAGAATTTGCGAGGTTTTCTAGGATTAACTGGTTACTATAGGAGATTTGTACAAAACTATGCACAAATTACGAAACCATTAACGCTCCATTTAAAAGGAGAAAATGCTCATATAGGGGAAAACAAGAGTAGTAATAAAAAAATTAATTTAGACAACGCAGCCATAGAAGCCGTAAATGTATTAAAACTTAAGTTAAAGGAACAGGTTGAATTATTTCAACCCAATTTTGACAAACCTTTTGAACTTACCACAGATACATCCAACATAGCTATTGGTGCAGTCTTAAGCCAAAATAAAAAGCCAATTTACTTTCTATCCCGTACACTTAGTACGACAGAACAAAGCTACAGCACGAATGAAAAAGAGCTGTTAGCTATAATCTGGGCTTTGCAAAAACTTCGAAGTTAAATATATGGAATAGCAGACCTCACCATTTTTACAGATCATCAATCACTAACATATGCTATCTCCGAAAAAAATCCCAACCCTAAATTGAAACGTTGGAAAGCTATAATAGAGGACTATGGTGCTAAAATTAAATATAAACCAGGTACTGAAAATGTTGTAGCAGACGCGCTATCACGACAAGTTATTAATACATCTTCCATAGACACGGTACACTCAGCTGAAAGTTCCTCAAGTAATATAATAAAAACTGTTACACAGCCATTTAATACATATGGCATACAATTAGAACTCGTACCTACCCCAAATTTTACCGAAACACGAACACGCACAATTTTTCCTAATAAAGTACGCCACACTATTAATTTTTCAAATAATAATGATCTGATAAGTGAATTAAAAAAGGTATTGGTCCCAAACCGAATCGAAGCTATACATATGAATATAGAAGATTTGTACCAATATGCAGCCCTAATTAAAGAAACATTTATAGGTAAAAATTTTGTACATACACCAAGAAAATTAAAAGATATAATTGATAGAAACAATCAACTTCGAATTATTAAAGAAACACATTTAAGAGCTCATAGAAGCTACGTCATTACAACAAAAGAAATTTTAGAAAAATATTATTGGCCAACCATAAAAAAGATTGCAAACAATTTAATAATCACTGTTCTGTCTGTTTATTTGGACGATATGAGAGAAACCCATCTAATGAGCCTCTCCGAGAATCAGACATACCATCACAGCCAGGAGAATACATACATGCGGATATTTACTTTAATGATAATAACACGTATCTTGTGACTATAGATAAATTCTCCAAATACATAGTCGTCCAAGAAATAAATACAAAATCAAAACTAGAAGATAAAATGGAAGAAATAATTATCAATATTTTTCCCGAATGTATACGACTCATGACCGATAATGAGGCAAGTTTCATTACACCAGAATTTAAACAAATGTGCATAAAACATGGCATACAGGAGATAGAAACGCCAGTGCATCGATCAAAAGCAAACGGGCAAGTAGAAAGGGCCCATAATTCCATTAGTGAGTTAACACACATTTTTAAAATACAAAACTCCTCCACAGTAAAAGAAGAAATATTTAGAGCTGTTAATGAATTAAACAACTCAATACACACTGTAACAGGATACAGACCAAGGCAAATACATTTCGGTAGAATAAATTACAGTAAAGAAGAAGTTACAAAAAAATTACGTAAGGCATCAACCAAGGTGTTAAAAAGATTGAACACACATGCAAAACATCGAACATTCGAAAAAGGTACCCAAATTTTGGTAAGAATCACAGGTGTTAGAAAGAAAAGCCAACCCAGGTTTAAAAAAGAAATTGTAGAAGAAGACCGTGGGGACACGATCTTAACCCGAGGAGGAAAAACTGTTCATAAAAACAAATTGAAATATTGATAAGTCAATTAAACGAACATAAAAGATACACTAGATCCTTAAACTTTCTCGGGTCAACATTAAAATTCATCACTGGGATTCCAGATCACGACGACCTCATTACCATGGAAACAGTTATTAATGAACTAATAAACAATAACGAGAAACAACTTTTGATTAACTCAAGATTTGAGAAATTAATTGATTCACTTCAAGAACAGCCATTAGAAAATCACCTCATTATCCAGGAAGTATACAACCAACTACTACTACTCGTTAGGACAATTAATGCCGCGAAGACTAATGAATACCTTACCGAATCCTTAAATTTAAATGACATTAGAGAAATCATAAAACATGAATTAATCTCGGTATCTATAATAAACATCCTAGAATACTCAGATGTACATAACGCCGGAACAGGAGAGCTATTCATAACTATTTATAAATACCCTGTACTATACAAACAGTGCGAATTTTTAAATTTACGCCTATAAGCATGGGAAAATTGTAACAGATGAGCAAATAGCCCAATGCGACAAATATATCAGAGTAGATAACTGTCAGAACCATTTAGGAAGAAATATTTGCCAAATAAACAATGACACGGACACATGCATAATCTCACTACTCGAGAATAGGAACAGTAAGTGTGTTATAATACAGGAATATAACAGAGACTTAGAACAAATAGAAGATGGAGTTATACTATTAAACGGACAACACAGAGTAAACAACCAAACCATTGGCGGAATGAATTTAATAAAATATACAGATACTGTAAGAATAGACAATAAAATTTATAAAAATTTCCAGAATCAGATAAGAGAAGCTATACGTATAAAACATTATGAAGATTTTGAGATATTAGAAATAATAAAATCTAATACACCATGGGCTTTTAAAAACATAGATTCATTAAGAAGACTCAGTATACCTTTTGAAGAACACCCCATCAGATCAATTTTCTATACTACAATTATTTTTATAACATTAATAATAACAATTTGCTTCATACTAAAAATTATGTCATACATAAAAGAATACAGACGCCAATCAACAATCAATAGGCTTAATAATATATGTACATATATCAATTAGAATTACAACGCATTAGGAAAGATCGGGACGATCTTGTTTAAGCAGAGGTAGAGTTAATAACGATAGGTACGATAGTAATACAGACAAACGATACCATAACAAAGAAAGTATATGTACATTAATATAACAGAAAATATCTTTTCTTTTGTTCATAATAGTGATAAAAACACTTTCACTAAATTAGTACCTAAAGTAATAAAAAATAAACAATCCCTTGTTCTTTATAATAACGATCATGCATCGATATGATAGTTTATAACAAAGACACCTTCCCTAAGATATAATAAAAAAACAAATATTCCTTTGTTAGAATTTTAAGCATATACATATAATTATAGATTGTAAATACCTTTTAGATAAAAATAAAGACATGATCAATTTTGTTTAAAAAAACAAAACTCATCATGTCCAAATGTAGGTACTCATATTTAATTTTAAGAAATCTATTGTTATCTTTAGTATTTAAGAAACTTATTTTGTAAATTGTAAATCAGTTATAATTTTAGCATAGAACTAAGAATAACTCACCGGAGTTATAAAAATAAATAAAATAAAGACGCATAGACGTCAAAAAAATATTTTTTTAATTCTAATTCTAATAGTGAAAACTTTAATTCGCATACGACGTATTGCATGTAACTTGAATTTAAAATCGGAGAGAACGTACATAAACGCATACAACGCATGTGCAAAGAACGGATGGTATGGATCTCCAGCATAACACAAATATAAGTGTGAATGTATCTGTATGGGGATCGCTGGTCTAGACTAGTGGTCATCAAAAAGAGAAAATGCCTAAAAGTAGAACAGCACTAATACATGTTTAGTGATGTTCCACTGAAAAAATCGCTCTTATAAATTTTTAATTGCGTACCTATGTACATATATGTAAAATATATTTATGGAATAATTTTATATGAATGAACGGTTGTATGTACTAAATACTAGAGTCTACATTATTGTGGCGCCTTAGACTGTGTGTGCTAGTTATTTCAATTTATGTGTTGGAGCGTGGAGTTTTTAGGCCAATTGAGGTTTTCTCCACAATATTGGTTTTTTTTATATACCTACTTGTTTTCCATTTTTTATATAACATAACGTAAATATATTAACTTAAATAATAATAATTGTTACAAATTATTAAATGAATTAACTCCTTTATTGAACTGCTTTAAATTACAAAACTTAATTAATATAAAACAAACTTAATTAACATATACTTGAACTTAATTACTTACATTAATTATAATAAATACCTGGAATATACTCTTTCGTTAATTTGTAACTGTGTACCTGAAAAGAAAAGAAATAACATGAATATTAAAAATTTATAATAAATAGTTACAGTTTGTGAACATATACTTACCGAACAAGACGTGTGCTTTTATTATTCAAAGTGTTTTTTTTAAATCTAGTAGTTAGTTAGTCATTAGTTAACCTAATTTTTTGGTTAAATAAAATTAAATTAAATAAACTTTAAAAAGACTTTATTCGTTTGCCTTAAAAAACCTTAAGGCTCAATATTTTGGCGCCCGAGCAGGGACTTGATTTAAAAAAAGTGTACCTATAAATTCTTTGATAATCTATTTCAAAGAAAAAATTAATTAATATCGGTGTGCGCGTTAATTTCGGTCAAGAAATAAAATTAATTTCTTTGATAATTTATTTCAAAGAAAATATTAACTTCTTTAGTTTGCAACATTTGTGACTAGTTTGTGTTTGCAACAATTGTTGGTTGCAATTAAAACATAAAAAACAACAAAAACGCACATAGTGTTCAAACTACATTATCACCAACCCTCATTGGATAAATGCCTCGTCGTTGCCGCTGCATTCTTTGCTGTCCCAACAAAATACAGGGGAGTAATAGTGATTCTGGTCGATCACAAACAGAGGTAACAAGTGTAATTGTGTTTATTCTTTATAATCTGTAAATTAATCAGATTAAAAATTCTTTAAATTATTAAGAATTTTGAAAATTGACCGCTCGTAGCGAGATAAACACAAAATATTATTTACGCTTTCTTTTGAAATAAATACATACATATTTATATACATATTTATTTATTGTGTGGACAAACGCCCTCAAGTGAAACACAAAATTTCGCGAGTGTTATACATATATACATATGTACGTACATATATGCGCGTATGTTATATAGAACGAACAAGCAAACATACATAAAACATATTTATAAATTGTAATCAATTATTGTTTGAAAAAATTTCACAACCGTCGGTATTTCAATTATGAAAAGGAAGCAAATGCGAGTTTAATTTACTTTGTACAGGGTGGCCCAGAAAGACCGAAGTGGTGTGAATTCCTTATAACTTTTTATTTAAGACATATTTTTTTAATTTTTTGTTTTTTAAATGCAGTAAATTTATAGGGAATATTTTTAAATTAGTTATTAAAAATGATATCCCGCAAGTGGTGGACATTTTCTGCTTCGCACAAATGTGTTCTTTCCATTTCCATTATTCATAACTTAGTTATGAGTGACGAAGCCTCGTTAACAAACAAAACTTTAGGATATGGGATATTGAAAACCCGAGAGTACTTCATCAACGACAATTACACCCAGTTAAGTATACTGTTTGATGCGGTGTTTCTTCAGAAAGGATCATTGGCCCATATTTTTTTGAAATGAAACCATCAATGGTGATCGATATCAGGCCATGTTGGAAAATTTGGTAAAGCCAACCGTGGAAAACCATCCGCAAATATGGTTCCAACAGGATGGACCCACAGCGCACACTTCCAGGGCTACAATGGCTCTTTTACACGACATCTTTGGTGAAAAAATAATTTCGCGTAGAAGCAATTTTAATTGGCCTCCGCGTTCCCCGGATTTAACTGCTCCAGACTGTTTCCTTTGGAGTTATTTAAAAGGGAAAGTTTATCTTAATAAGCCTAGGACTATTGAGGAATTAAAAACCAATATTCCAGACGAAGTTAACAACATAACACCGGAAGTTTTGCGAAAGGTCATGGAAAATGTGTTGAAAAGAGATCATTTGTGCGAAGCAGAAAATGGCCACCACTTGCGGGATATAATTTTTAATAACTAATCTTAAAATATTCCCTATAAATTTAATGTATTTAAAAAACAAAAACTAAAAAAATATGTCTTAAATAAAAAGTTATAAGGATTTCACACCACTTCGGTCTTTCTGGGCCACCCTGTATTATGACTATATACGAACATTTAATATTTCATTTCATAATTTATTTGATTTGTTTCTATTAATTGTCATTCTTTGCACATAATTAAACTAAAGAGATTGTTGTTGTTGATTATTTACTGGTTCTATTCCGTTCGTTCCGTGTTGCTAGCATATTAAAATAATCACAACTGTTTACAGAGTAACTGTTCACACTTCACACAAATTCGTATTTCAAATTGTATAAATTTTTTATACATGTTGAAAAGTTGCACGAATCTGTGAACGGTTTTAAAAAATAGAAAAATTGTTATAGTTGTTCGAGCAAACTGGTAATAGCATACGGTTTGAATTTTATGAACGAGGTTCTAAATAACTTAAAGTAACGTTAAAATCCAACAAGTAAACGTTTAAACAATCAAGTGCAAATATTATTGCGAATTTTTGCCGACGCGAGTATCTTTACTTATTGTGAATAATATATCAATTTAAGGATTCATATTCAAGTTGCGTACTAGTTAGAATTTGTATATCAATCTAGCGTGTGTGCTCAAAATTAAATGCATTATTTTCACAAAGAAAATTCTGAAAAAACTTCTCGGAATTATCATTGTTATATTTGCTCGCATTTGAAATTTTCGTTTAAAATATGGCTGGTGGTAAAAGACATCAAAGCGCTCCTGCTTCAGAAAATATCGATACTCTAACGCAGAGAAAATTTAAAGTGGTTGAAAATATTGAAAGAATTAAAAAATCAATTATTGAAAAGACTATTTCAATCCCTTTGAGATCGAATGTCGGTTGGAAATTCTGAAAGATCATATCGCTCAAGCAATGGAATTTCAGTCTGAACTGGATATTTTAGATCCAGGAAATGACGACCGTTCAGAGCTTGAAGATTTATGTGTGACTAGGAAGTCTCTACTATTGAGTCTTCAGGCCAAAAATAGAAGAACGAGTTTGCCAGAAGCTTCATTTATGCAAGCTCATCATTCTAGGCTTCCAAATATGCGGCTTCCTAAATTTAGTGGAAAATATTCCGAATATAAAAATTTTATGAGCCTTTTTGAAAATTTAGTCCATAACGATCCAACTTTAACAGACATCGAAAAATTCAACCACTTGATATCTTGTTTAACTGATGAAGCGTTAGGCACAGTAAAAGCATTTCAAGTTACTGAGGAAAACTATCCCAAGGCAATAGCGAGCTTGAAAAAAGTTTACGACAATGATTGTTTAATTTTCTTGAAAACAATATCAAAACTATTCGATCTCCCTGAGATAAGTAAACCTTCAGCCCCAGCCTTGAGAAGCTTAATCGACACAGTTTCCGCTATATATGATTCTTTGTTGTCAATTGGCGATGATAGAAAGATTTCAAATGCTATTTTGATTCATTTAGTGATGTCGAAAGTTGACTCAATCACTAAATCCAAGTGGGAAGAACAGCTCGATTTTGAAAGGCTCCCATTATGGTCTGACTGCGAGGTTATGTTAAATAAAAGATATCAGCACATTTCTGCTGATGAATCTTCAACTACAAAGCCTAAGAATTCATTTAAATCTAAACAAGAGTTCGTTTCTAAGAAAAATGAAAGAACATCACTAGCTTTAACAAAATCTAAACAATCTGTGGAAAAATGTTTATTCTGTAAATCTGGAAATCACAATATCTATAATTGCTCTTCCTTTGCTACAGTACCAGTAATTCAGAGATTTGAATTTATAAAAGGTGCACCTGCATGCATAAATTGCTTGAAAAAAGGTCACACTGTGGCGAGGTGTACTGCTCAAAAATTTAGAGTTTGTGGTGGTTCGCATAATAAGCTTTTGCATCGCTACAGCTCCGAAATTCAGAACAATGACACTGCTCAAAATTCTTCTGCAAATTTCATCTCTGAGCAACCGTCAACCTCTCGTGCGTCTACAAATCACTCATCTTCGGATGAAAGTGTAATTCTTGCCACAGCAGTGGTAAAGGTGAGATGTAGCTCTGGAGATTATATTTTAGCAAGAGCATTATTAGATTCCGGTTCTCAAACTAATTTGATTACCGAGGAACTGGCTCAAACCTTGAGAATCAAGCGAAGAGGAGGCAGACTAAATTTGTCAGGTATAGGTGAAACTAATTCTGTTGCGAAGTCCAATATAGAAATTTCTGTTATGTCGAGGGTTAATTCTGCTAAATTTTCTGCAAAGTTTTGGGTGTTGAGTTCAATCACAAACTTCAACCTGATCGCAGAATTTCTATCAATAACTGGAACATTCCAAACAATATTGAATTGGCAGATCCTGAATTCTATAGGCCACAAAAAGTTGACTTGTTAATCGGTGGTGAAGTGTTCTTTGAATTATTATGTGTTGGACAAATAAAGTCTAATCCAAGCCTTCCTATTCTTCAAAAAATATCTCTTGGCTGGGTGGTTGCTGGAAAGCATAATCAGTCAAAGGGCTCAAGTTCAAATGTATATCACGTTAGCAACAGAATAGAAAACGAGGAAGCTATTGATTCAATTGTTCGCAAATTCTGGGAATTAGAAAAAGTTTCTAACGAATCAGAAATAATGTACACTGAGGAGCAACAAAAATGCGAAGAAAATTTTATAAAGAATATTCGACATTTACCGTCAGGGCGGCTTGAAGTCTCACTGCCTTTCAAATCAGACCCTCATGTGTTAGGATCATCTTTTGAAACTGCCAAAAGGCGATTTCTTGCGCTTGAACGAAAACTTACAAATGATGAGACAATGAGAGCTATGTATCATGATTTCATGAAAGAATATGCTGATTTAGGTAATATGTCGATTGCAGACAATAATATTCCAGATTTTCCTCACTACTTCATACCGCATCAATGCGTGTTAAGACCTCAGAGTACAACTACTAAGCTTAGGGTAGTTTTTGATGCTTCGAGTCGGACTTCGACACGAATTTCGCTCAACGAGATACTAATGGTTGGGCCTACTGTGCAAGAAGAATTATATTCGACTCTACTCCGTTTTCGTTTCCATAAATTTGTTATCACTGCAGACATTGAGAAAATGTATCGCCAGGTATTAGTTGGAGATACTGATAGAAATTTTCAATTGATCCTTTGGAGACAAAATGCTTCTGATCCGCTGCAAGTATTCCGGTTAAATACTGTAACATATGGTACATCTTCTGCACCGTTTTTAGCGATCAGATGTCTCACGCATTTAAGCGATTTGCACAAGGAGACTTTGCCTGTCGGGGCAAAAGTTATTCGAAGTGATTTCTATGTGGACGACTTGCTAACTGGGGCCGATAGTTTTGAAGACCTCTTAACTATGCGAGATCAAGGTACTCAAATACTGAGTTCAGCTGGATTTAATTTAACGAAATGGTTTTCAAATCACCCCGATTTTAATATATCTAATTGCAAGGAAAAATTGTTACATAATGATTCTGATTCAGCTAAGGCTTTGGGGATACATTGGATTCCGAAGAATGATTCTTTTAAGTTTAATTTGGAAGATAATTTTAAAACTTTGAAAGCAACGAAAAGAAATATTTTGTCAGTTTCGTCTAAGTTGTTCGACCCGCTCGGACTTCTGTGTCCAATAATAACAAAGTCAAAAATATTACTTCAAGAACTTTGGGTTCAGAAACTCGACTGGGATGAAACTATACCTATGCGATTACACACTGCGTGGGAAAATTTTAGGGAAAATTTAGAAAAAATCAACTCTATTAAAATCCCAAGATTCGTACAAACCACTTCATCAGCCAAAATTCAGATTCATGGGTTTGCTGATGCTTCAATTCGGGCTTATGGATGCTGCCTATATATTCGAAGTCGAAACTCATCGGGAGTTTCTTGCACTTTATTGACAGCAAAGTCAAAAGTAGCCCCGCTCAAGACAAAATCTCTTCCGAGACTTGAGCTGTGTGCAACACATCTTTTAGCCAAATTGTGGCATCGAATTGAGAAAATGATTAGCTTTAAAATCGAGAGTATAATTTTCTGGACAGACTCGGAAATTACTTTACATTGGATAAAAACTCATCCATCCAGTCTCGCAACATTCGTTTCGAATAGAGTTGCCGAAGTACAAGAATGGTCAGATCGCGTTGTATGGCGACATGTGCCTACACGAGAAAATCCAGCTGACATTGTATCTAGAGGCTGTAATGTAGATGATCTAAAGACATCCAATTGGTTTAATGGTCCTTCATTTCTGTTAAAGGACAATTCGATGTGGCCTGTTAATCCGCATTTTGAGTTAACAGAGGATCAATTATCTCAAAAATGAAGAAAGCTCATGTTTTCGTTGCTGTAGAGAATTCAATGAATTTTGAAAATGTCTTCTTAACTCTAATTGAAAATCATTCGTCATACAAGAAAATTCTGCGAATTGTATGCTTTATATCAAGATTCATTGACTCTTGCAGAAAATTAGAAACTTGTAAACTAAAAAACCCTACTGCAAAAGAACTGAGCTGTGCTTTCTATATGCTTGTAGAAGTTGTCCAGAAAGAATATTTTTCTGATGAGATTAACAAATTAAAAAAATCTCAAGTTTTGCCGGCAAATATTTAAAGACTCACACCATTTATCCATAATTTTACAGAAAATAAGCGAAACTTTTCACTAATAAGGGTAGGTGGGAGGTTGTTAAATGCACCTTTACCATACAACACTAAATTCCCACTTTTATTGCCCAAAAAGAATCTCTTTGTCATGCGATATTTACGAAATCTGCACTTCGAAAATTGCCACGCTGGTACGAAGGCATTAATTGCCCTTTCAAGGGAAAATATTTGGCTCATAAATGCCAAAGAGGAGTGCAGTAAAATCGTGAAGAATTGTATCCACTGCTACCGCTACAAACCAAAGCTTATGACCCAAATAATGGGAAACTTGCCCGGCGATACTGTAAAAGCTTCGCGGCCATTTTTAATAGTTGGCGTAGATTTCTGTGGTCCCGTAAACATTTCGTTGCGTATACGTAGAAAACCACCAGTTAAAATGTATATAGCGGTTTATGTCTGTTTCACGTCGAAGGCTGTCCACTTAGAATTAGTATCTGACTTATCATCTGATGCTTTTATTCTTTCTTTTAAAAGGTTCACTGCCAGGAGAGGGCTTCCCAGCAAGGTGTATTGCGACAACGCGACCAATTTCGTAGGAGCCAGCCGAATATTGAAGGAACTCGTGAAGGCATTCGAGACCCAGAAAGAGGACATCGTTTCATTCGCAGAGTCGTACAAGGTCGACTTCATCTTCATACCTCCCAGAGCACCGCACTTCGGAGGTCTGTGGAAAGCGGCCGTAAAACAAGCGAAGCACCTACTTCTACGAGCTGTGAGCAATGCCCTGCTCACGCAAGAAGAAATGGTGCCAATGCTCGTAGAAGTGGAGGCGGTGCTAAACAGCAGACCAATAGCACCGCTGTCACCAGATCCGAACGACGGGGATGCACTAACTCCGGCGCATCTTCTAATCGGGGAGGGTCTGCGTTCGCTGCCGCCAGAATCCGTCGGAGACGTCAGCGACAACAAACTGCGGTGCTTGAAGCGATGGCGAATGCTATGCGCTCTCAAGCAGAGGTTCTGGCGAGCTTGGTCCAAAGACTACGTCCTGGGGTTGCAAGACAAAGGCAAATGGCTCAAAGAGGAGCACAATCTGCAATGCGGCCAAATAGTGGTGGTCCACGAGGACAATCTCCCGCCCCAAGAGTGGCTGACAGGGAAAGTCGTCCGCGTATACGAAGGCCAAGACGGCAAGGTCAGAGTGGCGGAGGTAAAGACAAAAAACGGCGTCTTTAAACGACCAGTTGCAAAACTAGCCCCACTCCCAGTATCTTGAAGACATACGGTCCTTCAATGGGGCCGGAATGTTGGAGCGTGGAGTTTTTAGGCTAATTGAGGTTTTCTCCACAATATTGGTTTTTTTTATATACCTACTTTTTTTTCCATTTTTTATATAACATAACGTAAATATATTAACTTAAATAATAATAATTTTTACAAATTATTAAATGAATTAACTCCTTTATTGAACTGCTTTAAATTACAAAACTTAATTAATATAAAACAAACTTAATTAACATATACTTGAACTTAATTACTTACATTAATTATAATAAATACCTGGAATATACTCTTTCGTTAATTTGTAACTGTGTACCTGAAAAGAAAAGAAATAACATGAATATTAAAAATTTATAATAAATAGTTACAGTTTGTGAACATATACTTACCGAACAAGACGTGTGCTTTTATTATTCAAAGTGTTTTTTTTAAATCTAGTCCATTAGTTAACCTAATTTGTTGGTTAAATAAAATTAAATTAAATAAACTTTAAAAAGACTTTATTCGTTTGCCTTAAAAAACCTTAAGGCTCAACATTCTGGATACATTATAGACTCAACATCTATAAAAGTATTTAAACCAAATAAAAACTTATTTTGCAACTCTATATTCCTTAAACTTTTTTATTTTCTACAGCTTTTTATTGATGTTATAAAAGAATTTAAGTTGTGCGATTCTTACAGAAATAATATAGATAAAAAGTTAAATCATTTTGGTGATGTTTGAATACTCTCGGTGTATTTTTTCCATAAAAAATTCGACTAAAATCTGCTCTTTTTATGTGTTTTAGGCTTATTACTTTAGATTTTTGTTAATAGTTGTGCTATGTACGTATACAAAGCAGAATATTAACTTATCCTTCTGGGCAATTAGATGATTATCACTGCTCTAGACTCTAGACTAAAAGGCTAGCACACCAAAAATTATCGAGAGAAGTTCAAAGCTCGTAGCTTTAACAAACATTCGAATTTTCTTAGATTTGCGAACAAATATCGAGGAATTTTGTTTCGAAATTTCTTCGCTTTAGTGACCATTCATTTTTGTCGAATCTCAGGTCAAGTGGGATTCCATAGCACAAATACATACAATGAATGAACACAGCTTTATATGTAAAAACTCGAACCAAACAATAATAATGGCGTATACTTAATATGTATTTAATATTTCAGTAGCTCGATTCTGCATTTCTTGCATCGTAAAATTTCTCACATGAAATGTGAAACACAAAATTCCATCGTTTCTCGAATGCGAGATAAAAGTGTTTTTGTATTTGAATGCGAGAACAGACAACGCTGACCTAGGCGCACAGCAGTTCGCCGAAGTCGTAAAATTATAAAATAATAATAATAATAAACCATAATTAGAATGAATTCATGTAACCTTACATGTGAAGTTTGAAAGTTTTACAATGAACGGTTCCGGAGATATGGAGGTGCAAAAAGTGCATTTTAAGACATTCTAACTGACTCACTGAGTCACTGACCAACTGACTAACTCATCAATATTATGAAGCACTTCCGCTATAGCTATTGATCTGAAATTTGGTACACAAGTAGATCTAAGTGAGCGATGAACTAGAAAAATCTGAAACCCCGGAGATTTTAACCAGAGGGCGGAGCTATTCCAATAAAGCACACAATTAAAAGATCAAATTTAAAATGTTTATCTCAATTGATTTTATTGAAATTTTTGGATTTCTAATTGTATAAAGTTGTAGAAAAATAAAATAGATTCATATCAAATATAAATTATTAGCTGGGTTTTGTATTAGTTTCTAAGCCTACTATGCTTGTTTTTCTTTTGTGATTTTTAAAAATATTATTATTTGTGAATTTTCAAATAGTTCTTGAAAGTCTGTGCATGAGATAAGAGGTTTGTGACTATTCAAAATGTGTGGTTGAAGTCTACTGATGATTTGTTACAGCAACAATGAAATGCATATAGACCAAGCTGAACCACCAGCAAATAAATTTCAAATTAAAATATTATTATGACAATATATCGAATAATAAATTTCTTTAATGTTGTTAACAGTTGATTCGGTCCATAAAATGGGAAACTTGCACACTGGATTTTGCTATGAATTGTTGTTTAGTAAAATATTCTAAACAAACAACAGAATATATAAGAAACAAAGAAAAAATCAGCAAGAAAAATTTTTACAATATTAATTTACTTTAAAAGCCAAAGATTCATATTACCAAAAGATTCACATAGACAATTTTGAATGAAAATAAACTGTATACCTATATCAAAATTAATTTTGTTAAAAAACTCTTAACCTATGTTCTTAAAACTTAAGAACAGTCGTTAAGCAGCTCTGGGTCGGGGAACATCTCTCGCGTCATCGTAATTATTTCTTAAGTGCAGTCAGGCTTGTGTGTGTTGTTTGGCCTTCGAGAGTTTTTCGTCTCGCTCGCACTGGTTGACTGATCTGCCACGGATAACCGTATAATCTTCTTTAACAACCACGTTGCCTACTTCCTATGTGAAGGCATAGGTCGTGTACAGTCAGTCACAAAACCTTTTAGAATACTGTTAATACCATCTTGGGCATATGGTCTACGTTACTCCGCCCATATTTGTGCAACACCATATTATGCAAATTTACTTTGCATTAATATGTTTTAATAAATAAATAAATAAAAAACTTAAGAAATATGAATGACAATTTGTTTAATTTCATAATGGCCACAGTATTACAGGTATGTTCTGACACTCGCATCGTTTTCAAATCGCATGCGAGTTGCAAATCGCCAAACTTGTTTTTACATGTTCTGTAACTCATGCCTTTTGCTTGCGATTTGCCATATTGATTTAGGTTAGGTGTGTGTTGAAATCGTCAGTGTATAAGTAAAAAATGCGAAGACAAAATTAACAAAATAAAAGAACATTTTATAAATTTCAATTTTATAATAAAAATTTTGTGAAACTATTAATATTTTTGACTAAAATTAAAAGAAAACATTTTAAATTTCATTAATTAACCATTTTAGTGTTTCTTTAAAGTTATGTTTGGGCTAAATTCATCAGTTCACTTCAGTATACTCTTGTGATTTGAACTCGCCAAAAGTCTTGCGATTGTGAGTTGCAGAAAGAACACTTCTCTTGCGACTTCAAGTCACAATCCCAAATATTATGCGATTTGCGAGTGTCAGAACATTCCCGTTAGCAGTGTTGTCAACTTTTAAATTTCAAAACGCACTGAAACTATGAAAAAACGCGTAATTTAAGTAAAAAGCACCAAATTTAATTATTTTATTATATTAAAAAAATTGTTATACATAAATATGTATATAAGATCTATAGGGATCGGTTGACCTTGCATTTTATACCTAAAACTTCAAATTTGAGGCATCTGATACACGTTTTAATTCTAATTAATTATTAGTAAAATAAAATGATAACTATTGTTTAACTAATACTTTTTGATTACATTTATCGTGAAAGATATTAACTTAGTGCAGAAATTGGTTCGGGAAAACCAAAAACATAATGGAAAATAAAAAAAGAATGTATTACAGCTAAACACAAAGAAGATGCTTTACAACGTACATATGTATGAAATGTATTCAAAATTGTTCACCACAGGATATTATGGCCGACTTCCTAAACGCAAGTTGCAATGCATAATTTAATAAAATGCGTGTGCAATGCTAAGCATGTATTAATAGCAAACTTGCGTTGCGGAGACATTTTTTGCATTTTATCGGCATTTAGGAACGTCGCTATGCAACTCATACATATGTTTGCCTACAAAATAAAAATGATGCGCGATTTCGACAACTGATACTCATTAAAATGAGTTGCCAAACGATTAGGAACATTGGACATTGCCACAAAGTTTACATATGCGTTTACGAAGTGTATGCATTGTAAATATGAACTGCAACTTGCGTTTAGGAAGTCGGCCTATGTTGTTCACAAAACATCAATACTGATGGAGTTTACAACGAAGCTGTTGTATAAAACTATTTCTTAACCAATGACGTTTGGCGGTTTAACTAATGTTAAACCAAAAGCTGTGAATCAAATATTATTGGTTAAACTATTGCTATTAGCTAACTTAATGACTGTGAATTTGGGCCTAAGAGAATAAAACGATCTAAATTTAAGAACAAAATTCTTCAATTTAGATTGCAGAGATCTTAATATTTCAATCTTGAAATTTGGTCAGTAAGATTGACGTTCTCAAATTTAACATAAATTCTTAATTTATAGAATGAATTCTTAAAATCAAAAACGTGGTCTTAAACTTCAATAGCGCAGTCTTAAAATCAAGAACGTAATATTAATTTTAAGATTATGATCTTAATTTAAGATTTTTATTAAGAAAAAAACTTGAATTTGATCTTAAAAAAATCAACATTTTATTCTTGAATGAAGAATTTTCGTATTTAACAGACTATAAATATTAAAATGATTTGAGTTTTGAGCGTAAAATCTTGATTTTAGTTCGTTTTTCCCCTTAGTGTATAAAAAAGTATATTCACAATTCAATTTTCTCGTTTCAGACCTTTTTTATTATGAAGCAAAGTTATAACAAAGTGTAAGGATATATTGTTACGTTTGTTAGACTTAAATAAAGTCGTAGAGGTAAAAAATCTACTTCTGCGCGCTTAAACATTGAAGTGAAAAAAGATTGATGGAAATGCAGTTTTTTATAATGCCTCAAACGAGTTTATATCCATTAACTTGACATAAACTTATTAGATTTTACTTCTGCCCAAAACTCGACATTGGACTCAAAGTTTCTCCATTCTCCATCCATTGTTATTGTAACTAGACAAGATGATGCTATTAAACTAGATTTGGGTTGTTGCGAGCTGTGTTTGTTTCTCCTATGCAATCACCTGACGAGGTTCCCAGTCAGCTCTCAGTTCTCAGATAGGTTCCAACCCTTCTCGCCAGGGATTAACAGCTCCAAGCAGAACATTTAATGTAACAAACAAATCAAACAAAACTGACAAACTAAAAACACTGCATATCACAAACACATTTTTTTTACATAGAGAAAGATGACATTTCCCTTTATTTGCCCGCCTAACCTTGTTATGGTAGGTACCAAAAAAAAAATATTGACCATAACCCTCGCATCCACTCGACCGTTTCCTTCCACTTACCAGTGCATTATCACCAAAACTTTACTGAATCACTCTGCCATATTGATTTTCTTTCAGACACTTAAATCATAATTTATTTAACAAACAAAAACTAACGAGTATATAAAAACTAAATTACAATTGGTACTTATTTTACATTCAGACAAATATTATTTAAATATAATCTTAACCTAAAAGGGGCATAAATCTCTGTTTTTTTCTGTTGTACTTTATATATTATTTTCCTTTTGTTTTTATTTGACTATAAAGCTCAAACTAGTTAAACTCCTAAATATAGGTTAACGACTTACTACTATTTTCTCACTGAAGAAGCTCCCTAAGTTCGAATTCATATAACCCTTTTCTAATGAAATATAAATGACTACCGCGACTAATTTGAGCACCTACAGTTCAAACGTTTTGCAATTTCTCTTTCTACTTTTATTTATTTCTATGGCAATACTGAGATTGACCTTACCTTTTTTTCTTTGTAGATGAGTGCACATATAAATACTTAAAAACTATCCTAAAGCTATACAATAATAATGAACTATCTCACAAATCGATTCTGCTTTTCACTATCAATACACAAAACTTTCCTCAAACGTTTCCTTATTTTATGGGAACTTAAGCTTTTCACTTCCGGTCTATCTTCCTTTGGTGTTGTTTTTGGTTTTTGTTTTATACGGATCAATTATGTATATGGGTATGTGTGTAATTGCTTTTCAATTTGTTTAACACAGCACAAACAGAAATAACTTTTCTTAATTTCAATATAATTAAATAAGTGGATTTCTCTAAAATTGCTCGTGCCAACAATACGATCCCGGTTTTCACAATAGATAAAAATATTATAAACTTGTTACCTGGCTATATCCTATTCTGTAGTTGGTGGCGATTTTTTCCTTGTGCTGCTCCTTTCTTGGATAATAGCCAGCTGGAAGGTGAGATTTATTGTAAGAATCAAAAAAATTATGCCTTTCTTATGTTTATTAAGTCACTCACGTTTAATTTATGTCTTTTTGGGAATTAAAAAAAAATCACTTGCTAATACTATACAAATTTTACTAACTTCACAATTATCACCAGTTATCAGCACGCTTCTCACTTAACTTTTAAACAAATTTGTTGTAAATACGACCTTTTTATACTGCTGCTCTCACCTATATGTCTAATATAATAACTTCCCGCGTACATAAATACAAATACTTATATGGCATTTATATATATATATATATATGCATACATATGTATACATCTATATATATATATCTATATATATATATATATATAGATATATATATATATATATATATATATATATATATATATATAGATATATATATATATATATATGTACCATTTATCGCGCCTAAACTTAAGCGGTTTACATTAGATAAAGACAGCAGTATCTCTTTTTGTTCACTATTCCAATCCCTAATATATATGGTACAGCTATATATATATATATTATATATATTTATATAATAAATATATATGCAGGATACTACAAAAAAATTGTTAATATGCAGCATTTAATTTTGCACAGATTTACAGATATTTATCTGTATGTTTTGAATATGTAATGCATTTCTTTTATTTATTGTATGCCTATCCCTATATATATATTGTCCCTATTTCGTCCGCGTAGTCCTTTATACTTTATCTTTTCCCTAATTCTACCAGGTCATCAGCAATTTTAGTAACGGCTTATTTGTTCCTAAATATTATTTACAACTTTTTTACGTTTACGTTTTTTTTATACCCTTTACCAAAAAATGGTAAAAGGGTATATATAGGTTTGTAATTTCTAGAATATTAATAAGCGACACATAAAGTATATATATTCTGGATCCTTATGCATAGGGAAGACGAACAAGCGATGTCCGTCTGTCTGTACGTGAAATCGGTTTTCCCAAGCTCCCAGAAGAGCTAGAGACTTCGTTCTTGGACTGGTGTGTCAGAAATTTTCCGAAAAATTTTGCTATTGAAAATCAGCAAAATCGAGCAGACGGTTTCAGAGCTGGAAAACTCAAACTCCATTTTCCCATAGAAAATAACTACCGAAAACAAGTTTTTATTACTTTTTTATTAAATTAACTTATTTTGTACTTCGGTATGAATAAAATTGGTATTTATAAATAAAAAAAAATTAATAATTTAAAGAATTAAAAAAACGTTCCCAAGGTTGGAAAACTTTAACTTTTTTCATAATAATTAAACATATTTCATGTTTTAGGAAGAAGGCTATTTTCTCAGGAACGGTAAGAGCTACGGGTCTGAAATTTGGACAGAGTATGTAGAACTTTAATCGCTACAACAACAAATACATGAGAATTAAAAATTAAAGGGTGTTCCAAAACGAGCAACGAAAAATGTTAAAATCCCATCTAATATACATACAATTGTATGTACAAATGTACGTATGTATATTGACACTTGAAATTTGTAAGATTAGTGTATTTTTATATAGACTACAACAAATAACACTAAAATTAAAAACTTTTAAATTAAAGGGTGGTCCATCAGTTAATGCAATTTTGACTATGTAATTTTGATAAAATGCTATATCTTGGAAACCGTAAGAGTTAAACTCTTGAAATTTTCAAAAACGGTCAAACTAAAAAATCCGAAAATTATAAAATCGCCAAAAATTTTACAAAATGAAAAAAACGCTAAAATTAAAAAAAACTCCAATAACCGAAAAAAATCGCCAAAACGAGAAAAACGTGTCAAAACTAAAAATAAATTTCCACAATGACAAAAAAACGCTAAAAACCGCAAAAATCGCCAAAACAAACAAAAATGCTTATATGAACAAAAATCGCAAAAATTAAAAAAAAAATCGCCTAAATGAAAAAAAATTGCCAATATAAAAAAAATGTCAAAACGAAAATAAATCGCTGAAATTAAAAAAAAAACGCCAAAAACCGACAAAAATCGCCAAAACAAAAAAAAATTGTCTATAAAAAAAAAATCCCCAAAAATTAAATAAATCGCTTATATGAAAAAAAAATCGGCAAAATCAAAAAAATCGCCAAAACGAAAAAAAATCGCCAAAATTAAAAAAACCGAAAAAATCGCCAAAACGAGAAAAAAGTGTCAAATTAAAAAAAAATCCCACAATGACAAAAATCCGTAAAAATCGCCAAAACAAAAAAAAATTTTTAAATGAACAAAAATCGCCAAAAATTAAAAAAAACGCCAAAAACCGAAAAAAATGTCCAAGGCCAAAAAAAATTGCCTATATGAAAAAAAATCGCCAAAATTAAAAAAATCAGCAAAACAAAATAAATCGCCAAAATTTAAAAACCATCAAATTAAACATAATGCCAAAAACCTAAAAATTGAACTAGAGAAAAAAGTATGAATTTTTTCACAAAATTAATATCTATGTACCTGCATATCTCTGTGCTTATGTATGTATCTCTATACTACATAAACGCACTTTGGTAAAGGGTATATAAGATTCGGCACAGCCGAATATAGCACTCTTACTTGTTTTTCTTTCTTTTGTAATGAATGAAAGTACAACTCTTTGTAATTTATTCTTATTTGTTAATGTTGGAATTACTATGATTTGTCAGTACTAAAAACCACACACACACCAACATTTCAACTACATTGTACATACATTCATTATTTGCCAAACAGCGCACATGTAAGTATACATAAATTTTTGATAAAATATGGTATTTTCTTTTATTTCAGGTATTAATTAGGATAAAGGACTCAACAATTACATAAATGGCTACACACGTAAATATTTGTATCGTTCTAGTTTTTTGTTCGCTTTCCTGTATTAACAAACTTTTCTTTTTAACTCTTTTCAGGTATTGGCAACAAATTTAATCTAAAACACTGGGACATGGGCATGAGTAAGTGTCTCCAAGGTGCAAATGCCCCTCCCTTATGATTACATTTTAACGCTGCTCCATGAATGAATTCACTCTTCGGTCCCGCACTACACGGCACCATCACTCTTTTAAGACTTGATGCATGTGTCCTTGTACCAAAAAAGTCATATGGGCTTCTTTCTTTATGTTGACATTGCACTATGCCCTCTTGTGACATCGTAGTGGTGTGTATTACTGGCAAAGGTTGTCATTTCTCCTATTGTCCATTGTGTGGCATTGCCCTGCACTTGCAAAGTTGATGTGAACGGCTTTGTACACATTTTAAGAACGACGCACGAAATGCCGGTATGTACTCAACCTTAAGCAAGCCACCCCTTTGCGACTTCATACACATCCTGCTCATATTGCACAAAATGCCTCGGGCTCTATGTCTTGTTTTATCATGGCACAGAAAAATATGCATATGACAAGCTGTCAATTGATACAGCGAGCATTAAAAAAAAAATAAAAATAATTTGTTACACAAGAAAGATGGGAGGAAATAAACTGCGTCCGAGTGCTAGTGCTCGCCCGCAACAGGGTGCCTACTTGCTTAATGTCTTCTGTACATTAATTATGCTTAAAATGTTAAAGTTTGAGGGTATTTCTGCAACCAAGCATTGTACAACCTTATTCGAATTTTTTGAAATGTTCTGCTTTTTGAACGATAGCCTTCCTCGAAAAAAAAATAGATATGGAAATTTATTTTTGATTTATATAGAATATTTTTGAATGTACCCACCTAAGCTTTAAAGAAAATTAGAAATAAAATTATATTTTGAATTTAAAGAAAAAAAGGAAAAGGTGTAAATGCCGATAATGAAATAAATTAACTAAATAAAAGTTAAGGGGGTAGGTCATGCTAATAAAGGGTCGCTTCGCCCACATTTTTTGAAGTTGCCATTATGGGGATTAGTATCCATAAGGATACAATCCGGTAGGGAGGCCTAACTGAGCATGGTAACCCTGCAGATAAAAGAAGTAGTATGTGGTCAGAAACATACTAGTTGCTTTTGAATGTACACTGGTTGCACATCTGTTTTTTTTTTTCATATAACGAACTATAGACTTTTACATTGGGTTGTCATGGGAGCACAACTAGTTGTTTTGTGTAGAGTTTTATACTACTTGAAGGACTAGTTGCTGTTATACTAGCTTATAAAAATTATTTTTTTTCCATGCTTTTTACATGACAAACAAAAGGGAGAGAGAGACAGCGCTTGTAGAGAAGTGCAGCCGATATTTCATCAACCTTGTTAGTTCTGTCTCTTTATAACTAGTATAGGACTGCACAGTGGGGACTTTTGCAAAATAAATGGTAATAAGTCTGGAACTTCTAAACTACTGATTGGATTTATATGAAACTTCGAACATCCGTAGAGGAGGACTCAGGCTTTATAACAAATGTATCTGTATTGACTTTTTTCAGAAAATTTGCGCGCATCTTCGCATTTATGAAAGGGCTGTTAAAAATTTAAGTTTAACATGTTGCGAACTATCCTAATAATTAAATGATATAGTTAAAACTTTTAAAATATACCGTCACATACACGTTTTTATAAGCGCATAAGCACAAAAAAATTTTGAAATTGGCAATTTTCGGACACTGCAAATACAAAATAATTGGCTCTTAGCATATTGTGAATAGATTGTTTTTAGCGCTATGTGGTTGCATGTGTTAAACAAAGTTTTTCACAAAATTGAAAATAATGAAGATACTTTTTCTTAAAAAACGTGCCTTTTCCAGAAAAATTTTAAAACTTTGAATTCTTTGCCTTTTCCCGTTTTCACGACTGCAGATATTAATAAGTTTTTTACTTATTTTTATTTAAAATTTGATCAGAAATTTAATGCTGTCTTTTAATTTAAAATCCAACAATTGACTAAAAAGTTGTAGGTGAAATACTAAAAACAGTCAAGGCAAAAAAAAAATTTTTTTTTGTTAAAAGTCAAATATCTTCTAAGGACATTATTTATTAAAAATGTTGAGCTTAGATCAAAACGCATTATCTCATAAAAATCGGATAATTTTTCTAAAAGTTACAAACCTCAGACTTTTTTTTGAGTCCCATGTTGTCAACTTAGGCCCACTGTAACTCCTGTCCAGCTTAAGCCAGACGGCTGCCAAGACATTTGTTATAAAGCCTGTGTCCTCCTCTGCGGATGTTCGAAGTTTCATATAAATCCAATCAGTAGTTTAGAAGTTCCAGACTTATTACCATTTATTTTGCAACAGTCCCCACTGTGGACTGTTCCAAAATAACTACTCCAAAAATTAGCAACAAGGAAGGTAGTGGTACGAATTTTGTTTTCTTTTTTGCGTGTGTTGTCGCCAGTAGTACGGTAGCCACGATATAATTCACGCGACTAACTAAGCTGGAAGAGCCAATCACAGTACCACGACAAGTGAAAAGTACTACGCTAGAAAAGGTGCGATTACAAGCGAAGATACAACCACCTGACGGGTAATAGCAATGAAAATACCTCAGCAATAGCACAACAGTATAAGGTTCTCAGCCTACTCGCCTATTCTATTGGAATTTCCAAAAAGCTTTTGTAAGGCCCCTTTCACATTAGGCAACTTTACTTGCGCAAGTCTTGCGTTTGTGGGTGTGAGAGGAAAGTTCGGTTGAAGGGGAAAGAATTGCCGAGATTTGAGTACAGACTTGCTTGAACTTGGCAATTCTGCCACAATTCTGTTTGGCCCCTTTCACATTAGGCAACTTTACTTGCGCAAGTATAATTTTCATTTTTATTTATTTTCTTTTGAACTTGCTTCTATGTTCACATTCAGTTCATTTGTTAAGCAAGTTTAATTTTCTTATGCTCGATTTTTCTTAATTTGTTGACGTTTTGTTAACTTTTTATTCACAAATAAAATTTTCTTAACACAAAATTAATTAATTAGACAACACACCGAAGAAGAAATAAAAGACAATGTCAAAAACAAATCAATATCCCAAGCCAACAATGACAGCTGAAACATACATACATTTATATATCTTGTATTAAAAAGTTTAAGTTTTTATGAGTTGAATTTGAACTGTATGCAAATTTTGCATAAATTCTTTGCTTACAAGAGGGAAAAATTTTAATCGTAATCGACCGATTAATGGGTGCAATTACGATTACAATTAAAATTTGCGATTAATCGCGATTACGATTACAATCGCTGTGCAAACCCTAATAGAGTAACCCCACAGATCCCTTCGAAATCAACAAATCTTAAACTGTCGTATTGGTAATTCATACATACATTGAATAAATAAGTATGTACGTGTTCAATCCATTAAATAATCCAAATTGCATATCAAAAAAAAAAAAAAGAATTTTTATTTAAAAAAATTTCAATTATATTAGAAAAGATTACAAGACAAACTGAAGTTCAAGCCTCATCAATTAGGCAACTTTATACATACAATCACATAAGTACAGATCACTCGTTTAGAAGTGCCTCAATAAATCTAATTTTGAGTTTCAAGTGTTCAATTTACATACATACAACATAATGGACACAAAAAAACTTTGTCAAAAGCGGAGTGCATGCCATCGTTTTGAAATTTTTAACGAAGATAAAAATTGTATTGACCAATTAAAAATACATTTGTAGAAATACATATGTATGACTATGCGGCAATAACGAGCGATATGTACTTTTCTACAATTTAAAATTCTTTGAAAAATTTACCTATTACAATAATAAACTTAGCCAAGCAAGTATTAAGCAAGTTCCACCCATAGGAGCCATATAGGAAAATGGTGGCTTATTACCAGTAAAGGCACGGTAATAGAGTGTACCGCTAAAAACTGCGGTACCTAAGACCATCAGTGAGCTCGACTGAAATCAAATGACATACATATGTAATAATTATTTAATGTTTCATATAATAAAAATATATTTACCATCAAGGGATATTTGGCCACAGGCATACTTAATAGAGCAATCGAATGGAAAAAATGGAAACGATTGGCTGTTTCAAATACAGTACGGAGCTCAGTCTTTTCTTGGATATTTAAATTATGACTACCAATAGCACCTAGAACAACCGCGAAAGCACCACTTATGCCGGCTACTCGAACAATATTATAATTCCGATCAGCCAATTTCCACAAAGGAGGCAATATAATCTTCACATTTTTCGTCATGTTTAAAGGCTGAAACCACAAGATTTTTAGAATTTACCCTTGTATACAATTCAGAAAGCTTACTACAGAGCATTTGGAAAATAACCAATCAGCACTGCCAATTAAAGTTTTGCTCAGAGGATTTCCTAACGTCAAATAATACAACGCGTCGCCAACAGACATTTTTATTGAAGTTTTCCTGGATCGGATATCTAATCGAATTTTCCTACACTATGTACAAATGTACGCACATACGTATGTATGTATATTACTTGAAAATCTGATTTCTATATTATTCTCTGGTTCTTAAAGCGGGGATTTTTAAAAAAACAAAAAAGTCTATAACAGTGATGCGAAAGTTGGTACGAATGTACTTTTTTTATACTATTAGACATGAAAATGTACCGTAATACTCAAGGCGAATTGACATAAGGTGGTCTTAATTTGCAACTCTGCGTATTCGCCTTGTATATTTGTTAGTGTTAAATTTCCTGCTGTCAGAATATTTCTTAACGTTTTGATTCATTTGACAGCAGGGAAATTATGTCAGCTGGCGAATTAAGATCACCTTATGTTACTTCGCCTTGGTAATACTCCACTAAAAGATATAACACCAAGGCGAATCAGTATCAGGTGACCTTATCAAGGCATATCAAACAGGTACACGTATCAGGCATATAGCTCATCCGCTGATTTTTTGTTTACAAGTTTATAACGAATAATTCATTTGACAATATCAAATGTTTGATGCATACAAATTATTAAATGTGCCTTGGACCTTATCAGTACAACAATTTTACAGCACAAAAAACAACATGTAGTTTGCTATGATAGAAAACCAATCTGTCAAAAGATTTCTGAGCAAATTTTGACAGTTTGGTTTTAACTATGTCTAACGCGCTTTTTTTCGTCTTAGCGCCTTTAATTAAAAACGCGATAAATTAGCACGTTTTGAATAAAGTCAATATTATCATTTCAGTTCAATACTTTTTTACTTTCTTTGTATAAGTTTAAAAATTTTCTAGAATCCAAAACTCTGATAAAAAAGTTGATTATTGATTCAGCTGTCGCAAATAAAATTACCTTGACTGTGGTTAGAATTAAAAACGCAATTTTATACTGTAAATGGCAAATGATTTTGAAATTTCACAGCTAAAAATATGTATTAATGACCCAAAAAGCTTACATGACTTATTAAGCATCTATTCTAGTTAAAGTACAATAAGGACTTGAATCGCAAAACCATTCCGAAAACTTATATGTTGTTACAAAGTTTGACAAATAAAATTAAAATAAAAACTAAGGATTTCGATTATTTGGAAGGCGATTCTGATTTTGTATTAAATGATTTAAGGTTTTTATGATATAATTTCGAAGAAACAATATTGCAAAATCTGAAAAAGGGTTACTAAGAAAAATTTATTTACTGATACATATTAAAAGATGCACATTTATCTTTTATTTAAAAATTAGGAATTATTTTTATTTAAATTCACAAATTCTTCTGTTTTAATCTTTACAATATTTTTCGTCTTAAACTCTGCGGATAAACTGTCCTTTTCTCTTCTCGTCTTCTACTCGGGTTGGCAGATCTCTAATGCTTTCTGTCAATTTTCAGTGGTGCTAACAATATGTATATCGACTTTTATTAAAATTTAATCTAGCGCGCTAGAAAATAGCGGGTTTTGGGGTGTAAATAGTTGAAAATCTTGTAACTCAGCGCGTTCTAGCATTTTTTGAGAAGGGCAATAGCGCGTTTGGGTTGTAAATAGTTGGCATCGCTGGCTGCGAGTGGAAAAATGTGAATGGGTTAGTAAAAAAGTATGAGTGTATTGAGTTTTTCGAACTATTACTCCCATGTGTAAACTCACGGTAAAGCGCATTATTGTACCTGTTTGATATGCCTTGAATAATAACATAGCGTCTATACCGGATATTAACTCTCATATAATATGAAATAGAACGCCGGCAGAATGAGAAGAAAAATATATTTATATTAATATTAATATTTATGTAGGGGAAAACGTTTTCTTGTAAATATCATAATATTTCATAATTATCAGGCATCCGCGCCACAAAACATACAGAAGTGTCACGAGTCATTTTTCCCTCAAATTTTGTTGTGGTTTTTGTTTTGATACTTCTTTCTAGTGCAATAAATGTTTATTATCTGTGTTAATTGGTAAGTAGTTATACACTACAGTATCAATACACTATACTTTTCTCTTTTTTCCATGAGTTTTAAAAAAAACCTGATTGGAGCTTTTTTTACCTGTCACTTTCTTCACTTCTGTGTATTCTGTGCCCGCTCTGTGAACATCTTTGTTTATTTAAATATTACTGTGTGTTTTATAAGAAATTTTAGCATTTCTTTAATACATCGTGTATAGTTAAAACATTTAAGCCTTTGTTTACCAAAAAATATTTATTTTCATTTTAACACACAAATTTCTCTTCTCGATTTATGTATGTGAGCGTTTTTTGACATTTGATATCATAATATTATTTTCTAAATATATAATATGAAAATAATATTATAATATCTCATATAAAATTAATATAATACTAATATTGCAGCCCACACGTAATATGACTCTTTGCTATATATATTATATCAGGTATAGACGCTATGTAATAGAAGAAAAATTAGAGTAAAAGATAGAAAAATTACTATTAATCTCTGTTTATTTGTCTAATGTGTTTTTATACCCTTTACCAAAAAATGGTAAAATGGTATATATAGGTTTGTCATTCCGTTTGTAATTTCTAGAATATTAATAAGCGACACATAAAGTATGTATATATATTCTGGATCCTTATGCATAGGGAAGATGAACAAGCGATGTCCGTCTGTCCGTCCGTCTGTACGTGAAATCGGTTTTCCCAAGCTCCCAGAAGAGCTAGAGAGTTCGTTCTTGGACTGGTGTGTCAGAAATTTTCCGAAAAATTTTGCTATTGAAAATCAGCAAAATCGAGCAGACGGTTTCAGAGCTGGAAAACTCAAACTCCATTTTCCCATAGAAAATAACTACCGAAAACAAGTTTTTATTACTTTTTTATTAAATTAACTTATTTTATACTTCGGTATGAATAAAATTGGTATTTATAATTAAAAAAAATTTAATAATTTAAAAAATTAAAAAATCGTTTCCAGGGTTGGAAAACTTTAACTTTTTTCATAATAATTAAACATATTTCATATTTTAGGAAGAAGGCTATTTTCTCAGGAACGGTAAGAGCTGCGGGTCTGAAATTTGGACAGAGTATGTAGAACTTTGATCGCCACAACAACAAATACATGAGAATTAACACTTAAAGGGTGTTCCAAAACGAGCAACGAAAAATGTTAAAATCCCATCTAATATACATACAATTGTATGTACAAATGTACATATGTATATTGACAAACTGAATTTTGTAAGATTAGTGTATTTTTATATAGGCTACAACAATTAACACTAAAATTAAAAACTTTTAAATTAAAGGGTGGTCCATCAGTTAATGCAATTTTGACTATGTAATTTTGACAAAATGCTATATCTTGGAAACCGTAAGAGTTAAACTCTTGAAATTTTCAAAAACGGTCAAACTAAAAAATCCAAAAATTATAAAATCGCCAAAAATTTTAAAAAATCGCCAAAACGAAAAAAATCGCCAAAATGAAAAAAACGCTAAAATTAAAAAAAAAAATTCCAATAACCGAAAAAAATCGCCAAAACGAGAAAAACGTGTCAAAACTAAAAATAAATTTCCACAATGACAAAAAAACGCTAAAAATCGTCAAAACAAACAAAAATGCTTATATGAACAAAAATCGCCAAAAATTAAAAAAAAATCGCCTAAATGAAAAAAAATCTCCAATATAAAAAAAAATGTCAAAACGAAAATAAATCGCCGAAATTAAAAAAAACGCCAAAAACCGACAAAAATCGCCAAAACAAAAAAAATTGCCTATATAAAAAAAATTCCTCAAAAATTAAAAAAATCGCTTATATGAAAAAAAATCGGCAAAATCAAAAAAATCGACAAAACGAAAAAAAATCGAAAAAATCGCCAAAACGAGAAAAAAGTGTCAAAACAAAAAAAAAATTCCCACAATGACAAAAATCCGCAAAAATCGCAAAAATTAAATGCTTATATGAACAAAAATCGCCAAAAATTAAAAAAAATCGCCAAAATCAAAAAAATCGCCAAAACGAAAATAAATCGCCAAAATTAAAAAAAAAAACGCCAAAAAACCAAAAAAATCGCCACAACAAAAAAAAATTGCCTATATGAAAAAAATCGCTAAAAATTAAAAAAATCGCTTGAATGAAAAAAAATCGTCAAAATCAAAAAAATCCACCGAAACGAAAAAAAATCGCCATAATTAAAATAATCGCTTAAATGAAAAAATAAATCGTCTAAATCAAAAGAATCCACCCAAAACGAAAAAAAATCGCCAAAATCAAAAAATCGCCAAACTGAAAATAAATCGCCAAAATTAAAAAAAGCGCCCAAAAACCGAAAAAATCGCCAAAACAAAAAAAAATTGCCTATATGAAAAAAATCGCCAAAAATTTAAAAAATCCCTTAAACGAAAAAAAACGTCAAAATCAAAAAAATCCGGTAAAACGAATAAAAATCGCCAAAATTAAAAAACGCCAAAAACAGAAAAAAATCGCCAAAACGAGAAAAAAGTGTCAAAACTAAAAAAATTGCCAAAAAGAAAAAAAAACGCCAAAAACCGAAAAAATCGCCTAATGAAACAAAATCTCCAAAAAATAAAAAAATCGTCTAAATGAAAAAAATTTTCAAAACCAAAAAAATTGCCAGAGGGAAAAAAAGTCACCAAAATTAAAAAACGCCAAAAACCGAAAAAAATGTCCAAGGCCAAAAAAATGCCAATATGAAAAAAAATCGCCAAAACTAAAAAGAACAGCAAAACAAAATAAATCGCCAAAATTTAAAAACCATCAAATTAAACATAATGCCAAAAACCTAAAAATTGCACTAGAGAAAAAAGTATGAATTTTTTCACAAAATTAATATCTATGTAACTGCATATCTCTGTGCTTATGTATGTATCTCTATACTACATAAACGCACTTTGGTAAAGGGTATATAAGATTCGGCACAGCCGAATATAGCACTCTTACTTGTATATATTAAGATTTCATAAAGAGTTTTAATGCAGCTAATAACAAGAAATCATCCGATGAAGACATAAATATATACATAAGTACATGCAATCGCACACAACGAACACAAAATTAAAATGCGTATTGACGATTTTCTTTGTACATCTACGAAAAATCATAAATTAAACGACACTAACACACTCTTACCGATTGATGAGTTTTATGTACGTCTCCTGGGAACTTAAATTCTTTGATATTTGCACATGCATTTTTGCAACACAAGAATAACAACATAAACTTCTCAAAGCAGTAGCAAGGCGAATTCAGTATCAGGTGACCTTACTGTACTGTAACTTACTGTACTGTGACTTACTGTACTGATAAGGTCACCTGATACTGAATTCGCCTTGAGCAGTAGGTTATAATAAGAATTGTCAAATTCTATATTCAAAAGTTTTTGTATGTAGTTTGACAACTGCGTTGCAGTTAGTTTGTAACAACTCTACAAGAAGGCTACCAGTCCATTTACAAGTCATTTGACTTCGGTCACAGTCCCCAGCAGAGTAGCAAGCCGAGCAAAAACTTTCGGCGGCGGCGGAAAGACAAATATTTTCGGCGGCAGCGGCTGAGCGGCTTCACGCCAATTTGTAAAAAAAAGTTTTAACCCAGTTTTTAGAAAAATACGTGAATTATTGAATCACCACGTTGTAATATTATTTATTTTGCAATAGCTTGAATATTGCAGTATTTGATATCCTAAAAAATAGCTTCGTAAATTATTTGTTAAACCATAGAAACATATTCTAGGTTATCAGGGCAATTATGAATAAAATTTCGCGAGAAATTTCTCATTTTTCAAATTAGAACTTCTTTCCTATTACTTGCTATTAGGTGGAATTTTTCCCCAGTAAAAATTTCTCGCGGAATTTTATTCATGATTGCCTTCTACATAAATTTTATTTAAATTAATTACTTTATTGGAACACTGCTACGGATCAGCAAACAAAAAGTTTTGAACAATTATTTATCAAAAAGTCGCCTGATTGCTTAAACAAAAAAGTCCATGTAAACTTGCATCTATTTAAGAAAGGACTCCAAAAGAAAACGTAAGTGTTGTCGCAGCTACGTTACTATTCACATAAACATTTTCTTTTTATGTGGAACTAAAAATAACTATCTTTCCGAGACGCTCGCTTACATACTAAATACGAAATTTGAAAAAGTATAAAAAATAAGACAAAATAGCGGCTGAGTACTAAGCCGCCGATAAGACGAGTGGTTCAGCGGCGGCTTGGCTTGTCGAAAAAAATCGGCTGACTGGCTAGCCGCCAGCCGCGCCGGTACGGCTTGCTACTCTGGTCCCCAGTTAGTTTATTACGGGCTTCGTGAAAAAAATTACCAAAACATTTGTGTACGTGTGATTTTTTCTCTCCCTCTCTAACTTATTAATTTCACTTAATTAAAACACAAATATCTGAACTGCTTACTCTGCTACTTTTTTGCCAGCCACAGATTACATAAGCATTGGTAAAGTGTGACTAGTCAATGGTTACAAGGCAACTGGTCACCTATTACTAGTCAATATATACGTAGAAACTGGTAAAATGTAACTTTTAAATAAATAAACATAATTTTTATGTTATTACAATTGTTTTTTTTATTATAAGAATATATAGAAATAAGTAATATGTATACATATATATACAATTTAAAATATAAAATAACCTAGGAGGTACCACTGTAGCCATCTTCACTATTTTCTCCAGCACACACCTTAAAAATCTAAAATTTAAAAACAAAATATATAAACGTATAAATTAAATGAAACTTTTAAATTTCTTTTAGACATTATTGTTTTTACTTAACTTTTTTAGATCTTGTATAAATTTTATTTCACAGACCGTACGAATTGT
Organism: Tachina fera; assembly: GCA_905220375.1. Classification (NCBI taxonomy): domain Eukaryota; kingdom Metazoa; phylum Arthropoda; class Insecta; order Diptera; family Tachinidae; genus Tachina; species Tachina fera. The sequence goes on from LR999966.1 coordinate 52,186,814, forward strand.
ATATTTTACAATAAAACGCCATGTTTTAAAAGTTTTGGCATATGTACATTAGATATTTCACTTCAATGCCCATTTCTTGACGTATTAATCAAACTGTTATTATTTTTAAGTTCGAATTAAATACAAAATTGTGTTTTTGATGCATAATTAAATAATAATTAAATACCCAACCTTGTGTAATTAATTATTATTTAAGTTATACGAGCGCACCATATGTTTTTATGCTGGTGTGTTTATTGAAAACACAGACATGACATCATGTGGTCGTATTGAAAACATCATGTGGTCGTATTAGGAGGAATTTCGTTTAATTTTCATAAATATATAACAAATACAATTCATAGTTTCATATCATGGTATAAATAAATAGAAAAAAGCATTCTGATGTTCCTTTGATTTCATAAAATGTGTTTTTATGCAATTTTATTTTCTGCATTTTTATAACGTAACTTTTTTGTTTGTGGTAATCAGCTGTTCTTTGGAAAGCTTTCCATTATATTTGGAAGTTTTTTAGTGCTGCCGTACTTTCAACGTAATTTAATAAGAACTTTAATTAACCACTGAAAAAATTAAATCGTATTTAATTACAGCTTAATTTTAAATAAAAATTAGCTTATTATATATTTAATTATTATGTCAAAAAATGGGGGTAACATACAAGTTAGAAAAGTGCAACTATAATTAATAAATGTGTCGGTCATCTCTACCAGTCAAAAGACCAGTCAATTGTCTGGCACTCTTAAATTCATGATACAATTATACTAGGTACATGCACAAGCCCAGCCTGTCACTGTATACATTGCACCTAGTTGTCAAACTTTGTTTACAAGCTGCAAAAATGTTAATGTATGTGTGTAAACAAAATTATTACAGTGTTGCCAATGAATTTACACATGGCTGTGTCTCCAATTACACATTGAAGAAAATTACACTACACATCTTTTGTGTAGATTAAAGTTAAAACAATAATAAATAAAAATAGAACCCAAAGTAGAATTACACACATATTATACAAGAATTCAATTACATCGCCTACACATGTGAGTAGAAATTACACACTGTCTAACTACACCCATATTGGCAACACTGAATAAATATAATAATGCAGGAATGCCGCGTCTGCAATTGTACTTTAGTTACCCTGTAATTGTTATTTTTATAAACAAAAGACCATGATACAATTATACTAGGTACATGCACAAGCCCAGCCTGTCACTGTATACATTGCTCCTAGTTGTCAAACTTTGTTTACAAGCTGCAAAAATGGTAATGTATGTGTGTAAATAAAATGATTACAGTGTTGCCAATGAATTTACACATGGCTGTGTCTCCAATTACACATTGAAGAAAATTACACTACACATCTTTTGTGTAGGTTAAAATTAAAACAATAATTAATAAAAATAGAACCCAAAGTAGAATTACACACTTATTATACAAGAATTTAATTACATCGCCTACACATGTGAGTAGAAATTACACACTGTCTAACTACACCCATATTGGCAACACTGAATAACTATAATCATGCAGGAATGCCGCGTCTGCAATTCTACTTTAGTTACCCTGTAATTGTTATTTTTATAAACAAAAGACAGTTGTTTCCGACAATTTGGGGTTTGTTTATACCAACAAAATACATGTGTTTTTTGGTGTTGCAATTTTGTTGTAGTTCTGCATGTACCTAGTATAATTGTATCATGCTTAAATATTTAATATGAATATTCAATGAATATGAATATTCAATGGAAATTTACTGCAAATGTGTTAGTGAAAAAATTTCGTTTGTGCCAGTTTCTGTCATTCAATTTTTGTTTCAAAGTTCAATACATTCACAACTTTTTACATTTGGGAATTCAATACCAGGTGGACTTCAATTTTTCTTTCAACGCTTCATTAAATGTTTCTTTCAATTTAACTGCTTTCTTAAAATAATTTTTGTGTTTGTAAAAAATTTTAAACCGAAGTAATTTTCTTTGCTGAAATAAAATATGTAGATTAAAATTTTTAATTGTTTCCTCGACGACGGCATTTTGAACCTAAGATTGAAAATAAAATTGCTTGCAGCCTTTGTCACAACTTCAATTTTAGCAGATTTTGACAAACAATATGGCTGAAGAAATTTAAAGCAATTTATTGAACGTGTAGCCGCAAGGTAATAGCAGTGTGCACACTTCTACCGATATTCGGTAGATTCTACGTAATATTTTTGTGAATTTAACAATCTACAATTCTACCGAACCAGGCTGAAACAGAATTGTGGCAGAACTGCCAAGTTCAAGCAAGTCTGTACTCAAATCTCGGCAATTCTTTCCCCTTCAACCGACCTTTCCTCTCACACCCACAAACACAAGACTTGCGCAAGTAAAGTTGCCTAATGTCAAAGGGGCCTTACAGCTGTCATTGTTGGCTTGGGATATTGATTTGTTTTTGACATTGTCTTTTATTTCTTCTTCGGTGTGTTGTCTAATTAATTAATTTTGTGTTAAGAAAATTTTATTTGTGAATAAAACGTCAACAAATTAAGAAAACTCGAGCATAAGAAAATTAAACTTGCTCAACAAATGAACTGAATGTGAACATAGAAGCAAGTTCAAAAGAAAATAAATAAAAATGAAAATTATACTTGCGCAAGTAAAGTTGCCTAATGTGAAAGGGGCCTAAATTCTCAAATGATTTTTGAAAGTATGTGCATAAGACGTTTGCAACTTTTCAAAAGTATGGTTGAAGTCTATTGATGATTTGTTAAAGCGCCAATGAAATGCAAACATATAGACATGTTTATTCCAAATACTCGTATATACATACATACATTTATATATCTTGTATTAAAAATTTCAAGTTTTTATGAGTTGCATTTGAAATGTATGCAAATTTTTCATAAATTCTTTGCTTAAAAGAGGGAAAAATTTTAATCGTAATCGACCGATTAATGGGTGGAATTACGATTACAATTAAAATTTGCGATTAATCGCGATTACGATTACAATCGCTGTGCAAACCCTAATAGAGTAACCCCACAGATCCCTTCGAAATCAACAAATCTTAAACTGTCGTATTGGTAATTCATACATACATTGAATAAATATGCATGTACGTGTTCAATCCATTAAATAATCCAAATTGCATACCAAAAAAAGAATTTTTATTTAAAAAAATTTTAATTATTACCTGATTTACATTAAGCATTTTTTTCATGAAATTAGTTGCATGAAAATTTTTTATTTTTCAATACGAGGCCTGGAGGAAAAAAATATATCAAAAGCTTTGCCAAAAATGCATCAGAGATTCATTCCACGTCCATTTTTATGTAACATTATCTGTTATATCGCTACAATTAGCAAAAAGAAAAAGTTGCGTGCAACAAAATTCATGAAATTTCATGAAAAAATGCTTAATGTAAACCAGGTATATATTAGAAAAAATTACAAGACAAACTGAAGTTCAAGCCTCATCAATTAGGCAACTTTATACATACAATTACATAAGTACATATCACTCGTTTAAAAGTGCCTCAATAAATCTAATTTTGATAAAAATGAGTTCAAGTGTTCAATTTACATACATACAACATAATGGACACAAAAAAACTTTGTCAAAAGCGGAGTGCATGCCATCGTTTTGAAATTTTTAACGAAGATAAAAATTGTATTGACCAATTAAAAATACATTTGTAGAAATACATATGTATGACTATGCGGCAATAACGAGCGATATGTACTTTTCTACAATTTAAAATTCTTTGAAAAATTTACCTATTACAATAATAAACTTAGCCAAGCAAGTATTAAGCAAGTTCCACCCATAGGAGCCATATAGGAAAATGGTGGCTTATTACCAGTAAAGGCACGGTAATAGAGTGTACCGCTAAAAACTGCGGTACCTAAGACCATCAGTGAGCTCGACTGAAATCAAATGACATACATATGTAATAATTATTTAATGTTTCATATAATAAAAATATATTTACCATCAAGGGATATTTGGCCACAGGCATACTTAATAGAGCAATCGAATGGAAAAAATGGAAACGATTGGCTGTTTCAAATACAGTACGGAGCTCAGTCTTTTCTTGGATATTTAAATTATGACTACCAATAGCACCTAGAACAACCGCGAAAGCACCACTTATGCCGGCTACTCGAACAATATTATAATTCCGATCAGCCAATTTCCACAAAGGAGGCAATATAATCTTCACATTTTTCGTCATGTTTAAAGGCTGAAACCACAAGATTTTTAGAATTTACCCTTGTATACAATTCAGAAAGCTTACTACAGAGCATTTGGAAAATAACCAATCAGCACTGCCAATTAAAGTTTTGCTCAGAGGATTTCCTAACGTCAAATAATACAACGCGTCGCCAACAGACATTTTTATTGAAGTTTTCCTGGATCGGATATCTAATCGAATTTTCCTACACTATGTACAAATGTACGCACATACGTATGTATGTATATTACTTGAAAATCTGATTTCTATATTATTCTCTGGTTCTTAAAGCGGGGATTTTTAAAAAAACAAAAAAGTCTATAACAGTGATGCGAAAGTTGGTACGAATGTACTTTTTTTATACTATTAGACATGAAAATGTACCGTAATACTCAAGGCGAATTGACATAAGGTGGTCTTAATTTGCAACTCTGCGTATTCGCCTTGTATATTTGTTAGTGTTAAATTTCCTGCTGTCAGAATATTTCTTAACGTTTTGATTCATTTGACAGCAGGGAAATTATGTCAGCTGGCGAATTAAGATCACCTTATGTTACTTCGCCTTGGTAATACTCCACTAAAAGATATAACACCAAGGCGAATCAGTATCAGGTGACCTTATCAAGGCATATCAAACAGGTACACGTATCAGGCATATAGCTCATTCGCTGATTTTTTGTTTACAAGTTTATAACGAATAATTCATTTGACAATATCAAATGTGGCTTGTTTGATGCATACAAATTATTAAATGTGCCTTGGACCTTATCAGTTCAACAATTTTACAGCACAAAAAACAACATGTAGTTTGCTATGATAGAAAACCAATCTGTCAAAAGATTTCTGAGCAAATTTTGACAGTTTGGTTTTAACTATGTCTAACGCGCTTTTTTTCGTCTTAGCGCTTTTAATTAAAAACGCGATAAATTAGCACGTTTTGAATAAAGTCAATATTATCATTTCAGTTCAATACTTTTTTACTTTCTTTGTATAAGTTTAAAAATTTTCTAGAATCCAAAACTCTGATAAAAAAGTTGATTATTGATTCAGCTATCGCAAATAAAATTACCTTGACTGTGGTTAGAATTAAAAACGCAATTTTATACTGTAAATGGCAAATGATTTTGAAATTTCACAGCTAAAAATATGTATTAATGACCCAAAAAGCTTACATGACTTATTAAGCATCTATTCTAGTTAAAGTACAATAAGGACTTGAATCGCAAAACCATTCCGAAAACTTATATGTTGTTACAAAGTTTGACAAATAAAATTAAAATAAAAACTAAGGATTTCGATTATTTGGAAGGCGATTCTGATTTTGTATTAAATGATTTAAGGTTTTTATGATATAATTTCGAAGAAACAATATTGCAAAATCTGAAAAAGGGTTACTAAGAAAAATTTATTTACTGATACATATTAAAAGATGCACATTTATCTTTTATTTAAAAATTAGGAATTATTTTTATTTAAATTCACAAATTCTTCTGTTTTAATCTTTACAATATTTTTCGTCTTAAACTCCGCGGCTAAACTGTCCTTTTCTCTCGTCTTCTACTCGGGTTGGCAGATCTCTAATGCTTTCTGTCAATTTTCAGTGGTGCTAACAATATGTATATCGACTTTTATTAAAATTTAATCTAGCGCGCTAGAAAATAGCGGGTAACTCCATGACTGAGTAGTTGTGTTTTTTTTCTGGCTGCTAATAAAATTTTATTTATTTTACTTGTGCTGTGCTAAATAATTAAAATATTTTCTGAAACACGTTTCTTGTTGTGCATTTTTTTGGGAATCCTTGTAGACGAATAATTTCACAAAAATTAAGTGATTGTGTATTGACTTAATTCTGTGTGCTGCCTATAAATCCACACACGTGTTGCTTGCATACTTACATACATACATTCATACACATTTGCTTAATCAGCCTTTTTTCTGCAATAAATATGGCGCCTAAATCTTACAAATGTGGTATTTGTAATGAATCCATCGGGAAACAAGGAAGCATCCTTTGTAAGATGTGCTCTCAATGGAATCATACATCTTGTACGCAGGTGACTGATAGTGAAATTGCAGTACTTAAGGATAATAGATCCCTCTCTTTTGTGTGTGCCATTTGCTTGGATAATGCTGGCAGCGACAAAACCCTTGCTGTTCAAGTTTGTGACCTAACCTTAAAATTTGATTCTCTTATTAATAAGAGCACCGAGGACTCAACAACTATAAAAGCTGCTTTTACTGAAGCTGTTGCTGAAATAAAATCGCATATGTCGTCGACCTTGAATGAAATAAAAAATGATGTTTTGGAATGTAATAAACGGATTAATCTTGTTCAGTCGACCATCTCTTCTAAAATATCAGATCTGGAAATTCAGAATCATATTTTACATAGAAGGCTTAATAGAGGTAATATTATCATTCGAGGATTACCTAAAGGTTTGAAAGATTTGGTCGCTGTGATTATAGCTATGGGTTCATTTTACAACTTACATATTGAAAGATATGATATTAATCATGTGTGCTATATTAACAACAAGAATCTTATCCTGGTTAAGTTCAATGACATTTTTCTTCGGGATAGAATTATGGAACAGTATTTTAAAACTCGATCTCTAAGGAAATGTGATGTAATTGATGATGGTGGAGATGATGTGGCTGGTCAGGGTAGTAGCAAACAGAGGATCGAAAATCGTGTCTTCTTAAATGACCATTTTTCACCGCTAGCTAGTAAACTTAATAGCTGTTGCAGAAATCTTTTACAAGACAAAGTTATAAAGAAATATAAATTATTTAATGTTGATAATTTGGTGGCCAAAATTACTTTGCTGAATGGCAATGAAACTGAAGTCCATGATATTGCTGGATGTGCAGCTCTTAGACATACCTGAGCTGTTGCTGAATGATTTGTATCTTTTTATTTTTTTGAAGGTTAGATTTATTTATCTCTTTTTGGAATTTTTTATCTTGATTTATATATTTGCATGGACTTTTTTATCCTGATTTATATATTTACATATACATATATTTCCTTCTTATTTTTTTTTTCAATTAGCATATCTTTTCAGCTTATTTGTTGGGCTTTATAAAGGTGTTATAATAAGAAATATGTATGGAAATCTGTTTTAAAAATACCCTTTATGAAGCCTTTATAGTTGTTATATATGAGCTGATTATTTTTTATGCACTATCTTGGATAATCTATCAACTAAACAATAATTTTAATAGCAAAGCTATTTTTTTTTGTTAGCCAGTCACTTTTTTATATATCTGATTTTTTTCTTATTAATTTATTAGCAGCCTTGTTATCATGTTATATTGTGTGATTAAAATGTTTATAAAAATCTCTGTTAAGATGATATTCTTGATTTTTATATTTTATTTCTTTTGGTTCCCCGCCGTGTTTTATGTCGATGCCGTTAAATGACAATCTTGGTCCGGTAGTTAGTGACGGCTCGTATCTTAAATCTGAATTTAGTATATATAATGGGCAGCTTAATATCGGCCATTTAAACTGTAACAGCATAAAGCCTTCCTCCAGATCTTCTAAATTTGATGAGCTTAAAAAAATTATTGGTGGTTCTTCGCTAACTGCCGTTGGAATCTCTGAAACTTGGCTAAACAGTAATGTGTCAACTTGTTCAGTTGGGATACCGGGGTATAAATTTTGCAGAAATGATCGGGTTGGTTCTAGAGGTGGTGGTGTAGGTATGTATATATCTAGTAATCTAAAATTTAAAATTGTTTATAAAACATCCGTACTCAACAAATGTGAGTCACTTTTCGTGGAACTTTATTTTGATAGCTATAAAGTCTTATTAGGTGTGGTCTATTTGCCCCCTCCTGTTGATTTTAACAAGTTTGAAGAACTCCATTATGAATTTTTCTTAAATTATTCTAATATTATTGTTGTGGGTGATTTCAATTGCAACCTCTTTAATACGGTTAAGTCTAACTTGGTTTATTCATTCTGTTCTAGAGCTAATTTACGCGTTTGCCATTCTTCGAAGCCTACTCACTTTGATCTACAATTCTTTTCGACATCACTAATTGATTACATGCTGGTGAGTGATAATTTATTGGTAAATATGTGTGGACAAGCTCAATGCCCAGCTATTTCTCATCACGCTTTTATCTTTGCATCATTTGACTTAATTGTGGTAAATGCATTAACTTTAATTGAGTATCGTGACCTTAAAAATATAGACTGGTGTGGCATAGTGCGTTACCTGAATGACTTTGATCTCTTATGCATTTTTGACGAAATTGATGTTAATTACAAATTCTTACTGTTTGATTCCCTTATTCAAACCTTATTCTCGTATGTTCCTCGAAAGCATGTATTTCACTCGATAAATGACGACGTTTGGATGAAGACTAGAGAAGTTGTGTTAGCTAGGTCACTTCGTGATCTGGCTTTTTCCGCCTATCAATCTGATCCATCTCAATCTAAATGGAAGGTTTTTTGCAAGCTTAGGAACAGATCAAAGTCTGTCATTAGAAGAGAAAGAAGGAGGTATTACTCTAAGTTGTTTGGGGGTCTTGATTCGGCCGGCATTTGGAAGTTTTTGAAAAGGTCTGGGTGTTGCAATTCAAATGATACTCACATTGAAGGTGATGTAAATGCTATAAATGAATTCTTCGCGCGGAGTTCAGTTTCCGCCCAAACTCCTGAGGTCGACATTGATACATTCTACGATATAAATGGGTCGTTTTCTTTTCGATGTGTTACTGAAGTAGAGGTACTAGAGGCCTTCCATAAGGTGAAATCCAAATCTTCTGGAGTTGATAACATCCCTATCCTATTTCTTAAGCTTGTTTATCCCTATATCTCTGACATAATCTTACACTTAATTAATACTATTTTAACTAAGTCTACTTTTCCTGATTTATGGAAGATAGCTAGAGTCGTGCCTATCCCTAAGTCTGGTAGAGTTAATAGCCCTGATGATTTAAGACCAATTTCGATTCTTCCTGCCTTATCTAAGGTTGTGGAGCATATTATTAAGGATCAAATGCTTTTGTTCACTAAGGAAAAAATTTTTGATTCCCAATATGCCTTCCGCTATGGACATAATACTACCTCCCTCTTAGTTAACCTGACCGATACCGTTAGAAATTGCTTTAATCATAGGAAATTATGTGTTCTTACTTCTCTTGACTTAACTAAAGCTTTTAACTCTCTATGTTACTCTACTATGATTATTAAGCTCAAGGAAAAGTTCAATTTCTCTAGATCAGCCTGTAAACTTATTATGTCTTATCTGTCTGATAGAAAACAATTTGTAGATTTGAATGGTATAGCTTCTCGTACTGTTTCTCTTACTTCGGGTGTCCCGCAGGGCTCCGTTTTAGGTCCCCTTTTGTTCTTATTATATGTTAATGACCTTCATGAGCATGTTGATTCTAGTATTTGCAAGACGTTCATGTTTGCTGATGACATCATGCTTCTGTTTAGTACTGGTCGTGACTTTGCTGATGTGTTAGAACCTAATATTAATTACTGTCTTGAAAGAATCTCTGTTTGGTCAGACCTTAATTTCTTATCTATTAATCCGTCCAAATCTAAAGCTATTTTCTTTAGTTTATCGCCTGATACCTCTCCTGCCCTTAATTTGTGTATTCGAAATGCTCCTATTGAATTTGTCAGTCAGCACAAATGCTTGGGAATCATTATTGATAATCGTTTATCGTTTGAACCGCATTTTCAATCTGTTCTTCGCAAAGTCTCGAGTACATTGCGTAGGATTTATTCAACTAATATATATTTACCTATTAATGTTAAGCATAGATTAGCACACGCCCTTATGATGCCCCAGATCTTATGTGGCCTTGAGGTGGTTTCTGGTGCTACTGCTACTAATCTTGATACCTTGAAACGTATTGTAAACTCTGTTGTAAGATTTGTATTTAACATTCGGAGAAGAGAACATATTTCTGCGTTTGTTAAAAAATTTTTGGGGTGTTCTTTCAATGATTATGTGAAAATTAGAAACTTAATCTTTTTTTATCGATTCTTCAAAACCGGTGTACCTAAACCTTTTTGTGATAAATTTATGTTCTCACGTTCATCAAGGAATAAACAGATACTAGTACCGAAAATAAACTGTTCTTTATTTGAAAGGTCATTTGTTGTCAGGGTTGCTCGCTATTGGAATTCTTTACCGCTTGAATTGCGTGTTTTTTCACACTCTAATAATGTTTTTCGGCTCAAATTGAATGATTTCTTTTCAATTAACTAATTTGTTCTCTTTTTGATGATGTCTTGCTGTCATTAAGGATACCCGGAAATTGTTGTTTTTTTCTAATAAATTTTGAAAAATTTTAATATATTTATTAATACGGCTGGGGAGCCACCAAATGTAAATGTAAATGTAAATAAATAAAATAATAAATAATAAATAAATATTTGTAAATAATTATTAATAATGGTAACATAATTATATATGATCTGAAAAATTTTTTTTTAGTTAGTTTAAGTGAATTTTATGAATATTGTTTATTATTATATTTGAAATATTTAATTATCTTTATTGAATATATTATATTAATATGTTATATATTAATAATGTTTATTATTCACTCAGTATTGAACTATGTAGTACGTTTTTTTTGGCCTCTGGGCTTTGTATTACAATATGAACAAATAAATAAAATAAATAGTTGACAATCTTGTAACTCAGCGCGTTCTAGCATTTTTTGAGAAGGGCAATAGCGCGTTTGGGTTGTAAATAGTTGGCATCGCTGGCTGCGAGTGGAAAAATGTGAATGGGTTAGTAAAAAAGTATGAGTGTATTGAGTTTTTCGATCTATTACTCCCATGTGTAAACTCACGGTAAAGCGCATTATTGTACCTGTTTGATATGCCTTGAATAATAACATAGCGTCTATACCGGATATTAACTCTCATATAATATGAAATAGAACGCCGGCAGAATGAGAAGAAAAATATATTTATATTAATATTTATGTAGGGGAAAACGTTTTCTTGTAAATATCATAATATTTCATTATTATCAGGCATCCGCGCCACAAAACATACAGAAGTGCCACAAGTCATTTTCCCTCAAATTTTGTTGTGGTTTTTGTTTTGATACTTCTTTCTAGTGCAATAAATGTTTATTATCTGTGTTAATTGGTAAGTAGTTATACACTACAGTATCAATACACTATACTTTTCTCTTTTTTCCATGAGTTTTAAAAAAACCTGATTGGAGCTTTTTTTACCTGTCACTTTCTTCACTTCTGTGTATTCTGTGCCCGCTCTGTGAACATCTTTGTTTATTTAAATATTACTGTGTGTTTTATAAGAAATTTTAGCATTTCTTTAATACATCGTGTATAGTTAAAACATTTAAGCCTTTGTTTACCAAAAAATATTTCTCTTCTCGATTTATGTATGTGAGCGTTTTTTGACATTTGATATCATAATATTATTTTCTAAATATATAATATGAAAACAATATTATAATATCTCATATAAAATTAATATAATACTAATATTGCAGCCCACACGTAATATGACTCTCTTTGCTATAGATATTATATCAGGTATGGACGCTATGTAATAGAAGAAAAATTAGAGTAATAGATAGAAAAATTACTATAAATCTCTGTTTATTTGTCTAATGTATTTTTTATATTAAGATTTCATAACGAGTTTTAATGCCGCTAATAACAAAAAATTATCCGATGAAGACATAAATATGTACATACATAAGTACATGCAATCGCACACAACGAACACAAAATTAAAATGCGTATTGACGATTTTCTTTGTACGTCTACGAAAAATCATCAATTAAACGACACTAACACACTCTTACCGATTGATGAGTTTTATGTACGTCTCCTGGGCACTTAAATTCTTTGATTTTTGCACATGCATTTATGCAACACAAGAATAACAACATAAACTTCTCAAAGCAGTAGGTTATAATAAGAATTGTCAAATTCTATATGCAAAAGTTTTTGTATGTAGTTTGACAACTGCGTTGCAGTTAGTTTGTAACAACCCTACAAGAAGGCTACCAGTCCATTTAAGCTGAAGGTCCATACCATCCGTTCTATGCATATGCGTTGTATGCGTTTCTGTACGTTCTCTTCGATTATAAGTTCAAGTTACATGCAATACGTTTTATGCGCCAAATATTTTTGTTGTGATCAGCTGTAGTGTAAATATTTTTAAAAATAAAAACAGTTCTTGCAAAAATGGAAAGTGAAATTGTGATTTTAAATGAATTCACTCAATTCATTGAGTTTATCTATATAATATTTTGTAGAGGAGTAGGCTTTTATTATACAAAATTTCGTGATTTTTCACAGCTTCAATTAGCTTCTCCTCCATTGCACTTGCTTAAATAATAATAAACACAACAGAGATGACACTCAGTACACAAAAGCAATCGATAACTAGAATTCAAATTTTGTTTTTGAAATATTTATGTTAAAAACTGATTTTAATATATTTTATTCTTGAAAATAGTTATAATCTTTATTACAAAATATTTTTCATTTATTATAAACTTTTTTATAACAAAAAAACTTAAAATTTAAATCCACCACACTAACGTTTTTATCGATATCATTGAAAATATAATATAATTTGCCATCTTTCGCTTTCAAAATCAGCTGACGTTTTTTCATGGTGCATGAGACGGATACAAAAGTAGAAAGTAGATCTACTTTATCCGTCCTATGCGTCTATACGTTCTTTGCGTTTTGTTCTGTAACTTGCCACATAAAATTACTTTGATTCTACTTTTTTGACACATGCATAAAACGCAACTACGCATTGAACGGATGGTATGGACCTTCGGCTTTACAATTGTAAAAAATTGACTTGTCATTTGACTAATAGCAACGACCACAACTTCGGTCACAGTCCCCAGTTAGTTTATTACGGGCTTCGTGAAAAAAATTACCAAAACATTTGTGTGCGTGTGATTTTTCTCTCTCTCTCTCTCTAACTTATTAATTTCACTTAATTAAAACACATATATCAGAACTGCTTACTCTGCTACTTTTTTGCCAGCCACAGATTACATAAGCATTGGTAAAGTGTGACTAGTCAATGGTTACAAGGCAACTGGTCACCTATTACTAGTCAATATATACGTAGAAACTGGTAAAATGTAACTTTTGAATAAATAAACATAATTTTTATGTTATTACAATTGTTTTTTTTATTATAAGAATATATAGAAATAAGTAATATGTATACATATATATACAATTTAAAATATAAAATAACCTAGGAGGTACCACTGTAGCCATCTTCACTATTTTCTCCAGCACACACCTTAAAAATCTAAAATTTAAAAACAAAATATATAAACGTATAAATTAAATGAAACTTTTAAATTTCTTTTAGACATTATTGTTTTTACTTAACTTTTTTAGATCTTGTATAAATTTTATTTCACAGACCGTACGAATTGTATATTTTACAATAAAACGCCATGTTTTAAAAGTTTTGGCATATGTACATTAGATGTTTCACTTCAATGCCCATTTCTTGACGTATTAATCAAACTGTTATTATTTTTAAGTTCGAATTAAATACGAAATTGTGTTTTTGATGCATAATTAAATAATAATTAAATACCCAACCTTGTGTAATTAATTATTATTTAAGTTATACGAGCGCACCATATGTTTTTATGCTGCTGTGTTTATTGAAAACACAGACATGACATCATGTGGTCTTATTGAAAACATCATGTGGTCGTATTAGGAAGAATTTCGTTTAATTTTCATATATGTATATATAACAAATACAATTCATAGTTTCATATGGTATAAATAAATAGAAAAAAGCATTCTGATGTTCCTTTGATTTCATAAAATGTGTTTATGCAATTTTATTTTCTGCATTTTTATAACCTAACTTTTTTGTTTGTGGTAATCAGCTGTTCTTTGGAAAGCTTTCCATTATATTTAGTGCTGCCGTACTTTCAACGTAATTTAATAAGAGCTTTAATTAACCACTGAAAAAATTATATCGTATTTAATTACAGCTTAATTTTATATAAAAATTAGCTTATTATATATTTAATTATTATGTCAAAAATGGGGGTAACACACAAGTTAGAGAAGCGCAACTATAATTAATAAATGTGTCGGTCATCTCTACCAGTCAAAAGACCAGTCAATTGTTTGGCACTCTTAAATTCAATGGAAATTTACTGCAAATGTGTTAGTGAAAAAATTTCGTTTGTGCCAGTTTCTGTCATTCATTTCTTGTAGGGAAGATACTATTAACTTGGAGGCTACACGTTAAATTTTTGCTTCAATTTTTGTTTCAAAGTTCAATACATTCACAACTTTTTACTTCCACACTTATGCATTTGGGAATTGAATACCAAGTGGACTTCAATTTTTCTTTCAACGCTTCATTAAATTTTTCTCTCAATTTAACTGCTTTCTTAAAATAATTTTTGTGTTTGTAAAAAATTTTAAACCGAAGTAATTTTCTTTGCTGAAATAAAATATGTAGATTAAAATTTTTAATTGTTTCCTCGACGACGGCATTTTGAACCTAAGATTGAAAATCAAATTGCTTGCAGCCTTTGTCACAACTTCAATTTTAGCAGATTTTGACAAACAATATGGCTGAAGAAATTTAAAGCAATTTATTGAACGTGTAGCCGCAAGGTAATAGCAGTGTGCACACTTCTACCGATATTCGGTAGATTCTACCTAATATTTTTGTGAATTTAACAATCTACAATTCTACCGAACAAGGCCTGAAATCTACCGAATATTGTTATTTAGTAATTATATATGTGTAAATTGCCTATTTTGCCACATAGAAGTGTGGGTAAGGGCAAATAACTGAGGATGGCACTTTTTTTAATCGAAATGTTTCATTGTTTATGGCAGTTTAATTTCCAATCACATGTGAAGTTTTAAATGCGCTTTTGGAACCTGTTTAGTTTATTTGGCTTAAATCTAGTTTTGGGCACCTCCCAGAAATGAACAAAAAGTATCCTATCCTATAGTAAATTGAAAAATAAGAACAAAAAATTAAATAAAAATATTGGCGGCAAGGCTTAGTTTCCGAGTTATGGGCCTCTGAAATTTTAGTACAATATTTTAATTATACGGTGTTTTTCAACGAATATGACCAATATTGGTATCTCAAAAATTAAAAAAAAAAATCCTATCCTATAGAAAATTCAAAAATAAGGAAAAAATTTAAATGAAAAATTTGGCGACGAGTCCTAGTTTCCAAATTATGGGATTCTGAAATTTTAGTGCAATATTGTTATTATACAGTGTTTTTCAACAAATAAAATTAATATTGGTATCTCAAAAATTAAAAAAAAAATACTCTATCCTATAGAAAATTTAAAAATAAGACAAAAAAA
The DNA here is from genome assembly GCA_905220375.1 of Tachina fera. NCBI lineage: Eukaryota > Metazoa > Arthropoda > Insecta > Diptera > Tachinidae > Tachina > Tachina fera. The sequence continues at coordinate 52,202,396 of LR999966.1, forward strand.
TTAAATGAAAAAATTGGTGGCGGGCTTAGTTTTTGAGTTATGGGCTTTTGAAATTCTAGTATAATATTGAGATTATACTTTGTTTTCCTTGTCGGGAATTATCATGGTGGAGAAAATCCTTAAAAAAAATGTTATTAAGCAGGAAAACTTTACTTGGCTGCGCCGTCTCGGGAAACACCATGGTAGAGAAAATCCTTAAGCCTAGCCGAAGGCCGGCAATGCAGAAAAATGTTATTAAGCAATAAAACTTTGCAAGGCAGAAAATCTTTACTAGGCTGCGCCGTCTCGGGAAACACCATGGTGGTAAAAATCCTTAAGCCCGGCCGAAGGCCGGTAATGCAGGTAAATATTGTTATGGTGGAAAAAATCCTGAAAAAACGATATTAAGCAGGAAACCTTTGCAAGGCAGAAAATCTTTACCAGGCTGCGCCATCTCGGGAAACACCATGGTGGAGAAAAGCCTTAGGCCCGGCCGAAGGCCGGCAATGCAGAAAAATGTTATTAAGCAAGAAAACTTTGCAATCCAGAAAAATGTTATTAAGCAAAAAAACTTTGCAATCCAGAAAATCATTACTAGGCTGCGCCGTCTCGGGAAACACCATGGTGGAGAAAATCCTTAAGCCCGGCCGAAGGCCGGCAGTGCAGAAATACGCTATTAGGCAAGAAAACTTTGCAAGTCAGAAAATCTTTACTAGGCTGCGCCGTCTCGGGAAACACCATGGTGGAGAAAATCCTTAAGCCCGGCCGAAGGCCGGCAATGCAGAAAAATGTTATTAAGCAAGAAAACTTTGCAAGGCAGAAACTCTTTACTAGGCTGCGCCTTCTGGGGAAACACCATGGTGGAGAAAATCCTTAAGCCCGGCCGAAGGCCGGCAATGCAGAAAAGTGTTATTAAGCAAAAAACTTTGCAATCCAGAAAATCATTATTAGACTGCGCCGTCTCGGGAAACCCATGGTGGAGAAAATTCTTAAGCCCGGCCAAAGGCCTGCAATGCAAGAAAATGTTGTTAAGCAATAAAACTTTGCAATCCAGAAAATCATTACTAGGCTGCGCCGTCTCGGGAAACACCATGGTGGAGCAAATCCTTAAGCCCGGCCGAACTATATATATATATATATATACATATATATACATATGTATGTAATACATTTTAAAATAAAAAAATGTTTATTTTTTTCTTCTTTCAATACTTGTTTACATGTTTGATCATTTCTATATTAATGTATACAATTTCAGGAGCCCATAACTCGGAAACTAGGACTCGTCGCCAAATTTTTTATTTAATTTTTTTTCCTTATTTTTAAATTTTCTATAGGATAGGATTTTTTTTTTTAATTTTTGAGATACCAATATTGGTCATATTCGTTGAAAAACACCGTATAATTAAAATATTGTACTAAAATTTCAGAGGCCCATAACTCGGAAACTAAGCCTTGCCGCCAATAATTTATTTAAATGATTTATTATTTAAATTTATTTAATTTTTTGTTCTTATTTTTCAATTTACTATAGGATAGGATACTTTTTGTTTATTTCTGGGAGGTGCCCCTAAACTAGATTTGTTCCGTTTATTTGAATTATTTTTTATATTTTTATGTTTTATAATTTTCTACCGAATTTCATTCAAATCTACCGATTTTTTTGTCGAATCTAATGAATTAAAAAAAAATTAAGTGTTCACAATGATTAATAGGTTTGTGTTTTTACTTTTGTAGTAAAATGCAGTAAATGAGTAGTGGCTGCAAAAATTTTAAAATTTACTCTCAAAAAGAGTTGTTGCCGCAAAAAGTACGCGAACGGAAAAAAGCTTAAAGAAACAGCTGACTCCAATTCCATACAGTGTTAAAAATTATATAAACTTTTTACTACTCAACTCGTTTTCTGATTGGTACTCGTGGCAATATTTTTTATAACACGAAGAATCTAAGAAAAAATTTTGTAATTTCTTTCATGTAATATATGTAATTAATTTCTCTTTTGATTTCCTTGTTTTGTTGTTGGTTAAATTAATAAAAATTACATGACTATTTGTTAATGTTACTGATTACCTTACAAGCAAGTTCAATACTAAGTAACCGGATACTTTACAGTTTTACAACTCTGAGTAATTAGAATAATTTGAAAAACAAAAGGATTAATAAAATCATGATACAATTATACTAGGTACATGCACAAGCCCAGCCTGTCACTGTATACATTGCACCTAGTTGTCAAACTTTGTTTACAAGCTGCAAAAATGTTAATGTATGTGTGTAAACAAAATGATTACAGTGTTGCCAATGAATTTACACATGGTTGTGTCTCCAATTACACATTGAAGAAAATTACACTACACATCTTTTTTGTAGGTTAAAATTAAAACAATAATAAATAAAAATAGAACCCAAAGTAGAATTACACACATATTATACAAGAATTCAATTACATCGCCTACACATGTGAGTAGAAATTACACACTGTCTAACTACACCCATATTGGCAACACTGAATAAATATAATAATGCAGGAATGCCGCGTCTGCAATTGTACTTTAGTTACCCTGTAATTGTTATTTTTATAAACAAAAGACAGTTGTTTCCGACAATTTGGGGTTTGTTTATACCAACAAAATACATGTGTTTTTGGTGTTGCAATTTTGTTGTAGTTCTGCATGTACCTAGTATAATTGTATCATGAATAAAATGAACAGCAAAATATGTACATTAACATTTATCGTTGTTATGCTTTGTATATTAATTATTTTTTAGTGACTTTTTTTATTAAATTATCTATGTTTATTTATTAAATTATCTATGTTTAATTATAAATATGGAATTCAAGTGACAACTATGTATTTGAAATAAGAAATTTATGAAATTCAAATTTAATTAAAAATAAAAGAAACGTAAATACAGTGAGGACTTAAATGAAATAAAAAAAATTTTATAACTAGAAGATATTCAAATTTGTGTGATAAAATCGTGAATAATAAATAGTTGCCAACATAACGAAAGAATAAGAATTGAAAGATCTTAATAAACAACTAACTTCAGAATAGTAACTGGCAGAAAAACTGTAAGTACAATACCTTTTTAGGTTTCCGTACACCAAAGGTGAAAAAAGGAACCCTATTGTTTTTGCTACGCTGTCCGTCTGTCTGTCACACGGTATTTTCTCAGGAACCGTAAGAGCTACGGACCTGAAATTTGGACAGAGTATGAAGAACCTTGGCGCTACAACAGCAAATACATAAGAATTAAAAATTAAAGGGCGCTCCAAAACGAGCGAAAAATTTTAAAATCCCATGTAATATAGATAGAATTGTATGTACATATGTGTATTGACAATTGAAAATTTTAAAATTAGTATATTTTTATACAGACTACAACAATTAACATTAAAATATTAAAAAATTTAAATTAAATTTAAATTGCATCAGTTAATGCAATTTTGACTATGTAATTTTGACAACTTGCTGTATCTTGGAAACCGTAAGAGGTAAATTCTTGAAATTTATAAAAACGATAAAACTAAAAAATTCGAAAATTATAGAATCGCAAAAAATCGCCAAAAATTTAAAAAAAATCGCCAAATTCGAAAAAATCGCCAAAATGAAAAAAGCTTTAAAAACCGAAAAAAGCGCCAAAACGCGAAAAATGCGCCAAAACCAAAATAATTGTTTATGTGAAAAAAATCGCCAAAATTAAAAAAAATTGCCAAAATTAAACAAAAATCGTCAAAATTAAAAAAAAACGCCAATACGAAAAAATCGCTCAAATTAAAAAAACGCCAAAACCCGAAAAAAATCCTCAAAACGAGAAGAAAAGTGCCAAAACTAAAAAATCGACAAAACCAAAAATAAACGTCACCCATATGAAAAAATCGCCAAAGTAAAAAAAACGCCAAACTAATCAAAATCGCCAAAATTAAAAAACTTCAAAAACCAAAAAAATATCGCCAAAACGTGAAAAAAAGTGCCAAAACTCAGAAAGCGCCAATAAATTCAAAAAATCCCCAAACTTAAAAAACGCTTAAAACCGAAAAAACCCAAAAACGAAAAAAATGCCAAAACTATAGTTTATATTGGCTAAAGTTCTTATTGAATTACATATCTCGTGTCCATACGGAACCCTTCGTGCGCAGGTCAAAGTCGCACTTCACTGAATTTATTTCTTATACAATGGCTGACATGAAAACAATAAATTCGAAACGCCGCGTCAAGAAGGCTTCGATAAGCGCGAGAGCTTTAACGTTTGTACATAATCTTCCCGCCGAAATTAGTGGTCCGCAAATACAAGCTCGTCTCAGTCGTTTAGATGCTGCGTATCAAGAACTTAAAGAGCTTACCGCACAATTGTACGATTTTGAATCAGATGCGAATTTTTTCGATCCTGGTGAAGAGATGGCAGAATACGAAGGGAAATATTTTGTGGCTAAGGGAGTTTTTGGCAAATTAAGGAAAGTTCCATAGGGTTACGCAGAATATCGGATATTTCTAACGAAGTTATTAGAGGTTTAGAGGCAATAGGTTTCAATGAACGTGATCATTGGCTAGTTTATATCCTGCAGTCGAAAATAGATGCAGATTCCCGTAGAAAATGGATTGAGAAATCGCGCGAAGAAGTTAAACCTACCATAACTAAATTTTTAACATTTTTAGATCAACGATGTGAGGAGATTGAACTGGGCAAGAATGCAGAGAAGAAAAATTACAACAAAACGCTTATTTTAAGACATAGCTCGTCTACGGCATTGGTAGCAGTCAACAATGATAAATCATGTTAAGATTGTTGTAATTATAGTTATAGTGAACACCATATACATAAGTGTCCACATTTCGTATCTTTATCTATAGATCAGCGTCGTACGTTATTAAAAAGCAAGAATCTGTGCCTTAATTGCCTTCGTCCTGGGCACACAGTGTACCATTGCAAATCAAAAAATAAGTGTCGTTTTTGCCAACGTAGTCACAATAGCCTTCTACACATGGTACAGGATTTTGTTATTAATTAAAATGAAAAAACGTTTATTTATTTATTTGTTTATTTATGTCGACCATCTTGGTCGACCACACTTTTTATATTAATTAAATAAAAACTAACAAATATAATGAAATTAAAACTAACTTAAACTTATCGTGAGAAAATGCTTGGTCGGCATAAATACACGCCGACCAGGTGGATTGTATGTGTAGGCATAAAATATTCAAATAAGCCAGTTGATCAAGTTACCTGCTGATGACAAATAACTGATGCAGCCAAACACATAAGTATGTGGACAAATATGAATTACTGGCACAGTCAAACACATAAGTATGCGGACAGATATATTCCATAGCCAAACACACTACACCTCCCTTTTTCAGAAAGAATGATCAATGCGAGGTAGTTGATCATTCTTTAGTTACAATGGATTTAAAAATGAAGGGGGCTTCTCACATAATATACTTGTGAATTTCAAGTAACAATAATTTTTTTTTAAATAAGGTAATTTTTTTTTGTTTTGTACAATACATATTACAGGTAGTATTTTTTTTTTGTGTCTATAAGCTTGTTTAAGTTATGTTCCTCTTAGACCAATTTGTGGTGTTTTTTTTTCTTAAATAAAACTTTAAACTTTTTCTCTTTTAAATATGGGAACACAAATCGTTTGCTATTTTATGTATGCATTATGTATAAAATAATAAAAGTATGTTTTTGGATTTTTTTTTTTGACATTTTGCTTAGAATTTTTAAGTTTAATTTAAAAATGAAATTGTTTGGACATACATACATATGAAGTTTATATGGTACATGTAGTAAATTTTTGGTTTTTTATGTTTTCTTTTACCATAGTGTTAGAAACTATCAGATTTATTTATAAAACTTATTAAGGTTTTATAAAGGGTTTTCATAAAAAATTAACACAAAATGTTTCTTAAAAAGCCTTCATAAATATTAAAATAGTTTTAAAAATTATAAAAATTCTTAATTTTACCGCGCCATAAGCGCCAAAAGCAAAGTATAACCGACACATCTTTTGGAACGAAATCAGAGACAAAAGAAAATCAAAAATCAGAATAAAATGTGTCATTCCTCCCCTGTTCTTAGCAAGACCCTTTACCCCGTGAACTTCTTTACCCTATTTTTATGAACAGTGAATGACTTCCCATGTTCATCTTGGAGTTCTACATTATTATTGTTGTCCATATTGGATATTTTATAGGGGCCCTTATATACTGAATCCAGCTTATGACCCGATTCATTGCGGATCAAAACGAGTTCCCCGAGGGTTAATTCTATTGGATCTGCCCACTGGGTGGAAAGTTGTTGTCTTTCCCACTTAGCATTTTCTATGATATTGGCAGCTCTTCGCTGCGCCACTTGAAGTCTGAATTTAACCTCTTTTCCATATGAATCAATGTTGTACAATGGTTCTACAATGTTTTCTTTTGTACAATCAAGAGTTGGTGGTATCTTTCCGTAAACCAACTCGAATGGACAATAACCATGAGCCGTAGATGGGGTGGTATTGTAACAATATACGAAGTATTTTAACCACAAATCCCAATCTGTTTTATCGGATGAGATGTATGTTCGCAGATATTCGTTAAATGTTCTGTGAGATCTCTCAACAGTACCCAAAGTCTGATGATGATACGGAGTAGAATTGAGTTTCTCTATCTTCATCATTGAGCATAATTCCGACATAACTTGATTCATATATTCTGTTCCCATGTCCGTTAGTATTGTATTCATTGGACCGTAAGTCAAAACAAATCCTTCCATAATTGCTTTGGCAACCATTCTGGCTGACTTATTCTGAATGGGTATTGCAACTAAATATTTGGTTAAATCACATATCATAGTGACAGCGTATTCGTTTAATGACTCGGACCGTGGTAGTGGTCCTACGGTGTCAATTATTACTCTGTCAAATGCCTTTAACGGTGTAGGTGTTATGATGAATGGCTCTTTACCGTTGACAACTGTTTTATTTTCTTGACATGCTTTGCACCGTTTTACATATTGGGCTATGTCTCTAGTCATGCCTTTCCAATGGTATCGAAGTCTAATCTTCTTTATCATACGTGTTATCCCCGGATGTCCTCCTGAAATAGGATCATCATGATATTTTTGCATGATTTGTAATTTATCTGTATCGGTGAAAATTGTTGTTAATTTAGGCGTGAGCACAATTGTTAATTTACTTTCTTGCAGTATTTCATTGCCTTTATTCTTAAAGGTTTCAACATTGGTTCCTAGGAATTTAAGCAGACTATCATCGAAGTGTAGTCGCATGGTTGTTAAACACATGTTATCAGCTATTTTTTCAAGCTTTAGAAAGAGGTGACCTAAGTCTACATTTCCATCAATAACCGTGTCTTTCAACAAAAATTCGGAAAGAATTTTCTTTCCTTTTCTAATTATAACTTTATTTTTGGTAAAATGCAATTGTGGCATTTTACTGTGCTCTTGAGCATTAATTGCCTCATAAACCTTTAGTTCAACCGATTTTGTATTAGCCGTTGTACCATTGTCATTACAGTGCCTACCTGCTTTTGCCTGAAGTCTCGTAGTTACCTTCAGTATTGTATTAGCGTCAATATTTTTTATATCATTAATATTTATACGTGACAGCGCGTCCGCGGCGTAATTTTCTCTACCCCTAATATACTCCACCACAAAGTCATATTCTTCTAAGTCCAGCCTCATACGGGTTAATTTTGATGACGGGTTTTTTAATGAAAATAAATAAGTTAGGGGTCTGTGATCGCTTTTAATTACAAACTTTCTGCCGTAAACATATGGTCGGAAATATTGTACTGCCCAATGAATTGCAGTTAATTCCTGCTCTATTGTTGATTTATTGCTTTCACCTTTTGTGAAAGATCTGGATGCGTAAGCAATTGGTAGCTGAATACCCTGCTTTTCTTGGCTCAAAACGGCACCACAGGCATGTTTACTTGCGTCTGTGGTTATGCAGAATTCTTTAGAAAAATCCGGATATTGGAGAATTTTTGGACTCAGCAATTGATTTTTAAGATATTGGAATGCTTTTTCACATTGTTGAGTCCATTCAAATTGCACATTTTTTCTAGATAATCTGGTAATATGTCGCGATGATTCAGCAAAATTTGGTATAAATCTTCTGTAATAATTACAGAATGCTACGAAGCGTTTAGCTTCATCACCATTTGTAGGTGTTGGATAATTTTGTATAATTGAGTATTTGCTGTCGTCAGGTAAGATGCCTTTATCGGTGCATTTGTGACCTAAAAATGTTACTTCACGACAAAAAAATGTACATTTATCAGGATGGAGTTTGAGATTGTATTTTCTGCAAGTATTAAACACTTGTTTTAAGTTTTGTAGCATGTGTTCTGAAGAACAACCTATTACTACTAAGTCATCCATGTATACAAAGGCTTGGGTTGGAGATAATCCAGAAAAAGCCAATGACATCATTCTTTGGAATGAATTCGGGGCAATTTTAATACCATATGGCAGTCTTTTAAAGCGAAAAGAGCCTTTTTCTGTGGAAAAAGATGTAATGTCTCTAGAGTCTTGTTCCAATTCTATTTGATGAAATCCCGACATTAAGTCCAGGCATGAAAAGAACTTGGCTCTTCCTAACTGATCAAGAATGTCATCTATACGAGGCAATGGGAATTTATCAGCTATCAGTTTTTTATTTATTCCTCTATAATCTACGACCAATCTCCACCTTTTTTGTGTTGAGCCGGGTAATGGCTTTTTTGGTACTATTAGAATAGGGCTATTATATTGCGAGATGGATGGTTCTATTATATCATCATTTATTAATTTATCTAATTGGGCATTAACTTCCTCTTTGTGAGCATGAGGGATTCTATAATTTTTGATGTACACTGGTTGTGTATCATGAAGTCTAAGTTTCTGCTTGTAAAAATTGTTAGTACTTATTTTTTCAGTCTCCAGAGCAAAAATATCTATGTAGTCTAAGCATAATTTTCTTAAATCTTTATGAGCGTATTCGGGAAAGTTTTTTGTTAATTTTTCAAGTTTTTCCTTATTTAGCTTGGCATTAGTATCAGAACTGCAATTGACAATTTTATAGTCGTTTAGACTTTCGGATTTTACCTGAATGTTATCAATTACTAGGTCTTTATCTGTGGTATTTATGATTTTTACCAATGGCCTTGCTTTAGTAGTTATTGTGTTGGCAATATATACGCCATCCTGCATAATTTGTTGAGGTATCAATACTTCTTCCTCATTGGATATGAAGTTTATCGGTCTTATAACTTCAGATCTTGCTGGCAGTGATATGGAATTGATGTTTGGACCGTTTCTTAAAGCGATTGCTATATCGTACGGAACGTCGTTAGTTCTCAAGGTGATCCAATCTTGATTATTTTCGTAATTTAAAATACATTTGTATTTTCGAATAAAGTCCATTCCTATTATTCCGTCTACTTGAATCGGAAAATCATCTTTTACGACATGAAAATCATGAGCTATTAGCAGATCTTCTTGTTTTAAATCAGCTTTAACTTTGCCTATTGTAGTTATTATACCTTGCCCAATGCCATTTATTCTGGTTTGACTAGTAATGTCTATTGGTTGGTATAAAACTTGATGGTGTTTTACGACTGATATGTCTGCACCTGTATCTACTAAGAATGTGGACCTATTGTCATTTAGAGTGGTTCTGGAGACTAGATAACTGTATAAATTTGTATTTATGTTGTGGATTTTCCTGTCTATTGAGTACTTAGGGGTGTTAGTTCGTTTCCCGAACTATTGTCATTCATGCAACGTATATTATTATTTCTATTCACGTTGCGGTTGTTACTGTTGTAACGGTTACTATTGTTGTTAAATTGATTCCTTACTCGGTTATTATTGAAGCTTCTAGGTGCATACCGGTCACTTGTATTTCTGTTATTGGGATTCCTGTTACCATTATTCTGATTATGGGAATCAGGGGGCCTATTAGAGTTATTGGGTCTGTTACCAATATTTCTAGAGTAACGATTTCTACTATTAGAGTTATTGTTGTAATTGTTTTGGAAAGTTAATATAGCATTAGGTTGTCCGTATGCGTCCGTACAACTGCTTATAAATTTTGTTTTAACTTCATCCATGTTTAGGAACGTTCCTGATTCCATGATCAGTTTTACTCGTTCGTTGGATGCATTTTTTATTATTGCTGAAACTGCTGCACGTGTTGTGTACTTGTTTGCAGTTTCATTTGGGAGGCCGTCAGATATGTAAGCGGTCTCCAATTTTTTTGCAAGTTCATCGATTTCCTTAACATAGGCATTGGCATTTTTGCCCGTTTGTTTTATATTCATTAACTTTGCATTGATGACGTCAACGGACTCACCCTTAACAGTCGATTTGAGTTTTACTATTATCGCTGAAATGGTCGATTCCGTTGTTACTATATTCCTAGTAGTGCCTTTTAGTTTTGTTTTAATAAGGCTTACCGCAATAGCCTCATGTGTACCCTTTATGCTTTCCACAAGTGTCAAAGCATCAATGAAGCTTTGTAGGTTTTCTGGACTTCCGTCGAAGTCAGGTAGCAGTTTGGATGCTGTATTTAGGAATTCTATATTTGTTTGTGACATGTTGGGAGAGGCTCTACTTGTACTTGGTAGATTTGAAGTTGGGTCTAAAACTAGTTCTGGTAGATATTTAAAATTTGTTTCCTCATGTAAAGAGTTAGGTACATTTAGTACGATACCTTTCTTTAAGGATATCGTTATTAATTTATCTCTTATGTCAGCGAAGAAAGCTTCAGCTGCTGCTTTATGAGCATGTGTTAATCTGTTATAATTAACATTAAGGAGTGCTCTAATTTGTTCGAATCTGCGCACGAGATTATTTATGTGCTTATTAATTGTTTCTGGTTTTATCTCCCTATTGAGATTGAGACACTTATATGATTTGGTGAATTCTTCCTTTATTGCTCTGGCCTTATTCACTATTATTTCCCATTCCATGAGGTTTAAATTGAGATTTTTATGGAATTTTAAGAAATGTATTCTTTAGGTCTATTTAAAATGGAAATTAAACAATTAGACTTGGTCTAAATTTCTGGCTAGTGATGCTGCACGCGTATAATTTTTTCGTAATGATCTCTTATGAAGCTGGTATAGCGTTATAAGGATTTGCAGCGCCATTAAGGAAATGATAATTATCAGATACACGACCGGATATTCCAATTTTACCGTAATATCGTTGATTACGTTGGCATTAGGGTTTTCTATTTTTGATTCGCGGCCACCCATGATGCCTAAAATTATTTTAAGGTATGAAGTCAAAAAAATCAAGGATGTGTTAGTTAAAAAAAAAATGGTGCTTATGTCATGGATGCCGTGACCATTTTTGGATGGTCAATAGAGCACCATGGCATAAACCAGATATCGCCAATTTATATCTGAATTAGGCTCTTAATTCTTTAATGTTATACCACTGGAGGGACACTTATGTATCTCAGTAGTAAGTTATTTGTTAGTATATCTTTATGTTATTTTTTTTTTATATGTAAAATATATGAATAGTAAAGAAATTAAAAAAATTAATATATGCATTAATATAATAAAAATGTATTGAAAAAATTGCAACTCTATTTTTATAGTGCTTGTAGAGACATTTAAAAATATATGAATAAAGAAATATGTTTATAATAAAATATTGAATAATGTATTGATTAGTAATTATAAAATGTATTGAAAAAATTTAATTTAATTTTTTTTTGTTTTTATATGCGATACTACTCTGTTAATGCAGCATTGGAGAGACATTTCTGTATAAATATAATAATAATCTTCATGCTAATAGTTTTATATTATTTACATAAAACATCCTTTCGTTGTTGTTTGGCTAAACAACACTAAAAGATTCACGATTCTTTTAGGCAGCTATGTTATTTTTAAATGGTGCTGATGTTTTTGAGCATGCTGATGTAAATGCTGCTGCTGTTGCTGCAGTTTGTGTGGATTATACTGTGTATGTTGTTGGGTATTACTTACTGCCGTGTTGTAATTTGTCAGGTCGGTGCTGTCATAAGAAATTGCTGATGTTGATGATGGTGATGCTAAATCTTCATCAAATTTATATTTATTATTATCAGTTTTAGGTGCTTCTATTAGTATAGACTATTATGGTTAGTTTGATGATGATTATGGCGGTGACGGTGAATTATAATTTTGTCGGAGACTGAAGTCAACAGTTAAGAAAGGGACCGATATCAGAGAAATCTGGGGAATTGTTTCCATTTTTTTTTTCTTTTTGCAGATATTTTTATTTCATTTCCTTAAAGTGTAAGTTATATAAGAAGATATGGCGAAAGTAATCCAAACGTTTTTTTTTTGAATAATTTCAGTTTCAATTTAGGTTTTTCAAACTTGTGATAGGTATTTAATGATTTTCAAATTTTACAAAAACTTTTTTATTTTCCAATTATTATAATTATTATTATTAGGTGTAATTTTTACTTATTTGCCAATTATTATTAGAAAAAAAACAGCACTTCAACGATACATTGATTTGAATTGTTGTTTCACTGTAAACTTTAAACGTTTCATGATTGTTTTATAAGTTTTTGTTTTGCGGCAGGGGGACTAATTTTTTAAAAACGTTAGAAAACTATATTTTATTCTTTTTTAATATTTTACAAAAAAAATACCCAATTTTAAACGTTTTATTTATTTCTTTTTTTTTTATTATATTTTCATAAGGCACTTGATTTTTCTTTATTTATTTATCTTTTTTATTATTATGCATTTCGCAGCCTCAGAGGATATACAGAGATGTCGCGAGACGGAAGATAATTTGATAATCTTTTATATTTGCGCAACACTTCTTTGTTATGTATAAGAAATTTTAAATTGATTTGTACTTTTGCACTACAATGTTCTAAAGTATTTTGGCAGGATCGCCATGTTATTAATTAAAATGAAAAAACGTTTATTTATTTATTTGTTTATTTATGTCGACCATCTTGGTCGACCACACTTTTTATATTAATTAAATAAAAACTAACAAATATAATGAAATAAAACTAACTTAAACTTATCGTGAGAAAATGCTTGGTCGGCATAAATACACGCCGACCAGGTGCATTGTATGTGTAGGCATAAAATATTCAAATAAGCCAGTTGATCAAGTTACCTGCTGATGACAAATAACTGATGCAGTCAAACACATAAGTATGTGGACAAATATGAATTACTGGCACAGTCAAACACATAAGTATGCGGACAGATATATTCCATAGCCAAACACACTACAATTTTAAGTAAGTCCGAAGCTATTCAGCAAGTATCACTTAACACATTGATTAGATATCTTCGCTGGCAAAGTCAATGTCAAACACATCTTGCCAACTGCAATTGTCAAGGTACGCAATATGACCGGAAATTTCATCACTTGTGTTTTTTTTCTTGACTCCGCGTCGTAGTATTCGCACATCACTGACGACTGTATCAAACGTTTAGGCCTGTCACGTAACCCATCCCGTATGCCTCTTACTGGAATTCAGTCGGTTAAGGCAGACCCAACTCGTGGTCACACTTGTGTTCATATTGAATCCAGAATCTCACAATATTCCATTGATGCTTTCGTGCACGTATTGGGACATATTACAGCGTCCTTACCAAGAGCTACAATAAACTCTTTTGACTCAGATATGCTTACGAATCTGCAACTTGCTGATCCATATTGGAATCACTCATCACCAATTGACATTCTGTTGGGAGCTGATGAAGTTTGGGAAATTCTTTCCAACGAAAAATTGAAGAATTATCAAGGCAAGGTCATTGCTGTTTCAACATTATTTCGCTGGGTTGTTACATCAGGCATTTTCTCTGGGGAAACGCAAGTACACACAACATTACATACCCTGGGTGACCTTGATCAATCGATCCGTGCATTTTGAGAAATTGAAGAGTGTTCCAATATTCCAACAAAGTTGCAAGATGAGGCCGCAGTAGTGGAACAACATTTTAAAACTATTCACGCAAGACATACTGATGGAAAATATATCGTAGAACTTCCATTCAAAGACCAACCTACATTTTCCAATACGTATAAGGGTGCGCGCACACGTTTTATTGCAACTGAACGCAGATTATCTTGCGATTCAGCACTTAGGGCAGATTACATAAAATTTATGCAGGAATATCAGAATTTAGGCCACATGAGAGAGCTTAAACCAAACGAAGTTGGTGTGGGTGACGACCAGGCATATTATTTACCTCATCATCCAGTCATTGGCGCAAAGCTGAGAGTCTTTGATGGATCGTTTAAAGACTCCTCTGGCATTTCTCTTAATGACAGATTACACATTGGGCCTTCCATTCAGCGCAATTTGTTTGCTGTTTGTCTCAGATTTCGACTTCACGAATATTTTTTCACTGCTGATATCGTAAAAATGTTTCGACAGATATGGTTAGCCGAAAAACATCGCAACTTTCAAAGGATTTTTTGGAGAGAAAGCCCAAATCACTCAAGCAGTTTCAGCTCTGCACGGTAACATCTGGAACCGTGTCCGCACCATTCCTGGCCGTGAGAGTGCTTGAGCAACTAGCTATGGATTACAAGGAATCACATCCCAACGCATCAAAAATATTACTCAATGATTTCTATGTGGACGATGTACTGACGGGAGCAACATCTGAACAACAGTTGATTTAAAATCGAAACGAACTAGTAAACTTACTTTCACTAGCTGGAATTCAATTAAGCAAATAGATATCAAATAGTAAAGCACTGTCAACTAACGCAAGTAATAATGCACCAAGTTTTTTAAAAACGAGTGATGGTGATTCCTCCAAAGTGCTTGGAATCCAATGGTATTCCAGCGAAGACCGCATTGGATACAAGATCTGCCTAGGAAATATACAGCTTTCCACAAAAAGATCGGTCTTATCTGACGCATCCCGAATTTTTGATCCATTGGGGTTGGTGTCTCCGGTGATTATAAAATTTAAAATTCTATTTCAAGAGCTGTGGCCCATGAATCTAAATTTGGATGATGTGTTACCACCGCATATTAGTACAATATGGTTGAAATACAGACAAGATTTGTATAACCTGGAGAAATTAAAATTATCACGTTTTGTGCCTAATGAGAGTTTGGAAATCATATTGCATGGCATTAGCGACGCATCGCTGAAAGCTTACTCCGCGGTCGTATACTGTGTCATGAAAAATAAACTTGGTCATGTTCACATTTCATTACTAGCCTCAAAAACTTGTGCCTAACCTCTGAAACAAATCTCCTTACCCAGATTGGAGCTATGTGGAGCGCTGTTGCTGACTAGGCTGATGAAATCTATCAGTTCATCATTGCCTCATAAGAACATCAAGGTACAGGCCTGGTCTGACTCAACAGTCGTACTATCGTGGTTATCCATGCAGCCGATCCCTTTGAAGACCTTTGTAGGTAATCGCACGTCAGAAATATTGGAAACTCTCCCTCGAAGTCATTGGGGGCATGTGAGTACTAAAGAAAATCCGCGGACTGCGCTTCAAGGGGTATGATGTCTGATCAGTTGCTGAATTACAGACTCTGGTGGAACCCCCCTTTCTTGCGAGACGGAAATGAAGAAAACGAGAAACATACGCTACCGCCTGTCAACTTGCCCGATGTAGAAGCGGAACTCAAGAAGATAGCTTTCAGCCTTACTACACAAATAACTACACCAGAACATCCACTCGAAATGATACTTGAAAAGACGTCCAGCTGGTTGAAATTGTTACGCATTACAGCATATGTGAAAAGGTTTGTCAATTTATACAAGGTCAAAAACCCAAGCAGCTTTCTATCCCCTGACGAAATTGCGAATGCAAAAATTACCAGTCTAAAATTAGTCCAAGATTACTTTGCGTCTGACCGAGATAGACTTCATCGTGGGTTAGAGGTCATCAAGAATTCTCAACTGATGAAACTGTCACCTTATATAGACGTGCAAGGCCTTCTTAGAGTAGGGGGTCACCTACTAAATTCAGAGCTCGCAAGCACAGTTCAACATCCTATTATCCTACCAAAGGGGCATAAGATTACAGCACTGATAATTAAAGAGCAGCATCGTAAAAATTTGCATCCTGGTGTTTCAGCCTTATTTGTGATCATCCGTCAGCAGTACTGGGTAATCGGTGCTAGGAATTTAATTCGTTACATCACACATAAATGCTTGAAATGTTATAGACAAGCACAACACAAAATTCAACAGCGAATGGTGGACCTTCCCGCGGTGCGGGTGCGACAAGCATTTCCGTTCGAGAATGCCGGCTGTGATTACGTCGGTCCGTTTACACTGAAGTTTCACCATGGCTGAAATCCTAAAACTACAAAGGGCTACATCTGTTTATTCGTGTGCATGGTGACTTCCGCAATACACCTAGAGTTATCAACAGACTTAGCACCGAATGTTTTCTAGCTGCATTTCTCAGCTTTGCTGTTTCTTTTGCTACAAAAAATGTCTGCAATAATATTTTTTCAAATACTCTCCCAGCAAATTTGTCTTAAACGGTTTAAGATTCGATTTTCATGTACGGTTAATCGATTTCAAAAATCGAAATTAAAAAAGTTGATCGAAAAACGATTTTTGAAGACATTTACCAATCCCTAGTTAAGAACTAATCCACGCAAGTGAAGAAAACAAACTCTGGAAAAATTGCAAACTTTAGACAGAGTTGCAAAAAAAAAGAGTAAATTTGTTTTGGTTTGCATATAAAATGTGAAAACCGTTTAAAACGGTAATTAATTAATAAACTTAAAAAAAACTGAATTATGTACATAAAAAGCTGTAGAACCTAATTTTACAACTTTCACTTTTTTCATTACCATACTCTAGAAGAAATAAGAAAATATTTGTTTCACCTATAACTAAAAAAGTATTCGATGTACCATATAGTGACTAGTACCAATCAATAGAGAACTTAAATGCCTTTCAAAAACAGATTGTGTATAATTTGAAAGTTTACTTAAAGTGAAGGATAAATACAATTTTAAGTTTTATGGATTTAACCAAGTTTTTGTAAAATTTTGACTTGAATCATATTAGGCAGGGATGAGCACTCACTTTATGGACTAACTGTAAGTATACAGCATAATGTTTGATACCATTTTAAAATGATGCTGTTACTCATTCCAGTGAACTAAAACCCTTTGCACAGCTCTTTCAAGAGATAACCATCTACGCCCCTATCCATAATGAAAAACTTGAATTAAGTTATACCATGTTCACAAGGACAGCAATTATCAAGGTTCGCTCTCTCATTCCCGGTTCGTGGTCGAATCTGGATTGAATCAACCAAGGCCTATTTAGTAGGTCCATGCAACTCTACGAAAACACAGCAATACAAAAAACAACTTTATGTTTAAGTTGTCGGAAACACAACAAACATGAACTAAAGTGTGTGATGCAAACAGCTTTAGACAGTTTAAACTCGAAAACACAGAATATCATCAGGACGACTGCATTGACCTGATAAATAGGCCTTGGAATCGACATGGTTCGCCACACAAATTTTTGAGAGCGAGCCAACTTGGTTCATTTTGAAGTTGCTGCGAACCATGCAGAAATTGCTATCATCCCTAGTCTTAATAACAAATTATCGCTAATTTATCTGAGCTAGCTATCAAAATAATATGAGTACACAAATAAATATACACTTGCACACATGAGTAAATAAGAAGCAAACTAAAAAAATTGATGCGTGTATGAATTAAACATATTAGAACACATTTTATTAATTATTTTTTCTTAATTTGCTTATCCACAGTAAAGAAGCAAATAACACAGCATATAAAACTCGTTCCAACTATTCCACAGAATACACAGAAGTGAATAAAGTGACAGGTTAAAACAGCTCCAATCAGGTTTTTGATAAAACTCGTGGAAAAAAGAGAAAAGTATAGTGCATTCGATACTGTAGTGTAATGCTACTTAGGCCCGTTCAGACAATTATACAAGTATCAATACTTTTATGGAAAATGCAGCTCTGACATGTTGAGTTGTTGTGGTTTTTTTTGAAATTTTTTAAACAAATATAAGACCAGGGATGCATTTTCGTCAAAAATATTAATACTTGTATTATAGTTGGAGTGGCTCTTTACCAATAAATGCAGCTAATAAAAATTGATTTAACTAGCAGGACGTATCAAAACAAAAACAACGACAAAATTTGAGGGGAAACGAGACAAACAGAAAAAAACCATTATCCTCCACCTCGTGACACTTCTGTATGTTTTGTGACTATTCAAGTCTGTATATATGAATGTATAATATATATAAGTACACACACACACATCAAAGCAATGATCCAATTAAGCCGTCTTTACATGGTAATACAATGTATTACGACATGTCAAAAAATTATGTAGATTATACAAAATCTTATCATGTAAACGCTAAATGTATCGAGTAGGAGAGAATACGGATAGAAAATTTGACAAGCGGTCGGTAAATGTTTTGTTTTCTAAACCATTTTAGAAACTTAAGTATTTTCCTCACACCAGATGTGTATTTCAAAGTAAACATTGGCAGCACTAATGGTATCTTCTTAAGGTGTTAACACTTTTGCAGAAGCAACCAATTCAGGAAATTTTCATCTTGTTTTTGTAAATATTGTACAACTGCAACCATCAAGTAGCTGATGGTACAAGCAAAACCGAAAAAACAATAACAAACTTCATTCAAAATTATATTTTGTAGTAAAATTACATTGAAATAATAAAATATTTTCTTCAATATTCAGTTTTAGAGTACACATTTTTTTGAATAAATTTAAATTTTTTATTAACTTAACAGTTCAATATATTTGCTTGCATTTTACTTATAGTATCAGTGTAAACATAAAAAATACCTCCAACAGACTCTTGTTCTCTTTTCTTTAAATACGGAGAGAATTTCATTATATTTTCATTCTACAAAGTAGTAATACTTTGTATTACCGTGTAAAGACAGCTTAATTGATACTCAAAACTTTTTTGAAAAAGTGATAAATTCAAAAAATATACGTTTAGTGCAAAATCAAGTAAACTTTTTCTAATAAGCGCGAAAACGGGGTAGTTTTAAAATGTTTCTCTTGTAAATCAAAAAATTAAAAAACATTTTTGTAAAATAATTTATTAAAAAATAGATAACTATCATATGATCAAAACATTACAAAAAGGTGCATATAAAGTGTACATATTACATATACATATATTATAGAAGTAAATATGTATATGTATATGTTTACATAAGTACTGTCACAGTACCCTACTTTTTTTTTACAACCATCAACTCGCCCATTACTTTCCCAACTAGCTCAGTTTATTCAGGGGGGATATGACCCGCGGTTTCCGGTGTAGGGATGGACAAAAATATTTATACAGTAAAGAACAAAAATACAAAAGAAAAAAAAACTACATTGGACGGGATACACACTTAACTGAACCGTGATACACTTCAGACATATGGTAGTATTTGTCTTCTCTATCTGCCCTCCCTACCTGTGGTAACATTCTCAATCGTTTTTATGTTACCCCACATACAATTCTTAAGTCACCTTTTTACATACTTACATCCACACGAAATTAATGACTTTAGCCGGTCATTTTATTTTCCAATTCACTTCAAATTTATATTTTTTTCTTTTATGCTAATCAATCACAAAAGCTTGACAAATTTATTTTAATGTTCTAACAAAAACTAATTAAAATTTCTTTTTTCTTTACAATGATAAAACTTAACTTACTAACAAATTACACAAATTCCCAAAAATACCCTAACTCTTCTGGACACTACAGTCAAACAGAACAACGAACAAAAAGACACTAGAATTTTCCCTATTTTAAAGAGCTCTCTAAAACAAGGTTTTATTGTTTAATTTTCTTATTATTTTTACTACTTTTTACACTCGCGACAGAAATATTTTTGGGCTAACAAAAAGGTATTTAAATCCTTACACACTAAACTAACGTTTTAATTATTTTTTTAACAACAAAAAATTTGGCTTTAACAAATTGAACTTGGCACAATCATAAAAAAAAACTTTAACTATATGGAGGTAACACACGACGAAAATTAACTTGCACAATACTTGCTGTATATTTGAGGAAAATTTATGGAATTGTGTCTTGACAACTTTGTACATATATAAAATGTTTCTTTAACTATAATTCTAATACATTGTCTTTATGACTCATGCACGAATTTTATGTATGTAGGGGTATGTATCAAATAATAATAATAAAAAAAACTTAAGTAAATATGTGTAGGCCGACTCACCAAGCCACAAATAAATTTTATACTCTCCTTTTCTTGGTGATGATTTACCCAACTCCTTTGGCCTTCCACCCAATGACCACCAATTACTCGGTTGGCTTGCTGAATATGGTAACAGACTATTCCACCCACGGCATACAAAAATTCCACCAGCCTGATGCACAAGTGTAGATTTAGGGCGAATTCCAACCCTGTCCTTGTTGTTCCCACTGGCACCAAATTCACTCAATTCTTCCACAGATTTTCTTTTCGCTTTTCAGTATACAGTTTTCTACTTTTTTTTCTACCTTTTTAATAATCTTTAATTTTTGACTATTTTCTCTGCAAGTTCAATCTTCAATCCCTTGAAAACTATTTTATTTTTACTACCATACCTTTGATGCCTTCCAGTTTGAAATGCTCTCACTATCTGTCTCTTTCTATTCCTGTATGTACTCTTCAACTAGTGGCGATTAAAAATAAAAAAAAAACCTTCTCGTCCCCCTCATAACATTTCATGTCTCGCCTACGCTAGCCAGACTCACCGCTAGCTAACAGATTCAAAATTGAAGTCAATAACCCTTTGCAACTCTGGCCTTGAATTTGGTCAGTAGCCTGTGAAGAATAATTAGTGCGTTGCTTTGAATATACATATTTATTTAATATTTTTCCTCTTGTTTGTTTTGGGTTCATTGATTTCTTTATTATGTCTACTCCTATATCCAATCCACATTTTCTAATTGCTCCCAACAATCCAGATTTCATCCCAATTCGATCGCGAGTATTAGGTTCTCATAAAAACAGCAGGTCGTCATATCTAAATTCCCTTATTGTTTACTTTGTCATTCTATTGTGTTTTATTTTGTTTGTTTTCTTCCATATTTTGTTTATATATTTTTTTTTTAATTTCTTTTTATTTTCTCTTCTTATTTGTTTCGCTCTTATTCCTACATGAAGTTGCCACTCCAAACGAACTATCAAAATCTACAATAATAAAGAATGACAACGAACAATAATAACACTCAACACAAACAAAACTTTACATCCGCTACAAATCTTTCGGTTTTCAATGCCCGTCAGACGAAAAGTGGAAGAGCGGATAATTTTTTTCCTTTCTTCTCAGCCCAACGTAGGCAAACGCCCACCCCTGAGACACTCATGCTACATCGACTGAAAAGCCGGGTATTTATATTGAAAATCGCTGAAATGATTATTTTCATCTGGCATCCTTATTCTTCCTAATATTACTTTTTCTCTTGGTAACTCTGTTTATTAATCAGCCATTATCATACGTCAAAGAGCTTACTCGTGGTGTTTAATTTCGTACCTTTTCTTTCCACACATCAATAAATGTTTTTTTTATTACAACTTCATCGTTTCTATATAAGCTAAAAAAAAACATACCTACCCGGGCACACATTTTCAACTAACTACACCCTAGCATTTGCAGTACAAAACCAATGGATACACAGCTAAATCAACAAAAAAAATCAAAAGAGTGCATACAACACAAACACACATATGGCATTGTAAACATAAAGTTTATGCCAGTACAATTAATCTTGAGTTTTGAAAAAAATAAAATTGTGCAGTTCGAAAGAAATGTTTTCGTTAAAATATGGTCAGTTGATACGTGTACATAATTGTAAAGTTACTGCCCAGTGCGCGAATATCTTGGCTGACTATACTAACACCGGTGGCAGATTTCCACTGATCCTACTTGACATTATTATTTATTTTCCCCCTTTATCACACGCATCAATTCTATCGAATCTTGTTTATATTTGTCATTATTAATTTCTTTATTTTTATCATTTAAACGAGCGCACGTACGTGCTATTTATATATATATTGTAAAATATTCTTATTTCCTACATGGTCGTACTGCATTCAGATGCATTTTCATACAATCAAATAATATGAACTATTTGCTAATGAATCTGCACTTTGTAACAAGTACCACCATCAAATCTTTCACCAGTAAAGAAACATGGTTGTTTTAGTCCTGTTTATCAGACTTAGTTTCTTTTTAAATAAATTTTTATGTGAAGTTAATCAAATCTTTTTTTCTACGGTATGCGTGTGATATTTTATCCTCCCTATTTATGGTGTCATGGATACTTTAATTCATTTATTTCTACTTCTGTATGTGAGACAATTTTATTATTTATTTATAATTACAGAGGCAACTACAAATTTGCTGTCGAGGGACCTGATTATTGAAGACGATACTCCGACCGGTTGGTGCTTAAAAATTAACTTTATGGCCTTACAAGAAGTCTCAATATCTTTTTTTATTTACGAACCCCGATGCTTTTGCCACAAATTAGGTGTTTTATTGT
The DNA here is from genome assembly GCA_905220375.1 of Tachina fera. NCBI lineage: Eukaryota > Metazoa > Arthropoda > Insecta > Diptera > Tachinidae > Tachina > Tachina fera. The sequence goes on from LR999966.1 coordinate 52,224,948, forward strand.
CACAGAAGTTTGTACTTAAAGTGAATAAACACTTTATCATCAAAAGGAATCGTCGTTTTTAAAAGCAATTAAAATTGGACAACACTACAGGAAAAATAAGTAAGAAAACACAATAATTTGTAAAATCATAAGCTAAAGAAAAAAAATAAAAAAAAACGGGACAACACTAACACTTAACTTAATATTGCATATATCCCCTATTATCTCAGCTCATAATATCACAGCTATTGCTTCATATCCTTAGCATGAAAAATACCTAGGTCTTTTCCCTGCAGAGTCTCCAACTCGTAGCAACTATTTCCTATCACATTACGTACCCTGCACCTTTTAAATTTTGGTGCAAACTTAGCATTGAAATTTTTCTTGAAACTGCTTTGCACAAAGTTTTTTACGTACACTTCTTGGCCCACTATAAATTGTATATCCCTACTCCTCTTGTCGTATTGTTTCTTACTACGCTCGTATGCATTGTGTAAATTTTCAGGTATTGTGTCCCTAATAATTTTTAATTCGTCCTTTCTTTCTACTATTTCGAATTCATCGTCGCCTAAAGATTTCAGTTTTCTTGCCAAGGCGTACTCATTACCGGAAGTGTACATTTGTTGTCCGAACAATACCATATACGGGCTGGTTCCTGTGGCCTCATGTCTAGCTGACCTAATAGCGCACTCTATTTCACTAATGTGTGCATCCCATTCGGCATGATTTCCGTCTATATATGCCCTAATGCTTGCTAAAACTGTTTGATTAACTCTCTCCGATGCGTTAGATTGGGGAGCATATGCTGGAGTTCGGATATGTTTTATATGGTAGTTTTTTGTTAATTCTTGAAATTGTTGAGATATAAACGGTTTGCCATTGTCAGAATGAATAAACTCTGGGGTACCGAACATGTGGAATATTTTACGTATTAGATAATCGATTACCAGTTTTGAGGTTGCTTTTTTCATAGGTTTTAAAAATACATATTTTGAAAAGTGATCCAATACGATAAAAACGTATGCGTTTCCCCTTTTTGAACGCGGATACTTCCCCAGGAAATCAATGTAGATTCTTTGAAAAGGACGATCTGTTTTAAATTCTTCACCCATTCTCGGTCGAGTTTCATAATTAACCGGTTTAATCTCTTTACAGGTCTGACAATTTTGGATGTAATTTTTTACATGTTTTACCATTTTCGGCCAGTAGTAAAATTGTCGCAAACGGTGTAAAGTTTTTGCTATCCCGCCATGAGATACTGTTTCTGCGTCATGAGCCTTTTGAATCAACGTTATGACCAAGTTTTCAGGGACCCACAGCTTCCATTCAGTCCCACTGTCATCTCTGGTAAATTGTGTTTTTTTGAACACCATTCCATCCTCCGTTTTCAGGTCAGGTAAACTTTGTTTATTTTGCTCAATTGTGTGTATTAGTTGCACATATTCAGGGGATTCAAATTCCGTTGTTTCAAATCCTAACAATTCTAAATCTTCCACATTGCATTCGTCCAATGATCTCGACAGCATATCTGCCACAGTGTTTTCTGAGCCTTTTCGGTGTTCAATTGTAAAATTGAATGCCTGTAGCTGCAGCGACCAGCGGGCTAAGCGACCACTTAGGTCTTTAAAGCTCATGAGCCATCTCAGGCTAGAGTGGTCTGTTATTATGGTGAACTCCATCAGCTCTATATACGGCCTGAATCGTTTTACCGCTAGTACTGCAGCTAAACACTCCTTTTCGGTTACTGTGTAATTGGACTGCGGTCCATTTAGCTTTTGAGAAAAAAATGCTATTGGTCGATCATTGTTCTCATTATCCCTTTGAAATAGTACCGCACCTACACCCACGTGTGATGCGTCACACTGTATATAAAATGGCCTCTTAAAATCAGGGTGGACTAACACAGGGGCCGTTACTAATGCTCTTTTCAGTTCGTAGAAGGCTTTTATGGCTGCTTCAGTCATGGTAAACTTACCGCCTTTTCTTAAAGTGTCGCTGAGAGGTGCTGCAATTATAGCAAATTCTTTGATGAACCGCCGGTACCAACCAGCAGTTCCTAAAAAGCTTCTTACTTGCCTTGGAGTTTTTGGAATTGGTATTTGTTCTATCGCTGAGCCTAAATACTTTAACTCTTTAAAACAAAATACACTTTTCTTCATTCCTATAGTTAAGTTTGCGTCTGACAAGCGTCTGGCCACTTCTTTTAACAGTTCTATATGCGTCTGGAAGTCTTTAGAAATAATCAACAAGTCATCTAAGTATATAAATACATTGTTTTTTAGCGCTTGTGGAATAACCTTATCCATAAGACGACACAGGCGTTGAGCCGCATTACAGAGACCGAATGGCATTACTGTATATTGGTAGTGAGGTCTTCCTGGAACTGTAAAAGCTGTGTATTCTCGACATTTTGGCTCTAGACTAATTTGCCAAAACGCAAATTTAAGATCTACGCTGCTAATAAAAATCGTTTCTTCAATTCTACTGAGAATACCCTCTATATTTTGTATCGGATAAGCGTCTTTAATGGTTAAACTATTTAGCTTTCTCGCATCCAGACATAATCTATTTTTGCCTGGCTTACGAACTAGAGTGACACGATTATTAAAAGGACTTTCGCTCTCCTCGATTACTCCTAATTTTAACATATTGTCAACCTCATGATATAGGAGTTCTTGTACTTTTGGCGAAACAGGGTAATGCCTTTCCTTAAATGGTACTGAGTTTGGAATTAATTGTATATTATGTTGTTCTAAATGAGTTTTTCCTAGTCCACTATTTTCAAATGCTTTAAACAATTTTTTTACGTTATTTAGTTCTTCTTCTTGTTGTCTTGTCAATTCGTGTTTCTCTGGACATTGACTACGAACGGTTTCCAAATTCTGTCTAAGTTTTTCAAAATCAAGTTCGTCGGCATTTAATACATCAGGTGCTAAGTTAAATATTCGCCAAAAGTCAATTCCAAGGTACACTTTCTGTTCCAGCGATGGGCATAGGTAGAATTTAATTAGCTGTACCTCGTTTTTATAAGTGATAGGAAGAATGACTTTACCACATATTTTGTGGGCTTGGCCTGAAGCTGTCTTAACATTTGAATAACACTGAGAAGCACTAACTCCTAAGTCTTTTAACAATTCCTGACATTCTTTACCGAGTATACTCACAGATGCTCCCGTGTCTAGCAAAGCTCTCACCAATTTATCTCCTATGTAGATATTGGCAAATACTCGAGGATCTCTATTTTCTATCGCGGCTACTGTTAGGGTCACTTCTGCTCTCATGGCTTTTCTATTTTTATAACGTTTTCTGGCGTTTTCTATTTTCTTGGAAATCCTATGTGGCGACTCTATATCATCGGCAAAAATTCTATTTCTCACTACAATATAATTTTGTAATTTCTGAGCGTATGAACTGTTGCTTTTCTTGGCAAATACTGGTGATGTGTATGGAGCATTATGGCCGTAATTTGTATTGATGTTTTGTTTTGGATTATGCGTAGGTTTTATAATATATTTTTCTAGTTGTTGGCGGACGTTTGAGTTGAGCGTGACTCGCCCGCTTTGGTCAGGCTCCTCCGACGGTTTCCCTGCCTGTTGCAGTTTGGGCACTTTGGAGTTATAGTACGCTCATACCCACATTTGTAACAAAATATGTTACGCACTTCTGACTCACAGTCCATGTAGGTATGACCATTACCCCTACAATTCCAACACTTTAGCTCTTTTTTATTTGCATAATTTACTTCTTCCACGTCTAAAAAAGTTTGATGTTGCTCATAAAAAGGAATTTGTTCCTCCTCTTCGTATTCTATTTCGTTTATTCTAGGACGCGGCTGATAACGCATTTGGCTGTTATTTGGTGTATTAAATTTCACATCGCGCTTAGGGAATCTCTTCTCAATCTCTTTACACTCTTCTCTCAGCTGCTCTATATTATAAATTGCCATTGGGTATACTAATTTTGCTATATGCTCTTTTACATTACGTTTCAAAACCTTTATCATTTCGTACTCAGGAATTGGATATCGCAGTTTAGACCTAAGCGTCAGCATTGCATGGAAATAATCCTCCAATGTTTCACTTTGACGTTGGCGTCTTTCTACCATTTCCTGCATTATTTCAAAATCGCTACGATTCGCCTGAAATTGATTTAATAGACTATACCTTAAAGTAGGCCAGTCTGCTACCCCATTTTGTGTTTTTAGATACAACCAAAACCACTCTTTAGCCTGCCCTTTCAACAAACGATGGAAATCCCTAAGAACTTCTTCCCAAGGTATTGCATAACTTGCTTGTAACAATTCTATACGAAAAACAAAATCATCTATTGATACGCCACTTCCACCCCCTTCAAACACAACATCCCATTTATCAATTCTTATCTGACCTTCCACTGGACGAATGTTTAAATTTCTTTCATATGTATAGAAATTTGGAGCATTTGACAAAATATTAGAAAACCTAGGGCCTCTTCCATGAGTTTTGCTAGCTTCATTTTGTATTGGATGCTTATTAATATTATTTGCATTATTTGTATTTTCAGAATTATTTTGTACTACGGAAATATTGCTTTGATTTCCCCTACCATCAGAGGTTTCAACTCTACCTACGGTTTTCTTTATTGCACCCAGCGTTTTTCTTGGACCCGCTAAACTACTTTGATTCGAACTAGAATTAATTGGATCACCCGCATCCTCTAAAGAACTCGTAAGTGGTTTAATTGCTTTATCCACTTCTTTCATAATGCCTTGGAGGCCTTCACGCAACGAAGCCTGAATCATCTCGGTCATTTCCATCCGCAGTGTGTTCATAAGGTACCTATCTCCAGAGTTTACTACTGAAGTTGCCCCTTGGCTATCTAATCCAGGTAAAGTTACATTATCATTATCTATCACTGATTGCCTAACTGATTCTGCCAGAAATTCATTTGAAATTTTATCTCTGTCATTTCTTATAGTACCTGATAAATCTCTAAATTGGGGGTCTTGAAACACTGTGGACTGAGTCGGGGAATGCTGTACTCTGCCTGTCACTCCTGGCCTATTCCGATCAAATTCCAATGACCGTCTACTTTTATTTGCATCCGTCATATTGACTTCAATTCTAATTTTAATGTTATAAATAAATTACTAATAATGTTTTAAATCCCAAATAACTATTTCAAACATATCTGTGTGTGTGTAAGCATGTAATTGTGACCATTTAATATGACAACTAATATTCTAATGATAGACTCCTAAATATATATCACAGTTCCTTTGTTTGTATATCTTAAATTATAAATTAAATTATTGATTTTCAATTCGTTACAATGCTGCAGACGTTATTTAAACTATACGTCAGGCCACTGTATACCGTATTAAATTTAAACTAAGCAAATATGGTCTATGAAAACTGCCATATGCCTTAATTTAACTTTAAATACTTTCTGTTAAATTCGTTATATTTGTGTATGTCTATTCCAGCGTATCAGATGTCATGTTAGATGTACATCCGGTGACCGGATCAAAACAATTAAGCAAATGAAGTCTCTTTATTTTGCCCCATGCCTTAATTGCCAACTTCTTTATTTTTATATATGTATATGTTAGTGTATATAAACGAACTTTTACGCACAAATATAACGAATACTAAATAAAAAAAATATATAAATTTAAAAACAACTTAATCTGTCATTTTGTGGTTCAGTCATCATTAATGCAATTGGTCTCTACCTGTACCAAGTCACGATGGTGAGTAAACCAACAAAATACAAAATATTTTATTTAACAAATATTTGCTTTACGTTTGGGCGCCATTTGTCACAGTACCCTACTTTTTTTTTACAACCATCAACTCGCCCATTACTTTCCCAACTAGCTCAGTTTATTCAGGGGGGATATGACCCGCGGTTTCCGGTGTAGGGATGGACAAAAATATTTATACAGTAAAGAACAAAAATACAAAAGAAAAAAAAACTACATTGGACGGGATACACACTTAACTGAACCGTGATACACTTCAGACATATGGTAGTATTTGTCTTCTCTATCTGCCCTCCCTACCTGTGGTAACATTCTCAATCGTTTTTATGTTACCCCACATACAATTCTTAAGTCACCTTTTTACATACTTACATCCACACGAAATTAATGACTTTAGCCGGTCATTTTATTTTCCAATTCACTTCAAATTTATATTTTTTTCTTTTATGCTAATCAATCACAAAAGCTTGACAAATTTATTTTAATGTTCTAACAAAAACTAATTAAAATTTCTTTTTTCTTTACAATGATAAAACTTAACTTACTAACAAATTACACAAATTCCCAAAAATACCCTAACTCTTCTGGACACTACAGTCAAACAGAACAACGAACAAAAAGACACTAGAATTTTCCCTATTTTAAAGAGCTCTCTAAAACAAGGTTTTATTGTTTAATTTTCTTATTATTTTTACTACTTTTTACACTCGCGACAGAAATATTTTTGGGCTAACAAAAAGGTATTTAAATCCTTACACACTAAACTAACGTTTTAATTATTTTTTTAACAACAAAAAATTTGGCTTTAACAAATTGAACTTGGCACAATCATAAAAAAAAACTTTAACTATATGGAGGTAACACACGACGAAAATTAACTTGCACAATACTTGCTGTATATTTGAGGAAAATTTATGGAATTGTGTCTTGACAACTTTGTACATATATAAAATGTTTCTTTAACTATAATTCTAATACATTGTCTTTATGACTCATGCACGAATTTTATGTATGTAGGGGTATGTATCAAATAATAATAATAAAAAAAACTTAAGTAAATATGTGTAGGCCGACTCACCAAGCCACAAATAAATTTTATACTCTCCTTTTCTTGGTGATGATTTACCCAACTCCTTTGGCCTTCCACCCAATGACCACCAATTACTCGGTTGGCTTGCTGAATATGGTAACAGACTATTCCACCCACGGCATACAAAAATTCCACCAGCCTGATGCACAAGTGTAGATTTAGGGCGAATTCCAACCCTGTCCTTGTTGTTCCCACTGGCACCAAATTCACTCAATTCTTCCACAGATTTTCTTTTCGCTTTTCAGTATACAGTTTTCTACTTTTTTTTCTACCTTTTTAATAATCTTTAATTTTTGACTATTTTCTCTGCAAGTTCAATCTTCAATCCCTTGAAAACTATTTTATTTTTACTACCATACCTTTGATGCCTTCCAGTTTGAAATGCTCTCACTATCTGTCTCTTTCTATTCCTGTATGTACTCTTCAACTAGTGGCGATTAAAAATAAAAAAAAAACCTTCTCGTCCCCCTCATAACATTTCATGTCTCGCCTACGCTAGCCAGACTCACCGCTAGCTAACAGATTCAAAATTGAAGTCAATAACCCTTTGCAACTCTGGCCTTGAATTTGGTCAGTAGCCTGTGAAGAATAATTAGTGCGTTGCTTTGAATATACATATTTATTTAATATTTTTCCTCTTGTTTGTTTTGGGTTCATTGATTTCTTTATTATGTCTACTCCTATATCCAATCCACATTTTCTAATTGCTCCCAACAATCCAGATTTCATCCCAATTCGATCGCGAGTATTAGGTTCTCATAAAAACAGCAGGTCGTCATATCTAAATTCCCTTATTGTTTACTTTGTCATTCTATTGTGTTTTATTTTGTTTGTTTTCTTCCATATTTTGTTTATATATTTTTTTTTTAATTTCTTTTTATTTTCTCTTCTTATTTGTTTCGCTCTTATTCCTACATGAAGTTGCCACTCCAAACGAACTATCAAAATCTACAATAATAAAGAATGACAACGAACAATAATAACACTCAACACAAACAAAACTTTACATCCGCTACAGTACATACCTATAAAATTGGTCGTTATTAAATAAAATTTCGATTTCTCTCACTTCCAAAACCATACATACATTGTCTGTTTTTAGGACGTACTGAATATCTTTCAAAGCACGAAAAATTTGGAAGAAATAGCTGATTATTCTAGATTCTTCCTTATATTATTCTTCTCTTTTAAATTTATAAAGCAAATTAGCAAAATAAAATTAATAAAAAGTCGATATTGCTATATTAAAGGGAAAAAAGTTCACAAAGATTAAAATGTAGCCATATTGAACAATAAGTAAAGAGGCTAAAAGGGCTGAAAGATAATTGTAAAAAGTGCGGGTTTTTTAGTTTGGGGCATACATTATTTTTGAGTTTTGACTGCAACCGTGTTGAATATATCCCTATATAACGGATAAGTTGGCATCACTGAAACAAAAATATTTGTCAAAACGAACCACCAATGTGTCGTGTGACGGCAAGGTTGGCAATCGTGGTACAGGAAACGGATCAAGTGGTTCATGCTGCCATCTGAACATGGGGATTAGTAATCGGCGAGAAGAAAACAAACTTTTTGGCAAGTTTTTACAGTTATTTGGCAATTTTTTTCAGAGTTGCAAAAAAATACTTTTTCAAGGTAAACAACTTTTTCAAGGTAAACAACTTTTTGCAAAATAATTAACATATTTATTGCACTGAAAATAACTAGTTAATTTAAAAAGAACAATGTACCATATAAAGACTAGTACCATTCGATAGTGAATCAAAATACCTTTCAGAATTGGTAATATCAATTTTTCCAACAACTTGCATTCAGAAGTTAAAGCCCAGCAAAACTTTGAAAATCACAAAAATATTAAATAATTGTTCTTTCACTTGTAAAACAAAAACTATTTGTTGTAGCATTAATTATTTATTATTAATTGTTAGAAAACTAAAATATCTTTAAGAAAAGGTAACTGTAATTTTCTGACAGAAGAAAACTTTTGAATGTCAGTCAAATTAAAAAAAAAAAGTTTTCTGTTAATAAAACAAAATCAGTTCATTGTACCATAATGCAACTTATACCAATGGATAGACAATTTTAATAGCTCTTACAAAATGTAACTGTCCTTTTCTTAAACACATTAGTTCAGAAGCTATACCCCAGCAAACTTTTTAAATTCACCAAAATAAGAAAATATATGTTTCACCTATAACTAAAAAATATATCAATATACCATATAACCAATCAATACGGAACTTAAATGCCTTTCAAAAACAATAATTGTTATTTTTCCAAATACTTGCACTCAGAAGCTATAGTCCAGCAAACTTTTCAAAGTCCAAAAATTTGTAAAACATTGGTTTGCCTATAAATGAAAAATGAAATGAAACTAGTACCAATCAATAGGGAATTTAAATGCCTTTCAAAAACAGTACACAATATTTTCCTAAATACTTGCGTTCAGAAGTTATACCCAGCAAGCTTTTCATAGTCAAAAATTTAGTAAAAAATTGTTTTGCCTATAAAATTAAAATCATTCATTGTACCGTAATAAATCATATACCAATCGATAAAGGATAAAATTACGTTCCCGATGCAGTTTTGCACATTAAGTATGTATGTGGCAACCTTGCGGTATTCTTCCTAGTAAAATATGTAAACAAAATTTTGTAAAAAAATAGAGATTTTGTAACACGATAAAAATAAGTAAATTTAAACTGAATTTTAATAAAGTTTATTAATTTTAATGCTACTGTGTTAGCAGAATTAGATTTACTAGCTGTCATTATTTTAATTTTAGTTTCCAGAGGAGAAAAATGCTCTTGAAAATTGCGTTTAGAGTTTTTTTGTTCAATATAAATAGGAAATGGTTTATTGTACCCTATTAAGTTATACATCATTAGATAGAGGGTTGAAATTCCTTTCAGAAATAGTTTTTGTCATATTCTGAAATACTTTATTTCAGAAGTTCTATCCCTATAAAAAAAATTTTGTAACGAAAATTGACCAAAAAAAACTTTTATGCTTATAAAATAATTACTATTTATTTTAAGGTACTAACACATATATGTTTTTATAGATAATAAAAGTTATTTTCAGAATTGATGACTGTCATTGCTTGAATGACTTTATTTCAGAAGTTATATCCTAGCAAATTCGCTGAAGGCTCTAAAATAATGACAATAGTTTTCCACTTATAAAAAAGAAACCACTCATACTGTCTTATTGTAACATATAGCAATCGATAGAAAATAAAACTACTTTTTTAAATTGGTGATTGTCATTTTCTGAATTTGTGGAACTCAGAAGTTATACCACATCAAACTACGTAAATATTTTCCTATTCGCAAACTTTTTATAAAATGTTAATAATAGCGTGCAGCTACTGATAATACAGGTATAAGATGTAGATAGCACAGTTTTATGTGGCAGCATAAATACCAACTACCACCACGAATTGGAACTAATAAATAATATTAATATTAATAATGTTTATTATTAGCTTTAATTTGCAATTATTAATAAATATTTAACAATTTAAACAATAAAATTATCTTTTCAATTTAGAGTCGACAACAGTGGTGTATTTCAAGACCAGGGATGGCTAAAGACGACCATGTTCAGTGGTTGGTAGCACTACGTAATTCATGACATATTAACTCATGTTGGCAGCACTGCAGTTATAATAATAATAATAATAATAATAATAATAATAAAGTTATGTTTTGTGATAAAGTAAAGGATAAAGTCACATAATTCAAAACTCCTGAATCAGGAGACCATACATTATTTTCGTGGCATGCGTGCAAGTCAGTCGTGTTTAGTTTAAATAAGCTGATTAGAGAACAAACCAAAAAGGGGGAAAAGCTCTAAAGCTACCAAGTGGCCAAGAATTAAATAGTGTGCGTTGTTATACCAAAATTGGTGCCTCATAGCTGTGGAAAGGAAGAATAAGAAAATACTGACTGTGAGTCGGTGGCAGATGTCCTTTGGGCTATCGCCAATGATTATTGGAAAAACTTGTGTTAAGAAGCATTAATTGAAAATAAAATTAGCATCAGACATTTTGAAAAAAAAACACGTACATTCATTCGGGTGAATTCGTTCTTTTTTGTCTGGGCTGATTGTGAAAAATAGTGCTAGATTTTTTCTTTTCGTTTATTCTCGAACAATTGTCTGCGTATTGGTAGCGTCATTTGATCGCCATTGTGCAAACGCCATTTTTCATAGACGGCAGTACAGCCAGCTTTTTCGTGTAATAGCAACTAAGGGTAAAACAATTATTGGGAAAATCCCCATACCACAAGCGGGAACTGTTTGACAAGAGGAAGATGAAAGACGCCGGGGGTGGGGGCCCTCCGGCAGATAGCCGGGAGCCCTCCCTGGAAAGAAAGAAAAGGAAGACCATGACTATCAACAAACCCAAGAATGACGGTAAGTACATTGAACCTTTGTCAGATAATAAGAGTGCGAGCTTTTCCGGGACCATGGCGACTGACGTGGGCGGGAAACTAACTGGACAGCGTGAACGTCTTTTGGACTGTCGCTATGAAGCGGGCCATAAGGGGCCAATCATGGTGTATTTGGACTCATTCGACAATTCTGGTTTAAGAAAATTCTTGTCTGCGATCACGGACAGCAGACTGATTACAAAACTTCTGATTAGTGGGGTGTTGGAGGTAATAAAGATTGGATTTGGAAGGTGTAAGGTGCTTTTTAAATCGGCAGCGGAGGCTAATGTGTTCGCAGAGGACGGCCGACTGAAAGAGCATGATCTTGTTGCAAAAATTTTTGAGCATTTTATTTCAAAAATTGCCATTGTTTATGACATCCCTTTGGAAATCTCTATGGAGGAATTCCAAGAAGGCCTGAAGTCCGATTTTTCCATCATCAGATGTTTTAGGGCCACGCGACGTATTAGGATTCAGAAAGCGAAATGAAAACAATTGATACGAAGAACAGTAAAATTGTCTTCAAAGGAAATGAAATCCCCAGTGAAGTCGTTTTTGGTTATGTTAAAATACCAGTGAAACACTACATATCTTTTCAGCAATGCTGCATGTGTTTCAGATACAATCACTTTGCTCAGCATTGCAAAAGATCCTATGAGTTATGCCGTTCATGCTACAACCAACATGGTGGTGAGGAAAATTGCTCAAAAATCTCTTGCACAAATTGCAAGGGCAACCACGCTCCTACGGACAAAGAATGTCCTGCGAGAAAAAAGGCTTTTGCCATAAGGAAAATGATGACAATAGAAAACCTAACGATCAAGGAGGCGGGTTTGAGATTTAAAGGTGTGTTTTCCAACAGATTTGCGGAACTTGATAACGAATGTACAGATTTACCAAGTCTACCACTTTCTGTTCAGAAACGAAGACCAATTGACAACCACGGTGCTGTCTATGGAGCAATTCATGAGGTAATGCCATATTCAAAAGTTGTTAAACTAAACACAAACAGGGCAATAGAGGAGGAAAAGGCCAGAATCACTATGAGTCATCATAAGGATTTATTAGATGAATATTCGAGACATAATAACGTTACAAAACCAATCTTTCATGGAAATACAAATGGTGGCAGTACGGGTGCCATCCCTAAAACAACCTTCAATGGCAACAGGAACACAGCACTCGATGTGCTTATAAGAACATCTTTGGAAACCACAAATTTCCTCTCCAATTTTGATAAAATAAATATAATGAAATTCATATCGAACTTAAGAGATAATGCGAATAGGAGTTTAAATTTTTTGGACGCGGACACAATCAACAGATCCATATCTGTTGAATCACTTCTCTAGGCAAATTAAGGTCTTTAAAATGGATATTCTTCATCTCAATATCCAAAGTTTAAAAAAGATAGGCAATAAAGAACTCTTAGAATTATTTCTATCAAAAAATAACATTGACATGGCAATCTTCACGGATACTTGGCTGGCGGACAATTCTAGCACAAGTCTCCGTGATTATAATTTTATTGGCAAATACAGGAGTGATGGTTTTAGTGGTGTAGGCATCTACAGTAGAAAGAATATAAAATTCAGTACTTTAGATATAAATTCACAACAAGACACCTTGGCAATTTCGACATTAAACTTAAAATCAAATATTAACGTTATTGGCACGTATGGCCCCTGCCCCGGTCCGAATTATCCAGAATTTTTCATTTGGCAGATAATACCAACAGCTGCACTATAATTTGTGGAGACTTCAACGCAAAATCGGTAGTCTGGGGTTCAGGTAACTCGAACGTCAGAGGCCAGTTCTTGGGAAACCTCTTGACCACCACGGATTTCACTTGTATGAATGACGGGAGCCCATCTTACATCACAAATTCTTCAACAGCGGTATTAGACCTGGTTTTTATTAAGGGCAACAGTGGTGGCGCAACGTGGCGTACCATAAACACCAAAATCAGTGGGAGTAACCACATCCCCATCATCATATCGATGGGCACTCAGACGGGCGTAAAAGGTGGCAATAAAATCCTATTAAGAAACAGACCTCTCAAGTCAGTGCAGGAGCTAGCGGCACCAAACAATTTAACGGATCTGGAAGAAAATATTATTAACAAATTCAAGGAATGTACGATAAATGTACCAATTGGTAATAAATACAGAGCAAAGGGTTGGTAGAATGACAAGTCGTCAATACTATTCAGGCTTAGAAACGCAGCAAGACTTAAATTCAACAGATACGGTTCACCTGAGAATTTTAGAGCGCTGAAAACTGCAGAAAACAATCTCAACAATCATATCCGTATTCAAAAAAGTAGTGCATTTGAGGGGCTTATTAACGAATTAACAACACCAGCAGCAATAAGAAGTTTTTGGCAAAAACTGTCACAAGTTAAAAAATACGGTCAAGTCAAGCCCACTAGAAATTCATGGACGGACTCACAAACAATGGAATTCCTTTCTAAACTGACGAGTACTCAACTTTTAGGCTCGTGTCAAGGCCCTCAGCTGCAGACTGTCAGTACGACAATTCCGCCCTTTTCCTTCGGCGAATTTGAAAAATATATCAGATCCAGAAAACCAGATTCTGCGGCCGGTAACGACAAGATTACTTATAGGTTACTTGTGAATCTACCCACACATACAAGGATAAAAATATTCAAGTTATTATGTGACTGCTGGACGATAATAGAAATTCCCTCTTCATTGCGAAGTATAAAAGTATGCACGATTCTGAAAAGGGGACGAGACCCTACGTGCATGTCAAATTACAGGCCCATCTGTTTGATGCCAGTTTTACTTAAAACAATGGAATACATGATAAAACTCCACATCGAGGATCACATTCAAGCCAGAGGTATACTGCCGGACAGGTCATATGCTTTCAGGCGAAACAGGTCAACAAATCAGTGTGTCAACGATGTTTTAAATTATATTTACGGCGCGAAGAAAAAGGGACTACAGGTAGTGACCGCTTGCCTGGACATTGACAAGGCTTATGACCGCACCGACCCAGCATTAACCATTGGCCATCAAGAAAGGGACATGGCGATGGGCCTGGCCCAGGGTAGTAGTTTATCGCCGATTCTATTTAACATATTTACGGCGGATCTTCACCGCATCTCAGTAGGCAACACCACCCTTTTCCAGTTTACGGACGACTTTTTCCTGGTATGCGCACACAGAGACTTTAGCGAAGCAGTCTCCATGTTGGAAAACAGTCTTAACTGGCTTAGTGAGGCCTGCAAGGAACGACGACTCTCTTTCAATGCTGAAAAATCGAACATTATACACTTTAACAGGGGTCAGAGGACCATCAACATTCCCCTGGCGGGGGTGTTAATCCCTCAAGTTGACCACGTTCAATTTCTTGGGAGGATTATTACCCATAATAATTCGCCCACTATGCATGCAACGTACCTGGTCAGGTCACTGAATAAAACAAGCAATTTTATTAAAATTATAAATAACAGGTTCACTGGTCTGGACACGTCTCGAGCGTTATTGATTTTCAGAACAATGACTAGATCTAAAATCGAACATGCTGCTTCATCACTGGCGAACATCACTAAACTAGCCTTAAAAAAGATTAAGGTGTTCATGAACGGCGTACTCAGAAGATGCATGGGTCTTCTTAGATCAACACCAATTAATGTGGTCTATCACATGGCGACGGAATTACCACCAGAGTATAGATTCAGGCTATCTACTGCCAAGGAACTGGCGAAAGCCTTCACTTATAACCTGCCAATTACAAATGACTTACACGACCATGTCGAAACAAACACTAGCATTTCTCGCAGTTTCCATCAATTTAATGAGATCTTCATGAACATTGGCATTAAACAACATATCCCAGCAGATAACAGAATCAAGTTCCACTTGGATTTTTTCGATAAGGCAGTTGCAAATAAACACTCAACAAACGCCAAAGTAATTCGTGTACTTACAGCCCACAAACTGCAGACTTTAAGAGAGGCAGATTTTGAAGTTATCTATACGGATGGGTCAGTTATTGGTGACTCGACGGCTTTTGCGTTTCACCACGGCAGGTCAAACAATACTAAACGTTTTAACACCAGCATGGGCCTATCTTCTACCACAGCGGAATTACTGGCTATTAAAATGGCGGTGGGATTTACGGCACAGTATGGTTTCTCGAAAGTCGCTATTCTCACGGACTCTAGATCCGGCTTACAGGCTGATAAATAGGAATAATCCCAATTACATCGTAAGCTAGATTTTGGATTGTATAAACAGGACACAATGCCGGTCGTTCGAATTCCATCACATACCTGGTCACGCGGTAATTGCGGGCAATGAAATTGCAGATTCGGCTGCTAGGGCGGCCCATAATGACGGCGTTCACGTTGCGGTCAAATGGCCCGTTCACGATGCCATTAGGCGAATTGAGACTACACTCTTGACAGACTGGCAAAGGGAATATGACTTACTAAGACAGACGAAGGGGGTTTCATATGGTCGGTTACTTTCCAGCATTACGGGTACACCGTGGTTTGTAGTAAATCCACCAGGGCCGGTACACAATCGTGCTCGAAAAATTAGACTGGCCAATAGAATACTGACTGGCCATACTTTTTGTAAGGCTTCACTGTTTAAAATCGGCGTGGGCCCATCGGACCTTTGCGATTCATGTAATGTCACCAAAGACATATCACATATTGTTTTTAAATGCCCGTAGTACGACTCGCAGAGATCAAGGGTACCCCAACTTAGGGGGTAAACTGTTTTTATTTCGGCGGAAGGCACAGGGGCTGTATGGCTGATTGTGGACATGATTATGGCCATTGGCATAAGACTTTGATGACTTACTCATTTAATCAAAACGCAAAAAAATTGTGTTGAATACAACGGAAGATACAAAAATATTGGTACAAATTTCAGAAGAACATTGTTATTCATTGTTATCAAAGCACCAAATAACCAAGTTATCAGAGGACTTAGAGCCGGAAGAGCAATGGAATAAAAAAGACCCGAGGAAACGCACCATAAATCCTAAATATTTTTTAAGTGAAAAAAACCAAAAAAAAAATTGTTAAGCAAGGAGAAACTGCTCAAGAAATTATTTTAATTGAGCCTAATAGCTGCGATATGTCATCAATTGCTAAAAAGGAGCACAAGGACTGTGAGAAAAGCTCTATAATAAGGAGAATAGATAGCAAAATAAATTACTATATTTTTAGATACAATGACTTATATTCTTCAATTTACCCTAAAACTAGTCAGTTAGAAATTGGATTTTTCAACTTTTTGGATCTTGAAGATTGGAAATCATTAAAAGAAGGGTGTTGGTTAACAAATTCGGTTATGGATTGTGCGATTTTATGCTTTTTAAAGGAAAATGTTAAAAATACCTTAAGCTTGCCATGCCAAATTACTGATATCAATTTTAAAAAGGTCGATAAGATACTTTCGCTCAAACCTGACATATTAGTTATACCGATTTTGTGCAACGCACATTTCACTATTGCGTACTAAAACCTTTTTATTTTAATACATTTATTTATTTATTGTATCTTCAATTATGAACTAACAATAAGTTTTCAAATCTTAAATCTAAAATATAAGTATTAGGCCCGACCACTGTCGGACATAAACTTAGTGATAGTTATAAATAGTACATAAGTATAGATAATCAAAAACAAAAGAAAAAAAATATTTTCAAGCAATCCCATCTGAAGTGTTGAGTATAAGAGCTGTAACGATTTCTGTTGTCTCGTATAGACGTTCTGATTAATTGTGCGAGAAACCCTACAAACAAGAGATACTTCTAAATTTAATTATTAAAGTAATTAGTAATCGGTTCCGTGTTTTTCCGTGCGACACAGCACGTTTTATGCATATGACAAGTATTACATCATTTCCTGTATCAGTGCCGAAGTAGCAAAGTGAAAATTGTGAAGATTTAAGTTTCAAGGATCGTGATCCTTAGTAATGCCAACCAAACAAGGACCTGTATACGCATAATCGCTTGGAAGAAATATCCAACAGTTTTTAAATTGACTCACAAAACTATACTAGGTAAGACACCTTAAATATTTAACAAGTGGACGTATTCTTAGACAATTTCGGTTGCTTTGCAACTTTGGCAGATTCTTTCACGGACGTGAAACGCAAAACATTACAGAGGGGAGGAAATATTATCTGGAGCAGTTTCTGCCGAACGAATTATTCTGTCCAAAATTTTATCAGAGGTAAGTTCCGCGACATAATTTAAAGACTGAAATTAACGTGTCGTATGAATTTTAATAGGACACCAATACCGCCGTAGAAAACGAACGTCGACATACAAAAGTGAAAAAAGCTTGAAAAATCTCTGATATTCCCAGATAATCATTAAGAGAGCTGATTCGAAACAATGCAGAAAAATCCGTAAAATCTACATACATGCAAGCTCCGCTAATTCTAGCTACACCAGTGTACCAGCAGCAAAAGATACTTATCGTTGCTGTTGTAACGTTCAGTTTTTTTTTCTATTTACAAGTTCCAATATGAAACTTTCATTTCATTTATAAATCATCCCATTTACCAACTCCAATATACATGCACACTCCTTACTTTGAAATTTATATCCTCTAACCATCTCTTTCTACCGCACTAAATTTGATCAGCTTGTAAATTCAGCCATTTACTGCCAAAATTAAATAATATCAGTCTCAATCTAATCGTTCGTTCATTCCGTCCGTCCGCCTTAGAAATAAAATTAAAATGTATAATTATTCTAAACTATTAAAAGAAATTAACTAGCAAAGGTTAAGTGCTAGGGAAAAGAAAAACAAAGAATGTTAAATATTTGATGTGAATTCGTTTGTGGTATAATCAGTAAAGTTTTCATGCTACATACAATTGGAAAATAAAATACAACCATATTCGCTGCAGTCTAGAAGGGCCCTTTAAGACACAACGAGGTAAACAAAAAAAAACATTGTAAGTCAACCAAATTTAATATTGTAATAAATTAAACTAAATAAACTAATCTTAAAATTATAACTTCGAATACTACTTAAAACAAAAAAATACCAAAAAGAAAAAAAATAGCAACAAAAACAAATTATATTCTTGCCAGTACGGCAAAATCGTCGTAATTATTAACATAACCACAAGATTAACATTTTCTGTTTTACATTTTCCTTATGTAAACTTTTCTGCTCTTAACAGAGTTCATTGCCTATATATGAACATTTAACATAATCTTATTTACTTAACTCGATGATCACAGACATGCCTGAAATTATAGTTCCGATTTAATAGTTATTTTTTTTATACCTAAGTTTTTTTTATTGATTATAATATAATTAAATTCGTAAAGAAATAAATATAAGAGAAATGTTTGAAATAATGAAATGCCAGCTTAATTGAGACTAACAACTTTTTATTTAACAAAGGGGCAATCATTAAAATTAGGAGTACGACGGATTGCCATGGTGTTCTGATTCTATAGGAGTCAGTGGGAGGGAATTAACAGTACTACCGCGCCACAACATCTGGTCCTCTTCATCACGATTAGTTTGCTTATACTTAGGAACCTCGGAAAACTAGCTCTCGGAAATTATTTAGTTATTCGGCGAAATTTAATGGCATGTAAAATTCTATTGTTTGGAAGCAAGAACCTCGCCAGCCGACTGATACTAGCCGAAGAAAACCTATCATGCCGCGTTTCCAAAGGTAGATAGTAAATTCAGTGTAACAAAGATGGCGGCCAACGGAAGCTTATCCAACAGAATCATAAATATTGTAAAGCTCATTCCATCGAAAGCTTGGCATTCAAATCGTGATGTGTAAAATTTTATTTACAATATTGTTACTGTAGTAGTGCTTGACTCTACTAACTGCCCTTTTAGGAAACCTAAGTCCCAGGAATTGGAAAAAAAATTATCGATCTGCGTTGCGATGTTTCTTTCGAAGGCATTTAATCGTAACAATATAAAGTGTATACTCTATTATTGGATTTTCCTCAGTTACACCTAGCTTATCCTGGAGCATAATTATGTTAGTCCTGACCCTATTAGGTATCAGAATTATGAGGTTCAGTTGCAACAAGTTATGCTCTAAAGAAAATTTATTTGATGTAAGACCTGAAATTTTATTTGGCGCCCAAGAGACGCATTTTTATTCAGTAGCTATATCATGGCATAGATGGAAATTCGAGAAGAGTGTGCAATATAGTATCATCTTCTAAACACAAATGTCGTTATGATGAGTCGTCGTTTATGAGATCAAAACCATGAACGGCTAGTCCATCAGTATGTATCTAGTATAGTCAGCATATTTAGTTTTATGCTTTGCATACTAATTAGTTTTATGTCTCAATTAGCTGCATGGATTCATTAACAAACATTTCTCTTTATTACGTAACAATATTGCCAAATTTTTAAACAATTCATAATACGGAATAGATAATGAACACACGCCAAACTCTGCGTACACCAAGTAAAGGAGCAAAACCTACAAGAAAAGTTCCAAATTTAAAAAGTAGTATAGTCAATAGTTCTAGTGACCGAGGCAATATTAGAGGTACCCGAGGCTGAGGTACACCCGTGCCCGACCGATCAAAAGAACAGAAAGTAAGTTTGCCTTTGCAAACAATTTCTAATTTATTACGCACCCCGCCACAGGCAAGTTCGCTTGATATTGCCGTTGCACAAATACCTATTAGTGAATCACCTTCCCGCTGTACGTCCCACACGGACCTAATTAGCGGAATTAATTTTGATAATTTGAATAACCCAAACAGTAACTTCAGCGATCAGGGAACAAACGAATCTGTTGTTTCGAAACTGGTGGACATTTCGGGAATAAATTTTTCTCATACAACTCTAGGCATCGACATGGACCAGGACGAACGGGGCGCACGAGCCCTGAACGTGGACGAGGATTTTCCCGTGATTGACGAACACTCGAAACCGACTGCTACTAATAATCTGCAATTTCCGAATATGACTAACGCCGTTGACCCAACTTATACATATATCGTTGGGAAATGCACTTCTGAGTATTCAGGAAGAGATAAAGTCAATCAAAAGAACGATGGACGCCTTTCCACAAACTAATAATACCCAGACACAGCCGTTGCAATTGAACCCTATAGAAAATATGGTCCCCAGTAGTTCGGGCCCTGCCCAATCAATTAAGTTTAAGGAATGGAATATTAAATTCGATGGCGTAGGAAGGGTATCAGATTTTCTCTTTAAAATAGAAACTTTAAAGGCTCGCTCAAAGTGCACAGATGAACAATTAATGGATAACTTCCACATATTTATGTCAGGAAAAGCCGAAGAATGGTACTGGCTGTTCGTAAAACAAAATCCCAATGCTAGATTTGCGTTCCTAAAGTATTCCATTTCAAAGGAATTTGGTTCCTTAGAAAATTACCATGATGTCGTAGTTAAAATATCCCTTAGGAAACAAGGCCCTCGAGAGTCTTACGACGACTTCCACACCGCCATAATATCAATGAATTCGAGACTAAGCGAACCTCTACATGAACACAAACTTGTCGATATTATCAAAGGAAATTTGAACCATAATCTCAAATATATGCTTTTCAATTCAGAATCAGCAAGCTAGAAAAGCCGAAAAACTTTTGCTTGATAATAAGAATCAGACGCCTTTTTCTACCCACCGCCATGTTAGCGAAATCGATTCTGCGACAGCCAACTATGACGATGATCCGCAGGTAGAGGCCTTTCGATTAGAGCGACATCCAGTGGATTACTCTAAACTAACTTGTTGGAATTGTTCCAAATCGGGACACTCATATATATACTGTCCAGAAGTTGTAAGTAAAACTTTTTGCTACAAGTGTGGGCAACCTGGAGTTACTACTCCAAACTGTTCAAACCAACATGGGGGAAACTTGAAAAGGAACGAGAAGTTAACCGGGGACTCTCGTCCCTCCCATTAAAACCCGAGATTTTATATTATAACTATCTTTTAAAAACGACTCGTACGAATCACAACCCAATTACAACTTTTGTCCAACCAAAGCAAAATGATGATAACACTCAGGTAAGCTTAAATCTGCCCTCTTATGAGGAACGAAAAAAAAGATATAACGAAGCCCGAGCTCGTATATTTTCCGAACCACCTTCACCATCAATATTGAAATGTAGGGCAAGATTCAAAATCCTTAA
This sequence comes from Tachina fera, assembly GCA_905220375.1. Classification (NCBI taxonomy): domain Eukaryota; kingdom Metazoa; phylum Arthropoda; class Insecta; order Diptera; family Tachinidae; genus Tachina; species Tachina fera. The sequence continues at coordinate 52,246,358 of LR999966.1, forward strand.
AAGTGCTCATCAACGTCTGGAAAGCACACGTTTGCATGTTGAAAATGACGATCGACCTTTTGCAAAAATTAAAATTTTTGGCGAAGAATTATTAGGCCTTTTGGACTCGGGTGCGAATGTGCCCATATTAGGGAATAACTCTATGCAATTTCTAGAGAGACACCATGTTACTTTAAAGCCATTTCAATATTCTGTATCAACAGCCGATGGATCAAAACAGACTGTAGTCGGATATTGTTCATTACCCATTACTTACGGAATGGTTACAAAGACCATAAATCTGTATGTGGTACCTTCTCTAAAGCAAGATATTTATTTGGGAATAGATTTTTGGAGAGCATACGCATTGGCCCCTGATATAATCCCAGAAGTAACAGAACTAAGCCTTAACCCGAATGAGGATACGTCAAATCTACACGATCTTACTGGCGAGCAGAGGTTAGAGTTGGATCGAGTCATTCAAGAATTCCCATCATTTTCGAAACTAGGACTAGGGTGCACATCATTGGTAGAGCATGAAATCGATACCGGTAATGCTTTACCCGTGAAGTCGAGACACTTTCCCCTATCACCCCCTAGACAAGAAGAGGCTTACGCCGAAATCGAAAGACTCTTGAAAATGAACGTCATCGAGGAGTCCAATTCGCCCTGGTGCAGTCCTGTAGTTTTGGTCCGAAAACCCGGTAAGGTGCGTTTGTGTCTAGACTGTAGAAAGGTAAATAATTTAACAAAAAAGGACTCGTACCCATTACCGCATGTCAACGGACTGCTTACTAGGCTGAAAGACACCCATTTTATCAGCGGGATAGATCTCAAGGACGCTTTCCTTCAAATTAAACTCTCGGAGTCATCGAAGGAAAAAACCGCGTTCGCTGTGCCGGGGAAACCATTGTATCAGTATCGGGTGATGCCTTTTGGGCTGTGCAATGGCCCCCAAACTATGAGCCGATTAATGGACAAAGTCATTCCTTCGAGACTCCGTGAGAATGTATTTATATACCTTGATGATCTATTAGTATGCAGCGCAGATTTTGAGTCCCACCTGAAACTCCTCAAGGAAGTATCCCAATGTCTTAGATATGCGAACCTCACCATCAATGTAGAAAAAAGCAAATTCGCCCAGACGGAAATCAAATACCTTGGGTACATAGTAGGGCAAGGTTGCCTCAAAGTGAATCCGGAAAAAGTAGCAGCCATTGAAGCTTTTCCCTTGCCAAGAACAGCAAGGCAACTTAGAAGGTTTATAGGTATGTGTAATTGGTACAGGTCGTTCGTTCAAAATTTTTCTGATTTAGCAGGTCCACTAACCGACTGTCTTCGTGGGTCAGTTAAACCCTTCAGAGTATCCGAGCAAGCTATCAAATCCTTTAATCGCCTTAAAGCAGCATTATCATCTGCACCTGTTCTCGCCCAGCCTGACTTTAAGCGAGAATTTATTATACAGTGCAACGCTTCAAGGGTAGGCGTTGGTGGGGTTCTTTACCAAAAAGACGATGAAGATAGGGATCGACCTATAGCCTTCATCTCGCAAAAACTAAATAAGGCTCAACGTAACTACACTGTTACTGAGCTAGAGTGTATGGCGGCTGTAGTTTGCGTAAAAAAATCCAGGCCCTACATTGACGGTTTACCATTCCGGATAATAACGGACCATTCAAGTCTCAGATGGTTAATGAATCAAAAGGACTTGGATGGGCGACTAGCGCGGTGGAGCCTCAAGCTCCAACCCTTTCATTTTACAATTGAACACCGTAAGGGTTCCCTCAATATAGCACCGGACACTCTGTCGAGATTCGACGTAGATGAATTAGAACTGGGAAACGCTACGCCGGAGATAAATTTGAAGTCATCGGAATTTGATGGAGAGGAATACGCAAATCTTAGAAAGACTATACAGGAGAATGTTAGCGGCCTGCCCGATTTACGTATAACAGACAATTTAGTATACAAACGTGTCAAGTTCAGAGCAGGTACGGAAGACGAGGAAGATACCTTATGGAGGTTATGGCTGCCGAGAGAGTTAGGCAAATCCGTCATCCAATCAGTTCATGATATTTCAGGCTGTCACGGAGGTTACACGAAGACATTAGCGAGGATACGACAGAAGTATTTTTGGCCCGCCATGTGTAAAGATATACAAGAGTATATTAAATTATGTGAGAACTGTAAACAGGTAAAATCACCGAACTACTCCCTCAGACCTCCAATGGGAAATGCATTTATTACACATCGGCCCTTTCAACGCTTATACTGCGATTTCTTGGGGCCTTATCCAAGAACGAAATCACTAAACACATCCTTATTCATAGTCATAGACCACTTCACGAAGTACCTTTTTCTGAAGCCAATGAAAGCGGCTACGTCAATTAACATTGTCCGCCACTTCCAAAATGAAATATTTCCAGGCTATGGCGTTCCTCAGTTCCTGCATAGCGACAATGGTAAGCAATTTATTTCAGGGCCTTTCCAAGATTTTCTTTCCCATTACGGCATAACACATGTTAAAACCGGTTTATACTCGCCGCAAGCAAACGCGAGTGAAAGAGCAAAAAGAGAGATTATTTCCAAAATACGCATTTATATCAAAGATAATGAAAACCACCAAGAGTGGGACCGTTATATACCTCAAATACTGGCAGTCCTGCGATCTGACTATCACTCGGCAATAGGGTGCTCGCCATACTATGCATTGACCGGCCAGAATATGATTCAACACGCATCGGCATATCAACTTTTAGAAAAACTAAGCTGCTTAAAAGACGATGATTTTGTGATTAGAACCAATGCAGATAAGCTCTCTCGTATTCGAAGTGGAATAGAAGAAAGTCTTAAAAAGTCCCACGAGAAATCTAAAATAACATATAACACCAGATGTAGACCGGTTTGTTTTAGTGAAGGACAGGAAGCTTTCGTTAGAACTTTTCGACAAAGCGACTTTTCAAAAGCGATAACTCAAAATTTTTACCACGTTTCACAAAATGTCGTATACGAAGAAAAATTGGTAACGCGTTGTACGAGCTTGAAGACCTTAACGGCAAAATTATGGGTAAGTTTCACGCCTCTGACATCAGGCAATAAAAGGCTAACCATATATCTTCGCAAAATTGCCCGTCTAGTTCAGGTTGAGACTCTATCTCAGGATAATGGGTCGAGCCACACGTTGAGTTAAATTTTTTTGTCCCCATTAGAACAGCTGGGAAATCTGCCTATTCGTTTATGCTACGGGAACTTAAGCAAAACGAGATAGGTTTGTAACGATTTCTGTTGTCTCGTATAGACGTTCTGATTAATTGTGCGAGAAACCCTACAAACAAGAGATACTTCTAAATTTAATTATTAAAATAATTAGTAATCGGTTCAGTGTTTTTCCGTGCGACACAGCACGTTTTATGCATATGACAAGTATTACATCATTTCGTGTATCAGTGCCGAAGTAGCAAAGTGAAAATTGTGAAGATTTAAGTTTCAAGGATCGTGATCCTTAGTAATGCCAACCAAACAAGGACCTGTATACGCATAATCGCTTGGAAGAAATATCCAACAGTTTTTAAATTGACTCACAAAACTATACTAGGTAAGACACCTTAAATATTTAACAAGTGGACGTATTCTTAGACAATTTCGGTTGCTTTGCAACTTTGGCAGATTCTTTCACGGACGTGAAACGCAAAACATTACAGAGGGGAGGAAATATTATCTGGAGCAGTTTCTGCCGAACGAATTATTCTGCCCAAAATTTTATCAGAGGTAAGTTCCGCGACATAATCTAAAGACTGAAATTAACGTGTCGTATGAATTTTAATAGGACATCAATACCGCCGTAGAAAACGAACGTCGACATACAAAAGTGAAAAAAGCTTGAAAAATCTCTGATATTCCCAGATAATCATTAAGAGAGCTGATTCGAAACAATGCAGAAAAATCCGTAAAATCTACATACATGCAAGCTCCGCTAATTCTAGCTACACCAGTGTACCAGCAGCAAAAGATACTTATCGTTGCTGTTGTAACGTTCAGTTTTTTTTTCTATTTACAAGTTCCAATATGAAACTTTCATTTCATTTATAAATCATCCCATTTACCAACTCCAATATACATGCACACTCCTTACTTTGAAATTTATATCCTCTAACCATCTCTTTCTACCGCACTAAATTTGATCAGCTTGTAAATTCAGCCATTTACTGCCAAAATTAAATAATATCAGTCTCAATCTAATCGTTCGTTCATTCCGTCCGTCCGCCTTAGAAATAAAATTAAAATGTATAATTATTCTAAACTATTAAAAGAAATTAACTAGCAAAGGTTAAGTGCTAGGGAAAAGAAAAACAAAGAATGTTAAATATTTGATGTGAATTCGTTTGTGGTATAATCAGTAAAGTTTTCATGCTACATACAATTGGAAAATAAAATACAACCATATTCGCTGCAGTCCAGAAGGGCCCTTTAAGACACAACGAGGTAAACAAAAAAAAACAATGTAAGTCAACCAAATTTAATATTGTAATAAATTAAACTAAATAAACTAATCTTAAAATTATAACTTCGAATACTACTTAAAACAAAAAAATACCAAAAAGAAAAAAAATAGCAACAAAAACAAATTATATTCTTGCCAGTACGGCAAAATCGTCGGAATTATTAACATAACCACAAGATTAACATTTTCTGTTTTACATTTTCCTTATGTTAAACTTTTCTGCTCTTAACAGAGTTCATTGCCTATATATGAACATTTAACATAATCTTATTTACTTAACTCGATGATCACAGACATGCTTGAAATTATAGTTCCGATTTAATAGTTATTTTTTTTATACCTAAGTTTTTTTTATTGATTATATATTAGCCTTGTAAAACATAATGAATTCGTAAAGAAATAAATATAAGAGAAATGTTTGAAATAATGAAATGCCAGCTTAATTGAGACTAACAACTTTTTATTTAACAAAGGGGCAATCATTAAAATTAGGAGTACGACGGATTGCCATGGTGTTCTGATTCTATAGGAGTCAGTGGGAGGGAATTAACAGTACTACCGCGCCACAACATCTGGTCCTCTTCATCACGATTAGTTTGCTTATACTTAGGAACCTCGGAAAACTAGCTCTCGGAAATTATTTAGTTATTCGGCGAAATTTAATGGCATGTAAAATTCTATTGTTTACACGAGTCTACTTATTTGGAAGCAAGAACCTCGCCAGCCGACTGATACTAGCCGAAGAAAACCTATCATGCCGCGTTTCCAAAGGTAGATAGTAAATTCAGTGTAACAGAGCCCTTGTGTCCTCCTTTTTCAAGCGGATGTGGCTAGTAAAATTCAAGATGTTACGAGCAAGCGGATTGGGATGTGACTCGAGTTTTGCTAAATATTTCCCTGCGTATTTTGCTATTTCTTCAATCACTAGTGGCATATTCAAATCACGATGTATATTTGAGTTTTTGATGTACCATGGAGCCGATGTTATCAAACGTAAAATTTTGTTTTGCCTTCGTTGGATTCTCTTGTCTTCAAAAGCGACTTGTATAATAAAAGTTTGCAGTCTAGGCTGAGTGTTGAATTTCTACCAATCAGCCAATATATCTGAGTTAGTTTAAGTTTCATTTGTATTAGCTTTGAGTCAATATGGTGTTTCCAGGTAAGTCGTCGATCAAGGTGTATACCAAGGTATTTTAAATGTGAATGCTGAGGAACAACTTGATTGTTGATTCGAATTGGGGAACAAGTATCTCTTCGCAGGGTAAATGTTACCTCAACACACTTTTGCTCGTTTACCTTAATTCTCCATAATTTTAACCATAGTTCCAGTTGTGTAGTATGCTCTTGTAGATATCGGGAAGCCTCATGAAGATTTTCGTGCATACTTAGGCAGGCTGTATCATCGGCAAACGTAGATGTATGGATATTACTGCTCAAAGGCATATCACAAGTATAAATCAAATACAAAACTGGCCCCAGTATGCTCTCTGTGGCACACCGGATGATATAGATGATTTTAGCGTACTAAAACCTGAAACACAAGAATTCATTTTTATGGACTCCATGCTTGATCATAGCGGAACGTCGCATTATAATAAATTTAAATTGCATTCTAATAAAAACAAGAAATGGAAATTCATCACTTATTTATGCAGAACAAAGCAGAATGACTTTGTAAACTGTGGTGTTTTCGTAATATTATATGTAATTAGTTTTTTAAAAGATTTGCCATGCACAAACTTGAAATCTCCAACACTGTTCAGAAATGAAATCAAAATGATGCTTATGAAGTATTCTGATGATTTAATTACTTTTTGCTGTCATTGTGGTAGTTCCAGAAAAAATTTAAATAAATCAATATCTATAGAAATATTTTAATTAAATATAATTATAATATATAAGTAAGTAGTGCATGACAATGGTTTAGGCCTATTGGGGACATCGCCATTTAAAATAATTGACAACGCACTATGTGTAGTACCTCAATGGTAGTGGGAAATCTACACGATTTTATTTCAGTTAATTCATTTTATTTTATTTCAGTTAATTCATTTTATTTTATTTCAGTTAATTCATTGAATTTTAGTATTTAACGTACCTTTTCACAATGTATGGTTAAAAGATAACAGGGACTTTAACGGCAAGTTTTGTATGAAGAACTGTCAGTTAAAGTTCACGTTAACTCTTAACCATACATTGTGAAAAAGTACGTAAGTGTTATTAAGCCAAATATAAGTAACGCAACGAATTTTAACTAAATATTAGCATAATTTTATTTTTTGTAGCTTTGGCGGTAATGGCTCAATATGTATATTTAAATTTGAAATTTATTTGGTGGTGGTTAATAATATCAATCTGAGAAAAAAATAAAACATACAGGCCTGTTTTGAAACTCACGGTGATTTCAAAAGTAAACTAATTATAGCTGACTTAATAGTGGGTTTTTATTTTATTTTAAGTTTTTGTCATTTATAATACAATATTTTCTTCTAACTTTCAACGCTATAAATCGTGCAATTTACAAAAGCATTGATTTAGCTTTTATTAATTTCTTCAAATCACCGTGATTTGACATGTCGTGATTTACAGATCATGTCCGATAAAGCGAAATTTTTTGCTGGTGGTTAAGTTTTGTCTGTATGCATTTCATAGTCGCTTCGACAAAACGTCAGTAGACTTCAAACTACATAATTTGAAAAGGCACAAACTTTTAAAAAATGATTTGAGAATTCACAAAAAAAATTTGAAAAACAAAGAAAAAAAGCATACATACACGCCAATTTTTTGAAAGACTATAAAATTTTATCAACAGATATCTTTCAAGCTTTCTTCAAAATTTTGCTCATTTGTCAAATTATTAAATATTTTAAATTTTAATATAAGTTAAATGCAATAAACTTAATAAATAATCAAAAATAGTTAAAAGTAATCCTTAGAATTGGGTTATTTTTTAATACTTTTGATTCTTTTCGATTATTTTGTAGTAATTTCAAGTAATTCAGATTACTTTTCCATTATTAGTTATCGTAATCACGATTACTAAATAAAAAAAAACTTATCACTTAGCTACTTACTAGCATTAACTACACTCAAGTAAACAAACACAAATGAAATTCAAAAATACCAATTTAGGAAAATAAATTTATTTGAATACAATAATTTTTTTATTGTGCACCATATTTTCAATAATTTTTACTTTTTCAAAAAATGTGCGCATATATCCGTATTTATGACAAACACTTTTAAATCTTAGTTAAAAATGTTTAAAAGTATCTACATAATAATATGTGGTAGTTGAAATTTTCAAAATCTACCGTCACAACTTTTTGCAAGCGATTAAACCCAAAAAATTTACTGTTTTGGGACATCGCTGAATGTAATTGACATATGTAAAATACAAAAGTTACGAATTTTTTTTAGCTTAACATTGTCTTGTATATCCGGCCTTAAGGATTTTCTCCACCATCGTCTTTAACGCCACTGCGCAGCCTAGTAAAGATTCTCAGCTTTGCAGTTTTATTGCCTAATAACTTTGTAATTCGATTCGAAAGAAAAGGCTTTCGAATTTACATTCTATAAACATACAAATTCGAAAGCTTTTTCCTTCGTTTCGAATTACACAGTAGACCCGTGAATGGCCGGCCTTCCGTCGGGCTTAAGTCCTTATTCACACACATCAGGCTTACCTGATCAGTGTTTGTTCAATTTTCTTTTGAACCTGCATTTGCGTTCCTACACATCGTCAAATCAAGTCATCAAGACTCATCAATTTGCTGTAGTGAGTATTACGGATGACAACGAAAAAGCAAACTTGACTGGTACAGTCGTCTGTGCCCCTCTCCATTTCCACTCCAAAAACACAAGACTTGACTTGTGTGCAAGGATTTTCTCCACCATGGTCATAGACTAACAATTAGACACGACACGGGCGAATTCAAGCGAATTCAACCGTATAAATAATCTGATAGAGATAGCAACATTGGAGAATTTTTCTATATTTCTCTCTATCGCACAAAGTATACGGTTTGGACATTTGTAAAATTTAGTGTTTACAAAAAATAAAATTTCTTGTCAGGATTTGGCGCAAAGTGGAGAAAAAGTGTTATTGCGCCAAAATCCTAGCCAAAGTTGGTAATTTGTGGATAAAATTCGATAGACTATTTTATCCACATATTACCAACAGTGAGAAAAGTAAAAAAAAACCAATCAAAATAATGAAAAAACATCAATTTACTGCGGGCGTCACACAGCAATTGTGAAAATGTAAGTATTTATTTATAACTTTTTCAGTTATTTACAGTAGTTTTTAATAAAATATACTTATTTTTCAGGAAGCACAGATGTACCATGGGTTGTCCTCCAGGAAAGGAACTACATTTGTTCCCGAAGCAGCCAAGTAGGTAAGTAATTTATGTGATTACTAAGAGCAAACAGAGGGAAAATTGTGTTTGTAATTTTGTACATTGGCAAGAACAATAGAGTTATTGTCCAATGTACAAATGTGTTAGTTTAAATATCTTGGTGGGATGTGCTAGGGTCAATTGGATCTCAAATATTGTAGATTTGTGTTCCTTTTTACATATAGTTGACTCAAATAAGGAATTTGTGTGAGTAATGTGTACAGAAATATGAATGCAAAATTTTGTACATTGGAAGGCACAATGACGTTCCTGTCCAATGTGCTATAACATAGGTTACTAAGTGGTGACGAAAAAAAGTGTTCGGATCAATTGGATCCCAGATATACTCGCTTTGTCTTCTTTTTTTAAAAAGTAATTCACTTAAATAAGACTAGTGTGTACAAATAAAGTGAAGTGTATGTGTGGAATCTTATACATTGGAAGGAACAATGATGTTTTTGTCCAATGTATAATGCTACAGCTTAACAGTCGTATAAAAATGTAGTGTTCGGATCAGAGTAGCAAGCCATACCGGCGTGGCTGACGGCTAGCCAGTCAGCCAATTTTTTTCGACAAGCCGAGCCGCCACCGAACCACTCGGCTTATCGGCGGCTTAGTACTAGCCGTTATTTTGTCTTATATTTTTTATACTTTTTAAAATTTCGTATTTAATATGATAGCGAGCGTAGTTATTTTTGCTTCCACATAAAAAGAAAATGTTTATGTGAACGGTAACGAAGCTGCGACAACACTTACGTTCTCTTTTGGAGTCCCTTCTTAAATACATGCACGTTTACATAGACTTTTTTCTTTAAGCGACTTTTTGATAATGAATTGTTCAAAGCTTTTTGTTTGTTGATCCGTAGCAGTGTTCCAATAAAGTAATTCATTTTTAATTCAATCGGAAAGCTTAAATAAAATTTATGTACAAGGCAATCATGAATAAAATTCCTCGAGAAATTTTTCCCGGGGAAAAATTCCAACTAATAGCAAGTAATAGGGAAAAAATTCTAATATGAAAAATGAGAAATTCCTCGCGAAATTTTATTCATAATTGCCCTGATAGTCTAGAATATGTTTCTATGGTTTAACAACTAATTTACGAAGCTATTTTTTAGGACATCAATTACTGCAATATTCAAACTATTGAAAAATAAATAATTTTACAACATGATGATTCAATAATTCACGCATTTTTCTAAAAACAGACTGGGTTAAAACTTTTTTCAAATGCTTTAAGCAAATCGGCGTTAAGCCGTACAGCCGCCGGTGCCGAAAATATTTGTCTTTCAGCCGCCGCCGAAATTTTTGCCCGGCTTGCTACTCTGGTTCGGATCTATTGGATTCCAAGTGTTCTGTTCCTTTTGGGTTTTTTAAAAGTTCTTAACAAAAATAAGTGATATTCTGTGGCCTCAATATTCCAAGGCGTATTTAAAGCATATACTACTTACTATGATTTTCTGTGACTTAAAGTTTAAATAAACTTTAAACCATGAAGTATTCTGTACAATCATGCTGGACGCCAGACACCTGCGCAGATCGGCTGATAGCCGGGTGAGCCGAGTCACCGAAGGCTTTTTGTCAGCCGCTGCCGCCGAATTTTTTCTGCTCAAATCGGCTAAGAATAGCCGCCGATTAAAGATTTTTTTTTATATTTTATTTGAGGGTTTTAGGTTTTTTTACTACTACATTCACACTTTTATATTTTGGGGTAAATTTGCTTCTAAATTTTCTTTCCAATTAACATATATCCAGGTTATACTCACTTCTTATTTCCAAATAAAAGTGGAAAATGTAGAATATACATATACATATATACATATGCATATGTATATATATATGTACATATATACAAACACATATTCAAAAATTGCAAGTCTGAACCGGGACTTACCGACTAAATTTTGGGGAAAAACTGCTTGTCAGCATTGCCTTTTTCTGTTTTTGTACCACAAACAAAGCGCAAAATATCCAAAATTAATTCGGTTAAAAACAATTAAATTTTATTTTGATTTTTTGTGTAATAAGAATAGTTTTTTTATATATGATAATTTTCTAGCAATTTTTCCCGCTTTGTGGTACAAAATAAGATTTACTTTGAAACACTTGTAAAAATTGTTAAGACGACTCAGCCGATTTTCAACAGCCGCCGAACAATTTTTCATCAGCCGCCAACGCCGAGAAAATTGCTCGGCGCAGGCCACTGGACAACGTAATGCATGATGGCAGTGCTGCCAACATGAATTATTATGTCAGGAATTACGTAGTGCTACCAACAACTGAACAAAATCGTCTTTAGCCATCCCTGGTCTTAAAATACACCCCTGTTGTCGACTCTAAATTGAAAAGATAATTTTATTGTTTAAATTGTTAAATATTTATTAATAATTGCAAATTAAAGCTAATGATAAACATTATTAATATTTATTATTAGTTCCAATTCGTGGTGTTAGTTGGTATTTGTGCTGCCACATAAAACTGTGCTATCTACATCTTATACCTGTATTATCAGTAGCTGCACGCTATTATTGACATTTTATAAAAAGTTTGCGAATAGGAAAATATTTACGAAGTTGCAAGTTTGATGTGGTATAACTTCTGAGTTCCACAAATTAAGAAAACGACAGTCACCAATTTAAAAAAGTAGTTTTATTTTCTATCGATTGCTATATGTTATAATTAGATAGTACGAGTGGTTTCTTTTTTATAAGTGGAAAACTTTTGTCCTTATTTTAGAGCCTTCAGCGAATTTGCTAGGATATAACTTCTGAAATAAAGTAATTCAAGCAATGACAGTCATCAATTCTAAAAAAACTTTTATTATCTACAAAAATATATATGTGTTAATACCTTAAAATAAATAATTATTTTATAGGCATAAAAGTTTTTTTGGTCAATTTTCTTTACAAATTTTATTTATAGGGCTATAACTTCTGAAATAAAGTATTTCAGAATATGACAAAAACTATTTCTGAAAGGAATTTCAACCCTCTATCTAATGGTATATATCTTTATAGGGTACAAGAAACCATTTCCTATTTATATTCAAAAAAAATTGTAAACGCAATTTTCAAGAGCATTTTTCTCCCTTGGAAACTAAAATAAAAATATTGACAGCTAGTAAATCTGATTCTGCTCACACAGTAGCATTAAAATTAATAAAGTTTATTGAAATTCAGTTAAAATTTACCTATTTTTATCGTGTTACAAAATCCCTATTTTTTTACAAAGTTTGTTTACATACTTTACTAGGAAGAATACCGTAAGGCTGCCACATACATACTTAATGTGCAAAACTGCATTATCATTTAAAAATTGCAAAATTTTTGTTAAAGTTAATTCACAAATAACTTTTGAATTCAAGCATTTAAGAAAATGACTGGTGTCAAATCGGGAACCTACTTTTATATTTTATCGATTGGTATATGACTTATTACAGTGCAATGAATGATTTTAATTTTATAGGCAAAACAATTTTTGACTACATTTTTTACTTTGAAAAGTTTGCTGGGCTATAACCTCTGGTGCAAGTATTTGGAAAAAAGCAATTGCTGTATTTGAAATGAATTTAAATTCCCTATTGATTGGTACTAGTCGCAATATGGTTCATCGAATAGTTTTTCATTTGTAGGCCAAACAAATTTTCCCTAATTTTTGTGACTTTAAAAAGTTTGCTGGGTATAACTTCTAAACGCAAGTATTTAGGAAAATAGTATTTACTGTTTTTAAAAGGTATTTTAATTTTTAATTGATTGGTACTTGTCGCTATATGGTACACTGAATGGTTTTTCATTTAAAGGCAAAACAATGTTTTACAAATTTTTTGACTTTGAAAAGTTTGCTGGGCTATGACTTCTGAATGATAGTGTTTCAGAAAATGACAGTTACCTTTTCTTAAAGCTATTTTAGTCTTCTAACAATTAATAATAAATGCTACAACAAATAGTTTTTGTTTTACAAGTGAAAGAACAATTATTTAATATTTTTGTGATTTTCAAAGTTTTGCTGGGCTATAACTTCTGAATGCAAGTAGTTAGAAAAATTGTTATTACAAATTCTGATTCACTATCGAATGGTACTAGTCCCTATATGGTACATCGAATAATTTTAATTTTATGGGGTAGCAAATTTTTTCGAGTGCTATTTTCAAGTGCTCTATTCTTCTAGAGTATGGAATGAAAAAAGTGAGTTGTGAAATTAGGTTCTACGCCCTCTAATGTACCTAATTTAGTTATTGTTATTTTTAAATTAATTCGTTATTACTTATTTTCAGTTCAATAAATATGTTAATTATTTTTCCAAAAGTTGTTTACTTTGAAAAAGTACTTTTTTGCAACTCTGAAACAGTTTGTTTTCTTCTCGGCGATTTCTAATCACCATGTTCAGACGGCAACATGAACCACTTGGTCCGTTTCCTGTACCACGATTGCCAACCATGCCGTCAAACGACACATTGGTGGTTCGTTTTGACAAATGTTTTTTCTGCAGTGATGCCAACTTATCCGTTATATCGGGTTATATTTAACACGTTTGCAGTCACTCAAAACTTGAAAATAATGTATGCCCCAAACTAAGAAAACCCGCAAATCTAGCACTTTTTACAAATATCTTTCAGCCCTTTTAATTATTGTTCAATATGGCTACATTTTAATATTTGTGAACTTTTTTCCCTTTAATATAGCAATATCGACTTTTTATTAACTTTATTTTGCTAGTTTGCTTTATAAATTTTCGTGCTTTGAAAGATATTCAGTACGTCCTAAAAACAATGTATGTATGTTTTTGGAAGTGAGAGAAATCGAAATTTTATTTAATAACGACCAATTTTATAGGTATGTAGTTATGTAAACTTATACATATTTACTTCTATGTATATGTACACTTTATATGCACCTTATTGTAATGTATTGATCATATGATAGTTATCTATTTTTTATTAAATTATTTTACAAAAATGTTTTTTAATTTTTTGATTTACAAGAGAAACATTTTAAAACTACCCCGTTTTCGCGCTTATTAGAAAAAGTTTACTTGATTTTGTACTAAACTTATTATTTGAATTTATCACTTTTTCAAAAAAGTTTTACGCGTTTTGAGTATCAATAAAGCTGTCTTTACACGGTAATACAAAGTATTACTACTTTGTAGAATGAAAATATAATGAAATTCTCTCCGTATATAAAGAAAAGAGAACAATAGTCTGTTGGGAGGTATTTTTCATGTTTACACCGATACTATAAGTAAAATGCAAAATATACTGAACTGTTATGCTAATAAAAAAATGTAAATTTTTGCTGTGCTACGTATACTTTTTGTGCTACAAAACCAGTAAATTTTTTCAAATTTCGACATTTGGTTCAAGTTGCTCAATTTGGCATCAACATTTGGGGGTCTACTCTGCAATTCGAAACGAAAGAACATGCTTTAGAATTTGTATATTAAGATTACAATTCGAAAGCATTTGCTTTCGTTTAGAATTACAGAGCAGACCCCCTGAAAATCAGCCGGGCTGAACCAATGCCATTAATACGAGCTAACAGATTACTACTGTTCTAGAAACTTCTTTGGATAATCAACAATACATTTTTATTTTCTTTTGAAGAGTTAATTTATTTTATAGTCCCCAATTTTTGTTTTCAACTATAATTTTTAAGCATCAATGTGGCGGGATCCAGGCTTATCAGCCAAGAAATCCGCAAACTGTTGATAGGGGGTTGCTCCCAAAGGCATTTCCTTCCACAAGTCGGGAGTCAAATAAGCATATGTTTTCGCAATGGCGGCATAAGTTGCCTTAGCGAAGTTACCCAAAGTGCCGGTGGAACCACGGGCAGATGTATAACAATCTTGTATGCCAGCCATAGTCAACAATTTCTTGGGTACGGGGGCAGATACAATTCCAGTACCACGAGGAGCGGGAATTAAGCGCACAGATACAGAACCACACTTGCCAGTAACTTTGCAGGGCACTGTATGTGGCTTACCGATTTTGTTACCCCAGTACCCACGACGCACGGGTACAACAGATAGTTTAGCCAAGATGATAGCACCACGAATAGCAGTTGCGACTTCCTTGCTGCACTTGACACCCAAACCAATGTGACCGTTGTTATCGCCGATGGCAACAAAAGCTTTGAAACGGGTACGTTGACCGGCTCTGGTTTGTTTCTGTACAGGCATGATCTTTAACACTTCATCACGCAAGGCCGAGCCCAAGAAGAAATCGATGATTTCAAACTCTTTAATGGGCAAAGAGTACAAATAAATTTCTTCCAAAGAGTTAATTTTTCCGTCTCGAACCAAGCGACCCAATTTGGTAACCGGTACCCATTCTTTAGAGTCTTCCTTACCACCACGACCACGGCCACCGCGTCCACGACCACGTCCTCTACCTCGGCCGCCACGACCACGAGAACCAAATCCTCCACGAAAACCACCACGGGCTGGAGCTGCGTCCGCCATTCTGAAAACCAAACAACCATTATAGTAATACATACATACATATGCACGAGTAAGAACACAAGTTAGGTTAGAATTCAGACGCCTTTAACCATCTTTAGGCAAAAAATAAATACAATTGACCTTCTGGTGGAAACCGCAAAAGGAGATATAATTTATTTTCATCATAATTTTATTTAAACTCAAAAGCATTCTAAAAACGCAACGCCATTATGAACACGTGGCTGCACAGCAATTGTCCTACGACAAAATATTTGATTTCTACATAAAAACCATCTGGTGATATTTTTAGAAATGCTTTAGTTTCCTTGTTATTTTAAATCATACTAATTTGAATTACAATTTATAAATCTACTTACTTGCAGTATAAAAGACAAGTTAAAACGGTGAAGGTAAAAACCCGAATGAACGAGCAACTATTCGTTGTACCGCGATTATGAACCAGACGTACAGGCCGAGGTCTTTTTATCGCGGCGGCGGCTTATACAACAGTATGCCGCCGGCGGCTATTATGTCGGTTTGTGGAACATGAAATTATTCCCATTCTCTACCTGACATAAATTGACTAACTTTCACATGGACTAACTATTACATTTAAACGTATAAAATCCCAGAAAATTTGTCCAAAACATAGTTTATCATAGATTTTAATAAACACTCCCACATGCATACTAATTTATTTTCATGAACGAGTGTTTTTTGACAATTCATCACAAAAGATTTCTTATAATAACGCTCTTCAGAAAGCTTATAACATATGGTCTACACCTAATATAATATATAAGATAAGATCGTCAAATTCAATCGCAGATCGAATTATGTTACGTGTAGACACCAAATTAGTGTTATCTTAATCAAGGCACATTTAATACAGGTACATGCATTAGGCAAAACTCTCTGGCAACTATCTGCTAATTCTCTGGCAACTCTCTGCTTCTCACATAGCTTTACATGGTAATTGTCAAAAATTTGTATGCATCAAACAAGGCAAATATTGATATTGTCAAATGAATCTTCCTTATAAACTTGTAAACAAAAAATCAGCGGATGAGCAATATGCCTGATACGTGTACCTGTTTGATATGCCTTGATCTTAATCTTATAATATTTTAAATGAGAGCGTTGATTTAAAAAATCTGATAAAAACAACCATAGAACGATGAATTGTCAAAAAACAAATTTTTATGCATCTCTGAGTGTTTATTAAAATAAATCAAAAACTATGTTATGGACAAATTTTCTGGGATTTTATATGTTTAAATGTGTTTAATTGACTTATATATTAAAGTTTGCGTGTAAGAGTAAAAATAAAATAAAATAATGCAAAAATCAAACATGTTAACTAGATGAGAATTTCGATACAATAAAATGTTATAAGAAAAGTTAAATTACGTTGTCCCCTTGTATAAGAATAAGAGAAATATCGGCATTTTATTTTTATTATTCTGCCGAAGATTTTTCACATATTATGTCAGAGTTAATCGCAGTTGTAGAAGTTATGTAAGGATTAATGCAAAGTGCACACTATGCTAGGTATGGCCGTGTTGTTATTTTCCGTCACCACGATTATTTTTAATGGAATCTAATTTGAAATGAAAATTTTGTTGAAGCAAATTTTTTAAATATTTCGTATCTTTATTTAATTTTTTCTATTTTGTTTACTTATCAGTGATACATTTCTATTAGTTATTGTGTTTGTGTGCGTTAGGAAATTGTATTATATTACGATGAAAATTTTGATGAGGGGATTTTTTAAATCTTTCGTATATTTATTTTATCTTTTTCTATTTTATGCACTTACAAGTAATAAATTTCTATTGGTTATTGTGTTTGTGTGCGTTAGGATATTTCATCATGTTATGTATGGCTGTGTGGGTTTGTGTTTGCATTGAATAATTTTCTAACTGTGTTTTTATATCACATATGTTGTTGTTGTCTCTTTTTACTACAAATATGTGTGTTTTTATGCATTGGTCAGTTCTATTGTTATGGATAGAACTGTGTATAAATTATCTAGCTACACGTTTGAGGCAGTTCTGTCTATTTCTATTACACATATTTTAATGGTTTTTCAAGAAAAAGGATCAGTAATTAAAAAAAGGATGAAAAAACAAACAAAAGTGCAATTGCAGTACCAAAATGTGTGTCGTATATGGAGATATCTTAACATATGTTAAACATATGTTTATTAATTAGCACACTTAATACGTAAATCCTCTCTTATTGCAAATTTTGGACCTATATTTATTTTTTTTGTTTAAAATTAAATTTTATAATCGTCTGTCTCCTCTGTCTAACATATGTTTAACATATGTTCACTAATTAGCACACTTGATATGTAAATCCTTCCTTATTGCACATTTTGGATCCGAATTTTTACTTTTTTTTGTTTAAAATGAAATTTTATGATCGTCTGTCTCCTCTGTCTAACATATGTTCAGTATTTAGCACACTTGATATGTAAATCCTTTCTTATTGCACAGTTTGGGTTTCAATTATTATTTTTTCGTTTGTCTCCTGTGCCTATTTGACTATTTTTATTGCACATATCTTATTGCTTTTCCCAGGACAAAGGATCAGCAATTAAAAAAAGTGGATGACAGAAAACAAACGTATATTTGCAGCACCAAAATGTTTCTCGTATATGGAGAAATCTTAACATATAATAAACATATGTCTAGTATTTAGCACACTTGATATGTAAATCCTTTCTTATTGCACATTTTGAATTCAAATTTTTGTTTAAAATAAAATGTTATTATCGTCTGTCATCTCTTGGATATTTTTATTAGACATATTTTATAGCTTTTTCAAGAAAAAAAAATCAGTAATAAAAAAGGATCAAAGAAAACAAACCATACATTTGCAGAACAAAATTTTGTTTGTCGTGTATGTTGAAATCTTAACATATGTTAATCGTGTGTTCAGTATTTACCACACTTAATATGTTAATTTTTTCTATTGCACATTTTGGATTCGAACTTTAATTTTTTTTAGTTTTAAATGAAATTTTACGATCGTCTGTCTCGTCTGTCTATTTGGCTATTTTTATTACGGATATTTTATAGGTTTTTTAAGAAAAAGGATCAGCAATTTAAAAAAATGGATGACAGAAAAAAAACGTATATTTGCAGCACCAAAATGTTTCTCGTATATGGAGAAATCTTAACATATAATAAACATATGTCTAGTATTTAGCACACTTGATATGTAAATCCTTTCTTATTGCACATTTTGGATTCAAATTTTTGTTTAAAATAAAATGTTATTATCGTCTGTCTTCTCTTGGCTATTTTTATTAGACATATTTTATAGCTTTTTCAAGAAAAAAAAATCAGTAATAAAAAAGGATCAAAGAAAACAAACCATACATTTGCAGAACAAAATTTTGTTTATCGTGTATGGTGAAATCTTAACATATGTTAATCGTGTGTTCAGTATTTACCACACTTAATATGTTAATTTTTTCTATTGCACATTTTGGATTCGAACTTTAATTTTTTTTAGTTTAAAATGAAATTTTACGATCGTCTGTCTCCTCTGTATATTTGGCTATTTTTATTACGGATATTTTATAGGTTTTTTAAGAAAAAGGATCAGTAATAAAAAAAGGATCAAAAAATAAAAGAAAAAAGCTTAAGATAACACTAATTTGAACTCAACACGTAACATAATTTGCTCTGCGATTAAATTTGACGATCTTATCTTAATTATTATGTTAGGTGTAGACTTTATGTAACTCTACGTCCCCACCTGACATGAAATTTTGCTGTAACTTCAAGTTATAACTGAGTTGTTAAAACAAATGCACTAACAATAATGCTATAACTTGAAAAAAGCATTAACTTGACCTATCTACACTGCTTAATAACTTGAAGTTAATGTTAAAGTTAGTCATTTTATGTCAGGTGGAGACCGCGAGTAATATTAACTTCAAGTTAATGTTCAGTGGAGACTGCTCAACTTGTTGCTTCTTTCAAGTTATAACATTATATTTAGTGCATTTTTTTAAGTGGGGTACACATTGTCTAATATGAGTGACAGTCAAAAATTCATCAGTTTTGAATGATATTGTTGGCTGTTCAGACTATCGATCATGTTCGACACTCAAACCTTCACTCAAGAAAAATATTGGGCACACAAACACAGAAATAACACAAATTGGATGCGCATTATTGCTAACAAAATTTTTTTATTATGAATTTATGTGAGACATTTGTAGATTTTTAATTGAACTTTAGTGATTTTTAAGTTCAGTAATTTCAATTCTTATTGAATAAAATATTTTTATTAATTAATGTGAGTTTCTAAAGAAGAGAAGAAAAATTAAACTTAGACTTTAAGCTGGGGGAAATACCGATACTTTTCTGTGCAGCCACGCACTTCATCAGCACCCTAGTCTATCTACTTGGGTAGAGATTCTTATTAACATTAGCTATTTAACTTAAATTTACAATGAAACGGAATATGAGAAACGATTGTTGTGTATACAATTGATTTACCTTTGGTAAACACATTTATAAGTATCACTATTAATTTTCTGTTTTTCCATTTTATCATTTTTCTATTTAGGTTAGCACGAATTATATTACTCTACCTAAGTATGTTTTAACTATTCTTGCTTATCTTTTACGATCATTACATTAATTATTTTTACTTATTCGATGTACCATCCGTACATCCATGTAAGTATTATTGTTGTTATTGTATTATTTAGTGGTCTTATGTTACTTTCTTGTTGCATTCTACAGTTCTTATTTTGGATTTGCTCTTCATTTACGCTTTTTGGTACACACTATCACTCAAAACCCAACATGGCCGCTGACTATCAGTCAACCACAAACAATTCTGTGGTAGACTGTTGACTGACGAAATTCATGTTCACACTACCGATCAATGTAAGATTTTAGCAAAACTGTCACTCATGTTCGAAAATGTGTACCCCACTTTAACAAGCCAGTAATAACTTCATGTTACATACTTCAAGAACGCAATTTCCAAGCAAATTTATATTCAATATGCCGTTGATAAAAGAAAGAGCTTAAGACAACAAAACTTCATGACTTCTGCATATGTATATAGGTCTATAAATTGCAACACATCATCATACTTTTTATTTTATTCTAAGCATATGTATTAAATTTAATTAAAATTTTTCAGTGGAATATAACATTATTTGTAATGAAAGAACACAAAAATACTTTAATAAACCAACTATTGTTTTTCGAAAAGGGGAGAAAAAATAAAAATGTTCATGTTCACGTAATGAAAAACGTAAAAATTTGGAGTCACTTCAAGTTATGCTGAAAAAATAGAAAACAAAATTTCAAAAAAGTCTGAGAAGTGGTAAAAATTAATTTTTTTTAATTTGATATGATGCGGATATTTCCACGAGTCTGCTTGCAAAGACTCAGCTCGATTGGATCACGGAAAAAGGCTTAAAAACTTATCCAAAAATTTTCAGACAGACGGGCACTACGAGCCTTATATTTTATACAAAAAAATTCTGACGTGTACATGAAAATCGCCGATACACGTGTATTTTTATTTTTTCTTCCCTTTCCGAAAAAGTATATTTGGTTCATAGAACAAAAAAAGTTCGTTTTTGTAACGCGGTTGTATGAATGTATTAGTGAAA
The DNA here is from genome assembly GCA_905220375.1 of Tachina fera. Classification (NCBI taxonomy): domain Eukaryota; kingdom Metazoa; phylum Arthropoda; class Insecta; order Diptera; family Tachinidae; genus Tachina; species Tachina fera. Next base: position 52,267,332 of record LR999966.1, read on the forward strand.
AAGTCTGAATATATTGAAACTTGAAAGGAAAACTTGCTTGTGTAACCCTTACTGGGTGTCCCCACGCGGAATAAATTGGAACTAATTATGTTTTCAACTGTCAAATTCTATTGCCAACACCATATGTCGTGTTTGGACCGTAGAAACATTTATTTGCAAATAAATTGAGCAATAGTTGTTCAAACTTATTTTGAAGAAATAATGTTGAGCATAAGCTGTCAAACTACATACACATTTGTTGTTCGTGTGAATAAAATGTAATAAACTTGTGTCTGGGTTAAAAATACAGGATTTTTAATGTATAATTAAACGAATATAAATAGATTACTTTTAAATCAAATTAAATAAAGTAAAATAAAACAAAAAAACATTGATCCATACACAGTGAATTTTTTAAATTTATGTCCAATTCCACAATGCATGTTGTATAGCTTAGAACATAAGCTTCTACATGAACATATTTGTGACGTCATGACGGAAATAAATATTGCGCGTGGAGACGTATTGTTAAGTAAACAAAACTTTTGTGTATCACCTAATTCACACGGTGACTTTTTTGGTCTATTTTTCGACGTCATATTTGGTTTGAAAGCGAACGGTGTAGAGAAAAAAGAAGGGTAGAAAAAATGACTCCATTTCTGTTTTCCATGTTTTTTTATATTTCTTCTTACATCGCTCTTGTTATTGTTCAAGGCCTATTTATTAAGTCTATGCAACTCTACAAAAACACAGCAATACAAAAAACAACTTTATGCTAAAGTTGTATGGTATAAGCAGCTTTTGACAGTTTAAACACGAAAACATAGAAAATCATCAGGACGATTGCATTGACCTGATAAATTGGCCTTGTTATTGCTGTTACGTTTAAATGTTAGTCTTCTATCTTATTGTTAATTTTTATTTGTACTCATAGCATATTGGCTATATGGGTGGAGAAAAGTAAGATTAGACTTCCAACAAAAACATCGTATGAATTCAAGGAATTTTTGGTAGCAACTATACAAGGGATTTAAGAAAAATAGACGTCCTAAATTCCATCGTGTGAATTAGCACTTTATGTAGATGCAATTCTCACTGGTCAATTCAAAAGTATTGTTGCATCGTTTACAATTTTATTTGAATAGGCAATTTCAAATAAAATTTCTCAAAAGAAAAACAGTTTAAAAAAAACAATGTTTAAATTGGCTTCAAATGAGTTTAGGTCTACCTTGCAGAAATAAAAAAAACCAATATCCGATATAAAATAAAATTAAGAAAAAAAATTAAATAAGGAAGTTGGTGGCGGGCTTTAGTTTCCGAGTTATGAACCTTGAAAGTTTTCACATAAAACTGTGTTTGACCATTGCATTTCTAAATATAACGAACCAATATTGGTATCAATTAACAGATATGAAAAGAATATGTAGTCAATACCGCCGTATTGGGAAAAATCATTATAAAGAAAATCCTTAGGCCCGGCTAAGGCCGGTTATATGGAAAAACTTTGGTATGCAGCGCCGTGTTGGGAAAAACCATGGTGGAAAAACCCTTAAGCCCTGCCGAAGGTTTACTATACAGAAAAACTTTAGTATGCAGTGCCGTGTTGGAAAAAACAATGATGGAGAAAATCCTCAAGCTGGACGAAGGCCGGCTATATGGACAAACTTTAGTACGTAGTGCCGTTTGGGAAAAATTATAGTAGATTAATGATATTTTTAAATTTGAATAAATTAAGTTAATCTTAAAAACTTTTATATGATACCAATATTGACTATTGGATCTAAAATACAACAAAGAATCACAATTGTATACTGGAACTTTCGGATTTTTTAACTGATGATGCAAAAAGATGGGATGAAATAAGATTTAGCATATCTGCTAAAATTAAACATGATAACACAACAAGCGAATTGCATATAAGGTATACTCAGCTCAATTCGCTTAAAGAAATTTATACTTGAAATATCAAGAAAATGTACTGAAAAATGTGTGTTGACATCCAAAGTATTTTCAATTAATAAGGTACGAAAATAGTAACCTGATCCCTTGCGACCACCTAGTATATATTCGCCTTGGTAACAGACAAGAAGAAATTCAACGGCGCAGATGGTGAGATCGGCGGCTTTCCTTGAGCCGGCTCAGCTTTCGAGCCGATTGAGGATCAACGACGGCGCGACTTCGGGAAATTAAGCGGCGGCTTGTAGAAATCGAGTCGATTGGCTTGTAGGTGTGTTATGAACACTCCTGCACGCTCAAATAGGGCTGCCAAATGAAACGTTTGAAACATCCAGGGCCTATTTATTAGGTCTATGCAACTCTACAAATACACAGCTATACAAAAAACAACTTTGTGTTTAAGTTGTCAGAAACACACATAAACATGAACTATAGTATATGGCACAAAGTAGACCAGAGTTGTAAAAACTGACGTATGAAAAAAGCTAAAATCATTTGTGGTGCAGTCACTGTGAGAAAGGGACAAATGTAGTATATTTGTTATTAAGAAGTTAACAAAATAATCAAAACAAACAAGAGAAATCTGTATTTTGTGAAACGAACACGTGTACATACATATACATTTACAAAATTAAATTAAAGAATTTGTTGAATTGAATTAAAAAAATAGAATGTGAAATAGATTAATGGCATTAAAAAGTGATTTAAATTTGTTTACAAATTATTACTGAATTAACTTTAAGCATTTTCATTGAACAATTATAATTTTTACCTTTTGTTTACAAAAATCACACAGCAAATGAGATCACAAAGCATAAACTGAGAATACATTTGAACAAGTAAACGAAGTACACAATTTTACAAAATTAAATGAAAGAATTTGTTGTGTTGAATCAAAAAACAAAATGCCAAATAGCTTATTACTATTAAAAAGCAATTAAAAAATGTTTTAAAATGATTGCATATCTTATTTGAAACATTTTCATTTAAAAATATAAATTTTTACCATATATTTGCAAAAATCGCCAAGCGAATGAGGTTACAAAGCGTAAAATTAAATTAAGCTAAAAAATGCCACCACGAAAGAAGGTTTAAAGAATGCGCAGTGACAGAGTGAGCGGGACCTCCGAAAACACAAATTATCTTCCGTCTCGTGACATCTCTGTATATCCTCTGTGGTATATGGTGCAAACAAATTTTGACAGCTTAAACACGAAAACACAGAATATCAGCAGGACGATTGCATTGACCTGATAAATATGCCTTGGAAACAGCGTCGAAATCTAGATAACATAGTGCCCACACCTGAAAAAAAGTCCACACCTGTTAAATTTTCTCGTATACATATGGTCTACACCTAACATAATATGTAAGATGTAAGCGTCAGAATCCATCGCAGAGAGAATTAGGTTAGGTGTAGCTACAAATTACTGTTTGTTTTCAATAAAAGTAAGGTATAAAAAGTTTCTTGTCGATATCGTGAGACAGGCCCATAAGTTCAAGGAAAAACATAGGTGTCAACTACTTTTATTAATAAGCAAAACATTCTATCGTGTATTTTTATAAAACAAGTGGCAAAAAATCTTCATCGATTTTCTCGAAAACACATATTTGTTCCATACGGCTGGCTAGTACCCAGCAAAAACTGCTTTCCAGAAGTGTTTTTGTAAGGGAGACAATGTTATAAAATCACTTGCTGTTGCGCATGAATAATGCATTTTTTTTCGAGATGAGCCAGCTAGAAGCAATACACTTAGTTTACAAAACGAAATGATTTTTTTTGCCTTGCTAATGTGCTTCACATAATAATATGTAATTTTTGTGAGAGCCCGCCTTACGTTAGTGCTTTTCAGAAGTATTTTTCCTACTTTTTATTATAAAGTTAGCAAAACATTGGTCGCATTCATAAGACGTAACAGTTGCGCAACCGCTGAGTGTTTGTCTTAGAAACGCATAGTTGAGTATCTAGGCTCCACTCAACAGTTGAGTAATTTTACATCATAAAATTTTTTCGCTACCTATAGTCAATACGTTGTGCTCAGCCTGAACAGCTGGTCAAATAGAGCTATTTCTTTTATATGCTTTGTTAGGTGGCAGTCAAATTCAATCGCAGAGAGAATTATGTTAGGTGTAGACTTCAAATTAGTGTTATCTAATAGTTTTTGTAAATATTTTAGGACTGCAACCATCAGCTACTTAACTGGTACAGAAAAAACAAACAAACAATAAAAAACATAAAAAAATACATTGAAATTATAAAATGTTTTCTCCAATATTTAGTTTTATTAGTACATATCTATATTTTTTTGCAATTTTCTAAGTTTTGTTATTAACTCAACAGTTGAATATCTTTGCTTGCATTTTACTTATCGTATGACTCTTGTTCTCTTTTTATTAAACACGGAGAGAATTTCATAATATTTTCATTCTACAAAGTCGTAATACTTTGTATTACTATGTAAAGACAGCTTTAATAAATTGAATTGAAAGATTTTCATTCAACTGTAAAATTTATATTTTGTTTTACAATTACAAATTTATAAATTAACAACTTATACTGCATTCATTCATCAAATTAAATAAAATTTTAAAAATACATAACTTTTTCTATACAAAATAAAGCTAGAAACATAAATTTTGACAGCTAATAAAGAGACTCGAGCACATACAGCACAATCGAATTGAAAGATTAATTAATCAGCATGAAAAATCAAAATCTTTTGATTTTTCTTCAACCAACTCGACAACTGCTAAACTAATCAATTAACAAAGCCATACACGCTTTGATTTGAACAACATCCGATAGGGTTTGTAATTTCCCGGACTATGCCAATTCCCGGGAATCGAGAAGTAAAATGTTTTATTCCCGGGAATTCCCGAAAATTTCAAAACCATATGAATTTAGTTAAGGCCGTGATACACTATCATACAGACTTGTAAAAAAAACTGTCAAACATGTTAAATTTTAATCCACACTATTATACTTTTTGAGCACAAACGATTTTTTTGACAGATCGAACGAATGTGCATGATAGTGTATCACAGCTTTTAAGTGACCTCAATAAAAAAATATAAATTTTATGAAAAAACATACACTGCCTTATAAAAATATTTATGTTTAATAAGAGGTTTGTAAAACAAATTTTTTATGGAAATTTGATTAATAAACCTTTTATAAAAGTAAAATATTTTTATGAATTAGGCCCATAATATTTAAATTAAAAACAAATCAACTTTATTCGTTCATTTGACTCTTCGTCTTCACCTGATATATTTTTATCATGACAAATGTCAAATTTCATATAAAAAATGGGCTAACATAAAAAAATTATTTTTCAATATAAAGTTTGACTTTTGTTATACAATACATCTGCCAATCAAGTGGAGGCTCGAAAAAGTTAAGTCATAGAAAAGTTAAGTATATGGAAAAGTTAAGCAGCTTTTGTTCACCATTGGTGACTCCAAAAAGTTAAGTAATTCTCAACTTTTCTGAGACAATTTTTTTATATATAGTTTTTTCTCTTTCTAAGATGATCTTAACTTTTGTATGTAAGTCCTCAATACATATTTATATATATAGTGAGTCATATACGCCTATATACATGCAAAAATAAAACCGTTACCGTTATAAATTTTTTTTGTGAATTTATATGCATAATGTAGTTGCTCTCATCAGGTGGTTGTAAAAGAAATAAGTCGTAGAATTTGTTTTGTTCTGATTGCAACAATGTTAGCAGCAGGGAAGCAAAAAAGGTTGTCAGTCGGCGAAAAATGCAAGATTTTAAATAAAGTTACTGATTACTTCACCGTAACAAATACCAAATAATCGTAATGTGTAATAATGCATGCATATCTTCTTATTAGTTTTCATGTCAAAACAGTAATAAATATGTATGTATACATGTATATATGTACACATAATTCTAATTGACAATTAAAAAATAAATAAACAATGCACAAATACACATATAACCTCTTGAATTTTTCATACTACGGAAAAGTTAAGATTTCGGAAAAGTTCATCACCCCCAAAACAAACTACTTAACTTTTTTGAGCATCCACTCTACTATTATAAAGACTTTATTTTGAAAATACTTCTTAAACCTCTGTTTACAGATTTGTATTTTTAGCTAATTAAATAACGAACAGTAATGTAAAAAGGCAAATTCCAAAAACGTAAATATTAAACTCTCGAAAATTCCCGTTGAAACTTTCCCGGGATTTGCAACAAAATAATTCCCAGGAATTCCCGGGATTTTTTCCCGCGTAGAAACTCTACAACCGAGTCAATTGAAAATTGAATTGAATCGTGTATGGGGTGCTTTGGGAACACATAATATAGTTCTCATGGGAATCGCTGATGCAATATACAAGTTTTTCTACATTTGTTAGCCATTGTTTGTTCACATTACATTGTTTGGTCACATTACAGAAAGCTAATATTTGATGTTTGCTTTCAAATGTTTCCCCATTGTGACCGCAACTTTAGTTATTCTGCCGACGTTCTCTCACATATTATGTCAGATTTAATCGTACTTGTAGACGCTATGTAATATTTATTATGAAAACATTATTATAATATCTGATTATATATTCATTCGCATTAAAGGGAATAGATTCTTATGTTGTTCCCGAGGAAATACAAGATGCACTCGTCCTCCAGGGATTTAAGGTAAAAAATTTATCTAACATAAAAAATAGGGAGAAGATTCCTCTTCCTCTATTTCGCATCGAACTTGAGCCAAACGATATAAAATTGAAAAAATGAGACAATTTATAATTTAAAATATCTCTTATACCGAAAAATAACAGTTGAAGAACCACACAAGCGTTCTGGACCCGTACAGTGCCATAATTGTCAAGAATATGACAACACAAAAACTTACTGCAATTTAACTTGAGTTTGTGTTATATGCAGTGAATTGCATGGTACTGCTAGCTGCTCTAAGCCAAAAGATCAAGCAGAAAAAAAAGTAGTAATTGTGGAGGTAATCACACCGCTAACTACAGAGGATGTCCTGTATATTCTTTCGTTAAACAGACTATGGGGCAAAAACCTAAACTAGCTCCAGCACAAAAAGCAAACGCTTACTCCGCCACTTTTGCTCAAATGAGCCAACCAGTCCCTTCACGTGTATCGTATGCCGATGCAGCTAAGACACACAAAATGTTTCACCTCCAAATAATTCAACGAATGCAAACTCAAGTATTAACTTAGTCGCCTTGAAGCTACTATTGACAATTTGGTGCAAACTATAAATAGTTTTAAAACATATATGACTAGGATAATCAGCGATGCCAACTATTTACAACCCAAACGCGCTATTGCCCTTCTCAAAACGCGCTAGAACGCGCTAAGCTGCAACATTGTCAACTATTTATAGTCAAAACTATTTTCTACCGCGCTAAATTAGATTTAAATAAAAGCCGATGTACATATGTATCAGTAAATACAATTTTTTTAGTAACACTTTTTCAGATTTTGCAATATTGCTTCTTCGAAATTATATCCTAAATAACTAAAATCATTTAATACAGAATCAGACTCGCGGTCCAAATAATCAAAATCCTTAGTTTTTATTTTAAATAGTTTTGCGATTCAAATACTGTTTGTACTTTAGCTAGAATAGATGCTTAATAAGATATGTAAACTTTTTGGGTCATTAATACATATTTTTAACTGTGAAATTTTAAAAACATTTGCCATTTACAGTATTAAAATGTGTTTTTCATTCTAACCACAGTCAAGGTAATTTTATTTGCGACAGCTGAATCAATAACCAACTTAAACATTTTTATCAGAGTTTTGGATACTAGAAAATTGTTAAACTTATACAAAAAAATTAAAAAAATATTAAGTTTAAAATTTGTAAACGCACTAATAATCCCAAAATTATATTTTACTTATTCAGTAAAATATTTTTTTTTAATAAAATACATTGAAATTGATTATTGAGGGGTTTAGCTGGATCCTATGCGCATTTCACTGTTGCTAATGCAGATCATCAGGGAACCTTTACCCAAAGTTTCTTAGAACAACTAGAGTCATTATGTTATAAACTTTCATTTAAATAAATGAGAAGCTCAACAACAAATAACAATAACATTTATTTAAATGAAAGTTTATAACATAATGACTCTAGTTGTTCTAAGAAACTTTGGGTAAAGGTTCCCTGATGATCTGCATTAGCAACAGTGAAATGCGCATAGGATCCAGCTAAACCCCTCAATAATCAATTTCAATGTATTTTATTAAAAAAAAATATTTTACTGAATAAGTAAAATATAATTTTGGGATTATTAGTGCGTTTACAAATTTTAAACTTAAATTGTAAAAATTCCCATAAAAACACTAATTATTAATTTGACGGCACCCGGTCAAAAAAATACTTGTGTGGCAACACTCTATCTTGAATAGCTGTTGTTGTTATTTACATTTATTTTCTTTTTACATACTCTTTATATCTACAATTTGATGCTGAAAAAAAGTCAGCCATTGTAGTAATGGTAAAGTAAGAAAATAAAAAACATGTTGATTATTGAGTTCTTGTTTCAACTTTGTTATTTATTGTTGAGCTTCTCATTTATTTAAATGAAAGTTTATAACATAATGACTCTAGTTGTTCTAAGAAACTTTGGGTAAAGGTTGCCTGATGATCTGCATTAGCAACAGTGAAATGCGCATAGGATCCAGCTAAACCCCTCAATAATCAATTTCAATGTATTTTATTAAAAAAAAATATTTTACTGAATAAGTAAAATATAATTTTGGGATTATTAGTGCGTTTACAAATTTTAAACTTAAATTGTAAAAATTCCCATAAAAACACTAAATAAAAAAATATTAAACTAAAATAATGTTTTCGACTTTATTCAAAACGCGAGTTACATACCCATCCCCTAAACTAATAGTATTGGCTGGTCAAGTGTAGGGAACCTAATAGTTCCAATTACATTTTTAAATTTCGTTCCCACATTTTGGCAGACAGCATCGTCAGCATTTATGTTTACCTTGCTTATTTAATTCTAATAGCTAATAAATCACTGAATGTTTAAACATAGTTTAAGTTAATTTTCACAAAAAATTAAAATTGATTTAAATAATTAAAACGAAATTAAAAATTAAACGAAATTATTTTTAATATGACCTCATGATGTTTATGTACATCCATTCAAAAACCACACACATGCACAAAACATATGGTATGTTTGTAAAACTTAAACAACGCTTAAATGCACAATGTTGGCTATTTAAGATTCATTTAATTTTGTGGTGAAAAACAAAATTTTGTGTTTAAATCAGATTTAAAAATAAAATACATATAATCATTGACTGATTTATTTGCCCTAAGTTTATATAAATAAAAATTTTTATATCAGTCTTAAGAAAGTTATCATAAATAAAAGTTGTTTCTCTTAGGAGAACAAGAATAAATAAATTAAACCGAAGTTTAATTTATAATTGGCGCAGTCGGTGAAACAAAATACTGGAAAAACTAATTAATTTCATTTAAGCCGAAATTTAAAATATTTAATGGAAAATATAAACTATTTTAACAGCTAAAATAAAATAAAAACTGATCACAAATAGCAAAACAAAACTCTGTGCAAATAGTTACCATAACAACAACAAAAACGAATTATTAAAAAAAATTTTTTTTTTAAATAAATCCTGAAACTTTGAAAAGCAATATTTGAAATAAAATTATTATCTTACAAAATACATTATACAAAAAAAAACAAGATTATTTAACACGTTATTATTCGTATTTATGACTGGCATATATTTTTGTCTGAGTTAAGTCTAATTTCAAGTGAAAATTTTAGATTGGGTTTATAACAATAATTAAAGTATAATAATAATTAGTAGATTCGATGCAAGCAGGGATCTACAGCAAGCTGATAAAATGGAAGGAAAGATATCAGAATTAGAAGCGGTTCTGCGGCACCAAGAACAAAAACTCCTTCAACAGCAACAACAGTTGCAAGAACAACAGCTGCAAATGCAACAGCAAGAACAACAGCAACAACTAGTACAGGCTCAAAAAGAACAACAACAGCTTCAACAATTACAACAACTAAATTTACAACAACAGCAATTGCAGGAGCAAGAGCTACGAATGCAACAACAACAAATACACCAACAGCAGCAGTTACAGGAACAACAGTTGCAGGGACATCAACCACAGGCTCAACAACAGGCTCAACAACATAATTACCTTTTTATGAAGCCGAAAGACATTATTCAGCAATTTCGCCAAATAAGACCGTTGAGTAGTAACCGCAACATTAATGGATTCATAAAGTCTGTGGAGATGATAATAGGTCTCTGCGAGAACAACGAAGCTTTAATAAAATTCGGAGTCCAAATAATCATAAACGAGAAGATCACTGCAGACTTCAGCACACACATAAGACAACTTGGAGAACTTTCATGGGAGCAGTTGAAAAGCAAATTGAAAGCCCAGGCTAGACCGAGTTCATCATACGCCGAAATATTTAATGGTTGTCGTTATATTAAGGTAAACAATTTAGGAGAACTATTTGATTTCTTTGCAAAAGCCAAGAATCAGATAAGCCAAATTTATGAATTAGATGATAACAGATCTACGCTACATAGTTCTGAAAATGTTGGTAGGGATTTAGTAAATATCCTAATAGAGAAAATAGACGGACCACTCAGGGTTCATTTAGACGAAAATTTTACCTTAAATTACATAATTAGTAGGTATACGAGACTTAGATTACTTGACGATAGTAGAGCTATCGACAGTAGACACAAACGCTACATCAATTTTAGCAAAAATAACTATGGAAATCAAACGAATGGACAACAACCACGAAAATATTATTCAAATAATTACAATAATAACTCACACAATACTAACAGAAATCCAAGTCAACAAACTCAACAAAATCACAATCATTTAAACACAGAACACACAGGCAGGAATTACCAAACCAGAGAGAATAATCAATTTTATAACCATAACAATAATAAACCTAGTTCATCACAAACACGTTATTCTCACATGAGTGTTGATACTACGTTGATTCACAGAATTCTCGTGGCTCTAAATGGATGGAGGTCGATACCTTACATGAAGCCACATTTACAAATAACAGGCAACCCTATTTTAGTCAGAAAAATTTTGGAAAGCAGTGTTACCAAAATACGAATGTAAGAAATTTCCCTAATTCTAACCATACTAGGAACCTTTACCATAAAAACCAAGCACCAGCAGCTAGGGAAATCGATGACTTTCAACATGATATAAATTTTATAACAGAGGAGTTCAGAATTGCCCATAGTAAAACTTACTATTGCGGAGTGTAAAATTGATTGTTTAATTGATACTGGATCTACAGTTAGCATAGTTTGCCCTGAAGCATTACCAAACTTTAAAGTTAAATATTTAGAAAACAAGTTATATTTTAAAACTTTAAACGGAATTACAGAAATGGACAGACAAATATTGACCCCATATCCAGACGAATTTTTGGTCAGAGGTAAGCTTGCTTGGATGGCTTATGATTTGAAAGGAAAGAAATATAATGCTATAATTGGACAGGATGTCTTAAAAAAACTGGGAATAAAGATTGATTTTGTAAAAGGCTTTATAGAGGTTAATAACAAAAGAACATTTTTTAACATATATCCTTTTGATGTACAGAATGTTTGCAGCGTTCAAGCAGAACCAGCCCAAATTTATGATCTTGTGGGTCATTCAAACTTAAATAGAGAGGAAAATAGCGAAATTTTAAAACTACTGAATCGATACAAAAAACTTTTTTATAGGAAAGGTGATAATCTGACTTTCACTCATCAAATTATGCACGAAATAGTAACAAAAACAGACAGACCAATATATACTAGGATTTACAGATATCCAAAAGTGCATGAACAGGAGATCGAACGTCAAATAAAGGACATGTTAAAACAGGGAATAATAATCGAAAGTTATTCTCCTTATAACAGCCCACTTTGGATTGTACCAAAAAAGGAAGATAATTCCGGGAACAAAAAGTGGCGCATTGTTATCGACTATAGGAGTCTGAATGATAACACCATAGCAGACAAGTACTCAATTCCTAATATTGAATCGATATTGGGCAAGTTGGGGAAAGCCCAATATTTCTCTACCTTAGATTTGGCTAAAGGATTTCATCAAATCTTAGTGAAGCCGGAATATAGACAAAAAACTGCCTTCTCAACACCTTTTGGACATTATGAATTTGTCAGGATGCCATTCGCCTTAAATAATGCTCCAGCCACATTTCAAAGTCTAATGAATTCAGTGTTAAGAGATTACATTAATAGAATTTGCGTAGTGTATTTGGACGATATATTGGTATTTAGCACATCACTACAAGAACATATAGACAGTTTGAATAAGATCTTCTCTACTATCGAAAAAGCAGGTCTCAAGATGCAAATAGACAAATGTGTTTTTTTGCAAAAGAAACTTCTTATTTGGGTCACATACTGACTTCAGGGGATTAAAACCCAACAGAAATAAAATTGACGTCATTGTTAACTTAAAATTATCTAAAAGTCAAAGACAAATAAAATCATTCTTAGGACTCACTGGGTATTATAGGAAATTCATAAAAGATTATGCAAAAGTTGCATACCCAATGATTTGCTATTTAAAAAAAAATAAAGTGGTAAATATTTTCGACCCTAGTTACATACATTCATTTAATAAACTTAAACAATTGATTACGGAACACCCTATATTAAGGTTCCCAGACTTTGACAAACGATTTAAACTTACTACTGATGCTAGCAATTATGCTTTGGGTGCAGTTCTCTCCCAAGAGGGACATCCCATCAGTTTCGCCTCAAGAACCTTAAACGATCATGAGAAAAATTATTCAACCATAGAAAAGGAACTCCTTGCAGTTATTTGGAGTGTAAAATACTTCAGACCATATTTGTATGGTAGAGAATTCGATCTACAGACTGATCACCAGCCACTTAAGTGGTTGCAAGTAAAAAATTCTGCAAAGGATATTAATCCAAGACTACTGAGATGGCTTATCCAATTGGGTGAGTACGACAGGCGGATTGAGTACATAAAAGGCAAAGAGAATAAAATAGCCGATCTTTTGAGTCTTATCGATGTGAACCTTAAGGAAATAAAAAATATAGAAGATCACAATGACTACAATGATTCAACAGCTGCGACAATGCATTCTCAACAAGAAGAGTAGTAGTGAATTACCAATCCTGCGTCAATTAAACTTGCAAAATTGTTGGCTGAAATTGTTAAATTGTGGCTGAAATTGTTAAATTTGGGTAATTAAAATTTGAAAATTCTTAAATTCTTGGAAATTTGTGAAATTTGATACCTGCGAGGGTGGTTCAATAAGTCCGTCCAAATTTTTGTTTACATAAGGAGTTTTTTGTTTACATTAACTTTGTGGGAACGGGTGATTTTTTTTTGGGTAGTATTAATTGTGATAACGGGTGACTTTTTTTGTGGGTGTGGTTATGGGGTTTTATAAGATTAAGATTTCTCAAGTGTATATGCCGACGGGAAAATCATGAAAATGATTTTTCCTAATACCAGTGGTGAAAATAGTGATTATTAATTTTTCCTAATGCCTACGGCAATGCATTATAATTTTTCCTAATGCCTACGGCAATACATGATAAGTTTTCCTAATGCCTACGGCAATGCATGATAAGTTTTCCTAATGCCTACGGCAATGCATTATAATTTTTCCTAATGCATACGGCAATGCATTATAATTTTTCCTAATGCCTACGGCAATGCATGATAATTTTTCCTAATGCCTACGGCAATGCATTATAATTTTTCGTAATGCCTACGGCAATGCATGATTATTATTTTTTTTTTCAAATGCCTACGGCAATACATGATTATTATTTTTTTAAATGCCGACGGCAAAACACATTTATAGTTTTTTTTTTCAAATGCCGACGGCAAAACATGATTATTATTTTCTAGTACCAAAGGGAAAATTGCCAGTGTTGCCAGACTTTAGGAATTCGTTATCTTAATGCTATATCAGTAATATCAGAGAAAATAGATTTGATGACTACTACGCGATTCTCATATGAATCGGGGGAATATGTGTATGATTTCCTCACGCTAATAAATTGTTTATAAATAAAATAATTAAATAAATTAATAAACAATTAATTTAATTATTTTATTTATTTATAAAATGTTCTCTTGTATATGAACACCCTATACTTGTGTGTAGATGATCCAGCTTTTTTGTCGCTGGTATTTATTTATTTGTTTAAGAAATATAATTGTATGTATGTATGTATGTATGTATATTTGCATGTGCATGTATGTATGTATATATGTGTGTATATTTGCATGTGTATGTATGTATGTATGTATGTATGTGTATTTGTATGTATGACTGAGGATGCTTGTGCGTAAAATATTTTGTAGAATACATTTTATTTTGCAACGTAATCATTTTCTTTGTCTACGATTATTTTAAAGCAGCAAAGTTTCAATTAAGTACACTCATCAGCAGAGAAACAAAAACTAAAAATTTGCAAGTATGCAATAAAGTTAACTTTCCTCCTCCCCACTTCCTTCTCTTTCATTTATGTAGTTTGTATTTGAAATAAGAAAACACTTGTACATTCTTTTATTTGGTATACATTTATTGTTTAAAATTTTTTTAAATTTTATAATAATACATACATATGTAAATTCATATTTTAAGAAGTAAAAAAGTTCATTTAAAGCAAGACATTTCTTTTGATAGTATAATGCTTAATAGTATAATGCTTAAACAGAAACAAATAAATTTCAATTAAATAAAATAAATACTATCCATAAGAAATAATTAAATAAAATGAATAGGTACTACAAGTTGTACCATCTGCAATAAAGTCTTTATGACTCAAACAAAACTAAATCAGCATATGGAAACGCACTCATATGCTAACCAGTTGAATTCTATGTCAGGAATTAATAAACTATATCTTAAAAGAAGCATTATAAGGATTGTGATGAGATAATCTCATCAAATGGTTATATGACTCATGTCAGAACCACAAAACACAAAAACAGTTGTCACCAAGAACGGATTGATGATTTTCTCACTAAAAGAGTAAGCAACTTCAATGGAAGGATCGAGACATATATCCTCCTCAACAAAAATGTGGCTATCTTGTTTCCGGAGGAGTTTCTGAAATCTGCCAAGAGCTCCATACTACAACAACTCAATAAATGTATTAGGATACATACTACATTTAAATTTAATATGGAGCTCACATGTGATTATATGAAGATGGTGAATGATGAGATGAATGTTTCCCAACTTGTACATATTTCGAAAATGATGTTGGTGACTTTGTCTGACGACATAGAAGACATGTACAAGAAACAGACGGAGGAGCTAAGAGCCAAAATGGAAGAATTTCTAGAGAGGGATAGCGGATGGACTTTGACTTCAATAAATGTTCTTGAAGTTAATATAAACAAGGCGTCCATAATAAGAGGATCGAGCTTTATTCCTCTCCCAAAAAATATTGCAATGAAACGTTCATGCATAAATGTTGAGAATAATGACATTTATTGCTTTAAATGGTCTCTCATTGCGGCTTTGAATGTAAATAGTGGTCTGAGTCCTAAACAACGGAAAAACTGTAGAAATTACAATATTGCAAACATTTCTGATGAGAATATTAATATAGAAGCAATTGTATTAAATTTTTAAGGTCTAGAGTTTCCACTCCCATTGAAGCAGTTAAAACAATTCGAGAATCAAAATGATATGAGCATAAATGTATTTGGTCACAATGGAACATCACTTATAGGACCATACTACATAACAAAAGGAGAAAAACACATTCATATTAATCTCTTATTGCTCCAGTCCAATGAGAACTTCCACTATGTGCTCATCAAAGATATATCAAAGTAAGTTTAATTAGTGCATTTATGCAAATTTTTTCGCTATTTAAAAAGTTACTTCTTATTGTTATATTTATTTACATATTCTAATATTTTTTAATATATTTATCATAATAAATAATTAAAGATTGTACAGTTATTTATCTTAATTATTTACTTAAAGTTAAGAAAATGTTCATGACTCCAATAGAAATATCTCTATAATAATACAAAAAATTATCATACATGTATGTATGTAAGAAAATATTACATAAAGTTAGAGATCACTGTCATCTTATAGGCAATTATCGTGGGGCAGCTCATAGCGAATGTAATTTAAATTATAAAACACCTCAGTTTATTCCGGTTATTTTCAATAATCTTTATGCATATGATAAAAAATGGGACAATAAAAGTGATTCCTCAGAACACAGAACGTTATATTTCTCTTTCAATTTTTCGCTTAGATGAAAACCATGGATTCGAAATAAGATTTGAAGACTCGTTTAGATTTATGGCTTCGAGTTTAGATACGTTTGCAAAAAATCTTGACAGCAATGATTTTAATACTATTCGCTCATGTTTCGTTGATGAAGCTCATTTCAACCTGATTAGAAGAATGGATGTATTTCCGTACTCTTACATGGATTCCATGACTAAGTTTAAGGAAATTAAACTCCTTAGTAGAGAAGAGTTCTTCAATACTCTAACGAATGAAGAATGTGATGTAGTCGAGTATGAGCATGTTCAAAAAATATGGAGGGAGTTTAACTATAAAACCCTCCTTGATTATATTGAACTCTACTTAAAGACAGATGTTCTTCTTCTAACTGATGTGTTTGAAAATTTTAGGAAAATTTTTAGAGGTATATACGATTTGGACCCCTGTCATTATTATACAGCACCAACCTTATCCTGGGATCCAATGTTGAAAACCACACAAGTTTCACTGGAACACTTCATTGATTCCGACATGTATACGTTTATGCAAAACAGAATTCAATGCTCACAAAGATATTCGAAAGCGAATAAAAAATATTTGGAAGATTTTGATGCATCAAAACCATCAGAATTTCTTGTCTACTTAGACGCAAATAACCTTTACGGTTGATTGATGTCGGAGAAACTTCCTTGCGATGAGTTTGAGTTGGTATGTGATACTGATTTTGATATTAAAAATTTTTTTGATACTACAGAATATATTTTCATTTTTGAAGTGGATAAAGAGTATCCCAATTCACATAAATGTATGTTTGCTAGTATCAGAGTGGTTGGTTCTTCAGTTGGCATATATGTATACTCCCTCTCCTACGACAAAAAATTATGTAGTAGGAGTATAAATCTTAGTTTTGGATATATATATGTGCTCATATCAGAGAGGAATAGATATAGTGTTAGAAAGAGATGGATTTTGCGAGAACTTATCTATAATTGATAGCACTTACTAGTTGTATGTGTACATATTTCTTATTTTTAATATTCTATGTATTGGTGTATGCATGTGAATATTAGAGAGACATAATTATTATTATTTTTTTTTCCTTCTAATGTGTCACTAATTTTTGATTTTACTACTTCAAATAGAGAATATTTACATATATAATTTTTAAAAGTATACATATACATACATAAATAAATGTATGTATGTATGTAAAAATTAGATCATATACAAGGAAATACATGTTTAGTAATCAACTATTCTAGAAAATCGGTCATAAAGAACTCACTTACCTCCACCAGCAAGCAATTCACCATAAGTATTTGCATAAAGTGTCAGAAACATTGGAATATCTATGTTTGGGAGAATTTTACCTCAAGTGTTTCAATATGAGGTTTACTGGTTGACCCCTTGAAGTAATTCTTGTTAACGTAGGCTTTATTGTATCGCATGCAGATGTAATGATTTTTCACTTAAAAAAGGTGGTCTCACCATCAAGCATACCCTATACAACACATTCATGAGTTGTATTGATCCAGATACAATTGCTGTCGAATTCATTATTAAAAAAGAGTTTTTCATCATCATCTAACAGCTTTATTCATTTTTTTTTCTTAGCATGCATGCCTTAGCATGCTTCTATCGATAATAACGCGAGAGTCCAAGATGTAGTGGTGTTTCAAAAATCTATACTATTAGATTTTACGAATTCACTCTTTTGAATTTTTGCACAGTAGATACATATATAGATATGTAATTCATTTGCAAAAATTTTATGACGTGAGGAATTTTTTTAATTATACATGCCTCGACATGCTTTCATTTTTTCAGTAAATTTATTTGATACTCATGCCGATAAAGATATAAAGTAATATTTGTTTAGATTGTATTTTATAATTTATACATGCTTCAGCATGATTCTTGTTTTCATATCGCTTAAACATGCACAATCTTGTTTTCATATCGCTTAAACATGCACAGTCTTGTTTTCATATCGCTTAAACATGCACAGTCTTGTTTTAATATCATTTAAGCATGCTCAGTCTTGTTTTCTTTGAGAAGTTCTGTACAAGAGAAATTGAATTTCACAATATTATTGAATTCCATTACCAAGACAATGGAAAATATTTTTCAATTGAGATGAATACCAAAAAACTTACAAAAACAGATGATTCCTAATTTTCTTTTAGAAAAAATAATACAAAACGAGGAATATTTTAATAATACAGTTTTATTTTATATTTATTTCTTTTGTTTCTTTTAATAATACAATTTAGTTTAATTTTTATTTATTTTATTTATAATGATGGAAACATTTCGTAGTATCCAATTATTAGATGTTCTAATATACTTTTTCGTAAAAAATATATTGTACATCTACAAGTATCGGGTCCTTCCTCACACTCAGGATCATACCAAGGACAGCTTTTGAAGTGCCCTTCTGTGTTGTCTTCATCTTCCATAACTCCATATTCTTCGTTCTCATCCAGCATATTTTGGAAAAATTTTATCATCTCCCAATGATCAGAAAGCCTGAAGCTTTCAAAATCTCTCATAAATTGGTTTAGAGTACGTCTAATTTGGCTCATTTTATTTGCTGATAAATGAATGATGATGAATGTTGGAAGGTTCCTTAAAGACTAATTTTCTCAGTAAATTTTTAAACATCTCTATTCCATTATTCTTTTTAGCACTCTATCTCTCTCTATCCCTTTTTTCTCTATAACTATCTCTTTCTGTCTACCACTATCCACCACTTATTCACTATTTCACCATAATTATTTTTGATTAGTCTTCTTGAAGTCATCATCGCTTCTTTTAAGATCATTTCCAGTTAAACATTCAAAGTGAGAAGAAGTAATTAAAAAAATGGACTCCACATCAAATCTTATTTCAAAATTTAATAATCTAAACAGCAAGACTTTAATCCACATAAAGGAGCTTGAATCATCAACGAAATACACTATTAAAAATGTGTTACGTGTAACAACTAAATATGGACCAACTCTAAAAGTGGAAATGAATAAACACATAATGTTCCTGCCTAAACGGTATAATATTTTAACAGATGACGATATTAAAGATCTATCCAGTGGATCTTATTGCCTAAGCAGAGAAGATGAAGAAAATCTAATCGTTGAGAGTGAGCTGAGTGAATTTCTAATTCAAAATTCCCAATTTCCTATTTGGCAATAAAATATATTAGCTTTGTATTTTAAATTATAAATAAAAAGACATTAAAGAGTTTTGTAAGATATAAATGTTTGTGTTTTTATTTAATATTTTCAGTTATTTCATAAAGAAATTTAAGACATAAGTGACCACAGGTAAATGTATTAAAATTCCATACTATAACCAACAGTTGTATTTTACATTTGTACCAAGATATTTGACTACTTCTGAAGGAGGTTGTAAGTTTCCAAAGCTATCGAAATATTCTTTTTCATTGTTGTTTTTATAATATGCTACCCAATGTGTACCAGGTCCTGTTGATACATCTAAGTTGATTATTCCACATTCAATTTTCTTTGTTCGTTTTGGTAGAGTATTCAACATGAAAACTCCTCTAAAATATGGAATATTTATAGAGAAACGGTTTAGGTCCACATCAGATAGTGGTCTGTTGGGCAGCATCTCTAAGAGTTTTTT
This sequence comes from Tachina fera, assembly GCA_905220375.1. Taxonomy (NCBI): domain Eukaryota; kingdom Metazoa; phylum Arthropoda; class Insecta; order Diptera; family Tachinidae; genus Tachina; species Tachina fera. The sequence goes on from LR999966.1 coordinate 52,287,250, forward strand.
GATTCTTCTTTGTGAACTAAGCCATAACCTTTTTTATATGGTTTTAAGTAAAGTCCTTTGCCAACTGCTATAGATTCCATCGCTCTATTATGTCTAGTTGCTTCATCAAGTTGATTTTTGGCATTCTTTGTTGCATTTACAGCTTTAGCTATGGCAGCACCTCCAGTTGTTAGACTACCAATTGCACCCAGAGCAGTTAAAATCGGTATTAGAGGCAAAAATCCACCAATTTTTGGGACACGTATTACACGTGGTACTATAATTTGAGATTTTTTTCCTTTTAATGATTTGTTGATAGTTTTTCGTGCAATTTTAATAGCTGAGTTAATATCTAATGGCTTTTCCTTATTTAGTATTTTTGTTGCAGCTCTAATTGATGTTCTAAACAGTTTTTTATTATTTAGCTTGTTCTTTCCAACATTTTTCTTTTTCTCCACACCCATACCAAATTTTGTTTTGGCTTTCATTGCGTTAGTAACCATATATGCGAATGATTTTTCAGCAAGACTACTATCTTTTGATAAAACTCGATTCCAAGCTGAATTTTCCAGTATTTTATCAGCTTTATGTCTAGTACTTAAATCCTTATTTTTTGAATACGCAATATCGTGATTTTTACAAGCAGAGTCCAATAAATTAATTCCTTTGTCACCTCGATTTAAACGTTTTTGTAGTTTTGTTCCAGGTCCACAGTACTGATATCCAGGAAGATGAAGTTCAACAGGTAGAGCGTTTATTATTTTATCTACTATACCTCCTCCAACGAAGGTGTTTTTATGACTAAACGTTTTCTGATATCGTATAACCATATTATCTAATTTTTTCTATAATAAGAGGTAACAATTATGAAATGCATTTAGTTACAAAAATGCAGTTAGTGAAACAACATAAAAATATTTTAGTTCGTAATATTGATCAATCATCGAACATTACTTCAAGAATAAAGCACAGCCCCCTCTTACCAAATTCTATTCGTGCTCTAATAGTGGGACCATCAAATTGTGGAAAGACTAATGTTATGATTGGCTTACTAGAAAGTCCTAATGGACTCAAGTTTGAAAACATCTATTTATACTCAAAATCTTTATATCAGCCCAAATATGAATATCTGAAGAAACTAATTTCACCAATTAAAGGAATGGGATATTATACATTTACAGATAATGAATCAGATATTCCACCTGACGAAGCTAAAACTAATTCAATTATGATATTTGATGATGTTGCATGTGAAAAGCAGAATAATATACGTATATATTTTTGTATGGGGCGACATAGGGATGTTGATTCATTCTACTTGTGTCAAACTTATACTAGAATTCCCAAGCATTTAATAAGAGACAATGCAAATGTTATTATAATGTTTAAGCAAGATGAGACGAATATGAAGCATGTTTATAGGGATCATGTTGGCAGCGATATGAGTTATGAAAAGTTCCAAGAAATTTGTCGAGAGTGTTGGAAGGATAAATATGGATTTTTGGTGATAAGCAAAGATAATGAATTAAATAATGGTCGCTACAGAAAGCAATTTGACTACTTAATAACTATATAAACTACTCTTGATAAACATTCAGTTTAGTTATTAATCTAACTTTAAACTTCATACATCTATTTGCTATAAGCTGAGCTGCTACCTGAAAAGCTGATCTGATAACCAGACCAGGTCCTGAAAAGCTGATCTGAAAACCAGACCAGGTCCTGAAAAGCTGATCTGAAAACCAGACCAGGTCCTAAAAAGCTGATCTGATAACCAGACCAGGTCCTGAAAAGCTGATCTGATAACCAGACCAGGTCCTAAAAAGCTGATCTGATAACCAGACCAGGTCCTAAAAAGCTGATCTGATAACCAGACCAGGTCCTGAAAAGCTGATCTGATAACCAGACCAGGTCCTAAAAAGCTGATCTGAAAACCAGACCAGGTCCTAAAAAGCTGATCTGAAAACCAGACCAGGTCCTAAAAAGCTGATCTGAAAACCAGACCAGGTCCTAAAAAGCTGATCTGAAAACCAGACCAGGTCCTAAAAAGCTGATCTGATAACCAGACCAGGTCCTAAAAAGCTGATCTGATAACCAGACCAGGTCCTGAAAAGCTGATCTGATAACCAGACCAGGTCCTAAAAAGCTGATCTGATAACCAGACCAGGTCCTAAAAAGCTGATCTGATAACCAGACCAGGTCCTAAAAAGCTGATCTGATAACCAGACCAGGTCCTAAAAGGCTGATACCTAATCTAATAGCTGATACCTGTTATTTACTATTATTAAGTATGGATGAGAAAATTTTAAAACAATTGGTGTTGACAAGAAATGTCTTAAAGAAAAAGCTTCGTAGTATAAAAACTGGTGAAATAGATACACATGAACAACTAAGAGATACATTTAAACCTATAACAGAACCACTCAAAGAATTCATAAATAGTTCTAAAAAAATTAAAAGAATTCCCATGAAAGAAGAAAGTAAAATGAAGGTAGAAGTTGAAAATAATACAAGTCTTAAGCCTGAAAAAACATCAGTCAAGATAGAGTCAAGTACACCAAAGAAACTAGCTGAAGGAACAATATTTGATAATACCATCTCATTAAATGATGCTAATACTGTAAATGATGATGACGATGATGATGATGATGATTTTTACTCACAGACTTCCAATACAGAAGATACTTATACTGACTTATCAGTCTTGGAAGGAAGAAATGAACTAGATACAAACTATGGTCCACATAAAGATTTCAATAATGAATGGAAATTTGGTGATAGTACGCTCAAAATTAATGAAGATAAAATACAAGTTGGTGGTCAAATATGGGCCCTAACACCAGGGCTATTTTCTCTAATGTTTCATAAAATACCAAAAAATTATGATAAATTTGAACTCGAAATCTATAAAAAGATTTTAATTACTACTAATGCATATAGAAGAGACTATACACCTGATGGTCAAATAAAGGGTACTAGAGGATATAAATATAAACATATTATTAAGAAATTTATTGACGAGAAAAACCAGAAGAATTTACCCCAATCAACAGGATCTAAGCCAAAAGGTAGCTATTTAGGTGATGGAATGATGGAATTTAATATTCATAAGCCCAACTATATATACTGGGATGATCCAAATGAGTTAGTAGATCGACTTCGACTACTGCTCGCATCACAAGGTGCAGGTCATACTAATCACAATAACGAGATTGTATCAATTATTGAAGAGCTACGTGAAGCGAATATAATACATTAACTTTAATAAAGTATATAAAGCATGTCTGTTGATAAATTTGGACACTACTTAAACGATACTAGCAACATAATTTCTTTGAAAAATGCACCTAAACTGTTGGGGTTATTTGTGGATACGAACAACAACATTGATGTCCAAAACGAAAGGATCAAAAATGTTGCAGAAGCTCTGGAGGAAAACGATGTTATCAATAAATTGTTTCTGCAAACTCAAATCGAAAAACTAGAAGAGAAATTATTAACATACTTTAAGGCAGACAATACTGTAATTCAAGAAGATCTTCAAATGCAAATCGAAGAACTACAACGTGAAATAAAATTAGATATAGAAGAAAATTATAATATTCAAAAAGATATCCAAAAAATGAAAACATCCTTTGAAGAACAAATTGAGCAGCTTAATGAGAAAATTTATAGATTGGAAAATTACATGTTTGTATCAATAGCTGAAAGTCCTTCAAGTAGATCACAACACTCTCCAAAAAATCAGTAAAAACAACTTAATGTCTTCAAAAAGAAATTTAGTAAACGAACTCCATAAGCAAGCACGAAAACATTTTGTGCGTCGCAGAGTTGTAATGAAAGGAATTGATGATCTTTGGCAAGCTGATTTAGTTGAAATGGGGAACTATTCTAAAGAAAATAAAAATTATCGATTTTTGTTGACTGTAATCGACACATTTTCAAAATTTGCATGGGCAGTACCGCTAAAAACAAAAACTGCACTCGAAACAACCAAGGCAATGGCAGATATTTTTGAAATGGGGCGAGTACCAAAAAACTTACAAACAGATGATGGTAAAGAATTTTTCAACAAAAACTTTGAAAAATTAATGCATAAATACGACATTAATCACTACTCAACATATAGCAGTATGAAAGCATCAATTGTAGAACGATTTAATAGAACATTGAAAGGAATGATGTGGAAAGAATTTAGCTATAATGGTTCATATAAGTGGATTGATATACACAAAGATTTAGTTAATGCATACAATAAAAAATTTCATCGCACAATTAAAATGTCTCCTATTAAAGTCAACTCAACAAATGAGCAAAAGCTGCTTAATACAGTATACAGTCATTTGAAGATGTATAAAATGTCGAAATTTAATGTAGGAGATCATGTTCGCATAAGCAAATATAAGCATATCTTTGAAAAAGGTTATACTCCAAATTGGACCACAGAAATATTCACAATTATCAAAGTTCAAAATACAAATCCAGCAACATACATATTAGAAGATTATCTTGGTAATCCTATTAAAGGTGGATTCTATACTGATGAACTTTCAAAAACTAGATTTCCAAATACATATTTAGTTGAAAAGGTTCTCAAAACTAAAGCGAAGGAAGTATATGTTAAATGGCTAGGATTTTCAGATCAACACAATTCTTGGATAAGTAAAGATGAAATATTATAGTTGGAAGAAAAACTAAATCACCAACAGCATCATATCAAGAACAATAATAGCATTAATATTAAGAAACTAATGTTAATTTTAAAATAGGAAAATGAAATAAATATGTAAATTATGCTTATAAACCATACTGTGTACTAAACTTTATTTAATTGTAATCAGTCTGTTATAATGTCAATAACACTTACTCTGAGCTCTAACTCATCAGAATTATCTGCTAGTTACTTCCCTCCTATTGAATTACATGATGCATATGAGTGTGCTCTAACTGCTTTTCATTCATACAACAGTATTCCAAATGTAGACACTTACAACAATATGTTTCATATAGGAGAACATAAAATTGAAATACCAATTGGATCTTACGAATTAAATGATATAGTTGATTTTATAGAAGAGCAATACAAACGACTTTGCCCAGCAAATAAGATTTTTATTGAAGCCAATAACAACACAATGCAAGTTAAAGTTAATAGTTCCAAGGATCCTGTATATTTTAATAAGGACAACACAATTGGAAAACTTTTAGGATTCAATAGCAAAATTCTAACACCAAACAAATATTATTACTCAGATCTTCCAGTTAATATTTTTAAAGTGAATCTCTTGCGAATTGAAAGTAGTATCGCTATTAACACATATATGAATAATTCCAAATCGCATACACTTCATGAATTTTCGATAAATGTGCCTCCAGGCTATAAAATAGACGAGGTTCCAAGAAATCTCATCTATTTACCTGTGAACACCAGAGAGATAAGTTCACTAGCGCTGCGCGTACTTGATCAACACGGTGATTTAATTAATTTCAGAGGAGAGGAAATTACAATACGAATACATTTAAGGCCAACTAAATAATGCTAATATACAACACAAATACATTGAAAAATATAGCAGCAAAAACAACAACAACATTAAAGCGAACAGCTCAACAAAAATCTCTAACAACATCAAATAAAAATTTTCTGAAGTCATTGAATTTGAAATTAAAGACAAAATGAGTTCAATAATAGATGTCTTAGATAAACCTTTGTCTGATGAAAATATAATCAAAAAGGATTATCATACATATGTACCATACTTACAGTCTTACAACAATAATGATGAAATTAGAATTTCAATACAAAATCAAGATTTGTACGTGCTACCCAGTGAGAGCTACATTTATGTGGAGGGGTTTGTTGCCGATGATAATAAGACCAAATCTTCATCATCTTCAGAGAACTTTATACTAAAAAACAACTTTGTGGCATATCTGTTTGATGAAATTCGCTATGAGCTCAATGGAATTGAAATTGATCATACAAGATATTTATTAGCCACAAGCACCATAAAAAATTTGGTTTCTATGTCACCAACTGAAAGCAACGTGATGCAAAATGCTGGATGGAACAAAATTGACGATGTCACTCTTGTAAATGGATTTTTCAATTTCTATGTACCTCTAAAAATGCTTCTAGGATTCGCTGAAGACTACAACAAAGTTATACTAAATGGAAAACATGAATTGATACTCTTGCGCAATAAAAACGATGAAAATCTTGTGAGCTCGAGTGTTTCTACGGAAAAAGCTAAACTTACAATTTCACTCATCTCATGGAGAATCCCACATGTACAATTATCGGACTTTAGCAAATTGAATATGATAAAAATTATTAATAATGGTGCTTCTATACCTATGGCATTTCGCAGTTGGGATTGTCATATTAATCCACAATTAAACATAGGAACTAGCCATATTTGGAATGTTAAACTGGCTGCAAATAGACAACGCCCACGTTTTGTATTGATTGCTTTTCAACAAGAAAATAAGTTTGTTCATTGTGATTTGACTAATTTAAAAGTACATTTAAATTCAGTCTCATATCCATATGATGATCTTAACATAAAGTTTAAAAATGAACGATATGCAATTCTATATGATATGTATATAAGATTTCAACAAAGTTATTATATGAAAGAATCTCAACCGCTTCTAACTGCACCAGAGTTTAAGACAAAAGCTCCTATTATTGTAGTAGATGTCAGTCATCAGAATGAATCACTCAATAATGGACCGATTGATATAAAAATAGAATTTGAAACAGCAACTAATATTGCAGCAAAAACAACAGCTTACTGCATTTTTATTCATGATCGTATAATAGAATATATACCTATCAGAGGACAAGTTCGAAAAGTCTTATAAATTGAGTAATATGGATAAAAACATAATTTTTATAGACGTACAAGGTTTCAAGAGTAATTCAAATGATTTCATCGCAAAAGAAGTAGCGATTGTTTTCAACAATTATGAATATAACCATTTCATTATAAAATCCCCATTTGATTTTAAATGGTTATCAATAAAAAAGCAAAGAGAAGCAAAGTGGCTAACAAAAAACTATCATCACCTAAACTGGACTGCTGGATCAGTTTCATTTCAAAGCGTTTGCAATTTTTTAAAAGCCAACGCAAGATGTTCGACAATTTATGTAAAAGGTGAAGAAAAAAGACGATGGTTGGAAAAAATGTTACACCGAAAAATTTCTAACGTTGAGGATATAGGCTGCATCAACTTTAAACAAATGGAAATCAAGTATCTAGAATATCTTTATTGTAGTTATCATAATTTTGGTGTTTGCGCATTAAAAAATGCTATTTTACTAACAAAAGAAATGTCTTGCTTTAAATGAACTTTTTTACTTCTTAAAATATGAATTTACATATGTATGTATTATTATAAAATTTAAAAAAATTTTAAACAATAAATGTATACCAAATAAAAGAATGTACAAGTGTTTTCTTATTTCAAATACAAACTACATAAATGAAAGAGAAGGAAGTGGGGAGGAGGAAAGTTAACTTTATTGCATACTTGCAAATTTTTAGTTTTTGTTTCTCTGCTGATGAGTGTACTTAATTGAAACTTTGCTGCTTTAAAATAATCGTAGACAAAGAAAATGATTACGTTGCAAAATAAAATGTATTCTACAAAATATTTTACGCACAAGCATCCTCAGTCATACATACAAATACACATACATACATACATACATACATACACATGCAAATATACACACATATATACATACATACATGCACATGCAAATATACATACATACATACATACATACAATTATATTTCTTAAACAAATAAATAAATACCAGCGACAAAAAAGCTGGATCATCTACACACAAGTATAGGGTGTTCATATACAAGAGAACATTTTATAAATAAATAAAATAATTAAATTAATTGTTTATTAATTTATTTAATTATTTTATTTATAAACAATTTATTAGCGTGAGGAAATCATACACATATTCCCCCGATTCATATGAGAATCGCGTAGTAGTCATCAAATCTATTTTCTCTGATATTACTGATATAGCATTAAGATAACGAATTTCTATAGTCTGGCAACACTGGCAATTTTCCCTTTGGTACTAGAAATAATAATCATGTTTTGCCGTCGGCATTTGAAAAAAAAAAATATAAATGTGTTTTGCCGTCGGCATTTAAAAAAATAATAATCATGTATTGCCGTAGGCATTTGAAAAAAAAAATAATAATCATGCATTGCCGTAGGCATTACGAAAAATTATAATGCATTGCCGTAGGCATTAGGAAAAATTATCATGCATTGCCGTAGGCATTAGGAAAAATTATAATGCATTGCCGTATGCATTAGGAAAAATTATAATGCATTGCCGTAGGCATTAGGAAAACTTATCATGCATTGCCGTAGGCATTAGGAAAACTTATCATGTATTGCCGTAGGCATTAGGAAAAATTATAATGCATTGCCGTAGGCATTAGGAAAAATTAATAATCACTATTTTCACCACTGGTATTAGGAAAAATCATTTTCATGATTTTCCCGTCGGCATATACACTTGAGAAATCTTAATCTTATAAAACCCCATAACCACACCCACAAAAAAAGTCACCCGTTATCACAATTAATACTACCCAAAAAAAATCACCCGTTCCCACAAAGTTAATGTAAACAAAAAACTCCTTATGTAAACAAAAATTTGGACGGACTTATTGAACCACCCTCGCAGGTATCAAATTTCACAAATTTCCAAGAATTTAAGAATTTTCAAATTTTAATTACCCAAATTTAACAATTTCAGCCACAATTTAACAATTTCAGCCAACAATTTTGCAAGTTTAATTGACGCAGGATTGGTAATTCACTACTACTAAGAAGACCTTAATAACCATATTCCTAAATTGGACACAGTGGTTAACCGTTTTAAGACCCAAATAATTTTGACAGAAAGAAAAGAAACAAATGTTAAAGCAATCTTTGGTAATAAAAGAATTTATATAGATGGAAACGATATTGAGCAAGAACACATATCGAACATTCTTAGGAGAGAAATAAATAAAGGAAAAATAGCAATATATTCACAGTTGCATGATCATGATTATAATAAGGTTCAACTGAAGTTGATAGAAGAATTTCCCGACAGAAACAAATTTAAATTTGTGAAATGTTCTTACTTTGCTAGAGATATTGAGGATGAAGACGAACTAAATAAACAGATATCGTTGTTTCATAAATTCGAAAGCGGACACTCAGGTATTATTCCTACCTTTGAGACCATCAAGTATAAGATATATAATCCAAATTTAAAATTGTTCATACATAAAATAATAAATAACTGTCATGTCTGTTCATCGGCGAAGTACGACAGAAACCCAATAAAAATAAATTCAAATTAACTGAAACCCCTTTCACAACAAATGAAATTATTCATGTCGATACCTATGTAAATAGCAAACACTCATTTGTAATTTTTATCGACAAATTCTCGAAACATGTAGTTTCTTTCCATCTGTTTGACAGAAACAGTCAAACAATAGTTGGGAAAATTCATTTTTAGCCATTAAAGGCAATGTTACTAAATTTGTGCTAGACAATGAATTTAACAACGTGAATGTAAGAAATTTCCTTGACCAAGAAGGAATTCAGTACCATTTCACAAAACCGAATAGCCATACCGGTAATTTGGATATTGAAAGATTCAATAATACAATAACAGAAAAAATCAGAGTCCTTAATTTGGAAGAAAAACTTCCAATAAATAAGCAAATCCTTAAAGCAATAAAATTATATAATAGTACTTACCATAGCACAATAAAGTGCAGTCCCTTGGACGTACAAAACAAACTAATCGATCATAATATAATAAGGGAAAGATTAAAAACCGCTAAAACAAAAATAATTCAAAAACGGAATGAATCCCGTGAGAATTATGTAGAAAATAGGGAAGAAGGATTCATAAAAAACTATAAAAACTTACGACATAAAGAACAACCAAAGTTTATTAAAACACCTTTGGAAAACGTCCATACTGACAATATTAAAAGACCTTTTAAATTTTCGGCTGAAGATAGCCATATGGACAGGACAGGTCCTAATAGTGGTGACGATGATATAGATTTTGAATATTTATCCAAACGTTTAGAAAATATTAAGAAAAAAAATTTTTCAATCTTAAAACCTACAGATCTCAATAGTCATAATAGTGATGCTAACTCTCACAATCTTAACGAAGGGTACACTACAAATTAGCCAACTACCAGACAATAATGGTTTCATGGATATAAAGATGAATGAAGTGGAAATAGTCAATTCCACTAACACAGTTATACATATTGTAAATGTTATAGAAATATTAGAAACTCTTAAAATTTTGGAGGAAAATATTAAAACAGTAGATTTAAGTAATCGCCAAACTCTTTTACAAAAAGTGCAAAGTATACATGAAAAAATTCTAACGATAAAACCAAACCAACAGAGGGGAAAGAGAGGTTTAATAAATATCTTTGGCACAGCACAAAAGTGGCTTTTCGGAACAATGGACGACGAGGACAGGACAGAAATTATGGAACATATCGCTACAATTGAAGAAAATAATAGAAACATAATAAATACAGTAAACAACCAGAAAATCATTAATGACTCATTTAATAAATCACTCATTAATTTAAAAAATTCAATAGAGGAGGATAGGAATAACATAAGATCCGCTTTTGAACAGGTTAGGAAGAATAATAATGAAATAGTAAAACGATACTTATACTTAGACCAATTCTCTAAATTAAATTTATTAGAAGAAGAAATAGAAAAAATTCAGGACAATATTGCATCTGCAAAAACTATTTTATTCACCCCAGTATATTTACAAAAACAGAAATCGAAACCTTTAATATTGATTTTTATAAACTAAAACTGCTTAAAATCGGAGTGATGACTTTCAAGGACAGTTCTTTAATAATAGCTATACAAATTCCTGATAAATTCATAATTACACAATTAAAACTACTTACCGCAGTGCCAAATGCAAATAATATCGAAATTGATGAACCTAATGAAAATATTATCGAAATAAATAATGTTATTTTGCACTATGAGGAAAATGTTATGTTAAGGCATCTCCAAAAAAGTAACCATTTTTCGATTAAAGCTAATTGTAAGTATATATTTAATAACAAAACAGAAACAATAGAACTAGACGAAGAAACAATTTTATTGAAAAATGCAAAAAAAAAATAAGCTAACACAAACTTGTGACAATAGAAATTTAATATTATCTGGAAATTACTTAATAAACATAAATAACTGTAGTAATACACGAAAAACTCTTTTTCCCACCAACACAAATTATAAACGTAACTACACCAAGGCTTGAGTTTGAAAACATTGTTTTGGAACATGTAAAAAATATTAATGAAATAAATGAACTAAAAGTCCATAAAAATATCTAATATGGAGTAAATATAGTATTTGTACTTGTAATTGTAATTATATTAATTGTCATAATAAAAGGTAGAAAGAATGTTACAGTTAACAGAATAAAAATTAAAAATAAATCAGAAACGGAAGATTTTGAACTAAAAAGAATAAAAGAAAAGTATTGCTTAACATAAATAAAAAAAATATATATAATAAAAAAAAGAAAGAAGGGACATATAAAACCCAGGAGTGTTTTAAAACAAAGGGGTGAGGAGTTACATGTGCAACTAATGATAGGTGCTGGTAAAGTGTAGGGAAACCTTAAAGTTTAGGATTACATTTCTATTTCCTTTTCCACACTTTGCCAGACAGCAACGTAAGCATAAAATTCTTGCGTTGGTTAGCTTAAGTTAGATTTAAGATGTTTTTTAAATTTTAGTCTTAAGATTCTTTCCAAATAATAAAAGCAACAAAACTTAAGTTCGGTTGTATAATTATTACATAATTCGCGCACTATTTGCAAATAAAAATATTTGCAAATAAATTAACACACTGTTTATACGGCATTTTAAATGTATAAAAACTTGGTAGTACTTCCATGGAAATGTTACTTATGTTGCAAAAAAATTGTGTAAATGTGTAAAATAAAAAATCATAATTTGTGTTTATGGTAATTTTTCTTCTATCAATGTTTTTTGTGCATTATTTTCTCAATTTATAGTATTTTATTAGCAAAAATTTGTAAGTGTGGCAACCTCAATCAGTTTATTCGCGTTAAACGTGAATAGTTTTCTAAATTAGTAAGTCGCAATAAAAACAATAATATGGCAACAATTTACAGTTTTATTTGCAAATAAGCCGTGCGTATAAACGTCCCTACAAGAACACTACCAGTCAATTGACTGCTCATTTGATCAATAGTCATAGTCATGCAGGCTATATTCATCATTGCGTAGAACAAAGTTTCTATCAAATTATTAAAGGCAAAATGAAAAATGTGATGGAAACTTTTGTGTACGTGTGAAGTTGCATCACACTTCCGATCATGATACAATTACACTAGGTACATGCAGAACTACAACAAAATTACAACACCAAAAAACACATGTATTTTGTTGGTATAAACAAACCCCAAATTGTCGGAAACAACTGTCTTTTGTTTATAAAAATAACAATTACAGGGTAACTAAAGTACAATTGCAGACGCGGCATTCCTGCATGATTATAGTTATTCAGTGTTGCCAATATGGGTGTAGTTAGACAGTGTGTAATTTCTACTCACATGCGTAGGCGATGTAATTAAATTCTTGTATAATATGTGTGTAATTCTACTTTGGGTTCTATTTTTATTTATTATTGTTTTAATTTTAACCTACACAAAAGATGTGTAGTGTAATTTTCTTCAATGTGTAATTGGAGACACATCCATGTGTAAATTCATTGGCAACACTGTAATCATTTTATTCACACACATACATTAACATTTTTGCAGCTTGTAAACAAAGTTTGACAATTAGGGGCAATGTTTACAGTGACAGGCTGGGCTTGTGCATGTACCTAGTGTAATTGTATCATGCTTCCGATCAAATGACTAGTCAATTGACTGTCATTATTGAATTGAATGTAAAATTATTTTAAATGTGTTAGTGAAAAAATTTGTTTGTGTTAGTTTCAATCATTCATTTCTTGTAGGGGTAGTAATAGAGTACTATTATACGAAGTAATTTAATAATAAAAAGATTTTTTGCTATGTCCACTGTCTGAACTAATTATTTAGCAGTAATATCGGTATACCAATATTATAAACTCGGTAACGGTATGTACCCGTAATACCGATACCAAAATTTAAAAAATAGTTGCACCGATACCGTTATTTGTTTCGGTTGTCAACCTTGCTATAAACATACATATAGACACATGTATATGCACTCGCTTTCGTATTCGCAAATTATTCGCTTACATTAACTATTTGTACTCGCTTTTGCATTCGCTAAAATGTATGCGAATATTTCAAGCGAACACTACCAGTCAATTGACTGCTCATTTGATCGATAGTCAGGCAGGATATATTCATCATTGCGTAGAACAAAGTTTCTATCACTTTATTAAGAACAAAATGAAAAATGTGATGGAAACTTTTATGTAAGTGTGATGTTGCACCTCTCTCTAACAAAGGAATATAACATATAGTTGAACTGCTCGCTCCAGTGTTTCTTACTTATCAATGATAGCATAAATATTACTCAAGTTTGACTTATCATAATAATCTAATATATTCCCCACAATTGAGTAATCATACATGATTGATATAATGACATTAAATATAGTTTTTATTATTTTAATTGTTTTTTTATTATAAAATGATATAAAAATAAATAAATAATTTAAAATAAGAGATATACTTCAACAAAAACAGAATAAACTAGGCGGTATATTTCCCTCTTCAAACCTTTTCACCACCAACGCATCTTGCTTTTTACAAATACATATTGTTACGTTTAAATTTTATTAAACGTGTGAGTTCTTTTGATTGCTCAAAAATAAAAATAAATAACAACACGATTTTCTTATTTGCAACTGAACTTCCTTTTATTAGTGACTAAACCAATTACAACTTGTCTTTTCTTATTTACTTCTTAACGTTATTATCCACGGCACGTTGTCTTTTACTTTCAACGATGTTCACTCTACTAATTTCCAATTAGCACTGACTGACTTGTTCGTTCACAACACAACTGAACTTCACAACTGGCTTGCTTATTCACGACTGACTTGCCATTGGTTGCTTCGCGCTTTTTATACTGTGCACCAATACCACCAGAAGTTTCAAGCATAGTCCAGACGATCATTATCATCTTAAATGTTGTTTACTAAGTGCCCAATTAAGTTCATGTGGTAACTATGTACATACATGTGTATATGCATACGTGTGTACATCATTAACTAAGCAATGCGTGGTGGTTGTTTACCTTTTGCCTTTCGTTTGAATTAGCATGTATGTATGTGCGTGTGTAAATATGCGAATCTTCTTAATAAGCAGATGCTTTTTGTTGTTGCTTTTGCTTGTTTACGTGTTACGCATGCTTATTTAGTTCTTTGCTACAGTGTTTGCACGCGAATATGTGTGTACGTTTGTTGCTTTAGTTAAATACTTCTAGATAGTTCTTTGCATTAACCCTGTAGGAATCTTTTTACGTAACAATATTTTGAAAATAAATATACATTAAATTAAATTTTGTAAATTTCTTTATCTTTTATAACACTTTTAAATTTTACTTTTCAGACAGAATTAATTATAGTGTTTTTTCCATAAAACTCAATGTTGTAAAAGTTTTGGCATATGTATGTACATTAGATGTCCCACTCTAACATATATGCTAGAGTATAACAACTATAATTAATAAATAAATCCATCATCAATTCCTATCAAGGTCGGCAAACGGTATCGTAAAAATACCGATACCGATTCAAATACCGCTATAATTAGATACCGGTACACATTTCGGTTAGAAAATACCGGTATCAGGAATACCGTTTAGGTCTATACCGGTATACCGATTCCCACCAAAAATAAAATTTCAAAAATATATTTCAATTAACTTTCTTATATAAACACGTTTCGCCTTTACACATTCTTATGCAGCACTGTTTTTTTTAACCAACCGGAAAGTGCAATCATATCATAATCATCACCAGTGCGAAATAATAACGAACTTCATGAGCTGCTTAATGCCTTTAGGAACGAAAAACGTATCTCTAGACATATAAATGTTCTAAATTGGTCAAAAGAGCAAAGCCCTTACAAACACAGTTATTTTAAATAATAACTTTTTAAATAAATAACTTATTTATATGAAATCGTGAAAGTTAGTATATTGGTTGTTCCAGATACACAAGGTAATGCGGAGATTTAAAGTTTTGAAGAGTGCTTTTTTATGTATGCACATTAAAGATTTTTTTCTTTAATTGATATACTACATACATATGTGCGCTGTCTAAAATATGAGGTTTGCTGCCATAAATGCGATCTTAATTTTTTAGCTCGATCGGACGCTGCCTTCTGGTGGGGCCTAAAGTACCCGATACATAGTGGGGATTTTTTTTAACTTGAAATAATTCTGAAATTTTTAAAGTAGCTGTCTGATTTTTTTATGAAATTGTATGCAGCATTTGAGGTGTCAGAGCTCAAGTCTGGAATTTAGGCTATATTGTAGTGTATCACGCTTATGGTAGTGCACTGTAACATAAATTACTTGCATTGCTTTAATAGCAGTTCAATGCACAAGCATTACAACATAATAAGAATGCTGAATGCAAGAAATTGAGTGACATACTTTTGAGTCATAATTTAATTACTTTTTACCAAATTTTGATTGGTTGTTTAAAAATATGCTTATCATTGTTATAGTGAAGAAAGGAACAAAACATAATTGTAGATACATATGTAAACGTAAGTTAGAAAGGCTAAGTAAGAATTGTAAAAATAGTATATAAGCAGAGCAAATTGTGAATAAAAGGAGAATTTAATTTCTGAACGTAATCCGGCAATAACTTGCCTTGTTTTTTTATTAAATTTTCAAACCTTTTTGGCAGTTCCTTTGAACGCCTATTTATAAGCTGGACCCCCTGTACAGCTGGATAAAAATAATAATTGGGCTATAGGGAAGCAAACACTTTACACACTCTCCAATACAATTCAACATTAAAGTTCTCTGACGAAACGGTTGTTCATCCTTTACATGGCGATCCTGCGGACAAAAAACCTGCCAACAAAAACCTTGTAAAAAAAAACCCAAAAGCTGAGACTACATTACTACCAATCCACTGAGAACAGACCAGATGATCCCAACTCCTAAAAAAAAACAACAATTCATCCATGTCAGAAGAAATAGACGAAATTTTTTCACGCTGGGAAAAATACCTAGAGGAAAAACTTAAATCAACAGAATACAAACCTTCACCAACAGCAATAGCAGCACCAATATACACACCAACACCTATTAACGCTGGCCCAAAACCCATCATCATAGAAGAGTATAGGAGAAGACAACAAGCCCATAAGAAACCGAAGGAAGAAAAACCAGGAGCACAAAAGAAGAAGCGAGGAGGAAAGAAATTCCAAAGACGCAAAGAAATAGCGATACTCTACAAAAAACTAAATTTAGCAACTCAACAAAAAGAAAAAATCAACATAAAAAATCAAATTAAATTACTAGTAAAAGAAAATGATATTATTTTAAATAAATTTTGAAAACATATATAAAATTCAAATATTATTAAGAACACATAGAAAAATGGTAAAACCGAAACATAAACAGAACCCTTTGCCTATGTTAAAAGAAAATCAGGTCTTACAAAAAGAAAGCACTGAAGAACAAATTCAGTATTCTATTCAATGGTTAACTGAACTGTGAAAAGACTTAGGTATTGAAGGAACTCCCGATAAAGAGGAGGTATTGAATCCAACAAAAACAGAATTAGAAACAATTTTATTATTAAGAAAATATAACATTTAAAAAAAATAAATAAAAATCAATACAAATTACTAAAATGGGAGGCAAAACGTCCAAAATAGATAATCCAAATACCAATGTAGTAAATAATGTAGAAATCATAGACCACACTAAGCAAATAGATTCAGTATTTATACTTATGTTAATATTAGTTATATTAAACGCATTAAATATATTAATTAAATTATATATCTTACACAAAAGATCCCTGAGAAAAAAGTATGCTAGCCGTAGGGACAATTTAGATAAAATTTAATTTTAAAAGAAAACAAAAATAAATAAACATACATTTTTAAATTAATGGAATGGCAAAATATTGTTTGTAAAGTTAGATTGATAAAAGAAAATTTTGATAAGTCCTATAAATGTTTAAACACTGATAGAACAACAAAAGACGAGACAATTGAAAAACACATACAGAATTTAATAACCAAATTTTAAGAAATAAGAGTTATATTAAACGTAAACTATAATCGACTGACAACTTCACACAAAGTCGCAGCCGACGCATTTTTCCTAGACATAAGAGACAAACTTTCAAAAATATCAACAAGAAAAAGATTAGAATTAGAAATACCTAGCTCTTTACATCAACAAGTAATTACAAAAATTTCGAAGAACTCAGACATGACTCAATCAACTTCAACAATGACAATGAACGTTTCAGAACTTGCATCCATTGCAAAATTAATTCCCATTTACTCTGGTAGAAAGGAATAACTTAACCCATTCATAGCCAATTTGGAATTAATTCAAGAAACCCTAGATGATACAAAGAAACCCAATTTCTTTCAATTAATTTTTAGAACAAGATTAGACCAAAAAGTACAAAACAGGATTAAGCAAACTAGTATACCAAAGAATTTAGAAGAATTAATCAAAGAACTAAAGAAAACTTATAAGACAAAACAAACACCAAATAGCATCCTAAATGACTTACATAAAATTAAACAACAAGGTGACAAAATTTAAAATTTAATTTCAGAATTAAATGAATTACAAATATCAAGCATAGGCGAAGAAAGCAGAAATGAAATAATACAATCAAATGGTATCATTGCTTTTAACATATTTAAAAATGGATTAGCCAATAGAGAAATAGTTAAAACAATAGAAGCAAGCAGAGTAAAAATATTTGCAGAAGCTTTAGAAATTGCAGAAGAATCCAGCAATTCAAATGCTCAAGCACACATTATGCATCAAAGAATTTGGTTTAGTAATAATAATAGAAATCAGAATAGAAATAATAGAAATTTTAACAACACAAATCGCATGAATAACAATAATAATAACAGAAATAATAATTTTGTTAACTTCAGAAATAACAATTTTAGTAGGGAAAACAGTTTCAATAACAATAGAAACAATACAAATTTTAATAGAAACAATAATCCCAACACTAGAAATAACACCTTCAATAGTAGAAATGGAAGTAATAATAATTTTAATAGAGATAGACAAAATGGCACACATAGAAATAACAACAACAGACATCTACACACAATACAAGATTCGGGAAACGTACTAGGCTCGGAATACAGTGGTATTCCGGACAGCCAAATTTAAAAATACACAAAGTATCTGATAATAACACAAATTTCATAACCACTAAGTACAAAAATAAAACTTTCACATTTCTTATTGATACAGGAGCTGACATATCACTTTGTCGAATGCAAAATGAATTCCAATATGAATTTTTAAACGAAGAAGACAGATGCAAACTAACAGACATTACTACAGAAGAAATCCATTCACTAGGTACAATAGAAATACAACTAAATTTAGCAAATGAAATATGCTTACACTCATTTCATATAGTAGATTCAGACTTTCCTATAGAAACAGACGGAATAATCCCAGTAAAAAAAGACACTCCAAAAAAGTCATGAAAATGTAGAGTTTACGATGCGGAAGTAGTGCAAATTTCGATCCGATCTAATGATTTTTACATAGGGTTGTTATTGCAAGAAGTTCTCTTTTTCGATGCCTGGTCACTGAATTGGAAGCGATATTACAAAAAATTCCTTTTTTGTGTTCTATGATATTTTCATCTAGGAGATATAGTAAATAGTTACCTATTTTAACAATTCGTTTCTTTTTATACGAATTTAAGCCCGAAACAGTGTTTTCATGTAAATTTAAGCAAATAACTTTTAAATTTTAGACTAAAAATAGTTCGTAAATTTCTCTAAAAAAATAATTTTTTTTAAATTCTGGTGAGTATTTTCTAACACTATGGAGGAGTTACAAGGTTTTGTGTGACTAAAATAAGCTTCTACATGGTTTTTTGCTCACTCTCGGCAAATTAAAAATATCGATTTTTTGGAAGCAATGAAAATGTAGTTCCAGTAGAATGACTTCCATTTTGTTCACTGGGAATGAATTAAAACCAGGCGTATTCTTAAGTAATTCAATAGCACCGAAAAACGGCATTACTCATTTAAAAATATTAAATACAACAAATGATGAAAAATTTTAAAAGGCATTAAACTCCAAACTGGCCCACTTAAAAACTATGAAATATTAAATTAAAATAAGTTTAAAAATATGCTTATCATTGTTATAGTGAAGAAAGGAACAAAACATAATTGTAGATATGTAAACGTAAGTTAGAAAGGCTAGTAAGAATTGTAAAAATAGTATATAAGCAGAGCAAATTGTGAATAAAAGGAGAATTTAATTTCTGAACGTAATCCGGCAATAACTTGCCTTGTTTTTTTTATTAAATTTTCAAACCTTTTTGGCAGTTCCTTTGAACGCCTATTTATAAGCTGGACCCCCTGTACAGCTGGATAAAAATAATAATTGGGCTATAGGGAAGCAAACACTTTACACACTCTCCAATACAATTCAACATTAAAGTTCTCTGACGAAACGGTTGTTCATCCTTTACAATATATCCTTAAAAGGGGCGGAGTCACAAAGCACTTTTAGTTAATGAAAAATTAAAACGAAGATTTTTGAAATTTCTTTTATCTAAAAGCTAAAAAAAGTGTGCAACATTTATGGGTTTCGCTTACAGTTTAGGAAATATTCGAGAAAAAGTGTAAAAAATTTACATTTTTACCAACCTTTTGTCCACTGTTCTGCTAATGGAGAAGGCAAACGTTGTTAGATTTAGAAAATGAAACTTATTATGAATAAGGGATATAATTTGTAACATTAAACATAACATTTGCCAATAAATATTTTCGTCTTTCTTAGGTAGAAAGTAATAACAAATAGAATTTGCTTTTGAGTTCCCGGCAATTCTAAAAAAATTGCAAAAAATTTGAATTGAAATATTCGTTTCGTCTGAATTTGGCGACTACGAATATATCTAAGAACGGCCGAATATTCGAGAATTCGAATACGAATTTTACTAAGTGCATACAATTCTACATGTACTTCGTGTGTAATATAAATAATATGTATGTATTTATTTTTATTATTTTGTTTAATTAACCAAAATCAACTGCAGTTTTCTTATTTTACTTTAATAAATTATTTTTTAATAAAAATATAAAAACATATAACTTTAAATACTTTTTATGTTAATGTAAAAATACTCCCTTTTCGAAGTAATTTAACAAAAAAAAAATTTTTTTTGCTATGTCCACTGTCTGAATTAACAAATTTAGCAGTTATATCGGTATACCGGTATTATAAACTCGGTAACGGTAATACCGATACCGAAATTTAAAAAATAGTTGTACCGGTATGAATACCGATACCGTTATTTCTTTCGGTTTCCAACCTTAATTCCTATCAAATGACTATTAGTATTGAATTCAATATAAATTGCTGCAATTGTGTTAGTGAAACAAATTTGTTTGGGTTAGTCATTCATTTCTTGTAGGATGTGTACCTCTTTTACGAAAATAGTTTACAATTACAAGATAAAAATCGATATGATTTTAAGCCAGCATGAAAGAGATGCATTCATATACTTGCAAGTAAAGCATTGGCCGACTTCCTAAACGCAAGTTGCAATACAAAATTTAATAAAACGCGTATACAATGCTAAGCATGTATTAAGAGCGTTGCAGACATTTTTTGCATTTAGGAACGTCGCTATGCAACTCATGTTTGCTCACAAAATAAAAATCATGAGCGATTTTGACAACTACAACTGATACTCATTAAAAGGATTAGGAACATTAAACATTGCCAGAAAGTTTACATATGCGTTTACGAAGTGTATGCATTGGCACTAATATCACATTCCGTGTACGTCTCATCGCCTTCATCCGAAGAAAAAAAATTTCCCAACCTTAACATTATTTTATACTATTTAATTCTAAACTGAAAAAATTAAAATGTTGCCTTTGGCGGACAATTGTAAAAGTAAACATTGTTTTGACAGATGTGACAGGGCAATTCATGTAATTTTGTTATTATGGCACATCTTGTACTTTTCAATCTATTACAAAATCACAAGTCGAAAAAGTTACGTGGTACCAAAAATTATCGAAATCGACTACTCTCGATTTTCGTCTTCGACAACCGTAATCAGGCCGAATATGAATTGCAACTTGCGTTTAGGATCAGCCATTCTAAACGAAGTTTTAGAGGAAAAATGTTCTCCAACTATCAAAATGAAACCAAAATTCTTTGTTTTTACTTAAGACCAGTCTATTCAAACTTTTGCAAAATGTTGAGCACCATTCATTACTTCGCACAGAAAATTTTAAGTGCAAACAATATTAACTAGCACTTTTTTGCACGAAAACTTAAAATGTTGAAGATATATTTCATGTTTTTTCAACGAGCACTACTTCTGCAACATTTTTTCATGAATAATTCATGCCAATTTTTCTAAATATGTATTTTGACAGCTTTTCACATGAAATTTTGAACAGAGTACAAGGTATTAGGGCCAAAGTACGAATGGGTTGATTGCCTATCAATTTGTAAATTAATTTTTAATTATCTATACTTTTTTTATATATAATTTCATACATGTATCTTTGTTTTAAGAATTTGTATTTTTAATGAATTCATAAATATTTGCTCAATTCACGAGCGAATTCAAATAAAATGGTGTATGTAGTACATCTATTTACATAGTACAACTTCATGTTCTTAAGCTATGTACAGACGGTTGTCAGATCTTACAATATTACAAGTAAAATGTGCTCAAAATGTCTTACAACAGTGTGAACTGGCAAATTTTTGTCATTCCATTGAAAGACTAGCAGCTGACAACAAATTGTCAGATATCTTACAATCGTGTGAACACATTGTTATGAAATTTACATATATGTTGATAACATTTCTTTATTAAAATACTTGGGTATTTTACTACTTGTAATATCTTACTGGCCTGTAGGCTTATTATTACAAAACTTAAACATAAATCCGCACTAAATAAATTTATTAACACATATGCATATATTAAATAGTTGTTGATAAATCCGGTCCTTTTACAAATATGCATACTCTGGAAACAGAAAAAGAAACAATTATAATGGAGATAAACAGCAACTAATCACATACAGATCATATACAGAGTCAGACGTTATAACAACCGTCATAAGCGAACTTCCGGTGGAAACCGCAAAAGGTATGCATTAATATCTCATCATATTCAATATGATCTAATAATTTTAAAGATACCCACCTTACAAATAACGTACTTATGTACATTCATTTACATCTTATCATCGTTCCAAGGATTAGACTCAAAATTCTAGACCGGTGCTGCACATATCTGTAAATTTTTTTTTTAAAGAAGTGTAAATATATTAAAATTTGAAGTAGTTGAATATTGATATGTATTAAAATAACAAAATGTCAGACAATCCAATAACCGTCATTAGCAGAACTTCCGGTGGAAACCGCAAAAGGAAATTTTTAGGTTATCATCATTTTAACAAAAATGTACGTTAAATTGCAGTAATACTAACCTCCAAAGGCGTTATAAGAAACATCCAACATGACACTTTCGCAATTGTACCTGCAAATTGGAAATATATACGAAGATTAGACGATAGTTCTTAAGACTTTTCATACTACTGCAGTCTTCGAATAATTTTCAGAATAATTTTTCTTTCAATAATGAAATTTAGTACAGGTCTGCGTTTATCATCATTAAAATATATGTACATATGTTGTAGATACCTCATTCGCTTATTTACTCAAATAACATCGCAACTCAAAAAAAATGGAGTTAAGCCTACAGAAAAAATCCACATGCGCATGTGAATATGACGTCACGAGAATTTTCAGCATGTTGGTTGCATTTTTTTTAATTATTTGTAGTTTCTACATATAAAATATTGATAGTTCTCTTCCAAATTCTAAATGATACAAATTTAGCCGCGTCTGACACATTTCCAGAGATAGCATATGAGTAGTGATGTAATGTAGCCAATGTAGCTTCATGGTAAAGCCACAGAGGATATACTACTTTGTGGGAGAGCTGCAAAACTATCGATGGTACTATCGAGTTTTATTTTAAGTTGACTTTCGATATTTATTTTCGATAGCGATTACAGTCATGGCTTCTATATAAGTATATAAACCGCAACAACACATTATACTTCTTATTTTTGTTCCTAGATATTTCGACTTCGAGTACGACGATTTTGTAATAGATTAAAGAAGACTTCAACGGTTTTTCTTTAATCTATTACCAAACTATCGCAGTCGTATTTGAAATACGCCAACCACGATAAGGCAGATTATTTATTTACATTATAAGTTATAGTAAGAGACTAGTTAATATAACTTATATTAGAAAGCAATGGCTACTAAGGCCTTCAGCTTTTTGTATGAAAAGGAAAGAGGAAAAAAAAGGTTATATATTGAAATTAGTTGATATAGATATTTATTTTAATCTAATTGAAATTTTTCGGTGGAATATAACATTATTTGTAATAAAAGAACAAAAATAATACTGTCGGCAGCATATTTGAAAAAAAACGAAGTGAACTTATTAGATTGCTGTCAGTTGTTTTGTAGTCAAAGTTGAATCAAATTCTAAAAGTATGAATGTATTATTGAAAAAGTTTGAATGTATTGAAATTTTAAAGAAAAACTTCATCATGTAACCCTCAAGTTAAGAAGTCAGTCGTAAAGTAGCTCTGGGCGAGTCATCATGCGTCGTCAGCAATTATTTCTTAAATGCAACCAGGCCACTGTGTTTATCGAGTTTTGCGTCTCACTCGCACTGGTTGAGTGATGTGCCACGAATTACCGTATAATTTTGCAGTTCTTTTGTGGAATTTCCGTAACAACCACGTTGTAACTTCCTATGTGAAGGCATAGGTCGTGTACAGTCAGCCACAAAAACATTTTCAAGAATACTGTTAATCACATCAAATGGATATTAGTCACCCGTCCATTTTTGTGCAAACATATTCTGCAAATTTACTTTGTAGAATATGTACTATAAATAAATACTTAAAGAAATTGTTAAAGAATTTCCAAGAATCCAAAACTATCGATAGTATCGATGGCACCAAAATATACTATCGAACGCAGCCACTATCGATAGTTTTGCAGCTCTACTTCATGGTGACGTCGAAATTACGCTACATATGTATGTGTAATTTTTCATGCCGTGTACTGTAGGCTTTGCTAGTGATGCAGGAGTAATTCTCATAACGTTCATAATAGGTACATATATATTTGATATACGGGGATGTTCTGCAAATCACGACATATGAAATCACGCCGATTTAAAAAAATTAATGAAATCTAAATCATTGCTTTTTGGAATTGCTGGATTTTTGGCGTTGGAAGTTGGAAGAAACTATTATATTATAAATGACAAAAACTTAAAATACAATAAAAATCCACTATCAAGTCAGCTATTAGTAGTTTACTTTTGAAATCACGTGGTTTGAAATCACCGTGATTTTCAGAACAGGCCCGAATAAATATCTTTACTCGTCTTAGAAAAATATCAATTTTAATTTTCCCATTGTATGTAAATTGAAAACTTCCCAACTCGTTCTCTGGCAAAATGGGTTTTTTGAGTTATGACGTTTGAGTATATAAGCGATATATTAAATTTCATAACCAATAAAAATGTACCTAATTTCTTTCCTTTTGAGACGCCATACTTTCTCTCACGTCAGTACAACGCAGGCACGTTTTGTACATTCACATTTCACTCACTTTTTCAATCTGAAATTCAATAATATTATAACTTGGCTAATAAAGGATGTACAATGAAATATGTATATTGCAATTTGGCATTTTAATTCAGACTGCCGTAACATCTTTGGTTTTACAATTTCTATATATAAATTTCTATGAAAAATACATAGAAATCTACGACCGAAATTTTAAAACTCAGTCTCGTCATCAGTGTCATCATAATAAAATGTGTAAGATTGCAGCAAAAAATTGAAATATCCTTACCACTTTTAGTTCTTTTTTTATCGCTTCAAGCACGTGTGCTCATCCTCAAGACGAACTTTTGTAAAGAAATGATTTATGAAATTAACTAGAGGTACTCGATTTTTTTGAAAACTCGCTACCCTTGCTCGCTACTATCAGACATTTGCAAGGCTGCCAGATAAATTAACAAATTCATTTACCCCTCGTCTACACTGGCACTATTTATCTGGCAATATAACAGAATGCGGAGCAATATTGCTTATTGTCAAGGCACATTTAATACAGGTACATGCATTAGGCAAAACTATGCTTATCACATAGCATTACATGGTAATTGTCAAAAAATTGTATGCTTTAAATAAAGCACATATGTAATTGTCAAATGAATTCTTCGTTATAAACTTGTAAACAAAAAATCAGCGGATGAGCAAGATGCCTGATACGTGTACCTGTTTGATATGCCTTGTTGCTTTACTTCTGTTAAAGTTATGGGAAATCCTAGCCATAATATGGAAAAGGTCAACAAGAAAGAGGCAGAATGAAAGTATAATTCACTTGTAAATATCTAGTTAATCGAACAATTTCTTATTTTTAAGAACTTAAAATATTACAAATTATTTCACTACACACGTTCTTGAGAACTATTTTCCTTTTTTAAATTACATACATATGTGTATTTTCTTAATTTCACTAATATTATCGAAATGCTAAACTCAATACAGAAAAGTCGAACATATATTAACACCGAGTTTAACGTTTTATGTTCGCAATAATTGTCAACGAAAGCGGTTACCACCTTCTCGACAAGCAATAATTATCTCGGCAATAACCCAACGTATCGACTAGCAATTAATATGTAGACATAAGTTGCAGCAGTTGTAAAAATTGATATATTGCTAGTGGAGACAGCTTATCGCAAGTACCTGTAATATTTGTTGCAATAATTGTCAACGCATTTTCGTTGATAATTATTGCGACCACGAAACGTCAAACTCACAGCATGATTTGTAAAAAACGTGAGCAGTGAAGTTGTGTAATGCGTTTTCGGCTGTCAAAACAAAAATAAGTGCACGAATGGAAATTTAAATTCGTCGGTGGAAAAATTCCAAGTTTTTTAAAAATAAAATAGAAAATTCCGAAAAAGGGAATGTTTCTACAAATAGTAAATTTTTATTATTTTTTATTATTGTAAGTACAAAGTTGACAGCTGTGCAGTTATTATTTTTGGAAATTTATTTTCTTTTCATGCAAGATAATATCTCGTTTTATGCTATTTCGATATTTTTACATGTGTTTAAGGTTAAGGATTTCTCCCCTTATGCAAAAAAAACATTTTACTTTAGATTTAAAGTTCATAGTAGTTGCCAAGCACTTTAAGGCTATTATTACTTTGTTAAGAAATTGTATGCAAAACACAACTTTATTTTTTTGTTATTTAATAATAAATACTGGTAAGACCACCGAGTTCAACAACACTTCAGAGCTTATGGTGTATTCAAATGTTTTTTTATTTTATAAAATAAATTTTTATTTTCTTGAAATAATACTAGCTATATTCGCACTTATGTTTTTAAACATGTTTAACACGAGTTTTGTAAAAACTAAACACAACCATTCACATTATATTTGAGATGTTTAAGGTTGACGTTATGTCAATAAGTTATTGTGTTTGTAATAAATTTCGAACAATTACGTTTATATATTTGCTTTTTTATTTTTAAGCAACAACTTTTTTGTAGATAATTTATTATTTTTTTGAGTAATTTTTGTGTTTTAAGTAATTTTTTTCACGTGCCGTCATTTAATAGCAACACAAAGCTGCCAGAGTTATGAAAATGCAGTAATTGTTATTTTTTTAAAATACTTGCACTCAGAAGTTATAGCCCAGCAAACTGTTCAAGGTCAAAAAATTTGTAAAACATTGTTTTGCCTATAAATGAAAAACCATTCAGTGTACCATATAGCGACTAGTACCAGTCAATTAAAAATTAAAATACCTTTTAAAAACAGTAAATGCTATTTTCCTAAATACTTGAGTTCAGGAGTTATGCCCAGCAAACTTTTTAAAGTCACCAAAATTAGGGAAAATTTGTTTGACCTACAAATGAAAAACCATTCGATGTACCATATAGCGACTAGTACCAATTAATAGGGAATTTAAATTCATTTCAAATACAGCAATTGCTATTTTTCCAAATACTTGCACCAGAAAAAATTTAGTAAAAAATTGTTTTGCCTATAAAATTGAAATCATTTATTTCACCGTAATAAATCATATACCAATCGATAAAGGATAAAAGTAGGTTCCCGATTTGGCACCAGTAATTTTCTTAAATGCTTGAGTTCAGAAGATATTTGTGAATTAACTTTAACAGAAATTTTGCAATATTTAAATGATAATGCAGTTTTGCACATTAAGTATGTGTGTGGCAGCCTTGCGGTATTCTTCCTAGTAAAATATGTACACAAACTTTGTAAAAAAATAGGGATTTTGTAACACGATAAAAATAGGTAAATTTAAACTGAATTTCAATAAAGTTTATTAATTTTAATGCTACTGTGTGAGCAGAATCAGATTTACTAGCTGTCAATATTTTTGTTTTAGTTTCCAAGGGAGAAAAATGCTCTTAAAAATTGCGTTTAGAGTTTTTTTTTAATATAAATAGGAAATGGTTTCTTGTACCCTATTAAGGTATATACCATTAGATAGAGGATTGAAATACCTTTCAGAAATAGTTTTTGTCATATTCTGAAATACTTTATTTCAGAAGTTATATCCCAATAAAAAAAATTTTGTAACGATAATTGACCAAAAAAACTTTTATACCTATAAAATAATTACTATTTATTTTAAGGTATTAACACATATATGTTTTTATAGATAATAAAAGTTATTTTCAGAATTGATGACTGTCATTGCTGAAGTTACTTTATTTCAGAAGTTATATTCTAGCAAATTCGCTAAAGGCTCTAAAATAAGGACAAAAGTTTTCCACTTATAAAAAAGAAACCACTCATACTGTCTTATTGTAACATATAGCAATCGATAGAAAATAAAACTACTTTTTTAAATTGGTGATTTTCGTTTTCTGAATTTGTGGAACTCAGAAGTTATACCACATCAAACTGGCAACTTCGTAAATATTTTCCTATTCGCAAACTTTTTATAAAATGTCAATAATAGCGTGCAGCTACTGTTAATACAGGTATAAGATATAGATAGCACAGTTTTATGTGGCAGCACAAATATCAACTAACACCATGAATTGAAACTAATAATAAATATTAATATTGATAATGTTTATTATTAGCTTTAATTCGCAATTATTAACAAATATTTAACAATTTAAACAATAAAATTATCTTTTTATTTTAGAGTCGATAACAGTGGTGTATTTCAAGACCAGGGATGGCTAAAGACGAATATGTTCAGTGGTTGGTAGCACTAAGTAATTCATGACATATTAATTCATGTTGGCAGCACTGCCGCCATGCAGCATGACCAGCGTTGTCAACTTTTAAATTTTAAAAAGCACTGAAACCAAGAAAAAAGCGCGTAATTTAAGTAAAAAGCACTAAATAAAAATAAATATATTAATAAAATTGTTATTCATAAATATGTTTGTATGTATATATATAAAAAATATACGAAACTTTTGAACTTGCATTCCGTTCGGAAAATTTAATATTTGAGGCATGCGAAACACATTTTAATTATGTATACATATAAGAATCAGTTTTGGTTACAAATAACCAAAAATGGCAGCTATATTCACAACACAATTTTCTGGAAAATTTTTTATGTAAAGCAAAACGCGATCAACTTCTGCGTTTATATGTTCAATTTTAAGGATTATATGTCACGTATTTTTTCAACCAAGCCTTGTACAATCTTAGTAGAATTTTTTGAAATGCTCCAGTTAACTTAAGCGCTTATGCTTTTTAAATTATAGGTTAGGAAATTTCTCTTTGAATTTTTGGTTTAATGCCACCGCCTCGAAACAAAAAGCACCGAAAATTAATTTAAAAAAGCACTAAGCACTAACTACAAAATTTTCCGCGTCAAAAATTTCAATTAAATTAAAATATCACATAAATAAAAAGTGTTAAGGCTTCATTTGTATTTACTTTCTGTTGCTGTTCTGTGCTGTGCCGTTCTGCTTCTAAATCAGAATACTTACTATTTCTGTAGTAACTTATTAGCTGTTTCTGGCCTGAAGGGTCACAGTTTTAAACTAATATGATGAGTTTTGCATCGTTCATTGTTTGTTTCAACATAATTTTATGTCTTTATGATAAAAATTATTATTTTATATAAAAGCATAATCACAATTATTTCAAAAGTTTTTATTTAATTTATACTGTCACCTACAATTACTTAACAATTCTATGACTTTCACATGCTGAGCCGAAACAGAAGAGCTAACGACTTGTATAACATTTCTACGAACAACAAGTAAGAGTGCTATATTCGGCTGTGCCGAATCTTATATACCCTTTACCAAAGTGCGTTTATGTAGTATAGAGATACATACATAAGCACAGACATATGTAGGTACATATTAATTTTGTGAAAAAAATCATACTTTTTGTGCACTTTTTAGGTTTTAGGCATTATGTTTAATTTGGTGCTTTTTTTTGGCGATTTTTTTCATTTAGGCAATTTTTTTTGGTTTTGGCGATTTTTTCGGTTTTTGGCGGTTTTTTTTAATTTTGGTGATTTTTTTCGTTCTGGCGATTTTTTCGATTTTGACTATTTTTTCATTTAGGCGATTTTTTTATTTTTCATATTTTTTTTATTTTTTTGTAACAATTTTGTTAGTTTTGACACTTTTTTTCTCGTTTTGGCGTTTTTTTTTCGTTTTTTTTTAATTTTGGCGACTTTTTTTCCTTCTGGACATTTTTTTTATTTAGACAATTTTTTTCATTTAAGTGATTTTTTTATTTTTTTGGCGATTTTTTTTCATATAGGCCATTTGTGTTTTGTTTTGGCGATTTTTTCGGTTTTTATTTCTTTTTGGCAATTTTTTTAGTTTTCACACTTTTTTCTCGTTTTGGCGATTTTTTTCGGTTTTTGACGTTTTTTTAATTTTGATTATTTATTTTCGTTTTTGGGAGATTTTTGATTTTGGCGATTTTTTTTCATTTAGGCGATTTTTTTCATTTTTGGCGATTTTTTTCATATAGGCAATTTATTCTCGTTTTGGCTATTTTTTTCGGTTTTTGACGTTTTTTTAATTTTGGCGATTTTTTTTCATTTAGGCGATTTTTTTTCATATTTGGCAACTTTTTTTCATATAAGCGATTTGTTTAATTTTTGGCAATTTTTTTTATTTTGGCGTTTTTTTTCATTTAGGCGATTTTTTTTTAATTTTTGGCGATTTTTGTTCATAAAACCATTTTTTTGCGATTTTTGCGGTTTTTGGCGTTTTTTTGTCATTGTGGAAATTTATTTTTAGTTTTGACACGTTTTGCTCGTTTTGGCTTTTTTTTCGGTTTTTGGCGTTTTTTTTAAAATTTAAAAGTTCTACATACACTGTCCAAATTTCAGACCCGTATCTCTTACCGTTCCTGAGAAAATAGCCTTCTTCCTAAAACATGAAATATGTTTAATTATTAAAAAAAAAGTTAAAGTTTTCCAACCCTGGAAACGTTTTTTTAATTTGTTAAATTTTTAATTTTTTTTTTAATTATAAATACCAATTTCATTCATACCGAAGTATAAAATAAGTTAATTTAATAAAAAAGTAATGAAAACTTGTTTTCGGTAGTTATTTTCTATGGGAATATTGAGTATGAGTTTTCCAGTTCTGAAACCGTCTGCTCGATTTTGCTGATTTTCAAAATTTTTGGGAAAATTTCTGACACACCAGTCCAAGAACGAAGTCTCTAGCTGTTCTGGGAGCTTGGGAAACCCGATTTCACGTACAGACAGACGGACAGACGGACATCGCTTGTTCGTCTTCCCTATGCATAAGGATCCAGAATATATATACTTTATGTGTATCTTATTAATATTGTTGAAATTACAAACGGAATGACAAACCTATTTATACCCTTTTACCATTTTTTGGTAAAGGGTATAAAAAAGAGTTAGCTGTTTCGTAACAGAACCAAAAGTAAAAACTAATTCAGCCTTTAAATAATATCGTTTCTTTTTTATAAATTTTTATTATTAGAAGTACACGATATATGTACACAAAAAAAGTAAAATCAACCTATTTCATTTTTAAAATAAATATAAATAAAAGTTTGATTCATTTTTAAAATAAAAGTGCACGTTTTTGTTTTAAACCTGCTTCGTTATAAAAATAATAATATTAAAAGAAACATTTTTTTAAAATAATTTTTAAAAGTGCAACCAAAACTTCAAAATTATTCGGGTATGTGCTGCAAACCCAATCGTTTTTCAAACGAACAATTTTCAAAAAAGAGTAAATGTATATTTGGTGTTCTACAAATTACTCGATTTGGTGACATTCGAAATTAAATTTAATAAAATATTTGAACGTCAGAGAGTTGTTAATAAAAGAAACAACATTTTAAATAAAAAAATAAGCATTTAAAACACCCGGCTCTAAATATTTGACAGAAAAACTGTTTTATTCATACAAATAATTTTTTTTTCATTCTTGGAGTAAAACTGCAAACAAACGTTGGAGTGTTTTTAAACCCAATTTCGTATGTAATATGTAAATTAAATGACCTTAAATTCTTAATTCTAATTATTTTTTTATGTTTCACCAGTGATTTATTGGAATAATACCACATTCGATTTACTTTTGATCAGGTATATTTACTCGATTTAAAAACGAGTAAAACTAGTTGAATTCGTTTTAGAGAACACCAAAACTTCGTTCTAGTTTTAAAAACGGAAAATTTGCAAGGATTCGGTTTACAGAACAGGGCCGATTATTTTAAGGATTTTTTTGTACTCATATGTAAGGGCAAATAAATCAGTCAATGATTATATGTATTTTATTTTTAAATCTGATTTAAACACAAAATTTTGTTTTTCACCACAAAATTAAATGAATTTTAAATAGCCAACATTGTGGATTTAAGCGTTGTTTAAGTTTTGCAAACATACCATATGTTTTGTGCATGTGTGTGTTTTTTGAATGCATGTACATGAACATCATGTGGTCGTATTAAAATGAATTACGTTTAATATTCGAAAATATATGACAAATGTAACACATATTTTCATATAATGAAATATATAAATAGAAAAATGCATTCTGATGCTCTTTTTGTATCATAAAATGTGTTTTTCGCTATTTCATTTTTCTGCAAATTGATAAATCAACTTTCTTATTTATATTGAACAGCTGCTCTTTGGAAAGCTTTCCATAATATTTGGAAATATTGTAGTGCTACCATACTTTCAACGTAATTTGATATTAACTTTAATTAGCCACTGAAAAAATTAAAGTGTATTTAAATCAATTTTAATTTTTTGTGAAAATTAACTTAAACTATTTTTAAACATTCAGTGATTTATTAGCTATAAGAATAATATTTAAATAAGAGACGTGAATATAAGAAAGCTTAGCTTTTTTGTTATTGACTGTTATATCGCCATATAAAACGTGAAAACATCTAGATACAATCTTTTTAATTTTACAGGAGAGAACAAAGTATACAATAGTACAACTGATACGGCTTTATTTTTTGGCTACATATAATTTTAAAGTCAGTGGGCGTGCAATTTTGAGTATTAATCACATTAAACTGCGAAACAGCTAAACATAAAATATGACATGAAATACATAAATTGTTTTGAAAAATTTAATGAAATTGAATTAAATAATTAAAAATTTTATTTTTTAACAGTCTAAAATATATTATTTTGAAGCAATTACATATAAGATTTGTTCATTTACTGAAAATGTTTACGAATTTGTAACAACTCAAAAAGAGAGACAAAAAGTTCTGCTGAGAAAGTAAGTGAATAGATCTATAAAGCTTTAGAAACAAATTATTGTTTACACAATTTTTTTGTAAACATATGTAAGTAACATTTCTATAGAAGTGCTACCAACTTTTTATAAATTTAAAATGATTTAATTTACATATTTGTAAATATTTTTATTTGCTCGTATAAACGTAGCAAAAAAAAAAAAAGAATTTAAAATTGCATTGACTATAACCTTTGCTCTTTTGATTGTCAAAAAAAAAAAAAAATACAGAGTAGAAAGACTTTGAATATAAGCAAATATACATACATGGATGTACACAAGGGCGATAAATAAGCTTCATTGTTCTGTAAGGATATTGTTGACCAAATCATAGTTGTCAAGAACTTGCTTTACAGTTAAGGAGTGCAAATTTGACCTTTTGGCCGTAACTAGCGATCAAGCGCTAGAAAATGATTCTTCTGCGAACGCACTTGTAGACGGTATACTGAGAATATAAACAGCAAGCTCTGCCATTTTTGGGTACTCCTAAAATACAAATTTTATGTTGTATAAAAATTTGGTGCAATTATATAAGACAATTACTTTTTCATTATTTTTCCAAAACTTGTAAGTATCTGTGTCATGATTTGCCATCCCAAAGTATTTTGAAACTTCATTTTTAAGTGGATCTTCTTCTTCACTATTTGATGTAGCTGATACAAAAGAAGCAATGGTCGTCCAGTTAGATTATTTTTGTCTTGTTTCTGGAAAAAAGTTTATCGCTAAAATTTATTGCAGCAAGAATATATTTTTATGTTTAGTACTTATTTTGTCATAATTGAGGATGTTGGAATATTTGAAACGTAATCGTTGTCGTTCATCGCTTGTACTTGCTTAATAATAAGTTCCGTGCTCGTTATTCCTCCATTGGGGTCATCATCGTACAAATCAAAGTTATGTTTGGCGAGTATTTTTTACTTTTTTTTACACTTATCTAGTCTTTGCCAATTTTTTTTAACGGGGTCTAATAAGGCCGCAACAACGTGAATTTTGCATATTTTTGATCTTCTTGCAAAGGCAATCATTGAATAGCTATATATATTTATGCTTTCTTCAAAGCTTGCAGTCTCATAATTTTTTGTTAGACTGTCTAAAATTTGTTTATGAAAAACAATATTGCAGATAATAGTTGGATATTTTCTTCCTTGAAGGTGTTTTGTCGCATTTTCAAAGATTTCTAGGAACTTTAAAAACTCGGCCAATAATAATTTCTCCATTTTATTAAGAGCAAGGTCTGCCTTCCCAATTTCAACCAAAGCAATATTTACGACTTTTTCGTTTTTTGTAAAGCTGCGAAACATGTAACACAATGTATTTCACCTAGTGTCATTCGAGTTTTTAAGGGTTTCCATAGATTTGTTTGCCAAAACACAATCAACATCATCGTGTTGATCATCAAAAAGTTGAAACTGCTCTTCAATCTCTACGTTATTGTAGAGGTCCGTAGCCTCGTTAGTGTACTGAATACATCATCATTCTCAAAAACATTTTGAATTTTCAATACAATTTCTGTATTGTAGTTTAGGCGTTTAAAAATGGGTTTTAGTTTACATATTTACAATATCATGGAAGACACCAAATTGTCTGTTTTGTAAAATATCATGCACAATTAGCCTGTGCAAGCTATGACTGGAACAACCAAGTCTCTTCATATTAACAAGAAGTAGTATTAGAATGTATGCGCCCGAGCAATAAAAATTGTCAAATTTGGGTAATTTAAATCGAAATTTTGTAATTTATGGGCTAAAATTTACATATTAAGGTAATTACTGTCAATGGTGCGAAGTGACGAGGGTTATGGACGGTTTGTACGTAGAAAAGGGTAGTTTGATGTCGGCCGTCGATGTGTGTTTGTTTTAATTTTATGGTTTGATATCCGTTCGCCGATGCGCATAGTTAATTATGTATGCACGTGGGGGCTTGTTTGTACGTAGTATGTATTTTCGTTTGTTAAGCGGTGCGGAAGGGTACTTGAGAAAGAAATTGTGTGGAAATCAATGAATATTTTTTGTTGTTGGTTTTATTTAGTTTGATTTTTATTTATTTTTTTCCTATGTTTAAAGAGTTCGAAGACATGAATAAAATATATGGTTTGTGAGATAATCATGGTTTGATATCCGTTCGTCGATGTACATAGTTAATTATGTAGGTACGAAGGATTTTATGTATGTTTTTGTTTTAATTTTGAATGGAATTTTTTTTGTTTGTTAAGCGGTTGAAGCAGGTTTATGATTTTAGAGTGTAAGTGCGTGTGTGCATAGAGAAAAATGTTGCTTTTGTCTTTTTGCAATATTCTTTTTTTTAGCTGGTGGTCATGGAAGATTATTTTAGAAAGAAATTATGTATGCTTGTGGGAAATCTATGAATGTTTTTTGTTGTTGGTTTTATTTAGTTTGATTTTTCTATTTCCTTATTTAAAGAGTTTGAAGAGGTAAACGAAGTATGTAATTTATGAACTTATTTGAAGGTTGGAAAAAATGAAGTGTAAGATATTTATGATTGTCAAAGGGAATTAGAGATGCGTGATCATGGGAGCCAACGTTATGCTCATACGTGTGTATGTTTTTACAATAACTTGAGCGTTGGCAGATGGGTAAGTAGTCGTATATGTATATGTGCAATGCCGAGTACAAATCTGGCATTTTCTTGTGTTCTAATCATTTTTTAAAATGTGTGCAACGCCTTTCACATTATGTTTTTTTTTTATGGAATACAAAACGGAAATGATAAACGTTACCACTAGGGCGCACTGTTGCGATGTCACAAAATATCATAGTGTGTACTTTTTGTTGTTTGTAATATTCGTTTTTTTAGCTCGGGACATGGAAGGGTATTTTAGAAAGTAATTATGTATGCTGGTGAGATATCAATGTTTTGTTTTTGTTGTTGTTTGATTTTAATTTTTTTATGTGTAAAGAGTTTGAAGAAATGAATAAAATATACAATTTATGCGTGTTGTATTTATTCATTCTTTTCACTTCTTTTGTAAAGAAATTGAAGTTTGTGATATTGAGGATTGTCAAAGATTGGTTGTTATTTTCACTGCTTGCTGACATTTGTCTCTGTCTCTTGTACATACCATATATGTACATATAAATAAATGATTGAACAAAATTTTGAATATTTTTTAATCTACATATTTATTTTAAAGAAATATCGTAAATATATGTTGTAACAATGTAAGAATAGAAAATTAAAATAAATTGTTTAGTTTATTTCTTGATAAAGTAAATATGCATTTCTTAAGGCACAAACTCCATAACTGTGATAGCTGCAGTAAAAATATTCTGGATATTTAAGTTTTATATGCTTAAAGTTGATGCAGCCAATATCCTCGATGTTGAAAACTCTAATTTGAAGTAGTTTTTCAAACCATTTCTTCTTTTCTACACCCTTAACATAGATTGAATAATGTTTTAAATTGGATTTTAAAAATGTTACAACACTCTTAAATGATATTGATCCGTCATTCCAATTCAGATGATGAAAGTTTCTCGTTAGCCAATTCGCTTCTCTTTGTTTTGCTATTGATAATCTTTTGAAGTTAAACGGAGGTTTAATAATAAAATTTATGTGCTCCTTATTGTTAAAAACAATTGCTATTTCTTTTGCAATGAAGATGTTTGAATTAGACTTAAATCCTTGCATATCGATGAAAACTTTATCCCCAGTCATCTTATTTTATTATTTTTTATTATTTTTACATTATCTTACGAACTTGACCTTTTAAGGGTATGTATTCTATTATACGGTCGTGGATGAGTATACAAAAAGCTGATGTATCGGTAGGTATATTGGAGTCTGTTTCAATTTCAATTTTTATATCAACAGGACCGTTAGAGAGGGCTTCGTTTTGATGACTGACATCTACTACCACTATCGGCACACTATTTTTAAATTCTTGAGCAGTTAGAAGTGGTTGTGATTCCCTCATGTAGTAGCTTTGTTGAAACCGTAGATACATATCATATAGAATGGCATACCGATCAGTTTTAAATTTTATATTTAGATCATCATATGGGTACGATTCGGAATTTAAATGTACTTTTAAATTGTTTAAATTAGAATGAACAAACTTATTTTCTTGTTGAAAAGCAATCAACACAAAACGGGGTCGTTCTCTATTTGCAGCCAATTTAACATTCCATATATAGCTAGTTCCTGTATTTAGTTGAGGATTAATGTGACAATCCCAACTGCGAAATGCCATTAGTATAGAAGCACCACTGTTAATAATTTTAATCATATTCAATTTGCTCAGATCGGATAATTGTACATGCGGAATTCTCCATGAGATGTTTGAGATACTAATTTTTGGTTTGTCAGTAGCAACAGTTGAGTATACGAGTTTTTCATCGTTCTTACTACGTAAGAGAACCAATTCATGTTTACCGCTGAGTATAGTTTTATTATAGTCTTCAGCGAAACCTAAAAATAGTTTCAGTGGTACATAGAAATTAAAGTGTCCATTTGAAATATCCAAATCATCGAGTTTATTCCATCCTGCATTGTA
This sequence comes from Tachina fera, assembly GCA_905220375.1. NCBI lineage: Eukaryota > Metazoa > Arthropoda > Insecta > Diptera > Tachinidae > Tachina > Tachina fera. Next base: position 52,324,963 of record LR999966.1, read on the forward strand.
CAAGCCAACACTTTCTGTTGGTGATAAGGAAATAAAATTTTTTAGGCTGCTTGTAATCGCTAAATGTCTTGTATGATCAATTTCTATGTCATTAAGTTCATATCGAATTTCGTCAAAGAGATGTGCCACAAAGTTATTTTTTAATTTTAGATTTAAAAACGAAGATATTTTGCTGTCATTATCATCTACAATACTTCCCTCAACATATATGTAGCTTTCGCTGGGTAGCACATATAAGTCTTGATTTTGTATTGAAATTCGAATCTCATCATTATTGTTGAAGGATTGTAGGTATGGTGTATATGTGTGATAGTCCTTTTTAATTATACTCTCGTCTGATTGAGGTTTTTCTAAAACATCTAGTATGTAACTCATTTCTTTGTCAACTTTAAATTGAGAGACTTTAAAAATTTTTTATTTTCTTGAGTCAAATATTTTTTGTGTAATGATCTCTTTAATTGTGGTTTGGTTTGCAATAGTGTTTTATGAGTGTATCCAATTTTATCCTTAGATTGCTTGACGTTGTATATTATCATTATTTGCTAGATCTCAAATGTATTCGTGTTGTAATTTCCTCTCCTCGAAAATTAATTAAATCACCGTTCTGATCAACTATGCGTAGAGTAAGAGAACTTATCTCTCGGCAGTTAACTGGCAAATAGATAAGATTTCGAGGAATCTCAACAATTTTATACCCTGGGGGGACATTGATCGCAAATTCATGTAATGTGTGTGCTTGTGAGTTATTCGTATATGTGTTAACCACTATACTGCATTCAACACGCAAGATATTCACGATGAAAATATTGACTGGTAGATCTGAGTAATGGTCTTGGTTAGGAGCTAGAATTTTCTTATTGAATCCAAAAAGTTTTCCAATTGTGTTATCTTTGTTAAAGTATATGGGATCCTTAGAGCTTTTAACTCTAACTTGCATTGTATTGTTATTAGCTTCTATATCAATTTTATTTTCCGGACAATACTGCTTATAGTTATGTTTAATACAATCAACTATGTATATCATTCAATTCATAAGATCCTAGTGGTATTTTAATTACATGTTCACCAATATGAAATATATTGTTATAATCATCTACATTGGGAATGTTATTATATGAATGAAAATCAGTTAGAGCACATTCATATTCACCATCCAAACGAATAGGAGGAAAGTAATTTGCAGATATCTCAGATGAGTTTGAGCTAAGAGTAAGTGTTATTGACATTATGGTTGTCTGATTACAAATAAGTGAAATTAAACACAGCACTTTGTATAAAAAAGGAAGTTTATATTTTATTTAATATATTAGATACAAATATAGACTTATATATATATATACACACACTTAACTACAATATTTCATTTTTATTGATCCAAGAATTATGTTGATTGGAAAATCCTAACCATTTAACATATGCCTTCTCTTCTTTAGTTTTAAGAACTTTTTCAACTAGATATGTATTTTGATATCTAGTTTTTGAAAGTTCTTCATCATAGAACCCACCTTTGATAGGATTACCACGATAGTCTTCTAATATGTATGTGGCTGGATATGTATTTTGAACTCTTTTAATCGTGAAAATTTCTGTGGTCCAATTTGGTGTATATCCTTTTTCAAAAACATGTTTATATTTACTTATGCGCACATGATCTCCCACATTGAACTTTGATAATTTGAATAGTTTTAAGCGGTTATATACCGTGTTTAATAATTTTTTCTCATTTTTATAGTTAACTTGAATCGGTGGCATTTTGATGGTGCGATGAATTTTCTTATTATATGTATTAATCAAGTCTTTGTAAATGTCGAGCCAGTTATAAGACCCATTAAAGCTAAACTCTTTCCACATCATTTAATGTTCTGTTAAATCGTTCTACTATTGATGCTTTCATTCTGCTATATGTTGAGTAGTGATTAATGTTGTATTTATTCATCAATTTTCCAAAGTGTTTATTGAAAAACTCTTTACCATCGTCTGTTTGCAAGTTTTTTGGTATTCGCCTCAGTTGAAAAATATTCTGCATAGCCTGGGTTGTTTCCAATGCAGTCTTTCTTTTCAAGGGTACTGCCCAAGCAAATTTTGAAAATGTATCAATTACGGTCAGCAAAAATCGATAATCTCTATTTTCTGTAGAATAGTTCCCCATTTCAACTAAATCAGCTTGCCAAAGATCATCTATTCCTTTCATAACAACTCTTCGACGTGGAAAATGTTTTCGTGCTTGCTTATGTAGTTCATTTATTAAATTTCTTTTTGAAGTCAATATTTAACGTATTTAGAATTTGACGGGATAAGTTGAGTTCAGTGCGAGTTCATTTAAGTACTGTTGACCATCATATTTCTTATATACCCATAGATTAACTCATTTATCTTTCTAATTTCTTTTTCAAAGAATAATTTCATACTTGAAATTGTTTCCCTAATTTCATTTAGTTTCTGACTTAAAATTAAATGGATTTAATCTCGTACCTCTTCAATTTGACTTTGCAGAAACAATTTATTAACAACGTCGTTTTCCTCCAAAGCTTTTGCCACATTTTTGATTCTTTTGTTTTGAACGTCAATGTTATTAGTTGTATCCATAACGAAGCCCAGCAGCTTAGGAACATTTTTCACAAAAAGTCTGCCACTTGTATCATTAAGATAGTGCCCAAACTTATCGATAGACATGATTTACGTAGATAAATATTATTCTATAATTTTTGCTTCATATAATTCTTCGATAATTGAGACAATTTCGTTATTGTGATTAGTATGACCTGCAGCTTGTGATGCTAGCAATAGCCTAAGGCGATCTACTAACTCATTAGGATCATCCCAGTATATATAGTTAGCTTTGTATGGGTTTAGTTTCATCAAACCCTTACCCTTGTAAGGACTTTTTATTGCACGTAGTGATGACGAAGTTGATGAGTTTTTTCACTTTCTTTCTTAAACAATTTACTGATAATATACTTATATTTATATGCTCTCGTTCCTTTGATTTGTCCATCAGGTCTATAATCTCTTTTGTATGCATTTGTGCTCACTAAAATTTTCTTATAAATATCTAATTCATGTTTATCATAATATTTTGGTGTTTTGTGAAACAGTAAAGAAAATAAACCTGGTGTAAAAGATCATATGTGATTTCCAATCACTATTTTATCTTCAGTAAGTTCAATACTACTATTGCCAAACTTCCATTCATTATTAAAACCTTTATGTGGACCGTATAGAGTGTCTAATTCATTTCTGCTTTCCAAGAGTGCTAGGTCAGTATAACTCTTATTATTATCTGAATTGTCTAGAGTTTCCGATTGAGAGTAAAAATCATCGTTGTCATCATCATCATCATCAGTATCAACATTATCAACCTTGTTTGCGTTTCGATTACTAAGTGAGATATTTTTATTGCATAACGTTTCTTCAACAAGTTTCTTTGGAGTACTTGTCTCTAACTTAACTGATTGTTCGTTGAATGGAAAATTTGAATTTTTATAAACTTTCGTTTTAAGTTCATCTCTTTCTGCCTTAATACTTCTTTTATTATTTTTAGAATTGTTCACAAATTCTGTTAATGGTTCTATTATTGGTTTATATGTATCTTTGAATTGCTCATGTGTATCTGCTTCATCAACTTTTATACTACGAAATTTTTTCTTTAAAACATTTCTTGTCTTTATTAGCTCTTTTAAAACTTTTTCATCCATTTTCAACTATTAGACACCAGATCTGGTATCAGCTATCAGATCAGCTATCAGATCAGCTATCCGATCAGGTATCACTTATCAGATCAGGTATCAGATCAGCTATCAGATCAGGTATCAGGTATCAGGTATCAGATCAGGTATAAGATCAGCTATCAGATCAGGTATTGGGGTATCAGATCAGGTATCAGCTATTAGATCTGGTAACAGATCAGGTATGGTAAATACTTTAGGAAATAAGTAGATGTACTATGCGCAAGGCCAAATTAAGTACTAATGTTTTACTTTTATGTAGAGTAATTTATATCGTTATAAAATAGTCGAATTGCTTTCTATAGCGACCATTGTTTAAGTCATTATCTTTGCTTATCATCAAAAATCCATATTTATCCTTCCAACACTCTCGACAAATTTCATGAAACTTTTCATAACTCATATCGCTGACAACATGATCACTATAAACGTGCTTCATGTTTGTCTCATCTTGTTTAAACATTATAATCACATTTGCATTGTCTCTTATTAAGTGCTTGGGGATTCTCGTATAAGTTTGGCACAAGTAGAATGAATCAACATCCTTATGTCGTCCCATGCAAAAATATGCTCGTATATTATTTTGCTTCTCGCATGCAACATCATCAAAGATCATAATAGAATTAGTTTTCGCTTCGTCAGGAGGAATAACTTTTTCATTATCTGTAAATGTATAGTATCCCATCCCTTTAATTGGTGAAATTAATCGCTTTAAGTATTCATATTTTGGTTGATAAAGGGATTTTGAGTATAAATAGATGTTTTCAAACTTGAGTCCATTAGGACTTTCTAGCAAGCTAATCATAACATTAGTCTTTCCACAATTTGATGGTCCAACTATTAGAGCACGAATAGAATTTGGTAAGAGAGAGCTATGTTTTATTTTAGATCTGATTTTCGTTGAAGCATCAATATTGCGAATCAGAATATTTTTATGTTGTTTTACTAATTGCATTCTTATAACTAATTGCATTTCACAAATGTTACTTTTATTATAGAAGAAAAAATAAAATAAGATGCTTATACATTATAACAAAACGTTTAGTTATAAAAAACCAGCCGTTGGAAAAGGTTTAGTGAATAAAGTAATTAACTCTCTGCCTGTTGAATTACACCTCCCTAGATATCAGTTTTGTGGACCCGGAACAAAATTAAAAAACGTTTAGATCGCGGTGACAACGGAATTAATTTATTAGACGCTGCATGTAAAAATCACGATATTGCTTATTCCAAAACCAATGATTTAAATAGTAGACATCAAGCTGATAAAATTCTTGAAAATAAAGCTTGGGAACGAGTTCTTGCAAAAGATAGCAGTCTTGCAGAAAAATCGTTTGCGTATATGGTTACTAACGCAATGAAAGCCAAAAGAAAACTTGGTATGGGATTGAAGAAGGTTGCAAAAAAAAGTGAACAAAATGGAAAAAAGCTGTTCAGTACATCAATTAAAAATGCAACAAAAGTACTGAAGAAGGAAAAACCTCAAGACATTAACTCTGCAATTAGGATTGCACGTAAGATTATCAACAAGTCGTTAAGGGGAAAGAAATCGCAAGTTGTAATACCACGCATAATTAATGTTCCAAAGATTGGTGGCTTCTTACCTTTGGTACCTATTCTTACTGCTCTGAGTGCAATTGGTAGTCTTTCTACTGGCGGAGCAGCTATAGCAAAAGCAATAAATGCTGCTAAGAATGCCAAACAACAACTTGATGAAGCAACTAGACATAATAAAACAATGGAAGCAGTAGCAATGGGGAAAGGTTTTTACCTTAAACCATATAAGAAAGGATATGGATTGGTTTGTCAAGAAAAACAAAAACCAAATTTTTCATAAAGCTGCCCAATAAACCCCTATCTGATGTTGATCTGAGAAACTTTTCAACAAACATTCCATACTTTAGAGGAGTTTTCATGTTGGATACACTACCAAAACGATCGAGAAAACGAGAATGCGGAATCATTAATTTGGATTTATCAAGAGGTCCTGGAACCCATTGGGTAGCATATTATAAAAACAATGAACATAAATAATATTTCGACAGTTTTGGAAATTTACAACCTCCATTAGAATTAGTTAAATATCTAGGCAAAAATATAAAATATAATTACAATCAATATCAAGATTATAATTCATTTAAATGTGGACATTTATGTCTTCAATTTCTTTACAAAATAAGTGAAAAGAATAAATAAATAACACACACACACAAAAAATTTTTTAAATTTTGCTGTTTTATTAATAAAAAAAGTTTATAAAATATATTTCTACATATTATTCCCACTGTGGGTATTGAGTATTTGTTAGAAATATACTTATTTCAGCAGCAGTGTCCAATTTTAGGGAATTTTCTCCTTGCTTACATATGCAATATATCCCAGATGCTAGTTCTATTATGTCATCATCCGATAGCGTGTTGTAACGATTTGGTAAGAACATTATGTTATTTTCCAGTTCAATTTGAATTGTGGTGCCGTATTTACTTGTCACCCGTTTAGCATTTTTTACTGTATATTTAGTTGAGTCCTTTAGCTCTTTTATATGGATTAATGTTTTCTTGTTTAAATTGTTGAACTTTGTTATCAAATTTGTTGGATTCATTGTCAAAAATGTTAATTAATTAATTAAATTTAATTTTTAAATATATATTTTTTTCTTCTTCTCTTTTTGACAGATTGCTCAATCTGCTTTTGTAAACTGACGTATTAAATATTTCTACCAATCTTTAAATAGGTAAAAAAAAAATTCTTAAAAGAAAGACCAGTAACGTAGCTATCTCTTTTTCTCATATTGTAATTATATTTTACGTAAATTTTTTGTTTTGTCACTGACAGAATTGTAGTGAAAGAGATAGTTACATATTTTGACGTTCTAAGGTGTAACTGAAACAAAAAATTTCAAAACAAAAGATCATAGAGATAGTTATATTCATGTGCTAAAGTGTAACTGAAACAAAAAATTACAAAACAAAAGATTAGAGAGATAGTTATATTAATGTGCCAAAGTGTAACTGAAACAAAAAAATTTCAAAAGAACTCACAATTTTTTGTAAAATGTTAATTTCACAAGAATATTTTACTATAAATAAGAATGTAAACTTTTCAAGAGTACTAATATAAAAATAGCATTCAAGAAAAAAGTATTCTTTAAAAAAAGAAAATTAAAATAAAAATAAAAAAAATGAGTCAAGTACGTGAACGATTATTTGATTTTCTTAAATCCTTTGAGGACTTATTGCTCTATGAGCATAAAGAAACCATCAATTTTTTCGTCTCCATGCTCACTGAAAATGAGGACTATGGAGTTATAGAACAAGAGGACTCTGATAGTGGGCATTTTGCCAGCTGCCCCTGGTATAGCCAAGGATGCGAGGAAGGGCCCGACACATGTAGATGCACCATGTTCCACATAAGGAAAAAAATTATTTTTAAGATTATTGAAACTTATAAAAATTTGTCAAAAATAAATAATGAACAAATATAGAATATATATGTATGTGTATGGGTTTTATTTAGTTTTTTTTTTTTTTAATATAAATATGTATATATAGAGATTAATAGAGCGAAAAAACTTTTAGTTTAAATATTATTTTCATTGAGGATGGATAAACGTACTTTAAAAAATATATTTCACAACAATCAAGAACGAAAACCTCAAATATATGATTTGGTTTTTGAGTTTGAATACTTGCTCAATTGGAAATTGAAGACTTCTTGTGGATTTTCAACAGCTTTTGGCTTTAAGCCAATGATATGGTTGAATTATAAAAATAAGCAATTCATTGGACTGGATCGGGAAGAGTTGTTACATCTCATGTGTTATAAGGAGTATATTCATGATATGCTTAATCGTCGGTATTTTTTAAACTCTATAAATATAATTGATAATGAAAGTGAGAGAGATGTTGAATATAAGTTTCAATATAAAAGAGGTGTTTGTTTTTTAGTCATCATACAAGGAAACTTTAAAATAAAAATTGATTCTGACACTTGGAGATCACTCACTCAAATTCGAGTATTTTTTACATCAATTTTATGTTGGAACAACATTCTGAGAAAACAAATCCTTCATTTCTATCATGAATATTATACACCAACCTGCTCCGCTTTAAACAAAACAAAACTTCAAATCAATGAAATACAAGGAATACACGAAAGGGATGTAAAGATTGAATTAACACGACTTTGTTATGAGATTGGAGAAAAAATGCAACACAAGATTGTTACAGATGTGAAAATTCATAAATTTTATTTAAGGATGGATAATAAATAAAAAAACTGTACACAAAAAATATTTGTTTTTAATGTTTTTTGTTTTTATTTATTTTTTATTTTCATATTAGTGTATATTTTATTTAAAAAACTAAATAACTAGACAATATTTCTTAAATAAAAAATAATTTACAATAGACACAAAGATTTTTTACTTAAAACTAAATAATTATAATTAGAGAAATAAATTACAGAAGCTTTAATTTGTATACATATTTTACTCATCTTCTTGAAGTTTTTCTATTTCTAATAATAACATATCAAGTTCATAATCAGGATTTGTTTCATCAATTTCAATATGATGCCATGCATATGTGTTTATACCATCACTTTTGACTTTTCTCTTGTCATCTTGATAACTTAATATTACTTTATGTATTTGCATAGTATATAATTCATGCAACTTAGACTTAAAAGTGAGCATATTATCATAAACATTTGATCTGTTAAATAAACAATCTCTATACGAACTTAGGCTATACTTATCTAAAACACATTTTTTTACTCCTTTAGATTTTTTAATTTCATTTCCATTTTGTACACTAAAGGAGTACATTTTAGACCGTAATCCCACGAATTCTTCCATAATCATCCCACAATTCTCATCTTTCATCATACCCAGAACTTTTTTGTTTACGAGTGGAATCCCGTAATCATTTGTTTCTGGATAGTCAGAAGTGTCAAATTCATGTTCTATATTATTTTTAATGTCTGCGTAAAAGTCTTCAGTTTGTATTGTGTATATGAATGAGTCAGTATCCATGTAATTTAATTTCAATTTTGACTTGAATTTAGGTTGCATGTATCTATAATGAAAATTATACATCTTCCATTTAGAAAGTTCTAGCACACAAAATCCTAAATATATTGGCTTATTATAACATGTCTTCACTCGATTCATTTGAATCGCTACCATATCTTCTGAAAATATTGCTAAGCTATGAAAATTTGATTTAGATATCCAATTTTGAGCACCCAAGCGGTTTCGGTTTAATGTAGTCCAACTGGTAACAATCCTCACATCTTTCCTTTTGTCCACATTCTCCATGGTTTTCTCATATACTGCGTTGTTGAGCAATTTAAAAAATTTTTTTTCAAAGTTATTTCTAGCTTCGGCTCTGTATTTAGTATTAAGATCTATATAATCTTTCAACCATGGAGACTGCTTAAAAGTTAGAACTCTATGTATTTTTTTCAAAATCAAACCGTTTTCTAGACATTGCTTAAGTACTCTGTAATGAATTATATAAGAATGTTTTGGCGAAAAATCAGTTATTAGTTTTTTATATTTTGATGCTCCAATTTCCTTGTTTTCGGCACAGAAAGGAAGATCGTTATGCATGTTATGTAAATAAGAAGGATATTCTAAATCAACCTCATATACATAACCATCATTTGAATTATCATCTATTAACTGCGGATTAATATTTAGTTCTTCGCCTTTTAACCATCTGAATCCTCCATAAGGAAGATGTTCAGACATGGCCCAACCATAAAGATTGTTTGCATCTAAATACATAACAAATTCGGAAGGTTTATTTTTATCAAAAGTGTCTAAATACTTATTATTTGCCTTGGAGTATCTTTTACAACATTGGACAATTCCACCTCGTATCCCTTTTTTAAAGAAATTGTACATGTCGATATCGGTTAATAGCTCTAATTCAATGTTTGTATGCTTAAGCATAGCATCCCAAGATAGCCCCGGGGCAGTATAGTATTGACAGGGGTCCAAGCTATAAATTTTTTTACAGGCATTTCTAAAATTTTCAAAAATATCCGTTAGGAGAAGCACATCTGTTTTCAAATACAATTCCATATAATCTTTCAAAGTTTTGCAGTTAAAAATTGTCCAGACTTCATTCGCATGCGCATAGTCTTCAATAGAACATTCTTTGTTATACAAACAACAAAAAGTACACACTATGATATTTTGTGACATCGCAACAGTGTGCCCTAGTGGTAACGTTTATCATTTCCGTTTTGTATTCCATATAAAAAAAAAAATAAAAAAAACGTAATGTGAAAGGCGTTGCACACATTTTAAAAAATGATTAGAACACAAGAAAATGCCAGATTTGTACTCGGCATTGCACATATACATATACGACTACTTACCCATCTGCCAACGCTCAAGTTATTGTAAAAACATACACACGTATGAGCATAACGTTGGCTCCCATGATCACGCATCTCTAATTCCCTTTGACAATCATAAATATCTTGCACTTCATTTTTTCCAACCTTCAAATAAGTTCATAAATTACATACTTCGTTTACCTCTTCAAACTCTTTAAATAAGGAAATAGAAAAATCAAACTAAATAAAACCAACAACAAAAAACATTCATAGATTTCCCACAAGCATACATAATTTCTTTCTAAAATAATCTTCCATGACCACCAGCTAAAAAAAAGAATATTGCAAAAAGACAAAAGCAACATTTTTCTCTATGCACACACGCACTTACACTCTAAAATCATAAACCTGCTTCAACCGCTTAACAAACAAAAAAAAAATTCCATTCAAAATTAAAATTAAAACAAAAACATACATAAAATCCTTCGTACCTACATAATTAACTATATACATCGACGAACGGATATCAAACCATGATTATCTCACAAACCATATATTTTATTCATGTCTTCGAACTCTTTAAACATAGGAAAAAAATAAATAAAAATCAAACTAAATAAAACCAACAACAAAAAAACATTCATTGATTTCCACACAATTTCTTTCTCAAGTACCCTTCCGCACCGCTTAACAACGAAAAAACATAATACGTACAAACAAAAGAATATTACAAAAAACTAAACTATGCACACACGCACACACAATATAAAATCATGAACCTGCTGCAACCGCTTAACAAACGAAAAAACATACTACATACAAACAAGCCCCACGTGCATACATAATTAACTATGCGCATCGGCGAACGAATATCAAACCATGATTATCTCACAAACCATATATTTTATTCATGTCTTCGAACTCTTTAAACATAGAAAAAAAATAAATAAAAATCAAACTAAATAAAACCAACAACCAAAAACATTCATTGATTTCCACACAATTTCTTTCTCAAGTACCCTTCCGCACCGCTTAACAAACGAAAATACATACTACGTACAAACAAGCCCCCACGTGCATACATAATTAACTATGCGCATCGGCGAACGGATATCAAACCATAAAATTAAAACAAACACACATCGACGGCCGACATTAAACTACCCTTTTCTACGTACAAACCGTCCATAACCCTCGTCACTTCGCACCATTGACAGTAATTACCTTAATATGTAAATTTTAGCCCATAAATTACAAAATTTCGATTTAAATTACCCAAATTTGACAATTTTTATTGCTCGGGCGCATACATTCTACTACTACTACAAGACTCATAGCAGCAATTATATTGCTTGCAACCATCACTTATCACAACAATTTCTTTTTTATCTAGTTTGAAATTTCGTAAGGTATGTAATATATTTTGTGATATTGTGTATTTATTGTGAGGATGAGGAAATATTTCCTTTTTTAAAGTAATATAGATTGGCTGAAATTGATGGCAGAAAATGGCACGAATATTGATGTAGCTTCGTCTTTTGAAAGAGTCCGTCCACATATCTAATATAAGTGAAACGTTTTTTGGGCTTTTTTTTATAATATACTCTTTTATGGTATTTTCATATGTTACGTACACATCTTTTAAAGCTGTTCGAGTAAGAGTTGTGGCCGATGGCATTTGAATATTTGGTTTGATCGATTTCATATAATTTATAAATCCGGCCTGTTCAACTATATTGAAAGGTCGAAGATCTTTGCAACACATTTGAACAAGAAGTCGATCATTGGCAAATTTATGCGTTTCTGTTTTATTAAGTAAATTATTATTTCCAGAAAGAATTGATTTTGTTTTTTTACAACATAGCTCTGTTGTTTTTGATTTTGTATTTATATCGTGAAAGTTTCGCAAATGTTGAATTAGATTTGAAGTTGAAGTGCACACTCCGAATCTGAAAATATTTCAATTCTTAATTTATGTATACCGAAACATAGATTGTAAACGGTATAAATTACCGATTAATGGTTTTATTACGACTGACTGAATTACTTTTTTCATTATTTGATTTAGTAAAAATTTCCACAATGTATAAAGTCGTGCAAGAATAATTGGAATACATTAGTTATTTATGGACGTATATTCTGAAATAATCATTTCAATTTATTTTTACAGAGTGTGGCAGCACTCTGGGGTCGATAATGCAATATTGATAGTGGCAACCTCAGAGGTAACAGCTGGTCACCGGGCTTTGGTAACAGCTGATAGCAACAGCTGGAAGAAAAAACAAATTAAAGACAAAAACAACACATTATTTATAAAAACCTAATAGAGGAAAATGGCCAGGAAAGTTCTGGAAAAGACAGTGTGGATTGGAAGAAAAAAAAAAGATGGACGACACCTGGGGATTTTTGGCGCACACCGAGTCGAGGTAGGTCGAAGAGGACGATGTAGAAAATTAATCACGATTTGGGCTTGATAAAGAAAGGACGATGTGGCTGGCGACCAGGGCAAAAATGAATAAAATGTTGAAAGTGAGAAAAAGTGCAAGTGGAAGTTTTTTTTTAAATTAAATAAAATACCATACAATTCTTCTTATTGAAAAAGAAAGAAAAGATTGTGAATAGAAGGCTAACTACAAAGTAAACAAATTAATCAATTAAAAAGGTAAAACCTAAAAATTAGCCTTCTAAAGTAAAAAATTTGCTGAAGATTGTTACTCTTCAAATAAAAAAAACGTATTTATAAAATAAAAGAAAATATTTTTTTTTTAAAACTTAAAACTAAGCAACAAAATAGCCAAAAAGTTAAAACTAATTAACAAGAATTAAAACTAACAAGACTTAAAAAAAATTAAAAGATAAAACTAAAAGTGTATAAAACTTAACACTACTCAACAAAAATTAAAATCAAAATTTAAAACTGATATTAACTAAACTAAAACTAGCCAACAAAGGTAAAATTTATAAAAAACCTGAGAACTGATCGGTAAAGAAAAAAAATTATAATTTTCTAAAAACTTAAAACTAAGCAACAGAAGTAAAAATAGCCCAAAAACTTAAAACTAATCAACAAAATCAAAATCGTATAAAACGTAAAACTAATCAACAAGGCTTATAACTACTCAACAAAGTTAAAGTTTTAAATTTAAGGCCCTAAGAAAGATAATACAACTCGCCTTCAACACGCCACATACAACGAGGGAACTGGCCAAAACACCCGCACCAACCATAAAGCAAGCTGTAGCATTTCTGGAGGAGCCAGGTACCTGTCATCAGACACGGACGGACGGACGAAAGACAAATACAAGTTAATTTTTTTTTATTAATTGTTCTCTACTTATTTATACGCCTCTGAAAAGGCATACGGCGCTGCTCTTTATATTCGAAATATATCACCCCATTCAATTACCACGCATTTACTCGCGTCAAAAACGAAGGTAGCTCCCGTAAAAGCTGAAACATTACCCCGTTTAGAGCTATGCGGAGCGGCTTTGATGGCAAAAATGGTAGAATCATTATGTACCCAATTAAATCTAGACAGGAGTAAGGTTTATCTATGGACTGATTCTACTATTGTTTTATGCTGGCTTAACAAACCCCTGTGCCATTGGCCCACCTTTGTTAAAAACAGAGTAGCGCTAATCGTGAATAAAGTTGGTAATGAGAATTGGTCACATGTAGATTCCAAGGACAACCCCGCCGATTTGGCAAGTCGTGGAACTCTTGCACGAGATCTAATTGAGAATTCCCTTTGGTGGCATGGCCCCTCATGGTTAAGACAACCGCGAGAGTGCTGGCCACAATATACCCCTATTGAACACCAACACCTTGAAGTTCAATCGTTTTCAGTTCAGATCGAAACCCCGTACGACATACTGGAACGTTTTTCAGATTTACCCCGCGCAATGCGAATTATTTCGTATATGTTCAGGTGCTTAGCGTATTTGAAGACCCGAAATTGCTTATATGACACTCTAGATTTAACCCAGTCTGAAGTAAAATTCACTCGAAATCGCTTGATTTTAATGTGTCAGAAAAATTTTATACCTGAATATACCCCGCTTTCAAAGGGTGTGCCATTGTCTACAAAGAGCAATTTACTAACGTTAAACCCCTTTATCGATTCAAATGGCTTTGTTAGAATTAATGGTCGATTGGCTAGATCACATGGTTTAACATATGATGAGCGATATCCTAAAATTTTACCATATTCTGCCCGCTTTACTCGCTTATTTGTTGAACATGTGCACAAGTGCTCTGCTCATGGCGGCCATTCATTACTGCTCCGTTTAATTAGAAATGAATTTTGGGTCCCTAAGATAAAAAATCTGATTCGTACAGTAATTCATAATTGTAAGGAATGCACGATTTACCGAAGGAAGTCCGGTCAGCAAATTATGGCTGCCTTACCCCCTGAACGATGCTCTATGTCGAGACCGTTCACCCATACCGGCTTAGACTTCGCAGGCCCGTTCGATATAAAATCCTACATTGGTAGAGGTTGCCGAATTACAAAAGGCTATGTTTTAGTTTTTGTTTGCTTCGCTACAAAAGCTATTCATTTGGAGGCAACTGGTGATATGTCGACGGAAACATTCCTTGCAGCCTTTGCTCGTTTTTTCTCACGTCGTGGATGCCCTTCACATTTATATTCTGACAACGGAACTGCCTTTGTCGGTGCTGCTAATTTACTCGAGGTTGACCGAAAACAGTTTTTATATGAAATTAAGCGAAAGGTACTTGTACGGAACAGCTTTCAGCCTGTTGAATGGCATTTCATTCCCCCCGGTGCTCCTCATATGGGCGGGTTATGGGAAGCCGGCGTAAAGAGCGTCAAAACTCATTTACGTAAAATGTCTGGTGTTCAGAAATTTACCTTTGAGGAATTTACAACTATGTTGACGCGCATAGAAGCTTGTTTGAATTCCAGACCGTTAACTGCCATGACCGATGATCCCTCTGACATGATTCCACTAACGCCAGGTCATTTCTTAATTGGTGCGCCTATTCTGTCACCCCCTGAACCCGATCATTCTGATCTCTCTTTGAGTGTTGCCAATAGATGGCAAAAGCTTAAAATTCTTCACCACCAATTTGCCCAGAGGTGGAAAGAAGAATACCTCAAAGAACTTCATCGTCGAGTGAAATGGAAATACCCCCAGAAAGATTTTGAAGTAGGCGACTTGGTAGTTGTCCGTCAGGATAATTTACCCCCTAATGAATGGCGACTCGGACGAATAGAAAAGACTTACGTGGGACACGATTCTAAGGTCCGTACAGCGGACGTGAGAACAGCTTCAGGCGTCCTCACCCGGCCTATTGTGAAGCTTCTCTTACCCAAATCAGAAACTCACTAATTTTTTTTTTCTTTTTTATCTATTTCACCCGTTTTTTTTTAGAACAATGTCTAGTGCATCCCGTCGCCTTGAAGTCCACCGCAAACCCGTTGAAGGCCCTTCGACCTCTACTTCTTCTGAGGCAAAAACCCCACGAGCAGAAACCCCACGAGCTGAAAAATTGCGAGACTGCCGCTTGTGCAAAAGCGATCATGCATTACGAAAATGCATGAAATTTCGCAAGATGTCGGTCAAAGAACGATGGGAAACGGTGACGAAGTTTCGATATTGTTTCAATTGCCTGGCTCATTCACACATGCGGGATAAATGTACGAGTCGCGAACGGTGTCGTGAGTGTAAGGCCGAGCATCATACCCTCCTCCATCGGCTTAAATCCACGGCTTCTACATCTGTCCAGAAGACTGTGACAAACCCCCCAAAAAGGAATAGAAAGAGGAGCAGAAAATCAAGGACCTCACATCAATGCTGCCATGCTACACACCATCAACATCAAGCCTCAACTCAAGGACAATCCCAGAGGGTCCCTACAACAAACCACCCGGCAACTATTGTCATAAATGTTGTGTCCGGGCAAATTATTTAAATATATTTTTTATTTTTTTTTTCATTATATTTTATTATTTTTTATTGTTATACTTTTTTATTATTTTTTATAATATTTTTTTTCATACTGTTTTACATTTTTATCACTGAATTCATAAATGTAAATAGTTCTAATGAATTAATTTTTTTGAAGATACTTTTATTTACTATAAACTCCCTATGATAGGCCCGCGCTATCCTTAGTCCTCTTTGTTGCAGCATAGCAAGGGGGGCGTGATGTTTACGCGCATAGTGTAAAGGTCCCCTTGACTAGTTATTGTTCATTGGACCTTTCTATGTTTTTTGTTTTCGTTAAGTTGTTGTGATTTTTGTATATATGTTGTTACATATAATTACTTCCATATTGTTAACCCAAAGATACACACGGTACGTAAAAAATAAAACCCCATTTATTGAAATTTTTCTAAAACCCTTTTTTTATTTAAAATAAATATTTTCGATAAATATTTCGAGGAAACAACGACCTATGCCTTCACATAAGAAGTAGGCAACGTGGTTGTTAAAGAAATTCCACAAAAAACCGCATAATTATACGATTATCCGTGGCAGATCAGTCAACCAGTGCGAGCGAGACGAAAAACTCTCGAAGCCCAGCATACCATATGCGCTCTAAATGAGCTCATAAAGACTCTTTTGTCGGAACGCTGACGCTCATAATGAGTTCATAAAATAATCATAAACAGTCATGAAACGCTCATATTTGAGTGGCTTTTTCCACTAAAGTGGTCACTCATGAAAGAGCTCTAAATTTTATGCATAAAAGAGTAGTTTCCCAGCTTACCATATGCGCTCTAAATGAGCTCATAAAGACTCTTTTGTCGGAGCGCTGACGCTCATAATAAGTTCATAAAATAATCATAAACAGTCATAAAACGCTCATATTTGAGTGGCTTTTTCCAATAAACTGGTCACTCATGAAAGAGCTCTAAATTTTATCCATAAAAGAGTATTTTATGACTCTTTTTATTTTTAATATTACATGCTGGATTTTCTTTTCTTAATTTATTTGAAAGAAGTTCACTTATTATTAATTTGCTTTCTTTTAAGCTTGCTATTTTCATTATTTTAATTATGTATTATTTTTATATTTATTATAAAATAACTCACAATTTTGTCTTTACGCTTCCAAAAATATTCACTAATGAATCAATTTGTGTAACTTCTTTCTTCTGCTTAGCTGGAATTTACCGTTATCTGTCAGCGTGCAGAAATTACTCATAAAAATCACATAAAATCTATCGTTTATGAGCTCAGAAATATGCGCGCAGAAACCAAGCATAAAACACTCATAAAATTTACCGTTTATGAGCTCAGAAATTTACACGCAAGAAACACTCATAGAAAGTCATAAAATCGATCGTTTATGAGCTCAGAAATATGCACGCAGGAAACACTCAGAGAAGCTCATAAAATCGCTCATATATGAGCTCATATATAAGAGCGCTCCGATAATGGTATGCTGGGAGGTCAAACAACACACACAACTGTACTGTATGTATTAGTATGAGTACTGTATGTATTAGTGCATACATCAATTCATATATAACATCCTTTTTTAATTGGTCAATACACGTAATTGAATTTGAATTTATTATTTAAATTCAATAAGTTTTTAAATAATGTAAATGTAATGTAAATTATTAAAAAAGATTAGTTTTTAGTACATGAAGCAACAATATTTTGTCTTAATTAATGTTTTCTTCTGGTCATAGTAAAATCAAAAATTGAGCTGTTATATTTTCTCATGTATAGAGATATTTAAAGGTTTTCGTTTGAGTTAATTTAAAATAATGGTGAACGTTCTTCTTTGTTAAATTCTGAAACTGTTGCTCTCGCATTATTTGGCCAAAATGTCGTTACTTCAAGTCGTTGCCCAAAATATTATTACTAATTATTCAAAACGAAATTATTTTCGTTGAGCTGGTGCCGACTTTCTAGTGTTGTTCCAACAAGCTTAAACAACATGCACAACTTGAATAATTTTATCACCTTTCGAAGGGTACAAAAACGCTTTCTTTAGACGAGTCTTCATCACAGGTAGTAACTTTATACCTACATATGTCCAAATGTTCCAAATGCCGGGAAGGTATCAACAATGCCCATAAAGATATTTTTGCAAACACTGTAAATACTTAAATATCTCATATTATTTGGCCACAATTTACAGTCATTTGTCCCAACATTTTTTACAACATATGATTTTATTTTATTTTCGATATAAAATTAATTGAAGTCACAAAGTAGACCAGAGTTGTAATAACTGACGTATGCAAAAAGCTAAAATCATTTGTGGTGCAGTCACTGCGAGAAAGGGACAACTGTAGTATATTTGTTATTAAGATCTTAACAAAATAATCAAAACAAACAAGAGAAAATATGTACTTTGTGAAACGAACACGTGTACATACATACATACATACATACATACACATTTACAAAATTAAATTAAAGAATTTGTTGAATTGAATTAAAAAAATATAATGTGAAATAGATTAATGGTATTAAAAAGTGATTTAAATTTGTTTACAAATGATTACTGATTTAACTTTAAGCATTTTCGTTGAACAATTTTAATTTTTACCTTTTGTTTACAAAAATCACACAGCAAATGAGATCACAAAGCATAAACTGAAAATACATTTGAACAAGTAAACGAAGTACACAATTTTACAAAATTAAATGAAACAATTTGTTGTGTTGAATCAAAAAACAAAATGCCAAATAGCTTATTACTATTAAAAAAGCAATTAAAAAATGTTTTAAAATGATTGCATATCTTATTTGAAGCATTTTCATTTAAAAATATAAATTTTTACCATTTATTTGCAAAAATCGCCAAGCGAATGAGGTTATAAAGCGTAAAATGAAATTATATCCTGTGTGATTGAAGTAAATTCAGCATAAAAAAGTCGAAAGAAAAAAAATTAAAAAAAAAATCGGCGGCTAATTTTAGTCGGCGGCTACTTTTAAGCCGATTCTTAGCCGAGAAATTATCGGCGGCAGCGGCTGCCACAAATCATCGGGCGGCGCGGGTTGAGCCGGCTTAGCCGTCTCGGCGCAGGTCTCTGCCCCTAGCTCCAAGTAGCAGAAACGTTTATTTATATTTTTCCAAAAAAAATTTATCTCCAACGAAATTTATCAATATCCTACATATTAATCAAATACATACATAAATTTTAAATAGTAGAATTAGCTTCAAATCAATGTATAAAAACAACTTCATGTTTTGTAGTATTAAATTTTGCTATTGATATAACATAATAAAATGGTAAATAACCAGGAATCTGTTTTGGCCGCTATAACATTTTTCGCAAAAATTCATCCTGGTGAAGTTTGTGGAAGCAATGGTTTACCTTTAACACCAAATTCTATAGCAATATTGGGTAGATCACAAAAGCTAAAAGAATTTAGACATCCAAACTTATGCCAATATTTAGATATTGTTAGAGGAAAACATGGTAAGTTTTTCAAAAATTTCATCAACGCCCCTTTGAGAGACGTTCGAAAAATTTGATGATTAAGTTTCCTTTACATAATAAATTTTAGCAAATTACAAAACTTCTATGATAAAAGCATAAAGTTACTTATCGACGGTCTCAAGTAGAAAATCCCTAATAGTGTAAAACGTAACGCTTTTACAAGAAGTTAAAAGTTACATTGAGAATATTGCAGTTTCTATTACGTTTTTACTTTCTCATGTAAAGTTCCAATTATTTGAGTTAGGGCATTTCTACTTGAGACCAACATACATACCGTAACATACCTAGAGAAATTTGGAACAAATCGAGTTTAGGGGCACCTCTTAAAATTAAAAAAAGTATCTTATCGTGTAGAAAATTGAAAAATAAGAAACAAAATTCGCGGCGGGGCTTAGTTTCCGAGCTATGGGCCTCTAAAATTGTAGTACAAAATTGTGATCGTATAGTGTATCATTCAACGATTGCGACTTGTTTTCCGTCTATTGACAATACAACACCTTTGTCGAACAGAAGTACTCCATATGAATATTCTCCACCATGGCATTTCCCGATACCGGGCAGCCTAATAAATATTTTTTTGCATTGCCAAGGTATCCTGCTTAATAACGTTTTCTTGCCTAATAAAGATTTCGTGCATGGCAGACCAAGACAGCATTTTAAAATTAAATGAAAGGTATAGTCAAAAGCTGTAAGATGATGCCAATATTGTTAATTTTCGTTGGAAAACACTGTATGTATAATCACAATATTGTACTAGAATTTCAGAGGACCATAATTAGGTAAGTTTCCTCACAGTAAATGTTTTTGTTTAATTTTTATCTTACTTTTCATTTTTCCATATGATAGGATACTTTTTTTAATTTTTGAGAGGTGCCCTAAACTTGGTTGAAGCCAGAATTTTTGTTTAAAATATAGTTCCAAAACAGTAAAATGATTACAATTAGTAACAATGGTTACGAATCGGAGCAAAGTGTGGAGTTTCAATTTATTCAAAATTAACAGCAACAGCAATTTAGTAGTGAGATATAAATTTTGACCAAGCTCTTTCTTACACTATACATATCACTATAATCTGCCGTGCATTTTATATATATGAAATCGTCAGGGTTTCATATCATATCTAGGCAACCTGCTTACTTGACATCATTTTTCCCCATGCAAAGAAGTAAATAAATATCCGCTATTATCTTTTGTATTAAAAGGATAAAAATATTGCCAAGTAAGCAGGTGGCCTAGATATAATATGAAACCCTGACGGTTTCATGTATATAAAATGCATGGCAGATTATAGTGATATGTATAGTGTAAGAAAGAACTTCACACTCTTGTTAGCGACTTTAAAGTTAATAAAAAGTACTCAAAATTTTAATGATCGTCATTGAATAATATTTGAAAATGATACAAAGCACAAATTTCTAAAAAAAAATAATGTATTTGTACAAACTAAAATTTTTAGTCATTTATTTAAATTTCATTTAGGATTTATGCATTTATTTATTTAATTTCCTTCGAAAAATATTCGTATTCGACTGAATTTGGCGAATACGAATACATTCGTATTCGAATCCACCTAAATTTGGCGAATACGAATATATTCGTATTCGCCTGAAAATGGCCGAATATTCGATAATTTGAATACGAATACGAATATTCGTGCATCACTAGTACGTATTATCAACGAACCAGATAGTATTGAACTTTATTCGTATTGTTTCAATGTTATTTATGTCTAAAAAATTCATTAACTGCTTGATTTGTAAATATTTCAGAAAAAAAAATTTTAAATTAGTTTTCAAATGTACATATATAAAATTAGTAAAAACTCATACAACATTATACCGAAATCCAGTTAATTTGTACTAAAGTATTAATAGGGCAACACTGTTAGCTAACTTTCCATTTACTTGCTACAAGTGAAACAAGTCACTGTGTTGTAAAATTCCTTAGCAGTTGAGTTGGAAGTAGACTGCAAGTGCCGAAAGTGTAGTTGTTTAGTAAAGGAGTTTGAGTGTATTGGGTTTTTCGAAGTTGCACTTGCACGTGTAAACCCTAGGTATCAGTAAATATTGTTTCTACAAATACTTTTTAACAAGTTAACTTTCAACATTCGAACTATGTATGCAATTTTCTCACAAACCGTCTCATTAAAGAAAATATTTGGACTTATAGCAGGTGTTAAATAAATAAGTCAACACAGTGTTGCTTACATGCATTGCTAAAAGATATTTAACTTGAACTTCTATGTAGTTTGGATTAAATAAAAAAACTCGGGTAACTATACTTTAGCATTATTATTGAGAAACAAAAAAGTGGTAGAGTTGAGTGAGATACCCAAAAGAGGTAGATCTACCACAAAAGTGGTGGGGTCCAAACACACATACACTGATGTTTGCATTCTAGGTAAAAAGCTTTGAAAGCTCTTAAATTTGTTCTTGTTTCTTTGGAAAGTAAGAGCAAGCATTGTATTCTGTTGTGTTGGCACATTGTGCATATGGCCTGGACGTAGCTGATATAGAGTATTCCTCAAGGGCACTTTGTTTATTTTTTAATTTGCGCTTTTTTTTTGTTTTTGTTATTTACAAAAATATTATCAATGCAAATAAAGCTTTATTTATCAATAACAATTGGGGTATTCACAAGGGTGTCTTAAGTGTAATAATGTCTTAACATTTTAACATAGTTTAAAAAAATTGTTGTTGCGGCTCAAACAAAAAGGTCATAAAGTAATAAGACTTTCTCAGCTATGTTTATTGTTTGTCGTAACTACATGCAGAAATACGTGAGATTTTACCAAAGGAATTGAAAGAGAGGGAGTAAGCAATGTACAAAGGTGCTAAAACCAAAATACAAATAAGTACAATATTCATAATTGTAAATTATAGAGGGTACGTGTTAATTTATGAATACCCCTAAATTCATTCGAACAAAAATTATAAGAAGTTGTTCGAATATTCGAAAAATTTTTGTTCAAATGACAACACTAAAATTTAGGCATAATAATGTAAGCCACAATTTTTTTATTAAAAATGGTACTTCCAATGGGTCTTAAGCATTCATAGATGGATACGCCATAGTTATCCTCCTAAAATGTTTCTTAAGGTTGTTTAAAGTAGAAAATAAGAAAACCCGGATTTTTTAGATTTATTGTAATTTATTTATTCAATATTTTATTTTTGTGGCTCACAGAGTTATTGCACTTAGCGTCCCATATAATGATAATAATTTTTTCATATTCGTTATACAAACTAGCCATTAGTTGGTTTTGACCCCCGACCAAAAACAGGGTGTTATAAGTTGCTACTGTGTCCGTGTCCACGTACAGACCAAACAGCTAGACCGATTTGGATTTAGTTTGAAAGGGAAGGTTCTAAGCTATGCTTGAAGAAAATCGGTCTAGCCGTTTAGAAAATATCGCATCTTTTCTACATATTATAATACGCAATATAAAAGTGTCTTTGAAAAATGTCTCTATAGCCCCTTTTTTTATTTTAAAACAGCTGAGGGGGTCCCAGCTAAAACTTAGGCGTTCAAAAGAACTGCCAAAAGGAGTTTTGAAACTTTAAAAAGAAAACAAGGCTAAAGAGCCGATTTATGTTAAACAAATTAAAGTTTGATTTTATTCTACTTTTTCTTTGGCTTATATACTAATTTTGAAAATAAATCTTAACCTTTCTAACTTATTCTAAACATACAAATGTTATTGTTTTCTCTTTCAATACTATGAAGTATCGTATTCACATTTCTGTTTGACCAATCATCGTATTTTATATTTACAATTGCACTCAAACAGAAATGTGTCACTCAAACAATTAATCGTAAGCAGTTCAGCATTGCACCATGCATGCATACAAAGAAAGTAATGTTATTGATACTTTATTAGTTCTTTGTTGCATTCATTGTGCAAGCATTATCAACTTGTGTGATACACTACAATATGTTCGGGGGTTTTTAAAATGTTTAATTTTTGTTATATATTTTATTATAACAAAATTACATTTATTTCAGAAAGAACTATTGTTGTCTCGGAATATAGAGGTTCTACTTTGCAAAACAAGAGCACATCTTTTAACTTAACTTTCATACTACGTGTATTTTATCAAATAACATCCGCTTTAGCTGAATTAAGTAGCCACAACATTGTAGCTCATAATCTAGAACCTAAAAACATACTTCTGGACCAATATGGGAACGTTAAACTATTTAATTATGGTTTACACTATATGACAAAAGGTGGCGATTATGTTACATTTCCCATAGGTAACATTAAATATATGGCACCCGAATGTTTGCTGGGAGCAAAAAATAATATTAAGAGTGATATTTGGTCCTTGGGCATTATTATAGCAGAGCTTTTGCTGCAGTCATCATTTTGGCCAAATCTAAAAATATCTGTTGTGTCTCGCAAAATATTATCTTTTTGCCAATCTAAAAATGTTTTCGAAAAAATTGCTCGGGAGCATGATAAACTGGATGTGTATCAACAATTGGATGCCGATGTACGTGTACTTATAGAAAAATGTTTAGTTGTTATGCCAAGTGAAAGGCCATTGCCAGAGGATATAATGAACAGCGCAATGTTTTCCAAAAGTCTCAATCTATACCAGAATACGCCAACAGAAAAGTCTCCCATCCTTTTATTACGAATGCCTTTAGAACAAATCTATTATTGGTGGCAGCTCGCTGGCGGCGATGTGCAAACCGAACTGAAAAAAGAAGGACTCATACGTAGTGAAGCTCCTATATTATCAATACCAGAAGTAGTTTGCCTTAACGGCTCTATTGCCGGTCCGAAACGCAGTCAGTCATATTTAATGGATGATCGTGTGGTGATTTTAAAGCTACATAATCTTATTGACCGCTTAAGAAAAATACCCGCTACAGCATATTATCCGCTGATACATTCCCCTAAATTTCCATATAATTTCGCTTTAGGAATGGATCAGTTGCCACTGGTAATACGTGAAAAAGATATTGAATATCAGTTTTATAGAGTAAGACTTTTTTCTCGTTTATTAAAGGTTTGTGTGTACATACATATGTTTTGTATTAGATGGTGTTTAATTATTATTATTTTGCGTATTTTAAGGGTTATCCATATACATCGGATTTAATACGCAAGGAGGCTACTATTGATATTCCACCATTGTTGAGAGGACCTATATGGGCATGTCTTTTGAATGTTATACCAAACGGCAGCTATAAAAAAATTGATAAATTTACACCCACAACAACTGATCGTCAGGTGACCTAAAACATATTTATTTGTATGTACATACATATGTATTTACTAGTGATGCACGAATATTCGTATTCGCATTCGAATTGTCGATATTCGATAATTTTTAGATATTCGTATCCGTATTTGTCAAATTCAAGCGAAATCGAATACGAATATTTTTCAAAAAACAAATTAAATAAATAAATGTATAAATCCTAAATAAATGGCTAAAAATATTAGTTTGTACAAATCCATTAAATTTTTTAATGTAATATGAGCTTTTTTTATTATTTTCAAATATTATTTAATGACGATCATTAAAATTTTGGGTAGTTTTTATTAACTTTAAAGTACACCAACAGGAGTATGACATCCTTTTTCATAACAATTTTTAAAATTTCTTATTGCAGGCGTAAGTAGAACCCCAATTTAATTTCTATAAATTTCACATATAATATTCGTATTCTCGACTATCGTTTCAAATATGCGTATTCGCAAATTGACATTCGTTACATCACTAGTATGTACATACCCAGCAAAAAATAAATGAACGCGTGCAAAATGAAGTAGTCATTCATGATTTCTTGAGCATGTGTTTCTCGCATTCGATTCTGAATGGCACCGCAAATCATAAATAATGCTATAGTTTTTGAACTCATTAAAAACGCATGCGACAACGCATGCATACATTGAAATTAATGTCCAGCAAAAAAGGAATGCAAAAACGGAATTAAATAATCACATTGACACATTTTCATAAAACAAGTTTTATCTCCAACAAATAACAAGAGTGCAATAGCAGTCAGAACAGCACGGTTCGTAACCTGGCTGCGAAAATTTCTTTTTTTGTTCTTTTTGTGATTACGTGAAAAAACGTCGTTTAATCATGGGTTCTAAGCACTCATTTGAATGATGAGCAGTTTTGCTAAATGTGAATCCATGCATCTAAATTGAACCAATGCATTTGCAGTAGAACCCAAGCATTAACTCTTTCTTTTGCATGTTTTTTTTTGCTGGGTATGTATGTAAAGTAAAAATGTACAGAAAATTTCTTTATAGATTGAGGTTGATATACCACGTTGCCACCAATATGATGAATTATTATCGTCGCCGGAAGGTCATCTTAAATTGAAAAGACTTTTAAAAGCTTGGGTTACTGCCCATCCTCAATACGTGTACTGGCAAGGCTTGGACTCATTGACTGCACCATTCCTTTACTTGAATTTCAATAATGAGGAGCTAGCATTTCATAGTGTTTACGAATTCATACCCAAATATTTGCAATGGTTTTTTCTAAAAGACAATTCAGCCATAATAAAAGAATATTTAAGCAAATTTTCACAGCTGACAGCGTTTCATGAACCAATGTTGGCAAAACATTTAGCACAAATAAATTTTATACCAGAACTATTTGCAATACCATGGTTTTTAACAATGTTTTCACGTGAGTTTGAAATGAAGAATAATAAATATGTATGTATACATACATATATGTGTATGAATTATAAAATAATATTGTTGTATTTACAGATGTATTTCCTCTACATAAAGTATTACATTTGTGGGATAAATTAATGCTAGGCGACAGTTCATATCCTCTATACATTGGAATTTCTATTCTAAAACAACTAAAGACAACTTTGCTTGTTTCCGGTTTTAATGAGTGCATATTGTTGTTTTCGGATTTGCCGGACATAGTAATGGAAAGTTGTGTTGTGGAGTCGCAAAAGATGTACGAGGCTACTCCTAAAAGTGTATCCCACCGATTTCATGTTTTAAGAGAGCAGCAACTAGGACCATTTGTAGGTATTTTGTCTAAGCAAATAATTTTTATTACTCAGTGTATGTTTACCTCATTAAGGATATAACACCAGATATAACATTGGCCCACTTACAAAAGGAAATGTGTCCACGAATAAGTGCTAACGACTTGACTTCCTTGCTAAGACATAAACCTAATGAACTATTGTGTTTGGATATACGACCTATTTCAGATTATAATCGTGTTCATTTACCGAATAGCATTAACATACCCTATAATAATTTACAATTGGAAGAAAAAACATTAGAGTCTTTGAACGTGCCACAAATTGAGGAAAAGCTACAAAACCGTATTATTATCTGTATAAGTAATATACAAGAAAATGCCGTTGATGTAAGTATTACGTATTAAAGTTTAAATTGATTTCTGTTAACTTTTTCATTCTTTTAGTTTTCAAAATTTTTAGTAGACTGTGGCACACCGCGCGTTTGCGTACTGCATCAAGGTTTTAATATATTACATTCTGTGGAGCCTAATATTTTAGTATCTAATTAACTTAACAATTTAAATAATTAGTTGTATTTTTCTTTAAAATGTATACTGTTTGAATAAGAATCTTAAATATGTATTTCGTACTCAAGGCGAATTGATAAACACATAATCTCGGTAGTATTTTATTATTTCAAAGGAGTTTTTTATTCTTCGTTTTATTGCCAATTGTGTTCTTATAAGAAATAGTCGCTTTAATTTTATTTTAAATTTTTTCTTACTATAATTTAAAAGAAAATTTTCACTTTTTTATCACGATTTTCATAAATAAAATTACTTGCCAATTTAAATATTATTTGCAGTTCGTTCAAAAATGTCAACTGAGCAGTTGCAAAGCATGTGCAGATGATCACGCATACACAGAATACACACAAGTGAAGAAAGTGACAGGTAAAAACAGCTCCAATCAGATTTTTTAAAATCGTGGAAACAAGAGAAAAGTATTTCATACTTTAGTGTATTACTACTTACCAATTAACACAGCTAATAAAAATTAATTGCACTAGAAAGAAGTATCAAAACAAAAACGCCGACAAGATTTGAGTGAAAACAAGACAAACAGAAAAATACTCTTATCTTCCGTCTCGTGACACTTCTGTATGTTTTGTGACGCATACGCAGTAAAACTTGGCAGAACTTCGCATTGATGCATACATTTGCAGAATTTACGAATGTACCTAGAATCATTGGCGAAGTAAAATAACCAATAAAATGGCTGCTGAACACAGTTTGAAAATTTAATACGCCTCATTGAAGTCAGAGGCGCTGCAACATTGCATTACTAAAAACCAGAGACTGAAACCATGGCAAAAATGGCTTCTGGGTTCAGGTTCGGGTTAATCAAAATAAAAAATTCAGGTTCGGGTTCGGTTCAGGGTTCGGGTTCAAAGTTAAAAAACTACATAAGTTTTATTAGGTTCAGGTTCGGGTTAATCAAAATAAAAAATTCAGGTTCGGGTTCGGTTGAGGTTCGGGTTCAAAGTTAAAAAACTACATAAGTTTTATTAGTAAAAGCGGTATTAGCTTATACGCTGTTTTTCTATCAAAGTTAGACTACACAGACACATATACATATACATAATCCGCCTTGGTCGTTATTTTATTTTGATTTTGTCTTTAATTTTTTTTTCATGCAAGAATTTAATGGATATTATTATTATTCTATTAAATATGCATTTATCTATTTTTTTATATTTTTGAACCCGAACCTTGCTCAATTTTTCGGTTCAACGTGTTTCGGGTTCAAAGTCTTTATAAACAAACAGGTTCGGGTTCGGTTTCAGTCCCTGTTAAAAACGTGCAAAAAAGAAGAGTTGTAAAAAAATAATGAAGCTTTTTTCTATCACTATCCCACCGATACATACATATATCGATTCTTATTTAGGAGTATAGGATTTCGATATTTTTATATACTACTTCTGTAAATTTTGCCGTTTTGGAACTGTATACGATACTGATATTATCACGTTTTTCTATGTAAAAAAATTGGCGAGAATTGTTCATGAAAAAATTTTGTTGTTCCCATGATACAGCATAACAGGTTTTCATCCGAAATAATACGAGAGGAATTTGTTTAATATGTTCAGCAAACAATTGGAGTGTTTTTACAAACGAAAGAAATTGTGGCATACGGGCCTGTTGTGGAAATCACCGTGACTTAAAAAAACCAACGTATTAAGGGGCTGTCCGTATATTACGTAACGCTCTAGGAGGCTGGGAAAGGGGCAGGGGGGTTCGAGTTTAGTTACGATTTGTTATGAAGGGGGAGGGTGTTATTGAAAATGTTACGTAATCGAAAAAATTACTAATTTCGTACAAAAATACGTATGTTTTTCTCATTTATTTATTTAATTGATCATACATGTTACCTAAATATATTATGTATGTATTAGTGATGTAAGGAATGTTAAATTTTGATATTCGCGAATACGAATGCGAATATTAAATGTGAAATGACAAAATTGGTAGTCTGTTTACGCCTTCAAAATGAAACATAAAAAAATTGTTATGAAAAAGAACTTAAAAATTTAAAATATATTCTTCTATATATGTGCATGACAATATGCAATTAATAAGTTTTAAAATTTTTGTTGGTCAACTTGAGGCTACAATGTTGAGCGATGCTTTAATAGAAACTTGCATACATAGACGTATATTCATAAGGATATTATTTTAATTTTTTATACAACCGAGCAAGAAAAATATTTAGAAAACTATAGTGTCTAGGAAATAGATTGTGAGCAAATATTATCTATCGAAAATGTAATGTTGCAGAAAGGACAAAAATTAAGAATTACATACTATATTATCTATGTATGTTTAAAACCCTCCCCCTAAGTGCACTGGTAAAAAAATTTTGTCTTTTAGATAATGAATATGAATATTTTTCACCATTGATCCAAGATATTTTATTTTTTATTTTTTTTAATACATGTATTTATTTATTGTATCTTCAAATATGAACTCACAATAAGTATTCAAATCTTATAAATAATACATAAGTAGTGATAATCCAAAAAAGAAAAAAATGTATAAGAAAAGTATTTTCAAGAAATCCCATCTGGAGTGTTGAGTAATAGAGCCCTTGTGTCCCTGTATTTTAAGCGGATGTGTCCAGTAAAGTTCAAAATATTACGAGCAAGCGGATTAGGATGTGACTCGAGTTTTGTTAAATATTTGCCTGCGTATTTTGCAATTTCTTCAATCACTAGTGGCATATTTAAATCACGATGGATATTAGAATTTTTGATGTACCATGGAGCCGATGTTATTAACCGTAAAATTTTGTTTTGCATGTGTGTGCAGAAGGTTTTCATACCTTTTACTCTGTTTTAACTAATATGTAATACATATTATGTATATATATTTTTATCTGTACTTTTGTGATGCAAATACAGAAAAGATTACAAATTAATACCATTACTTGAACATTATAACTCAAAAAAATAATTTTACAGGAAACAAGTTTAAAGTTATCAATTTACACACAACTGAATGGAAAAATAATTTTTTTTTTCTCTCAAGAGGTAAATATACGAGATATCTACATAAAATCGGCCCCGTTCTATAAACCGAATCCCAGTAAATTTCTCGTTTTCAAAAAATTAATAATGGTCCTGCAGACGTCTTTAAAATCATACATTTTCTTCCAGATATGATGTTTGGGAATCTATATAATAAGAAAACTGGAAAAAATCTAAACAAATATTTCTATTGTCGGAGTTAGTTTTCTAAAATCGTGCGGTTTCAAATCGATCGGTGTACAGAACAGGGCCGAATGTTTACATACTCCGAATAACGAAAGGAGGATTAACTCTGCATTATCAACTTAAAGTTCTAATTTTTGAGATATGATGTTAAAAAACCAAATGCAAAGACGCAAACAACAAAAACAATATGCACATCCGATAAAATATATAACACACATTAAGCTTTTGCTTATGAGCCTATATTTATTACTTACTCATATAGTGATAGGCTGCTTTCCAATCCAAGTCCCTCAGAAGCTGGAACAGTTGTCTGCCATCTCAGAAAATAAAATATTTTACTAAATACACTTTTATATACATACATACGTACGTACATACATATGTATGTACATATGTATATATAATATATTAAAAACAATTATTTGCACACTACGAGCTTAAATAAGAAATTTTCTTTTATTATACATTTTTTATTTTTATTCAATAAGTTTTATATTGTATTTATTATGTTAAATATTGTTTTTATTTATTTTATATTTACATATATTGAATTTCAATTCAAAGCACACAAGGGAACTGCAATTTTTTAGAAAATATTCCAATGAAATTCTTTCACAATCTTCGTGAAATTTTCATTAGATTTGTGAAACTATCATTAGATTTATGAAAAAATCTAATGAAATTGTTTCGTTGGACTTATGAAGCAAAATTCTTCCGGTGTACAAATACATTATTTTTTATAGAATTTTGTGCTTTGTATCATTTTCAAATATTATTCAATGACGATCATACAAATTTGGGTACATTTTATTAACTTTAAAGTACGCCGACAAGAGTGTGAACTCCGTTTTCATAAAATTTTTTTAATATTTCATGTTGCATATAATATTCGTATTCGTATTCGCGAATATCGTTTGAAATATTCGTATTCGCGAATATCAAAAATTGACATTCGTTACATCACTAGTACATACATATTTTCTTTGCAAAAATTTTGTTGGGTTGTAAAGATTATTATGATATTTTTTCTTATAAACCTTGTAATATCTATATTTAAAATGAAATGTTGTAAAAAGGTTTCAAATTTTTAGGTTGAATTGATGCAGTAAAAATGGATTATTTCTTTTCTTCGACTTTTCAGTTTTTCGATTAATCAAATAATTGAAATTGAAAACTTAAATTAAGGCCCCCTAATTTTGTAAAACGCAACGCTAAGCGTTAAAAAATTTTATATGGAACAAATATAAATTACAAAAACAGAACACAGATAAAATTTTGGCAACGCTTGGCGTTTCGTTTTACAAAACAAGGAAGAAGATTTCGTGCGATTTATTTCCTCGGCCTTTTTATTCGAGTTTTGTTTTAAAATAATTTAGTTTTATTATTATTTTATATTTTTAACCCTTGCGGGGCTCCGGCACAAAAATGGGTGTTATAAATTTGTAGTGTGTGTCTGTGTACCGGTGTAACTGTGTGTATGTAGGAGTCCACGTACAGACCAAACGGCTGGACTGATTTTGATTTAGTTCTTGCTGTTGGAAAGGTGACTTGGTGGAGAGTGTTCTTAGATATCACATATTTTCTAGATGAATTCGGGGATTTTAAAACTTTTAATTGAAATTTATTTGCTGGTGGTTTAGCATGTCTATATACGTATTTCATTGGCGCTTGAACCATATCATCAGTAAACTTCAACCACAAATTTTGAACAGTCACAAACCTCTTACTTTATGCACAGACTATCAAAAACTATATGAGAATTCATAAAATAATAATATTTTTGAAAATCACAAAGACAAAATAAGCTTAGTAGGCTTTGAAACTGATACAAAACCCAGCAAATAATTTATATTCAAAGCCTACTAAGCTTATTTTGTCTTTGTGATTTTCAAAAATATTATTATTTTATGAATTCTCATATAGTTTTTGAAAGTCTGTGCATAAAGTAAGAGGTTTGTGACTGTTCAAAATTTGTGGTTGTAGTCTACTGATGATTTGGTTCAAGCGCCAATGAAATACGTATATAGACATGCTAAACCACCAGCAAATAAATTTCAATTATTGTAGTATTTACACTTCTGACAATATGTCAAATAAATAAATTTCATTTTTAATTTTTGTTATATTATTATTTAAAATAACAAAAATTAAAAATTTTTAAATTCCCGATATATCCAAAAAAGATGTGATATCTTCTAATGGCTAAGAACACTCGCGATCAAATCACCTATTAATAAATGTAATGTTAAGAAAGAAAAATATACATATATTTTTTTAAGTAGGACCAGCACTCAGGGAATAACCCCTACTCATGCAATGTATTGTGCTAGAACTAGGAAAATAGGTTATGGGGAGGAGAATAGAGGGAGTAGTGTCTGTGGACATTCGATTTAAACCTTCCGACGTTGAAAGTGACAAGAAACACTTCCGCAGGTAGTTTATTCCACATACGAATAGTACGGCTAAAAAAGGAATTCTCTCTGTAATGAGTCAATAGAGTTGGATACCCTACTCTCGACAATGAGCTTCTTCGCCCCCTCTTGTGCGCGGCCGACCAACTCCAAAATTGACTTTGAAGCCACTGTTGCCAGAATTGACGATTTCTCTGCATTTTGACGATTTTCAGCTCTCAAAATACACTAGTGACGATTTTCGGTCCAAAAATGACGATTTTTCTAAATTTCTAAATTTATAATTTATCTGTTTAACGGACCTTTTCACAATGTACAATTAAAAGCTAACAGGGACTTTAAGGGCAACTTTTGTATGAAGAACTGTTAGTTGAAGTTCACGTTAACTCTTAATCATACATTGTGAAAAGGGCGTTTAAAAGTAAATATATACATATGTACGTATGTGAATTCTGATTTCATTTTAAGTTTTTTTAAATTTATTTTTTATTTAAATGGTTTTCATGTTTATAGGGCATTTACACCTGCACAAAATCTATCAGATTTTAGTTAAAATCTTTATGAAAATCTATACCGTTTACACCATGTTTTTTGACATTTATCAAGATTTTTTATCCAAAGCACAGCCCAGCAAGCGAAAAATTTCCAAAACTGCAACCAAACAACTGCACTATAGCCAATTCACACACCTTTTTGAGGAGACCGTAGCTAATTTAATCATCTCTTATATAAATTTATTGTACAGGGTAGTAAAAATAAAATAAAATTATTAGATTTTGAGTTGATTGCCTACAAAACTACTCACAAACTAGATTTTATTTTGTATGGGAAATCTAATAAAAAGCAGTTAGATTTAGCTCAAAATCTTGTAAGTACTAGATTTCGAGATGGTGTAAATGCCCTATTAGGTTATATATATTTACATATATTATTGTATATGTGTATATTTGTTGAAATTATAGTTAATAGGTTTGAACCATTGTAATAGTTTTTGTAATAAAACAATTCAAATACAAAAATTTAATATTTTTGATTTGACGTTTTTTGACGATTTTCTAAAATGAAATCTGTAGTTTTTGACGATTTCACCCCTAGGAGTTCTGGCAACAGTGCTTGAAGCGCCGACCCATACATGAGAGTGGTAATAAGGCCCATTATTTTTATTAATGCTCTATATTATTTAATTTAACTGAAAGTAACCACTGTTGATGTTAAAAACAGCATGCGCAATGAGCTTACATTATGTCTGCAGCAAACCAGAAAACAACCGACGATATGTATATGCACATGTGTATATAAGTATTAAAGCCTGGATCACAATATAGGCAGAATGTATCGATTTTCGTCGAAAAAAGGGATAAAATGTCACAAAAAGTAGCAGTGGCAAGGCATTCGAAAAAGTGGTAAATTGCCACTTTAGTCGGTCAAACGGTCACGCTACGTAACGCATGTAATAAATATACAAAGGGAGCAAGCGCTAAAACTATATGCTCTTTTTTGTAATCCGCTCTTTGTGTATGCCAATGATGGTAAAGTTGGTACAATTGTACCTTTTTTTGGGTCTATTCAAATTCGGAAAGTACAATAGTACACCAATGACTAATTAAGTACATTTGAGGAATCTCCCCAGTTTCACTCCGCATTTCTTTTCAAAGACTGAGTTTACATCTGACATTTCTTGTGTGTCATTTGCCCAAAAAAATGTAACCAACTAATTAAAAATGAAAAACTGTTTCATTCAGACATGTATTTATTGATTTAAATAGTTTGCAATCATTTTGGATTCTATAAAATTGTCTATTAATTATGTATTAAACTGTTTAACTTAATAAATACATGTCTGAATCAAACAGTTTTTCATTAGTGATTAGTTGGTTACGTTTTTTTTACGCTTGTGTGGCATTTGGCACACAGATGTAAACCCGGCCAAACGATTGCATATGTCAATTTTCACTTTTGAACCAGTCATGTGAAAGCGAAACGAAGCGAGAAAATCAAAAAATGCGAACTCGTCCTTTTCCAAATCATTATTCTTCTAAATTCGGTTCCTAGAGCAAATTCTATTAGCTTCTATATTTTAAATTTCAACTTAAACAAGTGCAACCATATGCTTTAACATACCAACATACAAGCAAATTTGTGAAAACGATTCGGTAGTCAGAACAAAGTCGACTATTTCAATAAAAACAAATAAAAATATGCGATTTGAACTAAAAATATCTTTTAGTACAATGAAGGTCAAAAAAGTAAAATTTTTTAAAGTTGTAGGTACAACTTTAAAACTCTCAATACCTTCCCTGGCCTGTGCTCTAAATTTTCATGCGCAACTCAAGAGTGCGCAGTGCGTTTTGTTAATAAAAAAGAAATAATTTGTTTGTATGCATTTGTATTTCATTACTCGAACATGTCAACGCGTTTGTGTTTGATCATAGTTATTATGATTGTTTGCAACTATGTTCATGTTCATGAACACAGATACTAGTTTACATTCATGTTCAAGCCCATGCATGGTCGGTAATGTTTATATTTCATACATTTTTAATCACCGTTGTTTCAATACAATGAACACAGTTAAGTATGATACAAAAAACTAGCCGTTCATCTTGAAACCACCTTTTTCTTATGTTCATGCAGATTTCTATTATGCACCAAGTGATGATGTTGATTAGTATTGTTGTTTAATTTTACGCCCAGCTAAAAAAATTATATATGGTCCATATATTTTTAATATATGAATGTATATAACTATATATGAATATGTATGAATTCGTGTATGGAAATATATGGGATTATACATCGCAAAACTATTATATATGAACTAATATATGAAATGTATTATAACATATGAGCTCATATATGAAAATTTAATTATGAAGCTCTTCATATGTGGATCCATATATAAGTATAAGATTTTATATATGGAGCCATATAAGATATGATATCTCACATAAGATCGTTTTTGCAATCAAGAAAGCTTGGAATTTTATCACTGGTGAATTGGAAATCCATTGGAAAATACATACGGTAAAGTTTATATGCGTACCCTCAACGTTTGAAAAAGAAAAACGTTTGTTACAAAAAAAATCATTCTTGTGTGATTTTATGCATTGTGGCCCCATTTAATATATCAAATAATCAAAAGGACAATCCAGTCATTAATTTTATAGAAAATAACAAAATTTTCTAGATAAGAAACAAAGTTCATATTACTGTATTGAAAACTATTGTTAGAGGGATTATTTTCTCTTTTATAATTAATTGCATTAGTTTTTAATCTGATTTCGTAAGCTAAATGTTATGTACGAATAAGCTTTATGTGTTTTTTAAATAATTGATTCACCTTTTGATGAATGAAATGAATTTTAGTTCAATTTGAATTATTTGTCCGAACAATACATTAAATACAACCTCTCTCTCAAGTCTAAAAAAATTTAATATTAGTAATTTAATTTATTGCACAGCAGTGCCCTTTTATGAATCAAGAGTGTATGTATATGAACTTTACGTACTGTGGAGGGAATTTACACATACATGTATGAAAATGTATGAATATATATAATCATATATGCCCATATACCCTCATTTTTCGGATCCGAACCATATATGGGATATCATATATGCTCCATACATATTTTTTAGCTGGGTATTGATAATAATAACAATCACAAATTGAAGTTGTAATAACGCAAAAATATTTATCGGACAAACAAAATCATACCTTTAACTAAAGGCAAGTTGTGAAAATTGCCCTAAGTATGTTAATATATGTACCCAGCTAAATAAATATGTATGGAGCATATATGATATCCCATATATGGTTCGGATCCGAAAAATGAGGGTATATGGGCATATATGATTATATATATTCATACATTTTCATGCATGTATGTATAAATTCCCTCCACAGTATGCAAAGTTCATATTCATACACTCTTGATTCACAAAAGCGCAGTGCTGTGCAATAAATTAAATTACTAAATTTTTTAAGACTTGAGAGAGAGGTTGTATTTAATGAAACATTTGTTTGGACAAATAATTCAAACCGAACTAAAAGTCATTTCATTCATCAAAAGGTGAATCAATTATTAAAAAAAAAACACATAAATCATATTCGTACATAGCATTTAGCTTAAGAAATCAGATTAAAAACTAATGCAATTAACTATAAAAGAAAAAATAATCCCTCTTACAATAGTTTTCAATACAGTAATATGAACTTTGTTTCCTATCTAGAGAATTTTGTTATTTTCTATAAAACTAATGACTGGACTATCCTTTTGATTATTTGATATATTAAATGGGGCTACAATGTATAAAATTATACAAGAATGGTTTTTTGTAACAAAAAGTTCTTCTTTTTGAAACGTTGAAAGTACGCATATGAACTTTGCATACCGTATGTATTTTCTAATGGATTTCCAATTCAGCAGTGATAAAATTCCAAGCTTTTTTTGATTGCAAAAACGATCTTATGTGAGATATCATGTATGCATACATTCTTATATGGCTCCATATATAAAATATTATATTTATATATGGATCCACATATGAAGAGCTTCATAATTAAATTTTCATATATGAGCTCATATGTTATAATACATTTTATATATTAGTCCATATATTAGTTCATATATAATAGTTTTGCCATGTATAATCGCATATATTTCCATACATAAATTCATACATATTCATATATAGTTATATACATTCATATATTAAAAATATATGGACCATATATAATTTTTTTAGCTGGGAACGGAAAAATATTTATCGGACAAACAAAATCATACCTTTAACTAAAGGCAAGTTGTGAAAATTGCCCTAAGTATGTTAATATATGTACCCACCCAGATAAAAAAAATGTATGGAGCATATATGATATCCCATATATGGTTTGGATCCGAAAAATGAGGGTATATGGGCATATATGATAATATATATTCATACATTTTCATGCATGTATGTGTAAATTCCCTCCACAGTATGCAAAGTTCATATTCATACACTCTTGATTCACAAAAGCGCACTGCTGTGCAATAAATTAAATTACTAAAATTAAATTTTTTTAGACTTGAAAGAGAGGTATTTAATGAAACATTTGCTTGGACAAATAATTCAAAACGAACTAAAAGTCATTTCATTCATCAAAAGGTGAATCAATTATTTAAAAAACACATAAATCATATTCGTACATAACATTTAGCTTAAGAAATCAGATTAAAAACTAATGCAGTTAATTATAAAAGAAAAAATAATCCGCCTCACAATAGTTTTCAATACAGTAATATGAACTTTGTTTCTTATCAAGAGAATTTTGTTATTTTCTATAAAACTAATGACTGGACTATCCTTTGCATTATTTGATATATAAAATGGGGCTACAAGTATAAAATTATACAAGAATGGTTTTTTGTAACAAAA
The DNA here is from genome assembly GCA_905220375.1 of Tachina fera. Lineage (NCBI taxonomy): Eukaryota > Metazoa > Arthropoda > Insecta > Diptera > Tachinidae > Tachina > Tachina fera. The sequence continues at coordinate 52,363,045 of LR999966.1, forward strand.
AGTTCTTCTTTTTGAAACGTTGAGGGTACGCATATAAACTTTGCATACCGTATGTATTTTCTAATGGATTTCCAATTCAGCAGTGATAAAATTCCTTTTCCTTTTTTGATTGCAAATTGATCTTATGTGAGATATCATGTATGCATACATTCTTATATGGCTCCATATATAAAATCTTATATTTATATATGGATCCACATATGAAGATCTTCATAATTAAATTTCCATATATGAGTTCATATATTATAATACATTTCATATATTAGTCCATATATTAGTTCATATATAATAGTTTTGCCATGTATAATCCCATATATTTCCATACATGAATTCATACATATTCATATATAGTTATATACATTCATATATTAAAAATATATGGACCATATATAATTTTTTTAGCTGGGTATGTACATACATATGTACATGTGTACATATATGAATATGTAAATACATATGTTTATTATACATATATGTATATTTATGTAGCAAAAGATCACAGTTTTTTAAGAAACAACTTAAAAAGCAAGCGAATTCGACAAACTACAACGATTTACATAAGTATTTGAAATGGAATTTATTTACTATTGTTTGTGAACAGCAGTGTGACCGTTGAGAAACTTCAAAAAGTGGCACAAAAAGGGGATTTAAGAAATAAAAGTGCACAAAAAAAGGGATTTTTTTCATAAAAGTAGCAACTATTTTATAACAAAAAATTCAAATTAAAAACACGATTTTAAGTTAATTTCATTCATTTTACTATAGGATAAATTTTATTTACAAGTGATATTTTAGCCACATAACGAAACCATTATAAATTTATAGATAAAAAACTAAATAACAATTCATGAATAAGAAATAAGAGAATATATTTATTTGAAATGGGATGACAAAAATAAAAAAACATCACTCATATTTATTTGGTGCAAATGCGGTTTAACGAAAACATAACCAAATTTACTCTGGTTTCGTTTGTTAGCAAGAACGTTTAAAAATTGATAATCATAAGCATTCTAAAGCTGCCTTTTATTATATTTTATTTGCTTTTCCCCTAAAACCAAGAACACAACCGAGGGTGTATATAACCAGGTGGCAGCGTTACTTCAGCTGATAATTTTTTGCTCTATGTGGCTTATATCTGACGAATGTCAAAAACTTCGTTTTGTTTTAGTTTTAGTATGCCTATTTATATTGGAAACAAAAACAAAGCACTCAAATTTTTTTTCCCATATAAATAAACAGACGAGATTTGTTACATGCCTTCTATAAACTGGCAGTAAGTTTTTTTTATAAGTCAACCTTATTTTGACTCAATGCTAAAGGCTCAGTTAGCCGACTGTGTTGCAATGTAACTGCAACGTAGAAAACAGCTGATCATGTTTTTTATATGAAAAGTAGGTTACGGTACATTACATCTCTATAACCATTTTCATTACTTTTCATATAACAATATCGATCAGCTGTTTACTACTGTTGCAGTTACTTTACACTACAGTCGGCTAACTGAGCCTTAAAAGTTTTTGTAGTTTGAGCTACAGTTAAATTAAGGAAAATATGGTAAAAATAATTTCTTTATACCGAATTTGATTTTGATTACTTCACAGTAAAAATAGCAGATATAAGGCAAACATTTTCTTTACGAAAGTCCTGATTATTTCTATTAAATTATATTGTAAGTATTATTTAATTTTAGTCGTTTTCAAATTATTTCTGTTAATAGTTTTTAATTAACAACGACTCAAATCTAATAATCCTTAAAAAATTATAGAATTTTTGTTAATACAAGTAGCATCTGCTATGGAAATGCTTAAAAAATCGTCGTATGTATGGAATAAGGAATTTGTGATGGTAAAGTTTAATACACCATTGGAAGCGGCTTGGAAAAATCTTTCAAATGATGTACTTTACGAAAATATGCACAAAAAAAAATTAAAAATAGGGCTTCTTAGAGACGGTGCAGCTCATGAACGGTCATCTGATCGATCTCTGATTTGAGAGGGGTAACAAAAACTTTTTTCCAGTGAGTCGGTCTAATGTATGTATATGTATCTATATAATCTTACAATCCGTGCATCTCAAAGTTGATTTTTATTCACATATCTAATTCAGTCAGAGGAATATTCATTCAGGCATGTTCTGACACTCTCATCGTTTTCAAATCGCATGTGAGTTTCAAATCGCCAAAGTAGTTTCTGCATGTTCTGTAGCTCAGGCGTTTTGCTGGCAACTTGTCATATTGATTTAGGTCAGCTGTTTGTTGAAATCATCAGTGCATAAGTAAACAATGCAAAGACAAAATAAAAGAACATTTTATAAATTTAAATTTTATATTAAAAATGTTGCGAACCTATTAATATTTCTGATTGAAATGAAAAGAAAACATATTTTATTTCATTTATTAATCAACTCAAACTTTTATGCAAACAGTTGAGCTCTCGTATAAGTTGAAATAAAAATATCTGTCATAAGAAATTATGCTTATACAAGCAGAATGCTGCGAAAAAATAAATTAAGTGATGGAATTTCTAAAAAGGGTCAAAGTATAATAAAAAGTAGCAAATTTAGCTAATTTTCAAAAAGTGGCACGAATGGTGTCAATAAGGTAAAAAAGTGGCAAATTGATACTTTAGTAGCACAAACAGTCACGCGTGTGAACAGTTTATGACAGAATTTAAAGGTCTTAGCAGAGCTGAATAAAAAAACGTCTTACTCTCACAAAAATCTCCAAGCAAAAAAAAAAAGATAAGTATAACTAAGAAATCTTATTTTTCCGAAATTGTATCAAACAGAGATATTGATTTTACAAAAGCGATACCTTCAAAAAAAGTGGCAAATTAGGTTTTAATTTTACATTGTGAAAAAGGCTGTTAATAAAACTAAAAAAAATTATAAAATTTATCTTTTAATTTATGAATCGCAAATAATATAGTATGAAAGTATTTTTTTTATAAAATAGATACCATTGTACCACTATAGTGGAAAGGCATAAACTTTAAATCAAGGTTGGAAACCAAAACAAATAACGGTATCGGTATTGATACCGATACAACTATTTTTTAAATTTCGGTATCGGTAACGGTATCGGTATTTTTTTTATTTCGGTATCGGTATTACCGGTGCATACCGTTACTGAGTTTATAATACCGGTATACCGATATTTACTGCTAAATTTGTTAGTTCAGATAGTGGACATAGCAAAAAATCTCTTTTTTTAATGAAATTACTTCGAAAAGGGAGTATTTTTACATTAACATATAAAAACATTTAAACTTATGTATATGTTTCTATATACGTTTTTATACTTTTATTAAAAAATAATTTATTAAAAAGTAAAATAATCAAACTGCAGTTGAAACCTTGCATATATAAAGTATACATTTTGGTTAATTTAAATGAATAAAATAAATACATTACATTGTATGTATATTATATATGAAATACATGCAGAATTGGATATTCGTATTCGAATTCTCGAATATTCGCCCATTTTTAGATAATCGTATTCGTAGTCGCCAAATTCCGACGAAACGAATATTTAAATATTTCAATTCAAACAATAAACGATATTCTTGTAGCCAACTTAAAAACAAACAAAACGAATTTCTTATACAATTAATATTAAAAAAGTTAACAAAAGTAATTTTATTCACCTCAAGACAGCGGTCTTTACCTTCAGATATAAAAGTTTAGAAAAATTTTCTCCATCATCCTTATCAAAGCATTAACCATATATTTGAATTACACCTATTTTTAAGTTAATTTTAATTATTATTTTTCGAACTTAATTTGTTTCTATATTTATGATTTTAACGGGCTAAAGTTCGTATCGCTTTTTAAGTCAAATTACCTATTTTTGTTCTAAATATCAAATTCCAAAATTTATTAAGCCACCTTAAGACAAGATATGTTTTTAAATATTTCCAAAAATGAGACATTTTTTAAATTTTAGTTGAACTATAGTGAATTTTAATCAGAAATAATTTCTAAATCGGGCTTAAGTTCAGTAATTTCAATTCTTATTGAACGAAATTTTTTTTATTAATAAATTATGTAAGTTTCTCAAGAGAACAAAAAAAATATTTCCAAAAATCTAATCTGCGCCTGGCGAAAAATAAGAAGAATATTGCAAAAATACTGAAAGGTCCCATTTTTAGGATTTTGTTTTTTTTGGGAATTGCCGAGAACTCAAAAGCAAATTCTATTTGTTATTACTTTCTGTGTATTGATTGCATCATAGGAGAGACTTTTCATCCGAAAATTTTTATTTTTTAATAATTAACCTACTTTTTTCTTCAAAAAAAAAAAAAAACGGCGGAATTAAACTTTTTTTCAAATTTTTAATGTTACAAATTTTGTCCCTTCCCAGCTAAAAAAATTATATGTATATGGTCCATATATTTTTAATATATGAATGTATATAACTATATATGAATATGTATGAATTCATGTATGGAAATATATGGGATTATATATGGCAAAACTATTATATATGAACTAATATATGGACTAATATATGAAATGTATTATAACATATGAGCTCATATATGAACATTTAATTATGAAGCTCTTCATATGTGGATCCATATATAAATATAAGATTTTATATATGGAGCCATATAAGAATGTATACATACATTATATCTCACATAAGATTGTTTTTGCAATCAAAAAAGCTTGGAATTTTATCACTGTTGAATTGGAAATCCATTAGAAAATACATACGGTATGCAAAGTTTATATGCGTACCGTCAACGTTGAAAATAGAAAAACTTTTTGTTACAAAAAAAACCATTCTTGTATGATTTTATACATTGTGGCCTCATTTAATATATCAAATAATCAAAAGAATAATTCAGTCATTAATTTTATAGAAAATAATAAAATTCTCTAGATAAGAAACAAAGTTCATATTACTGTATTGAAAACTATTGTTAGACGGATTATTTTATCTTTTATAATTAATTGCATTAGTTTTTAATCTGATTTCTTAAGATAAATGTTATGTAGGAATATGATTTATGTAGTTTTTAAATAATTGATTCACCTTTTGATGAATGAAATGACTTTTATTCGTTTTGAATTATTTGTCCAAACAAATGTTTTATTAAATACAACCTCTCTCTCAAGTCTAAAAAAAGTTAATTTTAGTAATTTAATATATTGCACAGCAGTGCGCTTTTGTGAATCAAAAGTGTGAATATGAACTTTGCATACTGTGGAGGGAATTTACACGTACATGTATGGAAATGTGTGAATATATATAATCATATATGCCCATATACCCTCATTTTTCGGATCCGAACCATATATGGGATATCATATATGCTCCATACATATTTTTTTAGCTGGGTTATTCATAATGAGTTTCATTTCCTAAATCTAACAAGATTGACTTTTCCATTAGCATTAGTGGACCAAGTTTTTTTCTCGAACATTTTCTTAATTGCAAACGAAACCCCAGAAATGTAGCAGACTTGTTTTAGCTCTTGGATAGAAAAAAAATCCACTTGTAAAAAATATTTTTTATCTGCCCAGCTAAAAAAATATGTATGGAGCATATATGATATCCCATATATGGTTCGGATCCGAAAAATGAGGGTATATGGGCATATATGATTATATATATTCATACATTTTCATACATGTATGAATAAATTCCCTCCACAGTATGCAAAGTTCATACTCATACACTCTTGATTCACAAAAGCGCACTGCTGTGCAATAAATTAAATTACTAAAATTAAATTTTTTAGACTTGAGAGAGAGGTTGTATTTAATTAAACATTTGTTTGGACAAATAATTCAAAACGAACTAAAAGTCATTTCATCCATCAAACGGTGAATCAATTATTTAAAAAACACATAAATCATATTCGTACATAACATTTATCTTAAGAAATCAGATTAAAAACTAAGGCAATTAATTATAAAAGACAAAATAATACATTTCATATATTAGTCCATATATTAGTTCATATATAATAGTTTTGCCATATATAATCCCATATATTTCCATACATGAATTCATACATATTCATATATAGTTATATACATTCATATATTAAAAATATATGGACCATATATAATTATTTTTAGCTGGGTGATCAGAAATATGAGCTTGGTATCGATTTTAATTGTTCATTACTTCTGACTTGAGCTCTGACACCTCTTCAAATGCTGTAAAAAATTTCATAACAATCGGACATATAGTTTAGAAACTGCAGAATTATTTTTTTTACAAAATGACCACTGTGTACCGGGTACCTTAGGCCTCACTAGGCAGCAGAACGTACCGTCGGATCAAGCTAAAAAATTAAGACCGCATTAATGGCAGCAAACATCATATTTTAGACAGCGCACATATGTGCCCTTAATTATGAAATTGGTCTAAGTCATATGTTTCTCTGGTCTATGTATTTAGTAGATTACATTTGAACAAATTAAAAAGTATTTTTATATTATGCAGCATTTTAATTTAGAGTTGTACTAGTCTCGATTTATATAAATTTATTTAATATTTTTTATATATTTATTGAAGTTTTTCAAAGATTTATTTGATATTTCGAAGCAAAAATGCACATGACTTAGATCAGAGCTATTCAACCTTTTTGGTTCGCGTACCACAAATCTCACAACTAACAATTCGCGTACCACCAAAAAAATTGTATGTGTATAAACAAGTATGGGCTCAATAATAACCAAACAATTTTAAAATATTTAATCCATTTCATTTATTAATAATAAAAAACAACATAATTAAAAAGAAATTTTATATCTGGTTCAATGTTTGTTAACTTTAACAAATATAAGATTTGGCTCCAAATTCACTGTTGTTCGGTATTTATTTTTGATTGCCACTATTGATGAAAACCCTTTTTCATATAAATATGTGTACGCGAAGATTTGGCGTACCACCTGGGAAAGTTTCGCGTACCCCAAGTGGTACGCGTACCACAGGTTGAATAGCCCTGACTTAGACCACTTTCATAATTAAGGGCACATATATAGTAAATCAATTAAAGAAAAAAATCTTTGTGTATATACTACACATTAAAAAGAACTCATCAAAAGTTTAAATCTCCACATTAGTTTGTGTATTTGGAACAGCCAATATACTAACTTTCTCGATTTCATATACATATGTATGTAACTGTGGGTTAACATGGCTTTGCTCTTTTCACAAATTTAAAACATTTACTTATATGTCTAGCTTTAAGCAGCTCATGAAGTTTGCTACTATTTCGCACTAGTGATGATTATTATATTATTTCAATTTACGGTTGATTAAAAAAACAGGGCTGCATACGAATGTGTAAAGGAGAACAAAAACGTGTTTATAAAAGAAAGTTAATTGAAATAAATTTTTGAAATTTTATTTTTGGTGGAAATCGGAATACCGGTACGTACCGGTATAGACGTAAACGGTATTCTGGATACCGGTATTTTCTAACCGAAATGTATTTCGGTATCGGTATCGATACCGGTATCTAATTTTAGCGGTATTTGAATCGGTATCGGTATTTTTAAGATACCGTTTCCCAACCTTGCTTTAAATCAAAGTTGGATGTTTTAAGCTCAAAAAACGCTACCACATTAAAATGAAGCAGAGCACTCGAAATTCAACAATGTTCATATTTGATTTGAAAATGTTTATTCTTTAAATAAACGTAGATAATTTTTGCTTTAACGTCGCTTGTTGTTTATTTAAAGGTGCAAACTTTAATTTAACCCCGAGCATTATAAAATTATCGTTGAATCCACCTTGATTTCCGCTAAACATTGTTTTTATGTTGAACATTGTTGAATATACAATTTCCAACTTTAGATGTTTCGTTGAATTAAGGTTGAAATTGTTAATTTTCTGCTGTTTTTTCTATTAGTGTAGTGACTATCTGTTTCCAATGTCTCGATATGGTTCCAAACGAACTACCTACTCAGTAGTATCAATGTCAGTAGTTGCATTTCAATGACACGCATATATTAAATGTCTATAACAAAAGCATTGTCTATGGTATAATATGTCCGTGACAAAGTCAATAGAGTATCAGTACTGATTTTTCAGTAGCTTTAAAATATAATTCCTAGAGTCTTATCACTCTTAAGTTTTCAAACTAACCATTCTTTGATTTTTATACTAAAAACTATTTTCTCATTGTTTGTTAGATCTATATTGGAATATGAATTCTTTATTTGATGTACATATGTACATACTCGTGTGTATACATAAATATGTATGTATTTTAATGAAATCTATATAAGTTCGCAGAAAAATCTCTGCTCTATTAATTCTTAATTGTCAATATACATATGTATGTATGTATATTAGGGTGACCGTTACTTTTTTTATTTCTTCCACTCTCACCCCCCAAATCGGTTCAAGTTTATGTAAAATAAATTCAAAAAATTTCATACCGATAAGTTGTTTCTTAGGTGGTGTGTCCGGCCCTCAGGGTAATGATGTTTGCAAAACATCAAAATTTGAAACGAAATCTCTTTTATGATAACAATAATGATGATAATATTAGCTTTATTAAATTGGAATAGTTAATGTTTCATCTCAAATGAATGCAAACATACATATGTATGTATGTATGTGCCCTTAATAATGAAAGTTGTGTAAGTCTTTGGTCGAGATAATTAGTAAATTACATTTGAACAAATCCAAAAATACTTTTTTTATTAGACAACAGTTTAATTTAGAGTTGTACTAGTCTCGATTAATATACATAAATTTATTTTTTTAAGATTTATTTACTATTTTAAATCTAAAATGCGTATGACTTAGACCACTTTTTGGTTTATTACAGGTTTATTGGACAAATTTCCCACAGAAATATGTCAAATAAGCCCTTAACAAATCTAAAATATTTTTAATGAATACGACAATATCTATTTACGAATTTGCTTAGGTTTTTTCTGTTAAGTTTTTTTTTTTAATTATGTACATACATACATATGTATGTATATTGTAAAAGGCTGTTTGTTTTTATTGTTATATTTTTAATATGAAAATATTAAACTTTTTTTTTAATTTTTATATTTGAATAAAATGATAAATACTGGGGGGTTACTCTCTATTACGATGCGAAAGAAAAATGGTACGAAATCGAATGATTGGTGCTCCGTAATGCGTTAGCGCATTTACCTTTCGCATCTTTTATTTCCCTTTCGCAAGTCTGGTATCACCGTACTTTGTAATGCGAAAGCATCTGTCAAAATCGTATGATAAGCGCAAATATCTTGCGATAGCTAAATATCAAACGCAAAGTGAGAAATACGTTGAAAAAAATATTTATATTTGGGGAATAATTCATAAAAATATTTTGATTTTATAAAAGGTTTATTATATTTATCAAATTTCCATAGAAAATTTATTTTATTAACATCTTATAAAACAAATATTTTTTTATAAATAAGGAAGTTAATATTGAAATCATAAGTTTTACGGAAAAAGACAAAAGATTACAAACAAAAGAACGGCAGGATCAAATTTTATTGGATTTCATGGTGCAACATAGCGACTTGGCCAAGGGACATTTGGACAAAATTGACAGACGACCTAAATTCTAATGGACCTCCTTTAAGGGATATAGTTGGTTGAAAGAAAGTAACGTTTATAATGAAATGTGACACTCATAGTAGTTGTACTAATAGTAGTTATAATATAATTACACATGTATATTTGAGTGTATATTGTTACGTTTAAATTTTATTAAACGTGTGAGTTCTTTTGATTGCTCAAAAATAAAAATAAATAACACCACGATTTTCTTATTTGCAACTGAACTTCCTTTTATTAGTGACTAAACCAATTACAACTTGTGTTTTCTTATTTGCTTCTGAACGTTATTATCCACGGCACGATGTCTTTTACTTTCAACGATGTTCACTCCACTAAATTCCAATTACTACTGACTTACTTCTCGCATATGGCAGCCCTTTTTATACAACCAACACCGGATCTAGAATATTCGCAAGCAGATGGTGTGGCAACATGCATTCATGTACTTAGTAAAGACCAACACATAAGAAACGATATGGCCGTATAGACGTGTTTGTTTATTGGTAGCCAGATGTTCAAACAGTCTTCTAGCATACTGGGGAAAATTCATGTCGCCGTTTCTAGATGTTTGTAGGTGATTCGATTGGCCGTTAATCTTTGAATTTTCAAAGTAACGACTTGTATGTTGGTAGTGCAGTGTGCTATTTTTAGTACAGGGTTGTTACCATAAGTGCTCGCACTTTTATTTGTATACGTGTATGTCTGTAGCTTTGTACACAATTGTTGTTGCTATAGTGCTTGCACGTGAATATGTGTGTACGTTTGTTGCTTTAGTTAAATACTTCTAGATAGTTCTTTGCATTAACCCTGTAGGAATCTTTTTACGTAACACTGCCGCCCACTTAAGCCTATTCGTCCCGAATAGGCACATCATAACTGCCTGTTTCTTTCTTCGTTTTCTATACGCCTTGTAGTTGCGCTGTAGACGACTACCTCTTCCATATTTGTAGACTTTAGTTCTGGCTCTGCTTCGTCTTTCAACTTTGACTGGTGTTACCATACGCTGGAGGTGACTACTTCGTTGACATTTGCGGCCCCTGGTATTAACTCTGCTTCCTGTTTCCACTACAGCTTGCCTTGCCTTGCGCTGAAGATGACAAGTTCTTCCACATTTGCAGCCCTTGGTACTGAATCTGCTTGGTATTTCCACTACAGCTTGCCATGCCGTACGCTGTAGATGACAACTTCTGCCACATTTGTGGCATCTGGCTCTGAGTCCACTTTGTCTCTTGACTAGAGCGTGCTTTACCATACCCTGGAGAAGACTACTCCTTCCACATTTATGGCCTTTGGCTCTGACTCTACCTTGTCCCTTGGCTAGAGCTTGCCCTACCATACACTGGAGATGACCACTCCTTCCACACTTATGGCCTTTGGCTCGCACTCTACCTTGTCCCTTGGCTAGAGCTAGCCTTACCATACACTGGAGATGACTACTCCTTCCACACTTATGGCCTATTGCACTGACTCTACTTTGTTCCTCGACTAGACTTTGCCTTACCACACGCTTGAGGTTCCTTACAAAAGTTGTCTTCTTCTTCCTTGCTGCTTTTATGCTGCGCGCTTTGTTTACTGTAGCAGTTTCTTTACCGTGAGAAAGCAAGACCATTTCACCCATAGCTTGTTCCACTGTTTCACTGACCGCTTGACTATCTTCTACGTCACGAGCTTCATTCACTTCGCTGGAGACTTCTGACAAACTTCGCTCATTTCCAACTTGTTGACACTGACCACTGTTGATTTCGTCAACATTTTCTTCATTGCCAGAAATTTCATCGTTGATCTGCTCCAAGTCAGAAATCTTTTCGTCTGATTTACTGACTTGTACTTTAATGCTATCTACTCTTCTATATAAGCCCTTAGACATTTCTTGAAGTCTCGCATCCAGTTTCTCGTTCGTGGCCTTCATTTCAGCTTTCTATTCAGCATTAGCTCTAGAAAGCTCCTGAAATCTGTCATCCATTTTCTCATTGCTTAATCGAGAAATTTCTTGAAAATCAGCCTTCATAGCTCTAGAAGACTCCAGAATTTTGCTCATCATGGCAGCAAACATTGCGCTGATATCTGTACTGGTTGGAGTACTAGTAGAAGGAGCAGACGTTTCTTCCATCTCATATTTCTCTTCAAATTCGTACGCTCCTATGTCAACGCCACGACGCTTGAATTCATCTATCAGTCTCCTTTGAAGTTCTGCCTTATTACCCGTTGTCGGCAGGTCACACTTACTCAATTCCTTTTTGAGTTGCTCCACTTTTAGGTCTTCGAACTTCATTGTAGATTTTCTTTCCTTGTATTACAAATTCATTATTCTCTGATTAATTAATTATTTTTATTTTAATTTTGCAATCCCACTTCTGACACCAAATGTTACGTTTAAATTTTATTAAACGTGTGAGTTCTTTTGATTGCTCAAAAATAAAAATAAATAACAACACGATTTTCTTATTTGCAACTGAACTTCCTTTTATTAGTGACTAAACCAATTACAACTTGTGTTTTCTTATTTGCTTCTGAACGTTATTATCCACGGCACGATGTCTTTTACTTTCAACGATGTTCACTCCACTAAATTCCAATTACTACTGACTTACTTCTCGCATATGGCAGCCCTTTTTATACAACCAACACCGGATCTAGAATATTCGCAAGCAGATGGTGTGGCAACATGCATTCATGTACTTAGTAAAGACCAACACATAAGAAACGATATGGCCGTATAGACGTGTTTGTTTATTGGTAGCCAGATGTTCAAACAGTCTTCTAGCATACTGGGGAAAATTCATGTCGCCGTTTCTAGATGTTTGTAGGTGATTCGATTGGCCGTTAATCTTTGAATTTTCAAAGTAACGACTTGTATGTTGGTAGTGCAGTGTGCTATTTTTAGTACAGGGTTGTTACCATAAGTGCTCGCACTTTTATTTGTATACGTGTATGTCTGTAGCTTTGTACACAATTGTTGTTGCTATAGTGCTTGCACGTGAATATGTGTGTACGTTTGTTGCTTTAGTTAAATACTTCTAGATAGTTCTTTGCATTAACCCTGTAGGAATCTTTTTACGTAACAATATATATACATATATTTGTATAGGTTTGGTGTGATTTTTTAAATCACACCAAGTTGAAAATACGTAAAAATAAATTAAGCATTTCCAGAGCAGGTGGTGGTCGCTCTCAGTTATGTCCGCTTTTCCCTATGGAAGACCAAGTTGTGAATCCCGTGTTGAATAGCGTGTAGAACACAGAGAAACGCTTCCTTACTCAAACGCAAATTTTGCACAAACTAAAATAAAGCAAAATGTATTTAACAACATTTTTCGCTACAGATTTTTCTTATACATATGTGTCATTTACGTCGGACCTATCTCTTGAGACTAGTCTTGCAACTCATTTTACGTGGTCGTTTTCTTCATAAAACCATAACGCTACAGAATCCATCAATTTATTTTCAATTAAAATTTGTTACACTTCACTTTTTCTTAAATTTTGTTTTTTAAATGTCGTTTTTTACCTATTTTGACGTTTCAGTACTGCCAACCTTAGCCATATTTTCTTTTGCAATGTCCGTGTTGCCACTTTTTTAATCAATTTTGCGAAAGGCTTTGCGAAAGTAATAGAGAGTACCAATTTGGCATCTCATCGCATTTAGCTTTCGCATCGTAATTGCTTTCGCATCGCAATAGAGAGTAACACCCCTGAACTCTTATTAGTTTTGAATCCTTGCTATTAATCGTTGATCTCTTTAAAAAGTTTTGTACAGAATTTATGAAATTCAAAAAAAAAAAAAAATTATTAATCTATGTAGTACAAATGAATATAAGCAAATTTGTTTAGGTTTTTAGGTTTTATTGGGTTTTAATCCTGAACTGTAAAAGTCTGTTTTTATTGTTAAAATCTTAACTCAAAAATATAATAATATATGTACTTTTAATGCAAAATTATTTCAATAAATATTTTGAGCTAAACAAAGAAATTCTAAGCTTGGCGTGTTTTTTCTCCATTTTGGTGCGTTTTGAAATTTAAACGTTGACAACGCTGTAAATATGTAAAGAAAGACTTTTATTGGAATAAAACAAGTTAAGCCAAATATGAGCTAAATGAATTATGAATTATGAATTATTAAAACTTTTTTTTTTCAGAAAAAGTAGTTTTTTCTAACATATTCGATCGAACAAAAGTTGAAAATTATTTGTGTATTCGATAAAAAAATGTTGAATTAAATTTCAATGAGGAAAATAAAAAAAACTGTGCGTTGGCCGGGAATCGAACCCGGATCAACTGCTTGGAAGGCAACTATGCTGACCATTACACCACCAACGCCTCGTTGGACAATTTGTCTAAAACTTAATATATTCAAATTGAAGTGAAATCAGCTTAAAGCTCAAAGCTTTTTGTGTACAAACATAAAAATTTTATTTACATGAATACCAATACATATGATGTGTTATAAAACCCCACTAAATAAGCATCGGTGGTTCAGTGGTAGAATGCTCGCCTGCCACGCGGGCGGCCCGGGTTCGATTCCCGGCCGATGCATTTTTTAAAATTTTTTTTATTCATTTTTTTACTGTTTTTCATTGCAAAAGTACTGCAGTATGTACATATATATGTGACGCGGAAAATAGAAAGGGACCTAAGGGTAAAAACCAGTTTTGTTCAGGAGAGCCATTTTAAAGATTTAAATACGTGTCTCTTTGGCGTACCATCTTTGGTGTACCATCACTTCATAAAACGCGCATTTCTCTGGGAGGGAACACTTTTGGGGCATGGGATCGGTCTCATTCGATGCTCAGATGTTGTCCACATCAAAAAAAAAAGTGAAAATTGATTTTTTTACCTTAGGCCCCTTTCTCTATGCGCTGTCACATATGCATATACATATCGCTCATTTACTTCAATAGTGGCACAACTCAAAAAAACCAGTTTTGCAGAAAACGCGTTTTAAGTTTTCAATTTGCATACAACTGAATGGAGAAATGAAAAACAAATCTTCTCTCAGGAGGTGATGGTATAAGTTATTTGTATGAAATTTTTACACAAGATAAAATACGGAATGCCGAATCTTTCTGCATTATTTACTCAAAAAACCCATTTTTTGAGTTATGCCACTATTGAAGTAAATGAGCGATATGTATTCCAATGACATGTTTGGTACTATTTAAAATTGTATGTGTCTGTTTTTTATTTCCACCACTAATCATGAAATGTTGAACAGAAGATGGCAATCGTGTTAAGCCTACAATACACGATATGTAAAAATCTACATGCGCATGTGAATATGACGTCACGAGAATTTTCAGCATGTTGGTTGCATTTTTTAAAATTAATTGTAGTTGCTACATGTCGCAAAATATTTATAGTATTTTTGTTTCAATATCTAAATATGACAAATTTAGCGGAGTCGGACACATTTCCAGAGACAGCACATGAGTAGTGATTAGGGATGCCAATCGGGATTGATTTTTGGAAAGCCCGGGATTTCAGGATTTTCGAGATTTCGGGATCTACAATTTGTTGGTAAAATAAATTAGTTTTTTTTTTAATAAATATTACTTTAATAACAAATTTTATGCATTTTAAAAGTTTTTATATTGATAATATATCACAATACAATTGTCTTTAAATTTAACAATTTTCTAATAGGAGAATAAAACAAAACTAAAAAGAATTTTTCTCATCTATTTTTAAGTTGATTAATCACATCTGATGTTAGAGAATTTAGACCGAAAACCATAACTAATATGAAAATTTGTTTTTGTTTTTAATATACATATGTATATTTTTTATATAATCTTAACCAACACGAACATACTTACATATCTATGGACTTTTGAAACACGAAACGCATTATCCGGTAAATATTTCTTACGTTTACGTTAACCCGACAACAAAAAGTTTGCACTTACCTTGTATTGTATTATACTTCAATTGTAAGGAGCTGTCAATGGTACTGAATTGTTACCGAAAAGTAGATAAGTGTTAATTTTTTTATAGCGTGGAGGAGTCGACATTCAGTTAGTTATACACTGCAATTATGAATAAATTTCCGCAATAAATTTCTCCCTTCTCCAATTAGATTTTTTTTGTTTTCCCTATTATTTGCTACTGTTTGAAATTATTCCCCGGGAAAAATTTCTCGTGGAATTTTATTCATAATTGCTCTTATAATATAGAGTAAGACGGAATAAATTTGTCAAACTTATGAATTTTCCAAATGTTATTTCCCTTCCAAAGCTCATATTATTATTTTTGTTTTCAAAATAATTCTTAGTTGTATATTTTAGTAACTTTGATGAAAATAACCGTGAAAAAGTAGTTAAATTATTTTGCTTATGTTGTTAATTTAAAAGAAATATGTCACGAATAGTCATTAAATTGTTAAGACTGTACTTATGAAATTGTATGGGACTTTTAAATATTATAAAAAAATACCATAAAATTAACGAAAATTTTAATTTATAAATAACTTTTTTAAAAAATTGCAATGAAATCCCGAAAAAGAAATCCCGGGATTAAATTTTACAATCCCGGGATTCGGGATTTTACGTCAGAGCCACATGTGCATGTGTATTTTACATGCCGTGTACTGTAGGCTTTAGGAATGAATTATTTGTGAAGGAATGAATTGTAGTGTACATAAGATTTACTGCAGTATATCACTAGTGATTTGAAAAGTAATAATGGTCCTGTAAAAGTTTTTAAAACCAAATACGATAAATTTCTTTCAGAAATTATATTTGATACTCTATACAATAGCAAAATTAAAAAGAAGAGCGAAGGAGTTTTCAGCCGGAGACCAAATCCAATAGAAATTTACTTCATAAGCCAATATAATTTAGACTTGTCTCGCGTACTTTGCGGTCTTAACGAGTTCCTCCATATAATTTGACATTGAAAATCGGCGTATAATATAGTTTTAACACACCATTAAATCATAGTATGATTTTATACATACATATGTACATATGTATGTGAAATTTTATGGCAAAACTCGCCAAGAGCATGATAAATTTTTCCACTCATGCTAATTGGCCTGAAGTTTTTCCTCATATATAAGGCTGTGTTTACGTCTGGCATTTCTTGTGTGTCATTTGCCCAAAAACACGTAACCAACTTATTACTAATGAAAAACCGTTTGATTCTATAAAATTTTCTATTAATTATGTATAAAACTGTTTAACTCATGATACAATAATATAATATAATTTGACGTTTAAAATTAATTATGACTTTTACCCAAATTATTTGAATACTGTTTTTTTGTAAACAGAGATGAAAACGTTGCCACATAGATATAATGGTAACTTTTGTTTACATATGCTTTTTGCTTTTTGTGTAATTCGAGTTTAGTTTAACACATTTTAGTTTAACATATTTTTTTAAACATTGTATCAATTGGACATCAGGATAACGAAATTTGCGTGTAATATGACCTACAAAAGTAAGCAAATGTTTGATTTTTTTTAGATCACCTGATAATAAAAAAGGCTCATGGCTAGGAATGCAACATCATTCTTAAAAACATCGATGTTTGAAAACATGATTTATTATCATGTCTTTATATAAAAATAATGCAAAAACAATACATGCTACAAATTGTTTTTACATGCACTTATACCGAATGCTGTTACCAGGGGTTATATTCTGTAATTCAAAGGGAACGAAAGTACTTTCGAGTTTGCATACTATTGGTTCAGAATTGAACCAATTTGGTGTACGATTGGAGGTGTGTTTTAGCACCACCCTTCCTAACACTGTATAATATTAACATACATACACATTCCAAAGCCGTTGCATTTTCTTTTATTTTTAGTTACAGATTAGACCATGTGGAAAAGTACTTATTAAATGATGGCTAGTTTAGTAGAAAAATGTTAATAACACCCAAATTCGAAAGCATTTTCTTTTATTTCGAAATACGGAGTAGACTCCCCAGAATGTGAGAGTGTAACTGTGGACAACATTGCTTTAAAGCAATAATGTAATGCTTATATTTAATATGACAGTTATGTACCTTTGAAAAGGAATTGCACTTAGGCTCAAACGAATGTAATGATTTTTTACATTCATATGCTCTTCACGGAAGTGAACAGAACGACACAAAGGATTTTTTGGTAGCAAACCATCATCTATATTGCATGCTTCTCTGTATTTCTGCCGCATATATGGAATTGAAAGAAATTTTAAAAAATTGACATTCGTGCCTTTGCTGAAATGCTTGGTATTACTGCAATTGTGGTATATGCAGCTCATTGCTCAACATTTATTTTTTTACACAAATTACAATTATTTATTATATATTTATATTAATATCTACTTAATAACTTTTAATGCCAAAGTGATGAATTTTTCAATATTTTTATTATAAAACATTTTTTTAATTAAAAAAGCATAACAGTCAAAAAGTAATCAAAAAAACTCGGATTTTACAAATGCATACGGTAGCATTATTTTTGAGAATAAAAAATTATCAGGATAACCGTCAGAGGGTTAATATGGCGACGAAAAGAGAGAATGGTTTTACCTTTATATTATTGTATCATGAATTTTTGTTTTTAGTTATAAAAATGTATGCACAAAAAAATTAAAAACAAACAATGACAAGTATTGTCGTCGCCGTCTTCAGTTGTATTATGTTTATTTTTCTCTTCCGCAACGAGAAATCGCACCGCACCGCAAAAATTGTGTTTAGACTCTAAATATGCTTGTTTCTTTAATGTTTCTTGATTTTGTAGTTGCCCCGTTTTATTTTTAAAAATCCCATTTTTCCACTTTTTTTAAATCTCCTTTTTGTGCCCCTTTGTGAAAATTTTATTCATGGTTTTGTCTTGGTCTTTTTTTCTGTGTAGTGTGTGGCTGGCATAAGTTTCGATTAGATTTTGTATACCCCTTTCTGTTGTGACATTCAAAAAGCAGGCTTTTTATTTATACAAATAAATAAAAGAAGTTGTATATATTTTATATTACAAATGTGTGATGATTTTATTATTTTTTAAATTGTATGTATACATATATTTATATCAATCTTTTTAAACAAAATTAAATACATTTTCATAACATTTACAATTGTTCAGGTTCTTTTATTTAACATAATTAGGCGTAAAACAAAAAAAAAATAGTTAATTTTAAACAATAATCAAATAAGAATTAAAAAATTGCTATATGTGTTACAGTGGGATTAAACAAATGTAATAAGTTATATTTAAAAATTAAGTTTAATAACAAATTACTTATTTAAAAAATTATTAATACATATTGCAATTTTTGTTTCATAGTTTATAATTACAAAGACATTTACAAGTTTACTTTCATACTATTAAGGATACATAATTAAATTAATTGTTATATTATATCTCATTGTTAATGATAATAAACGCATTTATTTATCAAATTAGAAACATACACAAATAAGTATTATTTAATTTAATATAAAGTAATTGCATCTAAACTTTAGATTTTAAAGGGTGTTCTTATTTATGTGCTTAGTTCCCTGGATAATTACGCTTTGCTTAAAAAGCTGCTAACTTGTTTGCTTTGAAATTCGAAATCCGAAAACTGTTTTTAACTTTCTTTTTAACCAAACTTAAATATTTTGTATAATTAATAAATAATAAAACCACCATTAAAACCCTATTTGATAATATTTTATTTTGCTAAAATATTTTCAATATATATTTGGCACTCAAATTTTAATTGTACTTTCTTTATTTTCATTAGAAAGTAAGTAGTTTATGCAAATATAAATTATTATTATTATCATACATACATACATAACTAAATAAAGTGGCGGTCATATTATTTATTTTTTATCAAAAATTTTTTCTTTCTGTTTTGAAACTGCTTCTTCTTGCCTCATTTGAAACAGAACAATTTTATTTGTTAGAAAACGCAAAGGTTTCGCAGTCAATTTGTATACACTAAGTATTGAGTATCAATCCCTTTAAATCTGTTTTTTTGAATTGAGTCTGTATCTCGAGATTTTCCGTTATCAAGAACCACTTCTTCGATTAAATAAAAAATACACAAAAGGCTAGGACACAAATTGACCTTAAAGTAACTTCCTCATTAATTTTTTAATAGTCTTATAGTTTATGAGATATTCAGAAAGTTTTATACAAAAAAATAAATTTTTGAAAAAAATTTAGAAAGTCATTTCTCAAAAGACTCATTAAAATTTTAAACTGAAGAAAATTTTATATTCTATTATTAATTGTGATACCTTCATATGTTATAAATAAAATAAGCTAAATTTATTAAAAATCATTCCATTACTTCTGAATTTATTCACAATTAAGTGGTAAAATATATGCTGGTATTACAGCTTTTTTTAATTTTTATTTATTTTAAATTGATTTGAGCCCACTTACTGGCCTACTGACGTACGACAAATTCCGGATGTTATTGATTTTGGCGTAATGAAAAATATTTCTAGGGATTTAATTAATGTTGAAACTTCTCTAGATCCGATCACTCCCCCACTATCGTTACAATTTGTAACCCACTAAGAAGTGACTTACCTCACCCATATATGAAGATCGTGTTAATTAGCTGAGATTCCAAAAATATCTTAGTAGTCATTGCATGGAAAATATTGCGCTAAGATCACCCAATGACATTGAAACTAACATTGCCAATCTTAACGAAATTATTAAACAGGCTGCTGAACATGCCACTACCTCCCATCCGCAGTCTGGGTTTAATAAAATTTATTCCAGGGATATTGAACATCTCTTATGTGAAAAAAGAAGAGCTAGAAGGGAATGGCAACAGCACAGATCACCCCAACATAAACTCAAACTTAAAGAATGTTCTAAACGACTTCAAGAGTTGCTTGCATCTGAAAAAACTACATCTCTTAAAAATTATTTGGAAGGTCTTGATGTCACACCAACATCTAATTACTCTTTGTGGCGCGCTGCTAAAAACTTAAAACACCCGTTGAGTTTAAGCGACCTTTGCGCACATCTACCGTAGGATGGGCAAGAAGCGATACGGAAATACGGATACATATTTACCCCAAATACATGTACTGGTGTTGCTGATTTGCCGAGTGTAGTTGCTCTACCCCCTCGAGCCTTAAAATTTAAGATGCGTGATGTACATAAAGTAATTGCTGAACTCAAGCCAAATAAAGCTCCAGGTATTGATGGAATTAGTAGCAAGATGCTGATGAACTTGCCGCATATTGCAATAAGAATCTTGCTGTTTATTTCTAATGCCATATTACGACTGGAGTATTATCCACAACTCTGGAAGCTTGCAAAAATCAAAATGATTCCAAAGCCGGGCAAAGATCTTACTAAAGCTGAGTCATATAGGCCAATAAGTTTGCTGTCAACTATGTCAAAACTCTTCGAAAAGCTGCTCATAACAAAATTGTCCCCAACCTTAACTGATAGTGGGTGCATCCCAGACCATCAATTTGGTTTTAGAAGTCAGCATAGCACCATTGATCAAACTCATAGATTGGTTCAATTTATAAGAAAAACATTTGAGGAAAAGAAGTATTGTTCTGCCCTGTTTATTGACGTTTCTCAGGCATTTGATAAAGTGTGGCATGAAGGTCTAATTCTAAAATTAAAATCATATTTACCAATAAATTTTCTGAATTTATTAGAAAGCTACATAACTACCCGGAAGTTAACGGTTGTGGAAGAATACTTGTGATATGCATTTGAGCAGCAATATCCATACATCTACGTTTTCCGATGATACAGCCTGCCTGAGTATGCATGAAAACCCTCACGAGGCTTCCCGATATCTACAAGAACATATTACACAATTGGAAATGTGGTTGAACTTATGGAGAATTAAGGTAAATGAACAAAAGTGTGTCCATATAACGTTTACCCTAAGAAGAGATACTTGTTCCCCAATTCGAATCAATAATCAAAATATTCCTCAACATTCCCAAGTGAAATACCTTGGTATACACCTTGATCGAAGGCTTACATGGAAACATCATATTGACTTTAAGCTAACTCAGATGAAACTTAAGTTATCTCAAATACACTGGTTGATTGGCAGAAATTCAACACTTAGCCTGGACTGTAAACTTTTAATATACAAGTCGCTTTTGAAGCCAATATGATGTTACGGTATCCAGTTATGGGGCACTGCTTCAGCTTCCAATGTAGAGAGAATCCAACGAAGGCAAAACAAAATTTTACGGTTAATAACATCGGCTCCATGGTACATCAAAAATTCTAATATCCATCGTGATTTCAATATGCCACTAGTGATTGAAGAAATTGCAAAATACGCAGGCAAATATTTAACAAAACTTGAGTCACATCCTAATCCGCTTGCTCGTAATATTTTGAACTTTACTGGACACCTCCGCTTAAAAAAGAGGGACACAAAGGCTGTAATACGAATATATACGAACTGTAATACGAATATATATGCTAGTGCTTAATTGTTAATACATTCAGTAGTAATGGAATGATTTTTAATCAATTTAGCTAATTTTATTTATAACATATGATGGTATCACAATTAAGAATAAAATATAAAATTTTCTTCAGTTTAAAATTTTAATGAGTCTGTTAAGAAACAATTTCTTAATTTTTTTAAAAAAATTAATTTTTTTGTATAAAACTTTGGCAGTTCCCAATACTCCAATAGGTACTTGCCCAATTGGGTATATCTTCTGTGGCATAACGCTTCACAGTCCTTCAGAATATGATCTGGAGTTTTATCTACGTAATCACAGAATCTGCACAGGCTGTTACTCTAATGCAAAGTCTGTCGAGTTGTTTTCTCAGTCAACAATGGCCTGTGAGGAAGCCTGTGAGCATTCTTAGATTGTTTTTACTCAGGGACATGAAAGCCATGAAACGATTTTGGTTGTACGTTCCAATCATTAACTTTGCATGCCTCCATCGTGGGAGATTGAGCCAGAGGTGTTCCCTATTACTCCTGATCTCCGTCGATATATCTTCGTGGATTTTGTCCAATCCCCCATCAATAGATATATACATATTTATAAATTTTACATTTTCAGAGTTATAAAAGTGCAAACATAAGACTGCACTTGTAATCAATAAAAATAGATAACTGTCAAAAAATAAATACATAACGTTACTATAATATAAAAAGACCCTAACTCATTAATTTTTTTAAAATCGAGTTTTTTGTATATTTCGATAGAGGAGCTTCTAATGTATTAAAAAATGCAAAAACCACGATTTAAAAAAATAATGAAAAATTTATAATTTTGAAAAATTAATTCCCTTTTATTCTATATTATAACTATTTATATGTCAACTTTCCTCAATCCTATATAACAACAATTGAATACTATTGACATCTCCTTGCAATTCAAGTTGTTGACTGCAACAATTGAGTACTATTGACATCTCCTTACAATACAATTGCAGTACAATTCAAGGCAAGTGCCAACTTTTTTGTTGAGAAATATTTACAGAATAGTACAAAGTATAAAGTATTTTGTTTGAAAAACTATTCGAGTTTGTAGGTATGTTTTTACATTGTAGTTCAAAGGTATTTTCGTTTTATTTAGACTGTTTAGGTGGTTTTTAACACAAACCTGACATAAAACAAATTTAAATTACATCGTGTCAAAAACGACCGACTAAATGAGTTCGATTCATTTCTAGTTTTATTTGAGTTACAGAATAGTAAATAAATGAATACATACATATCTGTCGAACTTGTGGAAAACAACTTAAAATGTTCAAAATTTTCAGTAGAGCAAAAATACTGTTAAAGTGTTTTGTGTGAATTGTGTTTACATATGTTTTAATTTTTTGACATGCTCAGCCTTATTATGGTTGTCGTAGTGGTGACGAAATCGATAAAAAAGAGACAATGTTTGCCATATCTTATTGTTGCAACCAATTTTAATGGAAATTAATCTAAATATATTCGTAAGTCAACTTAAGCGCTAGTCCAGAGATATCTATGTTTAACGTAACTAGATGGTTTTTGCAAAAAGCGGGACAGGTTCGATCAAAAAGCATGACTTTGAAGAAAATACCACAAAAAACGGGATTACAAAATACATATCTTTTATAAAGCAGAATGTGTATTATTCAAATACACAGTTTCGTATGTACTTAGACCTAATTTACACTATGCAAGTCTTATTGCTAAGTTTGTTAGGAGAGAGAGAGAGAGACGAGGGGAAAAACGTAGCTCTTACGGTTCCTGAGAAAATATCGTGTGACGGACAGACGGACAGCGTAGCGAAAACAATAGGGGGCCTTTTTTCACCTTTGGTGTACGGAACTCTAAAAACGCCAAAATTAAAAAACTTCAAAAACCCAAAAAAAATCGCCAAAACAAGAAAAAAGTGCCACAACTCAGAAAGCGCCAATAAACTCAAAAAACCCCTTAACTAAAAAAAACGCTTAAAACCGAAAAAACCCAAAAAACTAAAAAAATGCCAAAACTATAGTTTATAATGGCTAAAGTTCGTATTGAATTACATATCTCGCGTCCGAACGGAACCCTTCGTGCGCGGGTCAGAGTCGCACTTCACTGAATTTATCTTAATTTGCATTTGTATACAGACAATCCCAAACACAGCAAAGATAAACGCATTTGAGGATCAGACAAAGTTTGCCTGGCTTAGCTGGTTAATTTATATTATAATAATTGAAAAATAATAAATTTGCACAAATTTAAAAACTCTTTAAAATTCATGTTACATAAATTTTTGCTCAAAAATTTTCTTTTGACAACAAAATAGAAAACAATTCAATAAAAATAATTTCGAAGATGATACCTTATTGTAATTGTTATATTAAATGTATTTTAGGTACAAATTACCTAACTCCATAGCTAATAAAACTCAAGATTTTTACTTTCAATGCAAGCTTAGTTAATATTACCTTTAATATTTCTTTGTGTGTATAGGCAGGTTTTGTAAAAAAATCCATTTCTAAGCGTTTAAAATTTATATGAAAATAAAACGAAAATTCGTTTCAAAAAAAATTTTTCCCATACAAGTTTCAAAACGAAAAAATCGTTTGTATTTACAAAATCTACCCATTAGTTATTATTTCCACTTAGAAATATATGAGACAAATTCTTTTGATTTTTATTTCATATGTAATGTACTCGCATTAGAAAATTGTTAAATTTAAAGACAATTGGGTAATGATATATTATCAAAGATAAAACCTTTTCAACATATTACATAAAAGAGTAGTTACACTCAGGCAATTAATGCCTACTGTTACTACAACGTGTTACCCTACTTAGGAAAATGATATTAATAGATATGACAGGTGATGAATTAAGAGATAGATAAAAGCTGTATTCTTTTTCTATTTTGCTTTTCGATGCAGTGTTTAGCATCTTTTTAAACTGTGCTTAATGGCCATTTTATTGATTATTCTACTTCGCCTATAGAAGTACGAGTTACCCTGTACGAAAGACCCCTGAAGCCAGTATAATTAAGTGATCATTAAGCTTTCATCACTTGAATTTTTCTACAACTGACACAAAAGACCGTTAATGCACATCAGAAAAATGTGCGGTGTTATTTCATGACATTATTAATTTCACATAGTGGGGAATAAGACACCACTTTTGAAGTTGGAAGATTAGAGTCCTTTGAACTGGCACTATTTAAAACGGAAGTTAATAAACATTGATTGCTTTGTACTTGAACACTTTTTCTTTCTTTTTTAAGTTTTATATTATCTAATAATTTTTACTCGAATAACAATGCCCCTGTCTGTACAAATATATTTTTTCGAATTCCGAATTTCAAAGCAGAGCTTTTTTTTTAGCAGTTCTATGTCTTTTCTATTTAAATGCTTAATTTTTATAATAAAATTTATATCGATGATTTTGATTTTACTTTTACAACTTACATGTACATATGTATGTACGGGTATGTTTATATGTATGTATGTATGTATGTATACTAAAAATAATTTTTTAAATACCTATTAATATGTAAGTATATACTACCTCATACTTTTTATGATTTTCTTTAGATATATATATATGTATGTATGTATATATTTATTTAAATTTTTGTATACATTTAATGTAAAGTAGTTTAAGTGTCCTCGTTTCTATTGTAGTTTAAGTTATTATTTTATCTAGAATACATTTATTACAATTACATTTTTATATTTATGTATGTACATATGTGTATGCATATTTACATATGTATATCACATATGTAAATATGTATATTAATATACTACATACGTATGCATATGAATGTGTATATATAAATATTCATAAAAACATATGTATGTATGTATATATATATGAGTATAAATACTATTTATGTATATAATTTTGTTATTTGTTCCTTATTGGTGAGATTCTTTTTTTAAATTAGTTTTGTTGTTAAATATCATTGAAAAAAAATTTATGTCACAACATTAAATATAAATACGTATTCACAATATAAACCAAACAATAAAACTTTAGAAAACCTTTGGCAATGCTATTGTTAAAAATTAACAAAAATTTGTTTTCTGTTTGTTTTATGTTTTTCTCTAATTTAAATCCTTCATACTAGCGATTTAAAATAAATACTTTCTATGATTTTAATATCAACATTTGTCAAGTTTTATATTTATTGTTTAATTACTCTTAAGGAAACAAAATAAATAATATTGTTCAAAGAGTAAATCATTAAAAGCGTTTTGTTTCTCCTACATATGTATATAAAGCGTCTTTAGAACCATAACTTACATGCCCGATTCTGCGATACCTTCATCATCTGAAAGAACAATTTTATTTAAGTTAGTAAAATATGTCAATAATATGTATCTAGATACATATGTACATATGAATATGTATATTTATTTACATTTATGTGCATATACATATGTATTTATATGTACGTATATATTAAAGGTCTAATTTATAAAAATTATTAAGGTTTTATAAAGGCGTTTTAAGAAAATTTTTTATGAAAGTTTGTTTTAAAAACCCTTTATAAAGACTTTTTGCGGCCCTATGTATCAGCAAAAATTGGCATGAAGTTAGCATAAGTGACGAAATTGAATTAGGTGTTAACGAGTTTCTCCATACAATTTGACATTAAAAACGGTAGCATTAATTAATTTTAACCCACCTCTAAGTCCTATCGTGATTTTTAATATGAAGTTTCATGGCAAAACTCTTCATCATCATCGATCATGTTCAATTTTGCCACTTATGGTAATTTCATGCCAATATTTGCTTATACATAGGGCCGTTTAAGTTTTACAAATAAGGCTGTAAATTTTTTAATTCAAGTTATAAATCCCAGAACCAACATATAGTATATAAATGTAAGTATAACATAATAATAATTGAAAAATCTATTCAACAAGTTAAAATTAGAAAAAAACATACATTAATATAATATATATAATTTTTGGAAGCTTCGCGATAAAAGCGACTTTGCATGATTTTAGCTTCCTGGAAGTTTTTTCGTTTTTAAACAATATTAGACTATGCTATTATCTCACTGTTCGTAAGTTTATGAGAGTTTTCGCCGTTTCCGCAACTTTTATAAAATTTTTTGCATTCCTTACAGTTTTGGCAATTATTAATCAATATTATGGCTTGTTTAAAAATTTTTAACTTTCCGCAAATTATCTTTCTTTGTCGCTTTGTTAAAATATAATTACTTTTGTAGTTAAATTCAAAATTTTTTAACTTTTTTTATTTTGCAATAAAAAATATTTCTTGGAATAATTCAACTTACATATTTTGCCAACAATGTCTTTGTTTTGTACCCATAAAAAATAGAAATTAGTTTAATTGAACTACAACAACAACATCAGCATAGACAACAACCTGCCGCACTATTCCCTTATAGGGCATTTACTTAAACCTGCACAAAATCTATCTGATTTTAATTAAAATCTTTAAGAAAATCTATACCGTTTACACCATGTTTTTTTTTGACATTTTGTAACGTTTTTTTATCCAAATCAAAGCCCATGAACCAACAAATTTCCAACTGCAATCAAACAACTACAATGTAGCCAATTCACACATATTTTTAAGAAGACCGTAGCTTATTCAATCATCTTTTGTATAAATATGTTTTACAGGGTAGTAAAGAAAAAAATATTAGATTTTGAGTTGATTGCCCAAAAATTTACTCACAAACTAGATTTGGTTTTGTATGGGAAATCTAGAAATAAATTCAGTGAAGTGCGACTTTGACTCGCGCACGAAGGGTTCCGTACTGACACGAGATATGTAATTGAATACGAACTTTAGCGAATATAAACTATAGTTTGGGCATTTTTTTAGTTTTTGGGTTTTTTCGTTTTAAGATTTTTTTTAGTTTTGGGGTTTTTTGACTTTATTGGCGCTTTCTGAGTTTTGGCACTTTTTTTCTCGTTTTGGCGACTTTTTTTGGTTTTTGAAGTTTTTTTAATTTTGGCGATTTTTATTATTTTGGCGTTTTTTGATTTTGGCGATTTTTTTAATTTTGGTGTTTTTTTCATATAGGTGTTTTTTTATTTTGGCGATTTTTTTACTTTTGGCACATTTTTCTCGTTTTGAGCATTCCTTTTTGGTTTTTGGCGTTTTTTAATTTTGGCGATTTTTTTTAATTTTGGCGATTTTTTTTAAGTTTAGCGATTTTTTTCATTTTGGAGGTTTTTTTTCATACAATTAATTTTTTTTTTGTTTTTGCGCCTTTTTCGCATTTTGACGATTTTTTCCGGTTTTGGCGTTTTTTTCATTTTTTTTTAATTTTTGGCGATTTTTTTTGGTTTGGCGATTTTATAATTTTCGGATTATTTAGTTTTACCGTTTTTGCAAATTTCAAAAGTTTACCTCTTACGGTTTCCAAGATATAGCAAGTTGTCAAAATTACACATTCAAAATTGCATTAATTGATGGACCACCCTTTAATTAAAATTTTTTAAAATTTTAGTCTATACAAAAATACACTAATTTTACATATTTCATGTGTCAATATACGTATGTATATACAATTGTATGTATATTACATGGGATTTTAACATTTTTTGTCGCTCGTTTTGGAGCAGCCTTTAATTTTCATTTCTCATGTATTTGTTGTTGTAGTGGCCAACGTTCTACATACTCTGTCCAAATTTCAGGTCCGTAGCTCTTATAGTTCCTGAGAAAATACCGTGTGACGGACAGACGGACAGCGTAGCGAAAACAATAGGGTTCCTTTTTTCACCTTTGGTGTACGGAACCCTAAAAAGCACTGAATTTAGCTTGAAATTTCGTAAGTACTAGATTTAATGTAATTGCCCTATTACTGCCTTCAATAGATTAATTATTTTATAAATATGTGTATTTTATCCTTCCCAGTGGGAAAATGTAGTGAATAGTAAGGAAAAAGGTAATGCACAGAATGTATAATTTTTCATTCCAGAATTTATTATTGTTAACACAGAACATGTCCTAGGAAAGTAAGGAATTATTTTAATGCATCCGAGGAATGAATTCTATGATTCATAACACTCGTCACAAGCAAAAACTGCAAATTCTTCTTCTGTAGATGTGGTAATGCACGTGGTAATCGATGTGTAATAATTGGGAATGTATTGCCCTGCTTTGCGAAATAACACTGCACAACACTGATTTGGATGTCTTAATAAAAATGGCCGATTCTTATGTATTTTTGTCTCTTAATTACGATGGTGTTTTTCTCTATCAGCTCTAGTTTTGAAGATATAGTGCCATTTAGGATTTGCATAATTTGCACTTCTTTTTGAATTATTCCGTTAATATATCACGAATGGTACTCCAAACTTAGAAATACTTTCTGGATTATTAATCTACACAAAAATTGCTTTCATTTGAATATATTCACATTGATGAGTATATCAGCGTATCTGGCTATTATTGCAAGGATGTTTAAAATCGTGTGTTTTTCGTTTAGTCCTTGAAAATTTTTTGATTTTAATTTTTTTGGTTAAATATAACCAATAGTTATGTAGTTTTGTTAGTTGATTACAAAAATAGGTTTATTTCTTTTCTAGCCTCTCTAAATTCAGAGATATTTCGTGTTACGTTAAACAAATCTTGAAATTTGTCTTTTTTTTTTGGCTTATCAAAAAAATAATTGTTTTTAAATTACATTTGTTCATTTAAAAGTTATTAGTGCAATTATTAGGCAAAAAAAAATGTTGTATGGATCAGTCCAGAAAATTTTTGTGTTATTGGTAGTTTATTTATATCATATTTTAATTTTTCAGCTTTTACGAAATAAAAAAAGAAAAGAAATTTAAAGAAAAATTTTAATTCTTGATACAAAATTATTAGAATATATTCACAACGTATCAAAAAAAAAAGAGACTGAATTTAAAACCAGCGGCGTCATATTCACGTGAAATATTTTCCGTGAACGAAAAATGGTTAACAAAATTAGAATATAGTATAGTACAGTAATTTTAACTTAGCTGCACTGTCAACTTTGCACGACTTTTTGTGCAGATAAGTCAAAAATGCTGTTATCTTAAATGCACTTACCTGCCTAAATATGCAGGTATACAATTTTTGACTTTAGTCACATTTTTTTAATGTGTGCAGCTAACTTACATTTTTTATATGAGAGTAATTTAAAACTGTCTAAAAATATGTCAAATGCTCAGGTATACAAAGTGCACTTAAAAAAGGATTTTGAACAATAATTACAGAAACAATATATTTTGTGCAGTTAAATCAATGTGCAGCTAACATTGATTTTTTGTATGAAAATATTTTAAAACTACTAAAATTTTAGGGCACTTATCCTAAATGTGCAGGTATAGAAGTTGCACTTAAAAACGAATTTGTATAGGATTTTAAAGAATAGTAACAGAAATTTACCATTTTAGGCAGTTAAGTCCAAAGTGCACTTAAACAAATGGCAGCTAAATCAAAACTACTGTATATTGTATTGCCACAACAACAACAATTTAGGGAAATTAGAATTAGTTATATTTGATAAAAAAAAATTAAAATAAAAAATTTTTCAAGGGGTAAACTAAAAACACACGATTTTAAACAATAATAGTGAGATACGCTGATATATAGAGTAAATATATAAGAACCGGCCATTTTTATTTAAACATCATAAAAACCTCTATTTTGTTGTGCAGTGTAATACATCATAATAATAATATGTAATTAATGCCTACTTTTCTAACTGGCTTGACATTTTGTAGTCGACAGTTTGCTGAGGTGAGTGGGTTTAATGCATTAATTCGACAACAATCTTCAGCTTGTTGCCTTGTTGCCATCAAAATTATCAATCTCATATAAACACGTGTGAATAGAATATCCTTGAAATTTTGTAGTCGAGACAACCGAATTTGTTGCCAATCGAATTTTGGCGGTTGCACCAACTATAAATTTTCTTGTGGTACCACTATATATTTAATTATAACCATTAACCCAATAGTTGCAACAACAGATAAAATTGGTTAACAGTATGGAATTTGAAATAAAAATTATTCTTGCCACCGAAAATATGTTTAATATAACTAAAACAATACCATAATTGGTACATGTGAAAGAAAAATTGGTCTTCCTTGCTGAAACAAAAATAAAAAATAAACGCAAATAAAATACAAAATTTAAGAAATTTATTATTAGACATATTGTCATAAGTTTATTTTAATTAAAATTTATTTTCTGGTGGTGAAGCATGTCTATATGCATTTCTACAACTACACATTTTAAACAGCCACAAACCTGTTATCTCATGCACAGACTTTCAAAAACCATTTGAGAATTCACAAATCATAATATCTTTGAAAATCACAAAAGTTAATTTTTGAATTTGCTGCTATAAACTATGACAGTAAACTCAACCTCTAGTTAGTTGCAGCAACTGAAAGAAAGTCTTTATTTTAACGTTAATATAGGGCGACAATTTTTTAGTTGCCAATACCAAAAGTTGGTAGTAAATAAAATCCACTTCATAATATTTTATTCGGTTGTGCTAATCAACCAGTTCATTAGTCATGATAAAAGCATACGTTCGGTTGATGCAATCAATTTAAGAATTGTCACAATCATATTTTTATTACAATTATGCCCTGATGGCAATGAACATGGATTGTTTTTTGGATCAATAGAAAATTGATAGTGTGTACTGAAATATAGTTCATGCAAATGATATTTTATTGGCTTAACCATTTTCCAACCAATCTTTTTTCTGGGTGTAGCTTGGTGTGGTGAATGACTTTTATTCATAGTCAAAACAAAGTATACTTTAACAGCCGGCATGTAAAAAGCCACATGCGTATGTGGCAATGACGTCACGGATATATTCAGCATGTTGATAACATTTTTAAATTACTAGTAGTTGCTACATGCGGTAAGATTTTGATAGTATTTTTGTTCCAAAATACAAATGTAGCATATGTAGCCGAATCGAACACATTTTTTTGAGGCAGCACATCTGTAAGCATGTGAATATCTACTTGTACATTAGACTGTCTCACTCTTAATTTTCATGAACATCTATTTTCTGAATATACTCTAAAAACCAAGAACTTTGGGGTATAACATGAACGGGAAGTGATCTATCTCCCAAATCGTTTTTTGAGGAAAAATGCATTTACATTTTTCAATAAACTTCACAGTAGTTAAAGACCCTGCTGAGCGCGCAATCGGTCAACAATACACTAGTGATGTAAAACAGTGAGCAAAATGATTTGATTCAAATGCTTTGATTTAAATGCACTAAATGAGAGTGAATTAATACTGAAATTAGCTATTTCAATATGGTAACACCGTCAACAATCAATCAGATGTTGGCAAATTGTCTTCTATTGCAAAATTAAAATGGATGCAAAGTCAGGGGGGTTATTATCTATTGCGATGCGAAAGAAAAATGCTACGAAATCGGACGATTGGTACTCTCTAATGCGTTTGCGCATTTGCTTTTCGCATCTATTTTTTTTTCGTTCGCAAGCCTGGTATCATCGCACT
The DNA here is from genome assembly GCA_905220375.1 of Tachina fera. Taxonomy (NCBI): domain Eukaryota; kingdom Metazoa; phylum Arthropoda; class Insecta; order Diptera; family Tachinidae; genus Tachina; species Tachina fera. The sequence goes on from LR999966.1 coordinate 52,395,506, forward strand.
CTGTAATGCGAAAGTGGCTGTCAAAATCGTTCGATAATCGCAAATATCTTGCTATAGCTAAACAGCAAACGCAAAGGGAGAAAAACATGTGAGTACGTTGAAAAAATATTTATATTGGATATTTAAATTATTTTTTGAGTAAAAGCAAACAAAAATTACATTAAATTTTGTAATCACATACATACATATGTACCTAAAAATGTAAAACAAAGGTGAAATATAATTAACCAAACCATAGCATTCATACTGCGCTGCAATTTTCAACAAGTGCTTGTTTTAGACCTATTTAACCGTTTGTATGTGACTGTAAAAAGCTTTTTTGATTTGTGCCCTTTCTGCAGCTAAATCAAATTGGATATGCTTGGAACATAATATTCTCTCAATGCCACGCATATCTCTCTTGCAAGCAATTTGACATTGACTGCTGCGATAGTCTAAGGTATGGTCCTGGCCAATTTGATGTTGGTATCTGCCTTGACAAAGTAATTTGAATGCGGCGGCTAGTTTTATAATAGTTGGAATTGCTGTGGATCTCCTGTTAGCTAGTGTTGAATAGCGTTTAGAACACAAAGAAATGATTTTCTTATTCAAACGGAACCCTACAGACTACTCACTATTTTACTTTCAATTAAAAACTCTTCACTTTTTCTTAACTTTCCTTTTTTGAAAAAGCGTTTTTTACATATTTTGACATTTCATTAGTCAATCTTTGCTATATTTTCTTTTGCAAAGTCAGTGTTGCCACTTTATCAAAGAAATTTGCGAAAGGCTTGCGAAAGTAATAGAGAGTACCAAATTGGCATCTCATCGCATTTAGCTTTCGCATCGTAATTGCTTTCGCATCGCAATAGAGAGTAACCCCCAGGAAAGATAAGTTATTTTAATTGTTTTTAGCATAAGAAAAAAGAAGTATTAAAATCAAAACACATTTTTCCATTTTTTGCACAGATTGTGCTAGCTGCTTACTAAATGCAAATACTTTCATCTTTCACGGCAAATTTTTAATTCACATTAGTGAGCCTTTTAATGCAAATTAACGCTGTCGCTATTAGTCATTTCGGCATATCGCTTAAAACTGCAGTTTTTCTTAGCATAATGCTACTGTTATTTACACAAAAATCTTTATTTTAAAATTTCCTACCATATTGCATTTACAGAATATAAGATTTTTACCTCGTTAAATTTTTATATAAGAAAAAGTAAAAAAAATATGAGTTCGTATTTGAAAATCTGAACTTGTAATGCTATGAATAAAACACCATCGACAAAATGGCAATGTTGTTTTAACAAACATTTGTTATTTTAATAAACTGTCTGATGCATGTATTAAGTATGAAATCCGTTAAGAACTGCTTGAGTTTGAGACAAATTACTAAAGCAAGATTTTTTCATTTATTGTAAAAAAGGAATTTTTCCTCAAAAAACAAAAAAAAAACCATTGAGAGACCACTTCCGTTCATCAATATTTAAGTGTTACACACCAATATTCTTGGTTTTTAGAGTAGATTAAGAAAATTAATGTTCATGAAAGAATTTCGAAAAAAGTGTTAAAGTTTAATGTGCATATGTTACTAGTACACGGTATGTATCAAATGTCAAAATTACGTCAGAGCCACATGCGCATGTAGTTTAACAAAAACTGGCCTGATGTTAGCATAAGTGACGACATTGAACTAGGTGCTAACGAGTTCCTCCATAGAATTTGACATTAAAAATCGGCGCATAATGTAGTTTTAACCCACTATTAAATCCTATCCTATTTTTTATACCCTTCACTAAAAATGGTAAAGGGTATATACAGGTTTGTCAAACCGTGTGTAATTTTCACAGTATTAATAAGAAACCAATAAGGAATATATATTCTGGATCCTTATGAATAAGGAAGACGAATAAGCGATGTCCGTCTGTCCATGTGTCAGTACGTTAAATCGGTTTACCGAAGCTCCCAGAAAAGCTAGAGACTTCGGTGTTAAAATGGTGTGTCAGAAATGGTCCGAAATATATTGGTATTAAAAATCAGCAAAATCAAGCAGATTGTTTCAGAGCTGGAAAACTTAAACTTTCTTTTGCAATATAAAAGTAACTATAGTAACTATAGCTGAAACTAATTTAATCTTTTTTTGTTAAATAAACTTATTTTATAATTCAGTACGAATAAAATTCAAATAAAAACGTAAAAAAATCAAAAGGACGTTTTCAGGGTTGGAAAACTAACTTTTTTAGCTTTTATTGTAACATAAAAATAAAATAATTTTACCTTTTTCTCTATAAATTAAGTATATCTTATATTCTTAAACGAAAGAGATTAGTGTTAGAAATCCGAAAAATCTAAAACAATGATTTCAGGGTTTGGAAGCTTACACTTTTTGTAATACATAAAAGTAACTTTGTCTAATGAATTTATTTCCTTTTTTCTTTATAAATTATATAACTATGTATATTTCAGGTTTTAAGCCTGGATCGTACAATTGACAAAGTGTACCAATTTTCGTAATAAGCCAAAATGCCATTGTTTTTTAATTAAATCTTTGAAAAAGTCTATATCGTGCCCTAACCGCCAGAATAACGTAACCAACATATTTTTCAGAACTGAGTTTTTGATTGTTCTCTAAGTAACAACACGTTGTCCTGTAAAATATAGTATCGAAAATCTAAATATTAAGCTAAATACAAGCCCTTCAATTTTAACGTAACCCACATACGCCTAAATTAGTGACCGCACAATAACATACGTAACATAAAAACAAGTAAGAGTGCTATATTCGGCTGTGCCGAATCTTATATACCCTTTACCAAAGTGCGTTTATGTAGTATAGAGATACATACATAAGCACAGAGATATTTAGGTACATATTAATTTTGTGAAAAAATTCATACTTTTTGTGCAATTTTTAGGTTTTAGGCATTATGTTTAATTTGGTGCTTTTTTGCGATTTTTTTCATATAGGCAATTTTTTTGGTTCTGGCGATTTTTTCGGTTTTTGGTGTTTTTTTAATTTTGGCGATTTTTTGTTCTGACGATATTTTTGATTTTGACGATTTTTTTTCATTTAGGCGATTTTTTATTTTTTTATATATTTTATTTTTTTTATTTTTTTGTGGCAATTTTTTTAGTTTTGACACTTTTTTCTCGTTTTGGCGATTTTTTTCGGTTTTTGGCTTTTTTTTAATTTTGGCGACTTTTTTCCTTTTTGCAATTTGTTTGATTTTGAAAATTTTTTTCATTTAGGCGATTTTTTTATTTTTTGGCGATTTTTTCATATAGGCAATTTTTGTTTTGTTTTGGCGATTTTTTCGGTTTTTGGCGTTTTTATTTCTTTTTGGGAACTTTTTTAGTTTTGACACTTTTTTCTCGTTTTGGCGATTTTTTTCGGTTTTTGGCGTTTTTTAATTTTGGCTATTTTTTTCATATAGGCAATTTTTTTTGTTTTGGCGATTTTTTTCAGTGTTTAGCGTTTTTTTTTATTTTGGCGATTTTTTTCATATAGGCAATTTTTTTTTGTTTTGGCGATTTTTTTTTTTGGTTTTTGGCGTTTTTTTTAATTTTGGCGATTTATTTTCGTTTTGGCGATTTTTTTTGATTTTGGCGATTTTTTTCATTTAGGCGATTTTTTTAATTTTTGTTAACATAAGCATTTTTTTGTTTCGGCGATTTTTGCGGATTTTTGTCATTGTGGGAATTTTTTTTGTTTTGACATTTTTTTCTCGTTTTGGCGATTTTTTTCGGTTTTTGACGTTTTTTTTAATTTTGGCGATTTATTTTCGTTTTGGCGATTTTTTTGATTTTGCCGATTTTTTTTTCATTTTTGCGATTTTTGTTTATACAGGGTGGCCCAGAAAGACCGAAGTGGTGTGAATTCCTTATAACTTTTTATTTAAGACATATTTTTTTAATTTTTTGTTTTTTAAATGCAGTAAATTTATAGGGAATATTTTTAAATTAGTTATTAAAAATGATATCCCGCAAGTGGTGGACATTTTCTGCTTCGCACAAATGTGTTCTTTCCATTTCCATTATTCATAACTTAGTTATGAGTGACGAAGCCTCGTTAACAAACAAAACTTTAGGATATGGGATATTGAAAACCCGAGAGTACTTCATCAACGACAATTACACCCAGTTAAGTATACTGTTTGATGCGGTGTTTCTTCAGAAAGGATCATTGGCCCATATTTTTTTAAAAATGAACGTGGTGTCGCCATTTCCATCAATGGTGATCGATATCAGGCCATGTTGGAAAATTTGGTAAAGCCAACCGTGGAAAACCATCTGCAAATATGGTTCCAACAGGATGGACCCACAGCGCACACTTCCAGGGCCACAATGGCTCTTTTACGCGACATCTTTGGTGAAAAAATAATTTCGCGTAGAAGCAATTTTAATTGGCCTCCGCGTTCCCCGGATTTAACTGCTCCAGACTGTTTCCTTTGGAGTTATTTAAAAGGGAAAGTTTATCTTAATAAGCCTAGGACTATTGAGGAATTAAAAACCAATATTCGAGACGAAATTAACAACATAACACCGGAAGTTTTGCGAAAGGTCATTGAAAATGTGTTGGAAAGAGCACATTTGTGCGAAGCAGAAAATGGCCACCACTTGCGGGATATAATTTTTAATAACTAATCTTAAAATATTCCCTATAAATTTAATGTATTTAAAAAACAAAAAACTAAAAAAATATGTCTTAAATAAAAAGTTATAAGGATTTCACACCACTTCGGTCTTTCTGGGCCACCCTGTATAAGCATTTTTTTTGCGATTTTTGCGGATTTTTGTCATTGTGGGAATTTTTTTTCGTTTTGACACTTTTTTTTCTCGTTTTGGCGATTTTTTTCGGTTTTTGGTTTTTTTTTTTTAATTTTGGCGATTTTTGTTTGTTTTGGCGATTTTTTTTTGATTTTGACGATTTTTTTTTCATATAAGCGATTTTTTTAATTTTTGGCGATTTTTTTTCATATAGGCAATTTTTTTGTTTTGGCGATTTTTTAGTGTTTGGCGTTTTTTTTAATTTTGGCGATTTATTTTCGTTTTGGCGAATTATTTTTATTTTAGTGATTTTTTTTCATTTAAGCGATTTTTTTAAAATTTTTGGCGATTTTTGTTCATATAACCATTTTTTGTTTGTTTTGGCGATTTTTGCGGTTTTTGGAGTTTTTTTGTCATTGTGGAAATTTATTTTTAGTTTTGACACGTTTTTCTCGTTTTGGCGATTTTTTTCGGTTTTTGGCGTTTTTTTTTAATTTTAGCGTTTTTTTTCATTTTGGCGATTTTTTTCGTTTTGGCGCTTTTTTTTTTAATTTTTGGCGATTTTATAATTTTCGGATTTTTTAGTTTAACCGCTTTTGAAAATTTCAAGATATAGCAATTTGTCAAAATTACAAAGTCAAAATTGCATTAACTGATGGACCACCCTTTAATTTAAATTTTTTTAATTTTAGTGTTAATTGTTGTAGCATATATAAAAATTCACTAATTTTACAAATTTCAAGTGTCATATGTACATACATAATACAATTGTATGTATATTACATGGGATTTTAAAAGTTTCCTCACTCATTTTGGAACAACCTTTAATTTTTAGATTTTATATTTTTGTTGTTGTAGCGACCAAAGTTCTACATACACTGTCCAAACTTCAGACCCGTAGCTTTTACCGTTCCTGAGAAAATAGCCTTCTTCCTAAAACCTGAAATATGTTTAATTATTAGGAAAAAAGTTAAAGTTTTCCAACCCTGGAAACGTTTTTTTAATTTGTTAAATTTTAAATTTAATGAATAAAATACAAATTTTATTCATACCGAAGTATAAAATAAGTTAATTTATTAAAAAAGTAATGAAAACTTGTTTTCGGTAGTTATTTTCTATGGGTAAATTGAGTTTGAGTTTTCCAGCTCTGAAACCGTCTGCTCGATTTTGCTGAATTTCAATAGCAAAATTTTTCGGAAAATTTCTGATACACCAGTTCAAGAACGAAGTCGCTAGCTCTTCTGGGAGCTTGGGAAAACCGATTTCACGTACAGACAGACGGACATCGCTTGTTCGTCTTCCCTATGCATAAGGATCCAGAATATATATACTTTATGTGTCGCTTATTAATATTGTAGAAATTACAAACGGAATGACAAACCTATATATACCCTTTTACCATTTTTTGGTAAAGGGTATAACAACGAGGAGCTGCCATTTATTAAAAACTTGTTATTTAAATTACAATTTTCTGTTCTGATATTTTATCTACAGTTAAGCAGAGCATTATTTTTTTGTTTTCTGCCTTAAACATTCGTGCTTTCTTGAAAAGGGTGTATGTAGTATGATATCGTAAATTTTGTTTTGTCGTATGTTTTGATTTATATGTAAGTTTAATTTGTTAGTACATCACTATTATTTGATTATAGGTTTGCACAATGGCTCTTGTTCCTTATAGCGATACCGTTAGTGCTTCAGATATAGATAATAATGCAATGGAAGATGAAATATGCATTGACACGAGGGGGTGTAAGAAAAAAAGAAAACAACTCTTGCCATCAACTCATACTCAAAAGATAACTGCGCAGCTAAAATATCTGAAGAATCTCGAACTGCAATTCAAGAAAATTTTTGGGGATTAAGTAAATTAAGACAGAAAGATTGGCTTTTTCTTGCATTAAGCCAAGACCAATCAAAAGAAAGAAAACAAAAAAAAAATAGATGTAAGAAAAAACAGTAATCTAAAATATGATTTGATGATGAAGGTGTAGTGGCCTTCGAAAACAGCTAGTTGTTCCGTTCTACTAGGTGTTTGTCAGAATATTTACAAATAACTTTGGTGTTACTTGTTCATTAATAATTATTACACTTAATTTGCTTTACAAAGCGATACGAACTTTAGTCTAATCAAATCATAAATATATGATATATTTATTTATATATAATGATTTGTAATATAAATTATATCTCCTGTAAAATTTGTTTTTTGTTGGTTACGTTATTTTGACGGTTATGGCTTTATTACTAATGTAGTGTGGTGCAGTTATGCGATTATATTTCAATTAGTAGAGAAATAAGTCAAATTTACCTGATTACTTATGACTTTATTTCAGTGAGCCGAAAATTGGTACATTGTGCCAATCGTGTGCTCAAGAAACGTAAAGGGAATCAAAAAAATCTAGAAGGATGATTCCAGGGTTGGAAAATTAAATTTATTTTGTGGGTATAAAAGTAACTAGGTCAAATTATTTTTTTCTTTTTGTTTACCGATTTTTTATACTTTATGTTTTAGAAAGTAAAAGTTTAGAATAAAAATTAGAAAAATAAAAAACTTGGCTCCAGACCTGGAAAATTTAAAGTTTTTCTGGTACATAAAAATAATTAAATAAGACTAATTATTTCTTTGGTAATTATATATGTATATTTTATGTTCAAGAAAGAAATAAATTAGTATTAAAAATTAGAAAAATCGAAATTATGGTTCCAGGATTGAAAATTGAACAAAAATATTTGTTGGTAAAAATATAACAAAAACATATTTTTTCCTTTAAACATATTTTATGTTTTAGGAAGATGTTTTTAGTAGATGGAGATACAAATAAAATTTATCGCTGAAGAACAGTCCTAACTTTAAAATAATTGAAAGGACATGTCCCGTTTCATTTCCCTGAAACCGTTCCTTTCTGCTGAACAAATTCGAAAAATTCTTTGGAATAAACCGTACAAATCAGTTGGCATTCCATTGCATTAAATTGAGACACTAAACAATTTTGCAACATCAGAGATTATTAATAAGTGGAGTAACTAACACGACTTTCTTTTATATATATAGATTTAATTTTGTATACACATCTGATGAATTTATACATATCATAATCAATGAACAATAAAAACAGTATATTTTATACCGTTTTTTATACGAAGTTGTTCATTCATAATGATATAAATTCATCAAGTGCGGACACTCAATTATAAATACATATATATTTTTTTTTGGTATTTCTATATTTTTTGTAATAATGCGAGGTGACAAGATAATCAAATTGGACCTATCTGCCAACCGAATGAAAAATATTTGCATCAATCGTAATGAAATTTTTGATATATTACGACGTTTTTGAAATAAAATTGGGAGAATATAGTAAAATAAAATAATAAAATTAATAAGTGCTTAATTTGGATTTTAATTATCGTTTTACCTTATAATATTTTGATTGTATTAATTTGTAGGAAAATAAAATAGATGCATATAGAATATAAATTCCTTATGTTTTGTAAAAGATTCTGAGTCTACTCGCTTATTCTATTGGATTTTCTAAAAAGCTTATGTAAATTCTCAAATGAGTTTGGAAAGTATGTACATATATATGTACATACATAAGATAAAAGGTTTGAAAATTTTCAAAAGTATGGTTGAAGTCTTAATGATGATTTGTTAAAGCGCCAATTAAATACAAACATATTGACATGTTTTTCCAAATATGTAAGTACATATATTTTGTATTATAAATTTAAATTTAAATTTTTATGAGTTTAATTTGAACTGTATGCAAATTTGGCATAAATTCTTTGTTTAAAAAAGGAAACAAGTTTTAATCGTAATCGAGAGATTAATGGGTGCGCTAACGATTACGATTAAAACGTGCGATTAATTACGATTACGATTACGATTATAATCGCTGTGCAAACCCTAGCTGGATCCTATGCACATTTCACTGTTGCTAATACAGGTAATCAGGGAAACTTTACCCAAAATTTCTTAGAACAACTAGGGTTATTATGTAATAAACTTTCATTTAAACAAATGAGAAGCTCAACAATAAATAACAAAGTTGCAACCAGAACTCAATAATCAACACGTTTTTATTTTCCTACTTTACCATTGCTACATTCCGATGATTATTCAGTTCTTGTTTCAGCTTTGATATTAGTTGAACTTCTCATTTCTTTAAATCAGCTACGTCCAAGCCATATGCACAATGAAGAGCTTTTGTGCCTTCACACCGACGAGAGTACAACATCCACAACAACACAACAGATAGCAAATAAATAAACAAGAACTAATTTAAAAGACTTTAAAGCTTTTTACGGGTCATTCTACCTTAAGAGTTACTATCGACGGCTACATCAAAAAATCATATATAACTTGAAAATTTTGCGGAAATATCAAATATATTTAATAGTAAATAAAGAATTCTCTTTTACCAATACCTTAATTAGCTTAGTTTAGTCATAACTTCCTGTTTACTATGAAAAAAGTATCTGCCCTGGCCTATCTTTTTACTATTCTGTAACAAAATCTTTGAAATTTTACACATTACAACTTCATTAAACATCTAAGCGTTTTGATTACATAAAGTCGTATAAATAACAATGATCATTATTTTAAAATATCTCAAATTACTTTTACTGCCTGCCCCACGATGTCGAAAGAAAACTTAAGAGAACGAAAGTAAGTCCCTCATTTTCTTTTATAAAAGTGTCCCACTATCTTTCGACTTATCGTTCGATTGGCTTTACGTTTCTAACGTAAGCTACATACCCGTTGTCAAATATCCATATTGCCACATCAACAATTTCGCACATTCATCGTCAAATGAGTATAAAAAATCGGTCATATGTGTCAATTGTGCTTTCAAAAATGAAACTCTGTTGTAATTGAGCTTGCAACAAGTGGCACCCAAAAATAAATTAAAATGAAGTCGGTTAAAAATAAAGAAACTTGACAAAACAATTTTTGTTAGAGGAAAAAGAGTTTTTATTCATGATAAACAAAGACCATAAAAGGGCAAATCATGCAAAATTATGTGAACACGTCTTGCAAAAATGCCAAGAAACCCAAACAAGAAGTTTTCTACCACACGCACATATGTATGTATATACATATGTATATACATATATACATATGTATTGTATGTTTGTCTGCATAACTTATGTATACTTTTTTTAAGTTGGCCTTCTTCCGGGTTTAAGATCTCACTCCTGTAAGTATGTATGTATGTGCATATAACACATATGTATGTATGTACGTACATGTATCAAATACCGGCTCCGATAAGTAATACAATTTTTTGTATATCCGGATGGCTTAAAGATTTTCCCCTCTGCGTATGTAAATTCCTTCTTAGATGTATAAACAGCTTTTAACCAACTGGCATTATAACTAGCGGAAGGGGTGGTAGGCATAAATTCCTTACTCATCGAAGCCGTTGTCAAACTTACATACATACATACCTAGAGAAGAATATCACAAACACCAGTCGAAGGACGCAAAACCGCTTGTTTACAAGTCCAGACGTGAGAAAACCTCCAACGACCTGTTATGCAACAAATCTTTTGCCAGCATACCCGGCATTGTATTTACATTTTCGCAAAGAAAAATATGTATTTTATTTATACAATTTAAAATATTTTGGCTCATTTTGTGTCATGACTGCAGTCGACAATTAAAATACAAGTGCCTGTTTTTGACATTAGACTTCGTACAAATGACTGAACAAATTTTTATTTTTTTATTGGGGCACAAATTTGTATTGAAATGCTTACGTTATCGTTCGCATTCATTTTCTTTCGACTTGTCGTGCTAAAGGCTTTTAGTGGAACGCAAAACAGCTGTTTGTCGTTTAAAATGCGTGCGAACGAAAATGAGTGATATCCTGGAACAGGCAGTTTTATATTCTATAAGAAAATATTACTCACTTTTTGTCCCTCGTATTTTAACTCTCCTCCCCTGCCCATTTTCGTTTGTTTAAATATGCCGACAAAATGCGTTGACGCTGCAAACTTTAATATCAGGGCATTTGCTTTGAACTGAATTTAACAATAAACATCGCTTGAGCCGCTAGCGAGCTCTCATTGGGCCGATAACTCGACTCAGTGACTTATGTATCTCACCTGGGTAGTTTTATTTACTTGTTATTTATCGTTTAAGTTTGATTGTAATATTAATTTATTTGAACTTCAGCATAGTTTACCGTGTTAGTTTGTTTTTTAATTTTTAATGAAAACTTCTCTACCCTGCCGTATTTCCCCTGCTTCATCAGATGCCATAGTAGAGACTTTGCATACAGGGATAAGGAAGTGAGATATTATTTCTTCCTTAGTATTTCAAGTATATAAATTATAAACCTCGCCTTAATGTTGATAATGTGCATATATGGGACTGAAAGTGAACCTGTCGATGAACCACTAATAAATTACAAAAAATCAAATCAGCTTGTAGTATCTTCTCATTCTTGTTCTCAGGCAGTTTCCGAGAAGGCATGCCAGTTTGTAAACATAGAAGATAGAAGATTTTTTATGCTTTTGACGAAAGTGGTAATGTCTTTGATGAGGCGTGATCTCAATCGTTATATTTTTTAATGTTTGTTTTTATATGTAAAATTCAAGTTTTGATATTCAAGTTTTGATCAGAGCATTGATGCTCTATATGTTTTTGTCACATCACGTTGCAAAATATGTGCAATTAAATAATTTACTTTCTTTCGAGTATGTTATTTTAGAAAAAAGATGTTATGTTATTTTTGTGAGCAGATACTAAGTATTTTTCTTTTCGAATTTTAATACCTAATTCAAGTTAAATAAATAGACTATACCCAGGCAGAAATTGTGACTTTGCCCAAAAAATATGTACCTTAACAACACTGTAAATACAAAATTACAAATCTTCCAAAATGTTTGCACCACCACAGTACTGTAAAAACAAAAATATGACTTAACGTTTACAAATGCCGCGGCCTTAGTAATGATATACCACTACTTCACTGTATTTACAAAAATCCGACGTAAGTTTCCCAATACCCCGTTTACAAATACCCCGTCTACACTAATTCTATACCGCTTCAACGCCGTAAATTAGAGTTGGGCATAGTTGTTCCTTTTGCGGATTGTTCTTTTTGATCCCAACAACAAAAAGAACTAGTTCGTTCTTTTCGTTCAGTTGTTCTTTTCGGTCAGTTGTGCAGTAAACAACAGATCAGAGATTACACATACATGCATACATTGAATCCTCTTCAATGTTTTATTCGTTTGTTAATATTCTAAACTAATTTCATTTCATTCTTAACGACCTTATTTAATTAATAATTTTTGATTGGAAATGCTTAGAATGAAGTTTGATAATTTGAAAACAAATTTTAATCACTTTTTTAATACTGATTTATATTCGACACAACAATTATTTCTTTTAATTGAGTAAAAATTTTCTTTGCTTAGACGTATTTTCATTTGTGCTTTGTAGTCTTATTTGTTGTATGCTTTTAGTAAGTAAAAGGTAAAAATTAATATTTTTGAAATTTTTAAAATGAAATGAAATGAAATGAAGTTTAAGACAAATTATAATCACTTTTTTAATTCTAATATTCTTTGTCACAATCTGTTTGTTAGTTCAATACTACAAATTATTTCTATTAATTTTGTAAAACTCACTTGTATATTTCACTAAGTATACATTTTCTTTTGTTTGTTTTGATTATTGTGCTAAAAATTTAATAGGCACACTACATTTGTGTATTTTTAACAGTATGCAAGCGGGAAACTATAATATTTTACTTGAAATCTTTTGCATGTGCATTGGTCAGGAACATAGAATAAGATAAACACAACAAAATAAAGACCAAAAATTAACGAACGAACAAAAAACGAACAAGACCAAGATATCAAAAAGTACCAAGAGAATAATAAAGACCAAAAGAACAAGAAAGACTAAAATAACAACAAAGACCAAAAAGGAACAACTAGTCTGAACTAGTTCACATCGTTCACTTATGGGAATAGTTCAATTGAACTAGTTCGTTCTTTTTGAGCCCAACCCTACCGCAAATACAAAAATTTGACCTAAGTTTGGAAATTTACATTGTGACTACCTTATAAATTTGTATTTAGAGTATTGTGACAACATTGAAAACAAGAGTCGGAGGACGGTCATTCGGCGTTATAATTTTAATGTAATGAGTACATTACACTTTTGGTAAACGAATGTTGTACTGACGTTAGTTGTACCCGCAGACAATCGTAGCACCGTCGTGCTGATTGTCTTTTTCTGCCTGGGTAGGTATGTGGAAATTATAGTCTGATTTGTGTTTTTTATTATAAACTATCATCAAATAGTGAATAATTCAAGTTGATTTTTACGAAAATAAAGTTTGTTTTCCCCTGTAAAGTAAGGTGGCCTTCATGTATCTACCCTTTATAGAGTATCTTCCCTGGTCACTTAAAACACCCGTAAAAGGAGATCAAATGTCTGGCCATTGTTAAACATACATACAAAATACATGATTAAATACTATTATCTTGGAAAAAAATATTATTTTCAGTATTTTTATCATGCCGCCCTTCCTAATATCAAATGACCTCTTAACGTAGAATGATCCTTTACCTCAAATGCAAATATCAGTGTATGTGTGTTTGGACTTATCTGCTTTGAATGAAAGTTAAACATGATCCCCCTTATGCAAAAACAATTGGCAAACTTAAAGTTGGTTTAACAAACGAATTTTATATGGCAAAACCGGTTTTAACCGGTTTAACTTTAACAATCGTTTTTGCATAAGAGCAGATATCTTTAGTTGTTTTGGGTAAAGGTTCCCTGATAATTTGCATTGGGAACAATGAAATGTGCATATCTTCGCTGTTTTAAGTAACTGACCAAACTGACATTTTCCGAAAAATGAGTTAAGTCTGCTACTGGACTTTATAAGTCATAATACAGCTTGTCTACAATTTTTACGAATGAAAGCATTACTGGTGTGCCTATAAAAGTAAAAATATTTCAGACGTATTCATAAGAGTGAATGTTAAATTTTTAAAATGTTAGTTGGACCAGTTAGTTAAAACGGCGACGATATGATCAAGTTAGCCCATGAATAATAAATTTCTGTTTATTTTTAAGAAACAATTAGTATGTATATTATTGAACAAGTTGAATATAAATTTAAAAAAAGTGCGATAAAAATATTAAAACTTACTGCCTGCAACACGATGTCGAAAGAAAATTTAAGAGAACGAAAATAAGTCTTCTATAAAAGTGTTTCACTATCTTTCGACGCATCGTTCGAATGGCTTTACGTTTTCAACGTAAGCCGTTTACCCGTTGTCATATTGCCACATCAACAATTTCACACATTCATCGTCAAATGGGAATAAAAAATCGTTCAAATGTGTAAATTGTGCTTTAAAAAATGAAACTCTGTTGTAATTGAGCTTGCAACAAGTAGCAGCAAAAAAAAAATATAAAGAAAAATAAACAAACAAAACAATTTTTGTATGTATGGACGTATGAATTTGTGTCTGGGCCCAACTTATGTATAACTATATTTTTTTGTTAAGTTGGCCTTCGTCCAGGCCTAAGGACTCTCTCCTCAAAGTATGCATGTGCATATACGAAGAATTAACTTCTAACCAACTGGTATTATAACTGGCGGAAGCGGTGGTAGGCATAAAAACTTACTCATTGAAGTCGTTTTCGAGCATGTGTACATATGTATATATGTATATACATACGTAAAGGAAAATATCACAAAGACCGGCCAAAGGCCTCTCAGACATATTATAGTCATTGAGAAAACCGCTTATTTTTCTTACTTCAAACCTAAGAATCAAAATAAAGTTCAACTCTAACTTGTAGGCGTTTGATCAACTCAAAAATTTATTTAATTAATAAATTAATGCAGTCAGCATTTTAACAATGTTTCTGTGCAAGTGCACGGGCCTTGCAGCGTTCCAGTGGTCGTTAAGTTGTTTTTATGGCTTCAACAATTTTACTTTAGTGAAGTCTGCCTTATCGTTAGCTTCAACATGAGTCTAGGCCAAAACATTGGCTGACCAGCAAACCGAGCTGGGCTTTACCTTTAACAATGCAGTATGGGACCGCCATTTTGCGGCACAAAGCAGGCAATAACAATACCAACTGAAAGGGATCAAGATCATGAACGATGACGACCAATTAATCTTTCTTTTGCTCAACCAATGTGGCGGTATTGGTGCCAGCGCGGATGAAAGTGGGCTTCTTTTTGGGTTGCACATTCTTACCCTCAGCTTTGGCTTCGGCAATCTTCTTCAAACGTTACTTCTTGGTAATAGCGATTCCGGGACGATATTTTATCAGCAGTTTAAACATTTTGACTTCGGTGTTATTGTCTAAAGTTAGAGTGAACTGTTGAATTTGTAGTAACATCTTCAAATGCTTTTGTTAAACAGCCTTTTGACTTTGGCTTGGCTGACTGTTTTAAACCATGCCAAGGTTCTTGGGACAAGCTCAGATGTGATAAGACAATTATTGAAACCGCCCAACGCCCTGTTATGCAATAAATCCATTGTCGGCTAAGCTGCTATTTGTTTCATTCAATGTCGAAGCAAAATATTAAAAAAAATATTTTATATATAAAAATTATTTGCTTTATTTTGCCTCAGTCGACACTAAAAATACAAGTGCCTACTTTTGACATTTGAGTTCGTATAAATGACTGAAAAATTTGTTATTGGGGCACAATTTTGTATTAAAATGCTTACGTTATCGTTCGCACTCATTTTCTTTCGACTTGTCCTCCTAAGGGCTTTTAGTGGAACGCAAAACAGCTGTTTGTCGTTTAAAAAGCTTGCGACCGAAAATGAGTGATATCCTGGAACAGGCAGTTAATATATGTATATGTTCATCTATCTATATGTATATAAAAGAAATCCCAAGAAAGCACAAATTAAAAACAAGAACGATTGTGCTGCTGGAGGAAGCTTAAATATTTACCCCCATATGCAAAAAAAAAATTACGTTTGCTTGAAGTGTACGTTAACACAAAATTTCCATTTAAAAACCGTTTTAACGTACACTTGAAGCACTCGTTAATTTTTTTTGCATATGGGGGTTAATATTTAAAAAAACACTTTCTTCGGTTTTTGTGTTGCAACTAAAAAGCTTTCTTTCTAATCCTGATTTTGACAAAGAGACGAGAAGAGAGAAAAATTTTAAAATAAAAATTTTCGAACAATGCAACATAGGCAAAATGAAATGTGAATAGCCCAAATTTGTGATGATGAAAAATTTACTGAATAAATTTTTTAAGTTCAATTAATAAAAGTAAACTGATTACTAAATACTAAAATATATGTAGATCTAATATTAAATAATAAAATATAATACATATAAATGGCTGTAGTATATATTATGTATATATGTGTAATATAAAAAAATGTTTTACAAACCCATAAATGGATTGGCATATATAATACCACCATTTTCACCAAGACCACCACTACCGTTAATCACACCATACGAACCACCACCATTGAGACTAGTTTTCAGAGCATGTTTCGATAATTTTTTATAATTCTCACCATCCCCCACAGTGGTGGCAATATCATCATCGTCATTACGTGTATTACAACTGCTGCCCAACAATTGGTCATAACAACTTACATCGGTGCTAATGACATCTACATCGATTTCATCGTCATCCTTTTCTAAACTATTGCGATTACTACAACCAAGCGAGCTGTGCAGAGCATGAGAATCCTCATAGCTGCCACCGCCACTATCGTCATTGGCATTATTCGATTTGGTTTCGATGTGTGTACCGTAATCTTCATTGTAGATTGCCTCTTGACCTTCTTCGTCTACCTCGAAAGACTGCCGGCGGAAAACATCATCCTCCAGGTCATTATTATGGCAACCAACTGATTCACAGCCACTGCCGGAACCCGTACCAGAACCAGATGTAGAACCATTTTGTTGTTGGTGTTGGGTGTGCTG
Source organism: Tachina fera (assembly GCA_905220375.1). Classification (NCBI taxonomy): domain Eukaryota; kingdom Metazoa; phylum Arthropoda; class Insecta; order Diptera; family Tachinidae; genus Tachina; species Tachina fera. Next base: position 52,412,215 of record LR999966.1, read on the forward strand.
TTGTTTCTGTTGCTGCAAATGACCATTTTGCGATATAATCATAATGTCTTCTTCAGCAAAACTTAAACGGGTATTCGCATGAATTTGCGTATTACTTCCAATACCGCTCACAATACTACCTCTCCCATTGTTGCTGGAACCATTCTGATTGCTAACATTATTTGTGTTGGCATTCGAATTGTTATTAATCATAATTATCTCATGGCTAAGACTATTTTTAATATCACAGGATGACGCACTAAATGTTATTAGTTGCGATTTACGTCTATGTTGTAAAGTATTATGACCATTTATTATGGTTGGTGCACCACCATGATGTATCTGTTGCGAATTGGCACTATTGTTACTTGTATTACCACCACTACTTTTGCCGATGCTAACCACATCGATGGAACCTTCCTTGCAGATCATCGAACTGGGCTTGTTATCAACCAGAACGATAACCACAGAATTGTTGTTATCGCTCTGACTGACCGTATGTCATCTGTCCATGGAATCGGTGTTGTAGACTTGTGCCATGTTGCCAAATGAACTCATCGAAGTGCTGTGTACTGCTGCTCCTCCGAAACCCGTCAAAGGCTGCTGATCGTCATGTAATATTGCAGCATTTTCATGATCTATAGCTTCGGCATCTTCTGGCTGCAGTGTATCATGTATTTCATTGTAACCTTCTATAGTGGCTATAAGCTCACCATTTTCGTCATATTGAGGTTGTTGGCCTAATTGTTAAGTGGGGGCGTGGAATATATACATTTTTTTAAAGTTAAAGTGCATATGATGAGTTCGTGTATGTATTTTTTTTTATATAAATGGAAGATTGAGTTTTGAATGAGGGAAGAAAAAGAAAAAAATGTTTGCGTTTTGTTAGTTACAAATTTAAACCCAACACCAAGAAATGGCTCAAAAACCAGCAGATAATGTAAAGGAAATTATTTGATTTAAAAAATAATAATGTGTAAAATCGTATGTTTAAAATTTGCTTTAATTAAAATAAAAAATATATTTTTACATCAAAGAATTGTATCATAACTTTTGTTTAGAAACTGTACAGAAAAACTCATTTAAAATTTCGTTTTACTTCAAAGTGTATAAAATTCTACAGAAGAGAAAACATTCATAATGGGAATCAGAAAAACATTTTTCAGTTAATCAAAGTTTACCACATTTACGAACGCGCCAAAATATATTTTATGTGGTATATATTACGTCGCTTCCTGTTAATTTGTTATAACCGTTTTCTGACTTAAGTCCATGATAAAAAGTCTTAAGAGAAATGTTTTGAAAGTTTACGTCGAAGTTTTACTTTAGAGGGAATTGGAAGCCACACGAACCATAAATATTATGTAAAACGAAAATTTTTGTGAAACAAATTGACCCTCTAACGCTTCAACGCATGAGTCGTATTTCTAATAAGCAAGACTCGGATTTCGATGAACACTCATATACGATTACCTATCTTTGCAGTTGTTTCTAACATTGTTGTACATACAGAAATGCTGAATAAACGATATTCTTTTCTTTCAAAAATTAAAAGTGTTTTGGTCGTTTTTTTAATTTTTTTTGCACATTTTAGTTTTGTGAAATTTTTTTTTTATTATTTTAACAAAACTTTTTTTTTTAATTTTTTAAATTTTTTTACGTTTTGGGTAAGTTTTTCATTACTTTGTTATTTTCACAAATTTTGACTCTATTGCGAAGAAACCGTTTTAAGTTTTTTGAGTCCGGATATACCATTGTCACCCGAGCCAGTTTTAACTCAGTTGGGAACATGGTTGAACGCCTGTGTATAGTATTGTGAATACTTTGAAAAAAATTTTAAATTTAAATACATATATATGTAGATACATTTGATATTGCTGAGTCTAAGACATTTGAAGAACCCCAAAAAGTTTTTGCAAACAATTTGATAAAGTGACACTGCCTGCGTACATAAAATGGATCTCTCAACGAATATGTATGTACATATACATATATTATTGATGAGGTCTAAACGAAGATGTTGTCTCTAAAAAAGGAGTATCACTGACTTTAAAACTTTAAAAATAGTCTAAGTGATGGTGAAATTGGTAAAAAATTTAATAATTTGGTACAAAAAAATCAGGGTTTCGAGATATACAGCGTATCTACAGTGATTTCTAGAAGTAATTTCGATGCTGCAAGCTAAAATTGGTAACTTATGGATAGACAGATTGTGAGTGTTGATGAGGAGAGGAGCTTTGAAAGCTGCAAACATATTTTAACAAATAATCTTAGATATTTTTGCTTTGAAAGTATAAAAAACCATTTAATAATATACATATGTATGTATTGTAGTTGACAGCAAATTGATTGAAATAAACAAATTTAAAGTAAATTTTCCCACGCCTTTGAGTAATTTTTAGTACTTTTAAGGTTATTTGTTTTATTTAAAGATAGAAATAAGTTAAAACTTAATAACATGAGTTTAAGTGCCAAAATGTAGCACAAAATCAGATGGAACTTTTATCTGAGAGGAGAGAGAATGAGTCCACCATGCAAGGTACAATATAACTCGAAAGGTATAGAACAAACCAATATTAAAATTAAATTTAATCATTCTCCAAAAAAAATATGTAATATTCTTTCTTCAACATGTTCCTGGTATTAAAAATGGTTTGCGGTTTATGTTTTGAAAATTGTTCTACCTTAAAATCTGTAAAGGTATTCACGTGAAAAGTTGTGCCGTTGCTGAAAAGCAAAATTGCAAAAATTAAAAAAAATCTAGCAACAACAACTAAAAACTTATTTTGCACAAATGATGTAGAGTACAATTTAAATAAATAACTGAATATACAAGACAGAAATAACGATTCGTTTTCAAAATAGAGCTGCATCACATACCTGCACAATTCTTTTGATTTTTTTATGTGGAAATTATTTTGCTTGTGTTAAATAAATAAATAATATTTTTTATTGCAACGAAAAAAATGTATACGTTGAATTCGAAATCGACAACGGTAATAAGTCTGAACAATACCAAAACAATTGAATATCGCTATATTTATTCCCCCATATGCAAAAAATAAAAAATAATGTGTGTTTGAAGTGTGCGTTAAAACAAAATTTCCATACCAAAACCGGGCTTAGCGCTCACTTGAAGTATACGCTAATTTTTTTTTGGCATAAGTAGATTAATGTTTAGTGAACCGTTAGAGGGAACTGATTTTTATTGCATACAAAACATAAATATAAATAAATTATAAAATCTTCAGTTAATTAAGCAAATTTTTTAAACGTTATTTTACACATATTCTTTTCTGATTAAAAAAATTAAAGACCCCAAGACCCCAAAAAGAACCAACCAAAAATTCATAAAAACAAAATTAGTCAAATATTACTTAAACATACCTTCATATCCTTCATTATCATGAATTTCTCTTGGAGAGCCGACAATATTTTCTTTACCCTCTAACACAGCCAAGAGACATTGATGAATGCAAATATACTGTTGTTCAGTTTGAACCATCCAAACGCGTTCTAAAAAGTAATATTTTTTTCATAGTGCGTTTACAACTGGATCAGCTAATATGCAACAAACATACCTTTTCTCATGGCAAAAACAATGCCAAATATATCCACAAAGTCGGACGTATTAATTTGTAGTAATATACGATCCAATGTTATAAAAGTACCCGAACGTCCAACACCAGCGCTGCAATGCACTACGATTGGACGCTGCTCTGTGCCAATTCGATCGCGGAAGGCTCTAACAAATCGCACTAAAGTTTGCGGTGGATTAGGTACACCAAAATCTGGCCAGGTGGTAAAATGGAAATGACGCACAATTCTTTGTTCACTACCCTATAAAATCAAAACAACATTTTTAAAATCCATTAATTTTTCGTTTTTAAGCCAATTTTTTTCACTTACCCTGCACACCATAAACTCTGTCATAATCCAATCCGGATAATGACTGTCATTTAATATTTGAACTTTAATATCACCATAAAATACTGGTACGGTGTCATTTGGCCAGTATTGATCACATTTCTCACGACCCTTCTCAAAGCATCTGGTCAGCATAACAATGGCCCTTGAATTACTTTCCCAACACATACGCCAAAAATCATCACGTGTAGAATGTAGGGGTCCTTGTGTGACTATAAATTCCCTAGGACTATTATGACCTGGTACATAATTAGCATTTATGTAGTCAGATCCCTCATCATCATCTACTGGCTGCAGCTTAAAACGCGAATGATCGTAAGGTAAAATATTAGTGAAACGATTTTTTGGTCGATTACATGGCAGATCGGCAAATGTACAGGGTTGATCGCGTCCCACATGCTTCAGTTCATCAAACTCTTCGGAAAATCGAAAATCTGAGTCCGCTGACATCATACGATAATGTTCGGCAAAGTTTTTAATTAATATTGGACGATTTTGTTCGATTACACTGTCTGGTAGAGACATATTGTCGTTGGTACGAGAATCTTTAGTGGCTTTTCGACAATTATTTCGACGCCTCTTATAGAAGACTAATGTTACCAGAAGTATAAGAATAATTGTTAAAGGCACCGTAACAGCCACTATTAAAGATGTGTTGTCTTGATCTGTCAAAGAAGAAAGAAAAATATACGATTTGTTAAATAATACATATTATTTCTCTCTTAGCTGGTTGATAAACTCAACTTACCAGGTGATGTGAGCAAATCTTTTATTTACATATGTATAAGCAAGACATAAAATAGTTTTGAGATAAATATTTACCAAATATTTTTAATATGTTTTAAATATTTTGAAGTTCACAGCGGGCTCGGTAACTGTTTACTCATAAAATTCTATTGTTCAAAAATCAAATCGTATCAAAATTCAAAATATGTATCACGAATTTTCGAACTTTACGCGGAAGCAGGTACCGAACCCGATAAGAACTCGGTTTATATATATTTTTATATTAAATTATTCGATAACGATTAAATGAATAATTTTTTAGCCAGGCTAGGGCAGATTTTTCTATTTTCTATTGCGATATTTTTAAGCAGAAAAATTAATTTTTTAGACTATCGCCATACATTTTCTGCCTTAATCTCAAACTATTTTTTGAAATATCTACTATCGAAACGAAAGGCTAATTAACGGTAAAACATTATTTTTTAAGGTATTTAAATTACCCTAAAAATAAAAGTAAAAGATCTACTTCTTTTCAAAGTAAGATTTGTTGGAAAATACCTATTTTTCACATCTAATCTACCTCTAGAAGGATTTCAGATTGGTATCACTCACTGGTCCTTATAGAATTAGTTTTATTAAATACGCAACAAAGTACATATGTATGTATGTACCATAGCTGTTAAGTAATGATTATTAATCGTACTGATTACTGAAGGTGAAGTAATAATTAAATTACGATTATATTCAGTTTCGCACGATTACTAATTGATTACGATTACTAATAATGGAAACGTAATCTGAATTACTTGAAATTACAAAAAATAATCAAAAAGAATCAAAAGTAATCAGAAAATAATCCGATTACTATTATTGAAAGCAGTCGGACCATTTTTTGATTACTTTCGATTCTTTTTGATTATTTTTTGTAATTTCAAGTAATTCAGATTACTTTTCGATTATTAGTAAAGGCCGTGATACACTATCATACAAAGTCGTGTGATCTACGAAACACTACATCCCTGGTGGGATGAATTGTTATTGTCTTTTGAAAGTTTTCATAAACACTATCATACCAGGGATGTACTTATTCGTAGATTGCACGATTGTAGGATAGTGTAGCACGGCCTTAAGCGTAATCAATTATTTATCAGATATTCCTTTAAAGGAAATTATTTAATCAGTACAATTCTTTTTAAAATGTGATCTTATTGATTACTAATTGTAACGGAAGTTTAACAGCTCTGGTATGTACGATCGTTTATTTAATCAAACAAACCCAATAAGCAGTTTGTTTGAAATCAAGTGTAAAACAATTGTTATTCAAGTCACATATTGAGTTGTCAAGGGTTGAATTATGCTTGATTTACACTCTATTTCAATAGCATTTTCCAGTGAAATGGGAACTTGAATTCAGTTCGGACAATTCAATTGTATTACAGGTCAATTCAAGCCTAATTTTCATATAATAATTTTCTGCATATCTACCTTCACTATTGTTTTCACGATTTCAATCACCTTTATTTTTTTAAATTACTTCTTCATTTATCTTTGATATTTTTCACAAAAATTTAAATTTTATTAAAATATAAATTGCGTATTTGACAAAGGTTTGATCATGTTGTTCAAAATGTTTTCAAACTTGAATATTACTTGAAAAATTGTTTGAATTCAACTTTGTTTCCAGTTAAATTTCAATTGCTTGAATTCAATTTTTTTTAGTGCTTACTGGGAACCCAAAGAAACTAGTTTGCCAGAAAATGAATTTGAAATTTTCAATTTGCACACAAGTTAATGAAAAAATAAAATTTTATTTTTTTCTCATGAGTTGAGTAAACAAGATATTTGTATGAAATGCTTACACAATATAAAGAACGATGTGACTTAAGCCGGGATCCTACTATCGGAACAATACACCGATTTTCGTCGGCCCACTGCAATAAAGTCATAAGTAATAAACCAAACTCTATTACCAATGCAGTGTAGTGCATTGGTGGTGCAATATGTCCTAATATTTTAATCAGTTGAAAAATAAGGACAATTTAGCTTATAACTTATGACTTTATTTCAGTGAGTCGACTAAAATCGGTACATTGTGCCGATAGTGGGATCCCTACTTTATAATGTTGTTTGAGTAAATAATCGATATTTATGTACATACATGTACACTAGACTGGTCGCAATTATTTTTTATTTGAAAATTTCATTAATTGCACTACTTAAAATATGAGGTTTGGTGTAAGAAATCATGTTCTTATTTTTCAGTTCAATCCGACTGTGCCTAGTCGTGCATAGTGGGGTTGAAAGTTCCCCATATTATACAAAAACATCTATTCGATCAAATCTTTACAGCTATACTAGTTGAAAAGCCGTCCCATAGAGCAAAACTCAAAAATCTGGCTACGGTACAATCTTCCGCAGAGAAAGTACTTTAAGTATGCCAAATTTCAGCTTCCTATGTCATGAGATTTTTTGTAATAAAAAAAAAAGCGACTTGTATATCAAAAATTTGCAATCTAGACTGAGAGTTGAATTTCTACCAATCAGCCAATGTACTTGAGTTAACTTTAGTTTCGTTTGTGTTAGGTTTGAGTCTTTGAGTCAATATATTGTTTCCATGTCAGTCTCCGATCAAGGTGTATACCAAGATATTTCACAAGTAAATGTTGAGGAACAATTTGATTATTGATTTTAATGAGGGAACAATTATATTTTCGTAGGGTCAATGTTATCTGAGCACACGTCTGTTCGTTTACCTTTATTCTTTAACCAAAGTTCCAGTTGGGTAATATGTTCCTGAAGATATCGGGATACCTCGTGAGGGTTTTCATTCATACTAAGGTAGGCTGTATCATCGGCAAATATATTACTGTCCACAGGCATATCACAAGTATATATCAAATAAAAAACTGGCCCGGATGAGATAGTTACAGGCATACTCATAAAGTCTCCTTCCACAACAGTGAACTTCCGGCCAATAATGTAACTTTCCAAAAGATTTAGAATGTTTGTTTGTAGGTAAGTCTTCAATTTTAAAATTAGGCCTGAGAAACGTCAATAAACAGTGCAGAGCAATACTTCTTTTCTTCAAAAGTTCTTCTTATAAATTGAACCAATCTATGAATCTGTTCAATGGTGCTATGCTGACTTTTAAAACCAAATTTATGGTCCGGGATGCACCCATTATCAGTTAGAATAGGGGACAATTTTATTATGAGTAACTTTTCAAAGAGCTTTGACGTTGTTGACAGTAACCTATTGGCGTATATTACTCAGCCTTTGTAAGGCCTTTGCCTAGCTTTGGAATCATTTTTATCTTGGCAAGTTTGCAGCTGTGTGGATAATACTCCAGTCGTAAAATGGTATTATAAATGAATAACAGGATTCTAATTACAATATGAGGCAAGTTTATCAGGATATTGTTACTAATCCCATCAATACCTGCGGGTCTACTGCGTAATTCGAAACGAGTGAAAATGCTTTCGAATTTGTATGCTTATAACATGTAATTCGAAAGCATTTTCTTTTGTTTCGAATTACAGAATAGCCTCCCTGGAAGTTTCTTCGGGTTGAGTTCAGCAATTAGTTTTTGAACATCACGCGTCTTAAATTTTGTGGGTCGAGGTTGTAGAGCAACTATAATCGGCAAATTAACAACACCAGTACATGTGTTTGGGGTAAATACGGATTTTAAATGCTCAGCAAATATTTTACATTTTTCCGTATCGCTTCTTTCCCATCCTCCGGTAGATGTGCGCAGAGGTGATTTAAACTCAACGGGTGTTTTAAGCTTTCTAGCAGCGCGCCACAAAGAGTAATTAGGTGCTGGTGTGACATCCAGACCTTCCAGATAACTTTTAAGAGATGCAGTTTTTCCAGATGCATGCAACTCTTGGAGTCGTTTATAGTACTCTTTAAGTCTGATTTTATGTTGGGAAGATCTGCGTTTTTGCCATTACCTTCTAGATATTTTTTCTTCACATACGAGACGTTCAATATCCATAGAATAAATTCTATTAAAACCAGTCTGCGAATGGGAGGTAATAACATGTTCAGTAGTCTGTTAAATATTTTCATAAAGGTTGGCAATATTAGATTCAATACCAAAAACCATTAATAAATTAAATTTATATTTGAAGCACATTATTCAATATATATCAATAAATATCTGATTAAATAGATGTTTTTTATAATATGGGGAACGTTAGGCCCCACTAGGCACGACTTGGCACCGTCGGATTGAGCTGAAAAATTAGGACATGACTTCTTACATCAAACCTCATATTTTAAGCTGCGCAAACAATTTAATTAAAAAAAATTAAAAATTCCATACAACATGCGACCAGTCAGTTTAATGTACATGAGAAATAATTATTTGCAAAAATTTTAAAATCGTTATTTATTGCCGGAAAAGCTTGAAATTTTGCAAGATGTGTTTTGAGTTAAAGGGCCCGCACAAACATTTCTCTTGAATTTCTTTGCATTACGCGATTTAAATTTGCTCTAACGATACGAAAAAAATAAAGAAACAAAGTTTTTATTTAAATATTTTAACAAAACTTAATGGGATAACGAACAAAATTTTTTAGCTTTCAGTTGTATAAAGTATATTTTTTCTAAAAAACTTTAAAAGCGATTCCAAAGCTGACTAAAGAATATTCATTTACTGTAATATTCGGCCCTGTTCTGTAAACCGACCGATTTGAAATCGCAAGATTTTAGAAAACTAAATCCGACAATAGAAATATTTTTTAGATTTTTTTATTTTTTTTTTTATTATATACATTAGAGTGGCCGTTATTTATTTTTTATTTTTTTATTTTATTTTTTTACCTGCCGAATCGGTTCAGTTTTATGTAAAAAAAGTACAAGAAATCATTTTACAAGAATATGATATATGGCAGTATTTCAGCTCTTTTAGTCTAGAACCTTAGTCTAAAAATTTTTTTTTTGCTAAAATTAATATTTTAGGAAATAATGAAGTTAATAACTAACAAAATACCAAAAATTATGTGTACAAAAATTGCACTTATGTATATGAATATTATTTTACTAAGAGATATTTGCACAGATTACTTTTAGCTAAAGGTAGGATTTTGTTTGCCCGATAAATATTTTTGCATTATTAAAATTTAAATTTTTTATTATTATTATTATCAATAATAACAATATTTAATGGATAAAAAAAGTATAAATGAAGATTTTATAGCATCCTACCTTTAGCTAAAGGTAAGTCGTGAAAATTGCCCTAAGTGTTTACAATAAGGGTTTATATCTATTAAATTATTTCATACACATATTAAATATAGTCATAAGAAAACTAAAAACAAAAAAAAAATTCTTCATAAAACTAACGGCCACTCTAATATACATAGATTCCCAAATATCATATCGGAAAGAAAATGATGGTGTTTGATTTTAAGCACGCAGGATCGTTATTAATTTTTTGAAAACGATAAATTTACTCGGATTTGGTTTACAAAACAGGGCCGATTATTTTAATTAAAGATATTGTAATTATAACTATTAAGTACATAATAATTGATCATCGTAACCGAAAATTAGAGCCTTGAGCGCTGCGTTAACAGCAGAGCACATATTTTTTCAGTTCATTTAAATGCACTGTGAATACGTACAATACTACTAACGTAATCCACAACGCTCAAATGTGGGTTTGACTGTAATGAAGACAACAACAACAACAACAAGAACTTTCATTATACCGAAAATATTCCTTGTGTTTATTTTCAGAATATTTTTGAATCAGTTTGATTGCACATGTTTGCATTGCATCGCGTTTCTTGACTAGTTAAGCCGCCGTTGACTGCATATTTTAAGTACATAATTAGAATTTTTTTTATCAGTTTTAGTTTTCGAGATATACCGTTATATCAAAAATTAAGGCACTTGCACGATATGTATTGTCATTACTTGAGAAGGCCATGCTATATTCAGATAAGTAAAAAATCCAAAATTCGATAACAAAATTATCTGCAAACTGTTTAAATATTACTGTTTTTTTTTGAGAATTTTTACAATTTAAGTTTAAAATTTGTTAACGCACTAATAATCCCAAAAATATTATTTTACTTATTCAGTAAAATATTTTTTTATTTATTTTTATTAAAATACATTGAAATTGATTATTGAGGGGTTTAGCTGGATCCTATTCGCATTTCACTGTTGCTAATGCAGATCATCACGGAACCTTTACCCAAAGTTTCTTAGAACAACTAGAGTTATTATGTTATAAACTTTCATTTAAACAAATGAGAAACTCAACAACAAATAACAAAGTTGAAACAAGAACTCAATAATCAAAATGTTTTTTATTTTCTTACTTTACCATTACTACATTGGCTGACTTTTTTTCAGCTTCAAATTGTAGATATAAAGAGTATGTAAAAAGAAAATAAATGTAAATAACAACAACAGCTATTCAAGAATAGAGTGTTGCCACGCAAGTATTTTTCTGACCAAGTGCAGTCAAATTAATAATTACTGTTTTTATTGGGAATTTTTACAATTTAAGTTTAAAATTTGTTAACGCACTAATAATCCCAAAATTATTATTTTACTTATTCAGTAAAATATTTTTTTTTTTTATTAAAATACATTGAAATTGATTTATCCACAGCAGTTTCGGCGATATCGTGAAAGTTTGAGGAAAAAAATAGTTTTTTAGGAAATTTCTTTACATTACTGTTTTTAAAACTTCTTAGTAAAAGAGAGATACAATAACCGGTCAGTTTTATGCTCAGTAGTATGTAGCTTAAAATACTCCAAAATAATTGAGCCCTTTTCCATTGCAACTGGTGCACAACTTTTGATTTTATTCACAATTTAGAGACACAACTAAGCTGAGGAATAAATTTAGTTACAAGCTACTGAATAAAAAATAAGCTCGTTGTTGTATTTGTATTTTTTTATGGATTCTTGAAAACAAAAACATCAAAATTTTTTCTAAAATTTGTATTTTTTTGCGTTAAATTTTTCTGAAAGTACTAAGCAAAATCAGAAACAATGTTTACATGGCCTCAAGATTATTATCGAGTTTCGGTTTTTTTCTTTACTGAATAGAGTAAAACCCCTTCTGAAGTTATGCTACTACAAGTATTGAAAGTGCCTTTATTTGTTTTTACTTAACGGTACCCCATCGGGATAACTACCTTGTCGTGGTGTGGTGGCTTAACTACAGACCGTGGTCTATATCTTTAACCCAGTACCATTGCTGACCTTCAATGGTCTCCTATGATACTGGGTGAAGAAAACTGACTCTAAAGGTCTGTATACCAAAGGTTATCCAACCCTAAACCGGGGTGTGATGCGACCCGTGCCCATCAGATTTTTGCAGTCAGGGTTAAAAGACTGTATTAGAACGGAGCCTTGCTGATACCTGGGCACCTCAGCAAGTAGACGACGCCCTCACCACGTTATCGGGGGCTATGACGTGGTGGCCTTCAAATCCCCCACACTCGTGGGACCAAAATGTTAAAAAACTATTCCAATAAAAACAAAACAAAAACAAAAAACAAGACCGGGACCGATGAACTCACGGTGCTTTCGAGCGCGGAAGGACAGGGGACCGGTTTCACGCAACCGTCTGGTACGAGAAAACTCGTTCAGGCGAAGGCTGCCGAGAACACTGGGCAGATAGTCGGTACATGCAGCAGTGCGAGCTCGGCCACGCCGGGTTCAACCAAGCATGTCCGACCATCAAAAATGAGGCATAACCAAAAAAGGTTATGCCTACGCATTGTAAAGACGCTTGGCACTCAAGACCCATCCAAATTGTCCGAGGAACAGAAATCGTCCCTTGGATGGGCAAAAGGTGTCCTTGAAAACATGGACACTACCGCCATCAGTAGCGGTGCTAGCACGTCGGCCTAAGGCTAATAGCAATATTGGTGTTAGGTCGTTTAGTGAGGTTGCGAAAGACAACTTCATAATGGCCGTTGTCGACAGGGGAGATATGGATGGAACCATCCCCAGGGGCAAGTGGAGTACTGTGGAAGCTAAGCTTGCAACCACGTACTACCAGGTCCTTGCGGAGAATCCAGGCTTACCTCCCGTGTGTCGCGATGCAGGCAGGTATCAAGGCAGGGTCAAGCTGATGGCCTTTGGAGACCAAAGATCGGCGGACCTGTACAAGGCAGCTATCAGCAGGATGGGAGAGCCGTGGCCGGGTGCGAAAATCGATCTTGTCAACAAGAGCGATGGAGATGGATTTCGTAGCGGATGTTGAACCTGCTGCAGATAAATCTCCACCACTCTAAAGCAGCCTCAGCGGCTCTTCAGCTTCGCTTGACAACATGCGAAGTTGACATAGTCCTAATCCAAGAACCCTGGATTAGTGGTGGCAGGGTTTGCGGACTAAGGACCAAAGATTTTAAGATGCTAGCCGTCAAGAATGAAGGTAACAATAGAACCTGCATCTTGGCAAGGAACCACCTTAATACATTTTTATTATCTAACTTCAGCGGCAGAGACATAACGGCGGTTAGCGTGGAAGTCGGAGATACATGCTACTGGCTGGCGTCGGTGTACTGCGCTCACGACGATCAAGGTCCTCTACCGTCGGTAGTGGTGAGAAACTTTGTGGATGCGGCGGTAAACGCTGGTCACCATATCATCCTGTGCTGTGATGCCAACGCACATCATACTATCTGGGGAAGTACGGACACTAATGAAAGAGGTGAGAAACTTTTTGAATTTGTAGTTAGTGCTAACCTTAACATTTGTAATAGAGGTCAAGAACCTACTTTTATAACAAGGAACAGACAGGAAGTCCTGGATGTTACCTTTTCTTCTGATTCGGTAGCCGATAGGATCATGAATTGGCGTGTACTTCAGAAACATTCCTATTCTGATCATAGGTTTATTGAGTTTAGTATTAGGGAGCGGGCACCTGTGGTAGAAATCTCCCGAAATATTAGGCAGACAAACTAGCGTCTGTATAGGACCATTTTTTCTAGACAATTAGGAGTGATTGGAGACTCGTCACTTTTAGAAACTTCTGATTTGGATTGTGAGGTTGATAACATTACTACAAATCTTCAAAAATGCAAGAGAGTCGTCTTGCCCTTTGAATAAGCCAAGGGGGAAAAAGAAACCGCCTTGGTGGAATAGAGAGTTACAATTGTGTAGGTGTACATGTAGAAAACTCTTCAATAAGGCTAAATCATCCAGAAATGAACTGGACTGGATAGCTTATAAGGGTAAATTAAAAGAGTATAAAAAGCAGATAAGAATCGCTAAAAATACAACATGGAAGAAGTTTTGTGAAAATATTGAAAATATTTCAGAAGCCTCTCGCATGAGAAAAATTTTGTCCGCTACTCCCTGCACCCTGGGGTATTTGAAGAATCCCAATGGGACGTGGACTACATCCAGCGAGGAGTCGTTAAGAACCCTGCTGGACACTCATTTTCCGGGTAACTCAGTGTCTGAGATTCAGACATCTGATCCTTACCCCATACCTGCGGAAAATATATCTGACATCGTCAATATGCAGACATTAAATTGGGCTCTGAGAAGTTTCAAGCCTTACAAGTCACCAGGACCTGACGGTATCATACCGGCTGAGATATGGAAAGTATCGAATCTCGTAGCCCCAAGGCTACTGAGAATTTACACCAGTTGTCTAAAACTGGGTTATGTTCCTGAAAAGTGGAGGAAAGCGAGAGTGGTCTTTATACCGAAGGCTGGTAAAAGCTCTCACACCACACCCAAGGACTTCAGACCTATAAGTCTATCATCCTTTCTTCTGAAAACATTAGAAAGGATGGTTGATCATTATATCCGCAAAACCATCAATAGTAAACTACTTTCCCCGCATCAAAATGCATATCAAACGGGAAAGTCAAAAGAATCGGCTCTACATGAGCTGGTTGGCACGATAGAGAAATCTCTTTCTGTAGGTGAATGCACCTTTGTAGCCTTCGTTGATATTGAGGGGCTTTTAATAATATATCTCCAGATGCGATAATTGATGCATTGTTGAATCTGGGGGTTGGTGCGGGATTGAGTAAGTGGGTTCAAAATCTACTAACTCACCGTAGGACAACTGCGGCTCTAGGAGCTTCTAGGCAGACCCGCTTTGTAAATATGGGTACACCACAGGTAGGAGTTCTGGCTCTGAATCCTGTGCTGCTATCAGTGGAATCGCGGGGGTGCAGAATCGTGGCTTATGCTGATGATGTGGCAATAGCTGTAAGAGCAAAATTCCTCACAACTTTAAGGGACATCCTACAGGATGGTCTTTCATATTTAACAAAATGGGCGGAGAAACGTGGGCTCGCCGTTAATCCTAATAAAACGGAACTAGTTCTTTTCTCCAGGAAGTATAAGATACCTGATTTCCGGCCTATAACACTTAATAATACGCAGATAAAAGTGTCCAACACTGCAAAATATCTGGGTGTTATTCTTAATTCAAAGCTGAGTGTCAAAGCGAATATTCTAGAAAGAGTGAAAAAAGCAACAATTTCACTATATCTATGCAAAAAATCCATTGGGAAGAATTGGGGTCTTACCCCAAAGATTGTTCATTGGATCTATACTGCAATAGTACGTCCAATTCTCATGTATGGCATCATCGTGTGGTGGCCATCCCTGGAGAAAAAGACGTATCTACACACCTTACACAAGGTGCAAAGACTTGCATCCTTGTATGTAACCAGTGCTATTCGCACCACTCCTACGGATGCACTGGGGATGCTTCTTCATCTACTACCATTAGATCTAGTATGGAAGGAGATGGCAACGTCCTCGGCAATCCGTCTTAGATGTGTTTCTCTGTGGAACGGAAATGGAACCGGCCACTGCAGAATACTAGATGGTGAAGTTAGGGGATGGAGGATTGACCAAACCTCCCCTGCTCTACTACACGAACGTCTTTATAAAACCTGGATACCATCTACAGAAATGTGGATGAATGGAACTCCGGGTAGAAGAAAAAGCGTTAATTTTTATACGGACGGCTCCAAAACACATGAGGGTGTGGGCTATTAGGTCTTTTCGAGGGCTTTAGGTCTTCGCATTGCAAGGCGACTTCCAGATCACTGCAGTGTCTTTCAGGCAGAGATCCTTGCTATAAGAGAAGTTGCGAACTGGTTAAAAGTGAATGTCACTTCAACGACTTTAATTAACATTTACACCGATAGTCGAGCAGCTATTATGGCCCTTGAATCCTCGCTTCTAAGAATAACAACAGCCCTCGACTGCCGATCATCTCTAAATGAGATGGCAGAGCAGTTTGATATTAGGATCATCTGGATCCCGGGCCATAGAGGCTTACAGGGGAATTCTAGGGCTGACGAGCTTGCTAGAATTGGGACAACCTTACAGGTTCCACCGGATTTGGAATGTGTAGGTCTACCCCTAATCTCTTGCAAACTCAGACTTAGGCGCAAGACAGAGGATGAAACAAATAGAAGGTGGGTCACAAGAAATGATTGCGTGATCACAAGGCAGTTATGGACTCACCTAAATAGGGAAGGTACGGATTACCTAATTTCAAAGAATAGGAAACAAATCTCGATTCTAGTGTCGGTGTTAACCGGACACTGTCTCATAGGCAGGCATGCACAAAGGCTAAGGGTTGAACACAACGACTTTTGCCGTAGCTGCCAAGATATTGATGAAGAGGAAAGCATAGAACATTTTCTTTGTCACTGTCCTGGACTTGCAGGAAAGAGAATGGCCACAATGGGCGCTCTTGAATTTAGGGAACTTTCTGACGTTGCTGGTGTTAAACTTCAACGTATTAGCAGCTTTATACTGAGCTCTGGATGGTTCGACGGTGGGGACTCCGCATAAGCAGAGTCTCCGTGGTATCACAATGGACCAAAACGGTCTAAGTGAGTCCGGGTTTCTGACTGCCACCCCTACCTAACCTAACCTAACCTACTTAACGGTATATCTCGACAACTAAAGCTGATAGAAAAAAATGAACTACAGATTTGCATTCATAACTAACTGAAAAAATTACTTTAATTTCTAACGAACGAAACAGTTTTTCGAAATTTGTAAACATGTGTAATTTCTGTATTCTGCAATTATGTAACGTACATACTATCTATTGCTAATTATAGCAAAATCTTAAAAACTTGATTGCCGTAAGTGGAATTTGGTGTCATTCCATTTGGCATGTTTTAAATATTTCCAAGTTAGCAGGTTGCATAGGAATGAGATGACACCCTGAAGATGACTAATTTATGTAATGCATAGCACGTTGTAGTAATCGGTATTGTACCAAACAAGAATTTGGTACATGTTTTATTCTAAGTACTTTTGATATCCGAAATTGTTGGATATCAATTTACGCAGAGATCAATAGAGTAGTACTTCAAGTTTTCAAAATTGTTGTTAAAACCAAAAAGCTTTTTATATTACGAGTATATTGAAGGAACATCTATGAAAAGGTGCATTTGAATAAAAAATGTTTTTAAGAAAGAGCGAGTAAAGCTACACCAAAATCTTTTAGTGGGTATGCAAATGCATATTAACTCCAAAGCCTAGATCACACGATCGGTATAATGTACCGATTTTCGTCGGCTCACTGCAATAAAGTCATAAGTAATAACCCAAAATGGCATTATTATTTAATTCATTCTTGAATATGTCTATATGGCTTTATTACCAATGCAGTGTGGTGCAGTTATGTAATTATATTTCAATTAGTTGAGAAATAAGGCAAATTTAGCTTATTACTTATGAGTATTTCAGTGAGCCGACGAAAATCGGTACTTTGTACCGATCGTGTAATCTAGGCTTACAAGTAAAGTTTTCTTAAAAAGATGTCGTATTTAGAAATTGTAAAACCGTAAATTGTAAGGGAAAAATCATCAAATCATCATTTTGCTATTTTAGGTATTAAAAATTGTCAAACTGATGAAAAGTCGCAAAATTTGGCAGCCCTGATTCTGGCCAAATAATTGATTTCTCAATTAAATGCCATTTAGCTACATGCCACTGAATTTTAAGTGGAACTTAAATGAAGTTTAATTTTTTAAGTAGTTAATTAACGTTATTTAATTACGTTGAAAGTACTGCAGCACTAAAAATGTTCAAATATTATGGAAAACTTTCCAAGCAACAGCTGTAAAAAAGTTAGGTTATAATTAGCAATGTGTAGAAAATTAAAATTGCATAAAAAACACACTTTTTTTAGAACGCATTTAACTATTTATATGTTGTAAGTTTGCGAATATTAATCGAAATTCTTTTTAACACGATCACATGACGTTGATATAAATGTTTTCAATTAACACACACAATAGCAAAAACATATGGTATGTTCGTAAAACTTAAATAGAATTTAAATACACAAAGTTTCTCGACTTTGTACTGAACAAATTAACTCGGTACTTAAATGGTATTTAAAGATAAATGACATTTAATGGAGAAGTAAATTATTGAGCTATATACATATATGTATGTATAGTTGCTGCTTACTTTTACATGATTTGTAATCGTAACCAATTATTAATTGAAATTGTTTACAGTTGTTTTTATCTAATTGGTAATTGATAGATTTGGATTCTAGGGAAACAATACTATTTCAGCCGGAGGATAATATATCATCGCAGTTGTTTTTATTACGTAATCTAATTGATTACTAATCTTAATTAATTTAAGAGCTTTCGACTCTAAGGAAATAATACTATTTTTGCTTTTGAATTGCGTACATATGAATGTAAGTATATCAGATAAACGTCGATCTTCTCTAATTTAAAGAAATTTTTCCAAGAAAATATTTTAAACTTAAAGATCACATGCACTCACCGGTTTGTATAGGAAAACTGTAGGCAGTATCGGTAAACTTATCGGGAGCAGTAAAGGCACGAACTTTTACACGATATGTAGTACCCGACTTTAGAGGACCATTGCAATAGCCACTCTTGCGATCACAAGTCTCAGTGCCGATAGTAAAGTCCTCAACGGAACGATTTTCAAAGGGATAATATGGTTCAACAGCTTGATATGGCAACCAAACGCTATAAGATTGGACATCATGCCAGCTAGGCATTTCCAAGCCGGAGGCATTTTTTGTATCGTCTTCGGCGACAATAATCGTATACATTCGCACCTTAAAAATTCAATGTAAAAAAATCAATTGTTAAGGGAGAGTATACATACATATATGTATATAAAAAAACTTACCGGTCCATTTTGATCCGAGAAATAATTCTTTCTAAACCTAATTTGTATTGTAGACGAACTGCGATAAACCTCAGTGGGTACCACCTGAGTAGCTGGTCGTGGTGGCGCCAATATAGGCATTGTTTGTTTATATTCTCTTTCTGGTCCATAACCTATTGATGTCTTAGCTTGTATTTTGAATACGTAAGTTTCACCCGGTTTCAAATTTTTTATTGATCCCGACGACTCCGACGAGTCAAAGTCTAGAGTTCTTCTTTCGGTTAAATTGTTAACATTCATATACGTTATGGAAAATTGTCTAATAATACCATTTGCCTCGCTTTGAGGCAACAACCATTCAAATAGTATTTCACTTGGTTCCACATTAATGGGATGGAATCGCTCAACTTTTCCCGGTATGGCTTCATTTGTACTAAAGCTAGCCGACAATGGAGAACTACTTCGTAGTACTGAAGATTCAGTTCCTGACCTCACTACCACCGTAAATGTATAATTACGATGTGGTTTAAGATCTTTTATAGTGATATCGTTTTTGGTGGTTATATTCTGTGCCAATATATTATCGGCTGTTAGATATTGAACGTCAAAATCATTGAATTCTCCCTTCGGTATATCCCATCTTAAAGAGATTTCAGTATCTGTGATATTTGTTGCGTGCAGTTGTGTTATGGGTTCGGGGAATAATCTATCCTGGCGTTGTATCGGTAGACTAGAAACTCCACCACTTACTGTCCATACTGTAATATTGTAAAGTCTTCCAGGCACTAAGCCGGTAAAAGTTACCTTACGGTCAGTATCGTTAGCTAGTTTCTCTTTATCCTTAATTTCTGGATCGCCCAATGAAAAACGATAGATATCGAATTTTGAAGATGATTGTGGTGTTGGCGTATAAGATAATGTTATAGTGTCTCGTTCATCTTCTTGTTTATCATTGACAACAACCACTTCTGATTGTATTAGAGGCATCGTGCGTGTAGAGAGATGAGTGGTACCGGAATAAATGCCATATGAAGTCGTTTGTATGTCGAATTTATATTGAACACCTGGCATTAGATCGCCAATAAGAACACGTACGGTGGAAATGTCATCGGCTGTTGAAGATGAAATTGAGTTCAAAATGAAATCAAAACTAGAAATATAATAACGTGCAATACTTTTCAAATTTTCAAAAATCTTTGGAGTATTTTAAAGTCAAGGCTGAATTCATTTATGTATATCAGAAAAAAATTTTGTACAACAAATTTTTTTATACATACTGTAGTTTGCCAAAATATTGCATAAAGCAAATAGACGATTTCATCTTACGGCCTTATTTTGTAAAACGAAACTCTTAAGTTCTGACAAATTTTTTAGGTGTTTTGTTTTTGTATTTACATATAAAATTAAAAAAAATAAGGCAACTAGGTAAAATCGTTCATTGACCTCAGCAACACAGACCACATGTGGGCGTGACTTCATATCAGAGAAGATCAATGAGTAGTGAAAAAGTGAATAGAGTTAAATCATGACTTATAATTTCTTGCATTTATGCGTACTCCTACTTATGCAACGTTGTCTATGAGTCAAGTTCACTCGAAAATTTGAAGTGAACATAGAACTAATACATAGCAACATTTATGACGTTGTTGATTTCGACTCTCCTTAACGCAATGAATAAGTATGATTCACAATGCGAACTTCGCATACGAACATTAAAGTTCTCATTATGAGGTTGTGTGTTTGTTTCTCTGTTGCTTATTTTTGTTTTTTGTTTTTGCTGTAATTGAATATCTACCCTATTTACTATTATTGTATACTACTTGCAAACTGTTTAATGACTAAACTTTAAATAAACATACATATATGAGCTAAATGATCTAAATCAATACGAGTAGTATAAGTACTTTCCTGATTTTAGAAAACAAACTGAGGTGCTTTATGAATATGAATGTCAACGTCGCATTCATATTTATTTCAACTTATTTATAAATCAATGTCATTGCGAGTTTGCGTACATCAGAGTAGTTGAGTTTAAACGATGTCTTTTAATTTCATGAGTCAGCATGAATATCAAAAACACGATTCATTGCCTATCACTGCTTCAGAGCCCGCCAGCTACATAGGGGCTGTCCATATATTACGTAACGCTGTTTTCTGTGATTTTTGACGCCCCCCCCCCACTCCCCAGTACCAGATCGTAACAAAACTATGAACATCCCCCCCTCCGGGGAATAACGTAACAATGAGTTAATTACAAATTATTTAGTTTAAAAAGTTTTTGTTTAAAAAAATTTAATTTAATTCATTGTATTAAAGTCATTTTTTAGACTAGCATAGTGCGTAGACAAAAATTAAATAAGCTTACTCATGAATGCACTCCAAATATTGGCAAAAATATTTTTTAAATTTCTTCCCAAGTGTCCTCAAACTCCAAAAATTATGGTTTTATGGAGAGCTTACTGTATGTATGAATTAGTGATGCGTATTCGAATTTCTAAATATTTGGCCATTTCTAGATATGTACTCGTATTCGTTTAAATAAATATACATATGTTTAAAGAAATTCATAAATCCAAAACGAAATTTAAATGAATGGCACACAAATATTATTTTCTAATAATTAAAAAAAGAAATTTATGACTGAGCAATATTTAAAACACCAAGATGAGAATTGGCATTTGCCTCACGGGCGCTTTCACTAGTGTCTATAACTGAAGTCGTCGTGTATTTGAAAGATCTTGAAGATACTCCGTTTGGCCATCTTGAAATAAATCTAAAATGTGTGTGAAACTAAAAAAAAATATATATCTTGGATCAATAATGGTCGTGGTGAAAAATATTTCATTATATAAAAGTCAAAATTTTTTAACCAGTGCACTCTGCGGGAGGGCTGTATGTGTATGTTTAATACAATTTTTTTGGGGTATTTTGGGAGATCAAATGACTCAAAATGATGTCCATTACGAAAGATATGTAATATTTCTTTTCTTAATTGTGTCCTTTCTGCAACATTAAATCTTCAATAGGCTGAGTTTACATCTGGCATTTCTTGTGTGTCATTTTGCCCAAAAAACGTAACCAACTAATTACTAATGAAAAACTGTTTGATTCAGACATGTAATTATTGATTTAAATAGTTTGCAATCATTTTGGATTCTATAAAATTGTCTATTAATTATGTATTAAACTGTTTAACTTAATATATACATGTCTGAATTGAACATTTTTTCATTAGTAATTAGTTGGTTACGCTTTTTTTACGCTTGTGTGGCATTTGGCACACAGATGTAAGCCCGGCCATAGATAATATTTGCTCATTTGATAAAATATTCCTTAAAAATACCTTAAAATTAGAGGGACAATCTAGTTCTTTGACACTGCTGTTTTCTAGATATTTTTTCTTGTTCGGTTGTATAAAAAATTAAAATAATATCCTTATAAAAATAACTCTATGTATGCAAGTTTCCATTAACACATCTCTCAGACTTAAACATTGTAGCCTCAAGTTGACCAACAAAAATTTTAAAACTTGATAGTTGGATATTGTCATGCAAATATGTATATGGAAGAATATATGTTTTGAAATGATACTTTTTTCCATGAGAATTGCAAGATATGTTTTCTTAAACTAAATGTAAATGGATAAAGATGATTTAATTTATTATAACAATTTTGTATCATTTTCCATTGTTATTTAACAACCACTAAATTTTTGGATATTTTTCATAAGCTTTAATACACGTGGACAGGAATTATGAAGTTATTTTCCATACAAATTTTTTCGCGGATATCGTTTTAAATATTCGAATTCACGATTATCAAAAACTGACATTCGGCACATGTATGTATGTATACATACAATACTAGTGATGCACGAATGTTCGTATTAGTATTCGAATTGTCGAATATTCGGAAAATTTTAAATATTTGTATTCGTACTCGCGAAATTTAGGCGAATACGAATACGAATACTTTTCCAAAAAAAAAAATAAATAAATAAATGCATAAATCGTAAACGAAATTTAAAAATGGCTAAAAATAAATTTTCATATCGAAAGTTTTTTTTTTTTTTTTTAAATACATTTATTTATTTATTGTATCTTCAATTATGAACTAACAATAAGTATTCAAATCTTAAATCTAAAATATAAGTATTAGGCCCGACGACTGTCGCACATAAACTTAGTGATAGTTATAAATAATACATAAGTAGTGATAATCAAAAAAAAAAAAGAGAAAAAAAATATTTTCAAGCAATCCCATCTGGAGTGTTGAGTAAAAGAGCCCTTGTGTCCTTCTTTTTGAAGCGAATGTGGCCAGTAAAATTCAAGATGTTACGAGCAAGCGGATTAGGATGTGACTCGAGTTTTGTTAAATATTTGCCTGCATATTTTGCTATTTCTTCAATCACTAGTGGCATATTCAAATCACGATGTATATTTGAGTTTTTGATGTACCATGGAGCCGATGTTATCAAACGTAAAATTTTGTTTTGCCTTCGTTGGATTCTCTCGACGTTAGAAGCTAAAGCAGTGCCCCATAAATGAATTCCGTAGCACCATATTGGCTTCAAAAGCGACTTTTATAATAAAAGTTTGCAGTCTACGCTGAGTATTGAATTTCTACCAATCAGCCAATATATCTGAGTTAGTTTAAGTTTCATTTGTATTAGTTTTGAGTCAATATGGTGTTTCCATGTAAGTCGTCGATCAAGGTGTATACCAAGGTATTTTACATGTGAATGCTGAGGAACACTTGATTGTTGATTCGAATTTGGGAACAAGTATCTCTTCGCAGGGTAAATGTTACCTGAACACACTTTTGCTCGTTTACCTTAATTCTCCATAATTTTAAACATAGTTCCAGTTGTGTAATATGTTCTTGTAGATATAGGGAAGCCTCATGAGGATTTTCGTGCATACTTAGGCAGGCTGTATCATCGGCAAAAGTAGATGTATGGATATTACTGCTCAAGGGCATATCACAAGTATAAATCAAATACAAAACTGGCCCCAGTATGCTCCTCTGTGGCACACCGGACGATATAGATTCGGGCACACTCATGAATTCTCCTTCCACAACCGTGAACTTCCGGGTAGTAATGTAACTTTCTAATAAATTCACCAAATTTATTGGTAGATATGATTTTAATTTTAAAATTAGGCCTTCATGCCACACTTTATCAAATGCCTGCGAAACGTCAATAAACAGTGCAGAACAGTACTTCTTTTCTTCAAATGTTTTTCTTATACATTGAACCAATCTATGCGTTTGTTCAATGGTGATATGCTGACTTCTAAAACCAAACTGATGGTCTGGGATGCACCCACTACTAATTAGAATTGGGGACAATTT
Source organism: Tachina fera (assembly GCA_905220375.1). Lineage (NCBI taxonomy): Eukaryota > Metazoa > Arthropoda > Insecta > Diptera > Tachinidae > Tachina > Tachina fera. The sequence continues at coordinate 52,436,344 of LR999966.1, forward strand.
TGACATGAGCAGTTTTTCGAAAAGTTTTGACATTGTTGATAGCAGGCTTATTGGCCTGTATGATTCTGCCTTGGTCAGATCTTTGCCCAGCTTTGGAATCATTTTAACTTTGGCAAGCTTCCAGCTGTGGGGATAATACTCTAGTCGTAAAATGGCATTAAAAATGAATAACATGATTCTAATTGCAATACGAGGCAATTTTATTACCATCTGGTTACTAATTCCATCAATACCCGGTGCTTTCTTCGGGTTGAGTTCAGCAATTAGATTTTGTACATCACACATTTTAAATTTTATGGGTCGAGGGGGTAGCGCAACTACACTCGGGAAATCAACAACACCAGTACATGTGTTTGGGGTAAATACGGATTTTGAATGCTTTGCAAGCAAGTTACCTTTTTCAATATCACTCCTCGCCCAAACTCCGGTAGAAGTGCGTAGACGTGGTTTAAACTCAACGGATGTTTTAATTCTTTTCGCAGCGCGCCACAAAGAATGCTGGTGTGACATCGAGATTTTCCAGATAGTTTTTAAGAGATGCAGTTTTTTCATATGCAAGCAGTTCTTGGAGTCTTTTAGTGCACTCTTTTAATCTAATTTTATTTTGGGGTGATCTGTGCTGTTGCCATTCTCTTCTAGCTCTTCTTTTTGCACATACGAGATGTTCAATATCTGTAGAATATATTCTGTTAAACCCAGTCTGCGGATGGGAGGAAGTGGCATGTTCAGCTGCCTGCTTAATATTTTCGTTAAGATTAGCAATATTAGATTCAATATCATCATGAGTTTTTAGCTTAATGTTTTCAGTGCAATGACTACTAAGATATTTTTTGAATCGCAGCCAATTAACACGACTGACCATTTTCACATAAGGGTGAGGTAGAGCACTTCTCAGTGGGCTACAGATTGTAAAGATCGTGGGAGAGTGATCGGACGATAGATCTAGGGAAGCTTCAACATGAATTAATTCCCTAGAAATATTTTTCATGACGCCAAAATCTATAACATCCGGAATTTTATGTATGTCAGTAGGCCAGTAAGTGGGCTCCCCACTCGAAATGACGTCCAAGCCCATTTTTGAAATTGTGTTGAACAACGATCGTCCTCTAGGTGTGATAAGACGCGAACCCCAGAAAGTATGTTTTGCATTATACACCCTTATGCAAAAAAATATTTTACTTTAGCTTTAAAGTTCATATTAGTTGACAAGCACTTTAAGGCTAATATTGCTTTATTAAGAAATTGTATGCAAAACACAACTTTAATTATTTTGTTATTTAATAATAAATACCGTGTTCAACAACCACTTCACAGCTTAAGATGTACAAAATCGAATACAATTTCATTCGGGTATTAAATTTTTTTTTATTTTATTAAATACATTTTTATTTTCTTGAAGTAAAGCAACCTAATTTAAACAATATGACCTTCTGACACGCTAGGATAGCATATAAACATTTCTATGAAGTATACGTAAAAAAAATATGAGGAAGAAAGAAGAATTATCACAATTTGTTTTATTCCAATGAAATGAGTATTTGAATATCGAGCTCTTTTCGATTTGTTTTGATTGTATGAACATCACTAAAACATATTTGTACAATTGTATTTATTTAACACTTTTTTTTTATGGATTTTACCATGTATTTTGAATCAGTTGGATAATTTGATGATGTTTTCCATTACATGACAGAAATAGTAAATCTAAGCTAAGAGCTAACAATTCTAGCTCCATTTTCAAATGTAACATGAATTAATATGTGCTATATTAACAAATATATTTGGGGTACAAAATACACATTTTAAAAATATCAAGTTAAAGTAGTCTTAACAAACGAGGGTGCCTACTTTAGAAATTTGATATAATAATTTTTTTAGAATACAACTTTACTTAACATTGCTTTGCAAAGCGATGTTAAGTTTTTTTGTATAAGACCCATAGTCTCCAGCTGCTACGAAACAAGGGCCAAGAGTTTTGTAGAAATCCTCATATTGATCCTCAGTAACTGCGAATCTAGGAGGAGAGTAAATTGATGATATGACAAAATTTGTGCAAAAATTTTCGATACAAATATTCGTTGCTTGTAGATGTTCTTCACAAATGTTGTCAAGAATATAATGCTTGAGTCTTGACTTTATTAAAATTGCTGATCCCCCGCCAGCTCTTCCTCTTGGGTTCTTTGAATCATATAAAATGTAGCCATTAATTTTGAATAGGCTTCTTGAAGTCAAGTGAGTCTCAGAAACCAACATTATATCAATATTTTTTTCCGTGAGGAAGTGCTCAAGTTCATTTTTATGTTGGCGAATGCCATTTGCGTTCCAGAAACATATTTTTAACGTGTTCATGGCTTGTTAACTAATGCTTGAAGCAGTGTAGACTGCATTCGTAGCATTTCTTGCATCATGCTAGTCATATTTGTTGTAAAATTATTTATAGTTAGCACTAGATGCTCAATAGTAGCTTCAAGGCGACTAAAATTAAAGCTTGATTTTGCATTCGTTGAATTATTTTGAGGCGGAATATTTTGTGTGGGAATATGACTAGTCTTAGCTGCATCGGCATACGATACACGTGAAGTGACAGGTTGGCTCATTTGAGTAAAAGTGGCGGAGTAAGCGTTTGCTGTTTGTGTTGGAGCTAATTTAGGTTTTTGCCCCATAGTCTGCTTAACGAAAGAATATACAGGACATCCTCTGTAGTTAGCGGTGTGATTACCTCCACAATTACTACATTTTTTTTCTGCTAGATCTTTAGGCTTAGTACAACCAGCAGTACCGTGCAATTCACCGCAGATAACACAAACTGAAGGTAACTTGCAGTAAGTTTTTGTGTGACCATATTCTTGACAATTATGGCACTGTACGGGTCCAGAACGCTTGTGTGGTTCTTCAACTGTTATTTTTCGGTATAAGAGATATTTTAAATTGTAAATTGGATGAGTCTCGCTTTTTTTCAATTTTATATCGTTTGGCTCAAGTTCGACGCGAAATAGAGGTTGAGGAATCTTATCCCTATTTATATCGAAAGTTAAAAAATTATCGATATATCGACGATACTATTGTGTTAGTATTAAAGTTGTATGGTTCTTCTATAATATATATATTTATTTACACTGAAAATTCAAAACAAAATATTTTTACACAAAACAAAACAAAAAAAAAAATAGTTTGTCAGTTCAATAAATAACAAAACTCAAATAATTGTATGAAAAATAAGTGAGATCAGCGGAAGAAATTTTACCGTCATTCAGTTATTTTTTATGAAAAGCAATAGGTTTGTTCAAAATTTATTACGAATTTGTAACAATTGTTACTGGAAAGTGTTCATTAACTCAAAAAGTTTGCAAGGAGAGAGCATCAAAAGAGAGAAAAAAATTGAGAGACAAACAAATTCCTACAAATTATTACTAGTAAAACTTTTACTTCCAAGAATTATCAAACCCCCTTTTGTGTGTTTTGTTGTCAAATAAATTATTTAAAAAATATTTGAAAAAGGAAAAATTAATAAAAATGCATTTCTTTGTTAAAAAAACATGTATACGTATGAAAAAAGGAAGCATGTTTTCTTAATTGTTTTTTCCATTAAGCCACATAAATTCAATTTTAATGGCAAATAATTTTGTTTGTTTCTTATATATGATCAGAGATGGAAAGTCGAATTCTTGTATTTGTTAATGGAATAAAATTAAAAAAGTATGAAAAATGCATAAAAATAGTAAATATATGTACATCAAACTGTGTAAACAATTTCATATTAAATAAAAAATTTCTAAAAGAAATCGCAATTTAAAATATTATCAAACAAAATACATCAGAAAAAGTACATTGTATCATGATTTCCATCCATGGTTATGATATGAATAAAATTTTCTTGCAAGTTTTTACAAGTAAGGCGTTCATTTACTTTTTCAGGAGAGTAATTTTGTAAATTTCTGCGTTACTCTCTCGTTGCTAGTTTCTGCTGGGAAAGTAAATGAAAAGACTTAATATATGTATTTAAATTTTTGGGTTTTAGTGGGGTGTCATTTACTATCGATAGTGACTAAAAAATATAGATTGTTTTCAAGTATTAAACAATTGCAGAATTAAAACATCGATAGTCACAAAAGAAATTAACTATCGATAGTGCCATCGATAGTTTTCCACCCCTATAGTTTTTATTAAGTTTAAAGTACACCTACAGGAGTATGAAGTTCTTTTTCATAACAATTTTTTCATATTTCATTTTGCAGGCGGAAACAGAACACCAATTTTATGTCTATAAATTTCACATTTCATATTCGTATTCGTATTAGCGAATATCAAAATTGGACATTCGTTACATCAGTAATACATACATAATATATTTAGGTAATAAAGTCCTGCACAAGACCATTTATAAGACATTTCAAGACATGAGAGATTTTTCAAATGCTTTACAACAGCGAAATATTCTAAAACAAACGCTTAACAACACTGTTGGCAAAACATTTTTTTTTAGTTATTTGTCTTGCCAAGAGTGTTGTTCAGCGTTTGTTTTGGAATATTTCGCTGTAGTAAAGCATTGGAAAAATCTCCCGGGTCTTGAAAGGTTTTATAAATGGTCTTGTGCAGGAAACTATTAGGTAACACGTCTGATCAATTAGATAAATAAATGAGAAAAACATACGTATTTTAATTTGAAATTTATTTGCTGGTTGTTCAGCTTGGTCTATATACGCATTTCATTGTTGCTGTAACAAATCATCAGTAGACTTCAACCACACATTTTGAACAGTCACAAACCTCTTACTTTATGAAAGTCTGTGCAAATAAATTTCAAATTAAAATATAATTATGACAATATGTCGAATAATAAATTTCTCATACGTATTTTAGTACGAAATTAGTAATTTTTTCTGTTACGTAACATTTTCAAGGGTCCCCTAACAAATCGTAACAAAACTTGATCCCCCCTCCCCCTAAGAGCGTTACATAATATATGGACAGCCTCATACACAATCATCGCCTAGTAGTCAGCTACTTAATTATTTTGCAGACGGCAGCGGCATCATAATGGTAGGTATCAGCGTTGTCAACTTTTAAATTTCAAAAAGCACTGAAACCACTAAAAAAGCGCGTAATTTAAGTAAAAAAGCACTAATTTTTTAATTATTATTATATATTAAAAAAATTGTTATACACAAATATGCATATAAAAAATATAATAATCGGTTGACTTTGCAATAAATTTTTAAAGCTATAAATTTGAGGCATCCGATACAAATTTAAATTGTATAAGAATCAGTGAATTCTCAAATCAGTTTGACGAAGCCTTTTGTAGTTATTATAAAAAAATTTTATGTTTAATCATTTTTCGTCAAGAAACAAACGTATTTTTCGAATTCAATCAAATTTTAAATATCCGATAATTCTCAACTGGGACTAGTTATATTTTTCCTAGACTAGACAAAATTTCGATATTAAATTATACTTGGGTAAATACTTCTATTATGTCTTCATTGTTGCGTGGCAAAACATTTTTTATATTAATTATGATTTAAATGCTAAAGTTTAAGGGAAACATGGCGCTTATTTCTTCCACCAAGCCTTGTACAAACTTGGTAGAATTTTTTTAAATGCTCCATTTAAGTTCAAAGCTTATTTTTTTTAAATATATGTACATTTCCTCGAAAGAAAAAATAGGCCAGGAAGTTTTTCTTCGAATTTTTGGTTTAGTGCCACTGACTCAAAACAAAAAGCACCAAAATGAATTTAAAAAAGCACTGAGCACTAACTTCAAAATTTTTCGCGTCGAACATTTCAAAAAGCACTAAAAACGGTGCGAAAAGCACCGAGTTGACAACGCTGTATTTCGTGCCAAAAAGTGCTTTTGGCCATATGCACTTGATTTAATGTTATGAAAATTTTAAAAATAATAGAGAATATAGTTTAAAAAGGCATTTTAATAGTTTTCACACTGCTGTGAATAAATTTAGTTTGGAATTAATTCACTACATTGTTGAATGTAATACTAAATTTTTTAATTTTTATTTAAGTTTTTATCTAATTGATTATTTACAAAAAATATTCAAACAATTAATAACCACAGCATGTATTTTATATTACAAAACTTTTCTTCAAGTGCAAGTTTATTTTACTCTCATATATATTTTATTTTGCGGGACACTGGTTTAATAGCATATATCAGTTATTTTACTTGAGGAAATTGGGCTGGAAGCTGGAAAATTTTATATTTTCTTTTTAAGCTACTTCTAAAGACAATTTTATATATACATAACTATTTTGCATGCAAAAAAATATGTTATGTTTGCACTCTTTCTTCAAAATCTCTCTATTATCAAATAGTAAGAAGAGAAAAGTGTAAGGAGAACAAAAAAAGTTCGAAAATGGGAAGGAGGCATGGTGATAACAATAAAAAAACATGTGGAAAATTGTACGTTCGCGAACCGTACGCTCGCAACCGGCAATTAAACCTATTAAACAAAAACCAGCAGATATATTTTATTGTGTAAATACTTGCTAGAGGCCTACATTAATACAATTCTAAAAAAAATTAATAATTTTTCATTATTCTATTCCATTTCGCATATTTTTACATTTCACTACTGTCGACCAACAAAGTTGACTTCTATTTTGCGTACATTCGTAGCCACATGTTTATAACTATTAATATGAAAACTTAAACTCGATGAAATCCATCTGTTGCAATAAACATAGAGCTTCCAAAATGCTATCAAATCGCAAAAAAAATGTTTGCAAAAGTTTTGTTTTCTATATTTTTTGTACATCAAAAGCGTAAGAACGTACATTCTTGACCCATTCTTGAAATGCCCATATTCAAATTTGTTTTTGGACGTAAATTGCCGCTTACGACAAAATTTTACAGCCTGTATCTTAAAAGTTATCAAAAATTTTGGCATTGTGATAATTCTAAATTTCAATCAATTTTCGATAACATGTCGCTTACGATAAAATCGGAAAAAGGGCTCTATATGTATGTATGTTTCGATTCAAAAAAACGCTATTTCTAGGGGAATATAAAAAATATTTTTGATTTTTTGTGAATTGTTCCTTAAGATCACATGCAGTTCCGGGTGTCAAAAACACTGCAAGTGAGACTTTAATTGACAGGCAAAAAATATTTTTGCCTGCACTGTGCATCAAATCAGGCTTAATAAACGATTTGGTATAAGCTTTGAACAGAGAATGAGAGGCATTTAAGCACGTGAAAAGTATATTTCCAGGTCGAAGGATTTGTTGGTCTGCAAACATGAGCAACCTTTTAAGAATTGGACAAATCTAAGTTGGTCAAAAAAGAAAGAAAGCATGGGTAGCTTTCGAACATGAATGTTATAATTTTCTTTGAAATATAAATACTGCAAACTACGACGAACTGGTACAAGAACTTCTTCTTTCAAATCAACAACTCGGATGCAATATGTCTGATGTGTTGCCGTGTCTGATGATCTTGGTGGAGCAAGAAGATCGTGAAACAGCAGATTAAACTTACAAAATATGCGATCTACTAAATAGTAGTTAATTTTTTGTGTTATATAAATTTTTTTACTTTTATCATAATAAATGCGTAGATACATATTTAATATTACAATATCAGTATTTTATTTAAATAAGAAAATCTCAAAAACTAGACGTGACGGAATCATTCTGTGAACAGATTTGGATTGAGAACACTAAAGTTCATTAATATTACATAATTTAATCATATACATATGTATGTGTTCTAGTTGTGACATATTGAAGTCAGTAGCTTGCTGTGGTGAATGTGTTTAATGCCTCATTAATACTCGTAATTAAAGTGCTCAACGGGCCGAATTTTTTCATGCAATTATTTTAAAATTTTTCATAATTCTTTTCTTTTTTCTTTTTTTATGTTCATATTATTGTTGTCAGTTTTTTTTGACAAGTTTAAAATATTTTAGACAAGAAATGCCTTTTTATTTTCTATTGCTGTAAAGTTGCATGTACTTGATATGAATATACTTTGTCATATATTATTAAATGCAAGATGTTGATTCTTCAAAATCAAATGTGAGCTCAACGATTCAACACAACAAGAAGTTTTAAATCATCAATTCAAGATTAATTTTTTTTTATTAAAGTTGACAGAGAAATATCCCAGAGAGTTTATGAGGGTGTGTGAAATTTATGCAGAACTCCTAAAAAAATCATCTATAAAAAAAGAAAAAAAAAATCACCAAATAATATTTTCACCCTGTTTCCACAAGTCTAGAAAATTGATATGGAAATAACCCAAGAAAATTAGTAATTTTCATATACTCTACTCAAATCGACAGTCTAGTTTTTGGAAACAGCGATTAGACTGACAAGACATAAAAATGCGATAAATCATCAATTCTAACAACGGTGCTCAATATTCTGTTGAAGAAGTTTTTTTGATTTCAACCCAACTTTAAAGTTAAATAATTAAGATTTTTAAAAATTTGTATAATATGAATAATGGTTAATTTTTTTTATATGAAATATATTCATTCTCTTACGTCCCTTTTCGCAGTTTATGATTAAGAGTCAATGTGACCTTTAACTGCAAGTTCTTCATACAAAACTTGTCGTTAAAGTCCCTGTTAGCTTTTAATTTTACATTGTAAAAAAATACACTCTCAGGTGTAATTTCCACATTGCAAACAGTTAACTTGCCAGTAAAAAACAATTTGGTGCTTTTCATATATATAAAGTTTCAGTTCGTAATAAGGAAACTACACTTTAAGCTCGGTAAATATATTTATGTATATAAACACTTACTTGATTTATTTTCAGAGACGTTTTTGGTTTGAGTCTTTGACGGATTATCGGCGGGCCACCATTTAAGTATATATGATTCAACTCTTCCTTCCGGTTTCGGCCATTCCAATGTTATATTACGTGAGTCTACCAGCGGTATAATATTTGAGACAGGATTAGGAGGTACGGTGGTATTGACTTCTTGTGGTGAGGAACTTTCCACATTAAAACTAACACTGTTGACTTGTATTGTATACTTTTCACCTTTGGTCATATCTGTAATTTCAGCTTCTGTTGTGCGCACACTGGGCAATCGCACCCACTGTTGCTCCGATTCAGTGCGATAACGTATTGTATATTCGGAAAAATCACTATTCTCTGGTGGCACCCAGTGAGCCAAAACGGAATTACTACGTACAGTTTCGATGCTTAAGTTACGAGGCGGATTAGGATCTGAAAAACCATTGTAAAGTATTATATGGAAGGTAAATAGTTTAATTTATCATTTTGCAAGCACTTACACACAGCCTGGAAATATGCATGAGGTTCACTTCTCAAATTATGACTAACGGCAAACACTTTTACTTCATAGCCAGCTCCAGGATGTAGGTTCTTAATAACCAAGCGCGATTCCTTGGTAAATACGGTACGCACTTCGGAGGTGCCATTGCGAGAGTATAGCACCTCGTATTGTTCCTGTTTTGAATTAACATCACTCTTCCAGCTAATATTCAAGCCCATTTTGATTGATTTTAGATCTTCTATAATGGGCGACGAGGGCTTAGTGACTACGTATATGGTGGTTTCATTAGACTCCATCTTCTTTGACAGTGCTTGTACCGAAACGGAATAATTACGTCCTGGCAATAAAGATTCTAAACTAAATCTAGTTCTATCGGTGAATAGGGTACTCGTGTCGCCATTAAATGTTTCCAATTCATGATAGACAATGCGATATTCATCTTGAGTTGATGCTGGATCAGGTTCCCACGTTATGATCATGTTATTGGTCTCATCATCAAGAAACGAACGCAAGTTTCTCACAGGCAGAGGGCGCAAGGTAACATCGCCAGTGGCTGGCCAAGAGGTAACCTTACCGGATACTGTCTTGACTATGACATTAAATGTTTTGCCCGGTTCTTGTATGTCACGAAAATCAAAATACGCCACAGGATCGTCGGACCTGGTAACAGTCGGTTGTCGCCTTGAAGCTGCATAGGAAACCTGATATTTGTCAAACTCTGAAACGCCTTTTGGGGCCTCCCACAACACTCGAAATGAATTCGATGTTATAAAATCTTTGTCGAATGTTACATTTAACGGTCGTAATGGCACTGTACGATATTGGGCGGTGGTGGGTAATGATATCTCATCTTCGGACATTGTTTGCACTGATATGTTATAGGCTCTACCGGGTACCAACCCCTTAAACGCCGCTTGAGCTGGTCCTGGAGGTTCACCCTCTTTTTCCACATACAAAACACTTTCCAACGCATCTGGTGGTTCTATAGACACTTTATAATGTGTATAAATGCCAGCAGGATATGGTGGCTGCCAAAGGACGAGCAATGTGGTTTCATTACGAAACCAAACGATAAATTTACCCGGAGTATTGGGTTCTTTTGGGAGTCAAGTGTTTACATTACATGTGCATGGCGATGATGTTGTTGATGTTGAAGTAAATATGGTTGGCGTTTCATGTGTAGTGGTATATGGTATCAAGAGCACAAATGATGGATGCGGCAACAAACAAAAACGGGCAAACGAGCACAAGATAAATTTGTTTTATTATATATATATTGGATGACAGGAAAGCGTACACAAATAGCGAACCAAACGGATACAGTTGTGGTGAACATTTTTCAATGCATTAACATGGAAATAGAAAGGAGGAAATAAAAAGAAAACAAAAATTTTTCATATGAATTTTTATTTCTGGTAATAATTCTGTATATGATTACTCGCATTAAAATAAAAAGAAGCATATAGACAGGAAAAGGTTATACTTCCTTTATCGTATTAAAGTAGTATGTATGTATGTATGTATGTATGTATGTATAACAAGCAAATGCATTTTGCTCAAATTGACCAAGCCGAATTGTAAACAGCTTATGTATGTATGCTTGTATGTGTTTATGTACATTCCACGAAGATGCCGCTCATGTAATAGCTATTCAATCAATCGGTTAACCGATTAATTGTTACCAGATTAGCTTTTAGATAAATTTTAAATTGGTTTTTTTGATTCACGGTTAAACCTGTTAATTTCGGTCGATTAATCGATTAACCGTTTAAAAAAGTTTAATATTTTTTTGTATTATTTCAATTTATTTCTTATGAACCAAATAATTGTTTCTTCTGATAAACAAAAGGTATGTATATGTTTTGAGATTCGTTTTCATACAAAGAAGTAGGTTCAGTGAGCTTCATTTTATTTAACAAGAGTTCGCTGTCAACATTTTTTATTTTATTTAATTTTCAGCCATTTTAAAATAAAATTAAAAAAACAAAATTTATAGTATTTTGTATGACAACGATTAGTAGAAGGATTTTTTCAGGTTTTATTAAAACTAAGGAAAAAAATAATATTTAGTTTAAAACGTAAGCATTTGAACGAATCACTCTTTCTAAAAAATTATTTTAGAAGATCTCTTTAATCTATTAAACAATTAAAAAATTATCTCACTATATACTTGTTTTTTTTTTTATTAAACTCAAATATTGCATGACTTGAATTCATATGAGATGTGTTCTTGCAAGTTGTAATCGCAAAACTCTTGGCGAGTTCAAGTCGCAAGAGTATACTGAAGTGAACTTATGAATTTATGCTAAACAAAACTTTAAAGAAACACTAAAATTTCTAATAAATGAAATTAAAAATGTCTTCTTTTGATTTTAATAAAAATATTAATAATTTCATAAAATTTTTATTATTGAATTGAAATTTATAAGATGTTTTTCTGTTTTGTTTATTTTTTCTGCATTGCTTACCCAGTGAGAAAAGTGGAATTCATTACGTAATAATGGAAGAAATAATGTATTATTTTCCAAAGCAAAACAATGCATTCCCTCAGAAACGAGAGGATGGTAATTTGATCGAATACAATAAATTCACATTGATTACCACGTGAATTAACACATCTGCCGAAGAAGGAATGTACGCATTCAAATAATTCATTACTTTCCTAGGACTTGTTCTATGTTAAGAGCAATGAATTCTCCTTCTTTCTCTTTTACTATTCATTACCTTTTCCCACTGGGTACTTATACACTGACGATTTCAACACAGAACTGACCTAAATCATTATGGCAAGTCGCAATCAAAAGGCATGCGTAACAGAGTACGTAGAAATAAGTTTGGTGATTTGCGAGTGTCAGAGCATACCTGATAAATCTTTCCTTTTCTGACTTACTTCGAAAATATTTATTTTTCCTGTTGCGTTTTATTAATAAAAATCTCAATATAATGAATATATAATGAAATTAATAAATTTATGAACATTTTTTTAATCGGTTAACCGATTAATCTAAAATTAACCGATTGAACCAAAACCTTATAACCGTTTATTCCTATTGCTATGAAAACTCTTCATTTCCTCTAATACTTGAGAAATCTAATTTAGAAAAAACTCAATGTACGGATTCTTACATTGCGGTTACATCTCTGTAAACAATTTTTTAATTACTTTTCACATAACAATAACTATCAGCTGCTTCTTACGGCTGCAGTTACATGCAATTACAGTCGGCTAACTGAGTCTTTATAGTAACCTTTGTTGCTATTGTATGTGATATAAAGTCAATAACACGGAATTGACACTGAAAAAAAATTTTAAAGCTGGTTTAAAATAATTTTTTTTATGTAAGCGAGTCTTCAAGACTTGTTAACATACTCATATTTGCTTGTTTGTATTTTTTTGCATCATATGTTCATATATAAATGATTTAGATAATGAACTTATTAAAGGATATTTTCATAATATCTTCATTATATTACCATTCTGATCACTTCTACTACACTTTCTCAGCGTCAGTGTTTCAGTAGCATCAACTATTTTGTATGGAATCAATTGTAATTTAAAACTACACTACAACTGTTTATCAATTTTTGTCAGACCTGGGAAATTTGCATTCAATAAGGTAATGCGTTGAGCATTTTCCTACATTAAACCATATCAATGCAAATGCAAATTTACTGAATTAACACTAAATCGTTTTGTATGGAATCAATTGTAATTGAAAACTACACTACAACTGTTTATCAATTTTTGTCAGACCTGGGAAATTTGCATTCAATAAGGTAATGCGTTGAGCATTTTCCTACATTAAACCATATCAATGCAAATGCAAATTTACTGAATTAACACTAAATCGTATGCTTTTAATGCATTATTTTTTCCATTGAATTAAAATCCCCTCAAAGTAATGCATTAATATAGCATTGGCATTAAATTTGATATTTTTAATGCACTATTTTTTTACATTGAATTAGCATTAAATTTCATATTTTTAATGCACTATTTTTTGCATTGAATTAAAATCTCGTCAAGGCAATGCATTAATAATGCATTGGCACTAAATCACACGTAAAAAATGCAATCTTCAAAACTGTTAACACGCTTTTATTGCGAACTTTGTAAAAAAAAAGCGAAAATTGGCAAAATTTTACACAAGCTATATCTTTTAAAAATCGCTAAATTTCCAAAAACTTACTAACAGCGGGATGATAACAAAGCCTAATATTTTTTAAAAATCGGCAAAACTGTTAGGAGGTTGAAATTCGGCGAAAATTCGCGAGAGATTGAAAATCGGAAGCAAGCTGGAATTAAAGTGATTGTCTTCTGCAGAAACCCCAGACATTTTTTTATGAAATTGTAATTTTCCTTTTTTTTTACTCCACCATTAACATTTCTGCAGTATATTTTTCGCATAATGCAGATATTTTTTTTTTTGCTTTTATTAATTTCAAACTGATTTCCGGGCTGATACATAGACGACAGCGTAAGAAGTAGCGCCTGTTGTGTGTTATTTGAACAAAAAAGTGTGATTTTTCTGAAAACAAGCAATGAGTTGTATTTATTTTGGTGCCTTTTTTAACACGACTAGAATTTTCTAATGGTCCACTTTGACGGTTATGACGAAATAAATCGTGATATAAAAACCAAAATAAATTGACAGCTATTACGTTTGTTAATAAAAATCGTCAACAGTTGATATCCAAAACCCAAAAAAAATCGCACATATAATTAGCGTTTATTAGCAATCAGTTCCGTTCTCAAAACAGGCTGTAAAATATGTAACAACTAAAACTGTGTTCACCTTATATGTATTTGCCTTATGGAATGTCACCTTTTTTTGCACATGATATTTTCTGTGTATGTCAAAATTTGCATATGACATAACCTATAAGGGTAAACAAATGCTTTTTTTATGCTTTTTAAATTTTTTCTTTAATTTTTAATTTATAATCTATTAAATCCATTTTACTTAAATTTATCTTAAAATTTTACTTAATTTTTAATGCCACACGCACTTTATATAAAACCAGCTGGTGTCAGATGCTTTGTCACTTGAAAATAAAACACGCTCTAAATCATAGATGTGCAAACATCTCTTTCCTTATAACCACGGTTGGGTTGCCAGAAATGCAGATTTATCTGGATTTTGCAGATTTTTACTCTCCAAAAAGACGAAATCCAGATTTGAAGATTTTTGGCCTAAAAACGCAGGTTTTTCAACTCCTATTATATTGAATTTTGTTTAAATTTTTGCTATTACTGTCAGCGTTGTCAACTTTTAAATTTCAAAAAGCCCTGAAACCAGGAAAAAGCGCGTAATTTAAGTAAAAAAGCACTAAATAAAAATAATTATATTAATAAAGTTGTTTTTTATAAATATGTATGTATGTATATAAAAAATATACGAAACTGTTGATCTTGCATTCCATTCCTAAAATTTAAAATTTGAGGCATGCGATACACATTTTAATTATGTATACATATAAGAATCAGTTTTGGTTACAAATAACCAAAAACGGCAGCTATATTCACAACACAATTTTCTGGAAAATTTTTTATGTAAAGCAAAACGCGATCAACTTCTGCGTTTAAATGTTAAATTTTAAGGGTTATATGTCACGTATTTTTCAACCAAGCCTTGTACAATTTTAGTAGCATTTTTTGAAATGCTCCAGTTAACTTAACTGCTTTTTAAATTAACTGCTTTTTAAATTATAGGTTAGGAAATTTCTCTTTGAATTTTTGGTTTAGTGCCACCGGCTCGAAACAAAAAGGACCCGAAATGAATTTAAAAAAGCACTGAGCACTAACTACAAAATTTTCCGCGTCGAAAATTTCAAAAAGCACTAAAAACGGTGCGAAAAGCACCGAGTTGACAACGCTGATTATTGTTACTACTTTTTGTTTCTTTATGTGTGAACGACTCACAGTTTAAGGGCCACTCAGACTATTATACATGTATAAAGACTTTTGTGGAAAATGCAGCTCTGACATGTTGAGTTGTTATTGATTTCTTTTTAAATTTTTGAAACAAATATAAGAGCAGGGATGAATTTTCGTCAAAAGTATTAATACTTGTACTATAGTCTGGAAAGCCTTTAGAGAGTTACAATTTTTGAACTTAGAAGACATCATTAAAGAAAAAGAAGAAGTAACTGGCAACCTTCTGGAATAGCATATCTGATATAAAACCAGCTTATTCTGATTATGATTTTGCAGCCCTAAGTTAAATTAAAATTAAATATCTTTACCACATTCATTTGCAAATGTCGAAAGAATTTTTAGTCAAGTGAACTTGAATAAAACAAAACTTCGAAGTCCTTTGGATATTTATGCAACAAATTAAATCACTTTGTATAATTTTTTATATATCCGATTTCTTTGAAGAATTTTTATTTGTTGGTTTTATTCATTTCGTTTCTCCAAATAAAGACGGGGTTTGCACACAAAAGTTTACTTTGCAAAGTCTAAAGTTTGTGGGAGAGACGAGAAAAGAGATCTTTTTCTATATTCTTTTACTTTAACAAGACTTTGCAAAGTAAACTTTGCGTATGAAAAAACCGTCAAACTTATCAGTACACTTCAACCAATGTCGCAAAATTGAAGATGTTATCTTGTAAAGATTTTTGCTCGAAGTTTTTAAGCTTTTTCTGCGTATTCATAAAAAATAGTTTTGGTTTACAAAAAGTTTACAACTTTCTATGGAAATTTTTTTATTACATGTCTTGTAACCCAAAATAATTTTTGTGCATAAATATTACCTTTTATGTTTAGGTACGCAATTCTTAATAACACATTGATAGTCGTTCCATAAACATATGAAGTTTTTTGCCTTATTTCAAAAATTTTTTGGTTGAAGTCTGCTGATAAGTTTCTTAAGCAGAAACGAAATGCACATTCTTCGAACATTAAAGGCTTCTATTCATAAAAAAATGTGATTGAGTTATTTTAAAAGAAATTTCGAAAAAATTTAAATAAAATACATTTTAAGCCGAGCTTAAATTTTATGAATATGGGTTAATGAAAAAATATTTATATTACACATGTACATCCATATTAATATAATTTTTTTTAATAATATATAAAAGAGTTGTTTTAAAAATAGCTTTGAAGATTTTTTTAAGATTTTAAAAATAAAATGCAGATTTTGAAGATTTTTTTCGTGAAAAATTTTTAAATTTTGCAGATTTTAGCCTTAGAAATTCTGGCAACACTGCCTATAACACGTTAAAGCAAGAAAAAATAACAAATTCTGCTTACGCAGCAAACAAATGCGTACAGAAAAAAATTTTTGTTACTCTCGCTGTCTAGGTTTTGTCTTCTCTTTAACATAAAGCAAGGATAGATAACAAGTATTTTAAATTTTATATACATATATTTTGAGTTGAAGAGCTTGTTCATGATACAATTATACTAGGTACATGCACAAGCCCAGCCTGTCACTGTATACATTGCACCTAGTTGTCAAACTTTGTTTACAAGCTGCAAAAATGTTAATGTATGTGTGTAAACAAAATGATTACAGTGTTGCCAATGAATTTACACATGGCTGTGTCTCCAATTACACATTGAAGAAAATTACACTACACATCTTTTGTGTAGGTTAAAATTAAAACAATAATAAATAAAAATAGAACCCAAAGTAGAATTACACACATATTATACAAGAATTCAATTACATCGCCTACACATGTGAGTAGAAATTACACACTGTCTAACTACACCCATATTGGCAACACTGAATAACTATAATCATGCAGGAATGCCGCGTCTGCAATTGTACTTTAGTTACTCTACAATTGTTATTTTTATAAACAAAAGACAGTTGTTTCCGACAATTTGGGGTTTGTTTATACCAACAAAATACATGTGTTTTTTGGTGTTGTAATTTTGTTGTAGTTCTGCATGTACCTAGTATAATTGTATCATGAGCTTGTTGTTACTACTCGTATGTTTTGCATTTATAATTGTATTTATTGTATATAACTCAATAAATTTATTTATTAACATCGGACTGAGACATGGCTTTAACTGATGAAAATTTTATTTATTTTGTAAACTCATTTATAATAAATTTTAATTAAAAATAAATATATATTAGCTCATCCAGATCTATATATTCTAGGTACTCCGTTATTCTTAGTAGGTCGGACACATGTCTATCGTTATTGTCTATCGTTGTTGTCAAGTTATAAACAGAAAGGTATTCCAAAAAAATGTCCACCTCTGTTAAAAGTAAGCAGAGGTTTTTCTCTGCTCCAAACACAAACGTAAGTGTGTTAGTGCACCTCACTGCTCTAAATCAAAATTGTCTGTCAAAATTGTACTGCACACATAGAAATAACACATGCTATTGTTTAAAGGTGTTCAGACTGTATGTACAAATTTACCTTGTGAAAAAGTGACATTCTACACGAAAAATACATATAATGTGAACACATCTTAAAAAATTCAATCTGTACTTATTTGGCGTGCCGAATCTGTCAATTGGCAGTTTAGATCGCGTGATATCACACCTCTGGGTTCGTTTTTTGGGATTGTGTGGAATCAAAAATCTTCGTCGAAACCAACCATATTTTAAAACTTGGAAGCTAACATAACAAGCGTAATTTTATAGACACCGACTAAAATGCTAGAGGGTTATAGGGTAATTCTATTCCAATAGAAAAATTTGCGATTCTTGTAAATTAAATTAAGTGGTATAGTTTTCGAACTTTTTTTTATATTTTATGGGAAACTTTTTTCTTCACATATATAAAAAAATTATTCCCTTGCTCCAGTTTATTCGCCGCTCGACGACTAGGTTTGAATCGAAATCATTTACAAGATAATTTTTGACACAAACTTATGTGTGTCTAATGAACTAGAGAACGACTTTGATGCAATTCTAGCGACAACGTAGTCCAGTTAGGTTCGTAGCATTAAGCTACCTTTGCACTGAGTTTTCATCTAATTTCAATGGTTAAAAAATAAATTTTTTTTAATATACAACCTCAGTTGAAAATGGGACATAATCAATATCATAGAATTAGTTGAAATCAGAGCAGAACTCAGCCAGCTTTACAATAATTTGTATTTTTTAGAACATAATTTCGCTCGACTATGGAGTACATATACATACTTACATACTTTACAAACATACAGCTCGATGAATCAATTTTCTATAAATGTTGTTTGTGTCAATTTGAACCATAAGGATCTAGGTATTATTTATTTAGAATTATATAGTATATTTAAATGTTAGTAGGCATGCATAAGACATGTGTATGTATGTATGTACATATTTTCACATTAACCCAAACTACGTGTTAGTATTTTATATACATAAATATATACATACATGTAACTATATAATTTACTAGCGAACCCCCTGCACACTTCGTCGTGCAAGAAGGAAAATAAAAAATCAAATCGAATTCATTTAAATCAGTGATAAATTGCTTTTATTGTAATGCTCTGTAGTAAACAAAATTTGTTGTTTTTCCATTTTTTGTGTGAATATAAAAAAGCGATGGTCTGCCAACGCGTGAACAGGCTACATACAACTGTCCATGTGAGAAAACTTGCAACTCTAAGTTAACTCCACAAATTCCTAAGGATTGGCCTTGCGCCGCTAAAATTGCTCTATCACTCAACCATGCATGGCATGTATATTGTTGTGCTATGTTAGTGAAAACACATTCAATTGATACCTTTTTTGACTGTACGGAACGGCAAAAATCATTTGGCAATGCTATCAATCCAGTGTCAAGCAACAGGCATTGCACCATTCCCAATTTTCAACAATTGCTTAGAAAAATTATCAGCAGATGGGTCATTCTGCAACTGAACACGAATGTTGATAGTAAGTTTCAATGTTTTAACAAATCTCCATAAATATGAATACTTTAAGCAAGCGTTAATTTTATCGGCAGCTGTCGATCTAGGAATGATGGGAAATATTTGCCTAAAATTGCCTGACAATAAAATCAACGCAACACCAAACAACTCTGAATTATCTCGGAGATCTTTCATTGTTCTTTCATTCTTCTTTCATTGTTCTTTTCTTATTCGACATAGTGCATTCATCTTAAATAATGATACCGGAACGTTTTAATAATTTTACCGTTTCAGATGTTTTTGAATCGTTACATATGGGAATTTCATTAACTTGGTAATTCAATGGTAATTTCAAAGCATAATGTGCTGTCCGACCCCTATCTATCAAAGTGGCTACAATGCCCGTAGACGCCAATGCCAATGCAATTTTATTCTGGGAACGTATGGTTGCCAACAACAATGAAATTAAGAACGTTTTTACGGTGCCTCCTGGTGCATCCAGAAAATAAAATCCACCGCCTTCGCTATTGACAGCTTACATAATATCGTACGCCTTTTTTTTGCTTCGCATTCAATGTCGAAAGATTTGCCTGAACAAAAGCATTTAATTCGTTGCGATAGTATTATCATGCATGCACGATTAGGTGATGGCATTCCCAATTGTGGTAATGCCTTATTAATAATCGATAAACAGAAATCTTCAATACAAATCAATGAAATTAATACTTCATTGTAAAATTCCGGCGTGAAATACATTGTAGGATTACGATTTTCTTGACGCACTCGAAATAGAATATCTTCCGATAGACAGTCTTGAAATTTTGTTTACAATTCAGTTGGATTCGATGGAAAACAGGTAGACAAAATAATTGCCTACAAGGCTCGAATTTGATAAGCATGGGCGACAAATGCTGCATCTGCAAGTGTTTTTTCTCCCAATGAATATAATTTTTTAACAAACTGAGCTGTTGACACGTTTGTCCGTTAATTTAACATATAAGAAAGCTCATTTCTTTGCATATTGTATTTAAATATTTAAGTTTTTAGTGATGTGTTTATATGTAATTTATTTCATAGATACCCGAAGTTGTGATTTACAATAGCTAAAAGTATGTAAATTAAATTAATGGTTTGACTAAAATTGAATTGTAATGAATTTAAAAACGAATTGTATTTCAGTTTTTCAAAATATTAACTCAAATATTTCGACATGAATGCAGTGTTCACTAAAATGGCTATAACTCATGAACCAATACACATACAGAGACCGTTTATACATGAAAACCTTACTACTGACGAGTTGACTTTGCAGAAACAAAATTGGTTCACGCATTCCAGAGAACATCAATTACTAACACAATGCAATTTATTTATATATATATATAGATGTATATCTGAGGGAATTTAGAAAAAGTGCTTAAGTTTAATTTAGCAGGTTTTCAGCAGAGCACTTTTAAAATTTAAGTGAAGTAAATAAGCGATATACTTATAAATACATTAGATATATACAAATTATTATTAAATATTTATTAAAAAGTTGCGCAAAGATTAACCCCTTATGCAAAAACGATTGGTAAATTTAAAGTTGGTTTAACAAACGAATTTTTTATGGCAAAACCGCTTTTAACGCATACTTTAACCTTAACAATCGTTTTTGCATAACAGCATAAACAATTTTGGGATGATTTAACGAATCTATAATACAATTTTGATAGTGATTTCAAATTAAAAATATATGTATAATGTGTGGTCAATTGGGTTTAAATTTGTACTTACATACTGCGTATTACAAAAAATTAAACATATTTAAAAAAAATTAAATAATTTTTCTGAATGATTTGCTAAGAATCGGTGAATTGAAATACTTCAATAAACGCAAAATAATTTAGCGTAATAGCATCGGCGGTTCAGTGGTAGAATGCTCGCCTGCCCGGCCCGGGTTCAATTCCCGGCCGATGCAGCTTTATTTTATATTTTTCACAAACGTGAAAAAACAGAAAAACTGTAATTCATTATAATTTTATTCTCATAAATTCTATGTATGTATATAAAATTTATATATCAAATGTCTAATAAAGAGCGTATTATGTGATTATAAATTTTATTATATAAATATATGCATGAAGTTTCCACAATGCAAGCAAGTGACTTGTCTAGAAAAAATATATGAAAAGTACTAACATTTTTGAGTGATTCCTATACAAATTTTTTAGACAAGTCGCTTGCTTGCATTGTGGAAACTACACAATAGTCCTTGGAAATGCTTTTAGCAGTATTATTTTGTTTCGTACACATAAGCTCAAGTCCATTGTTTATAGGCATCAGTGCTTCAATGTTAGAATGCTCGCCTACCATGCAGGCGATCCCGGGATCGATTCCCAGCCGATGCATTCCCATATTATACAAGTTTAGAAAATGAAAGAGTACGATTGATATATCAATAGTAGTCAAACTAAAATAAAAGAAGTAGCTAATACAAATAATTATTACAAAAAAAGTAGGGGAAGGGAAGAGAAGTGTCGTCGAGCCATAATAACTATATTATTGACAAATTAGCTAAATAAAAAATAAAATAAACTACAAAAAACTAACATTCGTATTTAATGCTCAATAAAAAATGTTTTTAAATATACTTTTAATTAAAAATAAAATTTTTGAAACTAGCAACTTATAAAGGTACATATACATGTCTATAATATTCGATATTTCATTCGATATTTACAGCCTGGCCTGGTCGAAAAGAAACTTTCTATCGCATACTTATACTACGAACAAAAACAAAATAAGAAAATTTGTTTTTGTTTTCAATATAAGCAAACGAGAGATAATTTCTTGTCGACATCGTGGTTTTTTTTTATTTTAAACAAACTTTTAATTAAAAATAAATTTTTGAAACTAGCAACATATAAAGGTACATAAATATTTCCATAATTTTTGTGTTTAGCTCAAAATGCTTTTAAAACAAAATGTTTGTATTTTCAATACTTAATATCATTCATAGTTTATAAGTATAATTTAGAATTATAACAATAATAATAAAGCAATTTTTACCTCTTAGAATTTTAATATCCAGTAAATCTTTATGTCTGGTTCTTCGTACTATTATTTTAGATTTACGAAATAAGTGTATGAGTTAAAGTGTGAGCATATGTTTTGGTAGTCATATTATTTTTTGTTGAAAAAGTAATTATATATTATTATTAGTTATGATTTATGGATATAAAATAAAATAAAATAAAATTAAATAAAATAAAAAAATAAAATAAAATAAATTAGTTTAATTTATCTACCCCAGATAACCAATCAGCGTTGCCACCCACAACTGAAGTAGAAACTTACACTTGATGTC
Organism: Tachina fera; assembly: GCA_905220375.1. NCBI lineage: Eukaryota > Metazoa > Arthropoda > Insecta > Diptera > Tachinidae > Tachina > Tachina fera. The sequence goes on from LR999966.1 coordinate 52,458,775, forward strand.
GAGAAAACATTATTCAAATTCACAGAACATTGAAATATATATATATATATATATATATATATATATATACTTATATATATAAGAAATATATTTTTATTCTTAAAAAATTTTAAATTATCTATAACGAGTTAACTTATATTAAATTTTCTCTAGAGCTATCAAAAATAGTAAGTTACTGATTTCATTCTGGTTTTTAGGTCATGGGAATCTATTCTGATTATATTTACGGTGATGTTCGTAGCGAATGGCTCAAAGGGTTCGAAGCAAATTTATGGCATTAAAATGCTGATATCAATTAGATTTTGTGATATAATATAATAAGCCGACTCAATTCGGGAGATTTTGAGAATTTGAGCAAATAAAGTTTTCGAAAAAGTTTTCTTTCAAATAAAAAAAATAAAGCTACTAAGCCGATAGAATTCAAAATCTAATCAGCTCTCAAAATCAAGTCAAGAGTTCTTGTCAAATTGATATTCAGGATTAATTCACTGTTGTGAACTTGAGAAACTACATGGAATACGACAAATTTGACCCAAGTCTTTTAATAGTTCGAAAGATATCGTGGTCGGAAATTTTGAAAAACATTTTTTCTATAAATCTATGAATTTTACTTAAAATTAGAGGGAAGTTCCAGAAAAGGCCTACAAATCAAAAATTTTAGCATCTGTTTTCATAATGTTTCTATAAAAATGTGCAAGTTTGATAAGGCATTTCGAATGACTGTTTTCAGTATCTTTACTATTAGAGGGGAAAAATAATGTACAAATATTTTGTATAATAAAATGTTAACTACAAAATTGAATACGAAATTAGTAAACAGTTTTCAATAATTATGCAGAAAGTGGCAACGCTGCAGCAAATTAAACCCTTGAAACCAATTAAGCAAATATTAAACAATAAATTAACCCATTGAAATAAATTAAAACACATTAATTTCAAATCAAAGTTATTATAACTACATGAAAATAAAAAGAAATTGTATGTTTATAATATATTTAGCTGATTCAAAGCAAGTTTGTATAGTCAACCACGGCGCATGGTTTTTACTGAAAAGATTTAATACAAGTATTTACTTTGGCAAAATATTTCTATGTATTTGACTTATTCGTTAAGGTAAGAAAGTTCACAATGTTCTTTTGTTTGAAAATAGTTTGATATAACAAACACTGCTTTGAAATTGCTTATTATAGACAAAAAACGAATTCAATAAAAACATTTATTTGGTCTTTTTGTGTTACGCCTTGACTTACTTGTAGTAAAATTTCGACTTGTATATGCAACCGATTCTTTACCATCATAAATGGTATAGGCTTGCACCTGATATGTGGCACCGGGCGTTAGTTCTTTCGCACTCACTTGAAATGTAGATTCATTAACAGGAAATATTCTATTGTAAGAGCTAGAAGCTTCAGATAAACCAAGAACTTTTATTTTAAATGCTGTATAATTTCCTTGAGTCGGTGGGGACCATTGGATTAAAGCATTTTTACTGCTACGCACCTGCACGGACAGATTTGAGGGAGGATCAGGAGCTGTAAGAAAAAAGTATACAATTAGTAATTATATATATTTTATATGGAAAAGTAAAGCATAGGTAATTTAGTAGTACTATGCTCCCCTGTCACGGGCCGTGTTCGGTTCCCGGCCCATGCATAGCAAAAATCTTGTTACAGTTTTACATGGTATACATAATACCTAAAAATTATTTGTAAAACAATTACTTAACGTATTTTTTTAGTACATCACTTTTACTAGGATATTTGTAGAACAATTTACGAAAACGGCTCATAGTGCGCCATGTAACTGCATTTTATTTTGATGCTAAATCACAAAAACTGCTGCATGAAAAGTCTGACTAAATTTAACTACAGTTAAATTAGTTACAAAAAGCAACACAACACACATTTCTACATACATCCGTAAAATATAAACGTTCGTTAGTACTGAAGTTTCTAATTGCAGCGTCAAAATTTACCCTAGAAATGTCAAACATGCATTTTATTTTGTTGCTAATGCATGAGCAATCTGACTAAATTTACTTGTAATTATGGTTTTTATAAAACACAACACATACTATGGCAAGTGTAGAAAAAAGGATATAATCGTTGCAAAAAAAATTACCGGCATTGCACATGTTCAAAAACCCGTGAATCCACTTAATAATTATTAATGATAATACAAAAGTTAGTGAATACTATTAATACTGTTTACTTGCACTCAATTAGCTGACAAACAAAAATTGTTAATAAAAAGATATCATATTACACACTGAATTAACTGAAAATATTGTCGCTTTAATCTGATTGGTCAATTTAACGTAAATTTTGTTTTAAGCATATTTGTTGACTCAACAATTAATTGTTAATAATTGTAGTATAAATATTCCAATAAAAATTAAGTTTGTATCAGTAGTAAAAAACTCGGTTTTATTTATTGATCACATTACGTTCAAGTTCCAAGTGCTGGAAGGTAAAAATCTCTAATCTTCAAGTTCCAAGTGCTTGAAGACAAAAGAAAACAAAGAAAATTAGTACAGTTCAAATTAAAGTGTTTGAATTGATTCATACTAATAAAACATTATTACTTTCATTCTAAACATTTTGGTGACCCCTAGATTTCAAACTTTAAGTAGTTTGAAAAACACGCACCAGCGCAACAAAGGCAGAGGATATCATCCGGTCCAACATAATTCATCAAGATAACATTTTGGGTAACATTTGGGTGATCCCGACAACCATTGAATTCTTTCCTTCACCAAACGTTTGTGGCAGTCCCTGATCATACACAATGGCAACGGCAAATATTTTGGATTCACTGCTGAAAACAGGCGAAGCAATTCAAACGATAGTGCGTAACTTCAAAAAGGATTATGCGGACAGAAAAACAACCGCAGAGTACTTTGAGGAGCGTAAAAGGCTAATTTCGGAGTCCTGGGATATATTTAAAGCCAAGGATACAGAATTGCGTATGCGTGATGATGTTGAAACGCTAAAAACAACGCATGAATATTTTACGTCAGATTATTATGCCAAAATTAGTGAGGTAACAAACTCATACATAAATTTATTCACAACAGAGGCCAATCGTATAATGGCATTAAACCAACAAACGCTACCAGCAACTAAAAGCACTGTTGCTTCAGTGGCTCGTCAAGAGTCCAATGAAAACCAGGGCCTGATTCGCAAGGCACAAGCTAGAATGACAGCCTTAAGTAGGTTTTTAAATGGATTAACCATTACCGATGAAATACAACCACGTCCATTCTACGACATCAAATTGGCAACTATCAACAAACTTTGGGACCAGATCTTGGTCTTATACGACGATATATGTGAGAACTTTGACGATCCATTGATTTCTGGTTTTGACATTGACAAATTTTATGAATTAAACGACAAGGTTCAAGAGCAGTTGGTCAATCTTTCCATAATGGCTTCAAAGCATCAAACAAGTACTGCAACCCCACAAACTACATCATCAAACTCTTGTGTACAAAGCTCTCTACCATTGCCAAAGGTTACAATCCCACATTTCAATGGAGACTATCTTAACGACAATTTCATGATTTGTTTTCCGAAATGGTAGACAAACAAGCTATCCCTGCAATACAAAAAATGTGGTATTTGAAATCGAATGTTTCCGGAGAAGCCGAACATTTAATTCGACAGTTTACACTAACAGAAGAAAATTATAACACCGCGTGGCAAACATTACAAGACAGATACAATAACAAAAGAGTTCTTGTTGCTACCCTCGTAGAAATAATAATCAGCCAACCTGCTGTGTCATCATCTATATCATCAATTAAGGCCCTGCATGATACCACTAAGGAATCCTTATTAGCTCTCAATAATTTAGGGATTGCAACGGCAGACTGGGACGCAATTCTCATACAACTATTAATAAAAAAACTTGACAAAAATACACACGTCAGATATATGCAATCATTAAGCAACCCTAAAGAAGTACCAATAATTTCAGAATTTCTCACATTTCTGGAACTACAGTTTCAATCAATGGAAGCAATTGCTCAAAAAGAAAAAACAACTCATTACAAAGTTGTTTCCAACTTAAAACATAGTGGTACCTGCAAATTGTGCAACAACGGAAACCATAAGCTCTACTTTTGTAGCAAATTTAAACAATTATCAGAATCACAACGGTTGCGATGGGTACAACAACAAAAATTATGCGTAAATTGCTTCAAAGCCGACCACAATGCAAAGGCATGTAATTCGAGTAGCTGCAAATTGTGTGCACAAAAGCATAACACGTTGGTACATTTATCGAAGCGGAAAAACTCAGAAAAGAGAAATAGTTCGGAGACAGACAATAATGCAACAGAATCCTTCAAAAATGAAGCAGCGGTTGCAACGACAGCAACAAAAACAGTCATGGGCCCCCAGGGCGTTGTGTTATTAGCCACAGCAAGGGTTGTAATTGTGGCTCCAAATGGAATCGCCAATGAATTTCGGGCTGTATTAGACTCAGGTTCACAGGTGAATATTGTGTTTGAACGTTTGATAAAAAAATTGGGAATTTCACCAACAGAAGCATCGCTATGTATTGACGGTGTGGGCAAAGTACAAAAGCGATCATCAAAACGAATTAATGTTATCATGAAGTCCCGCGACCACAGTTTCGTGACTAATTTGGAAGCCTATATTCTTCCAGACATAATTCCAGCACAGCCCAGTCAACATATTAATATTTCATCCTGGAACATTCCAAAACATATTCATTTAGCAGATCCCCATTTTTACAAACCAGAAAAAATCGACATACTACTCGGAGCGGAGTTCTTCTTCAGTTTGACTCAATCAGGTACAATTAAGTTGTCTAATGATCTTCCAATTCTTCAAAATACATCACTTGGATGGATTGTTGGTGGACCTGTGGAACAAAAGTCGATTGCCAGCAAGCCACATACAATAACATGTGCAATATTTGACAAGGCTACATCATTGGAAGAAACTATAGAGCAATTTTGGAAACTGGACGAAATTCAAGACAACAAAAAACCATTGTCACCCTCAGACAAACAATGTGAACTACATTTTGGTCAGCATGTACGCACCAACCAAGAAGGTCGTTTTGTAGTTAGAATTCCGTTCAGAGAAAGTCCAGAGGCTCTAGGAGATTCACACGCGATGACATAGAACAGGTTTTTGGGGCTAGAACGGAAACTTCAAAAAATGAGCCCATTCGTACACAGTATGTGCAGTTCATGCAACAATATAAACAATTAGGCCATATGCAGGAAGTCGATATCGATTCCTTGTGTGGGCCTAAATACTTTATACCCCATCACAGTGTATTGAAACCAGATAGTTCTACAACTAAGCTTAGAGTGGTTTTTGATGCATCGGCAAAAACCACTTCGGGCTATTCATTGAATGATTTGATGTACACTGGGCCAACTGTTCAGAGCGAATTATTTTCAATCTTACTGCGTTTTCGAACTCCAAAATATGTTTTCACTACCGATATCGAGAAAATGTATCGGCAAATTCTAATTCATCCTGATGACCAACAATACCAATTAATTATGTGGAGGGAAAACCCAGCGACACCCATAAATTATTACAAGCTCAACACTGTAACATATGGAACACGGGCAGCACCGTACCTGGCAACAAAATGCTTACAGAGGATTGCCGATGAAAATATGGTGGACTTTCCAGAAGGTTCCCAAATGTTGAAACATAATTTTTATGTCGATGACGGCCTGGGTGGTTCGGATAATTTAAATATTCCGATTGAGACACAAAGGCAATTGATTACACTTTTGAGAGCCCATGGCTTCATTTTAAAAAAATGGTGTGCAAATCATCCTCAGCTACTTAAAAATATTCCAGTAGGACATCATGAGGTGGACTTGGACTTTAACAATAACAAGGCTAATACAGTAAAAACGCTTGGATTAATGTGGCTACCTAAATCTGATGGATTTTGCATCAAGGTAAAATTAGACAATATCAAGAGTGTATCTAAACGAACTGCAACTTCAGACATCGCAAAATTGTTTGATCCCCTCGGACTGCTGGCACCAGTAATTGTGAGGGCAAAAATATTCATTCAACAATTATGGCAACAAAAATTGGATTGGGATGAGCAACTTCCAAAAAATCTCCGTACTGCATGGAATACCTTCAGGGAAGACTTAAAAGAGTTAAATAATATGGAAATTCCACGACATATCTTCAAGGGTGAATTGCCAACAGGTCATCAATTACATATATTCACAGATGCATCCGAGAGAGCATTTGGTGCAGTCGCATACGTGCGTGCGAAGCTAAAAGATGGACGAATCATAGTACAATTGCTCTGCGCAAAAAGTCGGGTTGCTCCATTGAAACAACAAACGTTGCCACGGCTTGAACTATGCGCTGCAGTTATGGCTGCACAACTCGCTGATAGAATTAAAGCAGATCTGCAGACTAAGAATCTACCAATATTCCTATGGACTGATTCCGAAATTGTGCTGTCCTGGATAAATACACAGTCGACTTTGTATCAAACTTTTGTGGCCAACCGAGTAGCCACAATTCAGTCATTAACACTGGCAAATCAATGGCGTTTTTCTTCAAAAGATAATCCAGCTGACATATTATCCAGGGGCTTGCCAGCACCAAAACTTCGCTCATCCATGTTGTGGTTCTACGGACCACTGTTTCTACATGGAAAAGAAGAAATTTGGCCATCTAATTTCTCTCATCGGTTACAAATCAGCAGCGACTACGAAATGAAGAAAACACGTTTAGTTGCACTTAATACAGTTGCCTCTGACGATTACATATATAAAATTCAACACAAAAATTCCTTCGGAAGATTACAGAGGATAATAGGTTACGGTCTCAGATTCATCCAACATGCAAGAATGAAAAACGAAGAGCGAGCAACACATAGAGCACTTACTCCAAGCGAACTGCATAATTCCTTGTGTGTGATTGTAAAGGCCATTCAGAAATCTGATTTTTTACCGGAAATTGAACAACTTAAGAAAAGTAAGGAGATTGAAAGGAAAAGTTCAATTATTAGTTTGACGCCATTTCTTGACCAGCAAGGTGTTCTGAGAGTTGGAGGACGATTGGAGGCCTCCACGTTGCCGTACGTCGTGAAACATCCAATGCTGATTCCATATAATGATCATCTTATAAAGCTTCTATTTAAGATGGTCCATGAAGAAAATAATCATTGCGGACCGCAAGCATTATTGAATATAATAAGACAAAGATTTTGGCCAATAAAAGGCAAAATAATGGCAAGATCCACAGTTCAAAAATGTTTAAGATGTGCTAAGGCACATCCGCAACTGTGCCAACAACTCATGGGCAATTTACCTCATACTCAGATAACTCCGGCACGTCCATTCGTTAATGCCGGAGTCGACTATTGTGGACCATTCTGGATTCATTACAGGGTCCGCGGCAAAAAACAGACAAAGGCATATATAGCGGTATTTTGTTGTTTTGCAACGAAAGCTATCCATCTTGAACTGGTCTCCGATTTAACAACCGAAGCTTTTATTGGTGCATTAAAGCGCTTTATAGGTCGTCGCGGTCGGTGTCAAAATATCTATTCAGATAATGCTACTAATTTCGTAGGAGCTAGGAATCAGTTATCAGAACTAGCTGACACCATTTACTCTGATAAAGGACGAGAATTGGTTATCTCCACTGCCAGCGCAAGAGGAATACAATTCCATTTTATTCCACCAAGAGCACCGCACTTTGGAGGACTCTGGGAAGCTACTGTAAAATCAGCAAAGTATTTGCTACTCCGTAGTGTTGCAACGGCATCTTTGACACAAGAAGAATTGGAAACAGTCATAATAGAAATTGAAGCAATACTGAATTCACGCCCACTCACGCCTATGTCAAATGATCCAAACAGTTTTGAAGCACTGACTCCTGGCCACTTTCTCATAGGCGAACCCCTTGTTTCACAAATAGATAGTAGGGCTATTCCAATCAATAATTCGAGACTTCAGCATTGGAAACTTGTAGCACACCTCAAACAAGAATTTTGGAAAAGGTGGTCTTCTGAATATCTAAATCAACTTCAGCAACGTCATAAGTGGAACAAGCAATCCCCTAACCTTAAAATTGGGGACATGGTAATTATAAAAGAAGACAACCTGCCAGTTATGAAATGGCCATTGGCGAGAGTAATAAACACTCATCCTGGTGACGATGGTATTGTCAGGGTCGTCGAAGTAAAAACAGCTAATGGGCAGTTCAAACGTCCAATATATCGAATCGCGTTACTACCTATTGACCAAGACTCTAAAGCAATAATTGATGACAATACTAAGGCAACAAGTGATTTAACATCTACGTCAAGTGAAGAGCCTGAGGCTAAAAGGCAGAAAAAGGTCAAATTACCAACAAATTATCTAACCATGGCATTAATCACGTTATTATTGCTGGTACCACTTGCTCTTGGAACTCCAGTCGAGAATAAGAAGTTTGGATCAAAGGTAGGAATCCATTTTGAGCAAATTGGAACTACAGCAATTTCAACTACGGAATGGAATCTATTTGTATACTATGATTTAGCTCCTTACTGGTCAGAAACATCAATTCTTGTCAATGCTACACGGTCATTACAAACGTTGTGTAAAGTTTTAGAAACAAGTTCATCTTGTCTCAGTATCTTTGACCACTTTCAACACATGGAAAGTGAGTTACAACTAGATAACCGACTATTACGAGTTAAAAGAGGGGCGCTGGATATCATTGGTAACGTTGTCCATTCATTATTTGGCGTCCTGGACTCTGAATACGCAGAGCAGATGTCAGAAACAATAAAACAAGTCAACGACAATCAATCATATTTGCTAAAATTATTGAAGAATCAAACATAAATTGTTGATTCTACAATTAATATCATCCGGCAGAATCAAATAACAGCTAAGTCAAGATTTGAACGATTGGAGAAAGAAATTAAAATCTATTCAGATGATATAAATAACATCAACAATGCATTAATACAAGTACAACTAAATCAACTATTTCATTCAGCAGTTCTCGAATTAACTCTAATCGCAAACAATATAAGAAAGATACAATCATCAATCCTTGACACCTTAATGGATACTCATCATGGAAAAATCAGTCCATGGCTACTTACTCCAGAACAGTTACAAAGTGAAATTAATCAGATCATCCTCCATTCACCACCATCAGTGAAACTTCCAGTGACAGAAAAAACTGACTTGCTACAATTATTCAGACTCATGAAGGTTAAGGGCAGACTAACACACCACCACGCTGTTTTCAAAATAACCTTACCATTGGTTGAACATGAAATACTCAAGCTGTTTCATTTGATTCCTGTACCCAATATAATGAACAATACCGTGGTAGCCATTAAATCATGTACTGTTTTCTTGGCTATATCTACTTTGCGGGAACAATACATTCCTTTTACAAATTCTGAGTTAAGTGCTTGCGACACAATTGAACAAGGCGTTTTCTTATGTTCCAACATTCAAATCCGTTACAACTTTGGTTCAGATGCCTGTACATGTGAAATAAATTTATTCCACAATAAAACAAAACCAAATTGTGTGCTGGAGAAAACTGATATCAGATGGGTACCCCTCAGCAAAGGCAATCAATGGATATATGTAGCGTCACCATTTTCAAGGGTCACAGCTGTTTGCAACAGTGAAATCATTCCTATATCACTAAAGGGCTCCGGTTTGCTGACGCTTGATCTAGAATGTATACTCAAGCAAGATTTTGTCAACATGAATGGACTGAGAACTATATCAAGCACAGTAAGGTCATCATACACAAGTCTTGGCAAAATTTCAGACTTACTACTACCAAAAAACACTACAGTCTTCATAAATAATAACGAATCAACCTCAACAAATTTAGAGAGTGTATATGCCAAGAATATTAAGGACCTAACAACTCTACAAAGGTTGCTGGAACAACATGAAATTGCTGAGTTACCTAATAAATTGAAAACCCACCAGACTCACAGTTATATAATTGGATACCTAGCACTCGTAATAAGCATCATAGCACTGATCATTTTGCTGTCAACATGCAAATCAAGAAAAAATGCAAAAAACCCACATCCAACTACATCAATCGAATCCACTGAAAAGGACATTGAGCTCCAACAATACGCCGAAGAACACAAGATGACCTCTATACCAATGCCACGCCAGCATTCCAAATTTACCATTGATGTTTTAGCAGCAGATGACGAGACTCAATAAATTAATTCACTTACTAACGTAGTTTTAATAACAACACTATGTTCCAATATATTTTAAAATTTATTTTTTTTATCAAATTAACCTGACCAATCAAATTAACCTGACCATGACGACTTCGAACTTTCTTCAATTTTGAACAGTCGTTCAACGCAGGGAAGAATGTTCAAAAACATGTGAATCCAAACAAAAATTGTTAATAAAAAGATATCATATTACACACTGAATTAACTGAAAATATTGTCGCTTTAATCTGATTGGTCAATTTAACGTAAATTTTGTTTTAAGCATATTTGTTGACTCAACAATTAATTGTTAATAATTGTAGTATAAATATTCCAATAAAAATTAAGTTTGTATCAGTAGTAAAAAACTCGGTTTTATTTATTGATCACATTACGTTCAAGTTCCAAGTGCTGGAAGGTAAAAATCTCTAATCTTCAAGTTCCAAGTGCTTGAAGACAAAAGAAAACAAAGAAAATTAGTACAGTTCAAATTAAAGTGTTTGAATTGATTCATTCTAATAAAACATTATTACTTTCATTCTAAACAGCACACATTTTGAAAATGAACAAGTAAGAGTGCTATATTCGGCTGTGCCGAATCTTATATACCCTTTACCAAAATGCGTTTATGTAGTATAGAGATACATACATAAGCACAGAGATATGTAGGTACATATTCATTTTGTGAAAAAACTCATACTTTTTTCTAGTGCAATTTTTAGGTTTTTGGTATTATGTTTAATATGGTGCTTTTTAAAATTTGGCGATTTTTTTTCATATAGGCAATTTTTTTTGGTTTTGGCGTTTTTTTTTTAATTTTGGCGATTTTTTTTCGTTCTGGCGATTTTTTTGATTTTGACGATTTTTTTTATTTTTTATATATAATTTTTTTTTGTGGCAATTTTTTTTAGTTTTGACACTATTTTCTCGTCTTGGCGATTTTTTTCGGGTTTTCGCTTTTTTTTATTTTGGCGATTTTTTTTCGTTCTGGCAATTTTTTTGATTTTGAGAATTTTTTTTTCATTTAGGCGGTTTTTTTATTCTTTGGCGATTTTTTTTTTCATATAGGCAATTTGTTTTTTGTTTTGGTGATTTTTTCGTTTTTTGACGTTTTTATTTCTTTATGGCAATTTTTTTAGTTTTGACAGTTTTTTCTCGCTATGACGATTTTTTCGGTTTTTGGCGTTTTTTAATTTTGGCAATTTTTTTTTCTTTTTGGCAGATTTTTTCGATTTTGCCGATTTTTTTCATTTAAGCGATTTTTTTAATTTTTGGCGATTTTTTTATACATGCAATTTTTTTTGTTTTGGCGATTTTTTTCCGTTTTTGGCGTTTTATTTTATAATTTTGGCGATTTATTTTCGTTTTGGCGATTTTTTTTGATTTTGGCTATTTTTTTTTCATTTAGGCGATTTTTTTCATTTTTGACGATTTTTGTTCATATAAGCATTTTTTTTGTTATGGCGATTTTCGCGAGTTTTTGTCATTGTGGGAATTTTTTTTTGTTTTGACACTTTTTTCTCGTTTTTGCGATTTTTTCGGTTTTTGGCGTTTTTTTTTTAATTTTAGCGTTTTTTTTTCATTTCAGCGATTTTTTTCGTTTTGGCGATTTTTTTTAAATTTTTGGCGATTTTTTTTTCATTTAGGCAATTTTTTTTGATTTGGCGATTTTATTTCGGTTTTTGGCGTTTTTTTAATTTTGGCGATTTATTTTCGTTTTGGCAATTTTTTTGGATTTTGGCGATTTTTTTTTATTTAGGCGATTTTTTTTAATTTTTGGCGATTTTTTTCATTTTTGACGATTTTTGTTCATATAAGCATTTTTTTTTGTTATGGCGATTTTCGCGAGTTTTTGTCATTGTGGGAATTTTTTTTTGTTTTGACACTTTTTTCTCGTTTTCGCGATTTTTTCGGTTTTTGGCGTTTTTTTTTAATTTTAGCGTTTTTTTTCATTTCGGCGTTTTTTTTCGTTTTGGCGATTTTTTTTAAATTTTTTGCGATTTTTTTTCATTTAGGCAATTTTTTTTGATTTGATTTTTTTTTATTTAGGCGATTTTTTTTAATTTTTGGCGATTTTTGTTTACATAAGCATTTATTTTGTTTTGGCGATTTTTTCGGTTTTTGGCGTTTTTTTTTTAATTTTAGCGTTTTTTTTCATTTTGGCGATTTTTTTGGATTTTGGCGATTTTTTTTTATTTTTGGCGATTTTTGTTCACATTTTTTTTTTTTTTTTTTAATACATGTATTTATTTATTGTATCTTCAAATATGAACTAACAATAAGTATTCAAATCTTAAATCTAAAAATATAATTATTAGGACCGACCACTGTCGGACATAAACTTAGTGATAGTTATAAATAATACATAAGTAGTGATAATCAAAAAAAAAGAGAAAAAAAAATATTTTCAAGCAATCCCATCTGGAGTGTTGAGTAAAAGAGCCCTTGTGTCCTTCTTTTTCAAGCGAATGTGGCCAGTAAAATTCAAGATGTTACGAGCAAGCGGATTAGGATGTGACTCAAGTTTTGTTAAATATTTGCCTGCGTATTTTGCAATTTCTTCAATCACTAGTGGCATATTTAAATCACGATGTATATTAGAATTTTTGATGTACCATGGTGCCGATGTTATTAACCGTAAAATTTTGTTTTGCCTTCGTTGGATTCTCTCTACATTGGAAGCTGAAGCAGTGCCCCATAACTGGATACCGTAACACCATATTGGCTTTAAAAGCGACTTGTATAATAAAAGTTTACAGTCCAGGCTAAGTGTTGAATTTCTGCCAATCAACCAGTGTATTTGAGATAACTTAAGTTTCATCTGTGTTAGCTTAAAGTCAATATGATGTTTCCATGTTAGCCTTCGATCAAGGTGTATACCAAGGTATTTCACTTGGGAATGTTGAGGAATATTTTGATTATTGATTCGAATTGGGGAACAAGTATCTCTTCTTAGGGTAAACGTTATATGGACACACTTTTGTTCATTTACCTTAATTCTCCATAAGTTCAACCACATTTCCAATTGTGTAATATGTTCTTGTAGATATCGGGAAGCCTCGTGAGGGTTTTCATGCATACTCAGGCAGGCTGTATCATCGGAAAACGTAGATGTATGGATACTGCTGCTCAAAGGCATATCACAAGTATAGATCAAATACAAAACTGGCCCCAGTATGCTACCCTGTGGCACACCGGATGATATAGATTCGGGCACACTCATGAATTCTCCTTCCACAACCGTGAACTTCCGGGTAGTAATGTAACTTTGTAATAAATTCACAAAATTTATTGGTAGATATTTTTTTTTTTTTTAATGCATGTTTTTTTATTTATTGTATCTTCATATATGAACTAACAATAAGTAATCAAATCTTAAATCTAACATATAATTAGTAGGCCCGACCAATGCCAGACATAACTAAGTGATAGTTGTAAATAATACATAAGTGGTGATAAGCAAAAAAAAAAAAAAATTTTTTTTCAAGCAACTTCATTCGGAGTGTTTAGTATTAGAGCCCTTGTATCTCTCTTTTTTAAGCGGATGTGTCCAGTAAAGTTCAAGATGTTACGAGCAAGCGGATTAGGATGTGACACAAGTTTAGTTAGATATTTGCCTGCGTATTTTGCAATTTCTTCAGTCACTAGTGGCATATTTAAATCACGATGTATATTTGAATTCTTAATGTACCATGGAGCAGATGTTATTAACCTTAAAATTTTGTTTTGTCTTCGTTGAATTCTCTCTACATTGGAAGCAGAAGCAGTGCCCCATAACTGGATACCGTAACACCATATTGGCTTTAAAAGCGACTTGTATATTAAAAGTTTGCAGTCTAGGCTGAGTGTTGAATTTCTGCCAATCAGCCAATGTACCTGAGTTAATTTTAGTTTCATTTGAGTTAACTTATAGTCAATGTGATGTTTCCATGTAAGCCGTCGATCGAGGTGTATACCAAGATATTTCACATGTGAATGTTGAGGAACAACTTGATTATTAATCCGAATGGGGGAACAAGTATCTCTTCGTAAGGTAAATGTTATATGGACACACTTTTGTTCATTTACCTTAATTCTCCATAAGTTTAACCATAGTTCCATCTGGCTAATGTGTTCCTGGAGTTTTCGGGATGCCTCATCAGGGTTTTCGTGCATACTAAGGCAGGCGGTATCGTCGGCAAATGTAGAAGTGTGGATACTACTGCTCACAGGCATATCACAAGTATAAATCAAATATAAAAATGGCCCCAGTATACTCCCCTGTGGCACACCGGATGAGATAGTTTCAGGCATACTCATAAAGTGTCCTTCCACAACTGTAAATTTTCGTGCCACAATGTAACTTTCCAAAAGATTTAGAATGTTTATTGGTAAATATGTCTTCAATTTCAAAATCAGGCCTTCATGCCACACTTTATCAAATGCCTGAGAAACATCAATAAACACGGCAGAACAATACTTCTTTTCCTCAAATGTTTTTCTGATAAATTGAACCAATCTATGCGTTTGCTCAATGGTGCTATGCTGGCTTCTAAAACCAAATTGATGGTCCGGGATGCACCCATTATCAGTTAAAATTGAAGACAATTTTGCCATGAGGAGCTTTTCAAAAAGCTTTGATATTGTTGACAGTAAACTTATTGGCCTATATGACTCAGCCTTGGAAAGATCTTTACCTGGCTTTGGAATCATTTTAACCTTGGCAAGCTTCCAGCAGTCTGGATAATACTCCAGTCGTAAAATGGCATTAAAAATGAATAACAGGATTCTAATTGCAGTACGAGGTAACTTAATCAGCATCTGGTTACTAATTCCATCCATACCGGGAGCTTTTTTCGGGTTGAGTTCGGCAATTAGTTTTTGTACATTACACATCGTAAATTTTAAGGGTCGTGGGGGTAGAGCAACTACACTCGGCAAATCAGCAACACCGGTACATGTATTTGGTGTAAATACGGATTTTAAATGCTCAGCAAATATGTTACCTTTTTCAGTATCGCTTCTTGCCCAACCTCCGGTAGAGGTGCGCAGAGGTGGCTTAAACTCAACGGGTGTTTTAAGCTTTTTAGCAGCGCGCCACAAAGAGTAATTAGATGCTGGTGTGACATCAAGGCCTTCCAGATAATTTTTGAAAGATGCAGTTTTTTCAGATGCAAGCAGCTCTTGGAGTCGTCTAGTGCACTCTTTAAATCTAATTTTGTGTTGAGGTGATCTGTGCTGTTGCCATTCCCTTCTAGCTCTCCTTTTTTCACGTACGAGATGTTCAACGTCTGTAGAATAAATTTTATTGAACCCAGTATACGGATGGGAGGTAGTGGCATGTTCAGAAGCTTGTTTAATATTCTCGTTAAGATTTGCAATGTTCGATTCAATATCATTGGATGTTCTTAGCGTAATATTTTCCGTGCAATGACTACTAAGATATTTTTTGAATCCCAGCCAATTAACACGATTTATCATCTTGACATATGGGTGAGGTAAAGCGCTTCTCAGTGGACTACAGATTGTAACGATCGTGGGAGAGTGATCAGACGACAGATCTAGGGAAGCTTCAACGTGAATTAATTCCCTAGAAATACTTTTTATGACGCCGAAATCTATAACATCTGGAATTTTTCGTACGTCAGTAGGCCAGTAAGTAGGCTCCCCACTTGAAATAACATCCAAACCCATTTTTGAAATTGTGTTGAACAACGCCCTACCTCTAGGCGTAATAAGACGCGAACCCCAGAACGTATGCTTAGCATTGTAGTCGCCAGCTGCAACGAAACAAGGTCCAAGAGATTTGTAGAACTTCTCGTATTGGTCCTCAGTGATTGAAAATCTGGGAGGAGAGTAAATTGAAGATATCACGAAATTTGTACAAAAATTTTCAATGCAGATATTTGTTGCTTGTAGATGTTCTTCACAAATGTTGTCAAGAATATAGTGCTTGAGTCTTGACTTTATTAGAATTGCTGATCCACCGCATGCTCTCCCTCTAGGGTCCTTTGTGTCATATAAAGTGTAGCCATTCATTTTAAAGAGGCTTCTAGAAGTCAAATGAGTCTCAGAGACCATCATTATATCAATATTTTTTTCCGTAAGGAAGTGCTCAAGTTCATTTTTATGTTGGCGAATGCCGTTTGCGTTCCAGAAACATATTTTTAACGTGTTCATGGCTTGTTAATTAATGCTTGAAGCAGAGTATTCTGCATTCTCAACATTTCTTGCATCATGGTAGTCATATTTGTTGTAAAGTTGTTTATAGTTAGCACCAGATTCTCAATAGTAGCTTCAAGGCGACTAAAGTTAAAGCTTGAATTTGCATTCGTTGAATTATTTGGCGGTGAAACATTTGGTGTGGGAATAGAACTAGCCTTAGCAGCATCGGCATACGATACACGTGAAGTAACTGGTTGGCTCACTTGAGCAAAAGTGGCGGAGTACGCGTTTAATGGTTGAGCTGGAGCTAATTTAGGTTTTTGCACCATAGCCTGCTTGACGAAAGAGTACACAGGACATCCTCTGTAGTTAGCGGTGTGATTACCTCCACAATTACTGCATTTTTTTTCCGCTTGATCTTTTGGTTTGGTACAACTTGCAGTACCGTGCAATTCACCGCAGATAACACACACTGTAGGTAAATTGCAGTAAGCTTTTGTATGGCCATATTCTTGGCAATTATGACACTGCACGGGACCTGCACGCTTATGTGGCTCTTCAACTGTGATTTTTCTGTATAAAAGGTATTTAAGGCTATAAATAGGATGAGTCTCGTTTTTTTTCAACTGTATATCATTTGGCTCCAGTTCAACACGAAATAGGGGTTGGGGTACTTTTTCTTTGTTAAATATGTTTGATACATTCTTTACCTTAAATCCCTGGAGGACTAGTGCATCTTTAATTTCTTCAGGGACAACATAAGAATCTATGCCCTTCAATACGATCTGCAGGCCTTTAGCGCTCTTAAGCTGGTATGTGTAGAAGCTTGTTTTATTTGTTTCAAATTCAGAAACCATTTTGCGGAAATCCTTTTCATCATAAATTTGAATTTTCGTTTCATCGATGTTGCCACGTTTTATTGGGACAATGTGGAATTTATTTTCACCAATGACCGAAATTAATTTTTTAATAAGGGCATTTGAATTTTTCTCTCTCAAGTAGATTGGTGGCGGCTTGGATGTTTTATTCGAGGATACATCGGGTTTGTCGTTCTCATCTTGCAAAATTTTAAAACGGTTTTGGCGATTAGTTGAGGATGCGCTGTTATCTCTAGACATCTTTGGAGCGGATGAAATTTTTGAAGAATTCGGGCTTCGCCCACGCTTTACCACGGTTATATATCTGTCCATACCGACTTGCACCTTGGGTTTTGAAATACTGTTATCTGTAGTAATAACTTTGTTAAGTGACGAATACGAGCCTGAAGGGGATGATATTACTGACTTATATGAAGAAGTACTAGGCAATTGTAATGTTAATGAATCACTACTATTTGGCATTGGACAAAGCGAAGTTGATCGCTGACGAAAAATTGGTTTTGCCGTTAAAAAAACACTTTCATTAGATTTATTATTTTTATTTTTTTCATTAAGAGCTTCAGAACTCACAGTAAAATAGGCGTTTCTGCCGTTAGAACTCACTTCATAATTTTTTGTATTTGAGGCACTCATATAGAGTATTCCTCAAGGGCACTTTTTGTGTTTTTTTGCTTACGGTTTTTTTTGTTTTTGTAATTTATGATTGTTTATTTGTTTTTGAGTTCCTCCTATAGAGTATTCCTCAATGTCACTGTTTGTGTTTTTTTTGTTTTCGGTTTTTTTTTGTTTTTGTTATTTCCACTATGTAAAAAATATTATCAAAGCAATAAAGCTTATTTCTTAAAGTCAGTATGTACCTATTACGAATAATATGTACTACGAATAATTTTTTGTATAATTTTTTGTTTGTTCGTATGTAAGAAAAAAACTCCGCTAATCGACTGTTCGCTATGAAGGTACCACGAGAATGATTGGTAGATATGATTTTAATTTTAGAATTAGACCTTCATGCCAAACTTTATCAAAGGCCTGAGAAACGTCAATAAACAGGGCAGAACAATACTTCTTTTCCTCAAATGTTTTTCTTATAAATTGAACCAATCTATGAGTTTGTTCAATGGTGCTATGCTGACTTCTAAAACCAAATTGATGGATGGGATCAGTGTAAATTGGGGACAATTTTGTCATGAGCAGCTTTTCGAAGAGTTTTGACATAGTTGACAGCAAACTTATTGGCCTATATGACTCAGCTTTAGTAAGATCTTTGCCCGGCTTTGGAATCATTTTAATTTTTGCAAGCTTCCAGAGTTGTGGATAATACTCGAGTCGTAATATGGCATTAGAAATAAACAGCTAGATTCTTATTGCAATATGCGGCAAGTTTATCAGCATCTTGTTACTAATGCCATCAATACCTGGAGCTTTCTTTGGCTGGAGTTCAGCAATTACTTTATGTACATCACACATCTTAAACTTTAAGGCTCGAGGGGGTAGAGCAACTACACTCGGCAAATCAGCAACACCAATACATGTATTTGGGGTAAATACGGATTTTAAATGCTCAGCAAATATTTTACATTTTTCCGTATCGCTTCTTGCCCAATCTCCGGTAGATGTGCGCAGAGGTGGCTTAAACTCAACGGGTGTTTTAAGCTTTCTAGCAGCGCGCCACAAAGAGTAATTAGATGTCGGTGTGACATCAAGACCTTCCAAATAATTTTTAAGAGATGCAGTTTTTTCAGATGCAAGCAACTCTTGAAGTCGTTTAGAACATTCTTTAAGTCTGAGTTTACGTTGGGGTGATCTGTGCTGTTGCCATTCCCTTCTAGCTCTTCTTTTTTCACATACGAGATGTTCAATATCCCTGGAATAAATTTTATTAAACCCAGACTGCGGATGGGAGGTAGTGGCATGATCAGCAGCCTGTTTAATAATTTCGTTAAGATTGGCAATGTTAGTTTCAATGTCATTGGGTGTTTTTAACGCAATATTTTCCGTTCAATGACTACTAAGATATTTTTTGAATCCCAGCCAATTAACACGATTGGTCATTTTCATATGTGGGTGAGGTAAGTCACTTCTTAGTGGGTTACCAATTGTAACGATAGTGGGGGAATGATCGGAGGAGAGATCTAGAGAAGTTTCAACACTAATTAAATCCCTAGAAATATTTTTCATTACGCCAAAATCAATAACATCTGGAATTTTTCGTACGTCAGTAGGCCAATAAGTGGGCTCCCCACTCGAAATAACATCTAAGCCCATTTTTGAGATTGTATTAAATAAAGCTCGACCTCTAGGTGTTACAAGGCGCGACCCCTAGTACGTATGCTTTGCATTGTAGTCTCCAGCTGCCTCAAAACAAGATCCAAGCAATTTGTAGAACTTCTCATACTGATCTTCGGTAACTGAAAATCTGGGAGGTGAGTAAATTGATGATATTACGAAATTAGAACAAAAGTTTTCTACAAAAATATTCGTAGCTTGCATATATTCTTCACTAACGTTGTCAAGAATATAGTGCTTGAGTCTTGACTTAATTAGAATTGCAGATCCACCGCATGCTCTCCCTCTAGGGTCCTTTGTATCATACATAGTGTAGCCATTTATTTTGAAAAAGCTTCTCGAAGTCAAATGTGTTTCAGAGACCAACATTATATCAATATTTTTTTCCGTAAGGAAGTGCTCAAGTTCATTTTTATGTTGGCGAATGCCGTTTGCGTTCCAGAAACATATTTTTAACGTGTTCATGGCTTGTTAATTAATGCTTGAAGCAGAGTATTCTGCATTCTCAGCATTTCTTGCATCATGTTAGTCATATTTGTTGTAAAATTGTTTATAGTTTGCACCAAATTGTCAATAGTAGCTTCAAGGCGACTAAAGTTAAAGCTTGAGTTTGCATTCGTTGAATTATTTGGAGGTGGAACATTTTGTGGGGGAATATAATTTGTTTTAGCAGCATCGGCATACGATACACGGGAAGTAACTGGTTGGCTCATTTGCACAAAAGTGGCGGAGTAAGCGTTTGCTGATTGAGATGGAGCTAATTTGGGTTTTTGCACCATAGTCTGTTTGACAAAAGAGTACACAGGACAACCTCTGTAGTTAGCGGTGTGATTACCTCCACAATTACTGTATTTTTTATCACTTTGATCTTTTGGCTTATTGCAACTAGCAGTGCCGTGTAATTCGCCGCACACAACACAAACAGTGGGTAATTTACCGTATGTTCTGATCGCTTATGTGGCTCTTCAACTGTGATTTTTCGGTATAAGAGGTATTTTAGGCTATAAATTGGGTGTGTCTCGTTTTTTTTCAGCTGTATATCATTCGGCTCCAATTCAACACGAAATAGAGGCTGGGGGATCTTCTCCCTATTGATTATGTTGGTAACATTTTTTACCTTAAATCCTTGTATCATGAGTGCATCTTTTACTTCTTCGGGATTAACATAAGAGTCAATACCCTTCAATACGATCTGCATACCTTTGGCACTCTTGAGCTGGTACGTATAAAAACTTGTTTTATTTTTTTCAAATTCTGTCACTATTTTACGGAAATTTTTTTTCTTCATATATTTGAATTTTAGTGAAAAATGAAATGCGTTTAGTGAAAAATGAAATGCGTTTTCACCAATGGCCGAGACTAATTTTTTAATTAGGGCGGTAGAATTTTTCTCTCTCAAATATATAGGTGGTGGCTTAAAAGACTTTTGCGACGATGCAGCGGGCTTGTCGTCGGTGACTTGCAATAATGAAAAACGATTTTGACGATTGGTAGATGAAGCGCTATTATCCCTAGACATCTTTGCAGCAGATGAAATTTTTGAAGAATTTGGGCTTCGGCCACGCTTTATCACTGTTATGAATCTGTCCATTCCGACTTGTACCTTGGGTTTTGAGCTACTTTTATCTGTAGTGATAACTTTATTAAGTGATGAACACGAGCCTGAAGGAGATGATATTACTGACTTATATGAAGAAGTACTAGGCAACTGTAATGTTAATGAATCACTATTTGGCATCGGACAAAGCGAAGTTGATCGCTGACGAAAAATTGGATTTGTCGTTAAAAAAATACTTTCATTAGATTTATTATTTGTATTTTTTTCATTGAGAGCTTCAGAACTCACAGTAAAATAGGCATTTCTGCCGTTAGAACTCACTTCATAATTGTTTTTATTTGAGGTACTCATATAGAGTATTCCTCAAGGGTACTTTTTGTGTTTTTTTTTGCTTAATGTTTTTTTTTGTTTTTGTAATTTATGATTGTTTATTTGTTTTTGAGTTACTCGTATAGAGTATTCCTCAATGTCACTGTTTGTGTTTTTTTTGTTTTCGGTTTTTTTTTTAGTTTTTGTTATTTCCACTATGTAAAAATATTATCAAAGCAATAAAGCTTATTTATTAAAGTCAGTATGTACCTATTACGAATAATATGCACAACGAATATTTTTTTTGTATAATTTTTTGTTTGTTTAATAAGAATGTAAGAAATGTATGTATGTATGTATTCACATAAGCATTTTTTTTGTTTTGGCGATTTTTTCGGTTTTTGGCGTTTTTTTTAATTTTAGCGTCTTTTTTAATTTTGGCGATTTTTTTGAATTTTGGCGATTTTTTTTTATTTTTGGCGATTTTTGTTCACATAAGCATTTTTTTGTTTTGGCGATTTTTTTCGGTTTTTGGCGTTTTTTTTAATTTTAGCGTTTTTTTTTTTAATTTTGGCGATTTTTTTCGTTTTGACGATTTTTTTTTGTTTTGGCGATTTTTAAAAATTTTTGGCGATTTTATAATTTTCGGATTTTTTAGTTTGACCGTTTTTGAAAATTTCATGAGTTTAACTCTTACAGTTTCCAAGATATAGATAGCAATTTGTCAAAATTACATAGTCAAAATTTTATTAACTGATGGACCACCCTTTAATTAAAATTTTTCTAATTTTAGTATTAATTGTTGTAGCCTATATAAAAATACACTAATTTTACAAATTTCAAGTGTCAATATACATATGTACACACATACATACAATTGTATGTATATTACATGGGATTTTAAAAAGTTTTCGTTACTCATTTTGGAACACCCTTTAATTTTTAGCTTTTATATATTAGTTGTTGTAGCGATCAAAGTTCTACATACACTGTCCAAAATTCAGACCCGTAGCTTTTACCGTTCCTGAGAAAAAGCCTTCTTCCTAAAACATGAAATATATTTAATTATTAGGAAAAAAGTTAAAGTTTTCCAACCCTGGAAACGTTTTTTTAATTTGTTAAGTTTTTAATTTTTTTTTATAAATACCAATTTTATTCATACCGAAGTATAAAATAAGTTAATTTAATAAAAAGGTAATAAAAACTTGTTTTCGGTAGTTATTTTCTATGGGAAAATTGAGTTTGAGTTTTCCAGCTCTGAAACCCTCTGCTCGATTTTGCTGAACTTCAATAGCAAAATTTTTCAGAAAATTTCTGACACACCAGTCCAAGAACGAAGTCTCTAGCTCTTCTGGGAGCTTGGGAAAACCCACGTACAGACAGACGGACATCGCTTGTTTGTCTTCCCTATGCATAAGGATCCAGAATATATATACTTTATGTGTCGCTTATTAATATTGTAGAAATTACAAACGGAATGACAAACCTATATATACCCTTTTACCATTTTTTGGTAAAGGGTATAAAAATGTGTAGTCAGCATAAGACTACTACGATATTCTTCTGTGATTTTCAAAAATATTATTCACCCTTATCGCGAATCTGAAGGGAATAAATTCTGGGAAATACTTTTTTTATTCCCATGAACAATAAATTGGTATTGCCACCTTATTAGGGAATAAAATAAACATCTGTTGCAATTCAAACATCTATCGTGAATTTATGTAATTTTCATAATAATTTTGTTATTATTTAGCAAAATTAATCCCCCTTATTGCGAATGGCGTCGTCGACGAAACATCAAGACGACAGTAATGCTTGGCATTTGTATACTCTTTGTCGACAACAATTGACTACTAGTAATATGCTCCATTAGTTTACAAAGCCTTATGCTCTTATGCAAAAACAATTGTTAAAGTTAAAGCATGCATTAAAACCGGTTTTGCCATACAAAATTGGTTTGTTAAACCAACTTTAAATTTACCAATCGTTTTTGCATAAGGGGGTTAGAGATTAGTAAGAGATTGTCAATAAGGTCCAATTGTTGTCGATAAAGAGTATACAAGTGCCAATTTTTAATTTCGTCTTGATGTGACATCGCCGATCCCATTCGCAATAAGGAGGAATAGAATTTCGTTCCAATTTATGTTATTATAAGAAGAAAACAAACCTATTGCAAAAAATAACCAAATGAAATTTGAAACTTGTTTATTGGAAGTAATGTAAGTGAAAACATGAAGAATTGTCGGCAGGTTGTACATATCGTGCAATAATTGATATTGTTTATTGTGTGTATATTATAAAGGTGTGGGCATATTTAAGGTTAGAAAGTAAATTGGCTTCAAGTACACTTTTTTGACAAATTCAGTTTTATTGATAACATCTAGTGTAGTAGTAGTGGAAGGCATTCACTACCTGAGTGTTAGTTCTACAAAAAAAAAAAAAAAAGCGACGGCCAATTGACATTGCCAAATCGAAAAATTACGCGACCGGCGAATTTCTCATGCAATAAGTGAATTATTTGGCCGGATGTATGGCATGTGGCGCCGTATTGCTTAAACTAAAGGTCAATGATGCCAACACTAGCTAATTGTGACCACAAGGAATCGGTTATCATGATTTGGTAGCTCAGAGAATTCACGGTGACGGCATTTCCTTGCTAATTTTCGGAAAGATACGGGCCGATGATGCCGCCTGACAACAAACCGCACTATATAGTTACTTTCTTTGGATGTAATGGTTTTTCGAGGACTGTTTGTTGATTTTGTGAGCCCCATATGCGAAATTTTTTTTTGTTTATCATTGCATCAGTGTAGCATTCTGTAGTTAAAATTTCCCAACTTTATACTACATAAATGTCAAAGGATGACAACTCAATTCTTAACATTTCAACATTTGGCATCGTAATCTCAAATTTGCCGACCCTTTAATAATCGGTGGTACAATCTTTTGATTGATATTGCCCAAATATGAATATATTGCAACAACGAATGTAACATTAAAAATTATCTTTCTATTTTTTAAATAATTTAATTCCAAATTAGTTAGTTTGCTAAAGTTTTTATATATGCATGCATTAACTTTCTATTTTTTAACTAATTTAATTCCAAATTAGTTGGTTCTTAATTTAATAATATGAGCTCGATCGGTTGGAAATTGTCGAGCCACATGCGCAATGATGTCTGTTAGAACGAAACACGGGCAAAATGGAAAGATGGAGGTAACTTTTGTATCCAAAATATTTCCTCAGAATAAACTTATCCTCCATCGCGAAGCCTTTACAGGGTCCCCGTACGAAAAATTGCATTTTGAATATATAAAATAAGTATTTTTTTTTTTCAAAATGAGTATACATATTACAAAAAGTAGGAAATAAAGAAAACATTGTTAAATTTCTATAAATAGTGTGACTGCTAGAATAACTCTGAGTCGGCTTATCAAAGTCGACAACGTTTGACTTGTTTCACACTTGTATTTAATTTTTAAAACAAAACCATATTTGAAAATTTCGTTTTTATTTTGAAAGTAAGTGTGCGACAACTCGAACGTTGTCGACGTCGTAAATCGGTCCCAAATTCAATTTAGAAAACGAATTAACTGGAGTTTGTTTGATATCCACAATCAATCCATTAATATTTCTCGAAACGTAAATTTTTTTCAAAAAAATTGTTATATACTAAGTCCCTTGTTAGATACTTTTTAATAAGTAAAAATTAGCATAACTTACCAGTTGTTATTGACACTGTCCACGTCAGCCAATCGTGGTGTGTAAAATTTGTGTAATACAACCAAAAATTATATTTGGTACCGGGTAAAGCACGCGAAAATTGTATTTCATCGCCAATTTCGTTTGAGGCAATGGTTGTATTTGGTTCTGGATAGCCATATGGCGGACTATAGTCTAGACGATAATAGGCATCGTCCATGCCTTGATTATTAGGTATACTTATGGCTAAATCGGCACAATTAACACGCTGTAATGGAATAAAAAAATACATATATATTTTACTTTATTTTTTTTAAATTTATACGAAACATGGCTTGTCGTAGTTAATTGAAATATGTTTCCTGGTTAAAATTAAGAAGACTAAAATGAATAAATAACATGCACGCTGATAGCTTAAAAGAAAAATTTAATAAAAAATAAGTATATTTGCATTTATAGAAATTTGTTTTAACTAGTATTGTTAAAAGTATTAAATTAAATACAATTTTAATTCTTTAATCCTTAACACCACAACAAAACACACAACAAAAACCAACAAAAAAGTAGACAAACAGGAAAATAAAAACATTATATTTGCATAAAAAAGACATTATTAAATATTCGATATTCTGGACTCGAAGTATGCGAATAAAACTTTTAACAATTTTGCGAAAAAAGGAACTAGGGACGGGTATTCGCATACAATTAACGTGGATTATATCTCGTGCAGATGAATTTATTTCTTTCACTCATCTGCAAGATTATACGTGATAATAATAATTAAAAATTTTTTATAACAACTTTTCTTTAGGCACTACAGTTTTGAGCGGAAAAGAAAACATACAATTCTGGAAGAAAAAAAAAATAAAACAAACATGTCAAAAGAAATGAACTACTACTTTCCTGGTGAAAATAATGTACTGTGGCACAAATACATAAATGTGAAAAAGTCCAAGTTCCTATTCAAAATTTCGTGGCCATTAAAAGTGGTGAGATAAAAATGTTGACCAAGTTTTGATTTGGCACAATAACTATCACTGCAATCTGACACGCATTTGTAATTGTCAGCTTTTCATATCAGACTTCTTGAACTTAGGAACTTGACCTTTTCTCACATTCATGTTTTTTGAGCATCTGACTACTTTTTGAAAAATTTTTTAAAATGGGCGTGTGCTAAACGGTAGAAAAGTACTATGGTAAAAAAAAAATTTGCCTGTGGGGAATAAATTTAATTTTTCTGCTGTGCCAAATGATATCTTTATTGACAAAGTAAAATTTTGACAAATTCCATTTATCAGAGAGAGAACCCGATGAAAAAATTACAGCGGCGGCGAAGCAATAAATTTTACTACAAGCCGCCGGCTACCAATAACTTTTTAAAACATTTTTTATACATATATATGATGCAATTTTTTTTCGCAAATTAAAATAAAAAACTAACTACATTTAAGGGACGTAAACATTTTTGTAATGGGCAACGGCTCGAAACAACGGCTGCGGTTTAACCTTTTATGATACCATGCTTTTTATTTGCTGCTTGTCAAAAATTTATCTGTTATGTCAAAAATTCTACTAGCCCCTGGGGCTAGTGAAATGTTATTCAACTCAGAAGTGTCAAAAATTTACTTATACTAGTACTTTGCACAGTTTGGCACAGGCCCAATAAAAACTTTTAAACTTAAAATTTCTATGCTGCTATATTTCTACTCATAACACCGCGTTACACACTTTCTGTCCTAAGAACCAAATATACTTTTCGGAAAGGGGAGAAAAAATAAAAATACACGTGTACGTAAAGTAAAAATGTAAAAATTTGGAGTCCCTTCAAGTTATGCTGAAAAAAGAGAAAAAAAATTTCAAAAAAATCTGAGAATTGATAAAAATCAATTTTTTTTTAAATTTAACATGATAGAGACATTTCCACGAGTCTGCCTGCAAAAACTCAGCTCGATTGGATCACGCAAAAATGGTTAAAAACTTATCAAAATTTGTTCAGACAGACGAACACTACGAGATTTATATTTTATACAAAAAAAATTCTGACGTGTACATGAAAATCGCCGATACACGTGTAATTTTATTTTTTCTCCCCTTTCCGAAAAAGTATATTTGGTTCAAAGGACAGAAAAAAAGTTCGTTTTTGTAACGCGGTGTAATGACTGCGCCATTTGAAAAGGGAAGAGTTACATATTGCTACATTTACACATGAAAGTACTTTCTTGAAATACTTGGATACGTATTTTTAATAAAAATTATAATGAAATAAACGACTTATGTGATACTTTCTTGTTCGTTTTCATGGGAAAGTGAAAGTTTATTTTAAAAATTTCATTGAAAAATAATTTGGAAAAAATTGTTTGTTTACTACTTAATTAGATTGTTGTTTTTTTTTTGGAAACTATTTGTTTTCATTTTGTTCCCGTACAAAATGATTAAAATCTTTTAAAAGCTTTTCTCTTTGGAGGGAACTTTTTTATCTTGATTTTAACTTTAATCTGAGGGCACATAAATTAATATAAAGGCTGGTGCATAAGTCTGTATGAATTATTTTTGTGCGCTTATGGTCGTGAATGAAAAGTTACTCACAATCCCATCTCAATTGCATGTACATACACAAAAAATAGTTAGAACATCACCATGTCTCACTCTCCCTGTAATTTTGTCGCTGATTTTTCTTATTCTTATTTCCAGTGTAATAAATAGGGAAAGGATTTTCATGTATTTAAAATCACGTTTTATGTACATAAAATATGCATTACAAATTTAAAAATATGTACTTAAAACTAATAAAATATGCATTTATAAAATTTTTTTTCAACATTTAAGAACATTAGAAACTTAAAAAAATCAGCTTCATTGGTTTCTTAACAAACATTTTGACATTAAAAACTTAAAAACATAAAAAGCTCAGCTTCAATGCTTTTTTTAACAAATATTTTGTCAAATCATATGGAATAATGATTCAAGTGTACGTTAAAACCAGTTTTTGTATGAAAATTTTGTTTAAACGTACACCGTTTGAGTTAGAAATCTTGGTGTTTCTGTAATAGAGTAAAGAAAAGTTGCACAAGTTTCCTTTAATCTATTACAAAACCATCAAGATTTCTAACTCAAACGTCTTACACAAACAGGGAGTTATTCTATTTTTTGTTAATTTTAACTTGAGTTCAATTTCAATATTCGTATAGGTATCGGTATCGGAATCGGTATCGGTGATACTTCTTTTTGAGTATCGGTATCAGATCGGCAAACGGCGTTTTCATATAAACGGCGGCCAAAAATAGGGGTTATCGTAGAAGAATGAAAATTGGTACACATTACTATTATAAGTAGGAAAGGAAAAAAACGAAGTTTTGAAAAAATCGGCCCAAGGACTCGCCCACCTCCCATATATCCTGAAATGAAAAAAACTTATATTTTCCAAAATTGTTGTTGGAATTGAACTAAATTTGGCTCGATTTGTCTCTAATATATTACTGATAATTGTGGTGAGTTAGATGCCATTATCTCAAAGGACACGCCCACCTCTCATATATCCTGTAATGAAAAAACCTTATATTTTCCAAAGTTGTTTCTGGAATTGAACAAAACTTGGCTCGATTGGTCTCTGGTATATTCCGGATAACTTTGATAAATTTTATGAAATTATCTCAAAGGACACGCCCACCACCCTTATATCCTTGATACGTAAAAGATGCAATTTGTCCACGAAAATTGTCAATACCTCTTTCACATTTGTTTAACTTTTTTAATAAGTTCCCTATTTTTATCTGTTCCGATCCGATAAGATTGAAATTTTGCATGTAAAATATATTTAGTAAAAAATTATTTTAATTTGTAAATTGTGATCATATAAGAGCAAAATTTTACAAAAATTATTAATTATGAATTTTATTTATTTAACATAACATATTCAATATACATACACACATAAAATATATACATAGTAGGTATTAGAGGTAATCAAAATATATTAACAACTGTCACTGTCATCACTTTCAGATTCTACCAGATTCGCTGTTTTTATGCTCTGAAATCTTTCTTTTGTAACTAAATACTCTTTCAGATCATTTATATCACTTTTCCTTAAAAGTATTTTCTGACTATGCATCGAAATTGATGGCTCTGACTGCAGAATAAGATAATTTAGTAGGTCTCCCATGGAGGCAATCCTACTTCTTTTTCTCGTATGTTTCAATCTTGCATTTCTTATAATTTTATGACTTGTCTCTATTGCTTCTTCTGATAACATTCCAATGGGAATAGTGAAATATTTAATAAAATCTATACCATGAACTAGAATTTTATGCACAGTTGCAGGCATATAATACCAAGGATATAATTTGAAATATAAAAGTGCTGTATCTTTTAAAAGCTTTTCAAAATTTGATGTATGTATATAATGACCACTTGAAAGTGTTCTTAAAATAATAGAAAATTTTTTTATTAAGCTTACATCTACATTAGTAATCTGAGCTGAAAGTTCGACAATGGAAAAGAAGCGCCTTGCAGTATTGCCATCATTCGTTGTGCCATATCCCGTCTTAACCTTATCAACTATAAGACCCATTTCAGACTTAAATTTTTCTTGAATACTTCTCTTTTGCTGAGCAACCTGATCTTTATCTTCTTTTCTTACCACTCTCAATTTCTTTATAGGCTGTTTGTAAGAAATATGCAAAATGCATTCAAAACATTTGATCCATGCATGTAATGTCGACAATCCGTACTGATAGCACTGCTCATTCACAGGCATTTCGAAAATTGATAAGCTGTTCATTTCAGATGGCTTAGCTCCACATAAAGCACAAGTTGAACTAGTACTGTTTCCACTTAATACATTTAAAACTGCACCATCTATCATTGTCAACTGCATTTTATAGTGAACGTTAAGATTTTTGTTTTTTGAAATGTAATTATATGTATCTAGGCCTTCAATTTCTGTATTTATGCTATCCCTTAGTGATTGTATTACACTTGGATTCTCTTTTGTAAAAATAATTTTAAGTGGTCTACATAACCTCCAAGATGAATGACTATCATTTTCCCAAACTATTATCTGCCCAATCCGACAAGCGTAAAGGAACGAAGGAAGTTACAAACATAAAATCATCACTAGCTTCCTCATCTTGAAATTTTTGTTTGTATACACTATGCCCACTACTGCCATCAAATCCCCACTTGCATTCCAGGACTTTATCATTGTTGGTATCAATATCATTAACATCTAAAATGCTTCATACGGTTTTATCCAAAATCTTCTCTAAGGGTACCTCTGCAGAAGATTCTGTTAATTGAATGTCATCAGGCAAAATCTTTTTTTTAGACTCTGC
Organism: Tachina fera; assembly: GCA_905220375.1. Taxonomy (NCBI): domain Eukaryota; kingdom Metazoa; phylum Arthropoda; class Insecta; order Diptera; family Tachinidae; genus Tachina; species Tachina fera. Next base: position 52,489,231 of record LR999966.1, read on the forward strand.
AATCATATAGTATGATGGAAAGCAATCTTTGTGAATAGAATTTACTACTTTCCTCATCATATTGTACTGCCTCATAGATAAATCCATATCAATGTATAATGCTAGAGCACTTTCAACAGAAATTTTTTCATTAGTATTTGAACCTGTTAACCTTTCTGCGGCTTTTTTAAGAGTTTCAGATGAAGTAGAAACGACAAGTTCCTCCACTCGCCTCCTTTTTGTTCGCATTGAACCCTCTTCATAAGAAACATTCGGTCGGCCTTTACGACTTGTACTTGATTCCTAATATAGTATAAAATAATTAAGTTTTCTTGCAATACCAAAACTTTACACGGATACTTACATTACAAATGATTTCACAAAATAGTTTGCTATCTAGCCAGTCACTCAACTCAGTTTCAAATCTGTCTCTAATGCGATGATATTTAGACCAATTGTTAGAGAATTTTAATAGAGTAAGCTTTATTTTCTGTTGTTCACTTTCTAATAATACTCGTTTAAAATGCTTTTCGACAAAATCTTTAACATGATGCATAACATCGCATGGTCTGTTTTGCTTTATCTCTACCCACAATTGAAAAATAGTGCGAATCCGCAATGAGGTTGACACTAAAAAAAAGTGAAAATTGGTATCTCTACTTTCTTTTAAATTCTCTATGAAAGTTCGCTGTTGCTGAAAAATATTGACAATGTCTCACTACTATCTTTTTCTAACGGGATCTGACATTTGATCAATATTTGTAAACAAAAACATGTTGTAATTATAATTAGAAGCATCACTTACCACCCTGTTAAAAGTTTTGGTAGCCGTTACATTCAAATACTTAAATTTTAAGTATTATAAATGAACATGGAATTTGGGATTTTCCCATTAATTTCGTATGCTGTACACAAACCTTGACTTTGAACCACTATAACTTTAAAATGTGTAAACATTTTAATAAGATATTTTAGATATCATCTAACCAGAGTGTTAAAAAAATATAATAATACAAAAACGTTCAAATTCTAACATTGACTTTAACCATTTTTGGCCAGCCTCGTGACACAGTGCGTCGTATCGTTACATGTCTAGCTATTATACCATGCTCTTGTTTTTTTCTTTAATTTTCAATGGTATTGATATTATTGACTTAAGCCAAGGTATTGAACTTTGAGTCCTACGGTGTTTTTGAATATCGGTTCATATCGCAAAAAAAAGGATCGTAAATTTTTCTTGTTTTCTCCTTTTTTTGTTCTTACACAGTTGTAAAAACTGCAGCTCTTATATATCTACTTTACAACTAGTAAATTAACCAAAATTAGATTTATAGCATGAAAAAAACTAAAAAATGTATTAAAAATATACATTTATGATGAAATATGCAAAAATATGTATTTATTATAAAATATGCAAAAATATGCATTAACAAATCGATGCCATTTTGTAGCAAATTTTTTATTCGCAAAGATATTTTATTTACGTTGATCTACGACCAACGACAACTAATAAAATTTAAATGTGTTTTATTAGCAATCATAATTCATAATCATAATATCATAATAATAAGTAGTACACCGCAGTAACAAATACACTATATTTGTCTCTTTTTTCCATGAGTTTTAAAAACCTGATCAAGGCCAATTTATTACGTTTATGCAACTCTACAAAAACATAGCAATAAAAAAACAACACCATGTTTAAATTGTCAGAAACACACCTGAACTAATTTGTATGGTACAAACAAAGTATAAACACGAAAACACAGAATATCATCATTGACGTGACGAATAAGCCTTAAACCTGATTCTAAATTTTTTTTTACCTGCCTCTTTTTACACTTCTGTATATTTTGTGGCATTATCTTTTAACATCTTTCTGGCAACGTATGAACTCCGCTCTAAAATAGCTGCTCACTTTTTTAGCTCAAAAATTAATGAAGTCAATTTTGGATACTCTGTTTTGAAGTAAAGCAAATTTTAAGGGGGCGTTGTGAATCAATCCAAGTGGTAGTCGGACGGAGCAAGATGTGGACTTTAAGGTGGGTGAAGAAAATCTTTCCAACCGCTATTTTCCAAGTAGGGTTTAGCTGGTCTTGCGACATGTGACCGTTTTTCAGATTCCCGGTTAGTTGGCCTGGTTTTACACACGATAAATTTACTTATGTTGTCTTAAAGCATATTTGTTTTATTTTTTAATGATTCGATGCGGAAACAGCTTCTCTTTGTGGCATTCAAGTAACATTTCGGATATGAAAAATCGTATTTCAATGTCTTTCAGCTTGATCGCGTGTGGTATCATATTTCCTTGATTTTGGATGAAAATTTGAAATTTCTGCTTGCTTCATCATCGTTGAGCTTTTTGGCTAGCTTGGGCAGTCGTTGTCTTCAATGTTCAGATAATATATGCGCTAAACAAACCACTTTTTTTAGAACAAGCAATCGATGAGCCTCATCTGCACTTTCTCTTAAATTGAAGAATTAAAGCAAACATTTTGGCAAAATATTTTTTGACACAACATTCGACATTTTCGAATAGGAATAAATGGCAGCTGTTTATAATAGATTAAAGGCACAAACTACGTAGAAAATATAGGAGTACGCTGCCTCTTGTAAACCCCTCAGTTATACACCCGTGCCGTACACTCAAAAAAAAAATGAACTCAAACTTTGGAAAATTTTCTAAATTTGAATAAAAAGAAGTTGTCGTATGGCGCCAAAGCTGTTTTTTACTTGAAACCAGTAAAATATTTACTAAATTTCTAGTTCATTAATGAACTATTTTATAGTAATTATATTTTCATATTTAAGTAAAATTTTCCTAAAATTAAGTAAAATTTTCCAATAAAATTAGGAGATTTGCAAAAAATTTTTTCGTCTTTGATCACAAATTTAGTAAGTTTTTCATTTTTTTGTCTTTAATTCTGGTACTTATTTTTATTTTTAATTAAATTCTATACCAAATGATATGTTATTTATTATATCTTCATATTATATTCTTAATTATATTATAATTCACCATACATACATATAAATTCCTTGAGAGTAGACAAGTATTGAACCAGCAATCTTCTGATCGATAGTCTAGCACTCTAACCAATTGACTAACAAGGCAGCCTGAATAAGCATTGAAATAATTGAGTTTTAAAATTTTATTTTATTTACAAAAAAATAAACTTCAATTTCAAATATTCCTCGAAAATATGAAAAGCTTACTTAAATTTTTTTGCTTAATGCAAACAAAATATATATTCTATAATTTTAAGAAAAAATACTTAAAACTGGTAAATATTTTTCTAAATTTTAGAATAACTTTTTATATCTTTCAAGTAAGTAAAATTTCATGAACTAATCAGGAGTAATTCATTTCCTAAAGCTTATTTTTTGATTTGAGACGAAATATACTAGTCCTTAATATAAAATTTCCTTGAGTTTATAACCATTTTCCTACTCTTAGTAAATATTTCCTTTAAGTCAGTAAACATTTCCTGAAATGTGAGAAATTTATTGTTTATTTTTATGAACTATTTTTGAGGATATGAACTTTTTATTTTTTTACTCATATTAAGTAATTTTTACTAGATTTTTGTAAAAATTTACTTAAACTTAGAAAAAATTACTAAAACTTCGAAATTTTTTTTACATGTACATGTCTTTTTTTTGAGTGTATATAGAACACTTTGTAGTGGAGACCGAAAGCAATTTGGCCCTTTGATTCTCGCAATGAAGAGAAAAATTGAAAGGAATCGTGAATTAGCCGCAGTATTATTTTTAAACATACATACATGATTCGATTGAAATAGTTAGTTTCGCCATATTTTGTGTAATTTTTACAAAATACCTGCATTTTCGTACTCATTGTCGGGGATTGGAAAATCTATTCTAATGGTGCTCTTTTTCATCACAGGATATTCAACAAACCTTATTTGTTAAAAATTCGAAAGTGTTATTTAAAAAAGCGGGTGGGTCATCGGATTTTTTTTAGTCTTTTAGGTAATAAACTATATTTCTACCTTAACGGCCTCAAGTATAAAAAATATTACGAATTTATAGAGCTTATATAAGTCTCCTATAAAGAAGTACATAAGGCCTTAAATATTTATTATAAACCTAAATGAAAAAAATGAAAACACGAGAATAAAGATGATTGACATTTGGATTTTATAATACAACTTTTTTAAGAAGTCGGTAATTTTGATGATGTCAATAAAAGTAAATTGTTATCGAGAAAAACTGGAATATTTTTCGGACCACACTATAAGTTAATTTTTATTATTATTATTTTTTTATTTTGAAGAATTTCTCTATATAAGAAAATCGAATAGTTGCACTTTGAGGGTTATCCAGTACCCTACTGGGTATTGTACAAGGCTATCAGGTGCTGGGTTCGATTCACAAAAAAACAAAATTTTTTTTTTAATACATGTATTTATTTATTGTATCTTCAAATATAAACTAACAATAAGTAATCAAATCTTAAAGCTAAAATAAAATTATTAGACCATACCAGTGTGGAAGATAAACTTAGGCCCCTTTCACCTTAGGCAACTTTACTTGCGCAAGTATAATTTTCATTTCTATTTATTTTCTTTTGAACTTGCTTCTATGTTCACATTCAGTTCATTTCTTGAGCAAGTTTAATTTTTTTATGCTCGAATTTTCTTAATTTGTTGACGTTTTCTTTCATTTCTGTATTCATAAGTAATATAAAATTTTCTTAACACAAAATTAGACAACACACCGAAGAAGACATAAAAGACAATGTCAAAAACAAATGAATATCCCAAGCCAACAATGACAGCTGAAACAGAATTGTGGCAGAATTGCCAAGTTCAAGCAAGTCTGTACTCAAATCTCGGCAATTCTTTCCCCTTCAACCGACCTTTCCTCTCACACCCACAAACACAAGACTTGCGCAAGTAAAGTTGCCTAATGTGAAAGGGACCTTAGTGATAGTTATAAATAATACATGAGTAGTGATAATCAAAAAGGAAAAATAAATGTATTTTCAAGCAGTCCCATCTAAAAAAAAACAAATCATCCGGCCTGTTCCACTTCATCTGGTGAAGGTTACTATATAATTTAGAATTGTACTTGCAGTATTTAATAAAATAAATAAATTAAGCATTTGTTAGCAAAAAAGTCGAAACAATAAACTTTACTTCAATATTCATCATACATATGATTAAAGTTTTTTTTAACGTTCGAAACAATTATGGCCATCATATGTTCATGCCAATGAGATGCATTTTTCATTGCGACATTAACGAACTAAAGTTAGCATTCGAAATATGTACGACACGGCTGTATCTTTTTTTTAAGAATATTAACGTAAAAAAAGTGTTCTTAAACAAATGCCATTGATATACGAGTAGTTAGTATGAAAACAAGGCACAAAATATTTATTTAAAAGGTAAACAAAAATTGCTTATTTGTTAACAAGAACTGAACGTGACTTTTTAAAAGTCCGAACTATTAAAATATTCCTGGCATTCAATGAAATTATAAACATTTGACCATACAAATATACGAGTACATATTAAACGATTTTGCCACTAAATAGCTCAACTATGGCCGGGTTTACATCTGTGTGCCAAATGCCACACAAGCCTAAAAAAAGCGTAACCAACTAATTACTAATGAAAAACTATTTGATTCAGACATGTATTTATTAAGTTAAACAGTTTCACACATAATTAATACAATTTTATAGAATCTAAAATGATTGCAAACTGTTTAAATCAATAAATATATGTCTGAATCAAACAGTTTTTCATTAGTAATTAGTTGGTTACGTTTTTTTTGAGCAAATGACACACAAGAAATGCCAGATGTAAACTCAGCCTATAATAGCAATAAAGTAAAATCTATTGGGAAAATTGCCAAAGAAGCAACCACCAGTCTTTTCACGCAAATAAATGATTTACGGAGGGAACGCGTAGGCTGCCTTTTAACACATAAATGGTTGCTAAATTTTTAAATTTGTGTTTATTTTGATGAGTTTTCAAGGCTAAACAAACAATTTAAGTAAAAGACGTGTTGCTAACTAGTTCGCTGTGACAGCCAGCAGAAAGTAAGAAACATTAAATAAGAAAATAATAAAAATAATTTCATCATTCAAGAAATTTAATAAAAAAAAATAATTAAACAGTGTATGTGCAGAAAAAAATATATTTTGTTTTGACATTTTTGTTTGCAGATTCTTGTAACTTCCCGACACGTCCTATTTTTAGCTTTTAATTTCATTCCATTTGCAATACACTCACACTTTTTTACTAACACAATCGAACTTTTTAATTTGAAAATTAAATTGCTTTCCAATTCACCTATCCAATCCATTTGTATGGCAATTTGATTTTAAATTTTAACAGATGGTCACAGCACACAATTTGTGTCACAGCTATCAATTTCAAGGAATTTTGACACACAGTATGTGTAATGAAATTGAAAGCAATTTATTGAACGTGTGACTGCAGCGTAAGTTAAAAGTGAATTTTTCTTGAGGAATTTGTAAATTTACATTACGGAAAAACAATCGATTAGCCATGGTTGCAATTATACCAGGTGGCTGCCCAAGGATTTATTGTACATAAATATGGTAACCATAGCTATATAAAAAACTGAAGAACGTTAAAAGGACAAAAATTTGGTACAACCCAAATCCAAGCCAAAAAGAAGTCTTTGACATTCGTCGTATACAAAGCAAATAGAGCAAAAAATTATCACCTGAAGTAGCGCTGCCACCTGGTTATACACGCCTTGCGTGTATCCTTTTTTGTAGAACTAAGTTAGCATACACACAAATTCATTTATTTTTTGATTTTCAACACTAAAAAGCACTCAAAATTAATTAAAGAATTCCGAGATCAAACAAATGTATGAACATTAATTTTTGTTTCAGTTGAGTAAAAAAGGCTCCACTTATGCTTTAACGTTCCTGCAATATACAATAAATTTCAAAAATTCCGTGTACTTTTCTTTTGAAAGTCCTCGCTAGCAAACGGAAATTTCTTTAAGAAATTTACCAACCGGATTTTCCCTAAGTTTTTTTACATACTTTTCTTATGGGAACTCCTCACTAGCCTTAAAGTGCATTCTCCTGTCTGTGGTAGACCCAGTATTGCCAATATATTAAAAATACAATTATATAAATATAACATATTTATATAATGCATTTGGATAACGCTTACACATGCAAGTAACTTGTTACAAGTTGCGTTTACGTATTAACAACCAATACATCGAATGAAATAATAAGAACACTTGCAACTTGCTTGATTGTTTACACAGTCTAGTGCAAGTTTATTTTCAAAATGTCGTTGAAGGCAAAGGTTTTAATTGTTCCGTAGGTTGTTTCTATTTTGTGTTTGTGTGTTTGTATGAGTTTTTAATGACTGGGTTTCCAAATTTTTAGCGTAGGAACATTGCAGGAAGCAAATTAAGTGAACAACATTTTAACAGAATAATTAATAAATTTATACAGCAAATCAATAATAAATCATATTTGATCATTTCCATTTTATTTTTTATATTATTTGTTACGTATTTAAGTTGAAATAATAATATTTTAAGGGCCATTATTATAACTTGTCGTTAGCTAAATGTTGGATGTTATTGGATGGATAAACACTTTTTCATTATTACAACTTCATTTTAACAAAAAGTGAGCGATAAGCTAAAGCAAGCTCATCCTACCTGTAACTTTTATTGTGAGGTATAGTCATTTAAACTTGCCACATTTTCGCCACTTGCCACACTTTCTACTTTATAAAACAAAATCAAATTTATTTGGTCAAAATATGGCATAAAACAAAAGCAATACAACACAAAACACATAAGAATAATAAAAAAACAAAAGAATTGACAAAAATAATTTCATTATGTTTGTAATTTGACAAATAAACAAAAGCAAGTTGCCACTAATCATTTTTAACAAACAATATCCACAATATCCACAGATATGTTGCCACCAACCAAACATTTTATTATTTATTTTATCGGACAGTTGTAATAATGGAAAATTTTAAAGGTCACTTTATAGTTCAGTTTTGCTAAAGTTAGGAATAACTATCCGAAACTTTATCGTTAAGTCATAATAATGGCCCTAAAAATGACTCCATGTAAGCTATCCATTAAAATTAAAATAAAATTCTTAAAACAGTGTTACCGTTATTTACTTTTGACATTTCTACAGCATGCAAGTAAAAACATTACTTGTAATGAAAATCTCTTGTCTGTGATCCTACAACTTGTAGCATTATGATTGTATCAGTAAAAATATGTAGATGTAGTGAGTTACTTGCACTTGTACTTGCATGTGTAAACGGTAAGTAAATTAACCTCACAGGGTGTTCTATTATGTGATATTAGCAGAATTACTAAAATTTTTACTTGAAAGCAAAAACAAATTATATTTACATAAATAAATTGAAACATTATGATAATATGACACAATAGATAGAAAACCTTGTGAATTGGCCAATTGTTTTGTATCATGAAATAAATAAATTGGATTTTTACAATTCTCATGCTCTTTTTTGTTTTACAAAACGTGTTTTTCCCTATTTTAATTCTTGACATCCCAGCAAAAATTACTGCTTCCTAGAAGCGTTTACGCATGAATAAGGTATATTTTTGTTTGAGATGGGCCAGCCGAAGCAATACGTTCCAAGCATTTTTCGAAGTTTTTTTTGCTAGGATGTTGCACAGTGGCGTGAAATTAAAAAAGTAAGTAAAAGTACTTATTCCATTTTACTTCTTATAGTTTTAAAGTGACTTCTTTGCTGTTTAACAATTTATTTGATATATAACAATAAGAGTTTTATTGAATTGGTTTTAAAAAATAACTTTACTTAAATTGATATTCAAAATAATATACATATGTACTTGATATTGTCCAAAATTGTAACAAGGAAATATTTTCTAATTTCAATTTTAGAGAAAACTTTAAAGTGCTTATTATGAGCAACTTCCGTCCTTCGACTCTGGTCGAAAATGCTGATCAAATAAATTTTCATTCGACAAAGAATATCGCTATTGTCAATTTCACTCACAATGATTTTTAAAATTCGCAAAAATTTTAAGAATTTGTGCTCAAGAAATTAAAGTAAGCTTAATCCTGAGCAGTGGAGCCTTTGAACTGGTTCAGTCTTTACGACCTTAGATCTACATCAAATCGACTAAAATAGTTTACAATTTGTTTTCGATGCCTAAAAATAAAAACAATCGTTTAAGGCTTAGATTTTTAATAATCTTTCATATTAAAATACTGCATCGGAAGAAAAATTCTGTTCGATATAAAATACGTGTATAAACGAAAGGCTGTAAAGTAAATTTTATGGACCCTACTTCCAGCATTGATCGGATGTGGGGATTTTCGTACAGAATAATTATAAACAAATTTGTTTTAAGTAACTACTAAGTTTAAAATCTTGAAATCCTATACAAAGTTGCCACATTTTTATAAGAAAATTTTTTTTCAATGTATCAAAATTTTTTAACATTAATATTTAATAACGCAATAATAATACCAAATTATTATTTTACTTACTCAGTAAAATATATTTTATTAATAATCATTACAATTTTTTAACATTATCCCCCATACTCATAAAATTTAAAACGAATTTTAAATGTTTTTTATTTCAAAATTTTCATGCAAAATTTTCTTAAAACGGATTTCAAATTAATTTTATTTTTTATGGGGGTATTTCTTTAAAAATATTTTAACTTGTTTCAAAAGTATACATTTGTTTTTGCAAAGTTATACCTTCAATAGTTCTCTAGATATTTAAAGCCAAATTTTGATTAACGAATTTGGTTTTTCGCATTTTTGTTTGCTTTTTGCAACTTCTTTTAATTTCATTTTCTGTGCTTCAAATGTATTTTAATTTTTTTTTACAATAGAAGATATTATTATCTATGCAAAAGTATATAACATTTATACCTTTGTCTTTATGTCAATCATCAATTGTACCAACCATATGCCAAGTTTACATTTAACATTTTATGTGTTGTCATTTTGTGGAGTCATTTTCATATGTGTGCAATGCTGTTCTCATAAAATTTTTCGATGACATACAATTTTGTTGTGTCATTGTGACAGGAAAGAGTCCGATCCATAAATAATCGCAATACGGTATCATTGCCTACATCAAGAACTAATTGTGACATAATAATATTTACTGCCTGTCCCACTATGTCACCAGCAAATGTTTGATCGACAACTTCTATTGCAAACAATAATAACATTAGAAAAGTTGTTGTTGTTTTCAATATTAATTGTCGATCGAAAATTTGCTGGTGACATCGTGGGACAGGCGCTTAAGGTACCAATACACTACATGTTTTTGCTTGTGTTTTTTAAGTTTACACTTCACATGTTTTTTGTGTGTCGGTCAAACTTGATTAATTTACATACGGTTTTTAATTTTTGGTCACCAACTTGTATGTACAATTACACGTTACATCGGCCATGATTGTTTACAAAAGCCGCTGGAAATTTCTTTGGTAGCATTGCTGAAGTGGCGGCGTCACAAATATTTATTTGAGTTTTTGTCTTTTTAATCTGCAAAATATGGAGCTGTTGTCAACACTTGTTATATACTTTATATCATTGTTATTAAAATTTTAAAATTAGATAAAAAATAGTTAATTTATCAATAATTCAAATACTTTAAACGGACGGCTAATGATATCGGAGACATTCAACCGTCGATAAATGTTTTCACATGGCATACACATTTGAAAACACATGTGTGAACATAAGCAAATAGAACATGCTCTAATTGAAAATTTGTCTTATGTTTTTGCTTGTGTAAAATACACAAGCAAAGTTTTTGAGGTAGCCAACTACATGTTTTTACAGAATTATCTAAAATTTGACAGGAGCAATGTAAAAAAAATGTAGTGTATAGGCACCTTTAGTGTCGTTTTCTTTATCATTGTGAGACTTTGTTTTTCGTATTGTTTGTTAATTAATACTTACACAATTGGATAATCGCAAAATTATTATATATATTATATAGCTTACGGAAGCAGGATTCAAGTTAGTTTAAAAATTTCGTGTACATGCAGACCTAACTCCACCGAAATTTCGATCTTTTTTGCATTTCTATCTCTGTAAATGCTACATATACATATGTTTCCAAACAGCCTCCCGAACCTCCACAAGCTGAATTAGCTGTGTCGTCATGTCAAGGGCCCAGGGCGCTTGAATTTTATCAAACTCTTCTCTGCTTTTTCACTTTCGTTTTCCATACTTTTAAATTTTTATACCTGCGCACTATTTAAATTCTTTCGGTGTTTTCTCAATGTCAAAATGTCAACACGCTGACATTTTCTTTTTGTGTTTGCAATGCAGCCATATTATGCTCACAGCTGTTTACATCAGATGCGTAAACAGTTTGTGTGCTAATGCCACGAAAATATTTGCCACTAGTTTCCACTGTTATTTTTGCCATATTTGTCACAAAATGCCACAGAGTGTACTCGGCCATACAGAATGGTCATATCTATTTTTTCAATGCTAAAAGTTGAGCAGCATACAAATTTATTATTGTTGAGCTAATCCCAAGCGAGTCTTTATGTTGAAGCCGAGTTTTTCGAATGACTTTATGAAACTTTACAGAAGAATCATTTGTACGAAAACGAATTTTGGTCATTTAAAAATTAAGTATTGAAAAAAATTTGCATTGTTTTGATTGAAATTGAAAACTGCAAATTCGTTTTCCGGTAAACTTGTTTTTTGTTTTAGTTATGGCGTTGTTTGAGTAAATGAGCGATATATGTATGTATATGGCATGGTCATAAAACTTGAATATAATTTAAATACACTGAGGGCGACTTTTTGAGTTGAAGATTAGAGATTAAATTAGCCTTAATCTTCATTTGCAATTTTTGGGTAGTCGATTATATTGGTTTACTTGCTAGTTTAAGCGACCAATCGTGGTGGTTTAATTTTACTTTAGTATTGACAACAAACACTTGTGAAACATATAAATTTTTGTAAAAATTATATGATAAAATAATTTAAAACACATAAATATAAATATGTATTTTATATTATTTATATATTTCCTTTAACACGCGAAATATTTACTTGTAAATAATAAAATATTACAGTTTCTTCTTCTTCCAAATAAAAAAAAAATCAAAGTGTGTTGATAACGTGTATGACTTTTGCATAGAAATTGTTGCCACTATTTTGTTTCGCAGTATGGTAATACTGCACATAACAAGAAGTTTAAACTACCACTCAAAAACATGAAACTCAATTATGTGAGATTAAGGTAATTTTCGGATTAGCTAATTAGAGAAATAAACTAATCTTAATCTCGAACCCAAAAAGTCGCTCTAAGTTGGGAATTTAAGCATTATTTAGTTACGCACTGAAAAATACAATTTGGTATTTCCGTAGAACTTAAAAATATACTAAAAAAAACTTGTACTATTATTTAAAAAAATTTTCTAAATTCAAGTAACAAAAATTTCTAAGCTTAAGTAAATGTTTCTAAGTCCAAGTAAATTTTTACAAGTATCTAGTAAAAGTGACTTAATATGAGTATAAAATAAAAACGTTCATATCCTTAAAAATAGTTCATAAAAATCCACAAAAATTTTTTTGTATTTAAGGATATGTTTGCTGACTTAAAGGAAATATATACTAAAGATAAGCAATTGTCAATTAGAATTAAGTCAAAACATAAATTTTAGAAAATGAGTTACTCCTGATTAGTTCATGAAATTTCACTTACCTTGGAGTCTAAGCACAATGTTTGCGGTGCGGTGCGACTTTTCGTTGCGGGAGAGAAAAATAAACATAATACAACGGAAGACGGCGACGGCATTGTTTGTCATTGTTTGTTTAAATTTTTATTAATTTTTTGAGCATACATTTTTATAACTAAAAACAAAAAATGATTAACATTTTATACATTCGCAGATATAGTTGATATGTTTTTTAAACTTTTATAAAATATGAAAAAAAATGTTTGAACTTCAAAATCATGTTATTTTACAATAATGTTGTGAACACAGCCAATTATTCAAAAACTACGTCAACGTCAGCAAGAGAAAATTGAGAGAATAAGAAAGTCCGCAATGAAAATAAAATAGATTTTAATTTTATTCCATCCCGCACTGCGGATTTTTACTTGAAAATCGTATGGAAATCCACACAGCAATAAAAAATCGTTACATTGTGTTCAGACTCTTAAAGATGTAAAAAAGTATTCTAAATTTTTGAAAAATATTTAGAGTTTTAAGTATTTTTCCTTTGAGTTATAGCATATTTTTTTTACTTGCATTTAGGAAAAAATCTAAGTATATTTTTTATATTTTCGAGAAATATTTGAACTTGATATATGTACCTATATAATTTTTTTTTGTAAATAATATAAAATTTTGAAACTCAATCATTTCAATGCTTATTCAGGCTGCCCTATTAGGCAATAAGTTAGAGTGCTTGCGTATGGGTCAGAAGGTTGTTGGTGCAATCGTTTATTAATTAACCAGAAATTTAGTAAACAAAACAAAAAGGACAACTTTTTTACTCAAATTTAGAAAATCTTCCAAAGTTTTAGTTAAATTTTTTTGAGTGTAGTTACTCTTTAATTACCAATTCAAAAATTGGCACTTAAAGTTCTATGATGTTTTTTTTCCAAAAGTCTTTGTTATATTATATACAGACATAAGTACGTTACTTCCGGGATAGTTTCAAAATCTGTAATTTTGAGATACTGAAATGTCAAAATCCCGTACACAGAAAAAAAAGATTTGTAAATACAAATAATTTATTTGTGAATACAATTAAAATATTATTTAAAAAGGCACCTACAACGATTTTTGTAAATACAAATACACATTTGTAACATAAGAAAACAAACTCAACTCAATTATTTCCAATTAAAATTATTGTGTTATTAACAATTGAGTTGTTAAGAGAAAAAATTTTTGTTTAATGAATTTGTTTTTCAAATTCTAATGTTTTGTTTCTATGTTTGTATTCTTTGTTTGTATTTTTTTTTAAATTTTGTTTTTTGTTAAGTTTTAAAGATGTTTGGGTGAGTCGAACCGGCATTCTCTTGATTACTAGACTAATGTACTTACCACTCAGCTAAAGAGCAAATCGTTATTAGATAAGCATATAATGAATACACACAAAATGCGAGTTCTTCTGTTTCTTCTACATGTGCGTATTCTGTTATGATATAATTTAACAAATAATTTTGTTGAGTAATTTAATTGACTAGAGAAATTTTAATTTGTTATATCAATAATGAATTTTTTGAGTTTTTACGCCGTGTATAACATAAAATTTGGTTAGTTCAGTTTATTGAAAAAAATTTCTGTGTTTGTCATATCAACAACTTAATTTTTTATATTAACTAAATATATATTTCAATTTAAATTAACTATTAACAATGGTTGCATTTTGATGATATTTTTTTCTGTGTATGTTTAAAAACCCTGAATTTCATAATCCTGAATGTCAAAATCTCGATTTGTTAAATTCCGAATTATGAAATCTTAAGTTTAAAAATCCCAAATCAAATCACGAATTTAGATAATCCCAAAAAATAAAAATTAAATTTTTTTATTTTTATTTATTACTTTTTTATTTACATATTTCAATTATTAAAAAAGTTAGGTCTAAAACGCAATATTAACTACAATGGTTTTTAAATACTCTGTTTTATCCTGTTTCTTTGTTTGTAAGCACGTACTTTAAGTTTTTTTATCGCGGCGAACTGTGCTACCCGATTTTACTTTTTCGGTTGCTATTTTTTTATATTTAAAGTACGTACATACATACCAGAGAAGACCAATGAGTAGTGAAAAAGTGAGTTAGTTAAATAATGACTTATAATTTCTTGTATTTATGCGCACTCCTACTTATGCAATGTTGTCTATGAGTCAGATTCACTGTAAAGTTTCAAGTGCGCTTCGAACTCATACGTAGAAACATTTATGACGTTGTTGGTTTCGACTATCCTTAACTCAATTCCTATGTACGATGCAAATAAATAAGTATGACTCACAATGCGAACTTTACATACGAACATTAAAGTTCTCATTATGAGGTTGTGTGTTTGTTTCTCTGTTGCTTCTTATAATTTTTTTTTAAGGAATTGAAAACCAACCCTATTTACTACTATTGTATACTACTTGCAAACTGTTGCATAACTAAACTTTTAAATAAACATACATACATGAGTTAAATGAGCTAAATCAATGTGAGTGGTATAATAATTTTCCAGAAATTAGAAAACAAACTGAGGTGCTTTGTAAGTGTGCGTACATCAGAGTAGTTACGTTTAAACGATGTCTACGCATTCATGTTTAAAATTTCATGAGTCAGTATGAATAGCAAAAATACGATTCATTGCCGATCACTGGTACGCACATACATGCATTAAAAACATTCACCACAGCAGGCTACACGAACACACGACTTCAAATGCCGCTAGCAACATTTGTCGCCTCGTAGCCAGCTACTTAATTATTTTGAAGACGGCAGCAGAACCATCTGCACCTCATATTTAACTGTAAGTACATAGTTCAGTATTGCCACTTTCAAATATTTCGCATTTATAAAAATTATATTACTCTCTCAAAATGTACTTACATGACGTAGAAGTATAAAAATTAATAAATTTATTCTTTACATCAACTTTTGGATATTATTTCTGTTATACCTATAATATGAAATAATTGTACGATATCACTCATGCAACATTTTGTATTATACTGGTAACACTGAATTTTCTCATTGCAACCGAAGAAATAGAAATTAGTTAATTAGAAATTGGACTACAACGACAAAGTCAGCATAGGCAACAACCTGCCGCCATGTTGCCTTGCTGCCTTCAAAATAATCATTCTCATATAAACACGTGTATTCTATTTTTGACATTTCGTAGTCGGTAGCTTGCTGTGGTGAATGTGTTTAATGCTACATGTGTATGTATCTGAACTAAGACTGAAAAACTTATTTATTGATTTTAATATCCCGAATAATTGTACATTTTTAGTTTAAAGAATCGCTAGATTTTAAAAACCAAAACTGTACAATTATTCGTGATATCAAAATTCGGTATTTTTAAATTCTTGAATTTGCAACAATTGATTATGAGTTTTTGGAATTCACGATTCTGAAATTCGGGATTTTAAGTTTCGGGCATATGACCCCAAACCCGTTATTTCTCACAACACGTCACATTAAAATATGAATATTTTTAATGAATTTCTGCTGTATTTTAATCCTTTTTCAGTCATATTATAAATATTCAACTGAAAAATTCAAATTCTTATGAACAAAACTATTTTCCCTATTTATAAAATATGAATAAATTTTCTACATGCAACCTGCTACGTTTCCTTAAAATGATTAAGGGTTCAATTGTGTTGACAAGTAACATGAAAACAATTAGAAAACATTCAATTTGAAATACTTGCAAAATTTAACACTTATATGTTACAGTGGAGTTCGGCTATTACAAACATCGGATATGCGAAACAATTTTTCCAGTCCCAATACTTTTGCTATAATATTTACGCACAAATTTTCACTTATAAAAAGATCCAAATAAAGCTCCATGAAAATATACATATAAGCATATACGAACAAAAAATGTATAGTTTTTCTCTGCTCTTTTTTTCAAAAACAATTTGGGTTGAAAATAAAAAAAGAACAAATGAAATTATTTTAGGCATAAAAAAGAATGCATCTTTTTTCTAAGCTGAGATATGGAAACAAAAAGAGAAACGATTGATACGAATTAAAGTAAAAGATTGAGTTGAAGTCTATGTCCTAGTTTAGATGTTGAAATATGTCTTGTAGAAAGTTTTACCTCGTTGTCTATAAGGGAAAGGGCAATAGGAAGGCGTAGACACACTCATGTTCTTAAAATTCCTTGTATTGTTTTGTTCGTTAATTCAACAATGAAATTACATACATACAAAAAAGTCTGCTGGAAATTGACCATATGAAAACATATTCAGAAATACAAGAACAAACTTTTTAAAAAAATGCTTTTACTGGGGAAAATAAAAAGTTTAATACAAACTTTGTCCATAACGAATAAATTTGCTTAAGCTGGATTCACCCATTGTTTCCGAACAAAATTTTTGTCCGGACTAATTTTTTTTATATGGACTTTGACGTTTCTCTTTTTGAGAGAGAGAGAGAGAGAGAAACTCCATATAAAAAACTTTTGTCCGGACAAAAATTTTGTTCGGAAACAATCGGTGAATCCAGCTTAAGTCCCACTTAGTGCGTTATAACCGAACTCTACTATAGTTTACTTGTCTGCAAGTGGGTATGTAAATATAATCCGACTTTCAAAATAGAAATCGATATAAACTCATTCCTTTGTCTATTTCCTGTTTGTATTTATTAAACACCTGATACATAAGCAAGGCAACATACGACAAAGGGGTAGGATGAGGACCCTTTTCAATTGAAAATGCTAAATACTTTAGGAGGAAGGCTCACAAATGCATGTTGTTTGTATTGCACAAATATATGCCTGTCTAAGGGATGGATAATTGCTTAACAGAAAGGGAATACTGACTGATTACACTATGGAGGACCATAAAAAGTTGGTTACCAAAATCGCCAAATTGAGTATAGGGTTTTATTATCCTTTAGTAGTAAGATCGAACCTGTACTATCAACTCCCTGTGTTTTTTTCCTATGTTGCACAGTGCTTTTGGCCAATTACATATTTTTGGTGGATACCGAAGACAATATTATTATTATTGTGTGGTTTGAGTTTCTTCATCAAATATTTGCCGCGTCTGATCTTAGATTAAGCAATTTAACTCCTTAACCATTTTTCGATCATTTCGGAATTCATAAGCTTGAGAATATATTGTAGCAATATTTACATTTCTGCTATTTTTTATAAGTATGAATTGAGAGAAATATCTGTTTGTTTAATTTGTAATCGTTGTTTGCAAAAACAAAATCTTCTTTGAGTAGCACAATAATTAGTTTTCTATTTGATGTCTTATTTGCATCAGAGCAGCAAACAGAAAGTTATTCAAATTAGAAATAAATAAATTTATGTAGGTATTGTGTATTATTTCATGGCAATATATTTATAAGGATTTTTTTTGGGACTTGTGTGCACAAAACACAGTATAGTGTTGTCAACGTATCCATGTTAAAGTAATATAATTTGAGCAATTATGAATATTCCAGTCGTCTCCTATTTTATTCTCAAATTTGCTACAAATTATGACGATTTTCTTACTTAGAGTCGGAGCTCGGGAGATTTCTTCACAATTCTTAATTAAATGAAAAAAGGAAATTGCTTTAGGTATAAACGTAGTCAGCGTTGCCAGAAACTTTGGATATGCCAAACTTTGGATTTGGCCAAAAACTATTTTTTTAGAAAAAGAAGTATCATTATACTAATGTGTTACCCTTTTTAGGGTAAAGGGTAAATGAAAGTGAAGTTAAAAAGTTTGATTTTTTGCAACCGTAAAATAAGGAGTTTATGCTAATGTTTAGAGTTGTGTTACAGCGCCTTCGGTATGATTTTTTAGCAAAACTAGCCAGCGAGAGAAACACGAGAGAAATGTATTGATGTGTGTTCATTTGTATAAGAAGCCGATTGATGTTCGGCAGTCTGGCGCTACTTTGGGCAACTCAGATTTTTAGGTTGGAAGGCCGCTCTATTATTTTACTTTGCCGATGATACAAATGAACTGGCTATTTTTTACATTAGTTACTCTAAATAGTGAACTCCACAAGCCTCTATAAAGTGAACAGTGTTTTGCACAATGATTGACAACAAAAAAGCTAAGTTTTTTCAATACCGTTATTTCTCTTGTATATATTTATTGTTTTTGCATTCTTTTCTTGTTTTAATACACATTTAATGAGATGACTTCAGTTTGAAATTCGATCTTGACACGTGTTTATATGATGTAAATTGTGATCAAAAAATGAGTCCGCATAAAAAAAGAAATTTTCTTTCCATTAAAGTGAAACAAGAAATTCTAAAAGAACTAGAAAATGAAGTAGAAGCTACTGTTCTTGCAAAGAGATTTGATGTAGCAAAATCCACAATAAGTGGCATAAAAATACAAAAACAAAGTGGAAGCCGGAGTTCCATGCTGAAGTAAAAGTGCCCTTAACAGAAAGACATTTCGAAAAGCAGAATATCCACGTCTTGAAAAAAGACTTTTCAATTTGTTTTTAAGGCAGCGATCTAAACACTTACCAGTAAGCGGTGAAATGCTTATGCAAAAAGCCAAAAAACTGCATGAACTATTGAGCGAAGCGGGTGGTTTTAATGCAAGTCCAGGCTGGCTCCAAGGCTTCAAGAGTCGGTACGTAATTCGGCTGTTAAAAATTTCTGGAGAGAAGCTTTTGGCTGACACGTCAGCTGTAGACCCTTTTAAGAACAATTTGAATTGCATCATTAGAGAGAACGAATTTTGTGCGGAGCAAATTTACAACACCGATGAATCAGGACTTTTTTGGAAAAAAGCTTCCCGATAAGACATATGTTTCTAGCGGGGAAAAATCTGCCCCACGAAGAAAAATTCAAAAAGCCAGAATAACATTTTTGGCATGCACGAATGCCTCTGGCCTCCATAAATTAAAACCTCTAATTAATGGACACGCTAAGAAACCTAGATCTTTTGAATCAATTGAAATCCTGTAAACTACCAAAGTTCAAAAAATGCTTGGATAACCTCTGCAATATTTAAAGAATGGTTTGATAAGTCATTTGTCAACCAGGTCTGAGGTTTAATTTGTTTTAAATTTAGGTCAAGGCATATTTAAAAGGAAAAGGCCTACCAATAAAAGCAATGCTGCTCTTTGATAAGGCGCCTTGTCATCCTCCCCAGAAGGAACTTATTTCAAGTGATGGATCCATTTTTGTAGTTTATATGCCACCAAACATTACGCCATTAATCCAGCCAATGGACCAGAATGTGATTCGCATAAAAAAACTTTTTTACAAAAAATATCTTCTTCAACGTGCTATAAGTAAGCAAAACGCGAGTGAGTTTTTTAAAGATTTAACTCTCAAAAATGCAATTTTCATTCTTGTAATGGCTTGGCAAGAATTAATGCTGGATTCCTCTTTTGGGTGATTTTATTAACGCAGAAGACAGCGAAGACGAAGAGGACAATGTGCCACTAAGCTTATTGCAAATTTCTTTGCGTCAGCAACTTGAACAAGAAGTAAACCCTATTTTGGAAATGCTCCAAACTATTAATCCAAATGTGAGTATGCATGATATTAATCGCAAATAAAGAACTAAGTGTTATCTTAACTCTGGACGGAATATACTGCAGATGACATCAGACAATGGAACAATGCAGAAAATGCGCTTTCGGTATCTGTTGATGATGAATCTAATGCCAGTACCGATAACGAAGATTTTGAGCAGACAGCAAATATGGAACTCATTCCAGCCACTCAAGCTGTTCAAATTTTTGAAACGGCAATTCAGTGGGCTGAACATAATTCAAATAACTCTGAAGACATTTTAGTCTTACATAAATTTCGTAACTTAGCTTTTCAAAAAGTTAAAATATCTCGTAAAAAGCAAAAAAGTTTAAAAGATTATTTTGTTACACAATAGTATGTAATTTGTGTGGTATCCATTCATGACACATATGTATTAGTCAAATAGGTACAAATATTTTTATTACTGAATAAAAAAATCATTATTTTTTTACATTACATGAATAAATTTTTTTATTTTTCTTAAACTGTATATAGTGAATTTCTTGATATAGTGAACAGGCCTGTGCATTAATTAGTTCACTATATCCCGATTGCACTGTATATTCCTAAATTGCCTACTCATTTATTTTAAACTAAAAAATAAGTACTTATGTTTTGAAAAATTATTATTTAAATATAAGTAGTTCCAAGAATTTTTTTTTATTTTAGGTTTTAATAAAAGTTTATAAATCAAAACAATTGAAATTTTGCTAAATGTAGTATTTATAAGTAACAATACGGCACGGATCCGAATAAAAAATAATTCACTTCAATTGAGTTTATTAAAGAAATTTTTAAAAGTGGTGTATTTCGTAGTAAAACAATAGTTTTTTTAAATTTATTTATATTTTTTTAAGTTTTTTTATTTAATCAAACTGAGTTTTTTATCAAGATCTTTCATTTACTCAAACAACGGCATATTTAAAATAATAAGTTTTTTTTTGCTACCACAAAAGTAGTTCCATCAAGAAAAAAATAACTATGAACCCAATGAAAAAAATAATTACTTCCTACAATAAACAACATAACTACTCCTCAAGAATCGATTATTTTTGTCTCACGCCTTGTTAAAATCATTACGTTGGTAATCCAGTAAGGAACAGCTTCCAATAAAAATGCTTAATATCACACTCGATCACCTTTTTTAAATTTTTGTGCTGGGTACATACATACATATATATATATAAGTATATATTTTTCAATGTTATAATCAGTTAATACAATACCCCTGGATGTTCAGATCTGCAGTTAATTAAGCTTGGATACATAGGAAAACAAAATGGTCTTTGATATGGAGTTTAAATGAGTTGTGCCACCAAAATTTCTAATCTAAATTAGTAAGACAGCAATCACTTATAATTTCTAATCAATAAAATTCCTTTTACTCACTTTCATTTAGTTTGTGTGTTTCTCTAGGAATTTTGCTAGTTTTTCTTATATATATCTCCAAAAGGTAGTGCTTTTCGAAATGATAAAAAAATAATTTGCGTAATTTTTTTTTGGTTTTTCCCCATGGACTAGAACGGGGTTTCTCCCCAACTTTTAGGTCAAGGTCCCCTTGTGAACCAAGTGTATTTGGGTATTCGATTTTTCAGGTTGTTTTATAATTCATTCAAAATCTTTTTGATAACATATTATGCAGTGTGGTAGATCTTCAATGCTTTTAAATGCATACGCAAAAGGAAACTGTAATTCATTATTAGCTCTTATTTAATATTTTATTCACGATGTAAAATGTTTTCTTTAATAAACTACTGAATATTGCTTATTTTCAGGACCCATTAAAATAATTTTTCAAATCACTAATAAATCCACAAGCTTGGAGGCATAAAATGAATCATCCTACAGGAGCAGCTCCAGTTGACAATCATATAAATAAATTAAATAATAAATAATGTGTATACTTTCAAAGCTCATATTTATTTAACGAACAAAAAATAAATACCCTGCAGGAGATCGAACTAGTGACCAACTGGCATTTTACTAGTACAGAAACCACCACCAGTAGTTCCCAACTCTTAACTTTCCTATAAAATCTTAATGCTCAAATTAGCATTTAGTGTGTTTAGAAAATTACTAGGGCCATTGGTACTAGTTTAAAAGTGGTTTATTACCAGTTCTTTTGCAAAGAAAAATTATATAAAATTGGTGGTTTTATTCCTTTGTTACCTAGTCACAACTGCTATTTAAAATTTGCAATTATTTATCAAAATTCAAAAATACAAAAGGTTAATTATAATTATTTTTAGATGAACCTGAAACTTTAATAATTGTATAATAAAAATTTTCGGACAGTTCAAGGGCTCTGTTAGACAGTAAAAATTTATTTTGCAATGTGGTGCCTTGGAACTACTTCATAAACTAGTACTCATCAGCACTAGTAATTTTGCACAACAACTTTAACACTTTTTTACTAGTTCTTGCTATTCTAGTAATTATACTAGTACCTTTTAGACAATTGACACATATTCTCCTGCAGGGTATATGTATACCTATATATATATGTACATATATATGTGCCCTTAATTATGAAAGTGGTCTAAGTCATATATTGCTTTGGTCGAGATATTTGGTAGATTACATTTGAACAAATTAAAAAGTGCTTTTATATTATGCAGCATTTTAATTTAGAGATGTACTGGTCTCGATGTGTAGAAATTTATTTAATAATGTTTAAATATTTATTGAAGTTTTTCAAAGATTTATATGATATTTCGAAATAAAAATGCACATGACTTAGACCACTTTCATAATTATGGGCACATATATTTAATAAAGTTTGGTTAATCCAAGTAAACCCAACCTATACACACACACACACACACACATACACACATTCTGTACACAAACATCCTAATATGATGGTTTACATGAATAAAATATAACACCAATGACTTTGAGAGTGAGAAGTCAATGATGCCAACTAATCTCGTTTTCTTGAGATGAGGCAGGCTGATAGGAAATCGATTTAAACAAATTGTGAATCAAATATAGGAAAAATTCCTTATTTTAAAAGCCTTGTGGTAATGGAATATAAATAATATTGATTAAGTATCTATCATCATCATGGCTTCGTACTGATATAAGAGTTCTACATACATTCATAGAAATATATAAAAAAAAAAATCAGAGTTGGCTTCTGCAATATTAACCCTCAGTGCGCCACAAATTATCGCTTATTCGGCATACTTCTCCAAATTTGAGGGTGGCGTTGGCTGAAGTAGTTAGCACGTTGACTACAAATCCAAAGATCCTGGGTTCAATCCCTGTATCCGACAGTCATTAAATAACAACACCACGCATTTTTCTGATGTGCATTAGTGTCGGTTTGTATTAGTTGTTGTTGGAAAGTTGAAGTGATGAAGGCATAGTCACTGCTGACTGAACTTTACCGACATCAGCAGATATTTATCCTAATGTAAAATCAGAGTGCCCTCCTTCGTCGGTTTTGTGTAGCAGAATCATCGGCGAAGTAAAATAACGAATAAAAATGGCTAGTAAGCTAAGCACAGCTTCAAAAATGTAAAACGCCTCATTGAAACCAGAAGCGCTGCAACTCTGCATTATAACGTGCAAAACGTAGAGTTGTAAAAACAAAGAAGCTTTCCTCTATCTCTTCCTTCATCACATGTCTTCTCTATCACTATTTCTTTCCTAAAGAAGGTAACACCTATAAGTAGTAGTAGGCATTCATTGAGTGAGTGTTACTTCTCTTAAAAAAAAATACTATGAGGCTAACTGACCCAAAATTTTTGTTTAGTTGAAAGAAAAAGTCTTGATATGCTGTCACACTAGTTCTTTAATAGACAATAAATTAAAAATATTGCATATACTTTTCATTTGACGACATTAAAGGCAACCAGGATTTCCGCAATTCTTATCAGAAATTTCAATTTCCGATATTTTGGTACTCCTTCGGCCGTATGCATACAAGAAGATGATTAAAGTTTGGAACTGTGTAATAGATCAGGCGTCCTTTAAATTGGGAAACCGTAAGAGAGCGTGAGGTATTTCATGTGTATCAAAATTCAGGTTTCCGAATTTTTCAAGCAACCTTCCATTTGTTAATATGTATGTACTGACCTTGAAAAGAAATTTGCATGGAATTGTTGCTTCTACTCAAACAAAAATATATTCAGGGATATTCGAGAACACGCGGCTCACTTCTTCGTCAGACAGATTTTAGAATACGTGGGAAAAAATATCGTTTTCTGTAATCGATTTTTTCTAATATGTTATAAAAACATCAACAACATTGAAAACATCTGACGTGTATGCAGAAAAAGTTGAAAGCTAATTAACTTAAAAAGAAACAATAAGAAGTGAAAGGGAAATTATTTAATTGTTTTATTTGTTTTAAAAACGTGTTTACATCTTTGAAGAACCTAAAAAAAACTTAATTATGATATAGAGCTTGGCCAAATGCCATTAAAGCTTACAACCCGGCCCGCGATATCGACAACAAAATTTCGATCAACAAGTTTTATTGAAAACAACAATAAAATCAGATAATTTGTTTTTGTTTTCAATAAATTTATTGTCGACATCGTGGGCCAAACCATTAATTATTTAAATTTAATGCGCTACAAGTGGTGTCGAACGAATATGACATTGAATAATAGTGACCAAGTATTTTAGAATGAAAACATATGTTTTCTAGTGCTCATATCCAACGTAGTATTTAAAAAAAGCAAAAAGTGAAAGATGCGCGTTTTTGTGGTGAAAGTTACTTCCCGAATAGAACTGATTGTCTTGTCTTATTATTAATTCCCAACACTTTTGCGCATTATGCATAAGATTTATAAATTTGTGTGCTTTAAAACATCCCTGCAAGAAAGATAATTTACACAAGACCAGTCACATCACCGGTCCCCAATTGATAAGAACTCGTCCAAGTTCTAGCACGTCCACGACTACAGGGGCAGTAATATTTCAAAAGTACAGGGTGGCCCAGAAAGACCGAAGTGGTGTGAATTCCTTATAACTTTTTATTTAAGACACCTTAATACAATAAAAATATTATAAGGCAAAACGATAATTAAAATACAAATTAAGCACTCATTACATTTATAATTTTATTTTACTATATTCTCCCAATTTTATTTCAAAAACGTCGGAATATCTCAAAAATTTCATTACGATTGCTACAAATATTTTTCATTCGGTTGACAGATAGGTGCAGTTTGCTTTATCTTGAGACCTCATATTATTACAAAAAAATCATAGAAATACTAAAAAAGGTTGTAGTTTTAATTTAGTGTTCCCACGTGATAAGTTTATATCATGATGAATGAACAAATTTGTATAAAAAACGGTATAAATAATACTGTTTTTATATGAACTTGTTCATTCATTATGATATAAATTCATCAGATGTGGAAACAAAATTAAATAAAAAATAAATTAAGAAAATAGAAATACATACATATACTTCGTACTAGAAAAAGGCTCCTATCAAAAGATGGATTTAACACAATTCGTACACTAATAGAAAACTAACAATATAATTTTAAGAACAAAAATATTAAATTTAGATTGTAGACATTTTCACTTTTAATATCTTGAAAATTGTTCGGTGAGATTGACGTTCTCAAATTTGAGCGTAAATTCTTAATTTATAGAATGAATTCTTAAAATCAAGAACATTGTCTCAATTTTAAGATTATATTCTTACATTTTTAAGACAATGATCTTAATTTACGATTTTTATTAAGAACTAAATCTTGAATTCGACCTTAAAATTAGATTTTATTCAAGATTACAATCGTAAATGCTATATTAAAAAATTAGGATTTTGTTATTTTTTATTTTATTTATTTATTATATTTAACAGACTATTAAGATTGTAATGATTGGATTTGGAGCGTAAAATCTTGATTTTAGCACGTTTTTTCCTTAGTGTATTGCTTTTGATACTCATAGGCTCTGATTTACGAACTTCATCTTAAGTGCTTTACAATTTTCTCAAAATATAAATATAGTAATTTAATTGAAAAATTAAATTAAAACTCAAGACAAAATAAATAAATTTCTTTGGCCCTAGAAAAAATTATAATAATATGTATATTTTCTTGATTAATCGTGATTAATCGATAATCGCGATTAATCGCATATTTTTTAATTGTAATCGCGATTATGAAAATCTGCGATTATTTTCAAACTCTAGTCTCATTGGAGGGAATAATTAACATTTGATCATTCATATGCTCAGTGTCATTTACTAGACCGAGTCGAAATTAAATTGACTGAAGGTTAAGACTACACATTACGAAAATTGTGAATATGCATATATATATATATATATATATATATATATATATATATATATATATATATATATATATATATACAATGCATACAACTATTATTTGCCTGAAGACAAACTTCGTTTTTGAAATATTTACATGTAAATTTAAATTATATATTTTACACATACATCCCTACATATGTAGATAAATTATGTATATATATGTGTTCATTGAAAATTTATAACTTTGCGGACTAATTATCCATCGTTTAACAAATTTAGTAATAGAAATTTATGAAAAGCACAACTTTTTGTGTCAACTGCTAAAACTATTTCTAATAGCAATGAAAAAGTTTATTTTATATTGGATGAAAACGGATTTCAGGACAAACTTTTTTAAAAAAGAAACAAAAGCAAAATACATTAAATAATGCCAATCACTGGTTCAAACCACACTCAGTAAAGAGAATGGTTTACATTTTATAGGAATTTTAACATGTCATTTACAAGTTGTTGCAAGTGTTCACATACATGGGTAAGTTTTCGGCAAAGACTTAATATCGCACAGTAATTTAAACCCAAATTTGTATGGTAAAATGTGGGGTAGTTGGTTTCATTAGTAAGTATGTTAAATATCCAGATAATAATGGACCTATATTTGGATGGGAATAAATTCTTTAAAACCACTTTATTTACTATAGAAAAAAATTGTGATGATCTCACTATTGCCGTTTTCTAGATATAATAAAATACGTATACGTATGTATGTATATTTAATTAAATTTTTTTTATTTATTGAATTTTACAGGAATTTGTTTGATAAAATTCTTTTAAACATTTTTAATCTTGTTTAAAAATTTAGGAAAGTAAATAAATCCGCACTGCTAAATAATTTATTGCGAAAATCGTACGAAATTCATCACTTCTTCTCAAAATGAACCGCTTCAGAATCATTCGATTTCCATTACGTACCTGAGGGAAAATTACAACAGTCGATATCGAAGGAAATTACATATTACTTATCTCAATGGAGCTTATGTGAAAATATTTTTAAATTGCAATTGATATCGAATGCCGTCATCATTATAATTATACCACGTGACTGCATAAGGACTTCTTGTACAAAAATTCGGTAATACGTTGAAAACACAGACAAAAATCGTTTTCCAATTCAAACACAAAATTCTCTGAATAAAATATTAATATTTTTCAATTAAGGTCCTACAAAGAAATTTGTGCTTTATATATTTTTTAAGAACTACTAGATTGGTATAACTTCAAATCAAATAACTTTTTTCTTAAAAATTATTTATACTGTATGTTTTAGAAAGAAATAGTTTGGCATAAAAATTATCAAAACACAAAACATACCTCCAGACCTGGAAAACTTGAACTTTTTGTGGTATATAAAACTATAACTATATTAGAAAGAAAGAAATTAGTATTAAAAATTAGAAAAAGAGGGGTTGGAAATTGACAACAAAAATTGTCGGTAAAAATATAATCATAAACAATTTTTTTGAATTAAACATATTTTATGTTTTAGGAAGATCTTTACTTTAGATTTTTTTTATCTTTTCAATTTTTATTTACGTATAAACGAAGGTTTGTGCCATGTTGCTTATTATGCTCTCAGCACAGTTATGTTTCAAATCGATGGTCTTTCGTTGACAACTTGTAACGAGTTTTTATTAATTTTTAGTAAATAGAGATAAAAATAAAATTTATCGCTATGGAACAGTCCTAACTATAAAATTAATTAAAGGACATGTTCAGTTCATTCATTTCCTTGAAAATATTCCTTTGTGCTGAAAAAATTTGGAAAAATTCTTTATGAATAATCGTTGGCATAATAGCGCGATATATATCTTTTGCAATGGGACCCAGTAAAAATAGACACTCCAAAAAAGTCATGAAAATGTAGAGTTTGCGATGCGGAAGTAGTGAAAATTTCGATCCGATCTAATGATTTTTACATAGGGTTGCCATTGCAAGAAGTTCTCTTTTTCGATGCCTGGTCACTGAATTGGAAGCGATATTAAGAAAAATTCCCTTTTTTGTGTTCTATGATAATATTTTCATCTAGGAAAAATGGTAAATAGTTAGCTATTTTAACAATTCGTTTTTTTTTATACGAATTTAAGCCCGAAACAGTGCTTTCATGTAAATTTAAGCAAATAACTTTTAAATTTTAGCATAAAAATAATTCATAAATTTCTTTAAAAAAATAATTTTTTTTTAATTCTGGTGAGTATTTTCTAACACTATGGAGGAGTTACAAGGTTTAGTGTGACTAAAATAAGCTTCTACATGGTTTTTTGCTCACTCTCGGCAAATTAAAAATATCGATTTTTTTGGAAGCAATGAAAATGTAGTTCCACTATTTTTTTCTTCCATTTTTTTCACGGGGTGGTAGTGTATGACGTGACGTCGTTTTTGACATGTAAAATAATTTTTAAATACAGAAAACAATCGAAAAATACCGAGAGGTCACTTACTAAAAAAATTATAAATTTTTCACAAAAAAGAATATGTATGTATGTACTTATGTGTGTATCTCTATACTACATATACACACTTTCGTAAAGGGTATATAAGATTCGGCACATATATTTATCACTCGCTTCTCTAGCACTCGAATTGGCAAAGGAAAGAGTTTCGTAAAAAAGAATTAATGGGAAAATGGATAATACAAATTAGGGATTCGTTAAATGTATACACAATAATTTTTTATATACATACATATTTGGTAACATTGTTCATATAGTTATACTCGTCATTACATGCTTCTGGTCAGACGTATTGATACGAATATCTACAGCACATTGGTTTTATCGACCTAACACATATCGATATGCGCACTTATTTTTGCTGATACATAGCTAAATATACACTGAAAGAATTTTCGGCAGAAATTCTATGCATTTCGACATTAATCTAATGAAAAATTCAACCAACGTCACGTTTCGTTGGATTAATGAAACTAGTTTCGTTAAAATTATTTTATTGAAAACTTCATCAAATTTATTTAACAGTATAATTAATGCACTTCTATAACTTCATTGAAACAATAAAAAAATTTCATGAAAATAATGAAATAACTTAAATATAAAGGAGTTTCTTAATAATTAGAAAATATTGTTGTCATAAATCCAATAAAATATTCTAACGAAACCAGAATATCAAGGAAGCAATTCCAATGAAATTGTTTCACAATATTCATGAAATTTTCATTGGATTTGTGAAATGATCACTAGATTTGTGAAAAAATTTTAATGAAATTGTTTCATTGGATTTATGAAGCAAAATTCTTTCGGAGTATGTATGCTTGTATGTGAGCATGCTTGTTGATGCGAGTGTGCTATCATACTCATAGTCGATGGAGTATCGGTATGTATTGAGCAGTCAAAAAGTAACTTTTTCTCTGGCTTTCTCTGATGTTAATTCAATTTAATCTGACTACAATACATTTCGTTGCTTTTCAAGATAATGAAACATTTGAATGAATGAATGAATGAATGAATTAAGTCCAGCGGGAAGCTCAGGACATTGCGACCAAAGTATATCTATTGTACCCCATGCTAGGTGCTAGAGCACCTCATCTAGACCTATTCTCCTGATGAATCTCAGGATTGTCAGTGGGTCCAGAGTTGGCAGTTCCCAATCCTCCAATAGGTGCTTGCCTATATAGGCTATATCTTCTGTGGCATAACGCTTCACAGTTTTTCAGAATATGCCCTGGAGTTTCATCTTCGTAATCACAGAATCTGCATAGGCTGTTACACTCAATTTCAAGTATGTTGAGGTGTTTTCTCAATCTACAATGGCCTGTGAGGAAGCCTGTGAGCATTCTTAGATTGTTTTTACTTAGGGACGTGAAAGCTATGAAACGATTTTAGTTATACGTTCCAATCATTAGCTTTGCTCCTTGGAGATTGAGCCAGAGGTGTTCCCTAATAAAACCTTTACAATCAGTATGTTTTTTATCTAAATTTTAAATTTTTTGAACTTATACATTTTGTATTTTGTAAAAATTATTTGAAATAATTTTTGAATAAAAATTTCAAATTAGAAATGGTAGGATGTAAATTCAATATACATACTATGCGATTAACTGTTCTTTACAGTATGTATACACAAGAGAGTTCATTCTGTTGACCATTCGGCGCTCACATGGCGATTGCAATTTAAAAATCCTGAAGGGCAGCTACCACGCTGAATCGATCGTCTTCAAAGCTACGATGTCAGCATTGAGCACAGGAAGGGTGCAAAGCATCCCACGACGCCTCTGTAGCTTAGAGTGCAGACATTGTTCGAAAGTTGATGTCAGGCTCATACAAATCGGTACGGAAGAAGACTGGCTAGATGCGCAAAGGACAGATCCCATATTGGGAAAAATAATTGCGGCTAAAGCAGAAGATGGACGACCCACCTATAATGAGATATCATCTTAAAGTTCACTGGTAAAATCGTATTGGGCCCGGTGGAACATCCTTAAACTGATAAAATGGTTGCTTATATCGTGTATGGGAAAGTACAGACAGTAAAGCTGTTTCCATTATGAACCGATGGGTCCATAATGGACCTATGAGTATCGGAATCGGTATCGGCGATATTTCTTTTTGAGTATCGGTATCGGATCGGCAAAACGGCTTATCGTTACATCCCTAATACATATACATGTATATGTATATATATATATGTATATATGTTTTATTGTACAGAATCTTCATTGCATATTTTTAACTTTTTAGCACCATTTGTTGATGTCGGTTCTTTAGACGCCACCCTAATCTTTCTTGGTTTCAAGCGGGGTATCTATTCATTTTTCTAAAGAGAAAAAATCGCGAAGATAAATATTTTTGCAAAAGTAACCAACTGGAAAAATCTAAAGTATGCATACTCTATACTTATTCATATTATTCTTATGAAACGTGTGGAGCATAATTATTCAATTCATAAAAATATAAAGGAAAAGAGAATAAGACTAGCATAATAAAAATATGAATAAATAAGAAACACAATGGCTCAAACCGAACAAAGAACCTAAAAGTAAACATGGCATGGGTAATATATAAGTACTAAATAATTAGATTCTATTTCCTTTCAAAAACTAGCAAAAATTACAATAAACAGAAGAGGAACAACAACAAGTTAGGCAATATGTTGCATTTTCTAAAAGAAAATTACTTTGTTTATACACTCATACAAAGTCAAGATATAAAAATAATACTAGAATAGAATTAAGGTATGTCACATACATAAAAATAAAAATTAAATAATTAAAAAAAAATTGTGTTCAAAACTGTAATAACATTTAAATGACACTGTGCTCGAATCTGAAGCTTTAATGTAACAACTGGGGTATCCAATGGGTAAACCCAGCTCGAATACGCTGAATTCAGTGGTGCTAACCGATTTTTAGGTTAGTTCAAATTTAATAAAAATGCAACTTTAGGCATTTTTAAAGCTTTTTTTGTACTTTATTCTGAAAAAAGTTTCTTGAGGGCGCATGTTTTCACACTGAAAGTTAAAACCTGGTTTTAACACTAAAACCATAAACAGCTGATTTTGCATTCATACTGCAAGTTTGTCAAATTCATGTTTTAACTCGCAGAATGTCTAATAACTTTGCTCTTAATAAAATAAGTCTACTGCAGAAATATGTGTACTTTTTTTCTTGTTGTTGTATTTTTTCTGCTTTTTGTAACACTTATTTGACAAACTGTACAACAACTGTTTTTGTTTGTATGAAAAACTCACATATTTCACAATGCGCCTAAAATAGAAATTATTTTATATTTTGCATATAAAAATGTTTAATTTGAAATTTATTTGTTGGTGGTTCATTTTTGTCTATATGCATTTCATTGTTGGTGTAACAAATCGTCAGTAGAATTTTGAATAGTCACAAACCTCTTGTCTTATGCACAGACTTTCCAGAACTATTCTCAAGTAATAATATTTTTGAAAATCACAAAAGAAAAATAAGCGTAGTAGGCTTAGAAACTTATACACAACCCAGCAAATAATTTATATTCTACAATTTTAACTCAGTATTTTGGAACTCTGAAATGTAAGCAAATATCTGGTGGATTTAATGACTTCACTTCCGCATCGGCTGGGATTTTTTTCATTAAATTATATGATGAAGTAATAAAATTATTTAAAGACTTTAATGTAAAAAATACTTCATTCTACCTATGACAAATTACGGCACATATTAATATTAAAAGAAATGTCATAAGGTTTGAGAGAGGATTTGGAAATAAATTAAAAGAAATGATCTATTTAGTTCGTGAAGAAATGTGATTTTGAAAGCTGATTTGCGCGAAGCACTCTATAACGAAAATATCCAGGACGTGGTTGAATATGTTAATGAAACAGATAATATTTCTATTAATTTACTTTTGCCCTTGTTCTCGTTGATAGCTTCTCTCAATTCTTATCAAGTTTCCTAAGGGATCGCACTATAAAAGTTGTTATAGATGGGATCTCATGAAATGAGTTCAAGTTAAATTCAGGGGTACCGCAAGGTTCCGTTCTTTCAACAACTCTATTCCTCATCTTTCTTAATGACCTTCTGTATAAAACCTTCAACCTAATTTAATCTTTTGCGGACGACAGAAACATTTGTCATTCTTTCTCAATCAGAAATAGACCTAGCCTGCCGGTGGTTGTGTCTATGCCACAAACAATGAATAAAACATTAATCAACGATTTAGCAAAAATTTGTGAATAGGATCATGCGAATAGGGTCGATTTTAATGTCCGTAAGACCCAATGCTGTACGATTACTCATAGACGCATGACTGTAAATGATGCTGCCTCTGTAACTATGGGTGGTATAAGTATTAATCGGAACCGGAAGCTTTTGGTGCTCTTGGCATGAAAATTCAGTGTGATGTTCGTTGGACTTTGCAAATTTTTCAGGTCTCAAAATAAGCATTCAAGTGCCAAGGTTTTTTAAAACGGTACAAGCAATACTTCACCCCATCTGATCTTCTTACTATATATACCACTTATATCCGACCGAAAATGGAATGCAACTCTCATCTATGGGTCGGCACTTCAAAGTCTATTTTGGAGTTGCTCGACCGCGTACAGGAGAAGGCGAAGAAGCTCATTGGTGACAGTAGGGTACCAACTCTATTGACTCATTATATCATTGACGCAATGTGGTGTACATTTCCTTGTTCTATCGTTACTACAATGGAATGTGTTCTAATGAAATTAGGGAACTTGTTCCTGAAACCCGAAAATTTTTACGCTTCATTCAGGGCACATCCTTTTGTGGTCGATTGGCCAATAAATCGCACTACGCCTTACAGAGAGAATTCCTTTTTTTCGACATACTATTCGTATGTGGAATAAACTACTTGCGGAAGTGATTCCTGTCACTTTCAACGTCGAAAGGTTTAAATCGAATATCCATAGACACTACTCCCTCTATGCTCCTCCCCATAACCTATTTTCCTAATTCTAGCATAATGCATTGCATGAGTACGGGTTATACCCTGAGTGCTGGTCCTACTTAAAAAAAAAAGATATTTAAAGACAACAAGCATAAGCAAAGAAGTAATATTTGTGCACAGAAATTATGGTTTTGTTGTTGACATTATCGCCCAAAAAGGAAATTTTAGTTCTTTAATAAATATCAATATGAATTAATGAAAGACGCGATTAATAATTTGAGATTCAAAAGCCAAAAGAAAATAAGGTAAATTAATAATCAAATGTAATGGATTTAAAAATATCCGACAAATTCCTTCAATATTTCATTTTTGTTGTAATAGAGATAATTAAGAATTATATATACTACAAATGAAAAAATAATCTGCAATAACCTGGAACGTTTAGACATTCAGGTAAAATCGTCAACGTTTTATTTATTTATGAGAAAAAATTGAGTATGTTAATTTCTTGGAGGTAGTGCTTACCTCCAAAGTTCAAGTGAGTTCTTTTCAAATACTTCCCTGTTTAAAGTAAACTTTCTTTTTTGTTTGTTTTTTTTTTAACGACTCAAAAGAAAATCTAAATGCATTTTACTTAAATTATAATTTACAACACTTAACACAAGTTGAATGACGTCCACTTGAACTATAAACTTAAACTATAATCATGCATTATGAGTATACTGAGTACAGAACAACTTTGAAGGCCTTAAGGTTAGAACTGCAATTTTGTTTGTTTGCCTTGTAGTGTTCTTGTTTCAAATAAAAAAGTAAAAAATCTACCTGTTGAGCTTGTGAAGAAAACATGAAAAACTATAGAGAATTTCAGTTTCTTTCCCATTTTTCTTTTGTATTTGTCAGAGAAAATTTTAAAATTTTTTAAATTTGTCTTATTAATGCAAAAAATCTGCAATGACGTTGAACTTTCCCAGTTTGAGTTTAGTTCTTTGTTTAAAAAAATATTTTCTAGTTATTAGGTTGTGAGTGTATCTGCTTGACAAACTGTCTGAAAGTCTGCCTTTTAAATATTTTATTATTTTACTAGAGGTTTTGTGTATGACAAAGAGTGCTTGATGAATAAAACATGTGTCAGAAGTTGTAGAAGAAAATATTTTATATTATATTTTTATTTTATTTTTCTTTTGCATAGAGCATTAGGTTAACCTTAAACACACCATTTTAGGAAATAAATAACAAACAGAAATTTTGAGAATCTTGTTTGAAGGAACAGATAGAAAATAAAACGAATTATTCACCCTTATCGCGAATCTCAAGGGAATAAATTCATGGGAATAATTTTTTAATTCCAATGAACAACAAATTGACATAACCCATTGTAAGGGAATAAAATAAACATCTGTTGCGAGTCGAACATGCTATTGTTAATTGATGCAAGTGTATTTTTTACTTTTTACGTGTATTTTTATAATTTTCTTAATAAATTGTTATTATTCAGGAAAATTAACAGCATTTTGCTCCGATTTATGCTATTTTTATTGGAAAAAATAAAGACAAGAGATTTAAGAGATGCATTAATTCCACTGTGTTTGTCGTTTGTGAAAAAATTCACGTATTTTTGCGGAAAAACTCACGGGAACATGTGAGTTTTTTCACGTGAAAATAATTCACGATTGCAATTTTAGAGAAAATTTATATATTTTTAGGGAATACATATTCACGATAGGGGTGATTAATTTATTTATCTTATTTGACACAGAGCAAAACTGACTTTGAGAATGAAATGACTCAGCAGGTTTGATCCTGAACAAGCTTTTATTAAAAATGTTGCGATAATTGTTTTAAAGATATTAGATGTTAATAGTCTTAAATGGTTACCACGGGCCATGAGTCAGATCTGCGATTAGAGTTCCTGTTGTGAGAACTCAATGCAACAATGGTGTATATTCTAGAATTTGCGTCAACTTGTTGAAAATTTCATTTAAAACAAAAACAAAAGTTCATATATGTAAAAAATAGTGTATGTTTATTATACTTAACTCGATGTTTTTCCAAGCGAGAGAGACGCATTGAAATTCTCACGTTTATTTTACTCGTATTTTAAAACTATATTGAAGCAAAAACAATTTTTGAAACTTTGTTTTTGATTTAATGGAAAGTTAAACTTCTTCGACTCGTTTTCCCGAATAGACACCAATGTTTCTTGCAGTGATGCCAACTTTTTTGGCTCTAGGAGTACACCAAAATTTTAAAAACGCACGCATATTTTTGAGATTTTAAAATTGTAAAAAGCACTAACGTTAAAAACGAGTGAAGATTCACACGAGTGATGCTCGTATGGCATGCTTTACACTGAAAAAATAAATACACCATGTTTTTTATTAATTTTTTTTTTAAATTTATTTTCAGCCTAATCGCCAAATGGCTTGTCGAATATCGCCAAAAAAAAATAATAAAACATTAAATTATAGCTGCAAAAATATTTTATTTTATTTTGCAATTGCTTTAGTCACTAGTGGCATATTTAAATCACGATGTAAATTATAATTTTTGAGTACCATGGAGCAAATGTTATAAGCCTTAAAATTTTGTTTTGCCTTCGTTGGATTACGTACTACAAAAAGTGATGTAAACTATGCAAAATCTAAGTGTCACTATATCTTTAAAACTAGAGCTGATAGGCATAGGCCATTTTTATTTAAACATCATAAAAGACTTCTATTTGGTTGTGCAATGTTATAATCAAATACAGCTGTGTTGTATGGTCATAGTATTGCACGTCTAACATCTAACTGTGACATACAATATTAGAAGTTCTTAAAAAAAATTGATTTGCTTACACGTGCATATCCCGTTGTTTATATATTCAACCATAAAATGTAAAATTTTATTACAGCTTTGCAACTTCGATATATTTGTTTTTACAATTTATGAATAAAAAAGCGTGCAAATATGTATAATTTCATATTTTTAAATTATTAATTTAAAAAAAATTAGGTAAATATTTAACAGTACATTTTCATACATGCAGATAATCATATATGTATATGTGATATTAAATATGGTTGTATTAATATTTTCTTAGTTGTGGTAGTTTTTGTTATATTCGTTTTTTATAGCAATAAATTTTTATTCAAAGCAAAGTGTATTAAGCGGGTATTAAAACTCTTTGATGAGTCAAAATATTGTGATTTTTCAAGTTATTCATCATTTATTTTATATTTGACAGTTCACATGTGTTTAAAGCAGCTACGCCCAGCCCAAGGCCCACTTATTAGGTCTAAGCAACTCTACAAAAACACAGCAATACAAAAAACAACTTTGTGTTTAAGTTGTCAGAAACACGCACAAACATGAACTAAAGTGTATGGTGCAAGCAGCTTTTGACAGTTTAAATACGAAAACACAGAATATCATCAGGATGATTGCATTGACCTGACCTGATAGGTTTTCAACGAAACTAAACAGGAAAGATAAACACTAGCCAAAGCAAACATTGGATTTAAAAAAGTAGGCGGGAACACGCCCATACGAAATATTTCAGAAATTGATCTGAAATTTTACAAAGGAGTACCCAATGAAAAAAATGGAAGTCATTCTAGTGGAACTACATTTTCATTGCTTCCAAAAAAATCGATATTTTTAATTTGCCGAGAGTGAGCAAAAAACCATGTAGAAGCTTATTTTAGTCACACTAAACCTTGTAACTCCTCCATAGTGTTAGAAAATACTCACCAGAATTAAAAAAAAATTATTTTTTTAAAGAAATTTATGAACTATTTTTAGTCTAAAATTTAAAAGTTATTTGCTTAAATTTACATAAAAACACTGTTTCGGCCTTAAATTCGTATAAAAAGACACGAATTGTTAAAAAAGGCAACTATTTACCATTTTTCCTAGATGAAAATATTATCATAGAACACAAAAAAGGGAATTTTTCTTAATATCGCTTCCAATTCAGTGACCAGGCATCGAAAAAGCGAACTTCTAGCAATGACAACCCTATGTAAAAATCATTAGATCGGATTAAAATTTTCAATACTTCCAGATCGCAAAACTCTACATTTTCATGACTTTTTTGGAGTCTCTTTTTTTGCTGGGTAGTAATAGATTAGCAAACTACTAGCAAAATCTGAAAACTCAAAAATTGTACCTAGGAGGGCAGGGCTGCGCCCATAAGGCATAAGGCTCAGAATTTAAAAAACTTATCGAAGGCGCTAACACGCCCATACAATTTAAGCCTCATATTTCATGTACTTCGGGTCAGCACATTTGAATATACTACATATTTATATATTTTATACTATCCATTTTCAACGAAACTCGACAGGAAAGATAACTAACGGCTACAGAAGGTGCTGAATAAAATGTACCCTAGTTAGCTGAAAGTTGATAAACAAGTAGGTCTAGATTAGCAACTAACTAGAAAAATCTGAAAACCCAGAGATTTTGACCAGGAGGGCGGGGCTATTCCAATAAAGCACACATTTAAAAAGAGCAAATTTAAAACGTTTATCTCAAGCGATTTTATTGAAATTTGTCACAAATGTTGGAATAATAGAAAGTTATAAAATTTCGTTGAAAAACGTGGTCAAAATTTGTATCTCACTACTTTTAGTATCCGAAATTTTGAAAAGGATCTTGGCCTTTTTTCACATTTATGTTTTTGTGAGGATAACTATCACTAAGGCTGAGTTTCCATCTGGCATTTCTTGTGTGTAGTTTGCCCAAAAAAGCGTAACCACCTAATAACTAATGAAAAATTGTTTGATTCAGACATGTATTTATTGTTTTAAACAGTTTGCAATCATGTTGGGTTCTATAAAATTTGCTATTAATTATGTATGAAACTGTTTCACTTAATAAATACATGTCTGAATCAAACAGTTTTTCATTAGTAATTAGTTGGTTATGCTTTTTTCTACGCTTGTGTGGCACATGGCACACTGGTCGGACCTAATAATTATATTTTCGATTTAACATTTGAATACTGATTGTCAGTTAATTTTTGAAGATACAATAAATAAAAACATGTATTAAAAAACATTTTGGATCAATAAATGCCGCCATGATAAATAATACATAATTTTCTTAAAGTGAAGTTTTTTTTAACAGGTGTTGGTTATTTATAATTGTAACTTTTGAAATGTATTGGATTAAGGTCTGTTTGACTACATCCTCCACCGTCTGACAACTTTTTTATGATTATTGTTGTTATTATTTGGCACTAGCGATGATGTGGTTGCACTTTGCTGTTGATAAAAAATATTAAAAATAGTGCAGCATTAGGCTGAGTTTACACCTGGCATTTCTTGTATTGCCATTTTGTTGCTCCATTGTGACAGGAAAGTGTCCCATCCCTAAATAATGGCAATACAGCAACAACTGAATGTAATGATATTCAGTGTCATATGTTTTAGTACTTGTGAGACTTGGTTTTTCGTATTGTTGGTTCATTAATATTTATATAAATGGATAATTGCAATATTATTCAATAGGTTAGTGGTACCGTATGCTTAGCAAATAATAAGAAAAAAAAATCAGACAATATAACAAACTGAAAAGAAAGTGGTGGTAAAGACCAGGGCTTAAAATGCGCACCAACAAAGGATTCTATTGTACTCTGCATTCCAGTTTGAGGACACAGGATTCAAGGTGGTTTAAAAGTTTCGTGCGCATGAAACAATAATTTCTCCGAAACTCCTGCACATGCATTTTACTTTTACAATTCTATCCCTATAAATTCTATATAAGTAGATGACTCCATACAGCCTCATGAACCTCCACACGATGAATTACCTGTGTCGTCATGCCATGCGTCCAGGAGAATTTTTCTCACACGCTTCTGTGCTCTTTCATTTTCTTTTTCGATATCAAAACCAACAATCGCTGCCACTAGTACACACTATTATTTTTGCTTGCGAAGTCACAAAATGCCATACTGTCTACTCGGCATAACAATGTATAAAGGAGATCAAATAAGCGTTTATGTAATTGCAAAGAAACTTAGTTGAAATATATTTTTGCAATTTTATGTTACATTATATTTTCGACGGAAATCGGTATACCGGTACATACCGGTAGAGACGTAATGGTATTCTGGGTATCGGGGTTTTCTGAACGAAATGGATTTCTGTATCGGTATCGATAGCGCTATCTAATTTTAACGGCATTTTTACGATAACATACATATATGTACATATTGTTACGTTTAAATTTTGTTAAACGTGTGAGTTCTTTTGATTGCTCAGAAATAAAAATAAACACACAACTTTTCTTTATTTGCTACTGAACTTCGTTTTATTCTTGCCTAGGCAAATTACAACTTGTCTTTTCTTATTTACTTCTTAACGTTATTATCTTTTACTTTCAACGATGTTGACTCGAATAATTTCTGATTAGCATTGACTCAATCTCACACAGGGCACCTCTTTTTATACTACACGAAACCGGATCTACAATGTTCGACTGATGGATGGCGTAGTAACATTCATGTATGTACTTAGTAAAACCAACTGGATAACTGGATAACGATGTGGCTGCTCAGGCGTAAATTTTATTGGTAGCCAGATGATTAAACAGCCTTCTAGCACAATCTGGAAAATTCATGTTGCCGTTTCTAGATGTTTCTAGGTGATTCGATTGGCCGTTAGTCTTGAATTTTCAAAGTGCTCGCACTTTTATTTGTATACGTGTACGTCTTTAGCTATGTACACAATTATTGGTGTTGCTATAGTGTTTGCACGTGAATATGTGTGTACGTTTAGTGCTTTAGTTAAATACTTCGAGATAGTTCTTTGCATTAACCCTGTAGGAATATTTTTACGTAATGATATGTATGTCCATCTAAGGCTGGCTTTGCTTCTGCTAGCCATGAGCCACACATTCGTAAAAAAGCGTAACCACTAATTACTAATGAAAAACTGCATGTATTTCTTGATTTAAACAGTTCCCAATCATGTTGGATACTACAGGGTGGCCCAGAAAGACCGAAGTGGTGTGAATTCCTTATAACTTTTTATTTAAGACATATTTTTTTAATTTTTTGTTTTTTAAATACAGTAAATTTATAGGGAATATTTTTAGATTAGTTATTAAAAATTGTATCCCGCAAGTGGTGGCCATTTTCTGCTTCGCACAAATGTGCCTTTCCATTTCCATTATTCATAACTTATTTATGAGTGACGAAGCCCATTTCCAATTAAATGGGTTTGTTAACAAGCAAAACTTTAGGATATGGGCTAAGGAAAACCCGAGAGTACTTCATCAACGACAATTACACCCAGTTAAGTGTACTGTTTGGTGCGGTGTTTCTTCAGAAAGGATCATTGGTCCACATTTTTTGGAAAATGAAAGAGATGTCGCCATTTCCATCAATGGTGATCGATATCGGGCCATGTTGGAAAATTTTGTAAGGCCAGCCGTGGAATACCATCCGCAAATATGGTTCCAACAGGATGGAGCCACAACGCACACTCCGAGGGCCACAATGGCTATTTTACGCGACATCTTTGGGGAAAGAATAAATTCGCGTAGAAGCAATTTTAATTGGCCTCCGCGTTCCCCGGATTTAACCGCTCCAGACTGTTTCTTTTGGAGTTATTTAAAAGGGAAAGTTTATGTTAATAAGCCTAGGACTATTGAGGAATTAAAAACCAATATTCCAGACGAAATTAACAACATAACACCGGAAGTTTTGCGAAAGGTCATGGAAAATGTGTTGAAAAGAGATCATTTGTGCGAAGCAGAAAATGGCCTCCACTTGCGGGATATCATTTTTAACAACTAATCTAAAAATAAATATTTAAAAATTAATTAAATAACGATGACATAATTGCATTCGGTAAAAAGTTATTTTTCTAAAGTGTTTAAATACCCTAAAACATAAAAGTTGTAGATCTACCTCTTTTTTAAGTATGATTTGTTGGAAACTACCTCTTTTTCACAAGGAATCTACCTCTAAGAAATATTTTGGGTTGGCATCACTGATACACAGAGTGCGTATTTATATCGTTGCCTGCTCCAAATAAAAGAATTAAGATGGCACAATATCGCCACATTAAAATATTAATATTATTAATTAATCACTGTTAATTCCCTAATTTTATTGCAATATTAACTCCAAAAGCGCATTTTTTGAGATATGTCCATGTTGCAATGCAAGAGCAATATGTATGTCTATTTGATATGATTTCTTTACCCAAAATATTTTTTGAAAACTTTGTTTTCATAATATTCGCAAAAAATTATTGCCTTCTGTCAAACTTGTTATTTTAAGTTGGTAACGCATTGACAATTCAAAATAAAAAACAGCTATGGTCATAATACTTAGACGACCAAAATGAATTTAATTGAAAACCATGATAGGGGCTAAAATGTCACCAGATAATAGTGTTGTCAATTATTCGTGTTTTATATCGTGCCCTAAACGCCAAAAAAAACTTTAAGCCAGCAGAGAATGAAATGGTTTCATTAAATGTTCTGTATTATATTAATGAACTGTTCATTAATAAAATTTGTCGAATATTTTTTTATTCTAAGTTTAAAAATGTTTGTTCGTACGAAAAAATATGAGAAACTTTTTTTTTCGAATATTCTAATAACTATTGTTCGAATTGAAGCTCTATCACAAACAACGTTGCGATCGACAACTTATGTTTATTAAAACGAACAATAAAACGTGAGTTTTTTTTTAGCAATAATGTCATTCGAACGCTTTCTTGCCACATCGTAGGTCTGGCTCTAAATACATTTTTCTTATATAATAATTTATTTCTGGATTTCCTTATTGTCATCTTATTATACATGACCTTAACCCAATAAGGCCCGATCCATGATCCCATTGAGCTATAATTATGAAACTTAAAATTTAATTGTATATACCTAAATAAGAAAGAAAACAATTTTTAGGCAAATCGGATCAGTGGGGGCCCAGATAACCTCCGTTGCGAAAACGCAACGTTGGGCCTAAACGATATAAAAATTAAAGGCATTTGTAAACATTTTAAATCAAAATATTTTATTCACGTCTTTAGAAAAAAACCTAAAAAGTATACATATACATTAAATATTTAAATCAATTATGATAGGCTGCAAAGCACTTCGGGTGCACTGCTACGTCACATTTCTCACATTTGTAAATTGTTTGGCTGCTACATTGCCGACATCTCAAACGTTTTCCGTGGCGAATAATTTTATGATCGACTCGATCAGTTCGAATCATTGAATTAGTAACACTACTGGTGGTAGCTATTATCCTATCACAATTTTCAGTCCGCAAAAGAGATTCAATAATAAACTTTCTGAATTCTAGTTGAGGCATTTGAGCTTGTTTTCCCCGTTTTTGTAATAGGCAATGTAATTTCCAGGAGTTTACTAAAGATGCATCTAGAGCATTAGTAAAAAGTGGCCAGTACCACTTTTTCCTCTGATTTGAATACGGTAGTTGTTCATCGCGTTGTCAAATAAATCAACCCCACCCATAGTTTTATTGTATTCATATATGGCATTAGGCATAGAAATCGTAATCATTTTTTTATTTTTGGTGTCGTATCTCTTAACTTGTTTCAGTGGCTCTAAAGAAACAAAATTTGACAAGATAATGACAACAGAATTGTCATTCCAACGTATAGCACTTATCTCACTTTTCGGGTCATAACAGTAGTCATAACTTCCACGTTCTTTTTTCTTTAATACCTTGGGAGAGGATAATTTCGCATTACTTGTGCGGTTTTCATTTTCTTCAATATCTTCCGTATCAGTTATTTCATCCACTTTTGACGGTGGCAACATTGCAATATCTATTTCAGAAGCATTTTTTAATTCGATTTTATCCTCATCGGAGCTATCATTTAAAATATCGTTGATCTCTTTTAAACTCAAAAACTTTTTACAAAACATTCTTTTTATTTGCTCTAGTATTTTCTCTACTCTGCTTAAGCTCAATTCACCAACTGATTAAGATCTTAAAACATTTTTTGTATCAACTAAGCTAAGAAGCAATTAAAATTTGTACATATGCGAACTACCGTTACCTACACGAGACATTATGACGCCACTCAAAAAGTGAAAACACTTGAATAACAACAACTAACTATTAACATATGTATATACATACATATGTATGTATGCTTGCATAAATATGTTTTCATTTGATAATTTTATATAATTTGTATATCGCTTAGGCCCACTGTTGCGTTTTCGCATTACAGATATATCCAATCATAAAAATAGTGGCAAATGCCTAAGATAATTGGGATTTTCACTAAAAATAATAATATTCGTATGTCAGCTACCTTCGTCAAAAGTTTGAGATAGGTATATTATATATTACTGTATTTTTTTAACAATTTCTAAAAGTACCCAAAAAACAGGAAAAATTAAAAATTTAAATACATTTTTTTTATAAAAAAAACTTATGTGTGATAAAAATCCAAAAAGAGGTCGATTAGATATTAAGCTAAATTTTATTTCTATGTGCTTTATTACAATATTATGTAATCACAAAATGACTGAGGGGGGGGGGGCTTAAGTGAACGTTGCGAAAACGCAACGCAGGGCCTTAATGGGTTAATTATAAGTTTAAAACAATTGAAGAAATCTTTGTTCCTTGCATTTCTATTACGTTGCTCATTTTTTAGTTTCCAACTGTCTGGATCAGCTATTCAGTTCACACAACTTAATTACTCATATTGGTCCTATTACTAAGATTTTGTGATCTTAAATACACTTTTTTATTTTTATATTTTTTCTCAAACCTCTATTACACAAATATTCTTCTTACAAAGTTGTACTAATTTTTGCACGTAACATTAGTTAGAGTGCAAATAAGTTGGTATCTACCATATTAATTTTATCATTATTTCATTTACATTTCTTTTTTAGCATTAGTTTTTGGTTGTTGTTGGTGCTGCGTTACACCAGCAACACTTTTGTTTGTAATATTGCATCACTCCGGCAACAGAAACGTGATAATAAAGAAAAATATTTAAAGAAAATTACTTTTAATAACA
This sequence comes from Tachina fera, assembly GCA_905220375.1. NCBI lineage: Eukaryota > Metazoa > Arthropoda > Insecta > Diptera > Tachinidae > Tachina > Tachina fera. Next base: position 52,534,139 of record LR999966.1, read on the forward strand.
TTTTTTTCATTCATTCATTAACGTTTAATTTTATGCTTTTAGAAAAAAAATATATGAAAAAATAAAATGTAAAGAAAAACTACACGGAAGATAAAACTGAAGAGGGGCAAAAACATTAAAACCTTCAAAGCAAATTAGCAAAAAATTTCAATATTTACCACGTAGATCGTAGTATATAAAATACCTGAAATTTGTGCCCTAGTAACAGTTTTGCTATTGTATAAAAACCTCAAGATATGCGTTTTCTAATTCAATTTTGCAATTTGGAAGAGGCCCAAGTTAAAATAATAGAAAAATTACAACAAAAATTTTTATGATTCCGTAAAAATAGAAGCGATTACAAAATAACAAGGAAGCTGAAAACTCAACTTAATAACATGTATTTAAGTGTGTATATCAGTCATTCTTTGTATTACCTGCATTTAAAACTATGGTCTGTTTTTTGGATGTCAATAATGTCGTATTGGTGCAAAAGTAATTCCAGGAAACGGTCGAAGCTTATTTCACCAATCGTTTTAAAAGCAATCGATTTAAAGGCTTTGTACAGGTGTTGTAATAGGTGTTAAGTGTTTTTCAAAGCATAGCTGCGCTTTTTCAATGGAAAGCTCTTTTTAGGGTTCCGTACACCAAAGGTGAAAAAAGGAACCCTATTGTTTTCGCTACGCTGTCCGTCTGTCCGTCACACGGTATTTTCTCAGGAACCATAATTTTGGACAGAGAATGAAGAACCTTGGCCACTACAACAACAAATACATGAGAATTAGAAATTAAAGGGTGCTCCAAAACGAGCGACGAAAAATGTTAAAATCTCATGTAATATACATACAATTGTATGTACATATGTATATTGACACTTGAAATTTGTAAAATTAGTGTATTTTTATATAATAAACAATAAACATTAAAATATTAAAAAATTTAAATTAAAGGGTGGTGCATCAGTTAATGCAATTTTGACTATGTAATTTTGACAACTTGCTATATCTTGGAGACCGTAAGAGTTAAACTCTTGAAATTTTCAAAAACGGTAAAACGAAAAAATCCGAAAATTATAAAATCGCCAAACCGAAAAAAATCGCCAAAACCTGAAAAAAATCACCAAAAATTAAAAAAAAATCGACAAAGTTAAAAAAAAAAATTCTAGCACTAAAATAAATGGTCAAATTCGAAAAAATCGTTTGAATTAAAAAAAATCGCCAAAATTTAAAATAAACGCCAAAAACCGAAAAAGTCCTCAAAACGAAAAAAAGTGTCAAAACTAAGAAAATCGCCAAAATCAAAAAAAAAATCACCTATATAAAAAAACGCCAAAATTAAAAAAATCTCCAAAATAAAAAAATTGCCAAAAAAAACGCCAAAATAATATCAATCGTCAAAATTAAAAAAACTTCAAAAACCAAAAAAAAAATCGCCAAAACGTGAAAAAACGTGCTAAAACTCAGAAAGCGCCAATAAATTCAAAAAAAAAGCCCCAAACTAAAAAAACGCTTAAAACCGAAAAAACCCAAAAATGAAAAAAATGCCAAAACTATAGTTTATATTGGCTAAAGTTCGTATTGACCCTTCGTGCGCGCACGAATTTATTTATATTCTATTATATTTACAACATGGAAGGTTCCTTGGGAAACGGAAGTATTCCTTATTTAATTTCTAACTGTTTTATTGAGTATACACATGTGACTAACTTTTTCTTAAAATTAGCTATTTACTGAATAAAGCAAAATTTACTCATAATTTGTATTTATTTTAATTATATATTTATGCAGCTCAATATTATTCATATTTTAATATTTACCAGACAATTAGTTATTCTTTTAATTTTATTAAAATTTATAATTTTATTATATATTTTATTAATTAAATAAGTTTTTCCACAAAAAATGTTGTTTGTGAAAACGGTTTCGTTGTACTCGTACATATGTAAGAAATATTTTCATTGTATGCATGAAACATTTTCTTATATTTGTATGGTTTACAGTTGTTATAATAATGTTGTATTTTTCAATCTGCGATTACGGTTTACAACACTCATTTGAGTGTTGTTATTTTAGTTGTCCATGTTGAAGTTCTTGCAATTATGGCAAACAACATGTGTTCTTGTGTGTTGTTCGAACTGGGAAAAACTGACAACTATTTATAACTGCAATTTAAAATATTTCTAAGAAATAAATAAATCTTATAAATTGAAAAATAAAAAATTTGGGCTCTAAACTCAAATTGACAAAAAGAGAGTACAGAAGATGTGACGAACATAATACACCCATGTACACACGCATCTTTTTAATATATTTTGACAAAAGTATTAAGAATTTCAAATTTTTAAATTTTCCTCTTTCTTTTTTATTTATTATATATATGTATGTACATATTTGTATGAATTAAAAGCAATGAATATAATAAAAACAATAGAGAATATTTATCTATTTAAAAATGCAAGCACAAAAAATTTATTGACCTTAACATTCAGGATTCTTTCTTCTACTAGCAACATAGATTGTGTATATTTTTTTTACTTCATTATTTTTGGCAGTCTGAATTGCATTTTTATGTATATATCTTCTACACTTAAAACACACTTATGACATTCACAATTCTTAGATGGTGGAAACCATAATTGCCAAATGGATTAATGTTGTGGTGTAGCCAAGACATTACAACATTTTTGTGTTGTTCATAATATCAATTGTATTAAAAATTTTAACGTATGATATAACATTCGTACAATTTATACTCTTACATTTCCGAATATATGGGTAATTCTGAAATATCTTTATGTCTTAAAAGTACTTTAAAAGTACAGGACATTTCGCTACACGTATAGTATCTTCTTTAGGATAAGAAAAAAGAAAAAGATGTTTTTCATAAAATTTTTTACTACTCGTATTATAATACACAGAAAAAATTATTCCCAAAAAGTTTTCAAACAAACGTTTGTTTGAAATAAAATTTTGATTCAGTAAATATTTTTTACTATTCCAGTAAATAGTTTCATCCAATTTTGTTTTAAGCAAAACAAAAATCAATATGGAGTGAAAAATTCTAGTTGATACAATTTATATAAATAACAATACTTGTAACAAAATTGTTAAGAGAACATATCTGTTCCAATATAGAAATTGCATACTGTACACAAAAGTTATTTACTTTATTTACTTATTATTTTCATTAAAAAAGTTTGTTGAATCAGGCAATCTATTGATTGAAAAAATCGGGGTTTTTTTCCAAACAAATTATTACAAAATTTTGCATTTGAACTTACAAATTTCTTTGTAGGACCTAAATTGAAAAAATTAGTATTTGATTCAGAGAATTTTGTGTTTGAAATGGAAAATTAGTTTTTTCTGTGTACCTTTCAGAGAAGATCAGCTCGCAAATTCTGAGGCCGACTTTACAATTACTCACGTTAACCAGACATTATTAATAATGTTTATGAAAATCCTTTTGCCAGAACACAATTACAATTATATTATCAATTATTTTCTTAAAGTGCATCTCACCGGACACAATGATTTTTTTTTGCAGCCAGCCATACAAACATTAGCATTATCTTATGGCAAGAAAATATTTATATAAAATGCAATGGCAAGTCAAATAAAAAGGTTTAACAAAAAGAGAAAATATGTTAAAAAAAAAGAAAAATCACATTAAAACAAACTAAAATAAAAATTTATGTAACAAGAAACAAAATAAAAAAAAAGAAAACACGCAAATACGTACGTTTATTGCACAGTTTTATTTGCATAAACAATTTACATATTTCCTTTTAATTTATCTGTTGTATCTCTTTCAATTTCACTTAAATATCTAAATCTTTATTCAAAAAATTTTAAAATCTTGCTAAAAGATTTTCAAACTTGTATGAGTTTTTTGTATTAAGAGCATTAAGAGCAAATATGTACAGAATGATAAGTGTTCAACCGAAAACAAATTAATATTAGAATTCAAAATTCAGTAAAAAAAAAAAAAGAGCATTGAAGGATAATTAGGTCTACTACTCAATTTTAAATTGTTGTTGGAATTTCAATTAACCTAATTTCTTCTTATCAGTTAAACCAATAAACATCTGTTATTTTATGTTCAATGCAAATTATTGTCAGATGAACATAAACTTTCAAGTTGTGTTTTTGTTTATTCAGGCTCTAGGTCAACGATATACTTCAAATAAATTAATTATATTTGCTTGTAACAAAAACATGAGCATTAACTTCCACAAAAAATCAAGGAAAACATATACAATACAATACAATAAATAATACTTAAAGTGAGAGTGCAGTGTTTACTAAGTACACGGTTTTACTTACTTAATGTTTTTAATATTTAATTTTTTAACTACAAATTTACATTTTGCAAATACTTTTTCAGTTAATTTTTAATAAAAAATTTCATAAAGATAAGTATTTTCTTAATGAATTTGGGAGGTTGACCTAATCAATTCAGTTTGTTTTCAGTTTTATCGGATATAAAAATTATTTTCGGGATTAATATTGTTCTGGTTAAGCTAACCAATTTTAGTTATTACTTCACTGTCAACGTACGCTACTGTTGCGATTCAGTTTAAGAGTGAACAAAAAATATACAGCGCAATTTTCCAATTAGAATTTTTTATTTTCTCTATTACCTGCTATTAGTTGGAATTGTTCCCTGGGAATATGAATGAATAATGCATGAATAAAACCAATTGGAATTGTTAATTTTATTTTATTTTCGTATTACGGTTTACAAGTAAACTAAGTTTAGTTGAAATTGTAACAACTTAACCTTAAAACAACTTAACTGTTTATTGGCATTCTGAATTACAACTGATTTTAGATGTATTCGAAACAATGCTAAAAAAGAAAAGGTTTTCTTTCATCTCTGCTATGTTTTTTTAAACCATATTTTTTCAGATTTCATGTTTTATGCTTGTGGCAACAATATTGGTTAACTAATGGGATTGGTTGGCGTCTTGAATAATGAGGCAAAGCTAATACAACACTCGAAATAAAAACCAAAATACAACTGATAAAAAGCAGTTGTCTCATGGTGAAAAATTCTAATCCATAATAAAAATTGTACAACTACAACTATTTCATAAAAGGGGCCTTAAATAAAAGCCATTGCTGCGATTTTGCTGAACAAACTATTTTTGGTGGTTAACCTAAGTATGTTAAGTTAGTACAAGAGAAACCGCAAATATGCAATTGCATTTTTTTTTGTGTAACGCATTAATACGGGAACACAATATTTATCTGTGTCAGAACCTTTTATAAATTTGGCTTCGATTTGTTAGTGCATATTTTACTTTTTAAAGCATGGTTTTGCATATATCAGTCGTAGACGCATATTTTTGGCATACTTGCTAGCAAATACAGCAAACTTTACTCTTTTTTTTTTGGTATATTTTGATACTTAGTAGAATTTTGTTTGATTTTAATATGCTTAATAACTTATTTGTTGGTCAATATTTTAATTTTTATTTTTCGCCATCTAAATATCATTTCCAATGTTCCATGTGGTGTATTCATTTTTTTTTCTATTACGCAGTTATTACGGACGTTAGATTCAATAAAAATTCTGTTTTGCAATTTGTGACGGACTCTTCCCCGAGTAGACTTGGAAGGAACATTGTAAATGTATTAAAGTTTACTTATACATATGTAATAGGCAAATATTTTCATTTGAAAATGTTGGCCAATATTTTGTTGTTCATTGCAATAAAAATTATAAATAAAAATTGTGTTTTATTTATCCACAAGAAGTTCCAAAGTTTTAATTCTGGAATCGTGATCTCTTTTAAAATTTAAGCTAAATTTTTAATTAATTTGTATTATTTCCTTTAGACAAAATTTGTATGGCAATTTTGTTTTAATATGCACTTCAAACACAAATTATTCTTTTAATACGGCAGTTATTCTTTTTTAATTTTTTTTATTTTTTTTTGGTTATTTTATTTTTAACCTCGACCAAAAAAAGTTTTGTTATAAGTTTGTATTACGTGTCTGTGTATCAACGATGCCAACTTGGTGCTTTTTGAAGACTCAAAACGCCAAACTTTGAGCGTTAGTGACAAAACAAGGAAAAAGCGCTAAGTAGTGCTTTTAAGAAATTTCGTGTATTACTTAAAACTAGTTTAATAAAAACTTGTTGTATATATTTCAATTGGTAATCAGATTTGATGAAGGTAGTTCGATCTAACGGGGAACTTGGCACAATTAAATGAGTGAATACTTCGTTATGGCACCTGGCATCTTTACCTGCCTTAATCCAATAACTTGATAATCACTTATTCATTTTATCATACTTTTGTTTCCGATAAACACGAGTTTATTTGAATTCAATTACTTGAATTCAATTACTTAATTCAATTACTTAATTAAAATTTTTTATTTGATTTATTGTATTTGCATATGCTTAGTTCCATACTGCAATATAAGACTTAAGTCTTGTGTATGGGACATCGAAAAGAAATAAATAATAATAATAATAATTTTTTCAGAGTAAATCACACCTTTTTCGTCGGATAGATTTCAATAAAGATGTTGCTACTATTGCCGAAATAGAGAATAGCATAAAATATAACAATCATTATTAAAAATTATTCACGTAAGTGCTTTTTATGCTTTATATATCTCAAAATTACGCTCTTAGAGCCAAAAAAGTTATCATCACTGCTGTGTATCTGTGTGTGTCTGTACAACTGTGGACAAACGAAAATGGCAACATTGTTGTAAATTTAGTGGCCTTCGAAAACAGCTAGTTGTTCCGTTCAACTACGTGTTTGTCAGAATACTTACAATTAACTTTGGTGTTATTTGTTTATTAATAATTACAACAAAGCGATAGGAATATTAGCCTGATCAAATCATAAATATAAATTATATTACATTATTTTTGCTCTTTAAATATATTATAGTGTTTTCCACACTGACATAGTTTTAATAAAAGTTGGTTTTAACGTTCAAACGAACTGTTAAAACCTGGTTTTACCATACAAATAGTTTTTGTTAAAACCAAATAAAAACCATTTTGGAATTGAGTTAAAGTTGGTTTTATAAAATGCAACCTTATTTTCACTGTGCTAAATTCAGTACTGCCCAGTCAAAATGACCAGAAGCAGTTGATAATGTTTATGCCAGTGAATAACAATAGATGCCGCTTGAAAGATTTTCAACTTAAAAATGGATGCAGCAGCAACAATAATCAAACAATTATGGGAAAAAAAGATTTTTTTTAAATAACTTCATTGATCTCTGGGAAGTGAATCTAGACGATATGACTAACATCGATCCACCGATAAAGAACTTTTATTTTGTGATCTATTTCTCGCAAACTGTGCAATTGTGCATTTTTACGCTCTCGTAAATAAAATGTCGAAAATTTTATAGAAATTTATTTACACAAACCTGTTAAGTGTGCCAAATAATTAATCTCGTAAACTTAATCTGTGAAATTGTGCGTTTTGTAGACATCAACTTCTTGCTTTTCTTTTTATTAATGATCAAACAGAATTGCGGCATAAGCACATTTTCCATACAAATTGACCCAAAAAAATAGCACCAGGAAACAATCGAGTGATGAATCTATTTTATTTTGACAGCTTTTTTTCAAATGATCTCACATATTAATACTCATTCTCTCAACAATGCTACCATACTTTCAATAAATTTCATAACTTTTGTGAACAAAATTACAAAGAAATGTAAACAGAAAGGAAAACGAAATATAAATTAGAGAACATTTGAAGCTACTGCCGTAGATTTTATTATGTGCTTTGTTAATTTGACAGCGATTTTTCCTGAAGTTGCGGACAGAATAAGTTAAGCAATTTAAACGAACATTTTGAAGTTTGTTTAAAACTGTTTGCACAAAAGTGCAAAAGGGGCTTGATGAAACAAGTCTCGCAAGTTTGCCCAATTGCACAAATGACAATTTTAAGAGATCTCATGAAAACCCTTAATAACTACATTTCCTTGCCTTGTCGATAATCGCCTCTAAATTTTATCCCTATAAAACCTTTTGAGTCTAATATCACTCCCAGGTACTTGACCTCAGATGAGCTCTCTAAAAGCACGCTATCTACTGGGATGGTTTGCCAGAGTAGGAGTGGCCTCCTACTGGTGAAGGGAACAATGAAAGCCTTTGCCGAGTTGATATTAAACTCTACGATTAAGCACATTTCCTTGGCTATCCTTAGTCCGTTCTGTAAAATGTCACAGAAAGTCTGTTCAAAGTGGTCATATTTACAATCATATAATTTTCTGTTATTGCATAAAATAATTACCTCTTCTGAATTATAAAATTGAAATCTTTCAGGGATCCTCAGTGCAATAAATTTATAATAAAAGTTCATACCGACCTTAGGAAACTGTATGCCTGTTATAGTATATGTAGTATGTATACTCCATACATAATGCTATGCCGACTACTGGGTAAACTCATTTTAAAAAATTTTTTTTAATAGCAGTGGCAAGAGAGATGATTACTATACAAGTTTGCAATTTTTGAGCTTAATACGAGAAAATACTAATTTTCCTATAGTCGGCACACTATTTTATTAAAATTTTCACATTAATATCAATCTTTTAGTTGCTTTGAATACATAAAAACCGCCACTTTTAAGAAATTCCTTCATATAATGTGAATACTCACTTGTTTAAATTGGGCTCACCACTAACAAATTTCTTAAAAAACAGACACCATCGCCCTCTTTAAAAACAGTCACGCAAAGAGGCCAAAAATATACAAATATACTCATCTCATTAAAATTTACTCAATGTTTAGAGAGAAGTAAGTATATTTCTAATGAAAATCAGATCTTACTTATATATTTAGCATCCGCTATTCTTATTTATATACATTTTTTATTTAAAAGTGCCGACTACTGGTGCATGCCGACTTTAGGGGCTTTTACCCTATATGAATTATTTTTAATTTCGTGTTATCTCTTTTCTAACTAAATTAAATTTTTACAAAAATTTGGTGGTAAAAGGTTAATACAGCACTAAAGGTTTGAAATAGGAACTGCTAAACCCATTTAAATATTTGTTACAATACTGCTATGGAATTGTGAAAATACTAGCTCAGTTCCTTTAGTTTTTGCCACTACTGTACATACTTACATTACAAATATTGTTAAATTTTAAACTCAGTATGTAACGTCTACCGTAAAACATAAAAAAATATATTATTTAAGAAAGATTAAGAAAACTGCTTGAATTAACATATAAATACTGGCGTACAAAAAATACTTAAAAATAACTTATTCCAAAAGACTAACGTAAATAGGATAAATTGTACTTAAGCACCAAGATAAAAATTATTATTTAAATATTGTGATAAAACTGAATTAACATTTACTTAAATGTGTATTTAAGTACTAGGGTATTCAATCGGTTAACCGTCAATCGGTTAACCGGTTAATTGCTACCCGATTAACTGACCGGTTAATTTAAAATCAGTTTTTTCGGTTAACGGGTAAACTGGTTAATTTCAGTCGATTAACCGATTAACCGACGTAACAAATTTTTTCATATTTTTTAGTATTACAAGTTATTTTTTGTGTGAATAATTTAATTTTAGAAATTATTTTTCACACAAACAAAGAAGCATGTTCAGTGATCCTAACTTAAGTAAAACATCAAAATCTTTAGACATGGCTATAAAAGAGTTTAACTAGAGACTCTGGTACTCTAACTAGAGGGAATTATTAAGTTTTTATTTAATAATTTAATAAAAGCTAATAGTACTGTTGCCAACGATTTAATTTAATTAAGGATTAGAATTTAATGAGAGACCGTACAAAAACGAAAGCTAAGAAATTCAAAAATTAACTTTTTTGCAGAATATTCGTCGCTGAGCTCTGTCATTATGAGTCAGATGATGACCAGCTAACAGAAGGAACTATCGATAGTATTTTTTTTACAAGAAATGTTCTAAAAAAATTAACCGAATTAGTTTAAGAATTATTGTGTTTTTGGTTTTACTAATAAACTCAAATTAATATATATTTTATACACTTCTTATTTGTTGAAAACACTTGATTTATGGAAAAACTCTATTAATCCGTTAACCGGTTAATACCAAAATTAACCGATTAAGCAAAAACCTCGATTAATTAATCGAGCGATTAACCGATTAAAGCAAAAATCCGATTAAATGAATGCCCTATTAAGTACACATATAAGATCTTTGATAAGTACCAGCAGCATCATCGCGTTCATACACTCTAGCCGAGAACTTGTTCACGGTTTTTGGTACTTCATTATTAAAAAGTTGGTTCTAATTTACTGTGCTTCCTAAACACCAAATGAGGTTTTGTCGTCCAAATTGAATTTCAGAAAATTTTGTTTGAGATAAAGTCACATTTAGATTTTTTTGCACGAAATATTTTGTTTTAGAAAAAATTCCTTAAAAAATTTTATATTCGTCTTCACTTCGTATTACTATTTCCATAATTTTAAAATATTTATTTACAAAATATAAAATAATTTTCCGAGTTTTCTATACACACAAAAGCAGTTGTACAGTTTGTCAAATAAGTGTTATAAAAAGCAGAAAAGAAATACAACAACAAACACACGTATTTTTGCGGGAAATTTATTTTATTTTTGAGCAAAGCTATTAGACAGACTGAGTTAAAACCTGAAGTTAACAAACTTGCAGTGTGAATACAAAATGAGCATTTTATATATTTCATTCAATAAGAATTGAAAAATTCTGAACTTTAGCCCGATTTAGAAATTATTCCTAACTAATATAAACCAGTTCATTTTATTTTTAATTTTCAAGTTTTAAGTGCATATTTCGTACGATTTTTTTAGATCATATTTCTGTTTTCTCTGGTTATTACTACTGAAAAAACTTAAAATATAGATGTATTGTTTTGTTTTTTTTTAATTAAATTTCCTTTTGCTTTTGTTGTTAATATTAAGAAATTTATTTTGTATTTTATGTATTATTAGGTTAATAATATAAAAGGTTCGTTGGTTGCATTTGCTTTTGAGAGCAAAGCTGGCTTTACTTCATTTATGTAATTGTTGTGTCTAATTCCAGGTTGCTACAGTTGTAATGTTAATTTTGTGGTTTCAGCACATTTTTGCTTCAGTGCGTTTTTCATGGGATTCTTTTTTTTTGTATGTTTAACACTTTTAGACTAAGCCTCAAATAGTTTACACACATTTAATTTTAGTTACTTTTTATTCTTAAGTGGTTTTTGAGGGTATTTTGCTGTCGAAAGTTTAGGTGTTTGTGGTTTTGTTTAATTTTTTTTTCATTATTTAATTTAGTTTTATTAAACAATTTTTGCATAATGCCATTACTATTTTTTTTGCTTATTTGTAATTTTTCTGATTATCCTAAAAACTAAAGAAATAAAAGCAATTTTATTTTTTTTTCGAAAAATTTAATTGAAAAGATTTTTATTTGTATAATGCTACAAGTCAGCGAAGTGTAAAATTACATTTAGTTTATTTGAAATTGAAATTTCTAACAAAAAAGAAAATTACATTTTGATGATACTCGTATTGTTTGTTTGATTACGTGATAGTTAATTTAATTATGGGAAATATAAAATATTTTATTAATTATTAATACAGTTACTCAGGAAATGTTAATCAAATCAATTGAAATATGATAAATACGTAATCCAGTGGAAAAATTCAACTAAGCCTTGCTTTAAAACTTGACGTGTTCATTCGCAGGTAAACACATTTGTTTATACTCTTTAATTATTATGAAGATATTGCTAGCGGTTTTTGGTATTTATAAACATATACATATATATTATCATATTTTCATTTAAATTTAAGTTGTACTTAAATACGGTTTAAAGATGTGAAATAAAGAATTTTTTTATTTGCCTTCAAAGTATGGCAGTACTAGAAAATACATACATTTGTAAATCATTTCGGTATTTTCGAGGTTAATATAAACTATTGCTATCTTTAAAACATATTAGACGACATTCGGATGTTATTTTTGATGTCTTCCCTGCAGAAAATTTGGTAACAATTGATCCAAAGGTACTCGTCCTGTAACTTGAGAAAATTCGAATGTTATCAGAAGTACGGAGAAGTGTATGGTGAAAATAAGACATATCGTGTAAATGGTTACATATTCACCATTTTCGTGATGTATCGTCTTGATCTTGAGCCAATTTAATTTGGACTGTTAACGGCACTGAACATGTTCGATGCGGTTGAATACATGGACCTATTAAATAGTGTAAATATAATGTTAATTGCTACCTCCAATGTGACAATGGAACCAGTACCGTAGCTATACTGAGATATTAACCTTAGCTTAACTGGTATTTATACTTTTTAAATATTAGTGGCCCTGTGGTTGAGTAGGTAGTGTACAAGCCTGTCATGCACGAGTTTGTTGGTTCGAATCTAAAAAAAATTTCTGCTTAAAAATAAGTTATAATTGCATTTGTATAATAAAAAAATAAAAAAAATTAAAGGTTTTCATTGCTACAGTTAAATGTTGAAATGACATTTATATATAATTTATATTATTCTACACCGAATAGGTCCCTATGGGATAGTTCAGTGACAAGTCACAAGGTGCAAGTATCAATTAACCCTATCCCAGGCCATTACCATGTAAAAGTGAGTGGTCCGCTTCATAGGAAGTGTTAGAACTCGGACTAGTCCCTATCACTTGGGGACCAGTCACGTGACTAGTCTTGTGCCAGTTCGCTTTCCTACAGTGTTGCTTCATGACATCATTGAATATTTAAACAAGATTACAACCACAAGCATTTTGCTAGTATTTTTTCATGTTTTTTATGGCTGTATGGAGACTTTTGTCCAATGGGTTTTTAATATATTTGTTATTTAACTATGTTTATATTTTTTGTTTAAACATATTTATTAGCAACCTAAATATTAGCATAATTAATTCTTTAAATCTCCTCGCAGGTTTCGCCAAGTCCAAAAAATTGTGGAGAGGTTAGTTAGTGGTGACTGTATATGGAATAGGGGAATAAATTAGTCCAAATACGAGCAGTAAGTCACCTAGTGGATCTTAAATGAAATAGATATGTAAATTAAATCAAGCTATGTATAGTTCTGCTTATGAAACTTAGCATATATGTTGTAGAGGCCCGCATAATATCATCTGAACATAAAATAAAAAGCACGCCTTCTAAAGTTATATAAGACAGCGCAGAAAATATGTGCTGTTGTCTTATCATGTTTTGAGCATAAACGACACAATAGTGATTGAACTTTTCGACAGAGAGTAGTTCAGTCCAAAGTCGGAACTCAACATAAACAAGTCTCTCGGGCCGGATTCCGTTCCAGCACTGGTCATCTATTAGCTAACCTCGTCAGCACGTTGTACCATGCTGGTGAGTTCCCAGTCTAATGGAAAAAGGAAAAGGAGAGGCTAATATCCCTGGAAATTATCGCCCAATCACAATATGTTGTGCACTTTCCAAAGTGATGAAAGTTGTGTTGAATTTTCATCTTGTAAGGTACAGCATACTCAACGACCAGCAGTATGGCTTTCGTAAAGGACACTTTGCGGGAGAATTTCTCCCCCTCCTCTCTAATTCAATCCACCATTTTGGCGAAATTAAGGTGGTGGCTCTAGATATCTCAAGGCGCATGATAGAGTGCACTTTTTTTCGATGATAACTTCTCTCGATTCTTATCGAGTTTCCCCGGGGATCGCACTATAAAAGTTGTTATAAATAGAATCTCACCAAACGAGTTCTAGGTGAATTTTGGGGTATTACAAGGTTCCGTTCTTTCCCCCAACTCTATTCTTTATATTTCTAAATGACCTTCGATATCAAACTTTCAACAATTTTTCTTCTTTTACGGACGACAGCAGCTTCTGCTGTTCTTTCTCATTTAGCAATATACCAAATCTGCCGGAGGTTGAAATTATGAGACATATTATAAAGAATGTTTTAAATTATGATTTAACAAAAGTCTTTGAATGGGGTCATGTAAATAAGATAGATTTTGATGCTCATAATATTATTCATAGACACATGACTTAAAACGCTGCTCGATATATAAGCATTAAGGAATCAGAAGCTCTTGATGTTCTTGGCATAAAAATTCAGTGTAATGTTCGATCCACGGCTTAACACATTTTTCAAGTCATAAAATAATCATTTAAATGCTTAGGGGTTTTGAAACGGCGCAAGCAATACTTTACTCCATCTGATATCCTTACTATTTATACCACTTATGTATATCCTACCAATAATGAAATACAACTCTTATGTATGGACTTCAAAGTCTGTTTTTAGGGCTGCTCGAAGGCGTACAGGAGAGGGCTAAGAAGCTGGTGACAGTAGGATATCCAACTCTATTTATTCATTGAAGCATCCACGGAATGTGGGGTTCATTTCCTTTTTCTATCATTACTACAATGAAATGTGTTCCTGAAATACAAATATTTTAACGCACAACACGTGCTTCATTCAGAGCATATCCTTTTATAGTCAATTGGCAAATGAATCGTACTACGTGTTTCAGAGAGAATTCCTTTTTTGGACGTACTGTTTGCAAATGGAAAAAACACAAAAAAGAACAATATATTGCATTAGTAGGGGTTATCCCCTGAGTGATGGTCCTATTTAAAAAAAGTCACCAGAACTAGCTGTAAATCGTTTCTGTTGAAGTTGAAGATGCCACTATATGAAAATTGCTGCATCAATACTTTGGCCTGCCTTAGACCAGAAGAAATCATCCACATTTCCTTTGAGGTTTAAATATTTTTGTTTGGTCACAGCGATGGCAGTTGTCCTGCTTATGCTACAAAGTTATTCCGGTACCATAAAAGGATCAGCAGTATTTCCTGGCAAATTCGTCCACTTTCTCGTTATCCGGATGACCGTTGTGGTCACATATCCAGTAAATCGAAACCTTATTCTGTGCCGATAGCTTCTGTAGTGAATCACAGCACTCTAAAATAAAATTTAAACATAATTTCCATGAAATCAGGGCCTTAAGAGCTGCCTCACTATGCTCTCTTGATGCGTATACTTAATTTAATGTGAATACACTTTGGTGATGACCTGAATTTCTGCCTGAAATACCGTAAACTATTTCACTCTCGGCACAGAGAGTTTTACGTTGGGTCTATAAACTACAGGGCAAACTCCATCCTCCGTTTTTGGGTACATCCGTAGGACACATTAAATTCTGGAATCCGCAGTTAGACCGTCTTATCCTACATTGAATCTACGGTAAAACCCCAGTTTACATTTTATTCTGTCACAAGGCCTTTTTAGCAGCCATTGCAGGGCTTTCTATCCAGAACCGATGAGCGCCCGCTGTCAACACATGTGTAGCGTTCCGCAGACCCATCTTAGAAGCACCCATTGCCATACAGGCTCTTGTAAAGATTTGTATGGGTATCAATGCAAGGTTGTAAATGTGCTCATTGCGCCTGTTATAAGAAGACACGCCGATCTCTGAAACTTGTATAGTTTGGTTGTCGCCGCAGCCTGTCGAGTCTTGGGCCACCAATAATCGCGCTTACATAACTATTGGACTAGCGATTATTCTTTAGATGCACCCAGAAAAAAGATTGGTTGGAAAATGGTTAGGCCAATAAAATATCATTTGCATAAACTATATTTCAATTCAGGTTATCAGTTTCCTATTAATCCAAAAAACAATCCATGTTCATGACCATAAGGGCATAATTGTAACAAATATATAATTCTGACAATTCTTAAATTGATTGCATCAACCGAGCGTATACTTTTGTCATGACTAATTATCTTATTGGTTAATACAAACGAATAAAATATTATGAATTGGATTTTACAACCAACTTTTGGTATTGGCAACAAAAAAATTGTCGTTCTATATTAAGGTAAAAATAACCACTTTCTAACAGTTGATGCAACTGACTACGACGTTGAGTTTACTATCATACTTTATAGCAGAAAATTAAAAATTAACCTTTGTGATTTTCAAAGGTATTCACCCTTATTCCAGTTGTCGTCATCGACGTCACTTTAACACAACACCAAAAATTTGGGGCTCGTGTATCCGTTATCGAAAACAACTTGTTCCTGTTTACAGGTTTATGCTATTTTCTACACCTTGGAGAACGGAAATAGATTGTAAGTTGCGCAAAATTGTTCTCGACAGCGAGTAAACAATCCCCAATTTTACCACCAGAAAATAAATTTCAATTAAAATAAACTTATGACAATATGTCAAATAATAAATTTCTGAAATTATGTATTTTTATTTGCGTCTATTGTTTATTTTTATTTCAGTAAGGAAGGCCAATTGTTTTAGTTATACTAACCATATTTTTGGTAGCACGAATATCTTTTATTTCAAATTCAATACTGTTAACCAATTTTTTCTGTTGCTGCAACTAATTGGTTAAGGGTTATGATTAAAATATGGTGGTAGCACATGAAAATTGCAGTCGTTATACCAGAATCATATGTAGTTGGTGCAACCGCCAAAATTCGATTGGCAACAAATTCGGTTGTCTCAACGAATCTGTTTTCTCTGTGTGCTAATGACTATTTTTGGGCTCATGCCTCAGTTACACCCAGCACAACTCTTCACTGCCCAGATCACTGTATCTGGTTTCTGTATTACACATTCCACGTAAACTTACTATCAGGAGTAACGCCCACGTTTTTGACTACAGCTGAATAAGCAATAATGTCCCCAGACCAAGACGCAATATTTATAACTTGTCTAAACTTTAAAGACGTTTGATTATGAATTATTTCGCAGGGTTTTTTCCAAATCCCAAATAGATAATATAACTCTGAGATAATTTACCTTTTTTATATGTTAATTATTTGAGACAGTCTACGATTATGATTTGGCAAAATTAAAAGCCACATACCTGAAAAGATAAGAAAATTCTATAAATTTAGAACATTTTTACATATTTTTTTTATAAATTAAAAATTATATCCTAATTCTGTTCGCTAATTGTGTCGTCTTGCCTACGACTTGTTTGAATTGGCTATATTGCAGTTGTGTGGTTATAATTTTGATAAAGTTCCGGTTAATGAGTTGTGTTTTGGATAAAAAAAATTTTGATAAATGTAAAAAAGCTTGGTGTAGACGGTAAAGATTTTAATAAAGGTTTTAATTGTAATCTGCTAGATATTGTGCAGGTGCAAATGTGCTACTACCTGACTTGTCGTAGGCAAATTGAGACATCTTTGTTGTATTTGCAGTCGTTTGTTTTTGTTAAGTAACAGTCGGATAGTGAAATCGAAATCAGTAACCATTGCTTAAATGGTTTGAGTTTAATTCACTGGTCAATGAAAGCCTTCCTTCTATATACGCATTTAGCCTTGTAAATACTTTTATCGTTATCCGATGGATTTATAATTGTATAAGGATGTAGAAAAATAAAATGATTTATTTCACTTGAATATAAATTATTTGCTGGGTTTTGTATCAGTTTAAAAGCCTACCAAGTTAATTTTTCTTTAGCGATTTTCAAAAATATTACTATTTTATGAATTCTCATATAGTTTTTAAAGTCTGTGCATAAAGGAAGAGGTTTGTGACTGTTCAAAGTTTGTGGTTGAAGTCTACTCATGGTTGGGTTCAAGCGCCAATGAAATGCATATATAGACATGATAAACCACCAGCGAATACATTTCAAATATTATTTGATAAAATTGTGCTATTTTTATATTTATAGTTTCCTGGGAATTTGGCATAAACTTTTAAAGGAATGAGTCTTTTTCCCTTGCAAACCTATTGAGCATAAATCTAGCATATTATAAACTTTTGTATTTAGAGACTAAAACTACGTGGAACATCTTAAAGAAAAATGCCTTTATGTTTCAGTCAGCGCAAAGATAATCAGGAACCAACGCAGAAAAAAATTATACATTACCATCAGAACTACTTGCCATATAATGACTTACTTTTCTGATTACCAAATTTAATTACTCGCTCACAAAACACATTACAGAATCAATTATTTTAGTCTCATGCCTTGTAAAAATCATTAACCTTGTAATCCAGTAGGGAAGTGCTTCCACCAAAAATGCTTAATTCGAAATCCGATTACATTTTTTGAAATTTTTTGTTGGAAAGATGTCGATGGACTTTAGATAGACGAAAATTACACCCACGCAACAATTTTACTTTGCTGATAAATTAATCAAGTCGTCTTATAGAAATGACATTTGCTTATTTTTTAGTTTCCTGAAAATTTATTATACCATCTCAAGAGATTAAATCGCACTTTATACACTTTACCAAAAAATGGTAAAAGGGTATATATAGGTTTGTCATTCCGTTTGTAACTTCTACAATATTAATAAGCGACACATAAAGTATATATATTCTGGATTCTTATGCATAGGGAAGACGAACAAGCGATGTCCGTCTGTCCATCTGTCTGTACGTGAAATCGGTTTTACGAAGCTCCCAGAACAGCTAGAGACTTCGTTCTTGGACTGGTGTGTCAGAAATTTTCCGAAAAATTTTGCTATTGAAAATCAGCAAAAAAATATATTCCCATAGAAAATAACTACTGAAAACAAGTTTTCATTACTTCTTTATTAAATTAACTTATTTTATACTTCGGTATGAATAAAATTGGTATTTATTATTAAAAAAAAAAATTTAAAATTTAACAAATTAAAAAAACGTTTCCAGGGTTGGAAAACTTTAACTTTTTTCTAATAATTAAACATATTTCATGTTTTAGGAAGAAGGCTATTTTCTCAGGAACGGTAAGAGCTACTGATCTGAAATTTGGACAGAGTGTGTAGAACTTTGGTCGCTTCAGCAAAAATATGAAAGTTAAAAACTAAAGGGTGTTCCAATACGAGCATCGTAAAATATTAAAATCCCATGTAATATATATATATACAATTGTATGTATATAGACACTTTAAATTTGTAAAAGTTTTATAGAGACTACAACAATTAACACTAAAATTTATAAAAATTAATATTACAGGGTGTTCTATTAGTTTATGTAATTTTGACAACTTGCTGCATCTTGGTAACTGTAGGAGGCAAAGTCTTGAAATTTTCAAAAACGGTAAAACAAAAAATTCCCAAATTATAAAATTGCCAAACCGATACAAAACCCGCCAAAACCCGAAAAAATCGCCTAAACGAAAAGAGCCACTAAATCAAAAAATTCTAGCACTAAAATAAATTGCCAAAATGAAAAAATTCGCTACAATGAAATATATCTCCAAAATGAAAAAAATTTACATAATAAAAAAACGTCAAAAAGCTTAAAAAATTGCTAAAACGAGAAAAAAGCACCAAAACTTAAAAAAGCACCAAATTAAAAAAATTTTACCAATAAAATATATTGCAAAAATGAAAAAATCACTTAAATGAAAAAAATCGCCAAAATGAAAAAAATCGCCAAAATGAATAAAAATTGCCAAAATAAAAAAAAAACGCCAAAAACTTAAAAAAAATGCTGAAACGAGAAAAAAACACCAAATAAAAATAATGTCAAAAACTTAAAAAAATCGCTAAAACGAGAAAAAGCATCAAATTAAAAAAATACCAAACCCAAAAGATAAACCACATAAACGAAAATAAGCACCAAATTGAAAAAAAATCTACAAAATGAAAAAATCGGTAAAATAAAAAAAAAACACCAAAATGATAAAAAATATCGCCAATATAATAATTAGTGCCAAAAACTTTAAAAAATCACTGAATTTAAAAAAAATACCAAAACTAAAAAAGCATCAAAGTAAAAAACGCCCAAAACCTAAAAACAAACGCTAAAACGAGAAAAAAGCATAAAATTAAAAAACACGCAAAAAACGCCAAAACCAAAAATGAAACCTTTAAGAAACGCTTAAAAACTAAAAAAAATAAACGCCAAAGCCCGAAAAAAATCACCAAAGCGAAAAAAATACCAAATTTAAAAAAAGTGACACTAAAATAAATTGCCAAAATTAAACAAATCGCTTAAATGATAAAATCGCCAAAAAAAACCGAAGAAAACCTAAAAAAACCGCCAAATTAAAGAAAATGCCAAAAACATGAAAAAATCGCTAAAACGAGAAAAAATCACAAAAAAACGCAGAGAAAAACACCTTTTAAAAAACGCTTAAAACCAAAAAACCCCCAAAAACAAAAAAAATCCAAAACTATATTTTATATAGTCTAAAGCTCATATAGTACTATATATTTAGTGTCCGTACGGCACGCTTCGTGCGCAAGTCAAAGTCGCACTTTACTGAATTTATTTTTAGCAAATGGTCAAGGGAATTACTAAATATTGCTGTCATTGGATAGTTTTGATATAACGGCGTAATTTGTTAATACAGCTATGAATGCAACAAACGAGTAACTTATTCATCAAGTATCAATAATTAAAATTACTCTTAATGCAGCACACTCGTATCTTAATAAATGCGTTTCATAATTAAACTAGAAAAGATTAGTGTATTAATACTACTTATGTATGTAATCAATTCCTTAATAATTGCATATGATCTTTTATCCAAACACCGAAGTATAAAGAGATAAACCGTTTCTTTTTTTCTCTCCTGAAAACTTGTATTATTTAAGATACGAGGTTGATAAGAAATACAATAATCGGTTGACTTTGGACTACATTTTTAAAACTATAAATTTGAGGCATCCGATACACATTTTAATTATATAAGAATCAGTGATTTCTCAAATCAGTTTGACGAAGCCTTTTGTAGTTATTATAAAAAAAATTAATTTTAATAATTTTTTGTCAGGAAACAAACGTATTATTCGAATTCAATCAAATTAGAAATAGTCTATAATTCTTTCTGATTGCATTTTGAACTCGATGGTCTTAATAGTTAAAGAAAAATTTAAATAAAATTTGGATTTTATTATATTATGATGTGAAAACATTATTTCGGCTGAGACTGAACTATGTGAAAAAGATAATAAATTCTGATCGAAATAAAAAGGTTTCAAAAGTGTTGTGCAGCAAACCTAGTATAAATAACAAACTTAATAATTACAAAAAGTGATTTGCAAGTTTATCTAGTTAAAAAAATATTCATATGTATGTACTTATTAATATTTTAGAAAAAATACAACCAAAATTAAAAAAAAATACTGGACATTGGGAAAAACAATTACCATTCTTTGTTATAAATAAACCGTGAATAAATTGTAAGGACATTCTGTTACGTATTTTAGCAGTGTTGCCAGAAAACGATACTGAGACAATGCTAAATCTGTAAATACATCCTGGTAAAATGTTCTACAGAAGAAAAGTACAATGCCAGATTTAAATTTTAAAAAAGTTATTGAAATAGTTTCGAATTTCATGTTTAAACAAACTTAATAATATGTACAGGTATTTGTATAGCACATACATACTACATACATACATATGCATGTACATATGCATTTCTTATTATCCATAGATGCCCTACACGAGCGTAGGCGATAATTGTGTAAAAGCTACTAATATAATTATTAGAATATCAAGAATACGTTCAAAAAGGGTTAAAGTTGTTGTGTAAAATTACTAGTGCTGATGAGTACTATTATTTGAATTAGTTACAAGGCCCCACATTGCAAAATAAATTTTGACTGTGTAACAGAGTCCTTGCACTGTATGAAAATTGGTATCATAAAATTATTAAAATTTTAGGTTTATTTAATAATTAGTTATAATTAATTAAATAATAGTAATTACCCCTTTATATATTTGAACTTTAATAAATAATGACGAATTTTAACTAGTAGTTGTTACTGGGTAACAAATCAGTAAAACCACCAATTTAATAGAATTTTTCTTTACAAAAGGTCTGGTAATAAACCAGTCCTAAACTAGTATCAATGGAACTGGTAGTTTTCTAAACACAATCAATGCTAATTTGAGGAAAGAGGAAACTGTTGGGAACTAGTGGTGGTGATTGCTGTACTACTAAAAAAAATTGGAAACTAGTTCGATCTCCTGCAGGATATGAATGTTTATGTTTTTTCAAACCCTGTAGTAAATAAAATAATCAATTGACAAAAAACACTAACTTATAAATTAATTATTTTGCAAGTGACTACAAATTGGTTTAAATCTCATGCATATATCAACCAAACATATTGAATAGAAGCACACGTAAGAAATAAATAAAAGCAAAATAAGTAAATGAAATAAAATAAAAAAATCAAAAGAAGCATGCCATGAAATCAAATGCCAAATGATTGTTTTGAAAATAAAAACTAAATAATTTCAATACTTAATATGTATAATATTTTCTATGAGCGGTTCGTATTTTTAATTTTAGTGAATATAATAATAATAAATATTTATATATACATACATATGTGCATATGTATATGTATGTATTTATATATTTACATAGATATATATAAATATACACATATATGTATGTATGTATATATATATATATATATATATATATATATATATATATATATATATATATATATATATATATATATATATAAAATATGTAATATAAATATACATTTATCTTTTTTTCACTATACATAATATTAATTAAGTAGATAGTAGTCAATTTGAAAGTCATGCAGAGATGACCAATTGACTACCGCCTATGACATGCCTATGTTAAAATAGTGAGTCGGCGACAAGAAAAAAAGTCACTTAATCAACCAGTTGTGGTTATTAAAAAACCAGTTTGAAGGTACTTACAAATGGGTTTGAGTTCCTATAGGGAATATTAATTATATACACATACGAGTACATTTGTATGCATGTATATCAAGCCCTGTATGGGATTTAATTGTAAGCAAGATGTTGTAAAAATTAAAATTTGTAATTGAAATTAAAACTCATCAAAAAAAACTTATCAAAATGTTGATATTTTGAATATCTTTTAAAATACAGGCTGTTAAATTTTAAGCGACAATTTATGTGTGACGTAAAACATATTGGAATACTATAAAAAACCGTTTTCTGAAAACCTTAAATGCAAACGGACGTAATAATATATAATAATAATATATAATAATAATATATTTATTTATTTATTTATTAAACATATTAATGCAAAGTAAATTTGCATAATATGGTGTTGCACAAATATGGGCGGAGTAACGTAGACCATATGCCCAAGATGGTATTAACAGTATTTTAAAAAGTTTTGTGACTGACTGTACACGACCTATGCCTTCACATAGGAAGTAGGCAACGTGGTAGTTAAAGAAATTCCACAAAAAACCGAAAGATTATACGGTTATCCGTGGCAGATCAGTCAACCAGTGCGAGCGAGACGAAAAACTCTCGAAGGCCAAACAACACACACAAGCCTGACCGCACTTAATAAATAATTACGATGACGCGAGAGATGTTCCCCGACCCAGACCTGCTTAACGACTGAATAATAATATATAATAATAATATATAATAATAATATATATAAAAAACAAATGGTTAAAAACATATAAGCATCCATACTACAAGTAAATTTCGAAGAAAATTTTCAAGAACACTTTATTATTATCGATTTTTAAACGTTTTCTCTTTCTCCTTTAAAAAGTGTGGTTACGTCCATTTGCATTTAAGGTGACGATATATATGTATATATGTACATAATACATTGGTATTCATCATTGTATCCACATTACGTAGGAAAACATAATTGTAAAAAAAATTTACATCTATGAAAATAATTATGCTCTAAACTAAAAAAAAATTTAACAAATTAACATTTTTTATTTTAAACATATTCTGCCAAAAAGCATCTGGCAGAGTTTTTTAAAAGCTGAATGCTTTTCAACGAATAAATATGCCAGATCTGGCAGTGAAAATGCCAAAATGACAAGAATGTATTTTAGACTTAAATAAAGTCATAGAAAAAACGCGATCAACTTCTGCGTTTAAATATGGAAGTGACAAAAGTTTGATGGGAATGAAACTTTTGATAATGCTCCAAACGAGTTCATATCAACTGAAAACTCGATAGTGGACTCAATATTTTCCGTAGACTAGAAAAAATTTTGATATTACTTGGGTAAATACTACTATTATGTCTTCTTTCTTGTGTGGCAAAACATTTTTTATATTAATTATGCTTTAAATGTTAAAGTTTTGTACAATCTTAGTAAAATTTTTTTAAATGCTCCATTTAAGTTCAGAGCAGGTGAAAAAATTTTTCTTCGAATTTTTGGTTTAGTGCCACCGATTCGAAACAAAAAGCACCGAAATGAATTTAAAAAAGCACAGCAACTTTCAAAAAGCACTAAAAACGGTGCTAAAAGCACCGAGTTGACAATGCTGTTTAAAACTAAGAGAAATAAAAACAAAATAAAGCGAAGAGAGAAGCAAATATGAAATGTGAGTGTTGTTGTGTGTGTAATAGTTCTATATCTGAATTTTACTAGCCAATGAGAACACAGGCAGTGATGCCAACAATTCAAAGGCAAAACGAGCCAACTGAGTAGCCAAAAGGAGCTAAAAAGAGCTAAATTTAAAAACTCAAGATTTTTCCGTTTTAAATCTATGAATGTACATATTTATTATTCAATTTGCACTTCAAGATTTTTTTACATTAATAAAAATAATAGTAAGAAAAAATAAAAAATTATAATTTAAAATAAAATCATTTCACAGCAATTAATGCAAATATTTATCAGCATTAACAATATAACCATACACATTTACATATACTTGTATATACGTTAAGTTACAAAATAAGAACAATCATTTTCAAAAAGAGTGAGCTTTAGAAGGAAGTTGGTTTAATCCATTTTTTTAAACGCGGGATTTGATTTCCAAGCCTTCCTATATTTTTGGCAGTAAGAATCCATTTCAATAATTTGTGGAAAATTTTCTAATTACTCAGAAATGAACACTTTATAATAAAAACGGGGTTTTACAATTTGAAATACCTAAATACATAAATATATGTATCTTACATAATTGCGAAAAAAAAGTATCTGCATTTGCAAAAACATAGTTGCCAAAAATGTAAATGCCCAAAGCAGAAACAATAGGGTTAAAGCGGGAAAATTTACTATAAGATCCAAAAAGTGCCAAACGTGCCGTTTCCACAATTGAAAAGAGCTTTGTTAGCTCTTTTTATTAAAAAAGAGCTAAAGCGAAAAATTTCGAGTTAGAAGCAATCAAAAAGAGCTAAATTTAGCTCTAAAATAGCTAAGTTGGCATCGCTGAACACAGGTGCGCAGAAATGTTTTTTTATTCTTGCGCGCTGGCGTAATCTTTAATTTATCATTCTTGACTACAGGTCAGGTAATTTTGTCATATTTGATACTATAATCGTTTCCTCAAGAACTTTTAAATCATTTTTCTCTCGAAATTTAATACAAATTGGGCAAACACCGTTCAAATATCGACGACATTTGAGTCGTTCACTGCTGCACACGTCGACTAACTGAAATTTATGAAAATTCTTAAATTTTGGTCTCAAAGCAAAACTTTTAATTTAATAATAACTCTTCTGTGCTTATGTTCAGTAACTTTTGTGAGAACTTTTCCAAACGAAAAGTTTGTTGTCATTCTGTGAAACTTAGTTCCTTGCTCATGTTTCTTGTAAGCTTATTTCACGTTGTATATAATACAGCCTGTGAAAAACAGGACAACCAATATAATTGTTTGATTTTTCTCGACGCAAAAACTTCTCGCTAGTTACAGAACACAGGTACTGAATAACTAAATTGGAAAACATAATAAAAATTTGTTTGGCTACTGAATACTAAATACTTTATTTCAGAGGACACTCTGGTTAACTTCGTAGTCTAATCTAAATCATTCAAATAATGCAACGAACACATTAATGCTGAATGAAAAATTCTTGAAGGGTAAATTTTAAAAGTTGCCTTGATTTCTTTATATGAATATATACGTGTATGTTCTGGCTTCCACGTCGTTTTCACATGCTTCTTTTGAGTTCGGATGTTAAAACACATGCTACACATGTTTAAAGCTACACGCAAAGAAAAAATATGGCTGAGGTTACCATAATCAAACAGCAACATACTATGATTGAATTATATGGTTGTAGTTAAATCATAGTATTGTCAATAGGAAAGAAAACTTTTAATAATATTATTATCTGAGTTAATAATAATATTATCAACAAAAACAATGAACTTTGTTACACATAATCTTGTTATTGTAAATATGGCAACACTATTGTTAGATGTGGCTTAAATATAATTGAGACTCACCATACCATGTTCTTATAAAATAATAATATTGTTAAAAACGACAACAGTATTATTTAATATAATAATAATATTTTGCTTTTCAATCATATATTTATTGGTAGATCTCTTGTTTAAAACAGCTGTGTGTTAAATCCGAAATAAAAATAAATTAATATTGTTGAAATTAAATGTATATATAGAAACGTTTACTTACATATGTGTGTATACTCGAAATACAAACACGTGTGTATAAAGAGATGAACATATGTACGTTTGTATATGTTTTTATTTATCTATACTTTTGTTTGTTTGTGCTTTATTAACTTTTTTAACACGACGCGTGCAATACTGATAGCTTACAAACAAAACACTGAACTGACAGATTTTTCTGAAAAAGATTTTTTTAAAAACTTAAAATAGTATGGTTTTGGATAGCATTATATTATTATTTACATTATATTATTTTTAAATAATAACAATAATTATGTTGCAGTCATAAATTTTTAACAAAACTATATTGTTAAACTCTAACCATATCACACTTTTTTATGAATATAATAATGTAATTATTAAATGCAAACATCAATTTGCTTACCGTAACAAAATTAATGTTTAAAATAACAATAACTTGTTTTCAACGACCACAGATTTGTTTCTGAGAACATAATATTGTTTTCTCAACCATTCTACAACCACATCTTTTCTTTGCGTGTACGGTCACACTTGTCAAATATTTGCCCAAAAAACGTAATCCCTTAATGCCAATGAAAAATTTTTAAATTCAGACAAAAGTTTGCCAAGTTAAAGAGTAGACAATAATGTTGGATTCTATGAAGTTGTCTATAGTTGTGTCCGAAACTGTTTACTTCGATAAACAAGTGTTCGGATGAAAACTTTTTTGCATTAGTGTTTGTTGGTTACGCTTTTTTGGGCAAATGTTTGACAACTGTGACCGTAGCTTAAGTTGAAATTTAGAAAATACAAATTAAAAGTGTGTGTTTAAAAGAAAACAATTTCGAAATGAACGATTTCAAAGTTTTAAGTTTTTTCCTTTTTACTTTTGAGCAAAAAAAACGTGTATTATTTTCACTTGTTAAAAGTCTTATGAAAACAAAACGAATCAAGAAAATCAAAAAAGTTTAAATCGTCCATTTCCAAATTGGTTTCTTCTAAATTCGGATGCTAGAACTCATACTAATAACTTGTTTTTTCTAATTTCAACTTAAACAAAGTTTAGCATGAGTTTTAGTATTCGAACTCACAAGAAAACATGTGGAGGTCAGAACATATACGGTTAATAACATACATTTTTGAATTTTTTTAAGTAGCTGTCGTTTGGAAAGCTTTTAATAATATTTGGAAATTTTTTAGTACTGCCGTAATTTCAACGTAAATTAAATTACATTTCGGTGCAACTTAAATTTAAATTATTAAATTATTGGACCTCATAGAATGAAAAATATTTATTGATTAAGTTTTTTCAAGGAAAAAGAAAATTTTATTTTTTTCTCAAGATTTGAGTATACAAGACATGTGTATGTAATTTTTATAATAAATGAGTATGTACAGGGTGGCCCAGAAAGACCGAAGTGGTGTAAATTCCTTATAACTTTTTATTTAAGACATATTTGTTTAATTTTTTGTTTTTTAAATACAGTAAATTTATAGGGAATATTTTTAGATTAGTTGTTAAAAATGATATCCCGCAAGTGGAGGCCATTTTCTGCTTCGCACAAATGATCTCTTTTCAACACATTTTCCATGACCTTTCGCAAAACTTCCGGTGTTATGTTGTTAATTTCGTCTGGAATATTGGTTTTTAATTCCTCAATAGTCCTAGGCTTATTAAGATAAACTTTCCCTTTTAAATAACTCCAAAGGAAACAGTGTGGAGCGGTTAAATCCGGGGAACGAGGAGGCCAATTAAAATTGCTTCTACGCGAATTTATTCTTTCCCCAAAGATGTCGCGTAAAATAGCCATTGTGGCCCTCGGAGTGTGCGCTGTGGCTCCATCCTGTTGGAACCATATTTGCGGATGGTATTCCACGGCTGGCCTTACAAAATTTTCCAACATGGCCCGATATCGATCACCATTGATGGAAATGGTGACATCTCTTTCATTTTCCAAAAAATATGGACCAATGATCCTTTCTGAAGAAACACCGCACCAAACAGTACACTTAACTGGGTGTAATTGTCGTTGATGAAGTACTCTCGGGTTTTCCTTAGCCCATATCCTAAAGTTTTGCTTGTTAACAAACCCATTTAATTGGAAATGGGCTTCGTCACTCATAAATAAGTTATGAATAATGGAAATGGAAAGAGCACATTTGTGCGAAGCAGAAAATGGCCACCACTTGCGGGATACAATTTTTAATAACTAATCTAAAAATATTCCCTATAAATTTACTGTATTTAAAAAACAAAAAATTAAAAAAATATGTCTTAAATAAAAAGTTATAAGGAATTCACACCACTTCGGTCTTTCTGGGCCACCCTGTATGAAGAACTTTATGAAGATTTATTGTTCTTTACGTTGTTGCGGTAAGTAAGCTATATGGTGTTTTTTATTTTATTATTTCAACCATGCTCAAAGTTTTGTTCTTAATCTTAGAATAAGAAATTTTCGAATAATTAACAGCTGATTGTCAACTTTAGATCAGCCGTTATCAATTTGAAAAAGATCTCTTCTTTCTGTGTATACATTTATTCATCAGTTATGAATGCAAAAAAAATTTAATATACTTTTTGGTAAAGTAAAATTAGTATATCTAAAGGTCAGTACAAAAAAGAAATATTAATTTTCAAGAAATAAACTGTTCTTTTATTAACCTGTTTTCTTAAAGTAGATGTGTGTGTGTGTGTGTACTTCTTTTTTTGTTCACTTATTTTAGATAACAAATCTTAAAAGCAACCAAATGAACTTAATAAATAATAAAACTTTGTTTGTTTCTGTAAAGTTTCACGATTAAAATTTTTAGAGAAATTCTTAGAGGAATGTTTTTTTACGTGTGTGGAAATATGGCGTTTTGCACAAAATCCAATGGCAACATTAGATGTGCTTGTATTAAAAATATTTTGCTTTGTAATCTAAACGCATTATTTCGAATTCATCAGTAACTTTCAGCACAACTAATTAATGTTTGCTTTAAAAAAACTTAAGTAAAGGGTACTAAATAGCAGATTTACTGGCTTAACACATTTGCTAAATGTCCGCCTTCCTAATACTTCAATTCTCCTTTTTTTTGACCGAGCTAATTTACTGTACAAAATAGTTTTGCTGTATTTACTTTCCCCTATTTTCAAGTCATTAGTAATTTCTAGTTTTAACTATCGGTGTAGTGTTTATAGTTTTTATATTTATTTTTTAAACGAGGACTTTTTTATTTCTTATTTAACTTAACTCATTTTCCAGCTGTTTTAACATCTAAGCCAGAACTACTGTTCGTTGTCTAGTTTTTTGTTTGTGTGCTATTTATTTTGTTTTACTGTCCATTTCTGCTTTTCAGCATTTAATCCTCTTATTTAAGTTTCTTTGAAAATTATACATTTGTAGCGTGTTTTGTTGTTGCAGTGTCAGTTGCAGTTGCATTTTTTTATTATTCCTTTTGCTGTAGCAGTTTGATAGAGACAGACTGATGAGAATGTATTGCCAAATAAAGCTTAAGCTTAGACGGAGTAATAAAAAATTTATTCAAGTGGAATTAATTAAAACTTAAAACAACAAAAGGAAATTGGTATAAGTTTTTTTCCTGATATTACATTGCAGTATAATTAAATTTTAAATAGCCGTGGTCAAGACGAAGATTAAAATAAATTAAATTAAATAAAAAATAAAAATAGGAGAACATGATGAAATTCAAGTAAATACAATAACGGGCTTGAGCAAACACAGTAAACATATGAGGAGTGAATTGTCTCTACCCAAAAAAATTGCTTACTAGTATGGAAAACAGCACACCTGATTACTTTTTTCTTTTGTTTTTTATGACGCCAAAATCTATAACAAAGGGAATTTTTTGTAAGAACATAGGCCAGTACGTGGGCTCCCCACTCAAAATGACGTCCAGGCACATTTCTGAAATTGTATTGAACACCACTCGACCTCTAGATGTAATAAGATGCGAGCCCCAGAACGTATGTTTTACATTGTAGTCGCCAGCTGCTACAAAAATAGGTCCAAGTTATTTGTAGAAATCCTCGTATTGATTTTTGGTGATTGACAATCTAAAAGGGAGTAAATTAATGATGTAATGAAATTTGTACAAAAATTTTCGGTGCAATTATTTGTTGCTCGTAGAGGTTCTTCAAAAATGTTGTCAAGAATATAGTGCTTGAGAATTGACTTTATTAGAATTGCTGACCCACCGCATGCACTTACTCTCGGGTCCTTCGACTTAAATGCGACTCAGAAACCAGTGCTCGAGTTAATTTTTGTACTGGCGAGTGCGGTTTGCGTTTCAGAAACATACCTTGAACGTGTTCATAGCCTATTAGCCATTGGTTGATGCAGAGCGTTCTGCATCCGTAGCATTTATTGCATTATGCTAGTCATACTTGTAGTATAGTTGTTGATAGTTTGCACCTAATTATTAATAGTAGGTTCAAGGCGACTGAAATTAAAGCTTGAGTTTGCATTTGTTGAATTATTTGGTTGTGATACTTTTTGCAGTCTTCACAACGTCAGCATACGATACATTTGTAGTGATTGGTTGGGTCATTTGAGGATATTTGGTGGAGTAAGTTTTTACAAATCTCATTCAGCTTATATGATTGACGTATCAGTAATTTGTTTTCGTACGATTGTCGATACGATCACTTGTTGTTGATTATCCGAGTGTAGTTGGTCTATCCCCCCGACCCTTAAAGTTTAAGATGCCTTATGTACAAAAACTATTTGATGAGTTCAAAACAAATAAAAAGCTCCAGGTATTGCAATTATAATCCTACTATTAACTTTTAATGGAAAATTAGTATTTAAATATAAATAGTTCCAAATATTTTTTTTTAATTTTCGGTTTTAAATCAATCAACACAATTGAAATTTTTCTAAATATAGTATTTATAAGTAACAATACAGGCACGGATGCGACTGAAATATTTTATAAAACAAATTTTACAAAATGGTGTATTTCGTAGTAAAATAAATATTTTTTTTTTCAATTTATATATATTTTTAAAAGTTACTATTTATTTAATCAAACTGAGTTTTTAATCAAGATCTTCCAATTTACACAAACAACGGTATATATAAAAAAATTTATTTTTTTTTTACTAAAATAAGTAGTTCCATCAAGAAAAAAATAAATACTTTCCACAACGAAAAAAATAACTACTTCATACTATAAACAAGAATCAAGATTCTAACGCCTTGTTGAAATCATAAAGTTAGTAATCCTCTAAGGAACAGCTTTCACCAAAAATGCTTACTTCCAAGCCCCATTAGCTTTTTTGAAATATTTTGCTAGGTAAGTTTATGTCCGATACTGGTTGGGACCAATAATTACATCTGGATTTAAGATTTTAATACTTATTTTTAGTTAAGTGGTAAAGATACAATAAAAAAATATATATGTATATATATATATATATATATATATATATATAAATACAAAAAATATTTTTTTTTGTACAGTGGCTCACAACAGAATTCGGTTATTAAAAAATGTAACAGCCTTGAAAAAATATGAAAATTTTTCATTAATAAAAAAATAGATAAAAAACTTATAACATTAGTGGAGGCATTCAGGCAACATCGTAATAATGGTGACAATAACAAAATGTTCCACAGAAACTATTTGAATAATAAGGTAAAAAATAAAATCCAACGACATGAAATAGAAAAATGCATTTTAAGCCTGCAAATGCCGCCAGGTAAATATTCTTTTTCCATTATTCAAACATTAGAAGCTGCTTAGCCAAATAGATATTATACCAATAACATCAAAGGTTTCCCATTTAAAATGTGCCTCCTAGACTTTAAAGGATGTTAAAAGAAAATGTCTGCTACCATAGCAGCAGTTTGTTGATAAAAATTCTCGCTTTTATATTTTAGACACGAGTAAAAGAAAGTGTGCATGCGAGGATTTACCAAAAAGTCGTCTGTAGCTAATTAGAAAATAGAATATGCCTTAAAATATTTAGTGTATGATGAACTGGTAAAAATATAATTTTAAGTGTTAATAACACAACAGTTTTTGGAAATTTACGGTGGTAATTTTTAACGGAAGACATTTTTTTAACTTATAGTTTTGTCCTTTATACATTGTTTTCGGCAGCTCTGCTGTTGTCGTGTACACGCAAAGTAAAGATATGGATGTAGAATGGTTGAGAAAATAATATTATGTTCTCAGAAACAAATGTGTGGTCGTTGAAAACAAGTTATTGTTATTTTAAACATTAATTTTGTTACGGTAAGCAAAGTAATGTTTGAATGTAATAATAACATTATTATATTCATAAAAAAGTGTGATATAGTTAGAGTTTAAGAATATAGTTTTGTTAAAAATTTATGACTGCAACATAATTTTTGTTATTATTTAAAAATAATATAATGTAAATAACAATATAATGTTATTCAAAACCACACTATGTTAAGTTTAAAAAAAAAATCTTTTTCAGGAAAATCTTCTGGCAGTTCAGTTTTTCGATTGTAAGCTATCGGTATTGCACGTGTCGTGTTAAATAAATAAATAAATAAAGTACAAACAATCAAAAGGGTAGATAAATAAAAACATATACGTACATATGTATATCTCTTTATGCAGATGTATTTCGAGTAAACATACATATCATACATATCACTATCCGTTTCCTAAAGAAGGTAACACCTATAAGTAGTAGTAGTCATTGATTGCCTGAGTGTTACTTCTCTTAAAAAAAACTATGTCCTTAAAAAGGAGGACTTTCCCGGACGCAAGTTTTTTTCGAGGACAGAGATCTCAAAAAAAGGCCAGTGTCCGGGAAAAAGAAGACGGATAACAACTAAGAAAACTTCGCCAAATATATGTAGATAATTAGTTTTGAAAATACCATTGTAAATGTCTAACTGCGTGTACTACTAATTTCAAGCAAATGAAGTATTGTTTCTTTTTCAAGATGGAACCAAAATCAAGCAATACATTAAATACATTTGATACATACATACATTACATTTTGTTTCCAATAGCGAACTGCTTGCTGAGATTTTCTCTTTCCTTAGAATAATAAATTGACCTCTTAATAGAAAATCCTGAATGAACTATTCACAATAAAAAACTAAGCTTCTGACTAGCATTATGATAGAATGAATTGCCGCCTTGTCTACAAGGTCATAACTGTAAAAATGTGGAAATGAAACACGTTAATAGAAGCAAGATACATAAGCCTTTCAGAAGTATGTGGCAGTTATCATTTTCAGTTCAAAATATCAGTACCGTTAACAGAAATATCAATCTAAAGCCGTGGTCGGCGAATTAAGGGCGCCGCACCTTTTAATATACTCTTCTATTACGTATTGATGAGAAATAAATAACGTTACAAAGTGTGTATCGCATACAGTTAAGAATCAGCGTTGCCACAATAAGAATATATGTGTGGTGATAATTTAAAAAAAATTTTTTTTTCAGAAAATTATTTTTACAAAGCAGAATATTTGATTTGACAATGTGCATTGTTCAGCATGAAAAACATGACATGCAAAAGCATTTTAAAGCATATATTTAAATTATTTTAAGAAAATGTAAAAGAAACCCATCTTTTTATTAACCCTTGCATTGAGGTAGCACTAAGAAAAGATGCCTTTCTTTTTAAACAAAACGAGTGTTTCTTCTGACCACAGTAAAATAGATTTTGTCTTTGGAGTTTTAAAATCTAAAATTAGGGAAATGAGACGAAATTTCACTGGCAACACTGGATTGTGATGAGAGTATAACTCACACAATTGTAAAATGCAATGGTATGGGTTGCTGATCACGGATTTAAAGCAGCTGCGTCCAAGCCATATGCAGAATGTGCGAGATTTTACAAAAGAGATTTGTGCTTTCACAACGACGAGAGCACAAAGGCCAATCGTATCGCGGCGACTACAACGCTTGCTGCTTACTTTGCAAAGAAACAAGAACAAATTGTAAGAGCTTTCAAAGTTGTGTACCTTAAATGCAAAAACTGTTGATTTAAAGTATGAGAGAATTTTATTTTTGCAAATTTGCGATTCTATGCCCTAAAAATTATGAATTATGGTCGAATTTTCACTATCTAGAATGCCTCTCATGAGTTTCACATTAAGGTGGGAGCTATTGTCCTGCTTTTGCGTAATTTAAATACAAGAAAAGGGCAATGCAATGGCTCAAGGCTACAAGCAGAAAAAATCTTATATGCATTGAACAATTACATTTATTTTATTTTCTCAAGAGTGATTAAAGTTAAAGGTAATATATGCAGATGGAAAACAGGGTATGCAAAAAAGGATTGTACTTCAGCATTTAAAAAATAACTATTGTTCTTAAAGAAGTATGTGTTTTGAACTAGTTTAACCTTTTTCTTTTGTATTAAATTGTATCTTTGTTATATTAATTCATTATAGTAAATCATTAAAAAATTAATTAGTTCTCTTAAATTTTATAACCATTCAGTTGTTTACAATATGAAAGGGACTAGTTTTTAATAATGGTGCTTCTTTTATGAATTCAAACTAGCCCTTCTGCACTCCTTGGGTCAGTTGAACCCAACTTTGGGTTTCAGATGCAAAATTTTTCCCTTTTATTATAAGATATGAATGTGAAACTTGAATTTATCCATTATAAGGACAAAAATTATGCTTTTAAAAGAAAATAATAAAATTTAGTTTTTTCCTTCCTCCTCCACATTTCAAAACACGATTTACAAACATTTGATATCCTTTGGGTCAATATGACCCAACAAGCGATATTGGGAGTTTAATTCTACTTTACCATTTTTTTCCTATTGAATATAAATGAACTGATTTCATATTCATTTAGAATCATCGATCAATCATTTTAATAAAATAATCACTAAAATGAATACTTTTTTTTATCCAAAATTGTATTATTCTCAAACTGTGAGTAGGATTTGGAGAATCACGTAAAAGTATATCTTGAAATTTGTTTTATGATGATATGGTAACGCATTGACACTTGTAAATAAAAGAGTTCATTCAAATTGCAATTCGGTGATTCCCCGGTTTATGTGTGAAAAAACTATGAGTTTGCTAGAACTTTTGTGTCATTTGAGTATTTTCTTTCAATGAGTTTTGATTAATTTTTAGTGATCAGCGTGCATACCTATTTTTTTGTAATTCCTCATAATTGAGTATTTTTACACAATGGCACAAAGAAAAACAGCTAGTGATGTAAAATAATTTATATAATTTTTAATGTACAATTGTTCCATAATGAAATTGCTTTGATTTTTACTGATCTTCAGTTGCAACAAAAAATTAATGAATATCGAATCATATTCATCATCAAATACGAGGTGGAAGATGCAGTACAAATAAATATATCACAGAATTTCAGCTACATATTTATCTAAGGACAAAAGTGTAGTTTGGAAAGTAGACAGACACCACTCCCAACAAGCACGTTGAAACAAAATCAAATTTTATTGAATAAGCCTGTACCTTTCAATATCGGTATATTGTTTTCAATCGATTTGCTTATATCACCAGAGCTTGATGCACACTTTGGATTAGAAGTAATGGCAGCAGTTTATAAATCCCATGGAGAAAATCTCACAACGGAAGACCTATTTTTTGAGAAACGATGAGTCTCAAGCAATTTGCGAGCATTTCAATGTGCCTACGATTTGAGAGCTCTGAATATAGAAAAAAAAAGAAGATTTCGTGACAAACCAGCACCGATAAGAAACGTTTGGAGTAATCAGCTCAAAGTTTATAATCCACATGAAAATGTTACTCTAGCTGAATAATTAGTTCCATTTCGAGGTTGGTCCAGTTTGAGGCAATATATTCCATCATCATTATTTAAGTTTTAATTTTTTAACCCCAGACCTATGTATCTGTGCCTGTACAAATACTCGTACAGACCAAACGCTTGGGCCGATCTTGAAAGGCGACTTAATCGAGAGTGTTCTTAGCTATGTCTGAAAAAAATCGGTCCAGCCGCTTAGAAGATATCATATCTTTTCTGGATATATCGGGAGTTTATAAAATTTTCAAGTTTTGTTATTATTATACTAAATAAAAAATAACAAAAAAGAAAAATTTCCTATATTTAATATGAAATGTTGTTTACATTTTGTTGTTGGGTCATATTGACCCAAAGGATCATAGGAAGGGCGCAACAATTAGATATTGTGAGTTTTTATCATATCTGCATTCAATTTTAGATTTCCATTACTTTACTAGTGCTTTCCAAAATGTTTTCATTACATTTTTAACTTTCCTAATCTTAAGCGAAACATTTTTTCTAAAAATGGTTGTATTTTTCTGGTTGCAAAATTTAAAATTTTTCTTGAGTATGCGCGAAAATCATTTTGATTGTAATGGTTCTTGTAATTTTCTTTTTCGATTTCTTTTTCTGAGAATAAATGTTTTTATAATGAAATGTTTAAATTGCCATTTTCATATCTTTTATATAATAAAAACAAATAAAATACTTTTGTACTCATATGAATATAATTAAACCACCATATACAACTCGAAGGTATTATGAGTTAAGTTTTTGAAAAGGGTGGAGATTGCAACCTTTGAAAATATACGCCTCATGTATGAACTGAAGAATTCCTTTCCCTAATAACACTTGGCGATATAGTGAATACGGTTGTTGTTATATGGGGTGTTATACCAAGATTTCAATACACAATTATTTAATTTTGTTTTATTTTTAGAAACTCTACCATATTCAAGAGGACAGCGAATTGTAGATCAGCCCTCGTAATATAACGATGTGAATGATGTAATTTTTATTTGAAACGAATATACAATCGTGTGTTTTACCCATGACTTCAGAGCACTTTAATGTTTAGTTTGTTATTTTTTTTACAACTTGATGCAGCGCACATTGCTATGTGTGCGTGGTTTGTGTGTGCAAATGTGTTTCTTTTTTGCATCATTAAAAATTTTTGACATGGGTTCGGCTGCAGATAGCACACAAAATTTATATGCTGACTTAACAGAAATACTGTCTGGATAGTTAGAGAAACTATTTTTTTAAGCACAAATAAAATATACGCCATAGCGCACCAGTCATGTCTAGATGCTTGTTTCCTACTTCCGTTTCCCTTTTCAAGCGCAAAGTTATGTTATTCAATGTTGTGTTATAAAAATAAAATAAAAATTATTTAAGGCTGCCAAAAATTTGCAGATTTAAATTCACTAGTGAACAAAAAATATTGTTTCGATAAAACCTGCATTAATGAAGTATTTCAGTGATCCTGGCACTTGTTCTTACATGTGCGTTTCAACCAGATGCTCACTTATTGGCAGAGATAATGTAAACTAAAATTAATAAAACTAATTGGTATAGATTTTTTAAGAATCTGCATCAGTAATATTATCAGCGATCACATGGAGTTATGAATTAACTTCCATGTCTATACGCGTAAATCAAAATTATCGTGACTCACTTTTACTTCTCAGTGGGAAAAGGTAAAGTATAGTAAAAGAGAATGTAATGCACTGTATCTACACAGAGAGAATAGATTGGTTAAAAATCTGTTGGAGCAACAAATATTTACTTATGTACTCCAGTGTTCCATAGTTGCTATCAATTGTCAATCATAATCAAAAATAATTACAATACACACAGAAAAAAGTGTTCACCAATTAATATTTTCAATTAAGAATTTAATTATATTAATTAAATTTTTAATTGTATTAATTAATTTGACTGGAAAAACTTAATTGATATTATCAAATTGTTTATAGGTGAAAATTCAATTAATTTTTTAATTGATACTACAAATATTTTAATTAATATTACAAAATCATTCGTATTACTTTTTTGTGTGCAAATAGAATTCTCACAATATTTTATTACTAATAACAATTGATTCCGTTCATTTCTAATAACTATTTTAAAGTATTGGTAAATACAACAAATACAACTGAATTAAATATAGAATAGAAAGTGACAAGACTGAATATTGGATTTAGAAATTAAAAAGCTTTCCTTGTGAACAATATTTAATTTCAAAATAAAAATTTGGTTATTGTAACTAACTAATTATTTTCCACCGTACTGAAATTCTATTGCAACAAAAGAAAAGAAAATTAAATATTTTATTGATATTCTTAACCGAATATAATGGTCAGATCTGTTGTTATGCGTTGCCAGACTCAAAGCATTTGTTAGAAATTTTTAAATATCAATCGTTGCGGTTGTGTTATATGTAAAAGGTGAAAATATAAATTATTATGGACAATAAAAAAGCAATTGCAATGATTTTGTCTGCATATAGTTTATTATATATTCTTTCTTTAAAATCAAGCATGTGCAGTGTTGCCCATGGAAAGAATTCTCATTGTCAGATGCATGAACTTCACACATCTGACAATATTAAAATGTCTGACAAAGATCTGATAATAATTTTACAATTTGTTCACACGATTGTAAGATGATGTCTGACAATTTGTTGTTAGCTGCTAGTCTTGCAATGGACTGACAATGCTTTTTCTGGCAACGACGTCTGACAAAACGGTCACTGTCACACGGTTGTAAGAAATTTTGAGCACATTTTATTGGCAATATTGTAAGATCTGACAACTGTCTGTAAAAAGCTTAAGTTTTATAATTTATTAATTTAAGACTAAAAAATAAAATACCTGTAAAAATAATATCACAATGGATATAATTGTAAAAAGTTTTATTAGCACTTAATATTTTATGAAATTTTGAGTTTATGAAATGAAGTAGGTGCACTATGAAGTGTACAATAAAAATATTGCATACTTAACACAACTGTCTAATCAAGTGTTGTACAATGGTTTTGTTTGGTTTTTGTTTCCTTGTTCCCTATATTTGCTTTACACTCAATTATAATTACCAGTACAAATAACACTCGCATTTGAAAAATACTGGGGGCAAATTACGGCATTCGATTCGTTTCGAAATTTTAAAATATATCCATATAAACCCTATTGAAATATTTCGTAATTTCGTTCAGTAACGAGTGCCGTAATTTGCCCCCTGGCTTTTGCTTTTAGTTCTATTACTTACGTTTCAGATTTAAAGATGTTCTTAATTATATTTATATGTACCTGTATATATATCGAATTTCTTTTTAGTTGCATTTCAAACAGATTTAAATTTTTGTGTTCTTATTTCTTGACATTTACAAAACTAGCATACATATACAAATGTAGCAATACAAACAAATATTTTTGGTCTGCGGTGGATAATTTACCTCTATATATAATATGAAGCAAAATTTCAAAAAAAAAAACTAAAACACACTTTTTACAAATGGTTTTTGGCATCAATTGCACACCATAAGGCTAATTTAATTCACCTCTGCTACGACCTCATAAAATAATTTCCTTTTATTTCATGCTCAAAAATAGCCTAGAACTTTTACACTCATAAGAAAAATGCTTAGGAAAATCAACAGAACACATTGGTCTAAGTTTTAATAAAATTAAAACTTATTGTATTGCAAAATATACAAATCGAAAAGTATTCCACTCAGACGGTTTTTAAATTAAAAAAAACTGGACTATTCGACATTCGAAAAACCAACATTTTGAAAAAAAACGACAACCGCATTGTGAAAAAATCTGGATTTAAAAACCGGTTGATGAGTCGATCAACCTAGTAGGTACATAAGTATATATGTACATGAATGATAAAATGGTGGGAGGTGAACTACAATAATTCACATATGTTTTTTAAATATTGAATTAACTTGACATAAACAAAGTCAAATTGATAACTGATTATAATAAGAATTGCTCAATTCACAACCTATTGATGGACAATATTTAATACGATTGCATTTTACAGCATAATGTTGTTAAAATTTTTTAGTGAAACTCAACTTTTATGAGTAAGTAATAATAGTTTAATTCTATATAAATGAAATAAATTTTTTATTTATAAAGTTCAAATTTGATGAGGAGTTCAATTTAAACACTGAGAAGGAAATTCCTTATTTTGTTGTATGTACACATGAAAAAGTATTCACAAAGACAGATTTTATTCAAATAATAGTTTAACTGGGTGACCCGTCCAGCGCAATTCACCAACGCAGAAAGATATTTTTTAAGAACAAAGTAAAGAATTATATTTTAACATCTCCATTTAATTTTTTAACTTTTTTGTGTCAAAATTGAACACAATTTAAAGAAAAAATTTTAGATACTGAACGAAATTTAAAAATGTTTCCGTTTTGAAACGACTGCTTTTTTGAACAACTGGCTTTGAAAACGACCAAATATAATTATTATTATTATTATTTTGCCTACAATGTAGAACGATGATCTTTTTGATTTTGTGATCCTAGTTGTTTTTATCATTGCAAAATTAAAAGCTTAAGTAAGCTTCGGTCGGATAAAAGTACAGGATATACTATCCTAGATATACTATCCCAGTAAAAAAATAATGGAAGTAATTTTCAAGGAACTCCATTTTAATTTTTTCAAAAAACCTGTATTAAATATATGCAGATAATTAGTAAGAAACCGAATAAAAATTTATATTAATATTTTTATAATTTGATTTTTTAAAAAAATATGTGGACTAATTTTTATAAATTTTCTTTTAACTATGTACTGAAGTTTACATATAAAAAACAATGTTTTGCTCTCAAATTAAAATAAAAAGAAAACAGTACCCGGCTAAAAAAATTATATATGGTCCATATATATTTAATATATGAATGTATATAATTATATATGAATATGTATGAATTCATGTATGGAAATATATGGGATTATACATGGCAAAACTATTATATATGAACTAATATATGAAATGTATTATAATATATGAGCTCATATATGAAAATTTAATTATGAAGCTCTTCATATGTGGATCCAAGTATAAATAAAAGATTTTATATATGGAGCCATATACGAATGTATCCATACATGATATCTCACATAAGATCGTTTTTGCAATCAAAAAAGCTTGGAATTTTATCACTGCTGAATTGGAAATCCATTAGAAAATACATACGGTATGCAAAGTTTATATGCGTACCCTCAACGTTTAAAAAAGAAAAATTTTTAATCTGATTTCTTAAGCTAAATGTCATGTACGAATATGATTTATGTGTTTTTTAAATAATTGATTCACCTTTTGATGAATGAAATGACTTTTAGTTCGTTTTGAATTATTTGTTCAAACAAATGTTTCTTTAAATACAACATCTCTCTCAAGTCTAAAAAAAATTAATTTTATTAATAATATTATAATTCTATGAATTCTTTTATAATTTTTGAAAGTCTGTGCATAAAGTAAGAGGTTTGTGACTGTTCAAAATTTGTGGTTGAAGTCTACTGATGATTTGGTTCAAGCGCCAATGAAATACGTATATAGACCAAGCTATACCACCAGCAAATAAATTTCAAATTAAAATTTAATCAGAAATAATTCATAGTTAGGCTTAAGTTCAGTAATTTCAATTCTTATTGAATGAAATATTTTTATTAATTAATGTGAGTTTCTAAAGAAGAGAAGAAAAATTAAACTTAGACTTTAAGCTGGGGGAAATACCGATACTTTTCTGTGCAGCCATCACTTCATCATTCCGTTCATTGTACATTTAAGTTAAATAGCTGATGTTAATAAGAATCTCTACCCAAGTAGATAGACTAGGGTGCTGATGAAGTGCGTGGCTGCACAGAAAAGTATCGGTATTTCCCCCAGCTTAAAGTCTAAGTTTAATTTTTCTTCTCTTCTTTAGAAACTCACATTAATTAATAAAAATATTTCATTCAATAAGAATTGAAATTACTGAACTTAAGCCTAACTATGAATTATTTCTGATTAAAATTCACTACAGTTCAATTGAAATATCTAAAAAATTTCTCAATTAAAATTTAATTTTATTAATTTAATTTATTGCACAGCAGTGCGCTATTGTGAATCAAGAGTGTATGAATATGAACTTTGCATACTGTGGAGGGAATTTACACATACATGTATGAAAATGTATGAATATATATAATCATATATACCCATATACCCTCATTTTTCGGATCCGAACCATATATGGGATATCATATATGCTCCATACATATTTTTTTAGCTGGGAAGAATAATTAAAATTGCGCAAAAACTGTATATATAAAATTTTTACTAGAAGTATACTTTGTGCTTTTATTATAAATATAATATGACGTGGCAGCTCAGTTCAACTTTTGTCTTGTTGTCATGTCGAGCCAGGGAAGGAAAATTACTTTTTGGATTTTGTACCAACTATGAAAACAAAATGTACTTTTTAGACCATTA
Source organism: Tachina fera (assembly GCA_905220375.1). NCBI lineage: Eukaryota > Metazoa > Arthropoda > Insecta > Diptera > Tachinidae > Tachina > Tachina fera. The sequence goes on from LR999966.1 coordinate 52,576,639, forward strand.
TGGTACCATTTCTTTAATATTTATTAATAAAACCAGAAACGTAAAATAATGTTTATAAAAATTCAGAAGTAAACAACAAAAATTTAAAATTTTAAAAACCGCCGAATATATCTAGAGAAGATGCGAGGCCAAAAACCCTCTCGACCAAGTCACCTTTCAAACAGAAAAAAAACTAAATGAAAATCGGTCCAGCCGTTAGGTCTGACCGTGGACACGGACAGACAAACAGATACACAGACACAAACAACAAACTTATAACACCCGTTTTTTAGTCGGGGGTTAAAAATAGAAACTTAACAAAAATGTGTATAAAAATTCAGTCAGTATGCAATAAGAAATAACATAAAAAAATATTAAATATTGCATTCATAAAGGTACATTCCTAGATACGACTATTATATTAGAGATTAAAATAAAACACACACATACAAATTAATGAAAACATAGGCAAAATTATTCTTACCATATAGTGAAACATTGACATTTTTAAATTGTACCAAGTAACTCGCGGTAGTACCACGGTACCAACAAGGTCAAAAATGTACCATAAAAGGTACAATTGTACCATGATTTCCGTCCGTGAGTCAAGCTGAAAACGATCCGAACAAAATTTTTTCTATTCTTACCTCTCTCTCTCTCTCTCTATCAAAAGGAGAAACGTCAAACTAATTATAAAAAAATTTTCCCCGGAGCATAGCTGTTGTTTGATTACTTTTTGTTGAAAGGTGAAGTAATGATTAAATTACGATTATTACTAATAATTAAAAAGTTATCAGAATTACTTAAAAAAAAAGTAATTAAAAAATAATAATAACTTTTAAAGTTTACTTTTAATTCTCTTTGATTATTTATTAATAATCAAAAGTAATCTTTGAAAGTAGTTGAATTATTTTTTCATTACTTTGAATCTTTTTGATTATTTTTTGTAATTTCAAGTAATTCAGATTACTTTTCGATTATTATTAGTAATTTCAAGTAATTCAGATTACTTTTCGATTATTATTAGTAATCGTAATCAATTATTTATCAGAAATTCTTCTAAAGGGATTATATAATCAATATAATTCTTTTTAAAATGTAATCTAATTGATTAGTAATCGTAATCGAAGTTTAACAGCTCTGCTCCGATTTTGTTCCACAACAGTATAATATATAATATATAAATATATTAGGCTTATTACAAGCTTATTTGCATTTCTCCCAAAAAAATATAACAAAAAGATCTTAATAAACATAAAACATTTTTTTATGAATACGACATTACAAGTTTAAAACCGTATTCCCATATATACAAAATACTGGTTTTAAACTGTTAAAGTATATTTTTTTTTTCAAAGTTCGTAGGTGTAAATTAGGTTTAATTTTATTTTTTCAAGTTGTGTGGAATATATAATAGTGTTCAAATTCATTCAAAAGTATAACTTCAAGTATCACCATGTATAAAAAACCTCACATATTATATATTCATAAATAATAAGACATTGAATACTTCATTTAATGAAATATGTATGCAAGTAACCCATCTGTCATAAAAATACTCTCTTCATGTTAAAAATAAGCTAGATGCCAGTATTTGTGTGTTTATAGAAATTGCAACTGAAAAATATAAAAATTCAACAGTTTATATAAAGAACTGTTGCATTTTTATAAAAACAGGGTACAATAAAATAACTATATGTCATAAAAAACAACACAACAAAACAGTAATTTTTTTTTTTACAAATGAAGCCAGTATAAATTTGTTATAAATACAAAACACGTATTGTTCCAAGCAGTTGCTTCCATTTAAATGGAAAGAAACAAAGAATAATTTTAAGCGCTCGTCTCAACAACAAAACAGCTTTGTGCACAATAAAGTCTAGGGTTCCACCAAATAAAATTGTTCTTAATGTTGGATAAGACATTTTACTGTTATTTTTTTCCTAAATAATGCGCCTAGCTTAGCCATAGCGCCGGGACGACGTTGAGAGGGTAAGAAACAAACTAAACTGTCTGAGAGTAAAAAATAAAATTGGTTTTGTATTTAAAACGCAAACTGCAATATGATGTCCTTCATACAGTCGCCAAACATAGCAGGAAAGTTAAGTGTTTCAGTTAACTTCCCTTAAGAATTCATTGAGTACAGTATAATCCCAGTAAACCTTTAAATTGTAGGTCACAGCCCCCTAAACGTAAACATGTGTGGCTTATGCAAAATATCCGTTGTGGAACCCACTTCCGCTTAAAATCCAATATATTTACTATTTCTTAAGGGGTAATAGTGAGAGTAGTGTCCTTTTACTACGGTGACCATTCGTTCTGTATTATACAGAACAATACTGTACTTTAGAGTCCTGTTCTGTAATCATTATGAAAAAACGTTGAATAGTTCTGTATTTTAGTTACTGTTCAGTATTTGTTCTGTATTTTTATGACTCAAACTGCGTTAAAAAAAATTAACGAAGTTAATGCAACAATTGATTTTAAAAGTCGCCAACATCAGTTTATTGTAGTTTATCTTAATATATCTAGGCGCACGGTAGTGCGACAGGCCAAGTTCCGGCCAATGCACGCAGTGTGTATATTTACAGGAAGCCATTCGAGCTGTTTTTACCCCCCTCATAACTTTGTTCCCAGCAATCGTAAAATTATAAATTTTAAACCATAATTAGAATAAGTTCATGTCACCTCATACGCGAAGTTTGAAAGTTTTACAATAAAAGGTTCCGGAGATATGGAGGTGCAAAAAGTGCATATTTTAAGACATACTCACTGACCACTGACACACTCATCAAATTGATGAATCACTTCCGCTATAGCTAGAAAGCTGAAATTTGTTACACGAGTAGATCTAGGTGAGCAATGAACTAGAAAAATCTGAAAACCCGAAAATTTTAACCGGGCGGCGAAAATTTTGCTCTAGTGAGCTGAAATTTGGTACACAAGTATAACTAATTGAGTACTAACCTAAAAAAATCTGAAAACCCAAAAATTTTTACCTAGGGTGCGGGGCTACGCTCATAAAGCTCAGAATTAAAAAAAATATTTCTAATGCGTTTAACTCAAGCGATTTTATAGAAATTTGGCACACATATTGCAATAATACAAGACTCTAAATTGTTATTGAAAAAAGTGGGCGTTAACATGCCCATACAATTTAAGCCTCCTATTTCATATGTTTCGGGTCAGCACTTTTAAATGCACTGTTTATGTATTTACTATTATCATTTTGCAACGAAACTAAACAGGAGCGATAACTACTAGCCAAAAAAAATTTGGGGTTAAAAAAGTAGGCGGGAACACGCCCATAAGAACAAAAATTTTAATTTGCGCTAGTGAGCTAAAATTTGATAAACGGGTAGTTATAGATTAGCATAATACTAGAAAAATCTAAAAACCCAAAAATTTTACCTAGGAGGGCGGGGCTGCGCCCATAATGATCAGAATTTAAAACACAAATCTTAGGCGTTAAACTCAAGCGATTTTATTGAAAATAAATAGTAATAATTTTAAATAAATAATAATAATTTTTTATAAAATAGGACAACCAATATACATATTAGTGATTAGCGATAACGTGATTTTTTAATAATGTTGCTCTTTGTGAACGTGATTTCTAAATCGCTGTTCTTTTAAACTGTGACCGTGATCTCAGTTTAGCTGTATTTTGTTTGTTCTGTTATTTTGAGAAAATAAAAATAAATAAATAAAAACAGCAGCAGTGAAATTTAACAGTGACTGTGATCACGGTTTAACACATTTCAGCACTTATGCTTTAAAAGAATTTATTAGTATTGCTGTCTTGATAAATACTAATAAGAAGAGGGACAACAACAAACAATTAGCAATCAATTGGAGAATTGTCGTTTAAGAGGCAGAGACAATAAAATTGCAAATATAAAAATGTGAGCTGTACATAGTTGCCAGAAAAGACTGACACGATTTGACAATTTTTTCTTGACAAAAGCTGAAGGTATAAAAAAAATTAATGTGTTACCTTTATTTACTGTAAAGTAAGCATACATACAAGAACAATCACAGTTTGTATGAAAGAACTATATTTCCGAAACCAGTTACATGAACAATTCAGTCACAGTTGTAATTTTTGATTTTTCAGTCGCTGTAAAAAAGTAACAGGTTTCGAAATATCGCTCAACTCTAATACAAATGTAGGTAATTATTAAAATTTTCTCTATGCGAAAATTTCTCACAAGTTAAAGAAACAATGTTTTTTTACTTTAAGTAACCAGCGGCGTATGAGTGATATTAAATATTTTCCGCTTATAAATATATGTAAATAAATTGAATTTGTTTATTTGTTTATGCAAATCATCATAATAAATCTTGCTCCGTTTACATAAAAATATTGCGTGTATTTATTTTTTCTACCTTTGCTAACGCAAATGTACTTCTCTTAAAGAAAATAAAACCACAGAAAAGGAAACAACACTTAAAAGGCAAACAACGTAGCATAAAATAGAAATATTGTGCATATACATAAATACTGTCTATACTTAACTCGCACTTGAAATAAAGGAAAAAAAGGGTGGAAAAAATAGCACAACACTGATGGTAACAACTGCAAAACCAGCAACAATCTAAAAATTGTGGCAACAACAGAAGCAAAAGTGCAAGTAAAATTGCAGTATTTTATATTTATATTTTATTTTTTTTGTGAAATGAACATAAACAAAGTTTCAGACATAAAGTATTACAAGCGCACTCACTCGCTGCCAAATAAAACTTTTTCTTTTAATTAAATAAACGCTTGTTGTTATAGTAAAAGTTTTCTATAAATAAGAAAATGTATTTATGTGTAGATTGAAAAATTAAAATTCATAAAAAGCACAAGTGGTCTTGTAACAGAAAACAAAACAGCACTACTATTAGTATCAGCTGTTATTGCTGCAACCGATAGCACTTTAAATACGCATACCGCAAGTGAAGTGTGTAAATGATTTGGTGCCACTACTTAATCTTTTCCACTGGTTTTCATGACATATTCATCATAAACATTTTTGCAAGAGGGTGTTAGTGGGGAAAGTATTTTTTTCTATTGCAAATAGCAAAAAAAAATTTTTTAAATAAAAACTGACATAAATTGTTTTCTAGTTTTTTTTCACCTTTTTCATTTTCTTTTTGCAAACTTGTCCGTCATAGTTTCATTTTCATTTCAGTGATAACAATAATAAACTACTTTTCCTTTTTTCCATTTTTTCGCTAGTTCGGATTTTTGTTATGTAAAAGTTGATTACTTTTCGTTGCACAATTTTGCCATTTACATTGCGAGCTAAGAGAGTTTTTTTTATCTAGGAGTACTACTAAGCACTTTAAACGCAATTTTTCGCCTCTCGTTTGCAAATGCAATAAATATTCCAATAAGTGACAAAAACCTTGTCCCGAAGTATGTAAACAAAAATCTTTTCCAGTCAATCGTTACAATTATTGAAGAAGCTTGTTTAGAGGTGACTTCAGCTAATCGTTAACTGACATGAAGTCATGTGCATCAACAAGACACATGTCAGAATAATAAGGAAACATTTTATTCTTTCATTTAACCTGGATAAGATTATGAATTTAAATGAATTTAATAATTAGTTTAAGTACAATAAGAGATGTATCTTAAAAATAATGCAAGCTTCGAGCTTGCTTATTTGTTTTTTGTGATTCGAAATGAAAGAAAATGATTTCGAATTAACATGTTAAAAACATACAGATTCGAAAGCATTTTCTTTTTTTGCGAATTGCACAAAAAAAAACGAAAGAAAATGCTTTCGAATTAACATGTTAAAAACATACCCCCAAGTTTTTTTTTAAGAACAACATGTTCATTGCTTTCAAATACATCCTTTAGACTTGCTATCACGCTATAATAAACAAAAAATCATAAAGTATCTAGTAATATACGACAGAATTCTCATTTGATGTACATTGAAATTTTAGTTTTTTTAACAGTCCATACATGACCCCTTATCATTTTTGATAAGAAAAATCCCAGTATTCAATAATTTTATTTTTCGAATTTCCGAATTTTACTTAAGAAAATCCGTTATATTAAAACATCTTATGAATAATTTATAATTTTTCAATAAAATTTATTTCAAATTAAGAAATTTTTATATTAAAACCTAACGAAATTTTGATAAAAAATTTATTTCATTCAATAAAAAATATTGTTGAAATTCTCGCAATTTTTAGCTTAATTTTATTTAAATCAATAAAAATACTATTGGAAATAAGAAAGTTTTCAATAATTGTATTTATTAGTTTGATAAAATTGAAATAAATTTTTTTGTATTTTTTTTTTATATAAAACCGAGCCAATTTTGGGGGGAGAGAATATAAGAAATCAAAAAGAAAAAAAAATAACGACCACTCTAATGTACATGCCTTCAATAAATACACACAAGCACAAACCATATGTAATGTTTTTAGAACCCCAGTGAAAAAATGGAAGTCATTCTAGTGGAACTACATTTTCATTGCTTCCAAAAAATCGATATTTTTAATTTGCCGAGAGTGAGCTAAAAACCATATAGAAGCTTATTTTAGTCATACAAAACCTTGTAACTCCTCCACAGAGTTAAAAAAAATATTTTTTTTAAAGAAATTTATGAACTAATTTTAGTCTAAAAGTTAAAAGTTATTTGCTTAAATTTACATGAAAACACTGTTTCGGGTTTAAATTCGTATAAAAAGAAACGAATTGTTAAAAAAAAACTATTTACCCTTTTTCCTAGATGAAAATATTATCATAGAACACAAAAAGTTAATTTTTCTTAATATCGCTTCCAATTCAGTGACCAGTCATCGAAAAAGAGAACGTCTTGCAATGACAACCCTATGTAAAAATCATTAGATCGGATCGAAATTTTCACTACTTCCAGATCGCAAACTCACATTTTCATGACTTTTTTGGAGTCTCTTTTTTTGCTGGGACTTAAACAAAGTTTAAATGCACAATGCTGGTACTTAATTTTCAATAAATTTTGCGGTGAAAAATGAAATAACATTTCAAAACAAAGGACATATCGTTAATCTCGAGTAGAAAGTTCCTAGCTCAAATAATTGTAACTTTGCAGGAGAAGGTATAAACATTATTAAACTGTAATATTCAATATGTAACTTTTTTGTACAAGTATTGCAATAAATTTGTGACGATGTTTATTTTTGTAAAATATATTGGAATCGATGAAAAACTAAATTTAGTAAAAAATACGAGTTACGGCATTACTACTTGAACCATCGAAGTTTGTGTTTGCCAATTAAAATAAATTTTTTTTAAATAATAAGTCGGCAATAAGTCACACTGGCTGGCATGCAACGAGTATCATACAAATTGGTACGGCTATAGCGAACGAAGTTTAAGGCGAACTCTCTTAAAGTTTCCTTATTTGCATAGAAATTAGAATTTATCGCTTACGAGTAGGGATGTCAAACGGGAAATCCCGAAATACCAAGATTTTCGGGATTTGGCAAATCCCGATTCCTGAGAATTCTTAGCAATTTTTATAAAAAAGCCATTTATAAATTAAAATTTTCGTTGATTTTGTGGTATTTTTTTATAATATTTAGAAGTCCAATACAATTTTATACGGGCGGTTCTAACAATTTAATGACTATTCGTTACATATTTCTTATAAATTAACAACAAGAGCTAAATAAATTAATTACTTTTTCATGGTTATTTTCATCAAATGTGCTACAATATACAACTAAAGCATTAAACACATTCGCCACAACAAGCTACCGGCTACAAAATGTCAAAAATAGAATACACATGTTTATATGAGAATGAATATTTTGAAGGCAGCAAGGCAACAGGCTACAGGTTGTTGTCCATGCTACATTTGTCGTTGTAGTCAAATTAAACTAATTTCTATTTTTTATGGCTACAAACCAAAAAGTGTTGACAGTATAGCAAAATATGTTAAACAAATTATTGCCAAGAAATATTTTTTATTGAAAAATAAAAAAGAAGTTTACAAAAATTTAATGTTAATTGCAAAAGTAATTATATTTTTGCAAAGTGAAAAAGCGACAATCCGGGAAAAATGTCATATATAAAAAAAGTCCTAATATTGATTAGGAATCGATAAAACTGTAAGGAATGCAAAAAATTCGCGAAAATTTAAATAATTCGCAAAAGTTTCTAACAGCGGAATGCTGACAAAGTTTAATAATGTTTTAAGATCTTCAAAACTGTAAGGAAGCTAAAAGACACGCAAAAAGCCGTTTTATCGCGAACTTTGCAAAAAATCGCGAAAAATTGCAATATTAAAAAAAAGCCATAATATGACTGAAAATCATTAAAACTTTAAGGAATGCAAAAAACTCGGCCAAAACCGCGGAAATTCCAAAATTTGCAAAAACATATTAACAGCGGGATGATAACAAAATCTAACATTGTTTAAAAATCGGCAAAACTATTTGGAGGCTGCAAGCATTCAAAAAGTCGCTTTATCGCGAAGTTTGCGAAAAAATCGCAAGAAGTTCCAAAATTGTAAACAAGCCATACTATTGATGAAAAATCACCAAAACTGCAACTAAAGCAAAAAGTTGCATTTATTGCGAACTTTGCAAAAAATCGAAAAATTTGCCAAATCGGAAGCAAGCGCTAACATTTATTAGAAATCGCAAAAGCCATTAAAAATATAAAAAGTTTGGAAAAAAGGGAAAAACGCGAAAAAAATCGCAAATTAGCCAAAAATTGATAAACGTAGTGAAGAAATTACTTAACATATAAATAGTAAAATTCGCAAAAAAAATATAAAGAAATAAAATGATTTGTTTTTATGTTTTTGAATAAATTATTTTATTTTTATAATTGTGAAATATCTATTTGAAAGCGGCACCACTGAAACATATATTTATGGTGCTGCTGCCGTCTTCAAAATGATTTAGTAGCTGGCTACCAGGCAACATTTGTTGCCTGCGGCACTTGTAGTCGTGTAGCCATGTAGCCTGCTGTTGTGAATGTGTTTAATGCTTAAGAATTATTTTGAAAACAAAAAGAAGCATATGAGCTTTGGAAGGGAAATAATATTTGGAAAATTTATAAGTTTGACAAATTTATTCAGTCTTATTCTATATTATGAAGGCAATTATGAATAAAATTCCACGAGATATTTTTCCCGGGGAATAATTTAAAACAGTTGCAAATAATTGGGGAAAACAAAAAAATATAATTGTAAAAGGGAGAAATAACATCACTGAACTACTGTATGTCGACTCGTCACCGCTATAAAAATCTTATCACTTATCTACTTCTTGGTAACAATTTAGTACTATTGACAGCTCCTTACAATTGAAGTAGAATACAATACAAGGCAAGTACAAACTTTTTGTTGTTGGGTTGACGTAAACCTAAGAAATTTTTACCGAATAATGCGTTTCGTTTTTCAAAAGTCCATATATAATTATTTATGTTCGCTTTGGTTACAATTATAGAAAAAATGTACATATATTGAAAACAAAAATTTTTATATATATTTATTTACGGTTTTCAGTATAAATTCTCTAACATCAAACGTGATTAATCAAGTTACAAATAGATGAAAAAAATTCTTTTGATTTTTATTTCATACTCGTATTAGAAAATTATTAGCTTTAGAGACAATTGTGTAATGGTATATACTTATATTATCAACATAAAATCTTTTAATATGCATAAAATTTGTTATTAAAGTAATATTTATTTAAAACAATAATTTATTTTACCAAAAAAATTTAGATCTTGAAATCTCAAAAATCCCAGAATCCTGAAAAATCCCAAATGCTCCGATTTTACGAGGAACAAAAAAGTGTCGGGTTTTTGTCTGTTATTTTTTTACATTTAAAAATAATAAAAATTTTAAAATGTCAATATTTTTTTTATATAAAATACAAAATTTTTTGTTTTCTTAATATTATTGTAGATTTTATTTCTGGTTGAAGCACCAAAAAATTTTAAATAAAATAATAGATAGGCATTTGAAAATTCGACTTTTGTATTACTTAAAAAAATTGTTACTTTAATTATAACGAATTTCACATACAACGAAAAACCTCCCCTGTCCAATACAAATAATTATAACAGCGAGCTACTGTATTTCAATTTGTTGTTTTTATTATGAAATGCATCAGAAAGAAATTTAATTTTTTTCATTTAAATAATTATTAATTATTATTATTATTATAATTTTTTTAATTTAAATAATTAAAAAATAAAAGTAATATAATAAATAAAATGTTTTACTTGAGCTTATAAATATAAATAAATAATAAAGTTTCATATAATCCCTGTTGCTATTATTCGCTGGTGGTTCAGCCTTGTCTATATGCATTTTATTGTTGCTGTAACAAATCATCAGTAGACTTCAACCACACATTTTGAATAGTTACAAACCTTTTATCTTATGCACAGACTTTCAAGAACTATTTTAAAATTCACAAATATTAATATTTTTGAATATCACAAAAAGAAAAATAAGCGTAGTAGGCTTAGAAACTTACACAAAACCCAGCAAATAATTTATATTCGATATGAATCTATTTTATTTTTCTACACCTTTAAAAAATTATAAATCCATCGGATCTTGAAAGTCTGTGCATAAGATAAGAGGTTTGTGACTATTCAAAATGTGTGGTTGAAGTCTACTGGTGATTTGTTACAGCAGCAATGAAATGCATATAGACCAAGCTGAACCACCAGCAAATAAATTTCAAATTATAGTTTATATTGTTCGTATTGAATTACATATCTCGTGCTCGTACGGAACCCTTCGTGCGCGGGTCAAAGTCGCACTTCACTGAATTTATTTAAGTTAGCTCTTGTTTAAACAATAATTACGATTGAAAATTTGGTTAAAAGCACCTAAAAATCAAAAGCTTTCCTAGTTTTCTACCATTTATTAACTTTTATGTCGATATACATATATCGCCTGAAAAGATATGCATTGATCCAGCTTTTTTTTGCAATTTAAAATATATGTATGTATTAATATCAATTTAAAAAAATTTATTGAGCCAGGGAAAGTGCTTAATGCTTTTTTCTTTATTAAGAAGTATTTTATGAACGTTTGGTAATATGTTCATCTCATATAGGCCATACGCTAATCAGCGCATTTCCTAAATATTACAGCAACATTAACTTGTTAAAAGTTATATATTTTTCATTATCAATTTTTATAATCATCAACTACTTTCATAATTTTTATTTCTTGATCCTTGTCATTTATATATAGATGTCTTTCGTATTTTAGTTTTTTCCTAAATGTGTATTTTTTTTTTGCATAATTGCTCCACTGTTCGGTGGAACATAGACATTTACCACATAAACACTATCAATGAGCATTCTGAAAATGAAATAAATGGTTGACATTTAACTTGCTTTATTTCAGTTTTCATTCTAACTCTGCTTCATTTTTGCTGTATTTTTGTTCGAATGCTTACAGACATCATTTGCAGCACAAGAATTCCTGATGATGTCAAATTTCAAATTGAAATATAATTATGACAATATTTCGAATAATAAATTTTTTAAATATTAACTAAAACATATTTACATTTATGTATATTTGCATTAGATTTTCTTTGTATTTGTTTCTTAAACAAAATAGTTACTGTGAAACAGCCCAAATTTATAATCACAAACAAGTAGAACACGGTTTATGTATCAACTTAAGCAACGCACAAAATATCCATTTTAGCTAAATCAACAAAAAACTAAAATAAAAGCCTTTTTATTAACACATAATAAACTATCTAAACCAATAACTCCTGTTAACGCCAAACCACCACATTGACCAACAAAATTCATTGCAGCACAATAGTTGCAAACTTTCTCAGCAAACTCTAAATGAATTGAAACCAAGTCAAACATAACGCTTTAAGCTCAATTCTCTCTGTTTTGCACTGCAACACTTTTTTTAGATCAACTTCCTGTATTCATTTCATTTACAGCAACTATAAATGGAAATTGTGCCCCAGCACTCCCACCCAGAAAAGGTAAATTTTATGAAACAAAAAAAGTATAGCATACTTAGCAGGTCTTTCTTTATGTAGGTTTTGTTTTTTTAGTAAATAATTTTCTAAAAATATAAACAAACATTCCAAGTTTTTCTTATATTTTTTTTTGTAGTTTAAAGGAAAGTTTACTCGTGCTCAATTTTTGAACGATTTGTGCAATTGCTCTCCTTTCTTTTCTTTTTAAAGCAAAAAGCAATTTAAAGCTGAATAAAGAATAGAATAACAAAACCTACAAATAAAAAGCATCTAAATTGAATCTCTTTGAAAGGATATTTATGAATGGATTTGCGCATGAAACGTGAAAAAAATTGGCAGGTCTTTGAAACGAAAAAGCTAAATAAAATATTGTAGGGAAAAGTGCATTCACATACACACACACACACACACACACACACACACACACACACACACACACACACACACACACACATACTTGTACGTACACAAACAAACCAAAAAAATAGGCTTAAAAATATAAATGAAAATCTAAAATATAGTTGACATGTTTTTTTTTTATCTTTGTTTACAATCACAAAGAATAGCTAAATAGAAAAAAATTAAATTCCAAAAAAAGAGAACAGGGCAAACATACTTACAATTAATTGGGTATTAAAAATATAAAACAGTTGTATGGCCGTACAAGTTAAAGAGCAGTTGTTATAAAGAACTATATGCTTGCGTAAATTTTAATTGAAAAACGATATGAGAATCATGCTTGCATACGAGCCTGAAGTGTGAGAAAAAGTAGCATAAGGCTTCTTGATTTAAAAAAAAAATTGTGCTAAAAGCGTAATACTTTTCAGCAAGCATTTCTCAATCAACTGCCATTTTGTATATGCGTGTATCTGTAATAGATTTTCATTGAATAAGACTTTTCAATAAAGTTTTAAGTGTGCCGTATAAAAACTAAGTTTTTTTTTTCCATGGAAAGAAGGCATAAACAATTTCCTTTGTTATATACATAAATATGTTAAGGTTTGTTTAAATTCAAGCTGTATTTAAATACGACTTAGTGGTCAATTACGTTGAAAAAAATTTCTAAGTTTTCAATTTCCAGACGATAGCTTTTTAACATAAATATTTATCAACGTGTTGAAAATTGAAACAACATTTTATAAACCAAAAAGAGCATCATAATCCTTTTCTACTATTTATTAGTATCTTGATATAAGATATATCTGTAGTATTCATTACTAACAACCTAGGTTATATATTTCTAATTTCGAACTTATGATATCAAATCGTTATACTGAAAGGATTTTTACAAAGTTCTCAGAAATTTTTGAAAAATATGGACGTATGCACATAATTTTTTTTTCTTCTAACAATAACACAACTTTTATTTTTTCTTAAATAAGATTCAAAACGAACTGGTTCTACTGAAAAACAGGGCTATTGTTAGTGAAAAACAACACTTTGTGTTGATATACGTAAATTATAATTTCATCATTCTTGAACCTTAAATACACAGAATGCCCATAAACAGAACGCAAAAAATAGTATGCAGGTAAACATAAACAAAACATAAACATTAACATAATTCTATATTTACAAATCAACTTCGAACAGTATTAATAAAACTTACCAACATCATGCAGGTATTTTTTTTTAACAAAAAGTCGTTTCATAAAATATCTAATAACTCAGTCAATTTCTTGCAAATTTTTTAACACAAACCTGCGAATTACTCCTAATCAATTATGTTTTATAAATAACGTCATAAACAGTATGTAATCGAAAAAATTATATTTGGTAAAAAAAATACACTTGTATAACTGAAATTTATTAAAACAAAATACAAATGGTTCAAAAAGTCTCCTCTTTTTAAATCTGTTTATAAATTTAAAATCGGTTGACAATCAACTAAGTTAGAGGTTGATAAGAGCCTACGGGCACGAAAACCCGATTATTTACCCGTAACCAAGGTTGGCAAACGATATCGTAAAAATAGCGATACCGATTCAAATACCGCTAAAACTAGATACCGGTATCGATACCGATACCGAAATCCATTTCGATTAGAAAATACCGGTATCCAGAATACCGCTTACGTCTATACCGGTATGTACCGGTACACCGATTCCCACCAAAAAGAAAATTTCAAAAATATATTTTAATTAACCTTCTTTTATGAACACGTTTTTGTTCTGCTTCACACATTCTTATGAAGCGCTCTTGTTTTTAATTAACCGGAAAGTGCAATCATATCATAATCATCACTAGCGCGAAATACTAACAAACTGCGTGAGCTGCTTAATGCCTTTAGGAACGAAAAACGTATCTCTAGCAAAGCCATTTTAAGCCACATTTATTGTATATGAAATCGCGAAAATTAGTATATTGGCTGTACCAGATACACAAGCTGATGCGAAGATTTTAAGTTTTGAAGAGTTCTTTTTTAATATATGCACATTAAACTGGTCGCAAATATATTTTTCTTAAATTGATATACTACATATGTGCTCTGTCTAAAATATGAGGTTTGCTGCCATAAAAGCCTAGCGAGGCCTAGAGTACCCGATAAACAGTTGAAAAAAAATTGTAAATAATTCTGGAGTTTCTAAAGTAGCTGTCCAATTGTTATAAAATTTTACACAGGTGTCAGAGAGCTCATGTCTGGAATTTAGACGACGGAGCCACAAACCACTAAAGGCAACCTTGGGTTAATGAAAAATTAAAATCGATGATCATGTTTTCGATCAGATAAAAAAGATTTTTTTCAAGTGGATTGTTTTCTATCCAAGTATCTAAACAAAGTCTTCTACATTTGTGTGTTTTCGCTTACAGTTTAGAAAATATTAGAGAAAAAAGATTAAGATTTTGGCTTTTTCACCAACCTTGGCCCACTGTTCTGCTAATGGAGAATTCAAATCTTGTTAAATTTATAAAATTAAGCTTATTATGAATAAGGGACAAAATTTGTAATATTTAAAAAAATTGGTAATAAAATTACAATTAATTAAAAAAAATTTTAAAAAAAAGTAGATTTTCGCCAATTTGGAAGAAAAAGGTGGGTTAATTATTTCGCATTTATAAAAGAATTTCGCCATTCAATATTTTCGGCTAAAAAGTCTCTCTTAGGTAGAAAATTATGCAATCAATACAAAGAAAGTAGTGACGAATATAATTTGCTTTTGAGTTCCCGGCGATTTCCAATAAAATTAAATTGAAAATGGGACATTTCAGTATTTTTGCAGTATTCTTCTTTTGAATATTATAACAAATTGATATTTATAAACAGAGATGGTGGAGAAAAATTTTCGAAACTTTTATACCTGAATTTAAAGATTGGTCTCTTGAAATGAAGCAAAGTACCTACTTTAACGAATATATTGTTTATTGCTTGATTTGAAATATTCAAACATTCGTTTCGTCTGAATTTGGCGAGTACGAATGCGAATATCTTAAAAACAAGCCGAATATTCGGGAATTCGATAATAAATATTCGCACATCACTAAGTGCATACAATTCTACATGTACTTCGTGTGTATATTATACAATTTATGTATTTATTTTTATTATTTTGTTTAATTTTCGAAGTAATTTAATAAAAAAAATTGTTTTTTGCTATGACAGTGGACATATAATTGAATATGAACTAATAATTTAGCAGTAATATCGGTATACCGGTATTATAAACTCGTTAACGGTATGTACCGGTAATACCGATACCGAAATAAAAAAAATACCTATACCGTTACCGATACCGAAATTTAAAAAATAGTTGTACCGGTATCAATACCGGTACCGTTATTTATTTCGGTTGCCAACCTTGCCCGTAACTCAAGATTTTGTCAAAAATTTTACGGTTTAAAAATTTTTAGTTAAAAGATTTGTATGGTAGAATAGTTTTATTCATGCATGCTTCCTGCATCCATTTAATCTGACTGACAATCTAGGTCTAAATAATTAATTTTATTTACAATCGGGCTTATAAATATCAAAAGCAGACGACTTTTTCGCATAGTTCATTATACATCAATATCTTGGGCATGTCATTTTCAATGGTTGATATTTATGAAAACTTGTATTCTAGCTCCAAAATTATTTTAATATGGATGCTAGATGTGTAAATGAATATATGTTATGACAACAACATAAAAACATATATCGCTTATTTATTTAAACAACGTTATAACTCAAAAAATAGAATTTTTGAGATAATGATGCAGAATTAATCCTGATACCGCTCTTTATATTCAGAAATAATTTTCACACACAATGTTTACTAAATACTAAAAACCTCAAACTCGTTTTCTGGTTTTTTTTACATTATTAGCCAAAATTTTCGCTAATTTTTTTATAAAAATTAATAAACAAAATTTGCCATGTCACCAAACTGGAAATTCTACCGTCAAAAGAAATTTAAACTCACAATCAAACAGTGCTCTATTAGTAACTAGTGGTTACGAGTTCTTTGGCACGTGGCACACAGATGTAAACCCGGTCTAAGTATATTAAAACAAACTACATCATTGGGTTTTTTTATAACGCCAAATTTTTTTTATGAGCTTACATAATATTTCGTAGCATAAGTAAAAACATTTCTTCGAGAATTTTTAATTTTCTTGTGCCGAAAATGGTTAAGAATTTCAAATATGCTGGCGACAAGAATATTTTAGACTCACAATATTTTAGAAATGAAAACAATAATTGACTTGGCCATTAACACAATTTAATAAAATACAACGCCGAAAATATAACTTTTTTAAAAACGCACAACGGCAACACTGATTTAATAAAAGTGTAGGGTTCCTTTAAATCTCTTCTGCGGTAGCAGATAAAGTATTTTATTAACAATGAACTTTAGAGTTTGAAAGAAGATATTGTACCAAGGCCTTTGAGTTAAAAATAATAATAATTAATATAAATTCATAGTTTTAATAGAGATTTAATAGTTTGTAACATATCTGTAAAACGGAGTGATAAATAAATAAAACAATAATAAAACAAGCTTAATATTACGAAAATGGGCAAAAAACTGAACACTTTATTAGTTATTTAGTGACAACAAATTGTTAAGAAACATTAAGTTTGTTAAGAGCGAGAAAAAAGCAAAACCTGTATAACCTAAAGTAATTTTTGTGAGTTTGGGTGTTTTCAAACTAGTCCACTTTATATCGTTTTCTTAAAAGATGTCAAACTTGCTTAATTTTAAGTTGCTCCTTTTAGACAAACAAGCGCAATATTATATTCTTTACGAGAAAATGTGTCCCTCACAGGTGCAGCTAAAAACTAAATATTTCTATACACTTGCTTCAAGTTTGCACATTTTTTCTAAAATTAAATAAAACATACATCATTAAATGTCATTTTCTTCTTTGCACTCAGACAACTATTTTTATCTTCTTTAGATTCTGTGCATTTTTCTGTTAATTTTGTTTTGAGCGTCGTTTCACAAAACGTAAACGGAAACAGTTGCAATAGTAACGTTGCAAATTTTATGCTCAACAGTGTTGCCAAAATGTTGTAGGCATTTCCCACCATATAGCCCCTGAAAACCCGCTAAAAACCGCTAGCTGAATAAAAATAAACGCTGAATTTTTTATAACCAACATATGACTTTTTTAAGGTTTATTGGTAAAAAAAAAGAATAATAGACATTTTATAAAATATGTATACATATACATATATATGTATGTATATGTATGTCGGAATTTCCTGCAGAGTTTCCAGGAAAAATTAGAATCCCTGGGACTATTCCATCTATTAATATTAATGTTTAAGCTGATTAAGTATCTCTTCAACATTTTCTGCGATAGACCCTAATTATTCTACACGTGTGGAATAATGTCTTGCCGTTTTGCTTGAAGTATTTGTAAAATATTGTTAAAATTTCCTGATTTTCTGACTATCTGAAATAAAAAAATAGTATTGATAAAATTAAGTCCGTGGGTCACTTCACATTGGCTTGAAGTTTAATTTCGAAGAAAATTTTCAATAAAAAATTCTCTAATCAAAAACAAATTATTCAGAAAAGGTTATTGTTTCGAAAGATTTTGGTTGATATTATGTTTCCTCACACTCACTAGTCCAATCATCCAGTTTTCAGTTTGTTTTCCGATACTACACGACCACAATTTGACAATTTTTTATTAGCAAAAAAAAGTGATGTTAGCTTCTTTTCGCTGTACGTGTTAATATGGAAAAAAACTAGACATAAATACCAGGATACGTGTCGGATAGCTGCGTTAAAAATACTTTATTTTGATTTAATCAGGGGTGTCACAGAAACCATGTCGGTTTTGCTGATTGTCAGTTTTGCAAACCAATGTTGGTTTCATTTGGTGTCATGAAACCAAGTTGGTTTTGGTAATTTCGAATGTAACTAAAACCAATGATGGAATCAGCTGTTGCTCACATTTGTTTATTTGTTTACAAATTTCAATTTTAGTTGTTTTGCAGAAAATAGAAACAAAATTATTGTTTTCATTAAAATATCAATAAAATTAATTATATTTCACTACATAATAAAAAATAAAGAATAAGTGGTCACAAATAAAATAAAGTGACAGTTGTAGCTATTTTATTATTAGAAGAAAAGTGATGAAGGAAAATTCTGAGGGATTGCATCAGTGTTGGCCACCGAGAGAAATATATTCACGTATGTATATTCATTTATTTATATAAGAAACCGATTGCAGTTGCAGTCTAGTGTAAGTGTATTTTATTTCGCGCTTATGTATGTTAAAAACTGCTTTACAGATTTGAAGCTAATTATAGTTTAAACAAAGAAGAATTTTCTATGGTACCTGATAGTATTAAAGAGAATTTATCGCAGTCTAAAATATTCCGGTTTTGAAACAAATGGCTTCGTTGGGGCTTTTATCGGAAGGATCTTATCAAATATCAGTTGCGGACAATATAAGTCGTCTGTATAGAAACATAGTGATTATTTTAGGTAATGTCCTCAACGTTATGGATCGGTTCATTTACCAACAGTGGGTCCGATTGGAAACGGACATCAATTATAAATGCAGATCAAATGACTATTTTTACAATATATATATATACATACATACATACATGTACATATATGTATATGATTTCTTCTACAGTTAGTTGCATTGGCGTTGCAAGGAGTATTATGGTATTCCATAAAATATGCGAAAATATTTCATTTATTAAGCAAACGTTAAAAAAATAATTAAATATACTTTAATTTTTACAAAACATAAAAATACGCCAAAATGACTACTGACAGCTGTTAGGTACTTGGTTTATTTCCAATAACAAAACCGATAACATTAGTTTCTATGACACCTAAAACCGACATCAATTCCATTCGAACATAAAAATGACAACATTGGTTTTCATGACATTTTTTCTTCTCGTTTTCAAAACCAATTCTGATAACATTGGTTTCAGTGACACCCCTGAATATCTTTCTTTATAAGTTTCATAAAATCGCTGAAAATCCGTCAACTAAGAAATTCTTCCGCTAAAATTCCCGCTGGTGGTTTTTTAAATAGACTTGCCGCTAAAGACAACAAAATACAGTCATATATAGCGGGAAAACCACCGTTTTGACAACACTGATGCTCAAGCTCAAAGATACGGTTTCCTGCACACACAAACAAGCGTACATACGACAGAAGAATATAAATATCATTATTCATTTTGTGTTTTAGGACATTTCTTTCTTTTTATAATTCTGCTACTTTTTGTATTACCCGTTCCGCTCGCTGCATTTGTTATACGAAAATGTGCAAAAAAAAATCGGCATTTATCCAACTTTTGGAACCAATTGTTGTGACATTGAAAGTGGTGGGTTTTTTGGTTTGATGTGGGAGGGGCGGAAGATACTTAAATTTATCTGGTGAATTCTCGCAAGCAGATGCATATAATTTTTTTATTTCTTAATCTTTCTTTTAAATTTTTTCTGCCATTCAGATATGTTAAACTGTATTTATGATCAAAATCTGTACTTGACTTGTGGATTTAGTTCAACTTAAAAATTTTCTTCTGCTTTCATTGACTTTCATGATTTTTAATTATATGCATGCATATTTTTTGTTAGTTTTAATTCATGGAATTTTATCTACTTACTTTTGGTATCAATGTGAAACATACCTGGAATAAGAGAAAAAAAATTATTTAAACACATGTATACATAAGTTAAATAAAAAAATTGTTTTAAAATATATAATGAATTTTAAAATGCTCTTATTTTTTTTGGGTTAATCCTGCATTTTGCTGAAGATTAACCCATTCAGCTCATCAGTAGACCTTCGAACGGTAAATGAGTATTATTTTCAGCACAATTTCACTGATGTTTAACTCACATAACATAATAAACATATAAAAAGTTTTTTAGTACATTTCAAATAGTATTAAGAAATATCTTTTATAAGATTTATTGTATACAATTGCTTAATTCACAATACAACATGGCTTATGTTGTGGTCATTTAAAGTTGTACTTAGAAAGAGAAAAGAAAAACATTTTTTAAATAATTCATTATTGTTTTGTAACATTTTGATTGAAAATTTCTTTTCGGATACAGCTTTAAGCAATACCATACCGCTGGGGAATTGAGGAAATATGATAAAAGAATTTAATTCAATTTCTCAAGTGAAATAAACTTGTCATCGATATCTGTGGCACTGAAACTGCAAGTTTCAGCAGTAATCTTCGGTGTAAAAATAGAAAATACCTTTAAGAGTTCAAAAATATTTCCGTTAAAACAAAACCAATAAAAAATTATGACCGGCTCCGCAATAATAATAAGAGGTAATATTAGGATTTGAAAGTGTTCAATAAAACATAAGACTTTTTACCGCGTATTAATGGCAAAAGTTTTATTTGAATATGAGTAATTCTCAGGTTGGCTGGGAACTGACGACAATGCGACCGTGTAGCCGAAAAATCGCCATGCACACAATTATGTGATTTATTTCATTTAATCTCGAAATTCACGAAACATTCTCCTTTAAAAAAAGTTAAGTAACAAGAAACAATTTGTTTCTTTAAAGTTTTTACTTTTTGCATGTACAACAAAAGAGGAATAACGTTTTTTTGCTATTTAGAAGCAATGAAATTGAATTATTAATGACGTTGTTTATGATTACATATTAATATTGCTATTCGCTGACCGACGAGTGAGCTCTAGTAGAGCTTTCTCTTTCCGTTTACCATAGCCGTTCTCTAGTGTTTTGTTCGGGAAATGTTTTCGCAACATTCCAATGCGATATTATTTACGAATGTTTTGGTTAGCTGGGAACAAAAAATCATCATCCGATGAAGTCATGAGTATGTATTTGCGAGCGCACACAACGAACACAAAACGTAAATGTTGATTGACGATTACATTTCAACGTCTCCAAAAAATTATTAATTAAACGGCACTAATACACATTCATTGATTGACGCTTTTGTTTGATCATCGCCAGAGCCCATTACTCTCATTTTCTTTTCATTTTTTACATCTAATCTACCGCAAAAAGTTACAACAACAATCACTTGTATTTCACATATGTAAGTACATGTTTTAATGTATGTTGTAATGTTCAACGAGTATAAGGTTCATATAAAAAAAAACTAATTTGAACTTCAAGTGTTCCTTTGTCAAAATTTTTATGGAAATTTTGTTTTAACGTAAACTTCAAGCTCAAATAATTTTTTTTTGTATACGGCCATAAATGTTTATGTGTATCCAAACGAATTTGTGGTAATTTGTATTGTCCTCATAAGAAGTCAAATAGTTCAAACTATTTTTATTATTTAATAATGCGGAAAAAAGATACATCCTATACAGGGTAGTTATCAACTATCCCATACCTGGACTCTCTAAATCTGATTTGAGAACAAACTACATTGTCAAAGAAAAACTTGAAGGTATAGAAAGGAAAATTATTTGATTCATTTAAAATAACGTAGTTTTTAATTTCCAAAACACAATACTGGGAGTTTTAAAATTTGATATACATACTTATATTAAATAAAAAGTAAATAGCAAATTGCATTAAAAATTTTAAAAACCCCCCAATATATCCAGAAAAGATGCGATATCTTTTAAATGGCTGGAGCGATTTTCTTCAAACATAGCTAAGAACCTTCTCGATGAAGTCACCTTTCAAACAAAAAAAAAACTAAATCAAAATCGGTTCAGCCGATTGGCCTGTACGTGGACACGGACAGACACACAGACACACACTACAAACTTACTCTTTTTAACCCCCTTTTTTAGTCGGGGGTTAAAAAGAATAAAAATAATTTGCATTCAGTTAAATAAAACTAAATTATATGCGTTGCCTTTAGTGCTGTTGGAAATCGGTGCCAAGCAAATTTTTCGTTAACCTATTTATTGGTTTACTTACCAATATTATTGGCACCGGCTTCGAATAGAACTATAGTTGGCACATATATATATATATATGTTTTATACAACAGAATCTTCTAATTTTTGAAGTCAGTTATTTTTTTTTAAGTTTTATTTTTAGCCTCTGCCCACTTCTTGAGCACAAGCACGGATAATATGGAGGAACAATAGTAACAGATGCATTGAAATAAAAGTGTATAATTAGTGAGGAAAATGGGTGCTTCGGAAAGGGTACCTCATGCAAAAAAAACTGTCGGTATATATTTCGAGAGCTTTATTAATGAGAGTCTTTAAAATCGGTGAAGACTACATTGATAATATTATGCATATTATAACTGGTTGACGACGTTTTAGGTGACACTGATTGTTATATTCAACTTAAATATTATTGAGGTATAAAATACTAAATTACAAAATAGAGTAGGTTTACTTCATAAAAACATAATTCACTGAAGAAACGAGATCGAATCAGCTCAATACAGAAATCGGCGATTATATCCCAGAATTTATGTATTAGGGGTCATTCACATTTTCGTGAACGTCGTTCACGATACCATCTCTAATGAGAATTTACTACAATAAAATAATAATATTATGGTATTTTAGACGTGACACATCTCAAAATTAAATTCTGCAGAATTCATTTATTTTTTGTATTATAAAGTTATTAAATTACATTTTGTTTTAACATTTAACACGGAAAAGAAATAAAAACAATCCAAAATGACACACCTTAAAAACAAAACCAGTTCACAAAGACGTAATGATATCTTCTATACTAATAAGACATGACTTGCATTATTGTTATAAAAAACCTTAATGAATTAATCCAACTGACAATAAAGATACCCAATCCGTCAACTGCAATCATAAAATTTGTCTGAATCATTTTATCTTCCTTGTCTTTTATATGGCCAATATCATGTTCGCACATAAATAATCCCTGATTGAATCACTATTGTCAGGCCTGATGAATACTTTAAAATAAAATTAATTTGAACAAGTAATGCATGTATATATCGCTCATTTACTTCAACAATGACGTAACTAAAAAATATGCGATTTTTAAAAATGCAAAATGAATCTTTATATTGTTATTCATATTGTGTGAAAATTTCATACAAATATCTTTTATACTCTTAGTCAACTTTTGGGGAAAAATAAAATCCAAGATGTGTGTAAATTTCAAACTTGAAACTCGTTTTCTACAAAAAAATTAAAAATGCTCATCGACAAAAATTTTATAAATAATAGCAAAGAAAACAAGAACAAAATTTTCAAAGTATTTGTAGTTATTGGGTGCTTTTCTGAAGGCAGATAATTTTCAATTATACTCGTAAATGAAATAAAAAAATGTTTCTGCCTCCAATCGCAATGGACACACTAATTTAAGTTATTCGAAAATATGCGGATGATTGGTGCCTGGATGCAGGTTAGGAAGAGAGGGCTATAACGCTCCACTCGGATACCCAATTGGGTCTATTGTGATTGTTTCGGCAGAACGAATATTAAAATTGGAAGGTTGCCTGCATGTAAGTTACAAATTATTATCCTAGTGGAATAATAGCTTCCAAGAAATCCAATAAGATTGTGATGGGAAATTAGTATATATTCAGATTTATTACAGACTTGTATTGTTATGATGCAAAAAAAGTCAATTCTGGCGTATTTTAGTGCCACGAAAAAACGTCATATCAACCGATTTAAAAAGCGGCACGTTCCTACTGATCAGCTAAATGTACTACAAGTTCAAACCGCGCACGAATATTGAGCCAAAAAGCTGGACAAAAAGACTAAGATGAATTTAAAGACATCGCAATAACTGAGTACAGCTCGATACACCAAAAAAATTTAAATTTTGTTTGTACATGTTGTATATTCAAATATAAACTAACAATAAGTATTCAAATCTTAAATCTAAAATATAATTATAAGGCCCGACCAGTGTCGGACATAAACTTGTTGATAGTTATTGTATTCACATAAAACACATTTATATTTTACGTTGATATAAAAAGTACATATATTTATTTATAAATTATTGTTTTTATTTAAGACAATGAAGTTATGATAATGAAAATTATTATTCGAATGAATTTTAAAAGTTAACAAATTAATAAAAGAATATTTGATATATTTTAATTTTAATAAAAATATAATAAATTACAAACTAAGTTTCTTAAAGATACAGTATCTACAACTACTCCCAATCTTGGACGTTTCAGTAGATCCCCTAATAGTACAAACTTCTCCATTATACATAATTTCCCACAATCTATCCGCTAACTGAATCAATTCCGTTTGATCGCTAATATTAGACCCTGTCAAAGCAACATTAAGGGATTTGGGTAATTTATGTAACCAAAGATTTTTTAAAACGTCTTGACTAAAACTTGAACCCGCAAGCATTGCCAAAGTTCTAAAAAATTCCGAAGGCTTTCTGTCGCCCATATCGCTATCCGAGAGAATTTTATCTAATTTATTATTTTCACTTAAGGAATGACGTTCGATTAGAATTTTCTTTAAATTAATGTACCGATCATTTGCTGCAGGGTTCTGAATAGTATCTAAAAATTTTATTATAACTTCTTCCGGAAGAGCCGTGATAATATATTCATATTTTGTCTGATCAGTTGAAATACCCTTAGTTGCAAACTGCATTTCCGCGTGTACAAACCAGGCCTCTGGACAATTAGTCCAAAATTGAGGGAGTTTGACCGAAGAAGCACCAATATCTACATCTATTTGCGGAAAACTATTAATCGTCTGAGCATTAGGTAACATATGTGTGTTTGTGTTATCAGCTGTAGAGATTGACTGTGTAGATGAGAAATTATGCAGTTGGGAGTTACAACGTTTTGGAGAGCGTGTGGTCATATTAAACGTGTTACAAAAATGTTAAATACAACAAAAAAATATATAGTACAAATATTCAGTTATGTACTATGTTTATGTTTATATATGAGTAGTATAAAATAATTGTAATAACACAAACCAAAGTCTATGAACTTTAAATAACGTATGACAACATGATTCGCCGCATAAATTTTTGAGAGCGAACCAACTTGGTTCATTTTGAACCTTGCTGCGAACCATGCAGAACTTGCTATCATGCCTAGTCTTGATAACAAATTATCGCTAATTGATCTGAACTAGCTATCAAAATAAAATGAGTACACAGATAAACATATACTACGTTTATACGCAGGGCTTATTTGCAAATAAAACTGTAAATTGTTGCCATATTATCGTTTTTATTGCGACTTACTAATTCAGAAAACTTTTCACGTTTAACGCACTATTTGCAAATAAAATGCTTGAAGTTGCCACACTTACAAATTTTTGCTAATAAAAAACTATAAATTGATAAAATAGTGCACAAAAAACATTGATAGAAGAAAAAATTACCATAAAAACAAATTATTATTTTTTATTTTACACATTTGCACAATTTTTTTGCAAACATAAGTATCATTTCCATGTAAGTGCTACCAAGTTTTTATACATTTAAAATGCCGTATAAACAGTGAGTTAATTTATTTGCAATAGTGCGTGCATAAACGTAGTAATACACATGCACACATGAGTAAATCAAAAACAAAACAAAAAAATGGATGCATGTATGAATTAAACATATTGGAACACATTTTATTCATTATTTTTTCTTAATTTGTTTATCCACAGTAAAGAAAGCAAATAACAAAGCATATAAAACTCGTGCCAACTATTCACGTATGTATATATGGATGTATTGTATATAAGTATACACATACATCAAAACAGTGATGCCAATTATTGATATTCAAAACGCGTAAATTTTTCTTGAAAAAGTTCTAAATTAAAAAAATATACGTTTAGCGCAAAATTAAGTAAAAGTTTTCTAATAAGCGCGAAAACGGGGAAGTTTTAACATGTTTCTGTTGTAAATCAAAGAATCAAAAACATTTTTGTAAAATAATTTATTAAAAAGTAGATAACTATCATGAGATCAATACATTACAATAAGTTGCATATAAAGTGTACATATTACATATCGTCAACTAAAATCCAAAAGGCCGTAAGTACACTTTTTGCTTTTTTACAGGAGAAGCAGAAAAAAAATTTATAAATTACTGACTATTTAATTGTTAAGTGCCAAATTTCAGAATTATCATTAAAATATCAATGCGGATTTGGTTTATTAAAGAAAACTTATAAAATAATAGTAGGTTTTTAGTAATGGTGCTTACGGGCTTTTGGAATCGATTTTTCTGAAACCAAAAAGCCGTAAGTACATTAATGCTTTTAATAAAAGTTATAATTAGGTTGAAAAAATAATGGTTTTCAACCGTAATTAAAGAGCTATTTAGTGAGACTATGTTTTTCATTGTATTCTTTGTATTTTTAATATAAAAGATACAAAATTCATTTGCAAATTTGTTTGTGTTCTATGTCATTAAGCTTTTCCTCTCTCATATTTTGTATTTCCATCCTATGGATATCATATTGATCTTGAGATATGTTCTTCGATTGGTAAGATATACAGATGTCACAAATATCATTTCTTGGTGTGAATATAGAAAAAAATATTTTTTTTATTAGGGTCATGAATTTTGGAAAAGATACAGGAGTTATAACATTGTCTTTGTTAGACTTGCGGTAATTGCAATAAACTTCATATACGTGTGCGTAGCTTTTAAAATTGGATTGGAAGAAAAGTTTTTTCGTGTATTGTCTGCGATAATGTGATTCGAGCTTCGGAATATCGTTTAGCCACTTTTTCAGAAAACTTAAACGTTCCTTGTATATCATACCTTGAGTGGTAGCTTCTCTACGTTTTGATATAAATTCCGTCTAAGTCTACCCAATCCCTAACGTAGACACAAACATATGAAAACACACCTGCACACGTTTAGAATAATGTTTTAGATAATACTTCTTCCAAATTGATCTTCTGGAGCTTTCTACGCGAACACGCTTTACGTTTGTGCGTTCAAAGAGAGCAATAACATATATTTTTTTCTGATCCCAAGAAATTTTCCAAAACTTATTAAATATTTCCTTGCTATCGTCTTCGGAAAACATAGCACAATGTCGCAATGGACTTTTCGCACACAATTTTGAAGTACAACCATCTTTAAGTTGTCTTGATGTTTTTTTCACAAATATTTCCTTTTGTTAGGCCCGTGTATTGTTTTTCTTTCATTCCCAGTGAAAAAAAATGGAAGTCATTCTAGCGGAAGTACATTTTCATTGCTTCCAAGAAATAGATATTTTTAATTTGCCGAGAATGAGCAAAAAACCATGTAGAAGCTTATTTTAGTCACACAAAACCTTGTAACTCCTCCATAGTGTTAGAAAATACTCAACAGAATTAAAAAAAAATTAATTTTTTAAAAGAAATTTATGAACTATTTTTAGTCTAAAATTTAAAAGTTATTTGCTTAAATTTACATGAAAACACTGTTTCAGGCTTAAATTCGTATAAAAAGAAACGAATTGTTAAAAAAAGGCAACTAGCTATTTACCATTTTTCCTAGATGAAAATATTATCATAGAACACAAAAAAGGGAATTTTTCTTAATATAGCTTCTAATTCAGTGACCAGAAATCGAAAAAGAGAACTTCTTGCAATGACAACCCTATGTAAAAATCATTAGATCGGATCGAAAGTTTCACTACTTCCGCATCGTAAACTCTACATTTTCATGACTTTTTTGGAGTTTTTTTTACTGGGTTCTGTTTGTTTTATTTTCACACTTTTTATTAATTTTTTCAACTTTGTTAGTTATTCACTACTAGTACTCATTTTATTATTTTTTGGTAAGGAACAAATATTCTCAGCGTTCTTGTTACTATCTTGCAAAAATGTTAATTTCAAACACGGTAACTGAACGTGAAACAAATACCAACTTCGGTCAAATTTATTTAATTTTTTAAATTAACTGTTTAGTTACGGCTTTTAGGTTCACACATTTGTTAACATTGCGGTTGCGGCTTTTTGAATTTCATGAATAAAACCGGTACTTTTGAAAATATGAAAGTAAAATTTTAAGGAAAGATGTATTTTGGTTAATCACATCATAATCAATCAAAAAGTCTATTTTGAATTTTATGATTGTTAAAGCCTTTTAGATTTTAGGTGACGATATACATATAATATAAGTAAATATTACATGAGCACATACTTATAAAATTGGTCGTTATTAAATAAAATTTCGATTTCTCGCACTTTCAAAAAACATACATACATTGTCTGTTTTTAGGATGTACTGAATATCTTTCAAAGCACGAACAATTTGGAAGAAATATCTGATTATTCTAGATTCTTCCTTATAGAACTAGCAAAATAAAATTAATAAAAAGTCGATATTGCTATATTAAAGGGAAAAAATATCACAAAGATTAAAATGTAGTCATATGGAACAATAAGTAAAAAAGGCTATAAGGGCTGAAACATAATTGTAAATAGTACTAGATTTGCGGTTTTTTTTTAGTTTGGGACATACATTATTTTCGAGTTTTCAGTGACTGCAAACGTGTTAAATATAACCCGAAAACGGATAAGTTGGCATCAAACGTGCAACGCTGTCAAAACGAACCATGAATGTGTAGTTTGAACGGCATGGTTGGCAATCGTGGTTCAGAAAGCGAACTAAGTGGTTCATGTTGCCGTCTGAACATGGTATTGCGTGCTCCTGGGTCCAATTTTATGGCTTTGATCTTTCGTGGACGTTAAAAGTTGCATTTGCTAAGCAAAAGTTAAGAGAAAAATTTAATATTCCCTTTGTCCGATATTTTTTGTTTTCAATGTTTAACAGCCTCGAACATATTTCTGCAATTTCATTGATTTAGGAGACTCAATAACTTTTCACAATCAATATAAACTAAAAGAAAAAATAATGACCAGCTTCTTGGTTCAAATGCTCTTCTGTGGCGCTATTGATTTTATTTAGGCCACCCTAGATTACATATTACGCTTAGTCACTAAAAGTTTTTAATCACCGATAATTAAAAAATACCAAAATACCTCTAGTCTACGTTAAAGTTATGCAAAATTAAAGTACGAGTAAATGAACAGAAGTGGTTAAAAATACATAAAAAACTCAAATTTGCTTCGTGTTTTAAATATGCCACAAGTGAATGAAGAAATTGAAAAATGCGCAGGCAAATATTTAACAAAACTCGAGTCACACCCTAATCCGCTTGCTCGTAATATTTTGAACTTTTTTAGACTCATCGGCTTAAAAAAGAGGGACACAGGGCTCTAATACTTAACACTCCAGATGAAACTGCTTGAAATTATTATTTTTTTTTTTTGTTTAGCATGACTCTTATTTTTAATTACTATTACTAAGTTTATGTCCAACAATGGTAGGGCCTAATAATTATCTCGTATTTAGATTTAGGATTTCAATACTTATTGTTAGTTCTTTTTTGAAGATACAAAAAGAAAACATTTATTTTGAAGGTATTTATAGGAACATAGCTTAAAGCTTCGCCTCATAAAAAACACCCACTGCTTAGTTTAGTGCAGGTCCTATTACTCATACGCAGATACGAGTATGTACATTTATTATTTTATACATTTCATTTTTGTTAAGATTATTTTAGACTTTGAAGATTAAAAAAAGTTTTGTTTTGTAAACACTTTTTAATAATTTTCCGCTTTGTTTTTATTTGTATTAATCCTTGTACTTGTTGGTTTACAACCTCGAGCAATAATGTTTTATTAAAATAAAACTACGGTCCTTGCACTCACCCATACCATTCACATCTAATGTTTGTTGTACAAGTAGTTGTGAACTAGAGAAATATAAAAATGAAAAAATAAAACTATTTTTTTATTGGGTTTTTGTTTTAAAAGTTGTTGAGCAAAAAAACATGTGTGTAATAAAATAAAACGAGCATTTGTTGCACATTCTATTACACATTTTTTCTTGCTTACCACTCTGCCAACTTGTGGAAAAAATTGCAAACAAATTTATATTGTATTTATACATGCATGTGTGCATTTATTTACAAAAAAAAGTCTACCAAAAATACATAAAAGTGGCACGTAATGGTTAAAAAAACATAAATTGTTGCAATATAAAATACATACATACATTCAATATAGCTTAACGTGATATAATGACATTTTTAACCCAGCGAAAGGTTCTTTTTCGAAGACAAACATACACATGTACGTATTTTTAAAAGAGGGATATTTTGTTTTAAAGTTTAAACTAAGCAGCTTTAAATTGCCGATACTGGCTCAAAATTATAATTTGATTAGGTGAAAAGGCATGCCAGACATACAACACTGCGAAGGTCTATTTATATCAAGAGACTAACAACAAAAACAATTCTAAATTAAGAAAAATTCTATGATATTGTGAGAGGAGACAATTTTAGCGTTATCGGTTGATGGGAGTGAAAGTTATGTAAAAGAAAAATAACATTGCTATGGTAAGGCAGAAAACTATTCGTAATGCTGGAAATAGGAGATTGAAGTATATCGAGACAATAGTGTTGATATCTTCCTCATAATCACATGGTTGTAGCAATTGAAATAACACTAGTTTTCTTATAATATGTAACACAAACTAACTGCATGATTATTTACACTGAGGGCGATTACTACAACTATGATTTGTATGATTTTATTACAATTTTACTTTAACATAACCTTGAGGCCGATACTGGTTTTTGATCATATTCATTTCACAACCATTTTCCATAATGCGATTCTCGTTGCAATTATGAAAACATTGTTTTATTCTGCTGTGCATATGAAACTTTTGTTTTTATGCTACTGAAATATGTCATGTAAATAAATAATATTAATTATTATTTATGTATGTACATACGCAAGAAATTTGGTAGTAGCATAGATAAAAGTGTTTAAAAGCTTATGGCTACATTTAATGAATTTAATATTTTTCTCTTTACTCTTTTATTGCGTAAAACTTAAACTTCACAATTTAAGACACACCTTACTTCAACCCCTAGGAGTTATTATTCGTTTCTTCTGTGTTATGCCGTGCACGTCTTCTGTCGAGCTTAGATATCGAACAGTGGCTGTGCTGAGTAAAGTTTTTCCTTTTATGTTGCCATTAAAGGCTAAAATGGAGAAAATCTTTGTCAGCCATTAAGTTCTGCAGAAGGCTGGACACCCAAAAATATATTTGGATACCCCAATATTATTCGACATACTTAAGTTGAGTTTACATGTGGCATTTCTTGTGTGCCATTTGCCCAAAATAGCGTAAACAACTAATTACTAATGAAAAACTGTTTGATTCAGACATGCATTAATTGATTTAATAAACAGTTTGCAATCATGTTGGATACTATAAAATTGTCTATTAATTATGTATGAAAATGTTTAACTTAATAAGAACATGTCTTAATCAAACAGTTTTTCATTAGTAATTAGTTGGTTGCGTTTTTTACGCTTGTGTGGCGAGAAACCCCTTAGTCTGGCCGACAGCTTTCAAGGATAAAAACTTTTTGAAGCTACTGTTTGATATGTTCGTAAAATTTTATGTTTTTGCAAGAGGTAAATGATGTCTATCGTCATGGACGTTATTATTTCCTTTTTTAAATGCTACCGCGCACATCTTAAAACATCCCCATTAATTTTCCACATTCCATCATCTTAAATTTTAGCATAACCCAAAGGCATGACCTATATATACCTCTTGTTGTTAACAATTTCGACATCCTCTAAATAATTTACAATAAAAAAATTGTTTTTCGCTGTTGCGCGTGTTTTTGTAGCTTTCTACTGTTTTTCATGTAAGTATTTTTTAAGTAAAATAATTTATCATATGAAAAGTTTTTTAAGTTTCTTTTTCACAGTTACACTAAACGAGAATCACAGAGTTATATATATAACTGTGATAAGTATTGTTCCGTTACGCTTTTTTCATATGAAAATTTTTTTAAATTCTTTTAATTTTTCACTGAACGGGAATCACAGATGCTATGAAATCGTGAAAAAACTTTTCATTTTATAGTTTCACAGAACGAGAATCGACCGCCTGGGTGTTAAGTTAGAGGTAAATTCATCGTAACGGTCAGTTACATGTTAAGAGCAATATGTTGAAGTAAGTCAATCTATAAAACAATTAAGCAAACTTTGCTATGTTATATAACATAGCGCCTAGTCTTACACTGCGGTTAACTTTGACCCTTATTGCGAATCTCAAAGGAATAAATTCTGGGGAACAATATTTTTAATCCCATGAAAAACAACTTCTCATTGCCACAATTGGAATAAAATAGACATCGGTTGCGGGTCGAAAATGTTATTATGAATTGATGTAATTGTATATTCATTTATTATGTACTTTCTTTTTTTCTTTAAGTTTTATTGATTCTTCTTTAATTTAGAAAATGTACTGAAGTACATATATCGGAATGGCATTTGGGAAATTCCAAGCGTTACCAATAAAAATAGTTGCCATACCTTGTATTTTTCTCCTAGAAAATTAGCAGAGTATTCTTATGCTACACGAAACCCGCTTACGTGTAATTCCTCTTTCCGTTACACATGCCTTAATCCAATCATTTTGGCTAACCCCTAGTAAAATTAATTAATTTCAACTCTATCGGTTTCACTAACGTCCTTTTTCACAATGTATGATAAACAGTTAACGAGAACTTTAACTGATACTTCTCCATATAAAACTTGCCGTTAGAGTCCCTGTTAGCTTTTAACTGTACATTGTGAAAAGGGCCGTAAATTTAACAATTATTTTGGAATTTAGTTGCAACGCAATGATTTGGTTTTACCTCTTTTGCAAAGATACAGTGTGGATTACTTTTCCGACATAATTTTCTTCCTTTTACACCAACAAAAAATCCTTCAATTAAGTTATCTCCAGTGTAAGAATAATCAGTGTCACTATAGTTTACTTACTTTGCAATTGTTTCCAAAGTCTGAGGCAGGCTTTTATTCTAAAGTTCACAATTGAAAGATATATTAATTACACAAATAAATAAGTGTTTTATTCAAGTATCACTTTATTTAATGTGGGGTCCGTACTTGAAGAAATGTATTTATATATACATAGATATTTCACTTTAAGTATCCGTTAACCAAAACAGTTATTATTTCTCTGTTTTTTATTTTGAAATATTTCATATATAAGGAAAATGGTTATAAAAAACTAACGTGGATGTTTAAAACAAATATTTTCGTTTGATAGCCCCCGTTACTTGATAACCCGCCGTAATTACTGGCAAATAGCGTATATGTATTACTATTGAAAATAAGGAGAAATGTCAAAAAATCACCAACATTTTTTGATTGCCTAATTCACTAATAAAATCGTTAACACTTCTGCTTTAGTTGAATATATTCATATAAATCTCTCTAATATATTTAACAAATGTTTATGTAATAAATGTAAACATCTACTCACGATAAAATCTCAGCCGCCGTATTTTTGAAACTATAAGCTCGATGTAATTGTATTTTTTACTTTTTAGGCGTATTTTTATAATATTCTTAATAAATTGATATCATTCAGCAATATGAATAGCATTTTGCTCCGATTAATGTTATTATTATTATTATTATTATTATTATTATTATTTTCGATTTTATCGGTAGAGACAAAAATTAAATTTTTCAAGAGAAGGATTTTTTAAAATATTCAAATTTCCTTTTGTTGGTAAATTTTCCCTTACGATAAAATTGTACAGCCTGTATCTTAAAAGTTATCAACAATTTTGGCATTTTGATAATTCTAAACTATGGATAGGGCCATAAAATTTTAATTTCAATCAAAAAGTAAATTTTCGATAACAAGAAAAGAAAAGACTCGGTATACTATAATTTAAATTAATTTATGCATTTTCACTCCTTTTAAAAATAAAATCAAACAAGTTTAAAAAAACAGAAAAATACATAGTGATTTTTTATTCCCAAACAAAACATTTGTAAAAAAAATACACATATTTTTTGGGGAAAACTTACGGGAATACAAACCGGCGATATTATATTTTTTCTAATATACCGAGTTTTTTCACGTGGAAATAATGACCGATTGCAACTTTAGGGAAAAGGGAAATATTTCGAAGCTATATATATTCACGATAGGGGTGAACATCTGAGAGAACGTCATGTTAATTTTAATGCTTGCCAAGGAGTATATGTACGTATTTCTATTAATCTTATCAGAATTCATAATTCAGTGGCAGCAGTAATGAAAGTATTTATCATTTGCATTAATACAGTCGTATAATGAAATTTTTAGTGTGTGTTGTCATAAAATTGCTTATAACAACGATATTCAAAATCAATCAATTTACAAAACCTGATTGAGCTAAAATATACTTTTAAGTTTTTCATAAGACTCAATGACATCTTCAGACACACGGTTGTCTATGTGGCTGAGTTGTAACGATGCTAGCCTCACTTTCTCAGAGGTCATGGGTTCGATTCCCGCCATAGACCCTGGGTGCTTTCCTGCAGACAAGCTTATCATTTCGCTGGTTGTGTTTGTTAATAAAAAAAATTATAAAATAATAATAGAAAAACTCATGGAGAACGGGTTATACAAATAAATACGAGCACTTGTGTACATACTCAGCAAAAAAAATCTAATTTGGAAGCACTAACAACTGAGGAAAGCAATGTATTGCTTATTAGATATCAAAAGCTTTGAAAAATGCTTCTGAAAAGCACTAACTTAAGGCGGACTCTCACAAAAATTATATATTATTATTTCTGTGAAGCACTTTAGTAAGGAGAAAAAATTAAAGGCTTTTAAGAAGCTAAATGTATTGTTTCTAGCTGGCACATCTCGAACAGCAAGTGGTTCTGTAACATTGTCTCCCATACAAAAGTAGTAAATTGTATTTTCTTCTAACTCATTGCGCTCAACGTGTTTACTGGGTAAAATAAATTTTTTTTTTGCAATTTTTACTCTGCCTGCCTTAGAATGTTACAAATTTATATGCCGGTCATGACTTTTCTTATTTTAGACCTTCTTTCTGCTCCTGCTTTTCTTTGCTCAAAACTACTACAGCAAATAAATCTATTGAGAGGAAATTTAATAACATTTTAAACAGCATTAAGTAAAATCTGTTGAATTTGCTAAGGCCTCTTTTCCTTAAATAAAAGGATACACAATAAAATTAAAGATACACAACTGGGGTTATTTTTCACTCCTTGTAGTTTATTTTTATGGCTGAATGACACTTTTATTTTTTGGCAAATGGCAGATTTTTCTTTTTATGTTAAACCTTTTGGCTACAGGGTTGATTTTTTTCCATAAACATATTTTGATGAGGTTAGGCAATATGTTTTATATCTTTTTATAAGTAAAATAATAATATATTTGTTATACCTTATCATTTCCAATATTTATTACAAAAATCAACAAGACTTGAATTAAATGAAATAAACTAAAAAATATCAAAATTTTTCTCTCAAATAATCAATTGCTCACTCCAAAACTTTTTATTTATCAATGATAGCATTACTCAAGTCTGACTGTAAGTAATTGACTAATATATTCCCCACAATTTAGTAATCATACATGATTGATATACTGACAGCAAATATACTTTTTATTTTATTTTATTTGCTGTTTTATTTAAAAAAAAAAATAACTTTAAAATACACAAGTTAATACAATATGTAAAAGAAAAAAATACAAATATATACATAAGACCAACAAATAACTTAAGCGATATCTAGCCCTCTTCACACCTTTTCATCACCAACGCACTTTGCTTTTTACAAATATCTAAAATTTTGAAGATTTTAAATTAAATTTTGTAAATTTCTTTTATTGACTATTTTAATTATTATTTTTATATTTTTACAAACTTTAAATTTTACACACCCCATGAATTGTATTTTATTTAAATAAAAATCGATATTTAAAAGTTTTGACATATGGACACCCACAGACGCGACATTCATACATTTGTATTTGAACAAAAAACAAGAAAAAAATGGTAAGATCAAAATGTATATCTTAAGTGTTTTAAAGCAATGAAGAACTAGTATATTTAAGAATTTTTTTTGGCGATATCAATAACATAGTAAAAATATATAAGCAAATGTCAGCGATAAACGGCACTTATAGAAATATGCATAATTCAGTGAAATTTTATGAGGATTTTTTTGTAAATATGGAAATGAAGGTGAAAGAACATCGTTTATGTGGAAATTTATGAAATATGAAAATTTTGATTTGATTTTTTTCAAATGGCTAAATTACGAGACAGTAACCTTTCTAATATTGATTGACCTTTAATTCAAAAGTAATTAAACAATAACAAATGCTTATATAGTGCTGAAAAAAGTTAATAAATATTGATTTTATGCGACGTATGTGACGTATGTGGAATCAAACTCATAAAACTTCCCTTATTAGAACTCCATTATATTTCTTTTCTGCTTATTCGTTGGTTGTTGTTATAAGGAAAATTTTATTAATATTAATATTAATTAAATTAAAAATGCTTTTAAATTTGTAAAGTATAGACCTTTATGATTTTATTATTGAGGACAAAACAAAAATTTTTAATTTTACTTAAGATGTTCCACTCTACAATATGTTAGAGTAGAGCAACTATAATCAAATGACTAGTCAATTGACTGTTAATAATGAGTTCAATGTAAAATTGTTGCAGATGTGTTAATAAAAAAATTTCGTTTATGTTAGTTTCAATCATTCCCCTGCAGGAAATACGAATAGCGAAATTGCAGTGATTTACTAGTGACATTGTCGGTAGTACTACTGACCAGGAGTACCCCAGCCAATATAAATATCTATTGACATTTAACATTAGCTTGTCATTGAAAATCTACCACTTGACTGTAGCACTGCTGAGTAAGTAGTTCTTTTGGGACCATATGGAGACATTGGCACCAAAGATTCACTGGTAAATTTTAGGAGCTCTAGTCTACAATATCGATATTTCCTCGCTCGATGTCAATAGTAAAATAGTAATGATTTACTAGTGACAGTGTCAATAGTACTACTGACTGGGTGTACTCCAGCCAATGTAATCGCCTATTGACATATAACATAGTAGACTTCAGCTATATTATTTTACGACCATATAGAGACATTTGAACCAAAGAATATTTGTATTCGTATTAGCGAATATCGTTTCAAATATTCGTATTAGTATTCGCGAATATCAAAAATTGACACTCGCTACATCACTAGAACGAATGAATGAATTAGTTCCTTTTATTTTATGCATAAATTCCTAATTCTTAATAAAACAAAATTTAACTCTTTATAAAAATTAGTTTAAGAAATCAAATTAAAACGTTTAATATAAATGTATTGAACAATAATTAAAAAACATGCGCAAAATGAAATTACAAAAACCAAATAAAATAACAATCCATCCCAGTAAAAAAAGAGACTCCAAAAAAGTCATGAAAATGTGAGTTTGCGATCTGGAAGTAGTGAAAATTTCGATCCGATCTAATGATTTTTACATAGGGTTGTCATTGCAAGAAGTTCTCTTTTTCAATGCTTGGTCACTGAATTGGAAGCGATATTAAGAAAAATTCCCTTTTTTGTGTTCTATGATAATATTTTCATCTAGGAAAAATGGTAAATAGTTACCTTTTTTAACAATTCGTTTCTTTTTATACGAATTTAAGCCCGAAATAGTGTTTTCATGTAAATTTAAGAAAATAACTTTTAAATTTTAGACTAAAAATAATTCATAAATTTCTTTAAAAAAATAAATTTTTTTTAAATTCTGGTGAGTATTTTCTAACACTATGGAGGAGTTACAAGGTTTTGTGTGACTAAAATAAGCTTCTAGATGGTTTTTTGCTCACTCTCGGCAAATTGAAAATATCGATTTTTTGGAAGCAATGAAAATGTACTTCCGCTAGAATGACTTTAATTTTTTTCACTGGGATATTGTATAAAAATAGATAATGTGATAATTAAACATTTTTAAGTGCAAGGTGACATATATGGAAATTTTTTTATTGACTTTTAGATCCATACGTAAGTATCTTTCTTTACTAATTAAGCAAAAAATAAAATTTTTGATTAACATATGTATATTTAATAGAAATGACAAACAAAATCCATACTTGCTGATAATATGCTGAACGAATTAGTAATGTACGAATATTCGTATTCGTATTCGAATTGTCGAATATTCGGCCATTTTCAGGCCAAAACGAATGTATTCGTATTCTTCAAACTAAGGCGAATACGAATTCAAATATTTTTCCAAAGAAATTTAATAAATAAATGCATAAATCCAAAACGAAATTTTAATAAATTACTAAAAATTTTAGTTTGTACAAAAAAATTATTTTTTTTATAGAAATTTGTTATTTATATCATTTTCAAATATTATTTAATGACGATCATTAAAATTTTGGGTACTTTTTATTAACTATAAAGTACGCCAACAAGAGTGTGAAGTCCTTTTTCATAACAATTTTTTAATATTTCACATATCATTTCAAATATTCGTATTCGCGAATATCAAAAATTTACATTCGATACATCACTAGAAAGAACGAATGAATTAGTTTCTGTTATTTTATGCATAAATTTCATTTTTTATATACATATTCGTTTAATAAAACACCAACATGTGAACAAAATATGCAATTTCATTATCAAAAGTGTATACTGGATTTATTGTTTAAATGGCAACAAAGTCAACAGTGAATCAGTACTGATTCACTGGTGACATTTCCTACAGAGATAGTAAGCAGTTAAAATCATAAATAGAAAAATTCTACTTAATGAAAAACGAAAACTATATTTTTGGTATTCTTGAATGACTTTTGCTTGGTAGCTGTTTTTATTCGTGTTGTGATGCTAATAGAAACGATGTCTTCCTCTGCTTCGTTCATTCACTTGTCAAATATTAGGAAATGCAAATGATGCTTGCAAAATAACTTCATTAAAAATAGTTGTTGTTAAATAAAGCTAAAACTGATAAACAAAATTAAAAAAAAATATATAAAACTTTCGGCTGCACTTACTTAAGAGTTTTTTGGAGAGCATTGACAAGATGGACATGATTAGTTTCTAATCTGCACACATCAAAAACAAAAGTTGTTGCGGAATAAAATTTAGTCTTTTTCTATAATTCCGGTTATTTAATGAGCAGGTATCCTCCAAATAGGTAATGAAGTTAAGTCTGCATAAATAGATCAGCGACTATATATCAGTATAGGAAAACTTTTCCTAATCAAACCAACTTCCTTCTCAAATATATGCTCTCATTCTTACCAGTGAATAGTTAAAGGATATAACAGGATGTTTGAATTAAACAAACTACACACTTATTATATTTTCCATTGTTCTTACGTTGAAATACAAATGGAATTGTAAGTAGAACGCCATCAAAAGAGCAGCACAAATTTTTTTCTTGGGTGCAAATTCAACTCTCTTTTTACCGATCAAAATGATTTTTTTCATGCTGTCTTTTCGGTTCTGAAGTGAAAAATTATTGTAAAAAACTTGCAGGTACGACTTATTTAATTTTTATTGATATGAGCTGGGTTTGAAAGCCCAAAAGTTTTTACTATTGCGTTCGCGTAAACATAATCCTCACAAAAACATAAACGTGAAATAAGGCCAAGTTGCTTTCCAAAATTTCGGCCATCAAAATTGGTGAGATAAAAATTTTGACGCAAGTTCGTGTTTGGTACAATATCTATCACTGCAATATGGTATGCATTATATAAATTTGTAATCGTAAGGGTGTTATATAATTTCTAGATAATCTGCTTACTTGACAACATTTTTCCCGATATAAAGAAATGAACAAATATACATCATTTTCTCTTTTTTTAGGCCACGTAGGGCCTTCCCTAATTTAACAGTCGGTGCCTTCAGATTTTTCCTGTTCGTAAATCCTTTAACTTAAATTCTTAATTTTGAGCTTAAGGTGCGTGTCCATGCCCCCAATTAAATCTTCTAGGATATTAAATCTTTCTTGGTGATGTCTAATTAAGATTTATTTGTGTATTGAATTTAAGCTCTCTAGTGCTAATTCTAGCTTGAAATGTTATGGCCGTTACCCCCACTCTCCGTTACTTTTTTAAACGCCAGATTTTGTTATGAGCAGCGCTCAATTATCATCGTACCCTTTTTAAGATGATAGCTTTTAGTTAAAGCTTCAGCTAATAGCTTCAGTACAAAATTCTCTTGGCCCCTGCCACTCTTGGTTAAAATTAGATTTTTCTATTTGGTTTCACATCTTGACCTACTTGCGTACCAAACTTCAGCACTCTAGCGCAAAATTTAATTATTAAATTTTTATGGGCGTATTCCTGCCCACTTTTTTAAATAAATTTTTTTTGCCATATGATTGGCACCATATGTGTCAAGTTTCGTTGGAAGCGGATATTAATATTTAAATAAATAGTATATTTAGAAATGCTGATCCGAAGTATATGAAGTAGGAGGTTTAAATTGTAAGGGTATGTTAACAACCACTTTTTTAAACGAAACTTTATAACCTTGCATTATTCCAACATTTGTGCCAAATTTCAATAAAATCGCTTGAGACAAATATTTTGAATTTGCTCTTTTAATTGAGTGCTTTATTGGAATATCACCGCCACCTGGTAAAAATCTCCCGGTTTTCATATTTTTTTGGGTAGTTGCTAATCTGAACCTGCTTGTTTATCAAATTTCCGCTTACTAGCGTACATTTTATTTATTTTCTTCTTATGGACCCACTTTTTCAATCTCGATACCTGCTGGTGCCATTAGTTATCTTTCCTGTCGAGTTTCGCTGAAAACGGATAGTAATAAATATATAAGTATGTAGCATATTCAAATGCGGTGACCCGAAGTACATGAAATAGGAGACTTAAATTGTATGGGCGTGTTAATGCCCACTTTTTCAACGAAAATTTATAGCCTTGTATTATAGCAACATGTATGCCAAATTTCAGCAAAATCGCTTGAGTTTAACGCCTTGATTTGTTTTTTTAAATTCTGAGCCTTATGGGCGCAGCCCCGCCCTCCTAGGTAAAATTTTTGGGTTTTCAGATTTTTTTAGTATTTTGCTAATCTATAACTACTTGTTTATCAAATTTCAGCTCACTAGCGCAAATTTTAATTTTTATTCTTATGGGCGTGTTCCCGTCTACTTTTTTAACCCCAAATTTTATTTTTGCTAGTGGGTATCTCTCCTGTTTAGTTTCGTTGGAAAAGGATAATAGTAAATACATAAATAGCGCATTTAAAAGTGTTGACCCGAAACACATGAAATAGGAGGCTTAAATTGTATGGGCGTTAAACGCCTTAGAAATGTTTTTTAATTCTGAGCTTTATGGGGTTTTCAGATTTTTTTAAGTGAGTACTTATTATTATTATTATTATTATTCCTCCAAAATTTAGACAAGAATTATTGCAACAATTGCACATTTCACATTTGGGCATCGTCAAAACCAAGGCATTGGAAAGATCGTACATGTGGTGGCCTGGCCTTGATGATAACATTGAGAACTTAATTAAAAATTGTGTTCTTTGCCAAGAGCTTCAGGCTTGCCCCGAAAAAAGCAAATTAATTCCTTTCCTTCCATGCCGACTTTGCTGGCCCTATCAAAAATCATTATTTATTCATAGTCATCGACTCGTTCTCAAAATGGGTGGAGGTATTTCTCACTAACGAGATAACATCTAATTTCATAATTAGCAAAATGAGAAATTTGTTTGCACGATATGGCATAATAGACACGTTTGTATCCGATAACGGACGCCAATTCGTTTCAGACAAGTTTCAAGAATTTTTAAAAGTCAATGGCGTCAGACATATTTTAACGACTCTTGGTC
Source organism: Tachina fera (assembly GCA_905220375.1). Classification (NCBI taxonomy): domain Eukaryota; kingdom Metazoa; phylum Arthropoda; class Insecta; order Diptera; family Tachinidae; genus Tachina; species Tachina fera. The sequence goes on from LR999966.1 coordinate 52,618,730, forward strand.
ATCCTGCGACCAATGGTCAGGCTGAAAACTTTGTAAAAATTTAAAAAAAGTCTAATCATACCAATCTTAAATGTAACAACCATGCAAACCTGGACACTATTATATGTAAATTTTTAGCAGACTATCGCAATGCAAAGCATTGCACAACGAATGAAACACCTATAAATCTTTTTCTTAAAAGATTACCAAAAACAAAGATTCAGTTTGATTAAACCAACATTAGTTCAAGATGCAATAATTCGAAACCAGAACAAAAGTATTATTAATTTTCGCGGGACAAGAAATGTTGAATTTCATAAAGGCGAAGAAGTTTGGGTTCGCGACTAAATCAATAAACAACTTGGCCCAAGAACATACCTTTGTGTTTTAACTAACAACAATCGTCAAATTAAAATCCAAAACTAAATTCTGATAACTCCAATTTTACAATGCATGACGGAACTATCACACACAATGACGTTGCAGCTTCTACAAGCAATCTACTCTCGCCTAAAACCGACATTGAGTATAACTCTAACTCACACCCACATTATCAAGCCGAAATAAATACACCTAGGCGTCAATTAAGACCGCGCCAAGGTAGTAAGCTAGTCAAGCCTTAAATAAAACAACATGATTCTATACAAATTCATGTAACCATATATATACATATATATATCTTCACATTTTATATAAAATATACACTATGTAGGAAGGAATAATTTTAACGTTAAGTTCTATCAATTAAATCATTGATATCCCTTATACTAGTTGTTACAAAAAAAAAAAAATTGAGTTATTATTAGCTTTAAGCCATGCATCTCAACAAATAAAAAAGGGGTGCATGTTGTAGACATAAGGGTTAGTTGAATTTAGTGACCATAATAAGAAATAATCTTTCAGCGCTTCTCGCATGTCATCTAACATTATAAGAATATATTAAGCAAAATGAAGAATAAAGGTCATTCGATAATTAACTGCATTCAACAAGTGTTGTTCTTCATCTTTCTCTCCCATGAGCTCAATATATCACAATTATTATTATTATTATTATTATTATTATTAGGGTTCCGTACACCAAAGGTGTTTTCGCTACGCTGTCCGTCTGTCTGTCACACGGTATTTTCTCAGGAACCGTAAGAGCTACGGACCTGAAATTTAGGCAGAGTATGTAGAACCTTGGCCACTACAACAACAAATACATGAGAATTAGACATTAAAGGGTGCTCCAAAACGAGCGACGAAAAATGTTAAAATCTCATGTAATATACATACAATTGTATGTACATATGTATATTGACACTTAAAATTTGTAAAATTAGTGTATTTTTATATAGACTACAACAATAAACATTAAAATATTAAAAAATTTCAATTAAAGGGTGGTCCATCAGTTAATGCAATTTTGACTATGTAATTTTGACAACTTGCTATATCTTGGAGACCGTAAGAGGTAAACTCTTGAAATTTTCAAAAACGGTAAAACTAAAAAATACGAAAATTATAAAATCGCCAAATCGAAAAAAATCGCCAAAACCTTAAAAAAATCGCCAAAAATTTAAAAAATATCGCCAAATCGAAAAAAATCGACAAAATTAAAAAAAAAAATTCTAGCACTAAAATAAATCGCCAAATTCCAAAAAATCGTTTAAATGAAAAAAAATCGCCAATATGAAAAAAAAAACGCCAAAAACCGAAAAAAATCGCCAAAACGCGAAAAATGCGCCAAAACCAAAATAATTGTTTATGTGAAAAAAAATCGCCAAAATGAAAAAAAAATCGCCAGAATTAAAAAAAAATCGCCAAATTTAAAAAAAATCGCCAAAATAAAAAAAGCCAAAATAATAAAAATCGACAAAATTAAAAAAAATTCAAAAACCAAAAAAAAAATCGCCAAAACGTGAAAAAAGTGCCAAAACTCAGAAAGCGCCAATAAATTCAAAAAAACCACAAACTAAAAAAACCCTTAAAGCCGAAAAAACCCAAAAACGAAAAAAAATGTCAAAACTATAGTTTATATTGTTCGTATTGAATTACATATCTCGTGCCCGTACGGAACCCTTCGTGCGCGAGTCAAATTCGCACTTCACTGAATTTATTATTATTATTTTTCAAACTGAATTATGAGAGCTTGTGCTTAATTATGAAATAATGTAAAATAAAAGTTGGTTGGTTGTAGCAACCAAAAAAAACGACAGGCATGCGCTAAGTAGACAGTTTTAAGGTTCACAAGAAACGTTATTATTATCTGAGATTAAAGGGTAAATTTGTTTGTTTGTTGAAAATTTGAAGGATTGTAGGAGTTCATAGATACATTTTCAATGTGCTTATCTAATTGTATTACAAAATAATCGAGACTAGTTAGTACTAGTACCGTTTTCCAACCAGTCCACTCCAATTTTAATATGTCCTCTCTTTTATTATGAGGGCAACTAAGAATAAAGTTCTGCGAAAAATTTTTCCCGGGGAACAATTCCAACTACTGGCAAGTAATAGGAAAAACAAAAAATTAAAATTGGAAAAGGGAGAAATTTCTCGCGGAATTCGATTCATAATCGCCCTGTATAAGATACGAAGAACAGTTTAAGTTTCTTCATTTATGTACCTTTTCACAATGTATAGTTAAAAGATAACAGGGACTTTAACGGCAAGTTTTGTATGGAGAACTGTCAGTTAAAGTTCAAGTTAACTCTTAACCATACATTGTGAAAAGGGACGTTAATATGTAATAGTAGAGAATATTCCGTCATTGCTATTTGCATATTTAAAATATATATATATATATATATATATTCATTATATATATATTCATTAAAACCCTAAAATGGTGATGTCATGCCATCCCAGCATTTAGTGCGCGCAAACATTTTCACCTCCTTTCTTCATCTAGTCCTAAATTCCATACATATGCATATATGTATGTGCAACACAAAATATTAGTTAGTGCAACAGTTCCTTACAACACTTACATACAATATTGAAAATTACATAAAAATTACGTTCATTTTGTGAATGTACGAGTAACTATTACGTTGCATGTACGCTTACCATACTTTTGCTGTTTGTTTGTCTAGCGCTAAATTTTTTTTATTTTTATTACTAAACTACATATTTGTTAGTAGCTGTTGTTGTATCCACTGATGGTGTTGCACTGACGTAACGTAGTATTTGCTATTCATATTTAGAATATGTAAATTAATCAACTACTTCCACATAATTTGCCAACACAATATGAACATGAAGTGGCTTAGCTTAAGTACAGAAGTATAAATGAATGGCAACATTAAGGAGATTAAGCCAAAACGGCTACTCCACGACTTGAGTGCAAATCCGATTGTGATATACATAATCGTCGAGTTATTCAACTGAAATATAATTTTAAGACTGCATTAAAACAAAAAAATTTTAGTTGCGCAGCTTTTGAGCACATATAAGAGAGAGAGGAAAGGATAATAAAAATTGGAGTCGCGATATTTTGTCTCTAAACTTAAAAATTTATCAATCAAAATTATCGTGTGTAAACAAAGTATAATCAACGTTAAGCCTACAGTACACGGCATATAAAAAGCCACATAAATATGTGGCTATGACGTCACAAAAATTTTCAGCATGTTGATAGCATTTTTTTAAATTGGTAGAAGTTGCTACATTTCGTATAATATTTCTAATGTTTTTGTTCCAATATCTGAATATCACAAATTTAGTTGAGTCGGACACATTTCCAGAAGAAGTGTATGTGTAATGATGTGAGTTTCTCCATTTACATGTGTTACTAGTACACGACATTTAGCCAATATAGCTTCATGGTGACGTCGAAATTATGTCAGAGCCACATGTGTATGTGGATTTTTACATGCCGTGTACTGTTTAGTTTTATAAAGAAGCTTCTAAGTTTTTCCGTTTTAGCATTGAAATTTCTAAAAATAAAAACATGTATTCCGAAAAAAATTTTTTTTCATGAAAATTATCTTATTGCCGGTATTTACAATGTGGTATTTAAATAACCTTCCATATACCTACATATGTAGAAGAACTTAGATCTAACTCAATTTTCATTATTTTTCTTTCAAAACCAGTAATTTTTTTTATATTTCAGAAAATACATTTTTTTATACAAGAGGAAGTGTGTAAAAAAATTTCGTTTTAGTGGAACTTATTGAGTATTGGTAATGGTTTTGCCTGATTCAAAGTCAATTGTGAAAAAATTTTAAACAAATCTATATAATTTATAAAATTTAGTTTTCTTTCTCTAAATTTTATTGAGGACACAATAAATGTCTACAGAAAGATCGAAAAAACTATATAAGGGCATCCTAAAAGTTTAAAATCACAATATATTTCATGTTTAAGACCTTAAACATGACAATTTAGAAATGTTTTACCATATATTGACTTGTTTTGTTAAACATCTCAAATAAGGTGTTTTAAATTTAAACACTTCGATAAACAGGTAAATGGAGTACGTTCAGTGCGTTTTTGATAATTCTTAGGGATGAAACGATACGAGTAAATACAAGTAAATACTCGATACTTTTTCTTAGAAACCAAGCACTTTTGGTATTGATACTCTACTACCGACTACCAAGTAGGTATCGGTAAAAAGTACTCGTATCGGTCAAATATACTCATTTCTTATTGGCTACAAAAAAGTTGAACATGTTTAACCAGTTTAACACAGTTTAACCAGCTTAACACAATTTCATTTGTTCGTGTTAAATGTAAATTTATATTTAGAATATATGTATGTATTTTAGAGTAAGTTCGTGAAAATGGGACCACCCAAATGAAATATTTTATAAAAAAGACGATAAAATTGCGAGCTGCAAAAAACGGAAACAAAATGAATTTGCACAAACATTTAAAATGTCATCTCGACTATATCTTCTGCTCCAGTCCAGCCCAAACGTAGCGATTTTTCCACTTTGTTTGGCATCTAAGTTTTTGATTTGGAGACATGTCGATTTTGCTGGCGATAAATGAATTTATCGGCGATTTTTATGGTATGTTTTTAACAAAATTGAAATTAAAAATTTTTCCTATTCAGAAAAATTAATTTACCAAAACTCGTCTGAAAGAAATTTAAACAATTAGTTTATTCTTATATTAATCGCTTCCGAAATCTGAAGATTTTGTCGACAAGTCATTAAGACTTCTTTACGAATTAAGAGCATTTGATTTGGTGGATAGTTAGTTTTGTTTTCACTACTTTAAATCATGTTAAAAGCTTGACCGATACAAGTAAGTGTCGATGCTTTTTATTCGATACTGAGTATGTATCGATACTTCTGAACCGATGCCGTATCAAGTAAAAGTATCGATACCTTAGTGGTATCGTTTCATCCCTAATAATTCTGGAAACTTTGTGTTGTTATTAAATGGGGCACGTGAAAAAATTATTTGGTACACAATAATTGCTTAAAAAATTTTTAATTATTTAAAAACGACAGCCAGCATTTTTTGAAATTTTTAATCGAATTCTAGTCTGTTTTGACTCTTTTGCGCGATTAAAAAGCTAGAATTTGCGCCCGATTTCTGATCATAAAAGACACTTTTATCGGTAGAAAAACGTGACTACCCGCGACTCCTCTTGATAAGTCATTTATGAGTATTTTTCTATATTAGTTTAGAGTAATTTTCAACACTTTTTCTAGTAGTATTTAAAGTCTTTTTTGAATCATTTTCTGATAATTTATTAGTCTTATTTCGCTTCATTTTTGAGCCTTTTTCGAATTATCTTCCAGTCATGTTTCTAATCACTTACGAGTCATTTGTGAGAAATATATCATTCTTTTTATTGTCATTTATGACTGTAATTTGAGTCATTCATCAGTCGCATTTCCACTCCTATTTGGCTCTTCCTCGAGTATTTTTTAGTCGGCTTTCTGAGTCCTACGTTTAATGATCAAACAGAATTACGGCATAAACACATTTTTCATACAAATTTACAAAAAAAGGAAGTCACAGAAAGCAGTCGAGAGATAGAATCTATTTTATTTTGACAGTTTTTTCTTATACTATCACATATAATTACTCATTATCTCAATAAGGCTACCACCACACTTTCAATAAATTTTGTAAAGAAAACTACAAAGAAAAATAAGCACAAAAGAAAATAAAACAAAAATCAGGGAGCATTTGAAGATTTTATTATGGGATATGGAAATTTCACACCGATTTTTCCTGAAGCTGCAGACTTATTCTACTTCATAATTTAATTTTATATTCGATTTTACTTTTATAAATGAAAAAATAAAGTTTTTGACATTTATTCAAGAATACGTAAAGATTGCCTTGTTATATTTAAAAATAACATATTGTTGTATTGTTGAATCATCTATCTGCGTAAAATATGATAATAAAATAATAATTATTATCACTTTTTAAACAACTGCATGATCTGTTGTTGATTAAGCATTTCTCAATCTTCTAGATGAGCAAAATATAAAAATAACTAACGGAAATAATAGCCAGATTTTAAACGTCTAGATGATTAATTTGCGATTGCTATGCAATTTGTTATTGTATTTTAAATCGAACTATTTTTACCCATTAGCGCGAACCATTGTCGAGTTCTTTTTTGATCGTGTAAGTCATTAATAAGTTTTTGATCACCAATAGTGATCTAAAAAGACTGAGCCAGGCGATTTTTCAAAAAACAATCTTACAAATGCTAGATGGGGTAAAACAAATAAAACACATAATCGTTCGAAATTTCTTACAGACTGAATAATTTATTGACATAACGTCAACTTTAACCATCTCAGATATAATGTGAACGGTTTGTGTTTAGTTTTTATAAAACTCAACTAAATATGTTAACTAAAATATGCAAAAATGAAATAACGTGTGATTAAAAAGTACATTAGAACAAAATTTCAGTAAAAAACCCTGTTTTAGCCAGCACTTCAAGCACACGTTATTTTTTTGTAAATCTTTACCGGCAAAATACGTACAATTCGTGAGAAATCGTCGAAATCGAAATTTCTAGTTTAATAGAGATCGGCGTAGAGAAGAAAGAGGTAGAAAAAATTACTACATTTCTGTTTTCCGTGTTATTTTTGAATCTTTGGTAGCAACTTCAAAAAGGAGTTAAGAAAAATGGATATCAAAAGTTTCATCTATTCTTTGGAGTCGTTCACACGTTCTGCAAAAATTTAAGAGTGAAAATTAATCATTCTGTGTAGGAATCGATTTTATTTACAGTAGAAATTTGTGTTTTGTTTTTAAAAATTTTAACGTAAGCGGACGTTTTTTTTTCATATAACATTTTTCATATTTCATATTGCGGACGTAAATAGAATGCCAATTAAATGTCCATAGATTTCACATACGTACAATATTCGTATTCGTATTGGCGAATATTGTATCAGATATTCGTATACGTCTTCGCGAATATAAAAAACTGACATTCCGCACGATATGTTTATATATGAAAGTAACACGTGTGATCAATGTATATGAACCAGGTGGCAGCGCCGTTTCAGCTGATAATTTTTTGCTCTATGTGCTTTGTAGCTAACGAATGGAAAAAACTTCGTTTTGTTTTGGTTTTGTAACAATTATTCTTGTGCTTTTGACATTCTTCTGTTCTTTACATAGCTTTGGTTGCCGTATTTTTTTTTGTGTAACAAATCCTTTAGCAGTCACCTGTACAATAACACCATGCGTGTTATAAAGGTAAAACCGTTCTATCTTTTGGTCGCCATATTAACCATCTGACATTCGTGCAATTATTTTTGACTCTCAAAATTAATTATACCTTATTAATTTATGAAATCCGAGGTTTTCATTAATTTTTTCACTTTCTGGTTTATTCAATTGAAAATATTGGAAAAAATAATTTTTGTTTATTATTTCTTATAAAAACAGCATACAAAGAAAACAAGTAGCATCAACGGCAGCAGAAAAACTGCAACAGCAAGGGAATGAACAGTTGTAAGTAAATTCTCACCTGAACAGCCTCAAGTATTCGCGTTATAACAACTTGAATGCTACATAAAATATCTGTGCAAACAACACGACTAGCCCATACATTCATGTAAAGCCTACTATAAATTCCCAGAACTAGTCCAAATATAATTGAAATGCATGGATAAAGCTTGATCGATTTAACATTGCGATGTCCTAGTACTGAAACACATGGTCCAACTTTGCATTACATCGGCCTAGCCCCAAAATGACTACATATGGAACAGTTATAGGCCATACCATTCGCATTCAATTTATAAGTATGTATATTAGAAGAACGATTATAATAGTTTAAACACGAAGATTTGTCGTGCAGCATTGAAAACCTTGACTGCATTACATGAGACCATTCTTTAACTGGTCTTAACTACACTGGACCACGTAGTCCAATATTATTTGTAGATATTAGTGGATACAGAGAAACTGATAGTAACATACATACATATTTGTTTTTCTATGATTCACTCAAATAGATATTAACAGATACTGATGTCGTTTTAAGATTACTCCGATGTAATGCTGGCATGTCATTCGCATTCAAGAGTTTGTTGTTAAGCGGCAAGTGCTTCTATGGAGTATATCTTACATGCACGTATGAACTAGTTGCCTTATATGCAGAGAACAGGAAAATTGCATGGGTTCAATTCATTCTTTTTTATGGAGACGAATTTATTGAAATTTTTGAACAAAAAAATCTCCAATGACAATAAAATGCCAATGTTCAAATCAAGCATGTTTTACATAATTTGGACCAGTTCACGTTATCTCATGATTATACACATATGTACATACATATTAAATTATTTAATTTATAACTAATATATAATATATTATATTATATATAATATAATTATTTAATTTATAAAGTGAAACCACCCAGCAAAAAAGTTTGCCTACTGGAATGCAAAAAAGTGTATGTACTCCCCAGTCGTAAATACTTACAATTTGACTGAATAACCCATTATTTTTGTTTGAGAAGTTCAAAAAGTATGCGGTACCCTATACTTTTTGTCTGCAAATATCCAAAAGCTAATAGATTACTGATTGCCTAAAAGTATTAAAAATTTAATGGGTAATTTTTTGCTTAAAAATATGCAAAATTTGAAAGATTAATTTTTGCATAAAATATGCCTAGAATATGCGAAAATAATTAAATTTTGCAATAAAAATTATAGTAAAACTAAGTTATTTTATTGTTTTCGAATCTCATTCTCATGATCAATAAATTTTTGTCTAGATATGTATATTTCATTATTAACTGGAAATTACTACAATAAGTACCCAGGCAGAAATTGTGACTTTGCCCAAAAAATATGTACCACCATAACACTGCAAATATAAAATTAAGACTCTTCCAAAATGTTTGCACCACCACAGTACTGTAAACACAAAAATATGACTTAACGTTTACAAATACCGCGTCCTTAGTAATGATATATGTACTACACTACTCCTTAAAGTATTTACAAAAATCTGTCCTTAGTTTCCCAATACCCCGTTTACAATAATTCTATACCGCTACAACACCGTAAATACAAAAATTTTACTTAAGTTGGGAAATTTGCATTGTGACGGCCTTATAAAGTTGTATTTAAAGCAGCGAAGGGCAGATAGAGCGGGTTGAACAAAAGAGTGTAAATTAGTTGCTTTACACTTAGAGAAATTTTTGTATTGTTCTTGAAACTGTATGTAAAATAAAAGTAATTCATTAAAAAAATTCAAGACATATTTTTATAATAATAAATGTTTATCAAACTTAAAGCTAGAATTTTTTTACGAGTATTAGATTTTTGACTCCGTGTCTATAAAATAATTTTATATCATCTTAGCTTAGAAAACAAAACATTTTTATGTTATGCAAAAAACAAACAAACACACACACCTTCTTTTAAGGCGAAGATTTTTAAGAATAAAATCTTTTTTTAATTTTTCAATAAATTCCTTTCTGTCATTTCCAGAAACAGAATCCATTTCCGCATGAAATCTGTCATAGTGTCGCTTAAGGTACGATCGATATACATTTTTTAATACCTACAGATAAGACACTCAGCTTCATTAAATATATTCAAAGAAAATAAGAAAAGATTTTCAAATTCTACATCCCACATTTCTACTGAACAGTTATTAAAACAACCTGAGAAATAAACATACATAAGACAGCTTGATCTCAACAGAATCTTTATTTTGCCAGTGTACAACAGCAACAACAACAAAATGCGTATTTAAGCAAAATAAAAAAAAATTCCGCAACACTCCTGCTTTGTTGAAATCTAGTAAGCTACTGAATAAAATTTGATGTTTTCCTCTCGTTTGTAGTTATATTAAGAGTTGCCTTTGTTTTTATTTATGCATGAAACAAAGAATACAATTTGTTTTGTTTTTGGGCAGTAGTAAATGAGTGAAAACGCCATCACACAAACACGTATATTTGGTATATGGCACATTTTTTAACACTGCTGTTTCAATGTAAACATTTTTATTTTTTATAGTTACTGCTTATAAATCGTATTTATATATTTTGAACTCACTTGTTGATGATCAGTTCATACATTTTTTTAAGTTTAAAAGCAGTGTAATAAAACAAGTATATGGTATGTTTTGGGGAATTTTAGTAACATCTTAATAGGAAAATTTTTGGATTTGTAGCAACTCTAGTTAAAATAATCACGATGAGTAATTGCAAAATACCCGAACAAGTTCGTAATTTGAACAAACCAGCGCCCCTCGCTGATTTAAAGTATTGTGACAACATTGAAAAGAAGAGTAAAAGGACGGTCAATCGGCGTTAGCATTTTAATGTTATGAGCAGGGAAACCAGAAATATGCTCCAAAAAAAGTGTTTTATGCGCATTCAATATTCAACAAACTCAAAAAATATGCTTTTAAAAATAACATAAATTGGATTATTTGGAAATGAAAATCTAATTTTAATTCAGCAATTTAATAAAATTTACATATAAAACAAGATAAAAATAAAATAAACAGAAGAAGGAAACAATAAAAAAATTAATTAAGAACAAAACTTTAACTTTTACTTCAAAAGCGAACACGATATAAGATTTAAGGCTTTGGAACTGTATTTTGAAGAATAAGATAAGCTTTATATTTATAATTGTTATTGCAATAAACAAAATCTATTCCCTTGAGCTTTTATACACTGAAAATTTTCTTTTTCAACCTCAACTGATATAATCGGGGCAGCGTTTGTCACAATTACCAAACCAAGTTCTTATTGAAATTAGTGTCCAGTGATGATGTTAAAACACATGTCACACCTGTTTAAGTTGAAATTTGGAAAATAAAAATCAATAGTATTTGTTCCAGCATTAAAAATTTGCAGAAAAAAATTGGATATGGGAGATTTAAAATTTTTTAATTTTCTTGTTTCGTTTTTCTTTCACAAGACTGTTTACAAGGTGAGTGAGAGTTAAGAAATTTTAAATCGTTAATTTAAAATTGTTTGTTCTAAATTTGGATGTTAAACACATACTAATAATTAGTATATTCTAAATTTCAACTTAAACACATGTAGCATGTGCTTTAACATCAGAACTCACCAGAAAACGTGTGAAATCGATTTGGAAGCCTGAACATACACAATGCCCTTTTTGAAAGTCTAACTTCATAAGGGTAGCAAAATATTGCTTACACATACTACTGTTTCTTTCACTACAAAATGAAATTTTGACGAAAAAAAGTAGAAATTTTTTCCAAAATTTTTTTTTTAAATATTAAAATAAATTTTTTAAGTACCAAAATATGCCCTAAAAACGTCAAATATGCTCTAAAAATTCGAAAAATGCTCAAAATATGCGTGTTAGACTGAATTATGCAAAAACATGCTTTAAAGGGTAAAATATGCAAAAATATGCACTAACAAATCGATGCCAGAATTCATAAAAAGTTCTGAAACGGATAAATATCTTAATTCCGGATAGATATATCAGACAAGAAAAAACATGCAATTGCATATTTGCGGTTTCCCTTGTTATGAGTACATTAAAATTTTGCTAAACGAATGTTGTACTGATGTTCGTTGTACCCGCAGACAATCGTAGCAACGTCGTGCTGATTGTCTTTTTCTGACTTTCTACTTTCATGTAATGCTATAAATAAGTTCTTATTTTATTCATTAGAGGACAGTCATTATTATACGCATAAAATAACTAGATAAATAAGTACCACTCATTACTTTGTAAGCCATTAAAATAATACTACCCATTACAAAATCTTGAACATTTTTTGCTTGGCAGAGTGCCGAAATTTTAGTTTTTTGAACAAATCTACTTCACTATCTTGCTCAAATAAGAAGAACATTTGCAAGCAACTCTGCCTCTATGTTTGCTATTCACTTGGTGAATGAGTGGAGAGCGCTGTACAATGAGTGTTATAAAAAAAAGACTTTAAATTTATTAAGAATAAACTCTAGTAGGTTTATTTATTTTTTTGCCATATGGCTGGTTTTATTAGTTAATAAGTTTGTCAATAACAGCATTCATTATACTGGGTCAGTAGCAGCGATAATTTTCTTCATTTTTATTATTTAATTTTTTTGTTCGTTTGTATTCGCATTTTATGAACCGTTCACAGAGTTGTGAAAACAATCAAGCAAAAGAAATTAATAACGTTTTTGTTAAACAAATAAATAAATAAAAAACCATACTGTATTTGTTCTGTATTCAAATAGGAAGCAATTATTAGCAATTGCGTGAAACTAAAATGTGTGTCAGTTTTTATTAAGCACTATCTTAGCTACTAGCGACATATCGATTATTATAATAAAAGTCAGTTCATGAGTTCATGTTCTAGTTGGTAGATTTATATCAAATTAATTAATGCAGCTTGGGGCTAATAAACTGTTGTGTTTTGCAACATAATGGGCAGTTTGTCAGCAATAGATGTTGATAAAAGCTTAATGGCAATGTCGGCAGTATTATACATGCAAAGTGCTTTGGGATATTCCGTTAATACAATAAACTCGTGTTAGGGTGCATTATTTCATGACAAAAGGACTATGTTGAAAATATCTGAAGTCATAACACCTTTAATTTACTTCAAATCAAACTTATGACAGCAGTTTTGTACTCCGTGGCATATTTCAGAGTCACACAAGTACATTTAGTAGAAATAGCTCGAATACATTTGAGTATTTAACGGCTGATTTCTTAAATTTTTTTACATACATATCGATGGCCACAAGTAGAAAAGTCCTAAATCGTATTTTCACAAAATTGAATTTTTCAGTGATTCCAATACAAGATTACTTTGCCATGGAATTGCTTTTGGTTTGAGCTTAAAATCTTACAAAGTAACAGAAATACTTTGATTAAAAGAACGGAGCGTTTGGTGTACAAGTTTTTTCTTTGTTAACTGTACATGCGTAGACCGTACTATAATTTGCAATATCATCTTTGAAAAATTACCGGTACAGTATTTCATTATTGTGCTGAATTTATAAATTTTTTTCCAAAAGTTCATGAATACTCGTATCTTCATAAATTTCTTTAGTACATGATATTTTATTAAATCTAAAAATAACTGTAGTTAAAAGCAATAATTTAGTTCCAAGTATAATATTTGGGGGATAGTATCAAGGGTAGGAAGCAATCAAACAATGGAGCCAATACCAACAATGTTTTTAATTTTACGGGTATGTACGTGCTTACGTACTTTTAAGAAGAATAACGTACAGAAACTTAGCACATTTATCATATGTTGCTTAAAACAGAATCAGTTCCATTACATTATCAGTATAGAGCCTTGTAATAAAAAATGTTTGTATTAAAAAACGTAAAACTAAGATGTAATATACTGCACCTAAAAGTACTTGCCGCTGAAATAAAAACTACTTTTCTCCAGGGCATATTCTCTACCAGAGCCAGAAGATACCCTCTAGAAATTACGCAACAACGGATTTGAATCCTTATTCAAAAGCATGTTCAGTTTTTATGCTTAAGCCAGTAGTTTTTTACTTCGAATAATTTTCTTATACGACATGAATTTTCGATTACTCTGGTATAAGCACGTTTGAGGTTAACGAATACTTTAGCCCGTTGTCACTTATAAAAACCAGTTTAAAGGTACTTACAAATGAGCTTGAGTTCCTATAGGGTATATTTAATATTTGAAGCTTTTACGAAATAACAATATAAGAGACAAATTTAAATTTTTATACAAAATTGTTAGATTAAACATATCGCATTAAAAAATAGTGAACAAATTTGAAATCAGTAACGCTTGTTAAAAAATAATTAGTTCTTTTTTGGTGGCGAAAGAAAAAACAAAATTTAAAGTATTTTTGTGTATTGCCTTATAGACCAGCTTGTCAGTAGGCGTTCAAAAGAGTTGCTAAGAGATTTGGAGAATTAAATTAAAAAACAAGGCAAGGTATTGCCAGTTTGCGTTTAGAAATTAAAGTCTGATTTTATACTATTTTACATTCTTCAATTTTGTGTTTTTTTATGTCTTTAATAACATAAAAATAAAAGTGTGTCATTTAAATTTTATAATGTTAGTAAGTGTTTTGTTATTTATTACAATGAACTGTATTGAAATTCAATTATACTATGATACAGTGTAATGATACAGCAAATGAGATACACTGAACTCTGAAGAGGAGATAGAAAATTAACAATAAAGCTATTTTCATAATCAGCGGACAAAAATACATATGGACTAGGGGCCTAATTCATAAAAAATATTTTGATTTTATAAAATGTTTATTAATCAACTTTCCAAAAAAAAAATTGTTTCATAGACCAGTTATTAAACAGAAATATTTTTTTTGAATAAGGCAGTAGTTATTTTAGGTTAAAAACACTATAATTAAAAAAATGTAAGAACTAAACTAAAAACATACGATTTCTAACATCATTGCGATAACAGTAAGGTAGCCTGATATAATATATAATGTATCTCTATTCATACGAAAGAGAATTTTATTTATATTATTAATACAGAAAGTATTTTTCAGTTTGAAGGACCATTCGTGAAATATTAAGCGAATAATACAAAAATTGGTGTAAGTTATCCAAATGTTAAATATTACTATATATTTTAACCTCGAGCAGCTGCTAGAGAAAAAACTAATGATTCCGTCGTAATCAGCAGATAATGCTGAATAAGGATTGGCTATTGATATTTAATTGTTTATTTCACAACATTAAATAAATTACAAAAATATAAAAATAACATGAAACAACAGTTTGTTATTGTTATAATTGCATTTCTTAGGATTTAATGAAATGTCTATAAATTTATAAAACTAATTAAATTCTTTAGACATTCTCATCAGTATGAATTTGGTAAATAGTTCCATATCATTGTTCCATATTCCAGAATCGGACGCACCACTGACATTTACAATACTTTCTCAATGCTTTCCGGGCAATTAAATTATTTTGCCCAACCATAGCCAAGTGTGCCCCTAGCCTTCTTTACTATATATATTGTATGTGAGATAAGCTCGGTGAGGATGTAGTAAAATAGCAAGTCTAGAAAACTGTAGACAAAATCCAACTGATAATCACCAAGAAAATAGTTTGCAGTAATTTGATTAAATCTTAAAAGTCTCATTAGTTTACATTTGTGAGCTTTAGGAGCTTTAAGTTCAATCAAACAGTTGATATGAGCTAACATTTCATCCACCGCTGTATATTGTATGTACATATGTATACATAAATCAATGATTGTTTGCGTGTGAGATTTGATTACAAGTGGCACTTCTATGTTACCTTTTTTTGGAAACTTGTTAAAATCAATAACATTTTTCCTTCACTTCCCATTTTTGTTGAACTTTTCTAATGGAAGATTCTTTTTTTGTGAAATTGATTTTTGTGTGTGTAAGCATACAATTTTTATATGTTTAATTTTAGTTCATAAAACATAAGCTTTAATGCCATAAGTTCTTATACGCAAACACATCTGTTATGCTCAATATATTGCTGGCCTGTAAATATGTATGTTAAAGTTTTATTTGAAACCCAAAGAATTTTGGCAGACGTAAAGTATGTGTAAAATATGTATACGAGTATATATAACTGTAGTAATAATGTAAAATTACAAGAACTTGAAATGTGACAAACAACTTTAAAAATTGGGATGCAAATTGGAGTACAACGGGTTTAAAATGGCATTAAATTCAGTTTAAGATCATATCAGTTTTATTAAACTTTAATAATTCAATTCAAATAAAAAAAATCAAGAAAATAAAATAAATTCAGTGAAGTGCGACTTTGACCCGCGCACGAAGAGTTCCGTACGGGCACGATATATGTAATTCAATACGAACAATATAAACTATAGTTTTGGGATTTTTTTCGTTTTTGGGTTTTTTCGGTTTTAAGCGTTTTTTTTAGTTTGGGGATTTTTTACATTTATTGGCACTTTCTGAGTTTTTGCACTTTTTTTCTCGTTTTGGTGATTTTTTTTTTTGGTTTTTGAAGTTTTTTTAATTTTGGCGATTTTTATTACTTTGGCGTTTTTTTTATTTTGGCGATTTTTTTTAATTTTGGCGTTTTTTTCATATAGGTGATTTTTTTTGGTTTTGGCGATTTTCTTTAGTCTTGACACTTTTTTTCGCTTTGAGGATTTTTTTCGGTTTTTGGCGTTTATTTTAAATTTTGGAGATTTATTTCGTTTTTGCGATTTTTTTTAAATTTGGCGATTTTTTTTAATTTTGCGTTTTTTTTTTCAAATAAACAATTATTTTGGTTTTGGCGATTTTTTTCGGTTTTTGGCGTTTTTTTTCATATTGGCGATTTGTTTTCATTTTTTCGAGTTTGGCGATTTATTTTAGTGCTAGATTTTTTTTTTAATTTTGTCGATTTTTTTTAAATTTTTGGCGATTTTTTTCAGGTTTTTGGCGATTTTTTTCGGTTTGGCGATTTTATAATTTTCGGATTTCTTAGTTTTACCGTTTTTGAAAATTTCAAGACTTTACCTCTTACGGTCTCCAAGATATAGCAAGTTGTCAAAATTACATTGCATTAACTGATGGACCATCCTTTAATTTGAATTTTTTAATATTTTAATGTTTATTGTTGTAGTCTATATAAAAATACACTAATTTTACAAATTTTAAGTGTCAATATACATATGTACATACAATTGTATGTATATTACATGAGATTTTAAAATTTTTCGTCGCTCGTTTTGGAGAACCCTTTAATTTCTAATTCTAATGTATTTGTTGTGTTAGTGGCCAAGGTTCTACATACTCTGTCCAAATTTCAGGTCCGTAGCTCTTACGGTTCCTGAGAAAATACCGTGTGACGGACAGACGGACAGCGTAGCGAAAACAATAGGGTTCCTTTTTTCACCTTTGGTGTACGGAACCCTAAAAACCAACGCTGAATGCCTCTGCAGATGCGTTGCAATTTATTTATAACTCAATGGGAAGATCTATAGGGACCGCAGGGCCTGAAACGTTTGACGTGCTTAAGTACATATACAATCAATAATAAAATGTTTAAAATATTGAGGATTACGGGGAGAATTCGCCACAGAGCTTTGCAATATGTAGCTTTTAAAACGTTTGCTTTAAATTTTTTTATCTTATTTATTTTTTTAGAGCCTTTGTTTTATATTTTTCCACAAGAATAGCTGTTGGTTTTTTTTCCTTTTTTTTTGTTCTTTATTGGGCCGTGGTGTTAAGTCATTCATTCAGCTAAATCAGTCAAGCGTCCATGATTAATTTAATCTGTGTATTCAATTTTCAATTTTGCATTTTTCTCTCTCCACATTTTCATTGATTTGATGATGAGGATATGGTTTGCAGGAAGAAATTCGGTTGCCAATTTGATGCTGATGATGATGACGGTCAATTTCAAAATTGATGTGGATGCCATTTTTGTTATGGATATTTTAATACAATGTTCCATAACGTTGAGTTAGTGTCTGTATGCTGGTCTGGTTTTAATTGACAGTCAAAAATAGATTGAAAAAGAAAATATATTTGTGCCAATAAGGAAAAAGTGCTTAAGTCATATTTTACTATTTTGTAGCAGAGCTTTTTTAAAGTTGCAAGTCGATTTGCAGAAATGTATTTCTTTTGAAGCTAAATTGGGAAATTCGGTGGGCAAAATTATTTTATCTAGGAAACATCGTTCTACACACTATATATATATTATAGTCAATTTGAAATATACCAAAAAATTAGGGTTAATTAATTTTTTGTGTCATATAAGATTATAAGTAGAAAAAGAAAATAATAGACAGCAAGTCAATGCACTATAACGTCCTGAAAAATCGCATAAAATAATTGAGATTTTGCTAAGAGATAATTTTTAATATGAAGATTACAGGGGTGCTATTAACTCGAAATTAAATTATCTCGACTTAAGCAGTTTTTTCTTTTTGGCAGATATATGCGTCCATATATATACATGTATGTATATATATGTTTATGTAAATATATGTATATGTACATATGCATGTGCTTATTTATTTTTTTTTTGTTAAAAGGAAATATATGGCAAAAAGGAAAAAGTGCTTAAGTCGAGATAATCTGATTTTGAGTTATTGGTAGCTTCGAAAGTACCCCTGGTCAAACTTTCAATTTATATCTGTGATTTTTCAGGAAGTTCTACCATGAGCTACGACTTAACTTTTTTAGGCTTCTAATCTCATCTGGAATAATATCTTAATTAAAGTTATAATTTGTTATGTTTTAACTTAAATGTATTACTTATATTGATTCATGTTACATTTGAAAATGAAGCTAGAAGTGTTAGCTCTTAGCTTAGATTTATTATTTCTGTCGTTAATGGAAAACATCATCAAATTATCCAACTGATTCAAAATACATGGTAAATTCCATAAAAAAATATTAAAATATATATAATTGTACCAAAAATATTTTAGTGATGTACATACAAATCGAAAAAATGTGGATATTCAAATACTCATTTCATTCGAATAAAAGAAATTGCGATAATTCTTCTTTGTTCCTCATATTTTTTTACGTATACTTCATAGAAATATTTATCTGTTTTCCCACCATGTCAGAAGCTTAGCTTCAATTGTTTAAATTAAGGTTGCTTTACTTCAAGAAAATAAAAATTTATTTAATAATATTAAAAATTTTTTTAAATACCCGAATGAAATTCGATTCGATTTTGTACATCATAAGCTGTGAAGTGATTGTTTTACACGTTGGTGTTACCAATATTTATTGTTAAATAACAAAATAATTAAAGTTGTGTTTTGCATAAAATTTCTTAACAAACCAATGTTAGCCTTAAAGTGCTTGGTAACTACTAAGAACTTTAAAGGTAAAGTAAAATATTTTTTTTGCTTAAGGGGGTTAATCTTCAAAAACTTAACTTTAATTCTACATTTAACTGATATGACTGCGTTAGCAACAATAATCGATTTCAATGTCTTTTTAATAAAAATACTGAATAAGTAAAATAATAATTTGGGATTTTTAGTGCGTTAATAAATGTTAAACTTAAATGTGACAATATTTTTTTTTAAATCCATTAAGTAATCCCTTAATTTTTGAATATTTGTAGGCAAAAACTAATATACTTTTATAACTCTATAGCTGCACTATGTTTTGAAGGTAAGTTTCTAAGGTCTACTCATTATATTTTTACATCTCAAACAAAAATAATGGATTATTCAGTAAATCTGTGAGTGCGACTACATATTTTTTTTTGCATTCTGATCAGTGCTGCCACAACCAAAAAATTTTTACAACCAAAATTCGCTTTAAAATTTACCAAATGAGAAAAAATATAACCAAATTTCAATATGTAGTATTTTTATTAAATAACATCCCAGCAAAAAAAGACACTCCACAGTGAAACAGTGATTTCATGTAAATTTAAGCAAATAACTTTAAAATTTTAGACTAAAATGAGTTCATAAATTTCTTAAAAAAAATAATTTTTTTTTATTCTGGTGAGTATTTTCTAACACTATGGAGGAGTTACAAGGTTTTGTGTGACTAAAATAAGCTTCTACATAGTTTTTTCCTCACTCTCGGCAAATTAATAATATCGATTTTTTAGAAGCAATGAAAATGTAGTTCCACTAGAATGACTTAAATCTTTTTAACTGGGATTTAAAATGCATACGTATTTATAATGTAACGCATGTGATTTGAATACATTTAATAATAATAACAACAAAAAAATATATATGTAATTCTTTTACCTACATATGTATGTATGTAATAAGTTAACGCTTGTACGTGTATGTATATAAAAAATAACAGTTTTTTTTAAATATAAAGTAAACAAAACTTGCAGTTCGCAGTATAATAGTTTGAATGTGTGTGATGTTAAATTTTAAAATTTATAACCCTTGACACAAACCTTGTGATTTAAGACAGCTCTGTTAGCGTGTTAACAGACCTTTGTTAAGCTATAAAAATTCGAATAATGCTTTTTCAAAGGACTTTTCCATTAAATGATGCAACTGAGACGGGAAAAATTAATGCAAATTTATAGATAAGGTATTTAAAACCCATGAATCTATTTCTGTAAAACATGAATTTGAACCAAACATCGTCAAGTTTTCAACTTGGAATTTTCTGAGGGTTACGCACTTTTCTTGGGAAGGAGGCGATGCGGGCGGACAAAAATGGCGACCTATTATGGACCACATAGTACTCTAAAAACGTGCATACTCAGAATTACTGGAAGTTCGAGTTTTCACGAGACTTTCTAAAAACTTTAAATTTGTCCAACTAATTAAGATTTTCCAAGATGTGACCAATTTTTTTAGGAAGGAGGCAATACGGGCAGACAAACGTGGTCACCTCCTATGAACGACATAGTGTTCTGTAGTACAAAGTTGTGACCATTTCGTTAAATTAAAAGTTGTTGACAGTGTTGTAAAAGAAAAGTATTGTAAACAAGTGAGTAGCAATCAAGGCGAATTCATAACAGGGATGCTGCACTAGCGATTTTAGTCACAGCTGTTTTATTTGCAGTTGCCTTGGTAGCAATACTAAAAATTGAAGAACATAAAAGCTTAAAAGTATAACATAAAAAATATGTCCATGTGTATCATTATTTTGGCAAAAAAAAAATAACCAAAATGAGCACATTAAAGATAAAAATTAACCACTTTTGGTTAGAAATAACCCAAAACGGCAGCCCTGATTCTGATAGGCAATATTTTTTGTAAGTATTTATTATGTTTTCAATCAAAAAGAAGGTTTTCAAATATTTGAAGGAAAAAATTTACATTGTTTTGCTAAAACATCAAAACTGCTAAAACACGGAGTGAGTGTGCAAATGCAATACGTAAACTTTGTTGCTTCACCGTATTACAATTTGTTGAAAGATATTTTGTAATGAAAGCTCAAATTTACCATCACTAAAATTGACAACAGTCTTCGTTATGATGAAGTTGTGCCGTTCGGTTCTGCTAGTGTTTGTCAGAATAGGTAAATTAATTTGTTTCTTAAAATTTACTACACATAATTTGGCTTCCTTAAAATATGTATGAACCTTAGGCTAATTAACTCAATTAAAGAATTTGTGTTTATTGTTGGTTAAGTTTGTCTAGATTCTGTAAATTGCAATTAAAACAAATTCTTTGAAAAGCTAAGAAGCTCTACATATTTACATAATATGTAATTGAGAATTACTAAATAATTAGTGTAATTTTGAAACTCTTATTATTTTCTCTATAACATTTTGAAAATTAATTGAAAATTAACAACAAAATGTTTATGTATGTAACAAGACATATGTATATTTATTTGAATATTGTATGAAATAGGATTGTTATCACGTAGTAATTTATAAAAAGAGGACAGCAAAGGGAGAAACCCGGCAATTTGCTAAAAAAGTAGGACTTAGAAATAAAACGAAATAATTTTTTTCCAATAATATTACTACCAATAAAATCTTAAATACTTATCGATGGTGTTGGGTAAAATGGATCAATCTCGCACCACCTTTTTACCCAACGCTATCGATATGTTCACATTTAATTTTATCTATAGAAGTATATATACATTTGAGAATATTTGCATGCATACATACATAGATAAATAATCTACAGAAATAGCACATCAAATATCATATAAAATATGGAAAATTGTTTTTAAACTTATAGGTTTGTCGTTTATACTTATACTTTATATCAGAAGAATTCATTAAAAATCGATATCGATCGATTTTAAATAAACTTTCATTGTTTGTTTAAAGTGTCTTATTTTTTTCATAAAATAAAGATTTTAAGCTTTAGCCAAGAGTTAAATACATATGTACTATATTATTTTGGTCCTTTTTACGCTAAAAACAACATACCACGACCTTCATGGACATAGTATTTAT
Organism: Tachina fera; assembly: GCA_905220375.1. NCBI lineage: Eukaryota > Metazoa > Arthropoda > Insecta > Diptera > Tachinidae > Tachina > Tachina fera. Next base: position 52,640,977 of record LR999966.1, read on the forward strand.
AAGATCATTTCTCAAGCAATGTAAAAGTGCAAAAATGTCTTTAAAAAGTAGGATTTTCCCAGAATCATATTTTTTCGAGGACTAAAATCCCAAAAAGAGTACAGTGTCCGCGAAAACAGACAGATAACAACCTTATATAAATGAATTTAAATGAAGAACATATACCTTTGGTGCAAAGCAAAGGAAAGACAAGTAATTTTGCAATCGAAAGACGTCGGGAATGATATTTTAGATTTTGAAATTGCACTACCGAGCTTAACTTACTTTTTTAATTTATATTGATGTAATTTTTAAATGTTTTTAAGAACATGACATGCAATGACAAGTGATGCATTAATATATAAGCAGTTTAAATTTTTCAACTCAATATCAGATTAAATTACAAGACTGGGATGTGTAGTTTGTTTCTTTCTTATCTTTTATCATATTGTTCTTTTTACAAATGTTAGAAAATTTTTCTCAGAACTCGTAGGACTTGATATAATTTAAATTTTTTCAATTTTGCAATCCCAATAAATTTTTTCTAGAAATGTTTCCACCAGTACGGCAAGATGTGTCAGTTGATTCTTATTCCAATTATGGGTAAAGAGATTTGTTGAATTTTATATGGTATGGGTATGGGTGCCGGCCCACTACGGCGTAAGCGGAAATTAACGTGCAAATGAACTAGCGAAAAAGTCCAGAACGTTACGGACAGTAATTTAACCAAGATTCTATGGTTCGACTGGATGAAGATAAAACAAGGGGACTGTTGAAACTAAAAAAGTCCGATCTACGAAAGTTGACCGGCATCTTAACACGGCGCACTATAATCTACGAAGGCATTTGTCCCGGATTGGAATCAAGAATGACAATGAATGCCGGGTATGCATGGAGGACATGAAGACAATGGATCACTTCTTTTGTCATTGTCCACCTTTCATCCAGTAGAGGTCCCGTTATTTTCAGGATGACATATGAGAGGGCACAAAAGGCCTAGACTGATTTATGTATACGTCCCCGGACATGAGCGTAATGGCTGCGCTTTTCAACCTAACGTAACCTAACCTAAATAATAGTACGTACCAAAAAAGCGAAATTGTACCAATTTTATCATCCCTGATATACGAGTATATTATACATACATAATCTGCATATGCACATCCTTCTTCTGCATTTAAAGCAAATATTGTAGAGTTTAATGATTGTATTTCCATTAAAAATATTTTTAACATATTTTATCCTTTCATCGCATTTCCTGCTTTATACTTTTACAAGTATTTCCTTCAAATCTTCTCCCTGATTTTTACTCCAGTTTTAGGTCATTGTTCCCTATTAAAAGTAAAAAAGAAACACTTGCCAAGAGCAGGCAACCATTATAATGAAATTATAGCAAAACACTATATGAAAAATAAAAATAATCTTCTTTAAAATAGGAATTGAGTAATTGTTATAATTTTTCTAGCTGTTTAAACAGGCAGCAAAAGGAAAAAAACAAATATTAAAACAAGGAGTTATATAAATAAATATAATTACAATCAGCAACAGAGAAAAATATAATAATAATAACACACAGAAAAGAGAAACGATTTAACAACCATATAATTGCACACCCGGTATTTAACAACAATATGGCACCTAAAACAACAATACACGGAGACAAGGTACAATAGGATTTGTATTGAATATAAAGCGGGAAACATGTAACAAATAGAATAAAAGAAACAATTCAGTCCTTGCTCCTATGATGAAAAAATAACAGTGCAACAGACCAGTGAGAAGGGTGTTAGGTTCAAATTAAAAAAAAAAACATCATCACTCAATAGACACACTGGCACAACAACACCAAGAACAAAATAACACAACAACTTTTACTGTTTTAATGGCCAGACAACGAACACACAGAAACACCTGAGGGAGATGGATGTGTACAATGTATTTAGATGCATAAAGAACTTTAAAAAATATTCTGATGGTAGGACTTGCAACGAGTTAAAGTAACAGCGTTAGCCAACAAACTTGTTGATGATGGAAGTGGACGATTAAAAGTAAAAGAATTGCAACTGCTTGGTTACATTGCTAGAGCCAGCCACTATCGCTAATTGCAACTTAATAATCGTTTTTTGTTTACCTCTTGACAGTTGAGAAGTAGCAGCCAACAAGCATAAATTAAATTGTTAAAAAGTACAACAACAACAAAGCAACAAGAAAAGTAGCAAGAAAGTTTTAATGCTCAGTTGTAAAACAAAACGGATATAGTGTCAAAACAATATGGCGCGAGTGTTAACTTGTCGGTTTCTAGCTTGTCTGTTTGCATGTCTGTCTCTCAGGCCGTCAGATAGTTAGTGCTCTCCGTTTGATAATTTTAGTGAGTTACATCTGTTAATGTAATATTTGCACACAGTCTGATGCTCAACATAAAATTAACAAGGCCCTAAATTGTCAGTTTATGTTATAAAAAAAAACGAAAAACAGACTCAAAACAAGGAAATACTTTTGTTAATCAAGAGAAAAGGATGCTAAAAATTGTTTTATATTTTTGGGTATTGGTAACCAGTGATGTCAAATTTTTTTGGCTCAAAAAGCACATCCGAGTTTTAAAAAAGCACTAAAAAGCGTAATTTTGAAGTCGAAAAAGGCGTAAACAGCACTAACGTTAAAAACGAGTGAAGTTTAATAATGTTTTCTAAGCTATTCTCTATTTCGGCAATATTAGCAACACCTTTAATAAAATAGATCAGACCAAAATGGTATGCTTTACACTGAACAAATAAATATATTAAGCTTTTATTAAAGTAATTTTAGAAAATACACAAATTTCTAAAAGCACTAGTTTTGCTTTTTCTTAGTTTAGCACTAACGCTCAGAATTTGGCGTTTTGAGTCTTCAAAAAGCACTAAAAATAGTGCCAAAAGCACCAAGTTGGCATCGCTGTTAGTAACTCCTTACAGTTACTCAGTGCTTTCTCTTCGGTACTCACTCTTTGATGCAAATGGTCTTGCGTAAGATTAAATGCAAAACATTGGAGCCTTTCTATCTAATCCAAAGAAAAGCCATATTATTTTTGCATCTAGGCGCACGGCAATGCGCCAGGCCAAGTTTCGGCCAATGCACGCATTGTGTATATTTACACGAAGCCATTTGTTCCCCGAAATTGTGGAATTATGAAATTTAAACCATAACTAGAATTCATTCATGTGACCTGAGATGCGAAGTTTGAAAGTTTTATAATCAAAGATTCTTGTGATATGGAGGTACAAAAAGTGCATATTTGAAGACATACTCACTGACCACTGCCCACTGACACACTCATCAAATTGATGAAGCACTTCGGCTAGAGTTAGAGAGCTGAAATTCGGCATACGATAGATATAGGAGAGCAATGGACTAGAAAAATCTGAAAACACGGAAATTTTAGACAGGGGGTAGGGTTACGACCATACAATTTTAAATTTGTGCTGAAGAGCTGAAATTCGATACAGAGGCAGTTCTAGGTGAGCAATCAACTAAAAAAATCTGAAAACTCGGATATTTTTGCCAGGAGGGCGGGCCTACGCCCATAAAGGTCAGAGTTAAAAAAGCAAATAAGTTAAAAATACACTTTTAGGCAACTAAAATTTCGACATCTTTTAATATATCTGATAGCAATTTTTTAAAAGGTAAAAATATATGTATTAATATTTAAGAAATTTATTATTCGACATATTAGGTCTGTTCATTTACTTCCCCAGCAGAAACTAGCAACGAGAGAGTAAGGTAGAAATTTACAAAATTACTCTCCCAAATATGAAAAAGTAAATGAACGCTTGACTTGTAATAACTTGCAAGAAAATTTTATTCACATCAGAAAGATGGATGGAAATCGTGATACCATTGGACTTTTTCTGGTGTATTTTGTTTGATAATGTCTTGTTGATTTTTTTTCTTCAAATTTACATTTAATATGAAATAATTTACACAGTTTCATGTATTATTAAATATTTTTATGCATTTTCATAATTTTTTAATTTTATTCCATTAAAAAAAAACAAAAATGCGACTTTTCATCTCTGATCAGATATGAGAAACAAACAAAATTCTTTGAAAATAAAACTTAATTTATGATGCTTAATGAAAAAAAAAACTATAAATTGAGAAAATATGCTTTCTTGTTTATACCTATACATGTTTTTTTAACAAAAAAATTCACATTTTTCAGTTTTTCTTTTTCATATATTTTTTAAATAATTAATTTGACGACAAAACACTCAACAGGTGGTTGCATAGTTCTTGCAAGTAAAAATTTTACTTGTAATAATTTGTAGGAATTTTTTTGTCTCTCAATGTTTTTCTCTCTTTTGACGCTCTCTACTTGCAAACTTTTTGAGTTAATGAACACTTTTTGGTAATAATTGTTACAAATTCGTAAAAAATTTTAGTAAATGAACAGACCTATTATCATAATTATATTTTAATTTGAAATTTATTTGCTGGTGGGTCAGCTTGGTATATATGCATTTAATTGTTGCTGTAACAAATCATCAGTAGACTTCAACCACACATTTTGAATAGTCACAAACCTCTTTCTTATCTTATGTACAGACTTTCAAGAACTATTTGAGAATTCACAAATAATAATATTTTTGAAAATCATAAAAGAAAAATAGGCTTAGAAAATTATAAAAAGCCCAGCAAATAATTTATATTCGATACGAATCTATTTTATTTTTCTACACCTTTGTACAATTATAAATCCATCGGATAACAATAAAAGTAATTATAAGACAAAACGAAAGATAAAATCTGAAATTTAACATTTAAGAAATTTATTATTCGACATGTTGACATAATTATATTTTAATATCTTGAAAGTCTGTGCATAAGATAAGAAGTTTGTCACTATTCAAAATGTGTGGTTGAAGTCTACTTGCAACGAGTTGATTTGTTACAGCAACAATGAAATGCATATAGACCAAGCTGAACCACCAGCAAATAAATTTCAAATTAAAATATATGTATGTATTAATATTAATTTCAGAAAATTTATTGAGCCAGGGAAAGTGCTTAATGCTTTTTTCTTTATTAAGAAGTATTTTATGAACGTTTGGTAATATATTTATCTCATACAGGCCATACGCTAATCAGCGCATTTCCTAAATATTACAGCAACATTAACTTGTTAAAAGTTGTATTTTTTTCATTATCAATTTTTATAATCATTAACTACTTTCATCATTTTTATTTCCTGATCCTTGTCATTTATATAGATGTCTTTCGTATTTTAGTTTTTTCCTAATGTGTATTTTTTTTTTGCATAATTGCTCCACTGTTCGGTGGAACATAGACATTTACCACATAAACACTATCAATGAGCATTCTGAAAATGAAATAAATGGTTGACATTTAACTTGCTTTATTTCAGTTTCCATTCTAACTCTGCTTCATTTTTGCTGTATTTTTGTTCGAATGCTTACAGACATTATTTGCAGCACAAGAATTCCTGATGATGTCTGATAATGTTGTAGATGTTTTTATTGTTGTTGGCGTTTTTTCATTTCTTTTTGTTGAAACAGTAATTTCTTTTATTCTTTGCAAAATTACAAAATTATGCACTTGAAAGATTTATTTTACATATTTTTTCTAATAAAATAAAAAAACGGCGTTTGTATTCCAACATTCGTACTGCATGTTTGGCTGAAGTTGTTGGCTCTACCAGACAGTTTTGAAACATTATTTGTATTGTTATGAATGTTCTTTTTCCTCTATTATTTGTCATGATTTTGTTTTAGCACCATTTTGAATTCTGGCAAGGATTTGAAATGGTATGATGGTTCCAAGCAATAATAATTTTACCAGTGCTGTAACATTTGTTGTTCTTAATATGTAAACGCTTACATATTTTATAGAAGAAAATATTAATTTTCATTTGCTTCTTGATGTGTGAGTATTTATTTTTTTTAAGACTTTTAATATGCATTTAGTGACTTACACGGAGTTAAACTGCTAATACAAATGAAACTTTACCTGAAATGAGAAGAAAAAAAGGGGAATTAAAATTAAAAAAATATAAGTGATACAAATTAAATTTTATTTAACTAGAGTGAATTTTAATCTGCCCAAGTAAATGATGAAAAACGTACTATTGTCCAGCATAATAACAATCTGTATTTGAAATTTTCCTAAAAATCCGGTTTTTTTTACCCGTATGTACTTATTTAACAATAAATAACTTGAATATCAACCGATTTAAATGGATTAAAATATAAGAGATTAAGACCTTTCGTGCCATATATGTATATCTTATTTCAGTAAGCTTTAGATATACATACATACATATATGTGGCAATAAGGAAAAAGTGCTGAAGTCATATTTTACTGTTTTGCAGGAGAGCACTTTTAAGCGTTCAAGTCGATTTTCAGAAATTCTCTGTTAACCTTTATTTTTCTAATCAAACATCGTTCTACATACTATAAATAATACATTTCAGTTAAAATATTCGAAAGCGTAGTTCGCAAGCTTGTGTTTTTAATTTTTTCCTTCATAAATTTACTTAAACACACAGAAAGCGCATAAATATAACACGAAAACCTTCATGCAGATAGTTTTTTTTAACAAAAAGTCTTTTAATAAAATATTTAATAATTCAGTAAATTTCTAAGAAATCTTTTAACACAAACTTGCAAATTATTCCTAATCAATTATTTTCTATAAATAAAGTCATAAATAGCAAAGCTTCAGTCCAAAAATACTGCTTAGGGACGAATCCAAAGTCGAAAAGTGACGAGAAAACCGAAAAAAACTATATTTGATGAATAATTACGCACATATATCTGAATTTTACTGTAAAAAATATATATTTTTCGAAAGGTCTTAATCTATTCTTTGTTAATCCGTTTAAATCAGTTGATATTCAAGTAATTTATAGTTTAAAAAGTATATACGTGTCGAAAAACCGGGTTTTTACCAGTAACTCAAGCTGGACAGATTTTTCGAACATATCAATACAATCTGAACATATCTAGGCAGCCTAATAGCTCTTAAAATCTGATTGGTAATTAAAAATAATGGGAGTGTGGGACTGAAAAAATTAGTTTCATGTGTGAATGCTAGGTTATTCAATCAAACATTTATGAACATTTAATTTAAACACATACAGTACGTAACGGATAAAAGAACATCTCATACAAGATAAAATCTCTTATAAGAAAGTATGAAAGAAACACAACGTCTTTTTCAATATCCCTCTTATCTTGCTTTCTTTTTTATAAGAAAGTTTTCTACCCCATAATACTATTTTTTCCTACACAAAGTATTCAACTATCTATCTATTATAGACCTGCGTAAACAGTCTCGAAATTTAAATACGTCTTGTTTTTTTTAAATATACTCTTTTGGCATGTATTATACTAAACCATTAATAAATGTTGTCGTATAATAAGCGATGCACGGTGGATACATTGTATGCTTGTTATTTTGCATATTGTACATGAGAGTGTGTGTAAGATGTGTATCGTCCCAGAAAATCTGAGTTTCGAAAATAAACGAACGTTCGGTATAGCCAACAATTCTCGAAACATTCTCGTAAAAAAAAAGTTAAGCAACAAGAAACAATTTGTTTCACTAAATTTTTTTTATTTTTTTACATGTACAACAAAAGAGGAATAACGTTTTTTGCTATTAAAAAGCAATGCAATCGATTGTTTATGATATTGCTAAAGCTTCGCTATTGATTCGTAAGCGAAACATCGATATCGAAAGTTTTACTGCCACAAACTGAGCGACGAGTGAGCTCTAGCAAAACTCTTTATTTTTGCTTACGATAGTCGTTCTCGAGTGTTTTGTCCAAGAAATGATTACGCAACATCCGAATGCGGTTTATTTACGAATGTTTTGGTTAGCTGGGGTAAACTATTGTGTGTTTAAGGGATTTATTTTAAGTGTGTATGTATGTATGTACATGCATAACGTTTGTATACGCGCCCATGCGTATGAAGAAGCAAGCGTCACAAATTCTTGCGTCACGAAGTATTTCCTTCTTTACTCCCATACCTGCAATAACTGAAACAAATGTCCGCTGTAGTAAGGCATTTGAATAATCCCTCACGTCTTAAAAGTTCTTGTAAGTGATCTTGTGCAACACTTTACTATATATATGTATGTAAGTGAGTTTTGTGTATGTACGCAAAGTACGTTGTTATGAACAAGAAGTCTTCACGACATCGCTTGTAAACACACGAACACCAATCTGTCCATCGTGCTTGACTTGTAATACGAGAGCATTTATTTATTTTTATTTGTTAAGTATAACACATGCCCCGAGAATACATTTAAAAACAAGACGTATTTACATATCAAGACTGTTTATGCAGGCCTCTAGTACGCAATTTTGTAAAAAAAACATTAATAGTGAAACAACTGCAGGGCAGAGTAGCAAGCCGAGCAAAAAATGTCGGCGGCGGCTGAAAGACAAATATTTTCGGCGGCGGCTGCTGAACGGCTTAACGCCGATTTGTTTAAGTATTTAAAAAAAGTTTTAACCCAGTCTGTTTTTAGAAAAATACGTGAATTAGTGAATCACCACGTTGTAACATTATTTATTTTGCAATAGTTTGAATATTGCAGTAATTGATGTCCTAAAAAATAGCTTCGTAAATTATTTGTTAAACCATAGAAACATATTCTAGACTATCAGGGCAATAATGAATAAAATTTCGCGAGAAATTTTTAATTTTTTAAATTGGAATTTTTTTCCCTATTATTTGGTATTAGTTGGAATTTTTCCCCGGGAAAAATTTCTAGCGGAATTTTTTTCATGATTGCCTTCTACATAAATTTGATTTAAGCTTTCCGATTGAATTAAAAATTAATTACTTTATTGGAACACTGCTACGGATCAACAAACAAAAAGCTTTGAACAATTAATTATCAAAAAGTCGCCTGACTGCTTAAACAAAAAAGTCTAGTACACGTGCATGTATTTAAGAAGGGACTCCAAAAGAGAACGTAAGTGTTGTCGCAGCTACGTTACCGTTCACATAAACATTTTCTTTTTATGTGGAAGCAAAAACAACTATCTGTCCGGGACGCTCGCTATCATATTAAATACGAAATTTGAAAAAGTATAAAAAATAAAAGACAAAATATCGGCTGAGTACTAAGCCAAGTGGTTCGGCGGCGGCTCGGCTTGTCGAAAAAAATCGGCTGACTGGCTAGCCGCCAGCCGCGCCGGTATGGCTGACTGGATAGCCGCCAGCCGCGCCGGTACGGCTTGCTACTCTCTCACAAATTCCATGTAATTTTTATTCGTGTGTACACATGTGTGTATTATAATAATAAGAAAAAAATTATTAAGGGTTTTCATGAGAACTCTTAAAGCTTCCATTTGTGCAATTGGGCAAGCTTGCGAGACTTATTTCATGAAGCTCCTTTTGAACTTTTGCGCAAACAGTTTATGTAAATTTGAAACAAACGTCAAAAAGTTCATTCAATAAAAATAAAATAAGAAAATTTCAAGAAACTTTTAATTTAAAAACATATTCATGCATTTCTATAAAAATAAAAAAGTGTGTGTGTGTGTGTCTAAAAATGCCTAAAGAAGGCCCAAACAGCAAGAAGTTTTTATTTACAAAATGCACAATTGCACAGCTTAAGTTTACGAGTCAAAATTATTGGGCATACTTATTAGGTTTCTGTAAATAAATTTCTATACAATTGTTGAGATTTCATTTACGAGAGTGTAAAAATGCACAATATTGCGAGACTTTTGAAAATTCTCATGAAAACCCTTATTGTATTTTCTAATATACTTAAGTTATGTAGGTACTATGTTGCACTTTTAATATGAAGTGAACACTCCTACACACATGGAGTATGAATCTCAAACTTATTTTGCCGCTATTTTGTGTAACGACAAGCATTTAAAAACATATGAAATTGATTGTTCTTAAATTAATTCTCATCAAATGTTATATTAAATAAAATAAATCTGCTGAAATATTAAGAACATAATACCAGCAAATGTATGGATTAAGGAGATATGTACACACATCCGAAGACATGTGCACTCCCATCTACATACATTTACTTTTAAAGCTGCACGTGAATGACACACTTCACAGCAACTAATTAATTGTTATGACGAGTCATACATATTGCAAAAGGAAGAAAGGTAAAGACTTTTTTTTATAAACAAGTAGTTGTAGTTGGGCTTATCTAGAGAATAAAATATCCCTAAGCTGCAGGGTAGTTAATTCGGGGAATATGCTTATAAAACAATATTTTTTATTCTGCAACTATTTGTCGAAGTTGGTTCAATACAATACCAAAAAAGTTTGTATTAGTAAACATTTTATGCTATTGACGTTTAGCAACGTGACTTCGACAAATAGTTACATAATAAGGGCGAATGTTTACATTTCATGGAACGTAGGCCTGTAGCTCGTTTTTGTATTTCTCGCATCGTAAAATTTCCCGCATGAAACGAGTGAATCGTAACGAAAACAGTGTAAATTGAAACACAAAATGGGTTTTTTCGCATAAGTGTTTCTGTATATTTACTTTGCGAGAACTATCTGTCATTTGAACAAATATTCAGTAATTATTGGAAGGATGTGAGAAAAAGTATTTCTGTAACAATATTTTGTGAAAAGTTTCTTACAAGAACTGTCAAAACAACTCGCATTTTAAATTGGTGCGAGAACAACAAAATTTGTACAAAAGCATATGAATTTTTGAATTTGTGTGTGAAAATATGAAAAGTTGAAAAGATATGCAACGAATTGTTGTACTAAAGTTACACTGTGGAACATTTTTGGGATTATTGTCTGGGGGGTGAGAAATTCCAAGTCAGGGTGATGGTACTAGGTCAGTATAGTAAAACCCTCAAAGGGTTTGGCGTTCGTATGAGTCAGTTTTTTTGACCTTTTAATTTTTTTCCTTATCTTGATGTTTTTTCGCTTAGTTGTAACATTTTGGCAAAAACGTAGTTTAACATAACTCGAGAACCACTTCTCCGATTTTGATGAAAAAAATTTAGAAAAATTAAGAATTACAATTTCTCTAATCTGTTTCTATACCGTTTTCCTATATGTGTTGCACTTTAAAAATGAATGTATGAAGGGAAAGAAGTATTTTTTGTCTAAAAATTTAAATATTTTTTTTTTAATTTATAAAAAATCCAAAATGGTAAAAAGTGCCAAAACTAATTACTTTCGCGTAAAGTCACATAACTCAGGAGCAAAAAAAGGGATAGATCATGAAAATCGATGCACGCGTTTCTCATTTATTCACAATTAGGTAAATGTATGAATTTCAAAAATTTGCTCCAGATATGCACAACATTATTTGGAGAAAACATTGACACTCACAAGCGGAACTCTCTCATATTTTTCTACTGTACTAAAAGAGCAATATTGATGTTTCAACACTGGTTCTTTAATGTTCACATAAAGCGGCCCATACAGTACAACAGCATGCATGCGCAATCAAGTGTTTGTGCCAGCGGTTGGGTCGTGTATGGGCATTTTGTGTGATTGCACGTTTTGCTGTAGTGATATCAAATAGAGTTTGATATTTTGCTGATGGTACAAGCTTGCTGGTATTGTGTATAGTGAAGTTAGCTCAGTTGAGTAAACTTGTCAAGGAGTAAATATTCATTTAAAAATTGTAATTTGTTTAAAAATAATTTTTTCAATTGAAAATGGAATTTGAGCACTTTAGTTGTACAAAGCTGCTAATATTTATAAAATATCAATAAAAATTTAAGCAAACAACTGTGTCGCTATATAGAACCACCCTTCTTTAATTTTTTAAAAAAGTGAATATTGTACCAGCTTGCTGGTATGTTATGTGGGTCGAGCATGATTGCTTAATAGCTTGATTGCGCGTGCATGCTGTTGTAGTGTATGGGCCGCTTAAAACATGCATTGTCATTATACATTTTCTCTTTCTCACACTGGTTCTTTTATTATTTCCTATTTTGTTGTTAAAATAATTTTTTTGTGACAGTTTGTTTTCATTTCACACTCGATTACTGGAAATATTCCAGTAAAAACAGAATCAGTGTTGTCTGTTCTAGCATTCAAATACAGAAACATGTTTTTCTCGCATATCGAGAAACGATGGAATTTTATGTTTCACATTTCATGTGAGAGATTTTACGATGCGAGAAATACAGAAACGAGCTACTGGTATATGGTATATGAGTATGAGCTTTCTGTACAATTGCTGACAGAAGCTAACTTTTTCTCTTAGACAATGTTAAGTTAAGGCAAACTGTGTTCGGAATGTACATACATGACGTTCTATAAGGTACATATTACAAAACCTTTCCATTTCGCCCATATAAAACATAAATAGACATCCCTTTTTATCTTCTGTACTAAAAGGATTAAATTATTGCCAAGTAATTAAGTTGCCTAGAAATGATATTACAACATGACGATTACAAGTATATATTATGCAAAGCAGATTGCACACGCAAAGAAAAGACACGGTTGTAGAATGGTTGAGAAAACAATATTATGTTCTCAGAAACAAAGTAATGTTTGAATTTAATAATAACATTATTATATTCATAAAAAAGTGTGATATGATTAGAGTTTAACAATATAGTTTTGTTAAAAATTTATGACTGCAACACAATTTTTATTAGTATTTAAAAATAATATAATGTAAATAATGTTATAATGTTATCCAAAACCATAACATTTTAAGTTTTTAAAAAAATCTTTTTCAGAATCATCTTCTCTCAGTTCAATGTTTTGTCTGTAAGCTATCGGTATTGCACGCATTAAATAAATAAATTAAGTGCAAACAAACGAAAGGGTAGATAAATAAAAACATATTCATACGTACATATGTTTATCTGTTTATACAGACGTGTCTGCATTTCGAGTATATGTAAGTATACGTTTATATACATACATTTAATTTCAACAATATTAATTTATTTTTATTTCGAATTTAACGCACAGCTGTTTTAAACAAAAGATCTAAGATCCAATAAATATATGATTGAAAAATAAAATGTTATTATTGTATTAAATAATTTTGTTGTCGTACTTAACAATATTATTATAATATCAGAACATGGTATGTCGAGTCTCAATTATATTTTAGCCACATCTAACAATAGTGTTGTCATATTTGATATTATTATTAACTCATATAATAATATTATTAAAAGTTTGCTTTCGTATTGACAATAATATGATTTAACTACAACCATATAATTAAATCATAGTATGTTGCTGTTTGATTATGGTTACCTCAACCATATTTTTTCTTTGCGTGCTGTGATAGGTGTTGTGCCAAAAAGGAACTTGCTCAACATTTTTATTTCACTGCTTTTGATGGCCGAGATTTTGGATAGGAACTTGAAATTTCTTCACATTTATGTTTTTTTATGTGAGAATCTGGCTCCTTCTTCTTCTTTAATAAAACTTTTTAAGCTTGAAATTTCTAGTTTATTATATTTCTATTCCTGAGGACAGAGGTGTTGCATAAAATAATGGATTAGAGCGCGATGGGACTATGATTGAACATCTTAAAAATGCACTATTGTATCACTACAAGAGCTCTCTAGGTGTATTATTTTATAAAGTTTGTTTGCAAAATTTATTTGCGATTCTTTAATCGCTTTGAAGTTTGCAATATCAAATGTATCTACATTTTTAATTTTTTTTAAATATTCGCAATAATTTTTAATGCGTTCAACGACTAAAAATTAGTTTGGCTGGTAATAGGAAGTGTATCTGGAAGCAAAACTTTAAAATGCTTCCTTCGTAATGGAGTGAACATGACTTAAAGTAATCCAAAAGTGGTTAGGTTAGGAGGCGGCTGGTATGGAAGGGTGAAATTTAGAGTCCAGCTAAAATTATCCAATACAATGATCCCTTTGTTATACGTGTGAGTTGGAGTGAGATAGTGAGAGAGGGTGTTAGGGAAGGGATAGTCATAGAGAAGACAGGTGTTTTATGAAGAGATAGAGGAAAACTTCATTCACAGAAAAAAGTATTCACCAATTAATATTTTCAATTAAGAATTTAATTGTATTAATTAAATTTTTAATTGTATTAATCAATTCGAGTGGAAAAACTTAATTGATATTATCAAATTGCTTATAGGTGAAAATTTAATTAATTTTTTAATTGATACTACAAATATTGTAATTAATATTACAAAATCATTCATATTACTTTTTTGTGTGTTCATTTTAAACTCATTTTTTTATAATGCATGGTATTAGCGCTTTTAATGTAAAATGAGGCGTATTAAATTTTGAATTTGTATTAAGTTTAGTAGCCATTTTATTGGTTATTATAATTTGCGGATGATGCTGCTACACAATACCGACGAAAGAAGGCGTTCCGATGCTACATTACGATAAGCATCCGTTGAAGCTGGTGTAGTTTTAGTGGCAGAACTTTTTCCCACAACTGACTCAAGGTGCACTAATGCATATCATAAAACCTTGTGGTGTTGGAGATCGGGCTCGAACTCAGAACCTTCGGTTTGTAGTCAACGTGCTAACTATCTTAGCCAACACCACCCCAAAAAATAATACTTAAAATAATGAACAATTACCTAAAGGGGCCCATACACACATACTGCTCATGCTCATGCGATAAGCATGTGTTGGTAATTATTCAATTTTTGTTAATGTATTTGTCACACAGACAATGCACTATGAAAAATCAAAATAGTTTTGATTTTGAAATGAACTTATACTGCTGACAGTTTTTCAAATGAACAAAAAATTAATTTATTCATTTTTCTGATATGTATTTTTTTTTAAAATTTGAAGTTTTACTGGAAAAAAGAAAGTAAAACAAACAAAAAAAAAAAGGAATTAAAACCAACAAAAAATAAGTTTTATAAAAATGTGTAAGAAAATACTTTTTTTTTTCTTAATTTCTTGAATTCTAAAAATAACTTTTTTGTTCTCAAACGCATGTTTATTTTATACATTTTTATTTTAAATGATGATTGATATGATTGATGGTAAAATATCCATCACACACGTATACCAGGGGTTCATCGGCAGTAGCTGCAAGCAGTATGTGTGCACATAAAAAAGAAATATGAATGATTTTGTAATATAAATTAAAATATTTGTAGTATCAATTAAAAAATTAATTAAATTTTCACCTATAAACAATTTGATAATATCAATTAAATTTTTCCACTCAAATTAATTAATACAATTAAAAATTTAATTAATACAATTAAGTTTTTAATTGAAAATATTAATTGGTGAATACTTTTTTCTGTGTGTATGGGCCCCTTAAAACTAAAATGTGTGAGAAATGGAAAAAAAAACTTTTAATTTTTTTTTAAAGAAAATCGTTTATATGGCATTTCTGTATGTACAGCATTGTTAAAAATAACTTCAAAAAGTCCTGCTTTTTAAACGATGTTTTCCCAATGGTAAAGCTAATTCACAGTAATTATTTATCGGGCACAGCACCTCCATTTGTACCAATAAGAGTTATTCATGAATTTTTGTCGCTGACTAATCGATGTCGTATACAAATTTTGTGCCACAAACTTAGCAAAGTCAAATGAAAAATTGGATTATTGAGAATTGATAGCACTGATACGTTCACGTTACCATCTGTTAGTGGATAGCGCTTGATGTTTTCTATTGCTACTCAACTGATCATACAGGCTTCTTAAACAATCTGGAAAATTCACGTTAATTCTATTGGCGGCTATTTCGAATTTCGGAGTTGCTTTATAAAAATTTTAGTGCTGGTAGGAGTGTGTGTAGGGTTGATTTTATTATGATGCATTTATGTTCGATATATTTGAATCTATCGTGTATGCTTTCGCTTTCGATTATATTTGAATTTCGTAACATTATTTTCACTTATGCAAACGCATATCCCTAGTTTATTGCAACACAAAAAAGTATTTTTGTCGAAAATTAATTTCGTGCCTTAAATTTTAATAAAGATATTGAAAATATTTGCTTTTCAAAGAGATAAAATACAATATAATAAATTATCCTGCATTATGAAATCCAAAAACCAATTTTTTTGAGAAATAAATATGATGCAATAAGGAAGTAATGTGTATACATTAGAGCAACGTTTACAGTTGTTTATGTTTGCATCGTTTAGATTCGCTTAAAATTAGATGCAATCCGATTTGAGGTACAATCTTTGATTCCAATTTGCGTGTGAAATGCGATTAGGTCATTTTTTTACCGAATTCATAATGATGTAAACAATTTTGGAGTTAAATTAAGTTATTCCATGTATATTCTTTAGATTAAAAGCAATTCATAGTTCCGTGGCTCTTGAGTTATACCTTGCGGAACGAACATATATTTTATTATTGATCTAAGCAGTAAAAATCATTGCATTTACACAGAAAAGTTATTGGTTTATTTATGTGCAATTTTTCCAGTCATTGCTAACGACGCACAACTGGGCTTGAATATATAAATTGTATATAATTTTGAATATAATTGCTTGTAGTATTTCTGCACTGTGCAATTTTAATTTTGCATATTACATATTCTGAACTTAAATTATGAACTTAATAATTTTTAAATATTCGAAAGTTCATTTTTGTATTCTTCTGTCAAGAGGAAAATACTTTTGTTATTGAAATATTTTTTTAAAACTTCGCTGACCTGTTTGGTATTTTGCATTCACATTATCAAACCTCTATTGGGAAATTTAAATGATATTAAATACAAATAGCTGAATCGAGGAAATAAACGCATAAACAATCCCAGGAAATTGCAATTTTCTAAATAATTCTGGCGTTCATTACACAAAAGCAACAAAAATTATTCCAAAATGCATACAATTCAAGACTAAAATATACTTTTCCTCACACGCATATTTATTTACCCTCAAATCTTATGCGATTTGTACGAGCAGCAGCACCCGAAAAAACTCAAGTATTTCAAAGATTTCATTTAGCAGTCGTAAATAAAATTTGGGTTTTGTGAAAGTTCATTTATTAAGAGGGGAAACGAGTTAAGAGCTGCAAATTTTCAACTGTCTGCAGTTTATTTTACAATTTCGATGTACAGCGGTTTTTCATAAAAGTGATTAATTAATTATTGTTGTTGTTGTTTCTTTGTTCCGCCGTTTTTATTTACTTTGCTTAAGTTCTTACAAATTTAGTCAAGTAAAGACATCTTGAAAGGGAAATCAAGTAAAAACAGGCAATAATTTATTAGGAACTTTTTGGTTTTGCAAAGAAAATAAAAGTATTTATGTACATACATGCATACCCACATATACACAAGTATTTGATACGAAAGTATTAAACTTTGTTAATTAAAGCACTGTGGGTAGCAATAGTATTAAATTATTCAAAAATATACGTAGTATATGGACCATGTATAAGTAATTCTTCCGCACCCTAGTTTTTTCTTATGAAACTGGTTGATTTTATCGAAATAAAATATTTTTATTCACCCTTATTCCAGTTGTCGTCATCGACGTCACTTTAACACAATACCAAAAAATTGGTGCTTGTTTACTAGCTCTCGAGAACAATTTTGCGCAACTGACAATCTATTTCCGTTCAATAAGGTCTAGAAAATAGCATAAACCCGACAACAGGAGTCAGTTGTTTTCGACAACGGATATACGAGCACCAATTTTTTGATGTTGTGTTAAAGTGACGTCGATGGCGACAACTGGAATAAGGGTGATTAAAAATAAATTATGTGAGGTGAGATATAATTCTGCAATAAAAGTTGTTTTTTGAGAAGTATAGAATTTTAAACTTCAATAAAACACATACACAGAAAAAAATTTTCCCGAAAAATTTTGAAGCAATCGTTTATTTGAAATAAAATTTAGTTTCCAGTAAATTGTTTGTTCCAATTTTATTTTATGCAAAAAACTGTTTGTTTATGTAGACTAAAAATTTCTAATTCATACAACTTATATAAAATAAAATTTTTTTAACAAGATTAGATAAGATTTCTGTTCAAATGTGGCAATGACATACTGTGCAGAACAGTTATTCGTTTGATTTGAGTTTTCATTTCGGAAAAAAATTTGTTTGAATGGAACCATTTGATTGAAAATATCGGAGTTTTTTTTTAAACAAACTAGTTGTACTATTACAAATTTCTGCATTTGAATTTATATATTTCTTTGTAGGACCTAAATTAAAAAAATTTATTTAGATGCAGATTCTCTGTGTTTAAAATGGAAATTTTTTTCTGTGTATAAATGCTATTAATTGCTATGGTTTTTGATTTTCTTCATACAATAACTTTATTCGAATAAGATTTCCGGTATATGGCCTCCTTGGCAATCCATGTTTTGTCGTCCAATTTAGCAATCATCTGTAGTTTATTGGAAAAGATAAAAGCCATCATAGAGCTGATATTTAATACAAGCAAAAAGTGCTTTAGTTATTTGACAGAGTGTTGGTTGCTAGATCGCCACAATTCTTCAGAATTAGTACATTATCGATGAGCCCACGTAAGTGGTAGGGGTAGTGCGGAACGCAGAGTGTTCTAAATGTGTGTGTGTCTCTCATATATGGATATCTTTATGGAGATACAAGTAAGCAGCTTTTAGTTTTTAAGAAGTCTTAAAAAGATCGAGTTTGCAGTAGGAATTATGTGCAGTATTACTGACAGAGTATAAGCACGAAATATTAATTGCAATAAGCAAATCTCGGCGTGTGATAAGTCTTCCCGGTTTCTGCTGAAAATCACATATACTTTTGTATAACTTATTTCAAATAAACAGTAACATTCTCCCCATTCGTGTGATATAAATCATTTGGAAACAACGCAAATTGAATTAAATTTAGTTTAGTATTTTTCAACCACAGTGCATGTTAGTGAAAGTAAAATCGATTCGAGTTGGTGTTGTTTTTTTCGAGGGTAATACCCTTTTAATTTTCTTATACACAAACAAAATTTATTATAAATTTATAAAAATATGCTTAATTTTTACTCTATCCGCTGAATGTGAATTTTCTCTAAATTCTTTTTAAAAATTTTTATGCTTTTAATTTCGTATAATCTAAGTCATCATGCCTTAATTGTGTTAAAGTTTTTAAGAAAACAGAAGAAAGCAAGAACTGAGAAAAGGTAAGGAAACATTAAACAAATATGGCTTGAAATGATGGCAGTCAAAACTATGTTTATGTTGTTATATGGATTTCGTTGTGGTGCAAAAACCCACACCCACCCCCACCCCCACACCCTTTCATAACTTCATACACAACAAAAAAAAGTCCAGCCTGTTCATCGCTTCCCAAACCAAATCCATTTAATTTTATTTTCTTAGTTGTTTTCTTTTTATTTTCTTCTCTTATCACCATGTGAAATGAAATGATGGTGTCGGGATAAAATGGTTTTATTGCGGGTGTGCGGGGGATTATGAATGATTTTCATTTTATTTTCGCAAAAAAAATAAATAGGGGAGACATACACACATTTATGTACATATATGTGTGTTCTCATTTTATGGGGAAATGGGTTGTTTTTCGCTCCACAGGGGGTTATAGTATATGGTTTCCTTATCATTGTTGTGTCATCAGATTTTCTGTGGTACAACTCATGGACATACGTTTGTGAAGAAGCGCAGCTGTTAACAACCTTTAGATGATGATAACAGGATACTTTAATTAATTTTCTGTACATACAAATTCGCTGCATTATGAATTGTTTGGGAAAGTTGCGCAAACAATAAGGACGTCAGTCATTTCATCATTGAAGTTTACACAAAATGTGGCCACAATTTTATAAAAAAAAATTTATAAAACTCATTTAAAACTTTTTTGTTTTAAAGTATTTATCTATTTCTATTTTTTTTGATTCATTCAATCTTTCATAACGAAAAAAAAAATTTTATTATAATTAGAGAGCAAAAGTTTTTATTTTGTAGTAAATGTTGCAATTGCATCACCAAACAACCAAAATTCATTAAGTTCTTGATTTTTTCACTTTGTTGCTTCTACAAAACACTTCAACCCTCTTCTGCACCAGCGCCTTCATCTTAATCACCCATCATCGTTGCCAAGCAACATCGCATCACCATGGCCGCAATCTTAAGTAAAGACAGTTATTATTTCAGTCATAAAGTATAATCACCATCATCATTTTTATTATTACACTTAGGATAATGTTTAAAAATGATATATCCCTCTTTCCAAATCATTTAGTTCCTTCGTTCTAGAAATATTTTGTTATAAAGGCAACGAGAAGAAAATTGTTTAAGCAGCTTTGAATAGTGTCATTCGTATTATTTGTTCATGAGCAAAATTTTGCAAAGATTTTTAATTATCGCTATTATTAAGATTATTATTATTGTTATTTTCCTTTTTGTTAGAGTTTAACGTTTTCATTAGTGTCTTCAAGATTGATTGAAGTTTAAATTTCAATATACTATTTTTAATGAAAACATACACAAGTTTCCAAATTAGTTTCTACCTACTAGGAAGGATTTAGGTAGAAACTAATTTGTTCTTCCTTGGTTTTCATATATTGGAGAAATTTAATCGTATTTTGAAATTCCTTTTAAATAGATAATGCAACTCAATGTCAAATTGATTTGCTATTGCGCATTTCTAATTACCGGATCACGCATTACGCAAAAAAGATTTTAAGAAAAGTCAAAATTGGAGACTGTAGAGCGTAGAAGATTCCGCACCAAAATATTAACGTTTCAATTAAAAAGTGCTCAAGTGTTTTATACAACATTTTGCGCGAAGATTTAAAACTGGATATCTACAAAATCTAATTGGCGCAAGATCTTTAAGAAGAAGCCATACAGAAGATTGACTTCGTGGAAGAAGTGATATAAATGGGTCTTTAAGTGGTCTCATTAACCCCTATGGACTTTTTAATATATAAATAATACGCCGATAATAACTAAATCCACCTTCCAAGCCATCATATACAATTTAATCGATTCAGGGCCTCATTAGTCTTTACTTTCTGTTTCTAAATTTTAATAGTTACTTTTTCTCTAAAAATTTATCAGCTGTTTCTGGCCAGAAAGGTCACAGTTTTGCAATGAAGTGTTAAGTTTTGCATCATCCATTTTTATGCTTGAATATAATTTTATTTTTTCTGGCAACATGGTTTCAGAAAAGGCTGCTCAACAACAACAAATCTTTTAGAACTTACAACCCTAATTCATGAAGGTTTTAACACTAAGCAACAGACTGATGTCATTTACACCGATTTCAGCAAGGCTTTTGATAAAGTAAATCATTCTTTATTATTATTGAAACTTCACCATATTGGATGGTCAACTAATGCAGTGAATTGGATAAAATCGTATCTAATAGGCCGGGAGCAGTGTGTTATTTTCAATAACGTCACCTCTAAGAACTTCGTTGTTACTTGTCACTTAACATAACAACATATAGTAATGTTTTAATGTATGCCGATGATGTTAAAATTTTTCTAAGTTATAACAATATCTCCGATAGCATTTACTTACAACGTGACTTAGATAGTTTTTTTGATTGGTGCAAAGTTAACATGATGTCTCTCAACCTGAATAAGTGCAAGCATATGAGGTTTTCACGATACTTTATTTCTGAGTGCCTTTTTTCGCTTGGAGGATATCAGCTTGGAACCGTTACTGAATTTTTGGATTTAGGTGTTCTCCTTGATTCAAAATTAAATTTCAATAATCATATCATCATGACGACTAACAAAGCTCGTGGTGTACTAGCATATGTTAAGCGTTGGGCTAAGGAATTTACTGATCGCATGATTACTAAACAATTATTCACATCATTAGTAAGGCCTATCCTTGAATACGGATGCATAATCTGGGACCCTTACACTGATTATCAGAAGAATCGCATTGAATCAGTTTAGAAACAGTTTCTATTATTTTGCCTGGGAAACACAACTTGGAACCCAAATTGCAATATTCTACCTTATTCTGCAAGACTCTCTACTATTAACTTACCGACTCTGGAAAGTAGAAGATTAATGCTTAATGTGATATTCGTAGTAAATTTTTCAGAATTTCTGTTAACTAAAATCAATTTCAATATTCCGGCTAGAACAACAAGGAACTTTACACCCCTGTATCTCAAATGTCATCAGACAAGGTATGAGAACGCTAACCCTTTGAGGAGATTATGCAGAAACTTTAATGATTATTATGTTTTCATTGATTATTCTATAAACGTTAATATTATAAAACGTAACATTATTTTGTTCTTAAATGTTAATAATTCGTTTTTATTATGTAAAAATTGTTTAATTAATTGTAACTTTTTGTTGGTCTGTAAGGATATTACTCCATAGACACTTTTATTATTAAATAAATAAATAAAAGAAATAAATTTTTAAAATGCTAAATGCACAATCAAAGTTAATTTACTTTACAATTACTTAGCATTTGTTATGATTTTCACAGCATGAACCGAAACAGGACAGAATGAAATAGAAAATCTACCAAATTGTTTAAGATTTCTATAAACAGAAAGTGTCAGCTGACTCATAGCAGCACTGAAAGTGAAAACTCATTCTGCCTTCGATCAATTAAATATAATTTTTAGTGTTTTTTATTGGGAATTGTTACAATTTAAGTTTAAAATTTATTAACGCACTAATAATCCCAAATTATTATTTTACTTATTTAGTAAAATAATTTTTATGAAAAATACATTAAAATTGATTATTAAAGGGTAAAGTTTCCCTGATGATCTGCATTAGCAACAGTGAAATGCGCATAGGATCCAGCTAAGCCCCTCATTAATAAATTTCAATGTATTTTTAATAAAAATTATTTTACTAAATAAGTAAAATAATAATTTGGAATTATTAGTGCGTTAATAAATTTTAAACTTAAATATAATTTTATTTTTATACGACCTGTAATGTTACATTTTGTAAACTTAAGAATAGGTTTGCATTCATGTAAGCATAGCTCCAGGAGAGGAAATAACTTAATTGCAGGACTAACATATTACAAATCTTGATGATGGTGTGTGTCTATGATCGATCCTTTGTGACCCTGTTGTTGATCATTAGAGTAGATGAAAAACTTACTGAAATTTGATAGCATGTGGTACATTAGAAATATTTCCTGTTTTAATCAGCTTTATTTTTATAAGAAATATAAATTAAAAAATAAATATTTCTTTTAGCAAAACAAACAAAAATGGCAAAAACAAACAAACAAGTTCCGCATTTGAAATTTTACAAAATGTATTTCCTACAGAAAGCAAAAGAGTATATAAAAAGCATGCTTATCTTAATGACGAAAACATTGCACTCAATACGAATATATTTTCAACATAATCGACCAGTGATGGTATTTTGGTGCGTTTCGGGTATTTTTTGGTGCTTTTTGCCTCTTCATAAACGGGAAATTTTGGTTAATACCCTTTTTTAAAAAGCGGGTATTTACAGTGCTTTTTAACAATTTCTCACAGTGCTTTTGGTGCTTTTTTGTAAAATGAAAATATTTTTAATTTACAAACCTAATGTACTTTTAAGAGCTAATAGCAGCATCTTTTTACTGAGCCTTCTTAAATTATTTTTAATGAAAATAACGGAAACTATGTTAAAAACAATTTAGAAAACGTTTCATAATTGGGATTAAAAAATTAAAGTACTTCTTACCAAATAGAAATCGGAAGTACCACATAATTCTCTGCATAATAATTTATTGATAGTAGATCAATTGACAGCATGAGGTTGTCAGTTGTTTTAGACAACGGGTAGCCAAGTCCCAATTTTTTGGTATCGTATTGACGTGCTGTCAATATTGGCAACTGGATTAAGTGTGAATATCGCAAAAACAAAAACTTTTAAATTTCTTAAGGAAAAAAGTGATGCTTTTAATGATTTTGTATGCTTAAAATATATTTCAGTAACATAAATACATATGTATCTTAATCTAAGCCTAAGCTTCACCTACCAAATAACTAACACCGATCATATAACTACTAACATTTTGAGAAATTAATAAGGGTTTTCATGAGAACTTTTAAAATTGTCATTTGTGCAATTGGGGAAATATGTTTCATGAAGCCCCTTTGACTTTTTAAGGCAATTTGAATGAAATGTCAAAAAAAATAACAATTTAATAAAAATAACACAAGAAAATTTCAAGCAGTTTTTAATTTCATATATGTATTAAATATTTTGAGGCAAAAACTTGAAATTATATTATGATGTTTACACTCCAAACTCTTAATGTACTAAAATTAAAAAAAAAATTTTTGTGCTTCTTTACCCTCTTTTTCTTATTTTTTTGCTCTTTTTACCCTTTTCGCAACAGTTCATTGTGCGTTTGCTCTTCGTAGAGATACCAACACTGTAATCGACACACAAGACATCCATTTCCATCGTTAACGTCATCAGCCATCATACTCGTACGTATATTTTTTTATACCACAAAAACACAGAACGTCATTTAGATCTAAACGATTTAATGAAGAAAAGTACAAGTAAGCGGATATGTAACAGACAGACGGACATTAACACACACCTAAACACAAACACCCAAGCGCATTTTTGTGAATTTCGCAGCAAAAAAAAAACTAAAGTAAAGGCGCACAATTTAACGCGCCCATATATCAACTCTGTGCAAAATGTCATATAATTTGTTTTTTTTTTTCAACTTAAGATTTTATTTTAAAAGCTTTTCGTTTACATCATTATGCCAAAGTCAACAAATAGACAGACAGACAGACGGAGAAACACAAATATTACACTTGCGTTTAAGTTCAAATTGTAAAATACTAAAAATAAAACCAATATAAAAATTTTAACGACATGTTGCACTTTAGACATGGATACCACCGCAGACATTTTATACGTTTTGTGGCACCACATCAACCAGCAAGTTGGTTTCTCTATATTTTTTTAATTAATCTTCTTCAAACGACGAGTATTAAGTTAAAGATGTTTTATAAAATATTATATTAATAATGGCCACCAAATTGTTTGCAATTTATTAAACAGAGTTCTGAATCAGCGTATGAATTGAAAACTAAAAGCAATTTTTGATTAACTTGGGATTTTAATTGAACAATCCTTTTGCTGTATTTTTGAAGAGGTTGACAGCGTTAAGGCCGGCGCACAATGAATTCGTCAAACGTTAAACTTCGCCTTTTTCGCCTGACAGCTAAGTTGAAACACATGTTTCTTATGAGGTCTGTTACATACGGTACGTTTTCGTAAACGCAAAGTACAAAATTTTGTCAACTTGTACCTCACGTTGAGTAGTTTGACAGCTATCAGTTGTCTCTTTGCTTTCTCTGTGTTTGTGCTTAATGTCAGTAAAAATTAACAAAATCGAAAAAGAAATGAAATAAAATAAATTTAAGGCGATAACCATTAGTTGTTATTACTTTGTTTTATTTCGTTTAGTTTATTGTAATTTTAATTATAATAAATTTAAAATTAATAATAATAATAATAAAATAAATTAAAGACAACTTAATTTTATTAATTTAAGTGGATTACAAACTTATTGACGCTGTCCAAATTAAATAAAGGAAAAGTCGTGGTCTTCTGTAGCAGCTGCAACAGGTAAGCAGTTTTTTTATGTACTGAAAAATTGCACAAAATTGTAGTTGAACAATGTCAAAGTCCTTGCAGATCCTTCCATCTTTAATAAATAACATTCTGTTAAAAAATATGCAAATATGCTATAAAAAACAAATGATTAATATTCGTCAACAAAGTACCCATTGTGCCAACCCTCTCGTTGCGTTAATGTCAGTTGACGAACACGAAGTTTAACGTATGACGGATTCATTCTGCTTCGGCCTTTAAGCCTACAGTACACGGCATGTACGGGCATTTTCAGCATGTTGGTTGCATTTTTTGAAATTTCTACACTCAAAATATTATGTAGGTAAATTATGATGGTAAATAAATAAAAAATCTTTTGAAACAAGTAAAATGTCATTTAAAACCCCTTTCGCTTACATTTCATTTGAATCAAGAGAGTATTTTAATTAATTTTTAAGGTTCCGTACACTAAAGGTGAATAAATTCAGTAAAGTGCGACTTTGACCCGCGCACGAAGGGTTCCGTACGGACACGAGATATGTAATTCAATACGAGCTTTAGTAGCCTATATAAAATATAGTTTTGGCATTTTTGGCGATTTTTTTAATTTTTGTAATTTTTTTAGTTTTGACATTTTTTCTCGTTTTGGCGTTTTTTCGGGTTTTGGCCTTTTTTATTTTTTTGTCAATTTTTTCTTTTTGGCGATTTTTTTTAATTTTGGCTATTTTCGGTTTTTGCCGTTTCTTCATTTTGGTGACTTTATTCATTTAGGCGCTTTTTTGCAGTTTTGACACTTTTTTTTTGACGATTTTTTTCGGTTTTTGGGAATTTTTCAATTTGAAAATTTTTTTTAATTTTGGTGATCTTTTTAATTTTGGCGATTTTTTTCATATTAACAATTATTTTGTTACTGGAGCCTTTTTCGCGTTTGGCGATTTTTTTTCAGTTTTTGGCGCTTTTTTCATGTTGACGATTTTTTGTTCATTTGGACGATTTTTTCGAATCTTGTGACTTATTTTAGTGTTGGAATTTTTTTTTAATTTTGACGATTTTTTTTCGTTTTGGCCATTTTTTTAAATTTTTGGCGATTTCGTTTTTGGTTTGGCGATTTTATAATTTTCAGATTTTTTAGTTTTACCGTTTTTGAAAATTTAATGATTTTACCTATTACGGTGTCCAAGATATAGCAATTTGTCAAAATTACATAGTCAAAATTTCATAAACTAATGGAACACCCTTTAATTTAAATTTTTTAAATTTTAGTGTTAATTGTTGTAGTCTGTACAAAAATACACTAATTTTACATATTTCAAGTGTCAGTATACGTATGTACATACACTTATATATGTAAATTATATGGGATTTTAAAATTTTTCTTTGCTCGTTTTTGAACATCCTTTAATTTTTAACTCTCATGTATTTGTTGTTGTTTGTTTTTCACCTTTGGTGTACGGAACCCTAAAAAAGGTCCCTTATTGTATTCGCTACGCTGTCCGTCACACGCTATTTTCTCAGGAACCGTAAGAGCTACGGACCTGACATTTGGACAGAGTATGTAGAACCTTGGCCGCTACAACAACAAATACATGATAATTAAAAATTAAAGGGTATTTCAAAACGAGCAACGAAAAATATTAAAATCCCATGTAATATACATACAATTTTATGTACATATGCATATTGACACTTGAAATTTGTAAAATTAGTGTATTTTTATATAGACTACAACAATTAACACTAACATTTAAAAAATTTTTAAGTAAACGGTGATCCATTAGTTAATGCAATTTTGACTATGTAATTTTGACAACTTGCTATATCTTGGAAACCGTCAGAGGTAAACTCTTAAAATTTTCAAAAACGGTAAAACTAAAAAAATTTAAAATTACAAAATCGCCAAATCAAAAAAAAATCGCCAAAAATTTCTAACACTAAAATCAAATTCGAAAAAATCTTCCAAATGAAAAAAATCGCCAAAATGAAAATAGCGCCAAAACCGAAAAAATTACCAAACGCGAAAAAGATTATTAAAAAAATTAAAAGAAAATTAAAAAAAACGTCAAAAACTAAAAACAATGCCAAAACTATATTTTATATAGGCTACTAACGTTCGTATTGAATTACATATCTAATGTCCGTACGGAACCCTTCGTGCGCGGGTCAAGGTCGCACTTTACTGACTTTAGTTTAAACCTGCAAGTGAAAATTTCTAATTAATGTTGACTACACTTTTTTTTTAATTTCTTTTTATTTATTTTTCATTTGATTTAAGTTTTTATTGAATCTGTCTTTAGAACAATAACAAAAAGTATTAAAATCTTAAACCACAAATCAATATGTTTATACTGCCTATGTAATTTAGAACTTATAGTGCTAACAAAAAAAGTTATCTTTAATCAGAAATAATTTTTTAATCAGGCTTAAGTTCAGTAATTTCAATTCTTATTGTATGCAATATTTTTATTTTTATTAACTAATGTGAGTTTCTAAAGAAGAGAAGAAAAATTAAACTCAGACTTTAAGCTGGGGGAAATACCGATACTTTTCTGTGCAGCCAGGCACTTCATCAGCACCATAGTCTATCTACTTGAGTAGATATTCTTATTAACATCAGCTACTTAACTTAAATTTTCAATGAAACGGAATATGAGAAACGATTGTTGTGTATACAATTGATTTACCTTTGGTACACACAAAAAAGTTATCTCTCCAAATCAAAAGTGTGTGTTCGTTTGAGCCGCTGATGACCCTAAAACGAGAGTATATCAATTCTTCTACACGTTCCCAATATTTTATTTTAAACACTAACTTTCAAATGCGGCGTTTTTCGAGAAAAAATTTTTTTAACAATTTTTGTGCAAAATAAATAGCACAACATTTTTTCCATACATAAATTTGTTCTAACTATGGCCTATCATGGTATGGGATGAGACTAAGTTTTTTGGGAAAACTTTTTTTCAATGCAGCACATGGTGGATTGGATAATTTCCAAATACATAACAAAGTTTATAAGCATTTAATAAAGTGGTATGCGATGTTTTTATTATTATATAATTAAAAAATATGCATATATTTGGACCAAATTTAATATAAAATCAATAGATATTATCTAATAAAATAATGAAAACCGATTATAATCATCGCTATCCAATTTTTAGCGAGAAAAAAAGTTTTTCCAAAAAACTTTGTTTAATTGCATGAAAGGACCATGGTGGGCTATATTTAGGGCAAATTGATGTACAGGAAAACTATTGTGCTGTTTATTCTGCAAAAAAATGGTTGTGCAAAATTTTTCGGAAGAATGCCGCATTTTAAAGTTATGGGGCCCCATTGCCGGTTTGTACGCTATCAGTGCGATTTTTACGCACATGTAATTTTTTATGACCAGTCTACCAGAAATTGCCGGTGGAGCAATTAAAATATATACTTTCGGCATCCCATAAATTTTTTGGGTACTTTAATGTACATACATATGTACCCAGCAAAAAATTACACATTACCATCAGAACTACTTGCCACATAATGACTTACTTTTCTGATTACCCAATTTCCTTACTCGCTTACAAATCACATTACCTAAAATTTCAAAACATTGTGTATAAGTTGCGAAATGAGGAGAATGATTTTTTTAGATTAAATAGATTACGTGAACAGGTTGCCATATAAAATAAGTAAGTACTTCTCAAGAATCGATTACTTTAGTGTCACGCCTTGTTAAAATCATTAAGTTGGTAATCCAGTATGGAAGAGTTTCTTAATTCCAAACTCTATTACCTTTTTTTGAAATTTTTTGCTGGGTACACACATATGTAATTTTATATTATGGGTAAGCCGGAATATCGAAAGCTAAACAGGTTAGTAAAAGAACGCTGAAATATTTTTTCACATTTAAAAGAATTGTTTTTTCCATTAGAATCGACCTGTAGATATTTCTGAAAACTTTTAGTCATTTTAAAAATAAACTGCGGGTATTAATAGCAGACGTATTCGTGGATTTTTATTATATTTTAGGTTTTTGAAATTTTTCATTTATTTTATTTTTATTTATTTATTTATTATCATATTTTATTTTAATTTCTAAAGCTAATAACCGTGCAATTTACAAAGGAAATGATTAACTTTAATTCATTTTTTGAAATCATCGTGGTTCGATTACCAAGTAAAAGCACAAGAAATAATTAATCATACAACTGAGCCAACCGAGATTTTGATGCTCTGTGGTGGTGGTTTAGCAAGTTTTAGTTTCAGAACCAATAGAACTTTGTAAGGAGACAGAACAGAGATGACTCTTTAAAAAAAGATTTTAAAGAAGAGTTTTTCAAAATGTTGAAAGCAATTTTATATAAGGAACGACCAGAATTACTGGAATGCCCCGCGCATTCCTTGTGATCCTTTTACTATACAGTTTCTTAAATTTGTCAGAGGTCAATTAGCCCATTACGATACCCAGTGAGAAAACAGCATACTTCAAACAAATTTCCACGGGCTATGGTCCTCAATGTTTTACCTTTGATAAATGCGAGCTAACTCAGTGATATTTTTTTCTGGGCACAGCCTTTAGTCATCTTTCGAAGCTGAACGTTATTCGTACGGAACGTACTATTCGTGAACTGGGATTAAGCGCATCCCGATGTGTGTCTTTTTAAACTACATTAAATATTGGATGTATGACCACACATAGTTCAATCCCACTGCCTTCAAATTAAGAGCTCTGATAGCAGCTACAATTGAAATAATGAGTCTTTCGATCAAAAACAGTGTGGTTATCGGTCAGGTAACCTAAATTAACGAATTCTCCGAAGATAAACTCAATGCAACATCATCCATTGTTATTTTTTCGAAAAAGTCTTCTACGAGTACCACGTCGTCTATATGTTTTTTGTAGAGATTTTTCCAACTCTCGTATTAAAATGAAAGAGAAAGTATTACAATAAAAAATTTCGTTTCAAATGATTCGAATTAAACTGCACTCGCCAGAAAAAATAAAGTATCATAAATATTTTTAAAATCAAAATCTCACATTTAATGCAATAAAATAAATGTTGGCAAAATTCTTGACACATGTCTGGTAAATGGAGTGATAATATAAGCAATTAAAAACACAAAAACTTTGAAACGAGTACACTCAAAAAAAACATGTACTATTATTAAGATTTTTTTTCCCTAAGTTCAAGTAAAAAAATTTCTAAGTTTTAGTAATTTTTTCTAAGTTTAAGTAAATTTTTACAAAAATCTAGTTAAAATTACTTAATATGAGTAAAAAATAAAAAGTTCATATCCTCAAAAATAGTTCATAAAAATACACAATAAATTTTTCATTATTCAGGAAATGTTTACTGAAGAAAATATTTGCTAAGAGTAGGAAAATGGTTATGAACTGAAGGAAATTTTATATTAAGGACTAGTAAATTTCGTTTTAAATCAAAAAATAAACTTTAGGAAATGAATTACTCCTGATTAGTTCATGAAATTTGACTTACTTGAAAGATATAAAAACTTATTCTAAATTTTAGAAAAATATTTACCAGTTTTAAGTATTTTTTCTTTAAATTATAGAATATATATTTTGTTTGCATTAAGCAAAAAATCTAATTAAGTTTTTCATATTTTCGAGGAATATTTAAACTTGAAATTAATTTTTTTTTTAATAAAATAAAATTTTAAAACTAAATTATTTCAATGCTTATTCAGGCTGCCTTGTTAGGCAATTGGTTAGAGTGCTTGCCTATCAATCAGAAGGTTGCTGGTTCAATTCTTGTCTCCTCTCAAGGAATTTATATGCATGTATGGTGAATTTTAATTAAGAATATAATATGAATATATATATATTAAATATCATTTGGTATAGAATTTAATTAAAAATAAAAATAAGTACCAGAATTAAAGACAAAAAAAATTGGAAAATTTACTAAATTTGAGATCAAAGACGAAAAATTTTTTTTGCAAATCTCCGAATTTTATTGGAAAATTTTACTTAATTTTCGGAAAATTTTACTTAAATATGAAAATATAATTACTATAAACTAGTTCATTAATGAACTAGAAATTTAGTAAATATTTTACTGGTTTCAAGTAAAAAACTGCTTTGGCGCCATACGACAACTTTTTTTATTCAAATTTAGAAAAATTTCCAAAGTTTTAGTTCATTTTTTTGAGTGTACAAACCTCTAACTCTGGCCAACCAAACCACATACTTGCTCACACACGTCTGATGACAGTTTATTGTAAAATGCCTTGTATTTAAATTTATTTAAAACACAATGCATCCCTGCCACTTGAAATCCTTTAAATTGATAAAAAATACAAGCAAGAAATGGTTTTGCATACAAAATGCTACCAACACTTTTCGTTAACAATAAATATTAATTATAACAACGATACGCAAATAATACACACACACACTTCCACTCTCTCTAACCAAATGAAAGAAAGGAAGAAACGAAACAAGGGATATAGACCCTGAGAGTAATAACATACACACAAACTGCTTTCAAGTGCATCAAAATAAAACAAATTTTCAAGGCTTCAAGTCAGTTTCATCCATCCAAACACAGTATTTAAAGTAAAAAGGCCAATAGTCATATCAGTTTGCTAAAAGTACTAGAATTCATGTTAAAAGCCAACATGCAACAAACACCCTTCGCATGTCTACACACAGACGGAATCAAGTTAATTTGATATGGCCTACTAGACTGACGGACAGACAAACAGAAATAAAATTAAGTGACTCCCTGACGGTGAAATTAAATGTATGAAAAGCAAACAGACAGACTGGCTGGCGGTCAATTGCATGGACTGCAACGAAACCCGTAAATACCCGTACGTACAGTATTAATTTGCATGTTGCAAACAATTTTTTTCCAATATCTAAAAAAAGGGTTCATTAAATGTATGCTAGAGTTTTTTTTTACGATTTTACTCTCATTCTGGAAAAATCTGTTTTTCACCCCACTATTTTCAGTCACTTTTAGCCCGTGTTATTACCCTGTCAGTAATGAAAACATTTGCCTGGGTAAAATTTTGCACATGATTTTGACTATTGATTAAAAAACACTTGACATTTCAACACCTTTTTGTTTGTTTAATTGCCGTTTTGGCATAAGGATAAAAAGTTAAAAGTGCGAAGTACTTTTATCGACATCAGACACTTTGGAAACTAAATGAATGAATTAACGACAGTATTGGACAAATCAATTGGGCAACGAAAAAGAAAACAAATTGTAAAGTAATTACACATGGACTCTCTAAAATAGACAGAAATTCCAACTGCGATACCATAAAAAAGTGAAAAGTAGCTGAATACGAATATCGCAATAGGAACAGTTTTTAGGGTTCCGTACACCAAAGGTGAAAAAAGGAACCCTATTGTTTTCGCTACGCTGTCCGTCTGTCCGTCACACGGTGGTTTCTCAGGAACCGTAAGAGCTACGGACCTGAAATTTGGACAGAGTATGTAGAACCTTGGCAACTACAACAACAAATACATGAGAATTAGAAATTAAAGGGTGCTCCAAAACGAGCGACGAAAAATGTTAAAATCTCATGTAATATACATACAAACATTAAAATATTAAAAAATTTAAATTAAAGGGTGGTCCATCAGTTAATGCAATTTTGACTATCTAATTTTGACAACTTGCTATATCTTGGAAACCGTAAGAAATTGAAATTTTCAAAAACGGTAAAACTAAAAAATCTGAAAATTATAAAATCGCCAAACCAAAACAGAGATCGCCAAAAATTAAAAAAAAACGCCAAATCGAAAAAAATCGACAAAATTAAAAAAAAATCTAGTACCAAAATAAATCGCCAAATTCGAAAAAATCGTTTAAATGAAAAAAAATCGCCAATATGAAAAAAACGCCAAAAACTGAAAAAAATCGCCAAAACGCGAAAAATGCGCCAAAACCAAAATAATTAATAATAATCTAAAAAAATCGCCAAAATGAAAAAAATCGCCAAAATTAAAAAAAAATCGCCAAATTTAAAAGAAATCGCCAAAACGAAAAAAATCGCCAAAATTTTAAATAAACGCCAAAAACAGAAAAAATCCTCAAAACGAAAAAAGTGCCAAAACTAAAAAAAATCACCTATATGAAAAAAACGCCAAAATTAAAAAAATCTCCAAAATAAAAAAATCGCCAAAATAAAAAAAACGCCAAAATAATAAAAATTGTCAAAATTAAAAAAACTTCTAAAACCAAAAAAAAAAAATTGCCAAAACGTGAAAAAAGTGCCAAAACTCAGAAAGCGCCAATAAATTAAAAAAATCCCCAAACTAAAAAAAAACGCTTAAAACCGAAAAAACTCAAAAACGAAAAAAATGCCAAAACTATACTTTAAATTGTTCGTATTGAATTACATATCTCGTGCCCGTACGGAACCCTTCGTGCGCGGGTCAAAGTCGCACTTCACTGAATTTATTTTTAAATTCTCAGATATTATCGCATGGAATATGTATGGACTAATCGCGTTATGAAATAAATACACGGTTATCCATTTAATGGTTTTAAAGCAGATGGACTGGTAAGGCTATCACCTGTTAAATAATTGTCATCTGAAGTATCACTAATTTAGTGAAATGTTTGTCATTTGCGAATATGGATCGTTTAACAATCGAAGAACGCGTACAAATTGTGAAAACTTACTACAAAAGTGGTAGGAACTTTTCGAGGGTCAGTAGTAACCCGAGGAATTGAAAAGATTATAAAGAAAAATTAAAATACTGGAAGCAAACACCGGTAACTCTCAGGTCAGACTTTTGCATAAGAAGAACCGTTACCGTAAATTCTGAGCGATGTGACCGTATGGTAAGCGACTTTTTTGGCCTCCAATTAAAGATTATCAACTGGATGATATGTGGTTTCAACAACGCGCAATTTTACGACATGATGTCAATTGGCCACCAAAGTTTCTACACGGACTATCACCTAAGGTTAGAGCATTAGAAAACCAAGCAAGTTACCACCGAGACACCGCCCGAAATGCGCAAGCAATCTCGACGCGGTACGTACGTAATGGCAAGGTCAAAGCATTATAATAAAACAATAGTTACATCCAAATCATAGCTTTATGTGTGTTTTATTTAAAATCGAAAAATTGATAGTTCTATACATGACATTAAACCATCAATAAAGCAAAGAAGTGTTCGTACCAAGAAAACCATAATTTCTGTATGTCGAATTGTTGACGATGAGCCTCATTTGTCAGAACGCTACCATCTTTTGTCGTTAGAGCTAATAGTTTACGTTATAGAGATATGCTCAAAAAATTTTCCCTTCCAAATGCAAGAGATATGTCATCTTTAATAGCTTATGGTTTTAACAGAATGCTGTTGTGGGCCGTGCATTTCGCGCAAATTATTGAAAAATGTTTTTGGTGATAATGTTATTTCAGAAAATAGAGCTGTTTCTTGGTGCTGGTCGCCATATTAATTTATGACTACTATCAAACCCTTAGTGACACTCGTGGGATTAAGACATACCGATTGACGATGACATAGTGCCGCAAAGAAACACACATCCATACATATATACATACATAGTCTGATAAGCATAATACTCTTCTTAGCGTTGCGAAGTATATATGTATATATATATAATGTATATATACCTAATTTCAAAATTTTAACAGTATTTTTACTATAGCTTAAGCCAATAAGCTAATACGATCACTTCCGGCTTTTAAGTGCGTTATCCTTAAACATAAATTTGCATACGTTTTAAGCACACCCTTGTCTAATGTTAACTTCAGAAAAAAGCAAAAAACAATTTTGGTTAAACTAGAAATTTTTATTGAAATGCACAGTTATTTATGTATCTTTTAAGTTACTCTATATCTTGGAAAAATTGGAGTTCAATATGGTCACTTTTCGTGTATAAAGCTCTTACATTTTTGTAGATTTCATTTTCAACCTCTTACAGTATAATAAGAACATTCTAGTTAATTTTGATAAAATTAAAAAAATTTAATAAAACAAATATACTTAAAAGTAAAAAAACCAAAAAAAAATTTTCTCAAGTACAACAAAAATAAACAAATTAACTAACGTGTGCATAATTAGTAAAGAACAAACGATAATGGCAAGACTGTTGTAAATTTAGAGATGGAAAAAATGAGCTTTCATTACAAAAAAAGCTTTCAGCAAATTGAAATACGATGAATCACAACAATTCACATACTCCATTTGCAAAAAAAATTGCGTATATAAAGCAGAAATCTACTTCAACTGACACTACACACAGTGGACCAAGCACAGAAGAACGGTGATGATGAAGGTTTAGTGGCCTTCGAAAAGAGCTAGTTGTTCAGTTCTAATACGCGTTTCTTTGAATATTTACTTTATTAATTACAATTAATTATAATTAATAAAGTACATATACATAATTATTATTTATAATAATTTTTAATATTTGTTTATATTAATTTCATTTTTTACTTAACTTTGGTGATGTTTGTTCATTAATAATTATTACATGTAATTTGCCTTACAAAGCGATACGAACTTTAGCCTGATGAAATCATAAATATAAGAACTAATATTTTTTTCAAATAAACACCGTTTCGAAAAGATCGCACGATTTAAGAACCACTTTTTTTATTTTTTTTTTTTAGTTTTTAGTTTTTAGTCTAGTTTAGCACTCATAATAACAATAAGAACTAAATAAAATATACATACGTAAGTAATCTTAGTTTTAGCTACTGCGCATAATCCTAATTGTAGCACGAACAATTTGTACGCACACAGACCGCAACGTAGGAAACACCTCATCAATCAATATTTTTACACGTAAAGTAGCATACGTTATATCTCTATAACCATTTTGTTTATATTTCACATAACAATATCGTTTAGTGCTCGAATATTCAAATATTCTTGATCGATATTGCATTCGAGTAAAAGTTAATTTCGGTAGAATGCACACGAAAAACGAACATAAATATTATTTTCATTTTTATTTAAATAATAACTTACGGCCTGTCCCACGATGTCACCAGAAATCGTTCGATCGAATACTTATATTGAAAACGAAAACAAATTTTCTCATTTTATTGATTACTTTTTGGAAGGTTTTTTTAATGAAGCTTTTTCAACTTTAAATTTCTAGTATGTTATAGTTCTATTCATAATGTCTGCGCCAGTTCAAATGGGCAGAGTTACATAAAATTATGGTTTATAGGGTGATTTGTGCACCATTGTGTCATAATAAGGACCGAGTAATTTGCTTAATTTTTAACAATCATCTGAGCAGAAATATGTAAAATATAGCGTAATTTTTAGTGGGAGTGACCCCGCCTATTTATCGAGTCTGCTCAGACGTAGTACTTTTGAAAACGCAAAATTGTGTTTTAAATTTATCTAGTTGGTAACTTATTTAAGCCTATTTTTTTTGCAACATTTCAGTTCTCTACCGTATAATATTTTAATAAAAATTTTATAAACGTGGCCCTACTTCCCCAATTTAACAATCGGTGCTTGCAGATGTTTCCTGTTCGTAAATCCTTTAACTTTAATTCTTAATTTTGAGCTTAATGTGCGTGTCCATGTTCCCCAATTGAAACTTCTAGGATTTTTTATCTTTCTTAGTGATCTCTAATTTAGATTTATTTGTGTATTGAATTTAAGCTCTCTAGTGCAAATTATAGCTTGAAATGTTTTGGCCCCCACTCTCCGTCACTTCTTTTCACTCAAGATTTTGTTATGAGCAGCACTCAAATATCATCGACCATTTTTAAGATGATAGCTTTTAGTTAAAGCTTCAGTTAAAACCTTCAGTAAAAAATTATCGTGGCGTCTGCCACTCCTGGTTAAAGAAAACGAAATTTAATAGGTTTGCATTATTCCAACATTTGTGCCAAATTTCAATAAAATCAGTTGAGATAAATATTTTAAATTTGCTCTTTTAATTGTGTGCTTTATTGGAATAGCCCCGCCCCTGGTAAAAATCTCCGGGTTTTAAAATTTTTCTAGTTAGTTGCTAATCTAGACCTACTTGTTTATCAACTTTCAGCTAACTAGCGTACATTTTATTTATTTTCTTCTTATGGGCGTGATACCGCCCACATTTTCAATCTCAATACCTGCTGTAGACGTTAGTTATCTTTCCTGTCGAGTTTCGTTGAAAATGGATGGTAATAAATATATAAATATGTAGTATATTCAAATGTGCTGACCCGAAGTACATGAAATATGAGGCTTAAATTGTATGGGCGTGTTAACGGCCACTTTTTCAACGAAAATGTATAGCCTTGTATTATTGCAACATGTATGCAAAATTTCAATAAATTCGAAACAGAAGTTTATGCTCCTATGCATGCAATTTCGATTAAGCAAAATACATGTATGTATATGGCGGATTTTTATTTTTTGATACAAATGCATGTGTAAATACATGGATTGCTCTTAACTTGGCTAGTTTGTTTGTTAGTTACCAGTAGAATGGCAAACATTCGCTTGTATAGTTAAGATAAAAGAATGAAGGTATATATGTATTAGTGGCCTGCGTAAACAGAATTGAAATGTAAGTACGTCATGTTTTTTAAATGCACTCTCGTGGCATGCACTATACTAAGTGCTGTCGCACTATAAACGAAGTACGATGGATGTATTGGTGTACGTGTATATGACTGTTAACAAGCGATGTCGCCAAGACGTTTTGTTTATAACAAACAATTGCATATTGTACGTTTGGGTAAGATTTAGATGGTAACCTATTATGTTTGTGTTTAAGAGAGGTTTTTTAAAGCAAGCGCACACAACTCATGTAAATGCATGTGTGCGTTTGTATGAGCGCAGAAAAATAAGAGAGCATACATAAATTATGTAGATATGTATGTATGTACATGCATGACGTTTGTATACGCACCAATGAGAGAAAAAAGCACAAACACCACAAATGTTTCAGTCACGAACTATTTTCTTCTTTACTCTTATTCCGCAATAAGTTAAACAAATGCATTGCCGACAACGTTGGTTAGCGTTTGTTATAGAAGATTTCCCTGTAGTAAAGCATTTGAAATTGCCCTCATGTCTTAAAAGTTCTTTTAAGACGTCTTGTGCAGGTCTTTAATATGTATCTATGTGAGGAAGTAGTTGGATGTACATATGTATATAAGCATATGTATACTATCATACAGGAATGGAAAGTCGAATGTATTTAAAAATATCAAGTGAGTTGCAGAAATTTATGGTCAAATATTGTAAACTAGGTAAATCTACCGCGCCCTGGAGGCCTACCCTGAAATTCGAAGTGAAGATCTTTTAGAATTTTCATTTAGGGGTTTCATGAGAACTCTTAAAATTGCCATTTGTGCAATTGGGCAAACTTGCGAGACTTGTTTCATGAAGCCCCTTTTAACCTTTTGTGCAAACAACTTATGTAAATTTGAAACAAACGGCAAAAAATTAATTAAATATAAATAAAATAATAAAATTTAAAGCAGTTTTTAATTAAAAAACATTTATAAAAAATAAATAAAGTAAATAAATTTCTATAAAATTTTTGAAATTTTGTTTACGAGAGTGTAAAAATGCACAATTGCACAGTTCGCGAGACTTTTGAACAGTCTCATGAAAACCCTTATTATTAATATGTAGGTTTCAAACCATTCTACTTATCTTGAATTATTCAGTTCTTGGTTATTTTTTAATTCTTCGTTAGACCAGGGTTGCATTTTCCCAAAAGTCGTACAATTATATTTCTTGATGTCTCTTTTCTGTCTGGTCTTTCAAAGCCAGGCGCAATGGTAGCAGACAAAAAATTAATTAAGCACACCCAAATTCCAAGAGTCTTAGGCTGAGTTTACATCTGATATTTCTTGTGTGCCATGTGCCAACGAAAGTGTAACCATTAACTTCTAATGAAAAACTGTTTGACTAGACTCGTATTTATTCATTTAAACTGTTTCCAATCATGTTGTATTCTATAAAATTGTCTATTAATTATCTATGAAACTGTTTAACTTAATAAATGCGTGTCTGAATCATAGTTTTTCATTAGTAATTAGTCGATACGTTTTTTTACGCTTGTGTGGCACATGGCACACAGATGTAAACCCGGCCTTAGTTGTAAGATCTACAACCTGTTCTTGCATTCTGATCGGAAATTAAAACTGCCAACGCACGTATCTGCAGCGCAGATATTGCATATCAAGTGTAAAATTTCATATAATAAGTAGGATTTTCCGAAATTAACCCGAAGTATTTTCAATGGTTTCGCCATGTGTAAGAATTACTAAGAATGTTTGCACTTGGTAACAATAGTCTTATGAAATCGTCGCAGGCCAGACCATATTTAAGAAACCATAATACTAGTGCTGTTCTTCAACAAAAAAAAAAACAAATACTATAGCAGCTTAGCTGCTTTTAGCATTTACTTTGTGGCATGAGTAATACGACAGGAACTACACGCATGTGGCACGAATTGAAAGTCGATGTTGCAAATTTAATTTTCTTCATTAACGTTTTCCTTTCTTTGGGGTCCTTTGTATTTTATATATATGTAAGCAGTTTTTGATTAATTTTTTTAGGTTTCCCATATTAAGGAAGCTTTATTTACGGTTACTCTATGTGTAATCAATGATTAGTGCTGCATGCAATTAAATATTAAACGCATCCTGCTACAAAGTGTAAGTTTACGAGGACTTTACAATGGACGTCAAAGGACAATGCGAAGCAGGGCGAAACTGTAAACAGACGGTGTAAGTTTACGAGGACTTTACAATGGACGTCAAAAGACAATGCGAAGCAGGGCGAAAGTGTAAACAAACGGTTTTTACTGGGCTTTAACCCTTTTTTAATCAATGAGTCACATTAATAGCCAGTCCAGGATAAATTCGAGAAGTCTTCTTTTATCTCGCCAAAAAAGGTTTTGCAATTCTTACAGGAGATGATTTGAAAAAGAACTTAAGTTGCATACTCAACTGAACCCAGAGCTATGTCTGTAAATGTATAATTTGTATGACTGATGCAATCGTTTAATATTTTGCTAAAAAAGATACTCCCTAAACAATTATTTATATTCTATAGAATAAAAAAGTTGCTGTATATTTTTTTAACTAGGTGAATAATCAAGTAATAAATTGTTTGAATTCGGGCAGGGCTTTTTCTGAAAGTAGTTGTAATAACAATGCGCAACATAACAGATTACAAGATCCTAATGAATGATCCTGTCAGAGAAAGCTTAAAATTATACATAAATTTACGTTTGAGACTAAAGAAGGTTGAAGTTTACACGTCCTTCCCCATCATAAGTTTAGAGTATGCTTATGGTTAATCGATATAGGAAAGCATAAAACACTTGCATCTAAGATATATGAAGTGTTCACAACTTTAATACGAAATCTGGATAGGAACAGTCTATCCCTGCAATTTTTATCCGTCCCTTTTAGAAAAGTAAGGAAAAAAGAACTCTTTAAGAGGATGTAATGAGTTGAAATATTCTTTAAATATCTAGGAATGTTACTTAAAGACACAGAAATTATTCTTAGTCACCCTTATTATACCCTTTACCAACAAATGGTAAAAGGGTATATATAGATTTGTCATTCCGTTTGTAATTTCTACAATATTAATAAGCGACACATAAAGTATAAATATTCTGGATCCTTATGTATAGGGAAGACGAACAAGCGATGTCCGTCTGTCCGTCTGTCTGTACGTGAAATCCGTTTTCCCAAGCTCCCAGAACAGCTAGAGACTTCGTTCTTGGACTGGTGTGTCAGAAATTTTCCGAAAAATTTTGCTATTGAAAATCAGCAAAATCGGGCAAACCGTTTCAGAGCTGGAAAACTCAAACTTAATTTTCCCATAGAAAATAACTACCGAAAACAAGTTTTTATTACTTTTTTATTAAATTAACTTATTTTATACTTCGGTATGAATAAAATTGATATTTATAATTAAAAAAAAATTTTAAAATTTAACAAAATAAAAAAACGTTTCCAGGGTTGGAAAACTTTAACTTTTTTTCTAATAATTAAACATATCTATGTTTTAGGAAGAAGGCTATTTTCTCACGAACGGTAAAAGCTACGGGTCTGAAATTTGGACAGTGTATGTAGAACTTTGGTCGCTACACTAACAAATATATAAAAGTTAAATATTAAAGGGTGGTCCAAAACGAGTGACGAAAACTTTTAAAATCCCATGTAATATACATACAATTGTATGTATGTGTGTACATATGTATATTGACACTTAGAATTTGTAAAATTAGTGTATTTTTATATAGGCTACAACAATTAACACTAATATTAAAAAAATTTAAATTAAAGGGTGGTCCGTCTGTTAATGAAATTTTGACTATGTAATTTTGACAAATTGCTATATCTTGGAAACTGTAAGAGTTAAACTCTTGAAATTTTCAAAAACTGTCAAACTAAAAAATCCGAAAATTATAAAATCGCCAAAAATTTAAAAAAAATCGCCAAAATAAAAAAAAAACGCTAAAATTAAAAACACGCCAGAAACCGAAAAAAATTGCCAAAACGAGAAAAACGTGTCAAAACTAAAAATAAATTTCCACAATGACAAAAAAACGCCAAAAACCGCAAAAATCGCCAAAACGAAAAAAAAATGCTTATATGAACAAAAATCACCAAATCAAAAAATTTTAAAAAAATCGCCTAAATGAAAAAAATGGCCAAAATCAAAAAAAAATCGTCAAAACGAAAATAAATCGTCAAAATTAAAAAAAAAAAACGCCAAGCTCCGAAAAAAATCGCCAAAACAAAAAAAATTGCCTATATGAAAATAAATCGACAAAACTAAAAAAATCAGCAAAATAAAATAAGTCGCCAAAATTTAAAAAGCACCAAATTAAACATAATGCCAAAAACCTAAAAATTGCACTAGAGAAAAAAGTATGCATTTTTTCACAAAATTAATATGTACCTACATATCTCTGTGCTTATGTATGTATCTCTGTACTAAACAAACGCACTTTGGTAAAGGGTATATAAGATTCGGCACAGCCGAATATAGCACTCTTACTTGTTCTATTTGGCGTCGGCAACATCGTCTATTTTGAAACAACATCAATTTAGCACAACATCAATGCTAACTTTGTATTCCCTAACAATGTTACGACGACGTTGCCTGTTTATCGATAAATACAGGGTGGCCCAGAAAGACCGAAGTGGTGTAAATTCCTTATAACTTTTTATTTAAGACATATTTTTTTAATTTTTTGTTTTTTAAATACAGTAAATTTATAGGGAATATTTTTAGATTAGTTGTTAAAAATGATATCCCGCAAGTGGAGGCCATTTTCTGCTTCGCACAAATGATCTCTTTTCAACACATTTTCCATGACCTTTCGCAAAACTTCCGGTGTTATGTTGTTAATTTCGTCTGGAATATTGGTTTTTAATTCCTCAATAGTCCTAGGCTTATTAACATAAACTTTCCCTTTTAAATAACTCCAAAGGAAACAGTCTGGAGCGGTTAAATCCGGGGAACGCGGAGGCCAATTAAAATTGCTTCTACGCGAA
Organism: Tachina fera; assembly: GCA_905220375.1. NCBI lineage: Eukaryota > Metazoa > Arthropoda > Insecta > Diptera > Tachinidae > Tachina > Tachina fera. Next base: position 52,683,924 of record LR999966.1, read on the forward strand.
TTTATTCTTTCCCCAAAGATGTCGCGTAAAATAGCCATTGTGGCCCTCGGAGTGTGCGCTGTGGCTCCATCCTGTTGGAACCATATTTGCGGATGGTATTCCACGGCTGGCCTTACAAAATTTTCCAACATGGCCCGATATCGATCACCATTGATGGAAATGGCGACATCTCTTTCATTTTCCAAAAAATATGGACCAATGATCCTTTCTGAAGAAACACCGCACCAAACAGTACACTTAACTGGGTGTAATTGTCGTTGATGAAGTACTCTCGGGTTTTCCTTAGCCCATATCCTAAAGTTTTGCTTGTTAACAAACCCATTTAATTGAAAATGGGCTTCGTCACTCATAAATAAGTTATGAATAATGGAAATGGAAAGAGCACATTTGTGCGAAGCAGAAAATGGCCACCACTTGCGGGATACAATTTTTAATAACTAATCTAAAAATATTCCCTATAAATTTACTGTATTTAAAAAACAAAAAATTAAAAAAATATGTCTTAAATAAAAAGTTATAAGGAATTCACACCACTTCGGTCTTTCTGGGCCACCCTGTACAATACACATATATCCAATATTTGAGTCAGCTGATTCATTTTGTTTACTATTTTTGTTAGAAATGTTTTTTAATAAGTTAAAGGATTTACAAACCTTAAAAATTAAAATAAAATGGTTTTCTATCGTATCGGAACGAAGAAAATAATAAATTTATTACTGAAAAAATTTCTCAGACAAAAGTTATGCTTTTGTCAGTAACGCAATGAAAAGAAAGTGCTAAATTTCGACATACTTTTGTAAAATAATGAGTAATGTTCGTCGTTTTAATATTTGAAAGTTATTTTCGGACGAATAAAACATCATTTAAGCATGTATTGGATACAATAGAACCTGATTTTGGAAACAAAAGGGATCAGATCAAAGTTTATTGGAGATTGGAGCTTCCTTCAAAGGTCTTAGTTCTGATTGTTTAAATACGCTGCTTCTTGTTGCTTTACACTCAGCATTGCTTGCAACTTCTTTTATTTAAACTCAAGTCCCGCCAGATCTGTAAAAATAATTCTTTCATAAAGTATACTTTCCCAACACATTATTTACTTTACATTTTGTCATCCACCACTAGTTCTAATGGTGGACCGAGGGAATTTAGTGCAGTCGCAACAATTTTCCACTGTACCTTGAAATTATTACGAATACTGCCACTGCGGAATCCCTTAGCTTAAAGAAGAAATTTTTTCAACTCTTCCATAAACTTTTCAAATTGGTTGGGGTTGGTAATTTGAATTTTGTCCATATTATATTTTTCCCTTTTTTTAATAAATTTTTTCAAATAAATATATATATATATATATATATATAATGTATATATATATATACATTTTTATTTCTTATGTTTCTTATATTTCACACTTTTAGGGTTCCGCACACCAAAGGTGAAAAAAGGACCCTATTGTTTTCGCTACGTGGTCCGTCTGTCCGTCGCACGGTATTTTCTCAGGAACCGTAAGAGCTACGGACCTGAAATTTGGACATAGTATGTAGAACCTTGGCCACTACAACAACAAATACATGAGAATTAGAAATTAAAGGGTGCTCCAAAACGAGCGACGAAAAATTTTAAAATCTCATGTTATATACATACAATTATATGTACATATGTATGTATATTGACACTTGAAATTTGTAAAATTAGTGTATTTTTATTAATGCTACAACAATTAACACTAAAATTAAAAAAAATTTTAAGTAAACGGTGATCCATTAGTTAATGCAATTTTGACTATGTAATTTTGACAACTTGCTATATCTTGGAAACCGTAATAGGTAAACTCTTAAAATTTTCAGAAACGGTAAAAATAAAAAATCCGAAAATTATAAAATCGCCAAACCGAAAAAAATTGCCAGAACATGAAAAAAATCGCCAAATCGAAAAAAATCGACAAAATTAAAAAAAAAATTCTAGCACTAAAATAAATCGCCAAATTCGAAAAAATCGTTTAAATGAAAATAAAATCGCCAATATGAAAAAAACGCCAAAAACCGAAAAAAATCTCCAAAACGCGAAAAATTCGCCAAAACCAATATAATTGTTTAAGTGGAAAAAAAATCGCCAGAATAAAAAAAGTCGCCAAAATTATAAAAAAAATCGCCAAATTCAAAAAAATCGCCAAAACGAAAAAAAATTGCCAAAATTTAAAATAAACCCCAAAAACCGAAAAAAATCCTCAAAACTAAATAAAATCGCCAAAACAAAAAAAAACCTTTATGAAAAAAACGCCAAAATTAACAAAAATCGCCAAAATAAAAAAATCGCCAAATAAAAAATCGCCAAAATAAAAAAAATTCCAAAATAATAAAAATTGCCAAAATTAAAAAAATTTCAAAAACCAAAAAAAATCGCCAAAACGTGAAAAAAGTGTCAAAACTCAGAAAGCGCCAATAAATTCAAAAAACCCCCAAACTAAAAAAAAACGCTCAAAACCGAAAAAGCCCAAAACGAAAAAAATGCCAAAAATATAGTTTATATTGTTCGTATTGAATTTTACATATCTTGTGCCCGTACGGAACCCTTCGTGAGCGGGTCAAAGTCGCACTTCACTGAATTTATTACTATTGAAATTATTTTTCAAATTCGTTGAGGTGAGCACACAACAGAACACGACATCAAAAACACTGACGAGAAAATGAACGTCAACATCAGCATAAGTTTTTCTTACAGAATACTAAACATATGCTGACAATCATCGATAAATGGCAATACTATCTACGTGACCTCCGATTTGCTAAAAAAAAACATTAAAAACGATGTCGTGTTATGTTGCCGACGCCAAATAGAATAAGGGTGAATATAAAATCTTAGTATTAATTTCATTGAGTGATGTATTCTTTCGAATTGTTTTGTTTCTCTTGAGAACACTGAAGTTGTGAATATACCAGTTTTATATATTTATCAACCAAATTTGGCGTTAGATGACGGGATATCATTCCACATAAGCACACACAGAAAAAAGGGTTCACCAATTAATATTCTCAATTAAGAATTTAATTATATTAATTAAATTTTTAATTGTATTAATTAAATTGACAGGAAAAACTTAATTGATATTATCAAATTGTTTATAGGTGAAAATTTAATTAATTTTTTAATTGATACTACAAATATTTTAATTAATATTACAAAATCATTCATATTACTTGTTTGTGTGCATATTGAATGTGTTTAGTATCGTAATGTACGGGAAAATTTTTGTAGAAGATATGAACCCTTTTTCTTTCCTTTGTTTTTTTTTTATAGACGTGGATAAGTAACTAACCTTGAATGGGGTATAAGGAGTTGAAATATTTTACAAAAATATTCGCCATAGAATACTTTTTTGATTGCAGCCAAGCTCAAAATGCCACTTTAAACCAGATGTAAGTTAAAGCTCAACTTAACCTTACTAAGTAATATAAGGTATTGAATTACTTTTGTAACATATATTTTCTGTCTTCTAATTTATTATTTGATTGAGGAAAAGATTTCAGTAATCAGGTATTTTCGGCTCAACAGTCTCATAGTTTTTGATAGAATTTTTTTTGATAATATTTAACATGAAAAAGTACCGTAGTACTCCTCCAACACATTTGATACTCTCATGACCAATTTAGGAAATGCAGTCAGAAAATGCGTATGCACATATTTTTGCCAATAATTAAATTTATTTTTCGACAAAGGGCACGATGCTTAATTAGCAAAGGTATTTAAGAAAAGTGTAACCTTTTACAATTGAATATAAATGAAAACCGTATTTAACTCAATGATATTTTTCATTGCACATAAGTTGATCTTTATATAAATATAAATTATTACTCCACTTCTAAATAAAATGTCTCCCAGCGAAAAGCAAAATTTTGAATATATTAACAACCAAAATAGAACATTGGCTGATATTGCTGAACTGAAACCACTACAAAAGAAAATATATGCAGTATCTGATCTACAGTGGCTAAAACTAAAAACGCATTAGATGACTACAAGTTTCTTGATATATTGAGAGTAGTTTACGGAATTTTGTCCATACCCATGGTTGCCAGATTTGACGATTTATTGTCATTTTGACGAATTTGTGTTGCAAAAATACTATTTTGACGACTGGACGATTTTCGCCTTCAATTTGACGATTTTAAAATTATTATAAACTTATACCTTCTATAACAACTTTGTAACAATTTTGAGCTTGACCAAGAACTTGTCAGTTTTTGAAGGAATATACAATTAAACTGAAGAGTAAAAGCAACCAATTTTAATTATTGTATTAATAATTTTGGAATTAAATGATTTTTAAGCCTGTTATTGTACAGAATTTATCAACTGAAACAACTGAAATGTATACGGTCAAATGAAGAAACTATTTAAAAAAGTTATGAGTAAATGTTTAAAAACAGATTTGCTTGAGTATGATAATTTTTATTGTTTAAACATTGATTGAATTTATTTAGGAACATTAGTATTTGATGATGCTAAGGTTAATCAAATTGAAAAATGTGAAATCATAAAAATATTTCATATGCAACCGTGTGATAAAATTTTATTAAGATTTTACTTCGAAGATAGAGTAAGGCCGAGTTAACATCTGTGTGCCATGTGCCACACAAGCGTAAAAAAAGCGTAACCAACTAATTACTAATGAAAAACTGTTTGATTTAGACATGTATTTATTAAATATAAAATTAAATTAATAGACAATTTTATATAATCCAACATGATTTAAAACTGTTTAAATCAATAAATAAATCTCTGAATCAAACAGTTTTTCATTAACTAGTAATTAATTGACACACAAGAAATGCCATATGTAAACTCAGCGTAAGTCTAATTGATTCCTAAAATATTATTTCAGAAAATAAAGGTTCTTTCTACGATATTCTAAAGAAGTTTTCTCACAATGTTAAAGAGTGTAAAAGACAGGAAATTGAATCTTAATTCAGGCAATTAAAGTTATTAAAATTGGAAAAAGTTTTCCATGATCATGCTTAAAACTTTTAAATTTTTGGAAAAAAATTCCCGAAACAAAAAAGGACTAGTTTTTTATTTCTCACCATAATTAATTTTATCAAAAAAAAGCTAATAAAGTCTACCCAGCTAAAAACATTATATATGGTCCATATATTTTTAATATATGAATGTATATAACTATATATGAATATGTATGAATTCATGTATGGAAATATATGGGATTATACATGGCAAAACTATTATATTTTAACTAATATATGGACTAATAAATTAAATGTATTATAACATATGAGCTCATATATGAAAATTTAATTATGAAGCTCTTCATATGTGGATCCATATATAAATATAAGATTTTATATATGGAGCCATATAAAAATTTATGCATAATTGATATCTCAGATAAGATCGTTCTTGCAATCAAGAAAGCTTGGAATTTATCACTGCTGAATTGGAAATCCATTAGAAAATACATAAGGTATGCAAAGGATACGCATCCTCAACGTTTAAAAAAGAAAAATTTTTGTTAAAAAACCATTCTTGTATGAAATTTAAATATTTATTCACAAATGTAAATTCCCAGAAGAAGAATCTGCGGACACAGTTTTACTGCATGAATCAAAGAATACAAACACGTGTATTTGGTATAGGGCAATTTTGTTTACATTTCAAGTTCTACGACATTTTGACGTCACACCAGCCAAATACCAGCACGCTCAAGTTAAGAAACATGCGCAATGCGTAATCTTGTATTCTTTGATTCATGGTTTTACTGCATTCGTATGTATACTCCCGGAAAATGAAATATTCGACATGTTTACAGTGCATTAATGTATGTCAGTAAGATTTATGGAGTCGCACATTTATTTATTAATTTCTAGAAATTTCCATAATTCATGTATTTTATATTACATGAAAGAAGGAGAAATTCCAAACGGTTCGACAACGTTATAAATATGGTTTCATTATAGGGTGAAGTAAGCAAGTAGTATGTGCATAATGTTGTGTTATACTGGCATTATTTGCTTTTCGTTACACAATAACAACTCTCTTACTTACTGTGGCTGTGGGCACCATGTACACTGACGTAGCTGCCGGAAAGAATATACATTATTTTTAACATTCAAGGCATGCAATTTTAAAAATTCTAGGGGTGGTTAATTTTATTTTCAGGATAGGGCTCTCTACGTCTATGCTTGTGTGCAATCCACTCAGGCTGCATGTCTCAGACGACTAAAGAATTTGAAATGTTACCAAACATAAAGAATGCATTTTTCTCATCCTTTTATTATGTTTTTTATTATAATTTTTGCATTTTATTGTAAAGACCATTCATAAGCAAACAAATGCACTTCAAGCACGCACACAACAAACAATATAACAAATACAGATATTGCACATTGACAATTTTCTCTTGATTATTTTTTTAAATTTTTCTTACGATTTTATTATGATTATTTATTTATTATTTTGGGCCTTATTTTCGATTTTATCGTAAGCGACATGTTATCAAAAATATACTTTTTTTATTGAAATTAAAATTTTATAGGCCTACCCTTAGTTAAGAACTATCAAAATGCCAAAAATTATTGATAACTTTTAAAAATGTACAATTTTATCGTGAGCGACAATTTACGTACACTGAAAGGAAAATGATTTATTCAGAGAATGTAACGGTTTCAATAAATGTTTGGCATTATATTAATGAAACTTTTCATTAATACAATGAACAATTACATTGTATACATGAAGTCTTGCAATCTCTCCTCTTCATGTGTTATTCATAGTTCATTGTATTAATGAAAATCGTTACATTGTTTAAACGAATTTTCTTTTTATAAAAATTTTGGGCAAAATAAGTAAATTCCACAAATTTTATCCACTTTCTGTATACAGTTTGTCAAAAACATAAATAAATCAAAGGTTATATTGTTAAAAAATATTTGCTATTTCTAATTTTTCTAATCTCTTTTAATTTCAAAGCAGTATGGTCGTCATAAATGCAATGAAATCATTTTATTTATACAATGTAATATTCTTCACTGTAAAACAGATATTTCTCTTTTTCTCTTTTTTACCCATTTACGCCCCTCTCAACTATACAAACGCAAAAAGATTGTGCCAAAGATGTAATAAAGATGCATGTTTTGTTAAGATTTTTGTTTCATTCAAAAACTTATATTTATGTATTGTGTTTCTCAAGAACATATTTATAGTTTTACTATAAACATGTAAATTTTTCGGCTTGCTTAAAATATTATTTGGGTTGAACTCTACTGATGAGTTCCTGAAATTTTAAATGTTTTACTTTAATAAATACAATAATACGATGAAGAATTTCATTGTCTGAATGAAGGGTTTCCCTTCAGTGTTTGTAAAACAAATCTGAATAGTACAAAAAACCTTGTCCTGAAAGATTATTTTTTTTTCGCTTACGATAAAATCGAAAATAAGCCTTGATTTATTGTAGTGCTTTATGTGGCAGCAACTTTTATTTTTTATTTTTTTAAATGAGAAAAGAAAAATCGAATGGGAGTTTTATACAATTTTCGTTTTAAGACTTTTTCTTTTCTTTCGAAGTGAATGCAGAATATTCATTTCAAGTATTAATCTGCATAAAAAGCTGTTTGGCAGAGAATGAATGATTTGTTGATATGCGTCGTGTATCATAATAACTACATACTTAGTTGTGTAAGGACCTACAAGATTATAGATTCCTATTAAGGTCAATAGCAAAAAAATATTAAATTCAAATTTAAACACATCAAATTTGAACGCCCGCCTTGTGTGAGATCTTAAATAACGCGTCGAATTATTGAAGCGCTCATGCCAGCGCTCTCAACGATTACATCTCCTTACGGGGGACTTAATATTGTACAATTAATCAAACAATAATAATTCCTTCTGCCAAAAAAAAAGACTTCAATGCAAAGATTTTATAGAAGAAGATAATAAGAAGTATGTGAAATATAAAATAAAATTTTAATGGGCGTGAATTCGCCCATTTTTTAAATGCAAAATTGTGTGCTTTTTAGAAAAATATTTTCTGAGAAATTTTTAGATTCTTTCATTGAACTGTAGTGAATTTTAATCAGAAATAATTCATAGTTAGGCTCAAGTTCAGTAATTTCAATTCTTATTGAATGAAATATTTTTATTAATTAATGTGAGTTTCTAAAGAAGAGAAGAAAAATTAAACTTAGAATTTAAGCTGGGGGAAATACCGATACTTTTCTGTGCAGCCACGCACTTCATCAGCACCCTAGTCTATCTACTTGGGTAGAGATTCTTATTAACATCAGCTATTTAACTTAAACTTACAATGAAACGGAATATGAGAAACGATTGTTGTGTATACAATTGATTTACCTTTGGTAAACACATTTATAAGTATCACTATTAATTTTCTGTTTTTTTCCAATTTTTCATTTATCTATTTAGGTTAGCACGAAATTATATTACTCTACCTCAGTATGTTTGACTATTCTTACTTATCTTTTTACGATCATCACATTAATTATTTTTACTTATTGGTACATGCATGTAAGTATTATTGTAGTGGTCTTATGTTACATGTTGTTGCATTCTACAGTTTTATTTTGGTTATTCCAGCCTTCTGAAACTGTGATAACCAAGTGAACAGTGATTGCCAAGTGAACATATTTTGTCACGTGCCCATGATGTATTAAGTGAGAAAAATGGAAAAATGAAAAAAATGGAAAAACAGAAAATTGATAGTGATACTTATAAATGTGTTTACCAACGGTAAATCAATTGTATACACAACAATTGTTTCTCATATTCCGTTTCATTGTAAATTTAAGTTAAATAGCTGATGTTAATAAGAATCTCTACCCAAGTAGATAGACTAGGGTGCTGATGAAGTGCGTGGCTGCACAGAAAAGTATCGGTATTTCCCCCAGCTTAAAGTCTAAGTTTAATTTTTCTTCTCTTCTTTAGAAACTCACATTAATTAATAAAAATATTTCATTCAATAAGAATTGAAGTTACTGAACTTGAGCCTAACTATGAATTATTTCTGAAAAAATATTTTCGTTAAATGGAGGATTATGTATATTTTAGAGCTCACGGTGTGTGGTAAGTTTCGTAAGAATCGGTTAAGTAGAACCGCATGAAATATTATATTAAATTTAATCGGCGTAAAGCCACCCATTTTACCAACTTTCTAATTATGTGATTACAAGCACCAAACGGTTTTCGCAGCAATCAAATAAGTAGAATATCATAAGATTTAATCAAAAAAATTAGAGCATATCCCCGCCTACTTTTTTACAGTGGGACCAATAGGAAGTTGTACCCTCTCAGACAAAAAAGAGTTTTTACAATCGGTTTAAAATGTACCGAATTATGAAGTGACACTCCCAAAAAAATTTAGACGAATTGCTAACCTCATCCTTTTTTTTTTGAAGTCGGTTAAAAAGTAAAACGACCTCCGGTATAATTTAATCAAATGCTTCTATTAACATCAATAATTAGAAAAAGACAAAACATAATTATACCTAATTTTACCTTGTTTCTATTCCTTTGGACCATAAAATTTAAGGAATTTAAATTTTGCTGCTTACCTAAAAAGACACGAAAGAAAATAAAAAATATTTAATTATTTTGTAATTTAAAAATGTTTTTCGTATTAGAGAATGTATGTATGTATTACATGTACACCAAGGTGTATCTAACTAAGTGGCAGCGCTACTTCATCTGATAATTTTTTGCTCTATGTGCTTTGTAGCTAACGAATGTCAAAAACTTCGTTTCGTTTTGGTTTTGGTACAAAAATGTTTGTGCTTTTAACATTCTTCGCTTCTTTACACAGCTATGGTTGCCGTATTATTGTGCAACAATTCCTTTTGCAGTAACCTGTTATAATTACAACATGATGTACACCAAAAAAATTAATAGCCGGATTTTGTAAAATATAAGCCCTTTCGTTTTTATGTTTCGTTTATAAACAATAACGTTTAAAATTTATTTTTTATAAAACATATTTTAAAGGTTTCGCTTTGACATAAAAAAAGCTTTTTCAGTATAACCATCATTATTACAGTAATGGAATAAAAAAACTAAATGTTTTTGATATCTAAAAAACAAATCAAATTCATTTTACGTTTCATTAATATTGGAGTAAGCAATTTTATTTAAAATTGATTATTTCATTCGTTAAAAAAAATAAAAACACATTCATAAAGATTTTCCGTTGATTATAAGAATTCAGTTTTCATTCTTATACCCTTAACATTATTTTGAATATTTTTAAACATTTTTGCAATTGTTTTACAGTTATATTTTGAAAAATAAAGCAAAAATCATATGTTTATACTGAATTTGGAGTGGATTACTTTACAATAAAATTAGCAGAAATAAGGGTTTTGTTTTACAGTTATATTTTGAAAAATAAAGCAAAAATCATATGTTTATACTGAATTTGGAGTGGATTACTTTACAATAAAATTAGCAGAAATAAGGGAAACATGTTTTATTAGTATGGAAGGCGAGATTCGTTCTTCTGAACGTTAAGTTAATCCGATTGAAGAAAAAAGTCATTCACATTTATTTGCTTATTTGACATTTTTGTAACTTAAAGTAGAAAATAAAAAATTAAAAGAGTTTCATGGTTTTAAGTTTGATAACATTTTAAAACTAAAAATTTTAGTTAATTTTACATACAGAATTTTATGAGTGTAGGAAAAATTAAAGCTCTTTTGTTTTCACTCACATGAAAATTATTCAATGCTACAAAAACGTAAACGTGGTTTCGTTCGTTATTTTAATGAAAGTAAATACGTATTTAAGAAATTTACTATTCGACATATTGTCATAATTATATTTTAATTTGAAATTTATTTGCTAGTGGTTCAGCTTTGTCTATATGCATTTAATTGTTGCTGTAACAAATCATCAGTAGACTGCAACCACACATTTTGAATAGCCACAAACCTCTTTCTTATCTTATGTACAGACTTTCAAGAACTATTCGAGAATTCACAAATAATAATATTTTTGAAAATCATAAAAGAAAAATAAGCGTAGTAGGCTTAGAAAATTATACAAAGCCCAGCAAATAATTTATATTCGATATGAATCTATTTTATTTTTCTACACCTTTGGATAACAATAAAAGTAATTACAAGACAAAATAAAATCTAAAATTTACTATTTAAGAAGTTTATTATTCGACATATTGTCATAATTATATTTTAATTTGAAATTTATTTGCTTGTGGTTTAGCTTGGTCTATATACGTATTTCATTGGCGCTTAAACCAAATCATCAGTAGACTTCAACCACAAATTTTGAACAGTCACAAACCTCTTACTTTATGCACAGACTTTCAAAAACTATATGAGAATTCATAGAACAATAATATTTTTGAAAATCACAAAGACAAAATAAGTTTGGTAGGCTTTGAAACTCATACAAAACCCAGCAAATAATTTATATTCGATATGAATCTATTTTATTTTTCTACACCTTCATACAATTAGAAATCCATTGGATAACAATAAAAGTAATTACAAGGCAAAATGAAATGAGTTTGTATGAGTTTCAAAGCCTACCAAACTTATTTTGTCTTTGTGATTTTCAAAAATATTATTGTTCTATGAATTCTCATATAGTTTTTGAAAGTCTGTGCATAAAGTAAGAGGTTTGTGACTGTTCAAAATTTGTGGTTGAAGTCTACTGATGATTTGGTTTAAGCGCCAATGAAATACGTATATAGACCAAGCTAAACCACAAGCAAATAAATTTCAAATTAAAATATAATTATGACAATATGTCGAATAATAAACTTCTTAAATGTTAAATTTTAGATTTTATTTTTCATTTTGCCTTGTAATTACTTTTATTGTTATCCAATGGATTTCTAATTGTATGAAGGTGTAGAAAAATAAAATAGATTCATATCGAATATAAATTATTTGCTGGGTTTTGTATGAGTTTCAAAGCCTACCAAACTTATTTTGTCTTTGTGATTTTCAAAAATATTATTGTTCTATGAATTCTCATATAGTTTTTGAAAGTCTGTGCATAAAGTAAGAGGTTTGTGACTGTTCAAAATTTGTGGTTGAAGTCTACTGATGATTTGGTTTAAGCGCCAATGAAATAAGTATATAGACCAAGCTAAACCACAAGCAAATAAATTTCAAATTAAAATATAATTATGACAATATGTCGAATAATAAACTTCTTAAATGTTAAATTTTAGATTTTATTTTTCATTTTGCCTTGTAATTACTTTTATTGTTATCCAATGGATTTCTAATTGTATGAAGGTGTAGAAAAATAAAATAGATTCATATCGAATATAAATTATTTGCTGGGTTTTGTATGAGTTTCAAAGCCTACCAAACTTATTTTGTCTTTGTGATTTTCAAAAATATTATTGTTCTATGAATTCTCATATAGTTTTTGAAAGTCTGTGCATAAAGTAAGAGGTTTGTGACTGTTCAAAATTTGTGGTTGAAGTCTACTGATGATTTGGTTTAAGCGCCAATGAAATACGTATATAGACCAAGCTAAACCACAAGCAAATAAATTTCAAATTAAAATATAATTATGACAATATGTCGAATAATAAACTTCTTAAATGTTAAATTTTAGATTTTATTTTTCATTTTGCCTTGTAATTACTTTTATTCTTATCCAATGGATTTCTAATTGTTGAAGGTGTAGAAAAATAAAATAGATTCATATCGAATATAAATTATTTGCTGGGTTTTGTATGAGTTTCAAAGCCTACCAAACTTATTTTGTCTTTGTGATTTTCAAAAATATTATTGTTCTATGAATTCTCATATAGTTTTTGAAAGTCTGTGCATAAAGTAAGAGGTTTGTGACTGTTCAAAATTTGTGGTTGAAGTCTACTGATGATTTGGTTTAAGCGCCAATGAAATACGTATATAGACCAAGCTAAACCACAAGCAAATAAATTTCAAATTAAAATATAATTATGACAATATGTCGAATAATAAACTTCTTAAATGTTAAATTTTAGATTTTATTTTTCATTTTGCCTTGTAATTACTTTTATTGTTATCCAATGGATTTCTAATTGTATGAAGGTGTAGAAAAATAAAATAGATTCATATCGAATATAAATTATTTGCTGGGTTTTGTATGAGTTTCAAAGCCTACCAAACTTATTTTGTCTTTGTGATTTTCAAAAATATTATTGTTCTATGAATTCTCATATAGTTTTTGAAAGTCTGTGCATAAAGTAAGAGGTTTGTGACTGTTCAAAATTTGTGGTTGAAGTCTACTGATGATTTGGTTTAAGCGCCAATGAAATACGTATATAGACCAAGCTAAACCACAAGCAAATAAATTTCAAATTAAAATATAATTATGACAATATGTCGAATAATAAACTTCTTAAATGTTAAATTTTAGATTTTATTTTTCATTTTGCCTTGTAATTACTTTTATTGTTATCCAATGGATTTCTAATTGTATGAAGGTGTAGAAAAATAAAATAGATTCATATCGAATATAAATTATTTGCTGGGTTTTGTATGAGTTTCAAAGCCTACCAAACTTATTTTGTCTTTGTGATTTTCAAAAATATTATTGTTCTATGAATTCTCATATAGTTTTTGAAAGTCTGTGCATAAAGTAAGAGGTTTGTGACTGTTCAAAATTTGTGGTTGAAGTCTACTGATGATTTGGTTTAAGCGCCAATGAAATACGTATATAGACCAAGCTAAACCACAAGCAAATAAATTTCAAATTAAAATATAATTATGACAATATGTCGAATAATAAACTTCTTAAATGTTAAATTTTAGATTTTATTTTTCATTTTGCCTTGTAATTACTTTTATTGTTATCCAATGGATTTCTAATTGTATGAAGGTGTAGAAAAATAAAATAGATTCATATCGAATATAAATTATTTGCTGGGTTTTGTATGAGTTTCAAAGCCTACCAAACTTATTTTGTCTTTGTGATTTTCAAAAATATTATTGTTCTATGAATTCTCATATAGTTTTTGAAAGTCTGTGCATAAAGTAAGAGGTTTGTGACTGTTCAAAATTTGTGGTTGAAGTCTACTGATGATTTGGTTTAAGCGCCAATGAAATACGTATATAGACCAAGCTAAACCACAAGCAAATAAATTTCAAATTAAAATATAATTATGACAATATGTCGAATAATAAACTTCTTAAATGTTAAATTTTAGATTTTATTTTTCATTTTGCCTTGTAATTACTTTTATTGTTATCCAATGGATTTCTAATTGTATGAAGGTGTAGAAAAATAAAATAGATTCATATCGAATATAAATTATTTGCTGGGTTTTGTATGAGTTTCAAAGCCTACCAAACTTATTTTGTCTTTGTGATTTTCAAAAATATTATTGTTCTATGAATTCTCATATAGTTTTTGAAAGTCTGTGCATAAAGTAAGAGGTTTGTGACTGTTCAAAATTTGTGGTTGAAGTCTACTGATGATTTGGTTTAAGCGCCAATGAAATACGTATATAGACCAAGCTAAACCACAAGCAAATAAATTTCAAATCTAAAATTTACTATTTAAGAAATTTATTATTCGACATATTGTCATAACCAGGGAAACCACAAATATGCAATTGCATTTTTTTTCTTGTGTAACGTATTTATGCGGAAACAAGACATTTATCTATTTCAGAACAATTAATGAATTTTGGCATCGATTTGTTGGTGCATATTTTTGCATATTTTACCCTTTAAAGCATGTTTTTGCATATATCAGTCTTACCAGCATATTCTTAGCATATTTTTGAATTTTTAGAGCAAAATTTACCCTTTTAGGGCATATTTTTATATTTTATTATTTTTTATTATTTTAATATGCTTAAAAGTTAAGGGGTTGGTCCAAATATTTATTTTTATTTTGCACCATCTAAATCTGTTCCAATGTTCCATGTAGTGTATAAATTTTTCTTATATATTATTAAGTTAGTTTCAATACAAATTCAGTTTTGTCAAAAATGACGGAATCTGCCCCGAGTAGACATTGAATGAACAATGCACTGAAAGAAAAACACTTCGTCACGGGAATGAAACCATTACGTTGAACCCCTTTCATTAATACAACAACAAATTTTATTAATAAAATGAAATATTACATTATATTGATGTAAATTGCATTAATGGAATGAAACCAATCGAGTGCTTAATATTTTACATTTTCTAGTATCATTTATGTTACGAAATAATTTTCATTCTGGTAACGAAAAACTTAAATACATGTTTTTGTGAAGAATTTATACAAAAAAATATTTTAAATTGATTATTTGATTTATTGATAAAATAATTTCAAAGTATCAAATTGTATCAAAGTATCAAAAAAATATGTAATTAATCTATAGTTATGGAAATTATAGTTTTGTTGCAACTTTAATGATATATTTTCGTAACTATAATGAAGAAAACATCCTGCTGCTGGCTAGTAGGCAGTGTACCACTCTTGTAATCCCAGGTTCGAATCCTGGAGATAAGTAAATTTTTTTTAATATATATATATATATATATACAAAAAATATAATATAATATATATATATATATATATATATATATATATATATATTATATATATTATATATATATATATATATATACATACATATATATTTATAAGTTATAACTTTTCAAATAAATTAAATAATGTTGAATTAATTAGATCAATTACATAACTTTGAATTAAAATTTCATTAATGATGGCATGTATGTATTTAGTGTGTATCTAAATAATATTTGAGATTGTTGTGTCTGCAGCGGTAAGCGCGCTATCTACCACGCGATGAGTTCCAAGTTCAACTCTTGGCCGGGGAAGCCAATTATCATGCAAACGTTTTTCTGATGCCTGTGCCAATATACACACGTATTTATTAAGATACACGTATTTATTAAGATACAATTATTATTAAATAAATGAATCAGTCATTACAATAATGACTTATGTTGTTAACACTATGATATGATACCATCAAAAAATGATATGTTACGTCTCAGTAATGAAATATTGTCATGATTTACATGACAAATGTTGTTTATTCATTGAAATAGTTCGTAAAAAAAATAAAACTAATGTCACTTCATTGTATAAACTAATAAGTTTCATCGCAATGATTACATTTTTCATTTAAAATATGAAAATGTACGTTGCTTATGAATGAAAATATTTCGTTCTATATATGACATTTTTCCAGTTAATGACACAATTTCGTAATGCGAATGAAGCGTTGCATTGGTTGAAAAACAATGACAAAATCATAAATATAATCTGAAAAATCATTGCATTTACGAAGGTTTTTCTTTCAGTGTGTCAATGTATAAAATGTTTAGATGAAACACAAAGAATTTTTATTTGAATTTTTTTAGGGTGCCCCACTAGCTGAGTGGTAGCGATGCTAGCCTCTCAGTCGAGAGGTCGTGGGTTCCATTCCCACCATAGACTCTGGGTGTTTTCTGCAGACAAGCTAATCGCTTTGCGATTTATTTTATTGTTATTGTTTATTGCAATAAAAATTATAAATAAAAATCTTGTCTTTTTTATCCAAAATGCAGTTCCAAGGATTGAATTCTGATATTGTGATCTTTCTTTCAATAAAAATTAGTTTGTATTATTTGTTTCAGTCAAAATGTGTATGGTAATTTTGTTTTAACCTGCACTTCAAACCCAGTTATTCTTTAATTGTTTTTTAATTTTTTTGTTTATTTTTTTTTCTTATTTTAAATAAAAATTTTGTTGATATTTTGAACTAGAAATATATTTTCATTTAAAAATAAACGAATTTATTGTATTTTTAAGAGCATATTTTTTTAATTTTTAGTGCAAGTTTTTGGTGCATATTGAATGCGCATAAAACAATTTTTTTCGAGCATATTTCTGGTTTCCCTGGTCATAACCATGTATAGGTTTCTAAGCCTACTATGATATTACAAATATTTTAATTAATATTACAAAATCATTCATATTACTTTTTTATGTGTTATTGATATCTATCTTATAAGTTGTTATTGCCTTTAAAACGAATTTCAAAAGTAACATTAGCTTCCAATATTTCAGAACTAGTTTGATTATGTATTCGCCTTAAGGTTTCACACTTCTATGAATTATTCAGTTAAATGTGAGATTTTCTAAAATCTTAATGAAAAAAAGATATATTGCAGTCCACAGTTAATAGTGAATTAAAAGTATTTATGCAATCATAATTAAGTGTTCTGTAATATACACTAATAGAAAATTGCATCAGCAAATTTATGATGTGACGGCATTGGTACCACATAACTATTAATCTAAGTGCCATAATAATATTCTGTATTTTCCTATTAGGTGTATTTCCCTTTTATTATTTAAAGAATGTTTGGCGGATTCAAATGATATAATATTTTTAAGACATTATTAAAACAATTGTACAAGATCTCAAAACATTTGTAAAATGTTTTCATACGAATTGGCATGCAGTCATATCTACATATGTATGTATATCCTAACATAAATTACAACACATTAAGGGCCATTATTACAACTTAAAGTTAATTAAAAGTAAGTGTTTGTCGGACGTATAAAACGCTATTCATTATTATAAATTTAATTTAACTTACCAGGAAGGATACATTTGCCTCTACTTTAGCGCTTACTTTAGGTTAAGCTAAAATTGTACCGATGCATAAATTTTTACACGTCCGATAAAATCGGACTTTTAACTAATTGTAAATTTGTAATAATGGCCCTAGAAGAAAAACGATTTTTAATCAAAATAAAAACAACTACATTTGTATATTACCAATAATCTGTTTTGTCATTGATGACAAGTTGTCACAATTTGGCCAAAATGAGTCATTTAACTGATGACTTTTTGTCATAAAATTGATTTCGATTGATTATTTTGCTATGCATCATGTTATTATACATATGGGGGCAATTCAAAGGCGACTGACGCGACATTCGTACACTTTTATTTGAGCAAAAAAAAAAAAAACGAGAAAGAAATGGAAAAAGATACAATATATGTATATCTTAAGTGATTTAAATCAATGATGAAGTGGTATACAAGTTAAGATAACACTTATAGCGCAACATCTAATGCCGTCAGTGCCGATGTTTTTGTATTGCTTTTTTAATAAATATTTATAAATATTCCCCTCTTTGAGAGCAGAGAGCGCTGCTAGTAGAAAATATAGACTTCTTACGCATTAAGTCATTCGTAAGTAACAGTGAGCCGACATAGTTGGATAAAAAGGACTTCATAGAAGTATTAAAATATTTGTATTAAAATTTAACAGTAAATTATTGAACAAGGAATATAACAATTTACCTAGACAAAGTGTAACAAATTGCAACAAAGTAGTTTTGTAAAAAAATAAAAAGGACTAAAATAATCTTAAGACTAAAATTAATAAATATTTCCAAAATAATTGACCGATGTGTTTTAATTCCCGCGAATCGCAACATATAATTTACATATTTAAGAAAAAATTTTGGGCGATATCAATAACACAGTAAAAAGATAATATAAGCAAATGTCAGTGAGAAACGGTCGCGACAAAGTAGTTAATTTTGTGCACTTATGGAAATATACATAATTCAGAGAAATTTTATGAAGATTTTTTTTTGTAAATGTGGAAATGAAGGTGAAAGAAGATCGTTTATGTGTAGATTTATGAAATACAAATTTTTTTTAATTTGTGAAAGTACATTTACGCACGCGACAAAGCGGACGCGTTATTTTTTTCCCCAAGAGAAACACAGTAACTTTGCTAATATTGATGAACTTTAGTTTAAAAGTACTTAAACAATAACAAATGCTTATTTAGTGCTGAAAAAATTAATACTCGTAAATATTGATTTTATGCGACATTAAGGTATAAGTGGAAGCAAGCTCAAACAATTTCCCTCATTAGAACTCCATTCTCCTTCTTTACTGCTAGTGCAAAGTCCATATTCCCGTCAAACAATTTCAAAAATTTAAAATGGTTTTAGATTTGTAAAGTATATACCATGATACAATAATATAAAGGTAAAACCGTTCTCTCTTTTCGTCGC
Organism: Tachina fera; assembly: GCA_905220375.1. NCBI lineage: Eukaryota > Metazoa > Arthropoda > Insecta > Diptera > Tachinidae > Tachina > Tachina fera. The sequence goes on from LR999966.1 coordinate 52,702,968, forward strand.
CATATTAACCTTCTGACGTTTGTCCCAATTATTTTTTACTCTCAAAATGAATGCTACCTTATTAGTTTATGAAATCCGAGTTTTTGATTAATTGTTTGACTTTCTTGTTTATTTAATTAAAAATATTAAAATTATTTCATAAGAAACAGCAATAAAAAAAATACAGAAGAACCAACAAGGGCAGCAGCAAAAATAGAACAGCAAGAAAATGAACAGCTGCAAGGAAATTCCTAACTGAACACCATCTGCACCTCTTCCGAATCAAAGGCGGGACTTTGTGTTCTGGCTACGTCCAAGTCATATGCAGAATGTGCAAACTTTTAAAAACGAGCTGTTGTGCTTTCACACCGACAGGAGCAGAAGAAATCACATCAGTCATTAAGATCTCGACGGCAATAATGCATGCTCTTACTTTGCAAAGAAACAAGAACAAATTCAAGAGCCTTCAAAGCTTTTTACCGCAAATGCAAATGTCGGAGCATGTGTGCTTGGGCGTAGCTGCTAAATGTAAACACAACTGGGACCAATGGCGACTATTCTTCGTAGGAAATAATAAACATATTTGTGTAATGCAAATACACACAATCAGTACGTTGGACGATGGCGGTGATGGCTTATTTCTTAGGTCGTCGAACGATGACCAACTGTTTGAATTTTTAGGTCCGTTGTAAATATTTTCATTCAAAATTATACAAAAACTCTTACTAGACATTGCAATTTTTGCGATTTTAGCAATTTTTTTTGCTATTTATCTGATTTTTGCGGTTTTGTTATTCTTTGCAGTGTAAGTTACTTCTTCAATGCATTTAGAAAATTTTCGGGAACTTCCGATTTTTTCACGTTATTTCCCAGATAAATTTTCTTTTCAACAGTCTCTAATAAATCAATTTTAAGGATTTTTTTTTCGATTTTGCAACTTCTCTCGTATTTTTACAATGTTCGCCATGGAAGCGAGTTTTTTCAAGTATTCTGCTTCCTAACAGTTTTCGGTCATTTTATTAGACTTTGCTCTTATGCTGCTTTAACAAAAACTCGTTGTCTAACATCGATGTTTTTAAGAATGATGTTGTATCCGTAGCCATCAGGCTTTTTTATTATGTGGTGAAATAAGTAATTAATCAAACATTTGCTAACTTTTGTAGATCATATTACACACAGATTTCGTTATCTTCATGTCCAATGAATACAAAATTTAATAAATATGGATTAAACTATAATTTCTAAACTCAAATTACACATTTCGAAAATTATTCCTAAATAAAAGTATCCATTATGTGTGTGTGGCAACGTTTTCCTCTCTGTTTACAAAAAAAAAGTATTGAAATAATTTCGGTAAAAGTCATAATTAATTTTAAATGTCAAATGTGGTTTTACCTTTATATTATTGTATCATGGTATATACCTTTATGCATTTATTATTTAAAAAAAAAAAACATATTTTGGAAAAAAAATATTTTTGTTCACCTTTTTCTGGAATTACCCTTACATGTATTTTTTTTTTCAAGAGGTAAAGCTTATAATGGGTGTTTTTTATTGAGGTATAGAACTTTAAGTTGGCATCACTTTTTTAACTGGCGGCCATTTTGTCAGCTGTGAAGTGATTAATATTTAGTTTGGTTTGCCATTTCATCATAAACAGGTTGACAAAAGAACAACGCTTGCAAATCGTGTAAATTTATTTCGAAAATAATGGTTCAGTTCGCGAAGTTTACCGCAAGCTCCGTCCATTTTATGGTCGACATAACCGTCCATCAGAGCAATTAATTCGGTTAACCATGGATCGTTTTCGCACTACGTTTACTCTATGTGATAATACGCATCCGCAGAGACGTCGAACAGTGCGCACCGAAGAAACAATTGCCGCTGTAGAGCAAAGTGTTGATGAGGACCCGAATGAATCGATTCGCCGCCGTGCACAGCAATTGGAGCTTTGTCCATCAACTTTATGGAAGATTTTGCGCAAAGATCTTGGCCTGCGACCTTACAAGATCCAGCTTGTGCAAGAATTAAAGCCGCGAGACCATGCAATGCGTCGAAATTTTTGTGTATGGGCCGAAAATGAGATTGATCTCGATGCTGACTTTCATCGCAAAATTTTGTTCAGTTTACCAAAGGTAAATCAATTGTATACACAACAATCGTTTCTCATATTCCGTTTCATTGTAAATTTAAGTTAAATAGCTGATGTTAATAAGAATCTCTACCCAAGTAGATAGACTAGGGTGCTGATGAAGTGCGTGGCTGCACAGAAAAGTATCGGTATTTCCCCCAGCTTAAAGTCTAAGTTTAATTTTTGTTCTCTTCTTTAGAAACTCACATTAATTAATAAAAATATTTCATTCAATAAGAATTGAGATTACTGAACTTGAGCCTGACTATGAATTATTTATGATTAAAATTCACTACAGTTCAATTAAAGGATCTAAAAATTTCTCACTTAATACATTGTGTGTTTTTGTAGTATTTCTCTTGATCTAAAAATGTTTTTCTCTTATTTGCTATTGTATTAAATTAAGAGAGTTCAATAAATAAAGGGATTTCGTTTGTGTTTTTAATTTCATGTATTATTTAGTTATGAATATGTATGTAAGTATGTGGGTTTTAATGCATTTTGTATGACGTTTATATAAATTTTCTTTGAATCTTAATAAAATTATTTACATTTAGATTCTAGAATACGGACGATTGTGTCGTCCGTTGGTATATCTAGTTAGATTAAAAGAACAAAATAAATATTAAAAATTATAATACAAGGTTATACCTACAATTTAATCTTAATGAGTTCGATTACACAGAAAACCCTGAGACACGCCAACTTAATTTTGGATCGATGGCCACTGTGGCATACTTCGTTTTGAAAGATTAGGTCAGAATTAGAAAATAATGAATTTTTAATTTTTTAATGTCTCTCGAGCGATTTGTTGGTGTTTTAAACGAAATACATCTAAATCTCTTTTGAAATGACTTTATGGTTTGTTTATTTGTCGAAATTCAACTCCTCCCAGCAAAAAAAGACACGCAAAAGAAATAGTTAATGCATGGGGGGTTCTACTGCAAATACATTGGTTCAACTCAGGTGCAGAACGCATGATTTTAACACAGGCGTATCATTGACGAGCATGGTTTCACATTTAGCAAAACTGCTCATCATTCAAATGAGTGCTAAGAACGATGACGTTTTTTCACGTTAATACAAAACGAACAAAAAAAATATCCGCAGCCAGGATACGAACCGTGTTGTTTTGACTTTTAAGGAATACTCTCTACCACTGAGCTAATGCAATGTGCTTATTGGAGATAAAACTTGTTGTATGAAAATGTGTCAATGTGATAATTTAATTCCGTTTTTGCATGCCTCTTTTGCATGATTTTTTTTCTTTTGAAAGAGAAGTAACACTTAGGGAATGAATGCCTACTACTACTTATAGGTGTTACCTTCTTTAGGAAAGGGATACTGATAGAGAAGACAGGTGGTGAAGAAAGGGATAGAGGAAAGCTCTACGTTTTGCACGTTATAATGCAGAGTTGCAGCGCCTCTAATTTCAATGAGGCGGATTAAATTTTTGAAGCTGTGTTTTAGTAGTCATTTTTAAACGTTATTTTACTTCGCCGATGATTCTGCTACACAATACTGACGGGAGGGCGGTCTGATGTTACATTAGGATTAGTATCTGCTGAAGTCCGTAAAGTTCAGTCAGCAGTGACTATGCCTTCATCACTTGAACTTTCCTACAACAACTGATTCAAAGGGACACTAATGCACATCAAAAAAATGTGTGATGTTGTTATTTAATGACAGTCGGATACAGGGATTGAACCCAGGATCTTTGGTTTTGTAATCAACGAGCTAGCTACTTCAGCCAACGCCACCCTCATGCATGCATGCTTGTATGTGTTTGTCGCGTGCGTTTAGAACACATTCAAAGAAACACATGCTCAAGAAATCATGAAACATTACTTTATTTTGAAAGCGTTGATAAATTTTTTGCTGGGTTATAATGATGGTTTTCCACCTTCCGGCTAGCACAATTCATTTGATTTATGCCCGTTATTTCTAGCCATAGATATCTATTAGTCTAAAGATATCCATCGTGTAAATTAAATTTTACAAGGCAAACTCGTAGGTTAAAACCCTAGGTAAATTACCTATTTGTAGAAATAGCGGGCATTAATTTATTTTATTCAATCCAGTTTTATGAATTTTTTGTAATGTTTTTTTTTGGAACATAATTGATATAACAAAAATTAAATATTTTAAAAACTCCCGATTCTAGAAAAGATGTGATATCTTGTAAACGGCTGGACCGATTTTCTTAAAACATAGTTAAGAACCCTCTTGATCAAGTCACCTTTCGAAGAACAACTAAATCAAAATCCGTCCAGCCGTTTGGTCAGTATGTGGACACGGACAGACACACATATACACAGACACACACTACAAACTTACAACACCCCTTGTTTTGATCGGGGTTAAAAATTAGACTAAGTAGTGCCACAAACTGAAAATTGTATACACCTGAAAATAGACGGTTATTATTGTTAGAGTTAACTACGGCACACATTTTTTGTCGTAAACTTTTAAGTATCTTATCGTCCACGAACATTGGTAAAATATACATGATTTAAAAGGTATTTTTGTATAGATATGCACAATATATTTTTTTTCAAAATTATTGCCATAAAATTGGTAAAAAAAAGCGTTCTAAGTTTGCATGAAGAAAAACAACATTCTGTTTGATTTTTATTTTTTACACACAAGTAGACACATATTTGCATACGTTAGACCACCGGACGATCCTAGTAAACAATAAATAACGTTATTTCAAATGACTTTCGAAGCACTTTTCTTTCCATGTATAGCATAAAAATATCTTGCGAGAAAATAAAAACCTTAAAATCTAAATGTGCGCGAAGATAAATTTTAAAATTTATAACCCTAGACACAAACCGTCTTCTTTAACAGAGTTCTGTTAACTAATAATAATTGGTTTTTTGTCCCACAAAATTGACTTAATACTCAATTTTTCAAGCAAAATAAACCAGAAAATTTAAACCAAGAGACTTCTCTATCCTCCTTTATATAGATATAACATTTCATGCATCCAACAACACAAAAAATCCATATCTTCACCCACAGTCATAAATTGGTTTTTAGATCAATGTCCAATAGTAAAAGTCATAACAGCCTGTTTTTGTAAAAACTACAACACAATTTCAAAATATAAAATTTAAAATTTGAAAATTAATTTTGGTCATTTTTGTTTTCAAAAACCGTAGGAGATGGGGTAAAAAAGAATATTGGATCAGACTCCTGGACGCCTCTAGATCAATGTCCAATAGTCAAAAGCAAAATTGCTTACATGTACTAGCAAAGCGTAACAGCTGCTCTATTGAACAACCTCCTTTAAATCCTTAAAATCTGTGCAAAAATACATAACTTAGGAAAAAAATTACCACAATGTCAAAAGAAAAACTCGTATTTTATAACTAACTTTCGATTTTGGTGGCCTAATGGAGTTTCTAGAAATGGTAAAATTATCTACTCACACATGCCCAGAACTGAAATAAAAAAATCTGTATAACATATTATACCAAAAAGAAAATATAACAAGCACGTAAATAAGAATTTTACAAAGCAAACAAACACACGGAAAACAAATTAGTTTGTACTTTAAGTGTTCTTTTATCCAAAATTTATATGAAAATCTTAAACTTAAATAATTTTTTTTTCATAAGCGGGACACTCTTTACGAATCAACTTAAAGTTTCAACAAATGTTTGACAAAAAACTTATTTTAGATTTTGTATGAATAAACATTTACATTAAAAACGTAATATGCTTTAAGGCACGCACCAACCATTTTAAAACAACAAAATCAAATGCAATAAATATATAAATATACCTGCTGGCTAAATTATATGAAAGACTTTGTTTTTAAAGTTCAAAAACAAAAATTATCAAGCATAGAAATATAACCCCTGAATTTTTTAGATCCTGTATTTATACTCACAGAACACAGTCAATTCTCATACTCAGACCAAAATCATTAGGCCGTTGCAGTTTTTTTGGTCCCATTTGGGAATAAACAAATTCATGTTCTATACTACTACTATAACACTGCACAGTGGGTTTATCAATTGAAACTTTTAATACAAATGAAGTGAAGTGAGCGCTAACAAGGAACACGTTCCTTATTTGGACATTTCGAAGCATCTGTTTCCTGAAAATGGCGTGTATGATTTTGAAAATTCTTTACTATTTGGACTATACAAGAATTTTATGGAATAAAACAAATAAATCAATGAAATTATGTATGTTTGATATTTATGTTTAATATTTATTCGTTACATCAAGTTAAAATCTTCATGTTCACTTTCAAAGATAAGCCAGCTAATACGACTATGAAAAACTTGAAGGGTTGTTGCAGCGAATTACAACAGAGCTTGACCCATATTTTAGGCTTGTGTCATTCTGGAATGAATTACTTCAACTAAATTATTCTTTCACGTGAAAGAAATAAAAAAATATTTCTTTATTTCTTTCATATTTCGGTTTCATTTTTCAGCTTACTTTAATATTTCTGCCTGTTTTAATTTTTCCGTTTTTAAATTGGAAGGAATGCTACTCGTAGATGAGAATGAAAGATTCCACAAATGAAAGTGTTTGCGGAATACTACTGTATTTAGATTCAAGAATAGTTTTTATTTTTTGATATCATAACTTTTATATATGTATAATTAATTTATACCCTGAGGTTCTACCTTATAAATTCTTTGAATATGAATTCATACCACATTTTTTTACTTCTGACATGGCAGATTTCACCCTGCAAAATGTAGTAAGCTTGTTGCACGTTTACATTTTGCATTTAATATTTCTCCCTCTGTTTCCTGTTTGTTTGAAAATTTTATTCAAAAATGGATTCAAAATTGTTTTTATAAAAAACAGAATTTATAAATTAAATAAGTAATGCCCAAATTCTGTTCGACGATTGTGTCGTCTTGTCTATCGACGAAAACAGCGTTAGTTGTCATTCTTTAAAATATTACTAGATATACCAACGGACGACACAATCGCCCGTATTCTAGAATCTAAATGTAAATAATTTCATTAAGCTTGAAAGAAAATGTATCTAAATGTCATAAAAAATACATTAAAACACAGCCACCCACATACTTACATATGTACATATGCATAATTAAATAATACATGAAATTAAAAACACAAACTAAATCCCTTTAACAGCGTTGTCAACTGGGTGCTTTTCGCACCGTTTCTAGTGCTTTTTAAAATTTCGACACGAGAATTTTTGAAGTTAGTGCTCAGTGCTTTTTAAATTAATTTTTAGTGCTTTTTGTTTCGTGGCGGTGGCACTAGACGCAAAATTCAAAAATAAATTTCCATATCTATTTTTTTTCGAGGAAGGCTATCGTTCAAAAAGCAAAACATTTCAAAAAATTCGAATAAGGTTATAAAATGCTTGCTTTAACATTTTAAGCATAATTAATGTAAAGAAGACATTAAGCAAGTAGGTACCCAAATATAGTTTAATAGCATCATTTTGTCTAGTTACTATAACAATGGATGGAGAATGGAGAAACTCTAAGTCCAATGTCGAGTTTTGGGCAGAAGTAAAATCTAATAAGTTTATGTAAAGTTAATGGATATAAACTCGTTTGAGGCATTATCAAAAACTGCATTTCCATCAATCTTTTGTCACTTCAATGTTTAAGCGCGCAGAAGTAGATTTTTTACCTCTACGACTTTATTTAAGTCTAACAAATGTAACAATATATCCTTACACTTTGTTATAACTTCGCTTCATAATAAAAAAGGTCTGAAACGAGAAAATTGAATTGTGAATATACTTTTTTATACACTAAGAGAAAAAACGTGCTAAAATCAAGATTTTACCCTCAAAACTCAAATCATTTTAATATTTATAGTCTGTCAAATGCGAAAATTCTTGAATTAAGATCAAATTCAAGATTTTTTTCTTAATAAAAATCTTAAATTAAGATCATATTATTAACAATTTAAGGATATAATCTAAAAATTAATATTACGTTCTTGATTTTAAGACTGCGCTATTAAAGTTTAAGACCACGGTTTTGATTTTAAGAATTAATTCTATAAATTAAGAATTTATGTTAAATTCAATCTAACTGACCAAATTTCAATATTGAAATATTAAGATCTTTGCAATCTAAATTGAAGAATTTTGTTCTTAAATTTAGATCATTTTATTCTCTTAGGCCAAATTCACAGTCATTAAGTTACCTAATAGCAATAGTTTAACCAATACTATTTGATTCACAGCTTTTGGTTTAACATTAGTTAAACCGCCAAACGTCATTGGTTTAGAAATAGTTTTATACAACAGCTGCTTCGTTGTAAACTCTATCAGTATTGATGTTTTGTGAACAACATAATATCCTGTGGTGAACAATTTTGGATACATTTCATACATATGTACGTTGTAAAGCATCTTCTTTGTGTTTAGCTGTAATACATTTTTTTCTATTTTCTATTATGTTTTTGGTTTTCCCGAACCAATTTCTGCACTAAGTTAATATCTTTCACGATAAACTTAGATGAGCGAACACTTATTATTATCAATTTTTAAGAAATAATATAATATATGTAATCAAAAATTATTAGTTAAACAATAGTTATCATTTTATTTTACTAATAATTAATTAGAATTAAAACGTGTATCGGATGCCTCAAATTTGCATAAAATCAAGGTCAACCGATCCTTATAGATCATATATACATATTTATGTATAACAGTTTTTTTAATATAATATAATAATTAAATTTTGGTGCTTTTTTACATAAATTACGCGTTTTTTCATAGTTTCAGTGCTTTTTGAAATTTAAAAGTTGACAACACTGCCCTTCAACTAAGCTAATTCAAATTAAAAACACAAACGAAATCCCTTTAACTAAGCTAATTCAATTTATTGAACTCTATTCCTTTATATGGCTTCTCTTTTCTTCCTTTTTATGGCTTTCCTACAATAACAAATAAGAGAAAAAAATTTTAGATCAAGAGAAATACTACAAACACACACACAATCTCATGTTTTGTTTCTTGTTTACTTGTAAGCTAATAAATGCGTATGTAATATGTGTGCATGTAGTAGTAGCAACTTTAAACGCTTATAGCTTCCAAAATACTGAACCGATTTTAATAAAATATAAATTCTGCATATCTGTACCGAAAAACCTTTAAAACCGTATAAATGTTTTTAAAATCAGTGCAGTAGTACCAGCGTAAAAGGGATTACAAAAAACATGTTTGCCTATTAATTATATAGATTATTATTCATTGTCTATGCTAGAAGGTTCGTGTATTTGCTTTATGATTTTGTTCTAAACATTATATTGTTACGTTTAAATTTTATTAAACGTGTGAGTTCTTTTGATTGCTCAAAAATAAAAATAAATAACAACACGATTTTCTTATTTGCAACTGAACTTCCTTTTATTCTTGACTAAACCAATTACAACTTGTCTTTTCTTATTTGCTTCTGAACGTTATTATCCACGGCACGATGTCTTTTACTTTCAACGATGTTCACTCTACTAAATTCCAATTAGCACTGACTTACTTGTTCACTTGTTTACTTTCAACGATGTTCACTCTACTAATTTCCAATTAGCACTGACTCACTTGTTCGTTCACAACACAACTGAACTTCACAACTGGCTTATTCACGACTGACTTGCCATTGGTTGCTTCGCGCTTTTTATACTGTGCACCAATACCACTAGAAGTTTCAAGCATAGTCCAGACGATCATTATCATCTTAAATGTTGTTTACTTAGTGCCCAATTAAGTTCATGTGGTAACTATGTACATACATGTGTATATGCAAACGTGTGTACATCATTAACTAACAATGCGTGGTGGTTGTTTACCTTTTGCCTTTCGTTTGAATTGGAATGTATGTATGTGTGTAAATATGCGAATCTTCTTAATAAGCAGACGCTTTTTGTTGTTGCTTTTGCTTGTTTACGTGCTACGCATGCTTATTTAGTTATTCGCTACAGTGTTTGCACTCGAATATGTGTGTACATTTGTTGCTTTAGTTAAATACTTCTAGATAGTTCTTTGCATTAACCCTGTAGGAATCTTTTTACGTAACACTGCCGCCCACTTAAGCCTATTCGTCCCGAATAGGCACATCATCACTGCCTGTTTCTTTCTTCGTTTTCTATACGCCTTGTAGTTGCGCTGTAGACGACTACCTCTTCCATATTTGTAGGCTTTAGTTCTGGCTCTGCTTCGTCTTTCAACTGGGACTTGTGTTACCATACGCTGGAGGTGGCTACTTCGTTGACATTTGTGGCCCCTGGTACTGACTCTGCTTCCTGGTTCCACTACAGCTTGCCTTGCCTTGCGCTGAAGATGACAAGTCTTTCCACACTTGCAGCCCACCATACTGAATCTGCTTCGTATTTCTACTACAGCTTGCCATGCCGTACGCTGTAGATGACAACTTTTGTCACATTTGTGGCATCTGGCTCTGCGTCTACTTTGCCTCTTGACTAGAGCGTGCTTTACCATACCCTGGAGATGACTACTCCTTCCACATTTATGGCCTTTGGCTCTGACTCTACCGTGTCCCTTGGCTAGAGCTTGCCTTACCATACACTGGAGATGACCACTCCTTCCACACTTATGGCCTTTGGCTCGCACTCTACCTTGTCCCTTGGCTAGAGCTTGCCTTACCATACACTGGAGATGACCACTCCTTCCACACTTATGGCCTATTGCACTGACTCTACTTTGTTCCTCGCCTAGACTTTGCCTTACCACACGCTTGAGGTTCTTTACAAAAGTTGTCTTCTTCTTCCTTGCTGCTTTTATGCTGCGCGCTTTGTATACTGTAGCAGTTTCTTTACCCTGAGAAAGCAAGACCATTTCACCCATAGCTTGTTCCACTGTTTCACTGACCGCTTGACTATCTTCTACGTCATGAGCTTCATTCACTTCGCTGGAGACTTCTGACAAACTTCGATCATTTCCAACTTGTTGACACTGACCACTGTGGATTTCGTCAACATTTTCTTCATTGCCAGAAATTTCATCGTTGATCTGCTCCAAGTCAGAAATCTTTTCGTCTGATTTACTGACTTGTACTTTAATGCCATCTACTCTTCTATATAAGCCCTTAGACATTTCTTGAAGTTTCTCATTTGTGGCCTTCATTTCAGCCTTCATTTCCTGAAATCTGTCATCCATTTTTTCACTGTTCGCCTTTATTTCGCTCATCATGGCAGCCAACATTGCGCTGATGTCTGTACTGGTTGGAGTATTAGTAGAAGGAGCAGATGCTTCTTCCATCTCATATTTCTCTTCAAATTCGTACACTCCTATGTCAACGCCACGACGCTTGAATTCATCAATTAGCCTCTTTTGAAGTTCTGCCTTATTACCTGTTGTCGGCAGGTCACACTTACTCAATTCCTTTTTGAGTTGCTCCACTTTTAGGTCTTCGAACTTCATTGTCGATATTCTTTCCTTGTATTACAAATTAATTATTTTCTAATTAATTTATTATTTTTATTTTAATTTTGCAATCCCACTTCTGACACCAAATGTTACGTTTAAATTTTATTAAACGTGTGAGTTCTTTTGATTGCTCAAAAATAAAAATAAATAACAACACGATTTTCTTATTTGCAACTGAACTTCCTTTTATTCTTGACTAAACCAATTACAACTTGTCTTTTCTTATTTGCTTCTGAACGTTATTATCCACGGCACGATGTCTTTTACTTTCAACGATGTTCACTCTACTAAATTCCAATTAGCACTGACTTACTTGTTCACTTGTTTACTTTCAACGATGTTCACTCTACTAATTTCCAATTAGCACTGACTCACTTGTTCGTTCACAACACAACTGAACTTCACAACTGGCTTATTCACGACTGACTTGCCATTGGTTGCTTCGCGCTTTTTATACTGTGCACCAATACCACTAGAAGTTTCAAGCATAGTCCAGACGATCATTATCATCTTAAATGTTGTTTACTTAGTGCCCAATTAAGTTCATGTGGTAACTATGTACATACATGTGTATATGCAAACGTGTGTACATCATTAACTAACAATGCGTGGTGGTTGTTTACCTTTTGCCTTTCGTTTGAATTGGAATGTATGTATGTGTGTAAATATGCGAATCTTCTTAATAAGCAGACGCTTTTTGTTGTTGCTTTTGCTTGTTTACGTGCTACGCATGCTTATTTAGTTATTCGCTACAGTGTTTGCACTCGAATATGTGTGTACATTTGTTGCTTTAGTTAAATACTTCTAGATAGTTCTTTGCATTAACCCTGTAGGAATCTTTTTACGTAACACTGCCGCCCACTTAAGCCTATTCGTCCCGAATAGGCACATCATCACTGCCTGTTTCTTTCTTCGTTTTCTATACGCCTTGTAGTTGCGCTGTAGACGACTACCTCTTCCATATTTGTAGGCTTTAGTTCTGGCTCTGCTTCGTCTTTCAACTGGGACTTGTGTTACCATACGCTGGAGGTGGCTACTTCGTTGACATTTGTGGCCCCTGGTACTGACTCTGCTTCCTGGTTCCACTACAGCTTGCCTTGCCTTGCGCTGAAGATGACAAGTCTTTCCACACTTGCAGCCCACCATACTGAATCTGCTTCGTATTTCTACTACAGCTTGCCATGCCGTACGCTGTAGATGACAACTTTTGTCACATTTGTGGCATCTGGCTCTGCGTCTACTTTGCCTCTTGACTAGAGCGTGCTTTACCATACCCTGGAGATGACTACTCCTTCCACATTTATGGCCTTTGGCTCTGACTCTACCGTGTCCCTTGGCTAGAGCTTGCCTTACCATACACTGGAGATGACCACTCCTTCCACACTTATGGCCTTTGGCTCGCACTCTACCTTGTCCCTTGGCTAGAGCTTGCCTTACCATACACTGGAGATGACCACTCCTTCCACACTTATGGCCTATTGCACTGACTCTACTTTGTTCCTCGCCTAGACTTTGCCTTACCACACGCTTGAGGTTCTTTACAAAAGTTGTCTTCTTCTTCCTTGCTGCTTTTATGCTGCGCGCTTTGTATACTGTAGCAGTTTCTTTACCCTGAGAAAGCAAGACCATTTCACCCATAGCTTGTTCCACTGTTTCACTGACCGCTTGACTATCTTCTACGTCATGAGCTTCATTCACTTCGCTGGAGACTTCTGACAAACTTCGATCATTTCCAACTTGTTGACACTGACCACTGTGGATTTCGTCAACATTTTCTTCATTGCCAGAAATTTCATCGTTGATCTGCTCCAAGTCAGAAATCTTTTCGTCTGATTTACTGACTTGTACTTTAATGCCATCTACTCTTCTATATAAGCCCTTAGACATTTCTTGAAGTTTCTCATTTGTGGCCTTCATTTCAGCCTTCATTTCCTGAAATCTGTCATCCATTTTCTCACTGTTCGCCTTTATTTCGCTCATCATGGCAGCCAACATTGCGCTGATGTCTGTACTGGTTGGAGTATTAGTAGAAGGAGCAGATGCTTCTTCCATCTCATATTTCTCTTCAAATTCGTACACTCCTATGTCAACGCCACGACGCTTGAATTCATCAATTAGCCTCTTTTGAAGTTCTGCCTTATTACCTGTTGTCGGCAGGTCACACTTACTCAATTCCTTTTTGAGTTGCTCCACTTTTAGGTCTTCGAACTTCATTGTCGATATTCTTTCCTTGTATTACAAATTAATTATTTTCTAATTAATTTATTATTTTTATTTTAATTTTGCAATCCCACTTCTGACACCAAATGTTACGTTTAAATTTTATTAAACGTGTGAGTTCTTTTGATTGCTCAAAAATAAAAATAAATAACAACACGATTTTCTTATTTGCAACTGAACTTCCTTTTATTCTTGACTAAACCAATTACAACTTGTCTTTTCTTATTTGCTTCTGAACGTTATTATCCACGGCACGATGTCTTTTACTTTCAACGATGTTCACTCTACTAAATTCCAATTAGCACTGACTTACTTGTTCACTTGTTTACTTTCAACGATGTTCACTCTACTAATTTCCAATTAGCACTGACTCACTTGTTCGTTCACAACACAACTGAACTTCACAACTGGCTTATTCACGACTGACTTGCCATTGGTTGCTTCGCGCTTTTTATACTGTGCACCAATACCACTAGAAGTTTCAAGCATAGTCCAGACGATCATTATCATCTTAAATGTTGTTTACTTAGTGCCCAATTAAGTTCATGTGGTAACTATGTACATACATGTGTATATGCAAACGTGTGTACATCATTAACTAACAATGCGTGGTGGTTGTTTACCTTTTGCCTTTCGTTTGAATTGGAATGTATGTATGTGTGTAAATATGCGAATCTTCTTAATAAGCAGACGCTTTTTGTTGTTGCTTTTGCTTGTTTACGTGCTACGCATGCTTATTTAGTTATTCGCTACAGTGTTTGCACTCGAATATGTGTGTACATTTGTTGCTTTAGTTAAATACTTCTAGATAGTTCTTTGCATTAACCCTGTAGGAATCTTTTTACGTAACAATATCCAATACATATTTTTTCATATATTTTTCAAACTATTGTACAATACTTTAATTTAATTTTTATGTTTCAAAAAGATGGTAATAATGAGGGTATTCATTTCAGTATTTTTCCTCGTTGGAAAAATGTAATTTTTGACAACAAACACAAGGAAAAAAAATTCCAAAAATTTTTTCCCTGTGTTTGTTGTAAAAAATTACATTTTTCCATTTTTCCAACGAGGAAAAAAACTGAAATGAATATCCTCAATATTTTTATTTTTCGTTATCAAAATCAACAATAATTTTTGAATAAAATAATGTATTTTCAAACAAAAACGTCTAAAATCTTCTTACTGAGTTAGGGCATAAATAAATATATGAGTGCAGCAGCTAAGAGCTTATAATATCTGTGAAATAGACTTGCCAAAAGATCTTCTTCAATATTTTAGAAAAAGATGTTACAATCAAAAAGAAACGAATTATGTAGATTAAACAAAATGCAATATCAATCAATATTTGATAAACTGAATGAAAATTGATTGTCAACTAATCAATAGCATCAATAAATTTAATTTCTCAACGCCAAATTTAGATGAAAATATAGTTACAGGATTTGTATTAAGCAGAAAAGATAAAAATATGAGATAAGTTCTTATACCTATAACCACTTTTAAATCTTCACAAATGTGTAGTTATCTATATCACTTTAGTTTTTCGCAAATTTTTGTTAAGAGAATTACACATTTTTGTTAAAAGAAATATATGGGAAGACTTAAATTTTTTACGAAATGGGAAAATTTTTCCTTATTTCTCTCAAAAAACAAACCTTAAAAATACCTTTTTTTAAAAACAAAAATGGCAAAAACTTTAAAACTTTGCTTGAATAAATTCCGTTAGCAATATCTGTGTGTCTGGTTGCAAAAATATAAAGATAGAGTTTATGTAAATGTATGCAACTAAAGGTGATTTCACACTATAATACTGAGAAATAATAAAAAAACATACTTATGAACCACTGTACTAGTCTGTCAGTTATGTGTCGTCATCAACCAGGGGTTACAGACCGCGTGTTTAGAACTATAATTCATGTTCGGAACTAGAGGATGCTCATATGTATTTAATTTTGTTTTATAGTACATACTTTTTTTTCTATGATGATTTTTTTTTCGGTCTACTCTTGATGTGTTTTTATTAAATGAAATGTCAATGTTGTTGTTATTGCAATTTTTTTTTCATTTTTTTTAGTGTGTTTGTATAGCCTACACCCCTGTTTTGTTCCAATTTTTAGTTTCACTTTTTTGGGTTTTTTTAAATATTGTATATGTGAGTATGGATGTATTTTTATATTCTTTGAATTATTTAGTTTAGTTTTGTTCAAATATTGTGCCACAATTTTTATTGTTGTTGCAAATGTTAGTCGTTCGTAATTGCAGTAGTTCAGGGGTAACGCGTGGTAGCTAAGTTGGATGATTTTTTTATATGGATGTTTCTATACACTGAAATAAATTTCAATTGATATGTGATTCGTGTTACACTTTGTATCGCATATATGTATGCATGCAAAAGTGTAAGCGATTTAAATTGCATGTGTTTTGTTGTTTAATTATTGCAGAATGTTGACTTGCTTGGCAGACTTGTTATATCTGCACCAGTTTATAACAAGGACTGACTTTAACCATTATTTTTGATTACTTCTGAATATTTAAAATTGAAAGCCTTTAAACCAGCGATCTTCTAAACCGCGCATGCGTGCGAGTGCTCTCACAATAATGAAGAGGGCAATAAGAGATAATTTGTATTTTTATGTAATGTGTACCAGGTATGGAAAAGTTGGTACAACTGTACTTTTTTCAGCACTATTTGAATGTCAAAAGTACCGTAGCACCCCAGTAACCAATTTAGTACTATTGAAATATTTTTCCTATTATATTACATGCCAAAAATTGCACAAAAAATATTTAACCTATAAATAACCAGTTTCGAGCGTTGGTTGATGTCCTTGAGTGGTTAAGTCCTTGAGAAACGACAAAGTGTGTAGCTCTTGCTCGAAGGTATTAGAAATAAAATAGTTAAACATTACCGCTTCTAAATTCATTTCAAAACGAAGAAAGTCACTTTCGTACCAAAGATAGACACATACTATTTACTTCGACGGTCTCTAATCAAAGCAAAGGATGGAAAAGTATACATATCCTAAGTGTTACTGTTAAATTCAGATCTCAACAACTGATATTCACGCTATTGTTGTATTATTTTCATCTCTATATTTTGCAATTGAATAAAAGATGGATCTTATTAAATGTGCTTTTAAGAAAAATATAAATTTTGATCAAATATCAAATGAAGAATTGCACAAATTCAAATTCAAATTCAAAGTTCTATAGAGAGCACAGATAAAGGTTTTGAAAGCGATAACGGTCTTGAGGATCATACTTATATTTTCGATAGCATCGAGACCAAATTATTGCCAGATAATGCAAAACAGACCATAACAAAATGCGTTCAAAGTATGGCTGTAGCTGAGACCACGGATACATTTATATAGATGGCAAATTTTCCTCTTATTCTACTTTCGTTGTAGGTGCAGTAGTAGTTGAAACCGTTCCGACACAAGAGACATCAACATCAACTACAACCACAACAAGAGCATCCTATAAACGCAAAAGAGCACGATCTCTATTGCTAGCAGCTGAAGCTGAAGTTCAACCTATTCCTGAATACATGACTCTATTTGGCTTATTTAAAAAGTATTTATTTTCTCTGTTTAGTATGGCACAAGCGTTCGATGTGCTTACATGTGAATGAGGCAGCGTTTTGAGGATATTCCTCACTTCCATTGGAAGAAAACAACCATAGAACTTGTTAATTACTTTTTACGGATGATACTATTGAATACATTGCTGTTGAGACAACGACACGCCAAAAAGTTCGATGCTTCCAATAATATGTATATCCGATGAAGAACTGCTTTTACAGCTTCCAGATTTCTGTGTGGTTATCTCTGCTGGACGTGTTGTCTTCAGAAATAAACGGACCGTAGGGGATTCATCTCCTCAAATTTGGACGAAGCACATCCTAGCATATCAGGTATTGGAAAAAAAGCTGTTCGCCCATTTGGTGATGTTCAGTTCGATAGTGTCGATCATTTCACTGTTTTGGCCGATAGAAAAGTCAATAAATGGTGCAAATATTGCAAAAAATCTGACACCCAAAATCATTGATTTCAAATGGAAATTGTTTCTGAGAGTATCACAATTAAAAATAATATGTATTTTAACTTACTTTCACCTTTAATCCTAATAAAACATTTTATAAATAAAATTTACCTGAGTTTTCATTTCATGCAACGGTCTTCACTATTCTTTACCTGACGTTCATTCCTAATGTTTTCTTCACCTATAAATTAAAGCTTACGGTTCTTTTGACTATATCCACTTTAAAAAAAATTTGGCTTCATCCGATCATTTTTACGATCTACCCGGTTAGAGGGTTAAGCTTTTACACACATATTATACATACATACGTTTAATATTAAGTACGTCTTTAGCTAATTTGAAAAAAATTTTAAAAAATATAAAAATTAAGAAATTGGTACAATCGTACTGAAAAAAGTAAAATTTTTCTCGAAAATTAGACCATTTTGTAAATCTGATTTCTCATCCCTGGTGTGTACTCAATGTACTGAATGCTCTGTTAACTAATAATAATTAGTTTTTTCCCACAAAATGGACTTAATACCCAATTTTACAAGCAAAATAAACCAGAAAATTTAAACCAAGAGACTTCTCTATCCTCCTTTATATAGATATAACATTTCATACATCCAACAACACAAAAAATCCATATCTTCACCCACAGTCATAAATTGGTTTTTCGTAATTTTTTTCAAAAACCGTAGGAGATGGGGCAAAAAAGAATATTGGAGGAGACTCCTGGACGACTCTGGATCAATGTCCAATAGTCAAAAGTCTTAACAGCCTGTTTTTGTAAATACTACAACAAAATTTTAAAAAATTAAATTTGAAATTTTAAAAATATTGTTGGTCATTTTTTTAAAAAACCGTAATTTTTACAAAAACAGGCTGTTATGACTTTTGACTATTGGACATTGATCTGGAGGCATCCAGGAGTCTCCTCCAATATTCTTTTTTACCACATCTCCTACGGTTTTTGAAAAAAATTACTAAAAACTAATTTATGACTGTGGGTGAAGATATGGATTTTTTGTGTTGTTGGTATTATGAAGTGTTATATCTATATAAAGGAGGATAGAGAATTCTCTTGGTTTAAATTTTCTGGTTTAGTTTGCTTGAAAAATTGTGTATTAAGTCCATTTTGTGGGAAAAAACTAATTATTATAAGTTAACAGAGCTCTGTTTTTTTGTTAACAGAGCTTTATGAGCTTTATTTTAGAAATAAAAACATATCTAAAGCGTTTAACTCAAGTGATTTTATTGAAATTAGGCACACATGTTACAATAAATTTTTTTTTTTAAAGTGGGCGTTAACGCGCTCATACAGTTTAATCCTCCTATTTAATGTACTTCCGGTCAGCACATTTAAATGTACTATTTATGTAATTAATATTATCGGTTTTCAACGAAACTAAACAGGAAAGATAAACACTAGCCAAAGCAAACATTGGATTTAAAAAAGTAGGCAGTAATACGCCTATTTGACAAACGAGTTGTAATAGATTAGCAAATTACTAGGAAAATCGGAACACCCAAAAATTGTACCTAGGAGGGCGGGGCTGCGCCAATAAGGCTCATAATTTAAAAAAACAAACCTAAGGCGGTAAACTCAAGCGATTTTATTGAAATTTGGCATACATGTTGCAATAATACAAAGCTATAAACTTTCGTTGAAAAAGTGGACGTTAACACGTCCGTTCCGTTTCCAACGAAACTTGACATGTATGATTGGCACTAGCAAAAAAAAATTTAGTTAAAAAAGGTGGGCGTATTCCCGCCCATAAAAATTAAGTAACTCAATTGCGCTAGAGAGCTGAAATTTGATACGCAAGTAGGTCAAGATGAGAAACCAAATAGAAAAATCTAAAACCCCAAATATTTTAACCAGGCGTGGCAGAGGCCACGATAATTTTTTACTGAAGGTCTTAACTGAAGCTTTAACTAAACGCTATCATCTTAAAAATGGTCCGATGATATTTGAGCGCTGCTCATAACAAAATCTTGAGTTTAAAAAAGTGACGGAGAGTGGGGGCCAAAACATTTCAAGCTAGATAGCTTAAATTCAATACACAAATAAATCTAAATTAGAGATCACCAAGAAAGATTTAAAATCCTGGAAGTTTCAATTGGGGAGCATGGACACGCACTTTAAGCTCACAATTAAGAATTAATGTTAAGGGATTTACAAACAGGAACAATCTGAAAGCACCGATTGTTAAATTAGGGAAGTAGGGCCACGTTTACAAAATTTTTATCAAAATATTGTACGGTAGAGATCTGAAATGTTGCAAAAAAAATAGGCTTAGGTAAGTTACCAACTAGATAAATTTAAAACACAAGCTAATGTATTAAAACCTTGCATGCACATTTCACTCATGCCAGCGTTTAAGTTTGCGTTTTCAAAAGACTTTAGATAAATAGGCGGGGTCACTCCCACCAAAATTTACACTATATTTTACATATTTCTACTCAGATGATTCTTAAAAAATGAAGTACATCTGTCGGTACTTGCAATGACACAATGGTGCATATATCACACTCTAACCCATAATTTTATGTAACTCTGCCCTTTTGAAGTGGCGCAGAAATTATGAATAGAACTATAACAGACTAGAAATTTAAAGTTTAAAAAGCTTTATTAAGAAAACCTTCCAAAAAGTAGTCATATCCTCACAAAAACATAAATGTGAACAAAGGCCAAGTTCCTTTCCAAAATTTCGGCCATCAAAAGCAGTGAGATAAAAATGTTGACCAAGTTCGTGCTTAGTACAATACCTATTACTGCAATTTGGGATGAATAAATATATAAATTTTTAATCATAAGGGTGTCAGATAATTTCTAGATAATTTGCTAACTTGGCAATATTTTTACTCTTCTAAAAAAGGAGAAAATAATGTTTATTTTCTTATTTCTTTATATTGGAAAAATGTTGTCAAGTAAGCAGATTATCTAGAAATTATATAACACCATTACGATTACAAATTTATATAATGCATACCAAATTGCAGTAATAGGTATTGTACCAAGCACGAAATTGATCAAAATTTTTATCTCACTATTTTTGATGGCCGAATTTTTGGAAAGGAACTTGGCCTTTTTTCACATTTATGTTTTTGTGAGGATATGTTTTTACGTTCACCAATTTCTTCATCATTTGTGAAGCGATTTTAAAAATTGTTTATCTTTTTTTTATAAAATGGTATACTCCACAAAATGGTACCATTTTCACCAATATGTGATAGTATCAGGGTGATGGGATCCCTCCCCCCCCCCAAATAATACTCTATACTTTCCAATTGAGTAAGCAAAACTACTTGATATATTTAACGATATTTTTACTTGATATTTTTAAATTTGCAAGACTTTATATTTAAAAGTATTTTTTTATTCAAGGAATAATTTTTCTTATTTAGGATTTTTGTTCAGTATTCTAAATTTTTTTCTTTTCATTTGAAATTTTTTTTAATTAATGTAAGTTTCTTCAAGAAAACATGAAATGTTAATTTAGACTGGTTGAAGGAAATACTGTATTGTCTTTGCTAGCACGAATTTCATCAGTAAACATGTCCGTATTAACATCAGTTAATGGAATACGAGAATTTCGGTTCTTGTATTGCCTGCGCAATTATTAATTTACTGCCGGTAAATAAATTTTTAAGACTAATTATCCATTTGTACTCTCACTTTTATCTTTTCTTCAGATTAGCGAGAAGTTGTACCACTACACCTTAGTATGGTAGGTAGTCTTCTCTGCAAATTGAAAACAGTTTTTTCTCAGACATAAAAATACGATCAGTCCAACGTTCGCTAACAATTTTTAGAGATGGATTAATTGGACTAAGTTTTTGCGACCATAAACTTCTATTAAAGTTTGCTAAAAAAAGTCAAATTCGTAATGTCATTGAATTAAACTGATTTTGTTTCGCCATTATAAGTTTTTTATGAACTGATTTAAGTTCCCATTACAAATAATGCTTAAGCAAATTTTTTTTCAGTGCATTCTCTCTATTTATGTGTATGATTGTTTTGTGTATTTTTATTATAACTTGGCCTTGGCTTATGAATCAGATGAATAGAACATATGAATTGTGCGTTTAAGTTTTTTTATCTACGTATACGTATACGTATATGCTTCACATATTTCGCATTAAAATAGTAGTCTGTAATAAAGTTTTGAAATGCAAGCTGGTAGTAATTCTGTTAAGTAAAAAAAAGTATGTATATATAGAATCTAAATTCACAATTTAACTCGTGAAATATTTTTTTTATAAGAATGAGGGGGTGGTTTTCATGCTCATAACCAAAAATTGTCCGTAACTATTACTATACGTATTGAACAATAAATGATGACGAGAAGGGATGTGGATTATTGTTATTACGCTTGAAAAAAAATTACAAAAGTTATAATTGTTTTGTAGGTTTGTTGTGTAGTTCGTGATGGGAACGGAATAAGTGCAAAATTGAATGAGAAAAGTTATGTTTGTATATTAGAAAGTGTTTCCATGAGTTAACGATTTCCAATTTCATATTTTAATTTATATGTATGCAAGCCATATCAAAAAATTACCCAATCTTATGAGGAAAAGCAAAAATAAAAAAAAATTTAACTATTTCAAAAGTAAGCATTAAAAAGTTAAAAAAAGTTTAGTTAAGTAAAATATTTTTATATGTGACAACTATGATAACTAAGGGCAAAGTAATTAAATACGGAATTTGTCTGCCCTGATTGGCACCGACTTCAAATAGCATTAAAGGCAACACATGTAAAAAGGTTTTATTTAACTGGATCTAAATTATTTTTACCATTCTAGTGCTTATTTTTGAAGTGGTTTAAATGTTTTTATGATCTATTTTTAAATTTTTTAGTGAACATTTTTTATTTTCAGGGGACAAAGAGCATAGATTCTGTCATTGCGAGACCCCAAGCTATATGCAGAAATCAGATATAAAAATCATAGAATGTAAAAAAAAATTGTGGTCGTGTTTCCGCCCACTTATTTGACAAAACGAAAGCTACACCCTCCCACACAATACAATAATTTTTTAAATCTGTATAAAAGTTACGTAGATAACAAAAATTAAAGAAAAAGACAGATACGAATTGACAGCCTTAATTTTTTCTTAAGTCAATTGAAAACTATTTTTTATCATCCAATTGTTATAATCAGGGAAACCAGAAATATGCCCCAAAAAAAGTGTTTTATGCGCATTCAATATGCACTAAAAACTTCCAAATATGCACTAAAAACTCAAAAAATATGCTCCTAAAAATAACTTAAATTGGATTATTAGGAAATGAAAATCTAATTTTAATTCAGCAATTCAATAAAATTTGCATATGAAAGAAGACAAAAATAAAATAAACATAAGAAGGAAACAATAATAAAATTAATTAACAACAAAAATTTAACTTTTACTTCAAAAGCGATCACGATATCAGATTTAAAACTTTGGAACTGTATTTAAATGATAACTGCTAGTTCATAGACGTAAAAATTCTTGGCTGTCTATTTATATTGGAAAAAAAACAAATTTTGAGTGCTTTGTTTTTGTTTTCAATATAAATAGGCAGACGAGAACCTTTGCATGGTTTCTATGAACTGGCAGTAAGAAAAGTTTTTTATATATAATTGTTATTGCAATAAATAAAAACTATTCATTTAGCTTTTTAAATAAAAATCGCCGCCTGTAACATCTAAGTAAACTTTTATACATTGAAAGTGTTCTTTTTCTACCTCAACTGATGTAATTGGGGGCAGAGTTCTTCACAATTACCAAACCAAGCTTTTATTGAAATTAACGTCCAGTGAGGATGTTAAAACACATGTTACACCTTTTTAAGTTGAAATTTTGAAAATACAAATCAAAACTATTTGTTTCAGCATTAAAATTTAGCAGAAAAAAGTTGGACATGTACGATTTAATTTTTTTTTATTTTCCTGTTTCGTTTTTCTTTCACAAGATGTTAGAACACATACTAATAATAAGTATATTCTAAATTTCAACTTTAACACGTGTAGCATGTGTTTTAACATTAAATTTCACAAGAAAACGTGTGAAATCGATTCGGAAGCCAGAACAAACACAATGGCTTTTTTAAAGTCTAACTTCATAATGGTAGCAAAATATTGCTTCCCCATACTACTGTTTTTTTCACTACAAAATGAAATTTTTACGAAAAAAAATTAAAAAAAAATTTATAAATTTTTTTTTTTACATATTAAAATGAAATTTTTTTTATAAGTACCAAAATATACCCTAAAAACCCCAAATATTCTCTAAAAATTCGAAAAACGCTCAAAATATGCGTGTTAGACTGAAGTATGCAAAAACTTGCTTAAAAGGGTAAAATATGTTCATCCATATGTTCTTTTAATTGATATAAAAATGAATGAATATTAGAAAACTGGGAAAAATAGCGGTTTGTAGGTGCTTTTAACGAAATTTTCAATCTGAATTATTTTTTAAACGGTAGCTAACCGAAAAAATTGTTAGCACATACATACTCGAATTAGGTTTAGCCACCAGGTCACCAGCTTTTTACATTTTTGAACTAGCACAGTGCTATTTTTTGTGAAAAAATCAACATTTTATCAATAATTTTTTTGTTTAAAGCTAAAATTGAGAAAGTAAATGGCGCATATTCAGAAATCAAATTCAAATTAAAAAAGTTGCCCAAAAAAATGACGCTAGAAAAAATTGTGATTTTAGGTGCTTGAACCAAGTTTTCAATATTAATTATTTTTTTAACAAGAGCTAACTTAAAAAAATGGTTAGCACCCTTGGATTCAGCGTACTCGAATTAGGTTTACCCAATGGGACTCTGGCTTGTTACAAAAAAGTTTCGAATTCGAGCACATTGTAATCATTTACGAATACCAGTTTTTGCGTCTGCACATGCCATTAGTATTATTTTTGTGTATTCATGTCATCAGCACCATTATAACCAAGTTTGGATGGTTTTTCTTTCCTGATATTAAATATGCATTGCAAGCAACACTTCCTAGTGAGCAGCCATGCTAGGAAAAAATATTATACAAAAAGTAATAACAAAACGTAGACGTTGTTTGTTGTCTGTTCGCTTCATTGGACGACTCATACATTAATAATATGCCAGACTAGACAATGTCTGTTGCTGCCAACAACAACAACAACAACAACAACAAACAAAACAAAAAACCGGCAACAAATATCACCCACAAAGTCTGTGAGACAAGTTTAAGGACATTTTGCCACAAAGAAACTAACAAAAAAATAGTTTTTCGCCAAAAATATATATAAAATATATATAAATAAATGCTGTTTTTAATAAATATTATAAAGAGAAAGAGAATAACAACAATATCTGTCAATGTTCATTTCCTAGTCAAATGTAATACATATCATTTGCTCAATGAACATCATAAGTCAAAAAATTTAATTTTTTATTTTATTCATGTCGTTCTTCATATTGTGTTACATAAAAATATCTTGTTTACTTTTTCCATTATAATACAACTTATTAACTGAAAACTTCAAAGTGGTTTTCTGGCAAACTGGGTTTTTTTAGTTATGGACTTTGCGTAAATGAGCGATATGTTTATAAGAGAATAACTATTTTTACACGATAAACTAATTTCTATTTCTGTTGGTGACAAAGAGCAAATATTAGCTGCCAATATAATACCAAATGTGAAATGAATACTATCTTACAATTATTTCCTATTATTTAACAGGAAGAACATCCCTAACATCCGTACACCAAAGGTGAAAAGCCACCCTATTGTTTTCGATACGCTGTCCGTATGTCATTGACAGGCTGTTTCCCGAGAACGGTAAAGGCTCCGAACCTGAAATTTTCAAAGAATATGTAAAACTTTGGCAGTATATAAACAAATTTATGACAGTTAAAATTTTAACGGTGTTCCAAAACAAGCAAAGAAAAATGTTAAAATCCTATGTAATATACATATATACAATTATATAGTATATAAAACCTTGAAATTTTCGAATTTAGTGTAGACTACAACAATTAACACTAAAATTAAATAAATAAAAAAAATTCAATGAAGTGCGACTTTGACCCGCGCACGAAGGGTTCCGTACGGGCACGAGATATGTAATTCAATACGAACAATATAAACTATAGTTTTGGCATTTTTTTCGTTTTTGGGTTTTTTCGGTTTTAAGCTTTTTTTTAGTTTGGGGTTTTTTGAATTTATTGGCGCTTTCTGAGTTTTGGCACTTTTTTTCACGTCTTGGCGATTTTTTTTTTGGTTTTTGAAGTTTTTTTAATTTTTGGCGATTTTTATTATTTTGGGGTTTTTTTATTTTGGCGATTTTTTTATTTTGGCGATTTTTTTCATATAGGTGATTTTTTGTTTGGATTTTGGCGATTTTTTTTTACTTTTGGCACTTTTTTTTCGTTTTGAGGATTTTTTTCGGTTTTTTGCGTTTTTTTTAAATCTTGGCGATTTTTTTCGTTTTGGCGATTTTTTTAAAATTTGGTCTTTTTTTTAATTTTGGCGATTTATTTTTTCATTTTGGCGATTTTTTTTTCACATAAACAATTATTTTGGTTTTGGCGCATTTTTTTCGGTTTTTGGCGTTTTTTTATATTGGCGATTTTTTTTCATTTAAACGATTTTTTCGAATTTGGCGATTTATTTAAATGCTAGAATTTTTTTTTAATTTTGTCGATTTTTTTCGATTTGGCGATTTTTTTAAATTTTTAACGATTTTTTTTAAATTTTTGGCGGTTTTTTTTAAATTTTTGGCGATTTTTTTCAGGTTTTGGCGATTTTTTTCGGTTTGGCGATTTTATAATATTCCGATTTTTTAGTTTTACCGTTTTTGAAAATTTCAAGAGTTTACCTCTTACGGTCTCCAAGATATAGCAATTTGTCAAAATTGCATAGTCAAAACTGCATTAACTGATGGACCGCCCTTTAATTTAAATTTTTTAATATTTTAATTTTTATTGTTGTAGTCTATATAAAAATACACTAATTTTACAAATTTCAAGTGTCAATATACATATGTACATACAATTGTATGTATATTACATGAGATTTTAACATTTTTCGTCGCTGGTTTTGGCGCATCCTTTAATTTCTAATTCTCATGTATTTGTTGTTTTAGTGGCCAAGGTTCTATATACTCTGTTCAAATTTCAGGTCCGTAGCTCTTACGGTTCCTGAGAAAATACCGTGTGACGGACAGACGGACAGCGTAGCGAAAACAATAGGGTTCCTTTTTTCACCTTTGGTGTACGGAACCCTAAAAATAATAATTTAAAGGGTGTTCTTTAATGTAATTTTGACTATGTAATTTCGACAACTCTTGAAAATTTCAAAAACGCTAAAACTAAAAAATCCCAAAATTATAAAATCGCCAAACCCAAATAAATCGCCAAAACCCAAATAAAACCGTATTTTTGTTATTTTAGCCTCAATAAAGCGAAATCCGGTTAAATAAAAACCATGTTATTTGTTACAAATACCAAACGTACTCAGAAAAAACTAAACAAAAATTAATTTATTTGAAATCAAACATTTTGAAAACGTTTTCTAACTTCTGTCATTATGTAGATAATTTATTATTAAAGCTAGAATTAGGAAAATCGTGTCGTTCTTTAATGCGGATTTTATGACACTCGCAAAAGAAAAATCTGTTTTCTGAAGCTTTCTATGTGATCTATATTTTACAACTAAGTAACAGGCATTGCATGAGACACAGTTTTTCTCAGCTGATGCACAACTTGACGGTACGATAGATAAATACGAGTATACATAGTCATGGTTTTCGAGTGAAAATAGAATTTTTTTTTATATTTTTGGTTTGATCAGGCTAAAGTTCGTATCGCCTTGCAAGCCAAATTACATGTGATAATTATTAATGAACTAATAACACCAAGGTTAATTGTAAATATTCTGACAAACACCTGGTAGAGCGGAGCAACTAGCTTTTTGCGAAGGTAACTACACCTTCACCGTCAGGGTTCTTTGTGTTTGGTCAACTGTGTGGTGACAGTTGATATAGATTTCTGCTTTATATACGCAACTTTTATGCAAATGGAATACGTGAATTTTTTTGAATTGCTGAAAGCATTTTTTGTGATTAAAGCTCAATTTTGCCATCTCTAAATTTATAACAGTCTTGCCATTGTCGTTTGTTCTTTGCTAATTATGCACATGTTAATTAGTTTGCTTATTTTTGTTCTACTTAAGACAAACTTTTTTGGTTTGTTACTATTAAGTATATTTATTTAGTTATTGCCACAGGCCCATTGCAATTAATTTTAGTAAATTTTGATTATTCTTGTTCGAACTCCATTTAGTTCTATATTTAGCCTGATCAAATCATAAATATATAAAAATAAATGAAGTTCGAACAATAATAATTGAAATTTAATAAAGGTGTTTTATTTATATTATATAAACATGAGGATCGTACCCTCTTCCAAGTAGAATACATCGAAAAACATCAAAGATAAACAAAATTAATTGTACTGGTCATATATGTACATAATCATGCTCTACACAAAAGGAATTTAACCAACGCAAGGTACAATTTTTAATTATACAATATTATGCTGACTTGACTTTGTTGGTTGCTTAACTTGTTTTTATTGCTTCTCCCTGTGGGACTTAATTGTTGGTAAGATCAAGGTCACGTTGCATATTTCATATTTAAACATTAAAAAGTTATTGGTTACCGGTTATTTTTTATTGTGTTATATATTTAGTTTTATCTTCTACTCTACCCGTTTGTCTGGACTTTTTGCTGTTTGTTTGATTGCAATAAATATACTCGTGGTTTGTTGTTTTATTTTGCTTGTTTGTTTCTTTTTCTTTGAATAAAAGCCAGACAAGACGACACTTTTCCAATTTCCGGTTGAGTTATTTAAAGAGAAGTAAAAAATAAAAAAAAATACTTGCGGGTTTTTTCCTCACCCAAACAAATAATTTATGCATATCGAAACACAAGAGTCAATAAAAGATTTAAAAGATAACTATTATTAAATAATAAAAAATTTTAATTGTAACAACATTCCAACATTACGTTAAGAACACAGAAAAAAAGTAAAAACAAGATTCAATTAAAAAAAACAAAGATTCAGTTAAAAAATTAATTAGTTTTCAACCAATCACGGAAATTGTAGTATTAACACATCAATTTTAATTGAAAATTTTTTGGTTTTTTTCAACTAAAAAAATATTACATTAACTAAAAATTTAATTGATGGTTTTCTAAAGATTCAATTAAAATTTAATTGAAAATTTTTGAACATTTAATTGAAAAATTAATTGAACTACTTTTTAGGTTTCAATTAAATAACTAATTAAAATTTGTTTAAAGATTCAGTTAAAATAGTAATTGAAATATAAAAAAATTTAAGAGTATAAAAATATAAAAAAATGTAAAAATATATAAAAAATGTTATGTACACATGCATATACATATGTATCTTGATATAAAAAATTTACAAAAATGGAAACAATTGTGTATTGTACAAAAAACGTAACTGATGCATGGCATGGCTTTCGAAGTTTAAATGAAGGAAAAAAGTACAATGGCCGTATCCGGTGTTTAATAGTCTTGCGTAAGTGTAAATGCAGAATACTAATTCCGCCAATGTACTAACTTTACCATCCACATTTGGTCTATAAGCTTGCATTTTTTATCATTGTTGTCTTCTTATTTCTCAAAAAAAAGGAACAAAAAGAATTTTTGTTTTTTTATTTTCATATTTAATTTTTATTCAACTTATGTCAAAATTACTACGAATCAAAAAAAATTAAGCTGAGTAGTTTTTTGTCCCATATAAAATATCAAAACCAATTAAAAGATTAATTGAGTATTTTAATTGAAAATATTTTTTCAAAAAAATGTGGCATACTACAAAAAACAGCTCGATTTTCATACATAAAAACAAAAGTTACACTATTTACATACAATTAATATGTAAAAATTGTTACCCATTTCAGAGTATTCTGAGTTAAGCTCTTTTGATAGCACTTTTTTGTTAGAGCAGCAAAGTCAATTAAAATAAACATATATTCAATTAACATTTTAATCAAAAGTATTATTTTTTCTAAGCAATCAGTTAATTAAAAAATATTCAACAATAATTTTTTCTGTGAATAATGAGCGCAAATTTAAAGTTTAAATCTTTTTTGGTTTAGATTTTTATTAGAACTTTTTAAGCTTAAAACTTGATGGAATCGCATAATAAAATTAAATCTTTGAATTTATTCACTTCAAAGCCCAATATTTCTATATAAATCTCAATAGCTTGAAAGAAGGTGTCAAATAATTTAAAGTGCAGATCGCCAGAGAATATTCCCGATCCATTAAAAGCATCAATTTTTGAGCCCTTGGTATAAACCCCGATATCAATACCTTGAAAACTCATATTATTCTTCCAACTGTCCTTATGCGGTACAGGTACTGATAAAGTTCGTAGTAGTGAGTTTTATCTCTCCCAAATCTCCACTTAAATTGATTGATACCTTGAGTTTAAGTGCCAATCTGATTTTATATAAAATAATAGTTTATAAACTATCCCCGGAGAACTCAAATAATTTCCATTGTGATTGCAATCTAGATTAGTCTCTGATAGTTTCGTATTGCGCTGTGTGATGTTCCCTTAGGTAACGGTGGCAGTCAGAAACCCGGACTTACTTAATCTGTTTTGGTCCATTGTGATACCACGGAGACTCTTTTTATACGGAGTCCCCAAAGGCGAATCAACCAGAGATCAATATAAAGATACTAATACGTTGTAGTTCTAAACTAGCGACGTCAGAAAGTTTTTTGAACTCAAGAGCGCCCATTGGGGCCATTCTATTTATTGCCAGTCCAAAGCAGTAACACAGAAAACGTTCAACACTTTCCTCTTCATCGACACCATAATAAAGACTTATTTCCTATATTTTAAAATCATAGAAGCTGCATTTTTTCCTATTTAGATGAGTCCATAACTGCCTTGTGATCACGCATTCGTTTCCTCTGACCCACCAGTTTCATACTCTGTCTTGCGCCTAAGTCTAAGTTTGCAAAAGAGTAGGGGTAAGCCTAAACATTCCAATTCCGTTGAAACAATCAGCCCTAGAATTCCAATGAACGCCTTTGTGCTCCAGGATCCAAATGATCCTAATAGCGAATTGCTCGGCCCTCTCGTTTAGAGATGATCGGCAATAGAGGGCTGTTGTTCTTAGCAGCGGGGATTCAAGGGCCCTCATCCAATGAATATTTTCTTTAAAAAAAATCTCTTGAGATTCTCACTTCACTATATTCACAATTTAGAAATCAGTAAAATAAATTTAAATAATGAAGATAAATAAAATATATTGAATTTGATTTTTGTTCCTTCTCAGATTAAGAAAATTTATATTTTCAGATCAGATTTCCTCATTTAAAAAAACTGCCGGAGCGATGTAACGCTTCTCGAACTAATTAGATAGTAACTGGAATTGAATATTACATATTAATAAACATTATCAATGCCTACTCGAATAGCCAGAAGAAGACTTCAACATACGCTGCATCAATAGTTTTAATGTGGATTTGGGAACGAAGTTCACGCGCAGACACCGTTCAATACTTACTTGCCAATGGTAAGCATGAACTAGTAAGCTCCAGGGGATTAGGACAAACTCATTAATTTTCACATCGAATAATGTCACTTCAGTTGAAAGCATCATCCATTTTACACCTTGATGTTGCACATTTTTCAGAGAAGCATGCCTTTTTTCCTTACAATACTTGTAAGTACACGTACGTAAGTGCGTCGCAATGCTGATTTATATATAGTAGGCAAAGGAAATAGTTTGGAAAAAGCTGAGAGTCTTTTACCCAGAGAGCACTACGCCAAGGTGTAACAAATCATTAAGACAAAATGTTTTAGGGACATAAGGGGAAAATCAACGCAAAATTTACAGAAAAGAAAAGGAGTATAACAGATATCGCAGATGTGATAGTTGCAAACATGTTTTGATATATTCAATACCTCGAGAGTAAAAAAGCAATAAACAAATAAGGCATTGAAACTGTAAATGTGGAGACCATACTTCGCCAGATTAATACTCGGCGCTACTTACTACATTGAAATTTTATTGTCAAAAGAGAGGATATTTTTTAACTGGGGACCATTGTACACAAAAAAATACCTGCGATAAAACGTTTAATTGAAAAAGAATCAATAAAAAATATATTCAATTAAAATATTGTTTAAAAATTTAATTTAATTATAATTAATATTAATTGACTCAATAAAATTTTTAATTGATTTTTTTGTTTATTTTTTCCAATTAAGCATGGTTATTGCAAAAAATTTTTTTTCTGTATTGTTGTTAGCATGCAACAAATCTCAATGGACCCAATTAGGTCCCCGAGTGGAAGTGCGTTTTTGGCACCACCCTTCCCAAGTATGCAGCAACACTTGTTCAAGATCTTGTAATGGGTAGTACTCTTTCAATTCATTGCAAAGTAATGAGTGGTACTTACTTATCTAATTGTTTAATATGTGTACATTAACAACTTCACCGTAATAAATAAAACAATTACTTATTTATATGTATATATCATTATGTAAAAGTAATTTTCAGTTATAAATGAAATATATATAGACAAACATTTACTGATCTTGAAAATTAACTTGGAAAACAATGAAGATTCGTACTTTTATTTCCAGTAATTTAACTTTGACTTTACGTTCAACACACTATAATATAAAACTTTACAATTATTCGGGACATTTAAATTCGGGATATTGAAATTCGGGATTTTAAATTTTGTGCGTATGACCCCATACCAAATATTGTACATTGCGACTTAAATTTTTATATCAGAAAACCCCTCAGAAAAAAATTCACAGCATCAACTTGTAGTGCACATCAAGTAATCATTAAGAGAACTTCGCACTATTTCATTCCTACAACTTGCAACCCCTGCTAATTCTTATTTGTCTTGTAGATATAAATTAAATAAATGTATATTTTTGCCAACTAAAATAAACTTCCCTTACTCTTTTATTTATACTTTTAATAAAAGAAATTTATATTTTATCTTTAATGTACATAGAACACAAATACAACTGGGGGTTGTTTAACTTCCCCCTTCAAGTTTGTTTAACAATAAAATTGGAAAAATATATTTATACAAACAGTTTTTATTTGAAAAAATCTTTTGAAAACAAAAAAAAAACATCTTGTAAAAGTCTCAAATAAAAATAAGATTTGAGAACTTTGCTTCTAAGATGATGACGATGATGTCCTGCGGAGTAAGCAATTAAGAATTTAAGACTAAATTGCATTTTTTTATTTGCTTGGAGATGTAGAAAAAGCTAAATCTTGATTTTGGGGGTAGAAGTTAATGCAGGTTTTGGAAGATGAAGTACGACATATTTTTGTTATTAATTTTATTTAAGCAAGTACAAGTGATATTTGCTTAAGAGTCGTGTGGTGATTTAAAGTCTATTTGTTTTATGTCATTGTCACTTGATGTGCATACATAGTTAAGTGTCAAACAAAATGACAGCAGACTAAAATGTTTCTGTTAATTTAAGATTTATAAAAAGATAAAATATTGAAGAAGAATAAAAAAATAAAACAAATAATGAGCAGGCTTTCATAGTTTTCCCTTGGTTCTAAAGAATATTAAATTTCAATAAGAAATACATATTATTATTTTTTTGCTTGCTATTTCTTCACATGGTTCCAAAAGGAATGATTACACGCATAAATACATACATATGTATGTAAGTGCAGATTTTGCTAAGCCCTGTAGCTGAGTGGTAGCAATGCTAGCCTCTTAGTCCAGAGGTCGTGGTTTCGACTACCGCCATAGTCCCTGGGTGTTTTCCGCAGACAAGCTAATCGATTCGGGTTGTGTTTGTTAAGAAAATAAAAATTAAAAATAAAAACTTCGAATAGCACTATAGGTAACGCATATAAAAATATTTTATTTATTTTAATCTAAATTATTTTTAGCTTTTGGGAGCTTATTTTTGGAGTCGGTTATATATAAAAAACGCTTTATTAGAAAACATTTAAATTTGATTTTTATTCTGGTTTTGTAACATACATATGTATGCACTATATACTTGTTTTCTAACTGGATTGTGGATGATTGTCAGAATAGGAACTACTGCTAATGCATTAGAGCATTATAATGATATAAAACTTACATCTTGTAAGTCGAGTCTATAGTAAGTACAATTAATATTTAATAAAAAGCAGTTTTTCAGCAATTTAAATAGATTATTTTTGATGCACATTCGATATTTTATAAATTTTATGTCTTTAAACGTAAATAAAAATTACTATGTAACACCCTCGATAAGTAAGTATGTATGTATGTACATAAAAATTATTAGAACTTCGCACATCCTATAAACCACCACTTATTTTGCTTTCATACCAACAATTTACCTGAGATGAGCAGTGAATGTTAATAATTCCGTTTTGTACATTACAAAGAAATGCATCTGTGAGGCACTAAGAAATTTGGTACGGAAAGCAACACAGACAGACTGCGAATGCAACCATTTAAAAAGCAATTTGTTGTTGGGATAGTTTTATTGCTGTGCGCTTAACTGAAAAAGCCAATTTATAAATGTACATACACACATACATAATATGTACATGCATATACAGTGCGCTCAGCATAACATCAACATCCCAAAATGCCAACGATAATTAATTCACACTGTCTCCTCTAGGGTGGCGTTGGCTGAAGTACTTAGCAGTCTTGGGATATGGCTATTTTTAAATTGTACCATGAAAATGGTAAAATTGTACCAAATTAACTTCCATTGTACCAAAATGGAGTCATCTGCTAACTAAGCATACACAATAAGAATTCATAAAAAATTTTCATTTATTGAAAACAAAAACATAAAGAAATTAACTAATAGTATAATAGTAATACACACTTTGCAAAGTGTTTCCGCAACACCTTTATATTACATGATGCATACATTGACACAGACACTGCAACCTACAATGCCACCTATAAACATAAAATCATTTTGATATTTTCGAAACTGCGAATGCAATTTCGAACGCAACTATAAACAAGACTACTGTGCGACCGACAATGCAACCTGCTTAGTTGCATAAACACGTTGCTAAGTCTGTACCTACCATAAAGAACTGGGACAAGTGCTACCAAAACAAATGAAAAATATTAGCATAAACTACCAATGTTGCCAATTTTGGTACTTAAGATCAGTGTTAAACACAATGTAGCGATTTTCGTCGGCTCACCTCAATAAAGTCGCAAGTAACAAACCAAAACGGCTTTATTTCTCAATTAATTGTGAAATAAGTCTATATGACTTTATTACCAATACAGTGTGGTGCAATTATGTCTTTATATTTCAATTAGTTCAGCAATAAGGCCAATTTAGCTTATTTCTTATGACTTTATTTCAGTAAGTCGACGAAAATCGGTACATTGTGCTGATAGTGGAATCTCGGCCTCAGGCAACTACATATGTTAGGAGAAATTATTATTACTGTAATGCAAAGCATAAATTTTTTCAAATTGTACCACTGCAGTATGAATTGTACCAGTGTGCCAATGCAAATGTAATTGTACCAAAATTGGTACAATTCTACCACAGTACCACTGTTGGGTACTTAGCGCCTTGACTACAAAATCGAAGGTCCTACGTTTGACCCCGGTCTCCGATAGTTATTAAATAACAAAACACCAAAAATTTTTCTGACATGCATTAGTTTGTTTTGTATGAGTTGCTCTAGGAAAGTTTAAGTACTCCTCCTTCCGCGGATACTAATAGTAATGTAACATCAGAGTGCCCTCCTTTGTCGATATTGTGTAGCAGAATCATAGGCGAAGTAAAATAACCAATTAAATGGATACTAAACACAGCTTCGCAAATTGAATACGAGCCATTGACATCAGAGACGCTGGAACACTTCATTATTAAAAATATGCAGAAATCAAAGTTGTAAAGTAATGAAGCTTTTCTCTATCTTTTTCTGTCTTCTCTATCACTATACCTTTCTTAAAGAATTTATCGCCTTGTAATAGTAGTACACATTCATTGCCTGAGTGTTACTTTTCTTTAAAAAAAAACGTCAACCAAACTAAAAATCTCTACAACGTCAACTCTAAATAAAGCAAAATTTTTGCTTTAATATCGATTAAGGTACATGCATACATATGTACATTCAATGTCTGTAATTATGTACATTTAATGTCTGTACATTCAATTGTCTGTAACCCTTACAGACATTCAATGTCTGTAAGGGTTTCTCTTACGCTTTTTACCCACTTCCAAATTTCAGAAATCTGTAAGTGAATCTAGTCATCTAAATTTCAGATATCTAGCTGTAGCCGTTTGGGCTGGTCGATGAAATATCAATTAGTGAGTCTGTAACATTACTCTTTCATATAGATAGATAATATATTCAGGAAAGTGCGACTTTAGCCTCTATAAACTATATATTATCTTATATTTGTAGTTTTTTTATTGTTTGAGATTTTTTTCGGTTTTGAGGCTTTTTGGCGCTTTTTGACTTTGGCGGTTTTTTTCATTTTGACGATTTTTTTTGGTTTGGCGATTTCATAATATTGAAATTTTTTAGTTTTACCGTTTCTGAAAATTTCAAGGCTTTTCCTTTACGGGTTCCAAGATACATTAAGTTGTCAAAATTACATTAACTGACTTTAATTATGAATATTTTTAAATTTTAGCGTTAGTTGTTGTAGTCTATATAAATTAAATACAACACTAACTTTACAAATTTCAAGTGTCTATATAAAAAAATTTTAAATTTTTCGTTGCCCGTTTTGAAACATCCTTTAATTTTTAACTCTCATGTATTGGTTATTCTAGCGGCCAAAGTTCTATACAATCTGTTTAAATTTCATGTCCGTAGCTCTTACGGTTCCCGCGAAAATAGCCTTTGACGGACAGACGAACATTGAAGCGAAAACAAAACGGTTTCTTTTCACCTTTGGTGTACGGAACCCTAAAAATTCTTTAAACCACTCGTGGTTTTAATTAGTTGACATTATCACTAGGACACTGTATTGTGTCCCTCCAGTCAGACTGGGACCAAATGTATCTATGTCAACACTAAAATTCTAGCAGTAGTTGCATTGTCTTCAATTTCTCTTCTATTCGTCAGTATAAAAGAGAGAGAGAGAGAAAACAAATGTGATGTATTTCTGGTGGATTTTTCAATAACTTGTCAATATAAGTAAATTTGTATGTACTTTACGTATAGAAATGTACCAGTAAATGTCTGGTTGGTATGTCCATATGTTCCCATAAGAAATATGTAGTCACTACCTAGTCAATTGTTTTAGTGTTACTAGTGGATATTCAATGACAAGCATAGGCTAAATGTCTATAGCACAAAGTATTGTATGGGGGATAATTGTAGAGTAGTACTGGTGACAAAGTCAAAAGCGACTCAGTACATTTTCGCCATGGACATTTCCTTCATGGGTTTTATTCATACATACATATGTATGTACATATAGATATGTTCATATGGACATACATACATATGTAAATGCATAAAAATATGTATACACATACATACATGTGTATAAGTTTTGCCTTCCGCCTTATAAATGTATCCCTTGAGAATATTTTTTGTATATGGTCGTAAATCTTTAGACCAGGGCATTAAATGTCAATGCCAGATAACAAAATTTTTTAAAAAAAGGGATAAGTAAAACGGAAATGATATTAAATAATTTAGACAGTCAAGACGACAACTATTATTATGGCCATACTTTTTACTTAAAATTAAAAAAAAAATACACATTAATTAAGTGGATTTTAGTTATTATTTTAATAAGTATTTATTCTTTTTTATAAATGGACCAGCACTCAAGAGATGGGCTCTACTCGTGCAGTGCACTGTGCTAGAACTAAGAAACTAGGTTATGGATAGAAGGATAAAAGGAGTAGTGCCTTTTTCACATTGAAAGTGACAAAAAAGATTTTTGTAGATAGTTCGTTCCATACACAGTAAAACATATGATTTTGGGAATCAATTCTGACAATTCAACGTAAAAGTAGGCCCAAAATTAAGAACTTGTGCATCATTCGTTTTGTCTTCTTACCTGCTAAAATATATTTAATATCGATTTGAAGTTAGTAACTATCGTATAGGGGAATTTTTCACGTTTTAGGTTCTTTTGTTTGACATAACGCGAGAACCACTAGTCCGATGAAATGAAACAAATTTAAAAAAATTAAGAATTACAATTCCTTGAAACATTTGTAAATTTTAATTGAACTTTAGTGATTTTTAAGCAGAAATAATTTTTAGTCGGGATTAAGTTCAGTAATTTCAATTCTTATTGAATGAAATATTTTTTATTAATTAATGTGAGTTTCTAAAGAAGAGAAGAAAACAACAAAGTAACATAAAGCCACTACAATAATACTTACATGCATGTACCGATGGTACATCGAATAAGTAAAAATAATTAATGTGATGATCGTAAAAGATAAGCAAAAATAACTAAACATACTTATGTAGAGTAATATAATTTCGTGCTAACCTAAATAGAAAAATGAAAAAAATGGAAAAAACAGAAAATTAATAGTGATACTTATAAATGTGTTTACCAAAGGTAAATCAATTGTATACACAACAATAGTTTTTCATATTCCGTTTCATTGAAAATTTAAGTTAAATAGCTGATGTTATTAAGAATCTCTACCCAAGTACATAGACTAGGGTGCTGATGAAGTGCGTGACTGCACAGAAAAGTATCGGTATTTCCCCCAGCTTAAAGTCTAAGTTTAATTTTTCTTCTCTTCTTTAGAAACTCACATTAATTAATAAAAATAAAAAAAAATAAAAAATAAACAAAATATTTCATTCAATAAGATTTGAAATTACTGAACTTAAGCCTGAATAAAAATTAATTCTGATTAAAAATTACAATTCCTCTAATCTGTTCTTATACTGTTGTCCTATGTGTGCAACACTTTCGAAGTTAAAAATTAATGTATGAAGGTAAAAAAGTATTTTTTGAATAAAAATTTAATTTTTTTTTTCAAAAATGCAAAAAAGTGTCACATCTTATTAAAAAAAGGAATAAACAAAAGGTTATTTGATTTTTATGACTGCTAAGCAATAAACGCTAATAAATGTGCGTGAACAATTAAAAGGAAAAAAAGGATAGTGGACTGTTTTAATTATTTGGGGTTTTCCGGTGACTAACTGTATGATTTTTTTTACAGAAATTGCACCCTCATTCATTATTTTGTAAGTTTTGCACAATTTGAAACGTAGAAGTGGTGAATCAGGTATATCTAGAAAATATCTAGGTGTTGAACAGAGTCACAACTCCAAAAAAATATGAGAGTTTTTATCATAAAAACAGTTACATTTCGAATTAAAATCACAAAATAAATACACCAAAATTTAAATTAAAACAATTATATTGTTTTTAACTTGAATAAAGGCTCAAATCAAAATAATACCTTTTTTATGAAATATACGATACATTTCTATAAACACTTTTGTATTAACTCAAAATAATTAATGTTTGGTGATATAAAGTTTTGGTCATTAAACTATCACAAAATGGTCTCAAATGTAGTTTTCGGTATGAATGAGCAATCGGCATACGTTAAAATTTTTTACAGTACACAGATATTTGTTAGTTGTTAGTTGATTTCTTGCTAGAAGTGAGATTTTAGAAATTTTGAGTTAATACCCTTTTGTTGATAAAGTGCGAACTGTAGAAAATAGAGAAGTGTTTTAAGTGCTTTAAATCTGCATAAAAAGAACTGAACTGAAGTTTCAGTATGCTAGTCAGAGGCTTTACTTTCCTGGGAAAATTGATACCCTGTGCGGTTATATGACAACTGAAGTCTACGATATTAAACCAGCTTCCTTGGCTCATCAAAAAAATATCCGTCGTGAAATGACAGTCATCACGAAATCTATTCGACAAGCGGATGGTGGGTGCAATCACAACTATTTGTTATAACTTTATTAATCGTGTATATGCTTTAAAATAAGAGGAATAAATGTGGCATGGATTCCTTTCTAATAATAAATAATAAGAGCAAAAGAATTTTTGCTAAATTTTACCCTTTTGATTTAAACTGATTTTTTCAATATTTTAATCAGTAACACTAAAATCTTTTTAAAAAATCACTATTTGTTTGCTTGACACATAGAAATATCGCATCAAGCATAAAGGCAGATATCACCGAAAAGTAAACAAAAACACTAGTAATTAAAATGTTTCAAATATTGTAATTCAACAGAAAGCCCCTCGAAACCCCTGCATAATTTTGATAACGACAACATATAACAAAAAAAGACAGGAGGTCTTTACCACAAAGAAAAAAAAAAGAAATCCTTTTAAAAACAATAAAACAAAAAATAAATAATTTATTACTTATTTTCAAAAGATTCTTCAAATATAGTTTCCTATTTCTCATTTTATTTTGAAATATACTAACGATTGCAAATATGAACGTGTTTGTATGAGTAAATATTTTAGTTTCGAGTGTGTGGGCACAACTAGATACATATATCAACAGTGGCAGGCAAAACTCATTTTATTTTATCAACGCTACTAACCATATTTTAATCCTTATTAGCTTTAGTTTTATTTTGCAAATGCATCTGCATCTTGTCGTTATTAACGGCCCAAGCTGATAAAGGAATGTTTGTAAAGAAAAGCAGGATATTTAAGAGACTGTCCGTGCTTTGGTCATATACATAAGTACATATCAGATAAAGTTGCGATTTTTTATGGATTATCTCACATCTCTTATTATGCGTCATTGCATAAGTACACGTCCAATTCCAGGGACATGCTTGAGTAATAGATTTCACTAGGGACTAAACGAGTAGGAAGTTATATATAATTGAATATTTCTTATTAAGGCGCAGCCTTAACGTATTCCTATGTAAGAGATATCCTAATTTACACTATGCAATGCTTGTTGCTAAGCTGATTAGATTGTGGGAAAGAGAGATGAGAGGGAACCGTTTTTTCCGCTTGTTTCTCTCTCCTAACAAACTAATCAGCTTAGCAATAAGACTTGCAAGGTTTAAATTAGAACTAAGAAATTATTAATAATTCTGTATCGACTTTTCCTTGTTAGTGTAAATTCATGTTAAAACTTTACATACATACATCCAATTTTAGTTGCTTCTGTTATTAAAGCTGCTCTTTAGTTTGTTTTAATTCAGATGAAAGGAATATAAAAACTATTTCAAGTTGTATGTTTTTCCAGTATTTTGTCTACAAATAAAATAAAAATGAGTTTTTATTTCTGTTGCAGTTGCAACTGTTATAAAGTACACTCCTTAACAAATAGTTAGATACACTAAGGGCCATTATTATGACTTAACGATAAAGTTTCGGATAGTTATTCCTAAGTTTAGCAAAACTGAACTATAAAGTGACATTTCAAATTTTCCATTATTACAACTGTCCGATAAAATAAATAATAAAATGTTTGGTTGGTGGCAACACTTCTGTGGATATTGTGGATATTGTTTGTTAAAAATGATTAGTGGCAGGCAACTTGGTTTTTTTTTATTTGTCAAATTACAAACATAATGAAAATATTTTTGTCAATTCTTTAGTTTTTTTATTATTCTTATGTGTTTTGTGTTGTATTGCTTTTGTTTTATGCCATATTTTGACCAAATAAATTTGATTTTGTTTTATAAAGTAGAAAGTGTGGCAAGTGGCAAAAATGTGGCAACTTTAAATGACTATACGTCACAATAAAAGTTACAGGTAGGATCAACTTGTCTTTAGTTTATCGCTCATTTTTTGTTAAAATGAAGTTGTAATAATGAAAAAGTGTTTATCTATCCAATAACATCCTACTTTTAGCTAACGTCAAGTTATAATAATGGCCCTAAATCTAGAAACTAGGCATAACTGATTTTCGCTACATTTCTTGTCATCGTATAAATTTGCTTATTAAGATTATTTAATTATCCCAATGAGTGGAAATTATATACGAGAGACATATTATTTTATTTGAAGGTGATTTCTTATCATTTCACATTTTCATTTTATACTAAAAATTTACATGAAATATTGATTTCCTTCCAAATTTATGATACGATGATACCAATGTATATATGTATGTATTTCTGTTTCGCAGTTTTCATACACATCGATTATCATTTCGCCCGTGGATATTTCAACAGAAGTGTACACAAAAACACATTAAAAAATACATCACAGTAACAACATACAACGTCTACATATGTACATGTACAATTGCCATATGTATTTAATAGTGTGCAATTGTTTTCAAATTTTGTTGTTTTAGTTTGTTTATTTTACAACTGCAACATGAACAAAAAGTGATATTACAAACTAACTGATGCATGTAAGTAATCATGAATGAAAACTGGGAGGCTGGCTGTATGAATGAACGAATGAGTACTAGTGTTGTGCTTATCAGCTCTTTTGAGTGACCGCTCTTTTCAGCTAAGCTCACTTTACTGAATTATTTCATTCAGTTTGCTCAGTAGCTCAATTCATTTGTAGTGAAACATTTTGCATGCATAAGGAAAGAGCGAAAACCGAAACATAAAAAGTGACAGATTTATACAGAGTATGTTCGTGTATGTGTCATACATTGCAAAACAAGGCAGATGAAGTATAAAAATTAGATAAAAGTAAAATAGTTTCATGAGTGGAATTTGTTAATAAATATGCATATAATAGTACATACATATGTATACTTTTTTTATGTATGTACTTGTGCGACACAAAAAATTTGCTGAAAAAGCACCAGACTTGTACAGAGCTCTTTCATTAGTTCGTTTGTTTGTGTCTAACCCACTAAAATTACATAGGTTTGTGTCTAAAACGAGCTACTGAAAGTGTTCGATACAAATGTAGAAACCGCTCAGTACTGAGCTGACAGCGCTCAGTGAATTGAACGGCTCACAGCGCTCAGTTAAGTGAATCGTTCAATTGAACTAGGTCGTTCATGAGCTACACAACTCTAATGAGTACCAAAAATAGTCCCAACACTAGTTGAGCAGCAGTCGACAATAGAAATTAAAATAGAAAACTAAACTACATAGAACTCGTGTTAGTTTTATCCCTGTATGAAATAAGACGAAAATAACCAACAATAGGAAATTATAATTAGATGTCAATTTTTGTACTATTGTACGTAGAATAGCTCACTCTTTAGCGCTACTTTAGATACACTAAATACAGGGTGCGAATGATACACAGTGCATCCGCCAGAGCCATTGCACGTACTAAGACAATATTTTAAAAAAACTACATATCAATCCATAACCGACAAAAAAAACTTAAACAACATATTTTTGCGAATTTTTTACGAAAACAAGTTATTTACAATCGCAAATAATCAATTTTGTTAAAAAAATTAAGTTCAAAAATTATGTCGCTTAAGATTTTTCGGGGTTTATGGCACGATATGTATATCGTCAGCAAAAATTTGGCGTGAAGAAAAACTGCAAAGAAGTAGTGTTCTCAAAATACACCCGATAAATATTTTCACCACTGCTTCCGACATACATATGTACATATGTTCACAGAAAAGAATATCATCAAAATGCAACCAGCAAAACAAATTGTTAATAGTTAATTTAAATTGAAATATATATTTAGTTAATATTCAGTAGGTCTTTTTCGACACAAATGTATGATCCGACCCGTTTAAAATGTATGGGTTTGATTAAAACAAGCTACTGAAAGACTTGGATACAAGTAATTTAATATTAAGAAACAACATAATAAGGGTGTTAGATTTTTTTCTCTCAAATATATAGGTGGTGGATTAAAAGACTTTTGCGATGATGCAGCGGGCTTGTCGTCGGTGACTTGCAATAAAGAAAAACGATTTTAACGATTGATAGATGATGCGCTATTATACCTATACATCTTTGCAGCAGATGAAATTTTTGAAGAATTCGGGCTTCGCCC
The DNA here is from genome assembly GCA_905220375.1 of Tachina fera. Lineage (NCBI taxonomy): Eukaryota > Metazoa > Arthropoda > Insecta > Diptera > Tachinidae > Tachina > Tachina fera. Next base: position 52,746,684 of record LR999966.1, read on the forward strand.
ACGCTTTACCACGGTTATGTATCTGTCCATTCTGACTTGTACCTTGGGTTTTGAGCTAGTTTTATCTGTAGTGATAACTTTATTAAGTGATGAACACGAGCCTGAAGGGGATGATATTACTGACTTATATGAAGAAGTACTAGGCAACTTTAATGTTAATGAATCACTATTTGGCATTGGACAAAGCGAAGTTGATGGCTGACGAAAAATTGGATTTGCCATTAAAAATACTTTCATTAGATTTATTATTTCTATTATTTTCATTAAGAGCTTCCGAACTCTTGGACTTAAATCTTTTTATTAAAAAAACCGAGTTAGGATGTCTTAAAACATGCGCATTTTGGGATTAATTCAATCTAAATCTTTCTTAAATGGATCTCGTTTTTTGATTATTTCAAGTACGGATCCGGGATTAAATCGACCCCATTTTTAGATTAAATCAATCTAAGATTTTCTAAAATCAATCAGATTTCGTATTTATTTCAAGTAAGGAATCGGGATTTGACATGGATAAACTTAAGTATTTAGCACTTGAAAAGTCCGTACTTGAATTAATCCATCTGTACTTGATTTAAGTAAATCCGTATTTACAGTACTTACGACACCGCTTGAGATGAATCGATTTTATTTTGGATGTAAGTTTATATTCAAACTTTTTTTCTTGTGGAAATGAAGCAGAAAAAGAGCTAAATTTTATGTTGTACATTTTTTGTTTGAATAATTTGACGCAATCGCCCAAAAAGTGGAGTGTAAAGTAAAACAAGACTTATTCAACCCGAAAATAGTTAATATGCAGTAAAATGAATACCGCATATCTACCCAGCAAAAAAAAAACAATACATATTATGTGTTGAACCATGGGTTAAAGTGATGACGAATTTTTTTTTTTTTTTTTTTTTTTTTTTTTAAGAACAAACACAACCCGCAAAGCGTTTAGCTTGTCTGCAGAAAACACCCAGAGTCTATGGTGGGAATCGAACCCACGACCTCTGGACTGAGAGGATAGCATCGCTACCACTCAGCCACAGGGGCACGATTCGATTTAGGTGAAACATGCATGATTTTTACATTATGAATCATATGTGTGTGCGAGAATTCAAATATTTTGTTCTCCATTAAAATTTTTTTTTTTTTTTTTTTTTTTTTTTTTTTTTTTTTTTAATACATATATTTATTTATTGTATCTTCAAATATGAACTAACAATAAGTGATCAAATCTTAAAGCTAAAATATAATTGTTTAGCCCGACCAGTGTCGGCCAAAACTTAGTGATAATTTAAATAATACAAAGTAGTGATAATCAAAAAGGAAAATTAAATGTATTTTCAAGCATTCCCATCTAGAGTGTTGAGTATAAGAGCCCTTGTGTCCCTCTTTTTTAGGCGGATGTGACCATTAAAATTCAAAATATTACGAGCAAGCGGATTAGGATGTGACTCGAGTTTTGTTAAGTATTTGCCTGCGTATCTTGCAATTTCTTCAGTCACTAGTGGCATTCTTAAATCACGATGCAAATTTGAATTCTTAATATACCATGGAGCAGATGTTATTAACCTTAAAATTTTGTTTTGCCTACGTTGAATTCTCTCTACATTGGAGGCTGAAGCAGTGCCCCATAACTGGATACCGTAACACCATATTGGCTTTAAAAGCGACTTGTATAATAAAAGTTTACAGTCCAGGCTAAGTATTGAATTTCTGCCAATCAACCAGTGTATTTGAGATAACTTAAGTTTCATCTGAGTTAGCTTAAAGTCAATATGATGTTTCCATGTAAGTCTTCGATCAAGGTGTATACCAAGGTATTTCACTTGGGAGTGTTGAGGAATATTTTGATTATTGATTCGAATTGGGGAACAAGTATCTCTTCTTAGGGTAAACGTTATATGGACACACTTTTGTTCATTTACCTTAATTCTCCATAAGTTCAACCACATTTCCAATTGTGTAATATGTTCTTGTAAATATCGGGAAGCCTCGTGAGGGTTTTCATGCATACTAAGGCAGGCTGTATCATCGGCAAACGTAGATGTATGGATATTGCTGCTCAAAGGCATATCACAAGTATAGATCAAATACAAAACTGGCCCCAGTATGCTCCCCTGTGGCACACCGGATGATATAGATTCGGGCACACTCATGAATTCTCCTTCCACAACCGTGAACTTCCGGGTAGTGATGTAACTTTCTAATAAATTCACTAAATTTATTGGTAGATATGATTTTAATTTTAGAATTAGACCTTCATGCCACACTTTATCAAAGGCCTGAGAAACGTCAATAAACAGGGCAGAACAATAAATTTTTTCTTCAAAAGTTCTTCTTATAAATTGCACCAATCTATGAGTTTGTTCAATGGTGCTATGCTGACTTCTAAAACCAAATTGATGGTCTGGGATGCACCCACTATCAGTTAAAATTGGGGACAATTTTGTCATGAGCAGCTTTTCGAAGAGTTTTGACATTGTTGATAGCAGACTTATTGGCCTGTATGACTCAGCCTTGGTAAGGTCTTTGCCCGGCTTTGGAATCATTTTGACCTTCACAAGCTTCCAGCTTTGTGGATAATACTCCAGTCGTAAAATGGCGTTAAAAATAAATAACAGGATTCTAATTGCAATATGGGGCAAGTTCATCAGCATATTGTTACATATTCCATCAATACCTGGAGCTTTCTTCGGGTTGAGTTCAGCAATTAGTTTCTGAACATCACGCGTCTTAAATTTTATGGTTCGAGGGGGTAGCGCAACTACACTTGGTAAATCAACAACACCAGTACATGTGTTTGGGGTAAATACGGATTTTAAATGCTCAACAAATATGTTACCTTTTTCAGTATCGCTTCTGGCCCAACCTCCGGTAGAAGTGCGCAGAGGTGGTCTATATTCAACGGGTGTTTTAAGCTTTCTAGCAGCTCGCCACAAGGAGTAATTAGATGCAGGTGTGGCATCAAGATTTTCCAGATAATTTTTAAGACATACAGTTTTTTCATATGCCAGCAGCTCTTGGAGTCGTCTAGTGCACTCTTTAAATCTAATTTTATTTTGGGGTGATCTGTGCTGTTGCCATTCCCTTCTAGCTGTCCTTTTTTCACGTAAAAGACGTTCAATGCCTGTAGAATAAATTCTATTAAACCCAGTCTGCGGATGGGAAGTAGTGGCATGTTCAGCAGCCTGTTTAATATTTTCGTTAAAATTTTCAATGTTAGATTCAATATCACCTGGTGTTCTTAGGTTAATATTTTCCGTACAATGGCTACTGAGGTATTTTTTGAACCCCAGCCAATTAACACGCTTGATCATCTTTACATATGGGACAGGGAAGTCACTTCTTAGTGGGCTACAAATTGTAACAATCGTGGGAGAGTGATCGGAGGAGAGATCTACAGAAGCTTCAACATGAATTAATTCCCTAGTGATATTTTTCATGACTCCAAAATCTATAACATCCGGAATTTTTTGTATGTCCGTAGGCCAGTAAGTGGGCTCCCCACTTGAAATGACGTCCAAGCCCATTTTTGAAATTGTGTTGAACAATGCCCGACCTCTAGGTGTGATAAGACGCGAACCCCAGAACGTATGTTTTGCATTGTAGTCCCCAGCTGCTACAAAACAAGGGCCAAGAGATTTGTAGAATTCCTCGAATTGATCCTCAGTAATTGCGAATCTGGGAGGGGAGTAAATTGATGATATCACGAAATTTGTAACAAAATTTTCGACACAAATATTTGTTGCTTGTAGATGTTCTTCACAAATGTTATCAAGGACATAGTGTTTGAGTCTTGACTTAATTAGAATTGCTGACCCTCCGCATGCTCTCCCCCTCGGGTCCTTTGAATCATATAGAGTGTAACCATTTATTTTAAATAAGCTCCTTGAAGTCAAATGAGTCTCAGAGACCAACATTATATCAATATTTTTTTCCATGAGGAAGTGCTCAAGTTCATTTTTATGCTGGCGAATGCCGTTTGCGTTCCAGAAACATATTTTTAACATGTTCATGGTTTGTTTACTAATGCTTGAAGCAGTGTATTCTGCATTCGCAGCATTTCTTGCATCATGCTCGTCATATTTGTTGTGAAGTTGTTTATAGTTAGCACCAGATTCTCAATAGTAGCTTCAAGGCGACTAAAGTTAAAGCCTGAGCTTGCATTCGCTGAATTGTTTTGCGGTGAAACATTTTGTGAGGGACTAGAACTAGCCTTAGCAGCATCGGCATACGATACACGTGAAGTAACTGGTTGACTTACTTGAGCAAAAGAGGCGGAGTACGCGTTTAATGGTTGGGCTGGGGCTAACTTAGGTTTTTGACTCATAGTCTGTTTAACAAAAGAATATACAGGGCATCCTCTATAGTTAGCTGTGTGATTACCTCCACAATTACTACATTTTTTTTCTGCTTGTTCTTTTGGCTTAGTGCAGCTAGCAGTACCATGCAATTCACCGCAGATAACACAAACTGTAGGTAAATTGCAGTAAGTTTTTGTATGGCCATATTCTTGGCAATTATGGCACTGTACAGGACCTGAACGCTTACGTGGCTCTTCAACTGTGATTTTTCGGTGTAACAGAAACTTTACGCTATAAATTGGATGGGCTTGATTTTTTTTCAATTGTATGTCATTCGGCTCCAGTTCAATGCGAAATAGGGGTTGGGCGACCTTTTCTCTGTTAATTATATTAGTAACGTTTTTTACCTTAAATCCTTGGTCTAGAAGTGCACATTTTACTTCTTCGGGCTCAACATATGAATCTATGCCCTTTAGTACTATCTGTAGGCCTTTAGCACTCTTAAGTTGGTATGTGTAAAAGTTTGTTTTATTTTTTTCAAAATCATTTACAATTTTTCGAAAATTGTTTTCATCGTATATTTGGATTTTAGTTTCATCAATATTACCTCTTATAATTGGAATTACGTGAAAAGTATTTTCACCAATGGTCGACAGTAGTTTTTTTAGAAGCGCGTTAGAATTTTTTTCCCTCACATATATTGGTGGTGGCTTAAAAGACTTCTGAGATGATGAAGCGGTCTTCTCGTTATCGTCTTGCAATAATGAAAAACGATTTTGGCGATTCATGGATGATGCGCTGTTATCCCTAGACATCTTTGGAACAGATGAAATTTTAGAAGAATTCGGGCTTCGCCCACGCTTTACCACGGTTATATATCTGTCCATTCCAACTTGTACCTTTGGTTTTGAGCTACTGTTATCTGTAGTGACAACTTCGTTAGGTGATGAACAGCCCGGAGCGAATGATTTCAATGGCTTAACTGACGAAGTACTAGGCAACTGTAATGTTAAAGAATCACTAGTAGGCATTGGACAAAGCGAAGTTGATCGCTGTCGAAAAAGTCGATTTGTTGTTAGAAAAAGTGTATTATCAGATTTTGTATTTTTATTAAGAGCTTCCGAACTCACAGTAAGTCTGTCATCAGGTTTTTTATTTTTATTGTTATCATTATGAGCATCAGAACTCACAGTAAAATAGGCATTTCTGCCGTTATAACTCACTTCACATTTATTTGTTTTTGAGGTACTCATATAGAGTATTCCTCAAGGGTACTTTTGTTTGTTTGTTTGTTTTTTTTTACTACGGTTTTTTTGTTTTTGTTATTTATGACTATGCAAAAAAATATTAACAGAGCAATTACAGCTTATTTATCAAAGTTAATAATATGTATTACGAATATTTTCTTTTATATGATTTTTTTGTTAAGTATGTATGTAAAAAAAAAACTCCGCTATGACGTTAGTTCACTATGAAGGTACAACGAGAAAATAAATTAATTTAACCCATGCAAGTTCCCTGATTTCTAGGCAAACATTTAGACTAAGGCTGCTTGATAATTTGGAAGCTATGTAGGAAGTGGTTTTAACTTGCATTTTTTTAGCCATTTAGATGAATTTAATATAAGTTCTTAACATGCACATACAATAAAATTGTTTTTGTCAGTTTGTTGGAAAGATGTTTTTATTCTTAGCAGAGGAGTATAATTTATAAAATGGGCAAGGTCTTTAAGGTCTTTTAGGATCACAAACTTAATATCTATATTTAATTTTTAATAAACATCATTTAAATTTTAAATGACAAAATTTTTTTGAAATTTCCTACCGAACCTAAAAATACATTTTCTACAATCACAATATTACACTGAAAGAATTTTCGGCAGAAATTCTATTAATTTCGACATTAATCTAATGAAAAATTCATTAAAATTCAACCAACGTCACGCTTCGTTGGATTAATGAAACCAACTTCATTAAAATTAATTTATTGAAAGCTTCATTAAATTTATTTTACAGTGTAATTAATGCAGTGCTATAACTTCATCGAAACCATAAAATAATTTCATGAAAAGAATGAAATAACTTAAATATAAAGGAGTTTCTTAATAATTAAAAAATATTGTTGTTATAAATCCAATAAAATATTCTAACGAAACCAGAATATCAAGGAAGCAATTCCAATGAAATTGTTTCACAATATTCATAAAATTTTAAATTGGATTTGTGAAATTATCATAGATTTGTGAAAAAATTTTAATGAAATTGTTTCATTGGATTTATGAAGCAACATTCTTTCGGTGTAGAAAAAAATTTTTTGTTGTAGACGACTTTAAATGACTAAAATGAATTATTTTTTATTAAAAATAAACAGAAAACATCTGCGGATTAATATTTCCCAAATACTTTGTAAAATCCAGCTGTATTAAAAATTTTTTCCTTTTTGCTTTTGTGAAAATAATAATTACTTGAAGGGGATTAGAATTTTGTAACAATTGATGTCTTATTTCTTTTAACGATAGCTATATACATATTAGCAGATATTAAACTGAAAAACTCTGTTAATTTGTCAATTTGTCCTTTTTTAATAAACAAAACTTTTCATTTAATTTCAGACCATATTTTCAGCCACAAGTTGAGAGTATTTTTTTTAGTCTGATTTGGTTTTCTTCTCTTAGTTGTTTTTAAATCAACTTGTTCTCATAAGTAATGAACCATACAAACCCACTTTTTAAGACAAATTACTTTCATTTATACTGAAAACAAATATTTACCAATAAGGCTATATTTGGAGGCCAGCATATGTATTAGTAGTATGCAGCAGTTGATTGGTGGTGACACTGATATTGTTCATTACAAGCAATACTAATGGAAAAATCCTTTACTTCACATTCACATACATTTTTCGTAGTTGTTTAAATATTTAATCAATTCAACCTCCTATGGCTTGATATAATCAGTATTGTGGATTTATTTACTTTAATTTGGATACTGGACAATATACATTTGGCAAACTTAAGCTTGTTTAGACAATAAGACCGAGTTTACATCTGTTTGCCATATGCCCAAAGCGTAACCACAAATTACTAATGAAAAACTGTTTGATTGTTATAGCTATAAAGTATATTTTAATTTTTCTTCTTTTCTTTAGAAACTCACATTAATTAATAAAAAATATTACATTCAAGTTACTGAACTTAAGCCCGAATAAGAAATAATTTCTGATTATAAAAATATACATGTATATTAAACAACTTTGTCTTATCTCCAGGATTCGAACCTTGTGACTACAAAGGTAGCACACTAGCTGCTAGCCAGCAGCAGCAAGTTTTCTTCTTTGTAGTTAAGAAAATATTTCATTAAAGTTGCAACAAAACTATAATTTCCATAACTATAGATTAATTACAATTGTGGTTTGATACTTTGATATTCTTTTATGTCACCTAATCAATTTAAAATATTTTTTACGAATTTTTTATAAGAACATGTATTCAATTTTTTCATAACCCAAATGAAAATCATTTCTTAACATTAATGATACGACTACTACGAAATGAAAAAAATATTGAGCACTAAAAATATTTCATTCTTTCAATTAATGAAATTGCATACCATACCCCGTGAAAAAAAATGGAAGTCATTCTAGCGGAAGTACATTTTCATTGCTTCCAAAAAATCGATATTTTTAATTTGCCGAGAGTGCGCAAAAAACCATGTAGAAGCTTATTTTAGTCACACAAAACCTTGTAACTCCTCCATAGTGTTAGAAAATACTCACCAAAATTTTAAAAAAATGTATTTTTTTAAAGAAATTTATAAATTATTTTTAGTCTAAAATTTAAAAGTTATTTGCTTAAATTTACATGAAAACACTGTTTCGGGCTTAAATTCGTATAAAAAGAAACAAATTGTTAAAAAAGGCAACTATTTACCATTTTTCCTAGATGAAAATATTATCATAGAACATAAAAAAGGGAATTTTTCTTAATATCGCTTCCAATTCAGTGACCAGTCATCGAAAAAGAGAACTTCTTGCAATGACAACCCTATGTAAAAATCATTAGATCGGATCGAAATTTTCACTACTTCCGCATCGTAAACTCTACATTTTCATGACTTTTTTGGAGTCTCTTTTTTTACTGGGTATAATATGATATTTCATTTTATTAATAAAATTTGTCGTTGCATTAATGAAAGGGGTTCATCGTAACGATCTCAATCCCGTTACGAAGTGTTTTTCTTTCGGTTATCATAACAAATATGTTTTCTTTGTGTATGTACAGTTTGATGGTATGCAGAAACATTTTTGTTTCAAAATTTAAGGCCCAACTATAATATGAATAATCGAACTTAAGCAACTGTGCGGTTATATATAAAAGGTATAATGTACTTATGGAACTTTTCGTCAAGTTTCGTCAAATATCATTTGCTTAAGCTAAGTAACAAACTGAACGCACATTCCGTACGGAAAACACTGTTTTCTGCATTTTTTTAAACTCAAGCAAACAGCAGCAGAAAACATTCATTGATTTTAAAATTTTTTTTATTGTTTCTTATTTTAAACTCAGAAAAGAAAGCAAAACTTTTATTTTCATTCTTTGTTTTACAATAAACATATACACACACATACAAATGAGATTATTTATGTATGTTCATTGTTGTACTTTTTAGTAGGCAAAACAAATAGAACAAGTAATAAAGTGCTGAAGTAATTACACGTGAATTTTTAAGAATTTTTAATGGATTAGGATATTCCAACAAGTTAATTTGATTGAATTGCATTCATTTAGTAGTTATAAGAAGAAACAAAATTACTAAAAATTTGTGAACAATACCTATATGTGCAGCTGTGGATAAAGAATACTTAAGTGATTGTAAGTACATTGTGGCCACCTAAAAGTCAAATATGAATTGCTTTAGAATTTGAGACATATCGTTCAATTCTGGCATTAGCTTAACCCAGCTTATTCATATTATAGTTGGGCCTTTAATGTTTCAAAGCAAATTTTTTTCTTGCGAACAATTTGACAAAAGTATGCTAAACTTCAGCATGTTTAACTTTTCAATGCAGAATATCAAATCGCTGATTTACTTCAACAGTGTCACATTTAAAAGATATTATTTTGTGCAGAAAATGTATTTGAAGTTTTCAATTTACATACAACTCAATTCAAACATGAAAAAATATTCTTCTCTCAGGGTGTGGTAGTAAAACCTATTTGCATATGGCAAAAAATATAGAAAACAAAATTTTGTCAAACATTTTTTTTGCGGTTTGATAGCATTTTGGAAGCTCTATGTTTAGTGCAAAAGATGGATTTCATCGAGCTTAAGTTTTCATATTGCTAGTTATAAATATGTGGCTACGAACGTACGCAAAATAGAAGTCAACTTTGACATTTCTGCGAAATGAAACAGAATAATGAAAAGTGATTAATTTATTTTAAAAGTGTATTAATGTAGGTCTCTATCCAATATTTATACAATACAATATCTCTATAGGTTTTTGTTTAATTGGCTTATTTACCGTTTGCGAACGTACGATTTTTCCACATGTTTTTTTATTATTATCACCATGCCTTTTCCTATTTTCGAACTTTTTTTATTCTCCTTACACTTTTATCTTCTTAATTGATTGTAATGGAGAGATTTTGAAGAAAGAGTGCAAATGTAACATATTTTATGCATGTAAAATATTTATATATAAAATCGTCTTGTAGAAGTAGCTTAAAAAGAAAATATAAAATTTTCTAGCTTCCAGACCAATTTCCTCAAGTAAAACAGCTAAGATAATGCTATTAAATCATTCTTTTATATAAACATAGACTTTTTTTAAAATTATAAACAGTGTTGCCAGAACTTCTAAGGCTAAAATCTGCAAAATTTAAAAAATGTTCACGAAAAACTCTTCAAAATCTGCATTTTCTTTTTAAAATCTTTAAAAAATCTTCAAAGCAATTTTTAAAACAACTTTTCTTATATTTTATTTAAAAAATTTACATAGATTGACATGTACATGTGTAACATGAATACATTTTCATTAACCCATATTCATAAGATTTAAACTCGTCTTAAAATGTATTTTATTTAAATTTTTTAGAAAAAATTTTCTTAAAATAACGTTCAATCACATTTTATTTTTTATGAGTATAAGCCTTTAATGCTCGAAGAAAGTGAATTTCGTTTCTTAAGAAACTCATCAGCAGCCTTTAACCAGTATTTTTTTAAATAAGGTAAAAAATTTCATGTTTATAGAAAACAAATTTTAAATAACTAAAAATAAATTCAGTGAAATGCGACTTTGACCCGCGCACGAAGGGTTCCGTACAGGCACGAGATATGTAATTCAATACGAAGAATATAAACTATAGTTTTGGCATTTTTTTCGTTTTTGAGTTTTATCGGTTTTAAGCGTTTTTTTTAGTTTGGGGTTTTTTTTAATTTATTGGCGCTTTCTGAGTTTTGACACTTTTTTCACGTTTTTGGCGATTTTTTTTTGGTTTTTGAAGTTTTTTTAATTTTGGAAATTTTTATTATTTTGCCGTTTTTTTTATTTTGGCGATTTTTTTTAATTTTGGCGATTTTTTTAGGTTTGCCACTTTTTTTTCGTTTTGAGCATTTTTTTTGGTTTTTGGCGTTTATTTTAAATTTTGGCGATTTTTTTTTCATTTTGGCGATTTTTTTTCACATAAACAATTATTTTGGTTTTGGCTCATTTTTCGCGTTTTGGCGATTTTTTTCGGTTTTTGGCGTTTTTTTCATTTTGGCGATTTTTTTCATTTAAACGATTTTTTCGAATTTGGCGATTTATTTTAGTGCTAGAATTTTTTTTTTGATTTTGTCGATTTTTTTCGACTTGGCGATTTTTTTTTAATTTTTTTCAGGTTTTGGCGATTTTTTTCGGTTTGGCGATTTTATAATTTTCGAATTTTTTAGTTTTACCGTTTTTGAAAATTTCAAGAGTTTACCTCTTACGGTCTCCAAGATATAGCAAGTTGTCAAAATTACATAGTCCAAATTGCATTAACTGATGGACCACCCTTTAATTAAAATTTTTTAATATTTTAATGTTAATTTTTGTAGTCTATATAAAAATACACTAATTTTACAAATTTCAAGTGTCAATATACGTATGTACATACAATTGTATGTATATTACATGAGATTTTAAAATTTTTCGTCGCTCGTTTTGTAGCACCCTTTAATTTCTAATTCTCATGTATTTGTTGTTGTAGTGGCCAAGGTTCTACGTACTCTGTCCAAATTTCAGGTCCGTAGCTCTTACGGTTCCTGAGAAAATACCGTGTGACGGACAGACGGACAGCGTAGCGAAAACAATAGGGTTCCATTTTTCACCTTTGGTGAACGGAACCCTAAAAATGCACTATAATTGGAATAGAAAAGTCTGCGTTTTTAGGCCAAAAATCTTCAAATCTGGATTTCGTCTTTTTGGAAGGTAAAAATCTGCAAAATCTAGATAAATCTGCATTTCTCGCAACAGTGATTATAAACAATAAAACACGATGATAATCAACATTTAATTTTTCCATCCTGAGTTATGACACTGTTGAAGTAAATGAGCGATATCCATACGCACTTGAGAAACATTTCAAGTTTAAAAATCAACTACAGCAAAAAAAAAAAAGTTAACATTGTTAGTGAAAGTGTCAATTTCAAAAGGATTATTTATGTGCAAATAGCACATATGTGCATACCAACATGCATAGATAGATAACGAGCAATTCAACACAAATAAACATAAAATTTCATTAAAATAGGTTTAATAGTTTTCTTAACGCCCTGTCACCACACAAACTTTAAGCTTCTACCAATTAATTAAACGCTGTGGGAAAACACAACAGGACATCGAAAAGGATGAAGATAACACGTTGGTTTTTACTGAAAATTCTTTATAAAATTTCCAAAACAATTTTTTACCTTAACACTATTAAGGGAACAAGAAAAGTGGTGGTTTTCTCTATATCCGTTTTCGACAGTCGCCGGGTTTATACAATATGCTTACACCATTTTTTCTCTTGTATATTTTTCATTGTTTGATGCTTTTTCTCCACTTTCCACTTGCAAACACGCACAAATAAAATGTGAAATGAAAAGGAAACATCACGCGAGATTCATGTGTTGTTACTGTTACTGTTACTGACTGGCTGGCTGGCCTTGCCTGTTGTTTGGTGTCAAGTGCTAACAAAATAAAATAAAAAGAAAACTGTGTGGAAAATGCAAGGAAAGAATTATTGGTCAATTTTCTTTCCGCTTAGTATTTTCGATGTTGAGTGTGCACGGCGAAGATTTCTTGAGATTTTTAAAATCATTATATGTATATATTTTTTATATATTTTTTTCTTGAATCTTGAATTAATGCATTTTTTTTATCACGCTGTATAAATTCCCATTTGTAACACAATAAAATTTTTAGTTTATCTGAAATATATGCACATTTCCCAGCCATAAAGAAATCCGTGTTATTATAGTATTTCATCGCAATTATGATATCAGTTTGGGGAAGGGAGTGATGTAAAAATTTAACACAAATGGAAAAAATCTTCAAGCGTGGAAATTTAAATTGTAGAGAGAGCAATTAGCCAACCACTGGTGTCATGCACTACGATTATGATTTTTTTTCTGCTTAGTATTGGGTAAAATTTTCCAGAAATTCTGTTAATTTTTTGTCCCCGTCTCATACGATTTTTTTTCTCGGGCATCCCTAAAATTTAAAACCTCAAAATAAATGTGTGTATTTTACACTTAATACTCAACTAATTGCATATGACAAAAAAAAAACACTGGTTAAAAATGTTGACTTAGACATATCTTTGTATGGACCGAAAGAATCACAAGTTATCTTACCTTGGCATGGTAAATATCTTCTGATTTAAAATAAATTGTAGAATCAAAACCGAATGAATAAAATGAAAAATCTAAACGACAGATTGTTACAAATTTTTCGGACAGACAGAAAATAATGAAACTATAAGAACTATAAAAAATGCATTGAAAAATTATACTCTCCTCTGCTTTTGCGGGTATTTAATAATTTTTTCTGGAATACCCGGGAACAACTCAAAAAAAATCCGATTCCAAGAGCTATATAAAGCCAGGAAATTAAAAACCCTCACTGTGATGTAAGCTACAACTAGGCAATTATTGCAGTTACAGAAAACGTGTCACTATACTAAAAACTCAAATCAACAAAACATTAAACGGAAGTTATAGCGTCCATAGAACACAATGCGACTTTATCTTGAGACTCACGTTGCTTCTTGTAAACATAAGCTTTGTGTCAAAATTTTATTTTGCTAGCGTGTTAAAATATATTTTCCATTTACCTTTTTTACATAGGACTTTCACACACGGGCGGAGTCATGCCCATTAAAATTTTATAATTTATTTTAAATGATTCTACTTTACCGATTTTTACAAGACTTAACTAACACACGCCCTGCTCATGAGCTCTCAAAAACACACAATCATAAATTAAAAAAATTAAGATTTAATTTTATATTTTAAGTACTTCTTCTTATCTTTTTCTATCAGATCTTTGCATTGAAGTCGGTTTTTTTAGCAGCAAGAATTGTTTATTTTTACTTTTATGTTGCTATTGTTAAATTTGCTAATATTCTTCATAAACTTGCTGTAAGTTTAATTTTTGAGTGACTGCCCACTGAAAAAAAATGGAAGTCATTCTAGGGGAACTACATTTTCATTGCTTCCCAAAAATCGGTATTTTTAATTTGCCGAGAGTAAGCTGAAAACCATACAGAAGCTTACTTTAGTCATACAAAACCTTTTAACTCCTCCATAGTGTTAGAAAATACTCACCAGAATTTAAAAAAAAAAAATTTTTTTCTAAGAAATTTATAAACTAATTTTAGTCTAAAATTTAAAAGTTATTTTCTTAACTTTACATGAAAACACTGTTTTGGGCTTAAATTCGTATAAAAAGAAACAAATTGTTAATATAGGTAACTATTTACCATTTTTCTAGGTAATATCGCTTCCAATTCAGTGACCAGGCATCGAAAAAGAGAACTTCTTGCAATGACAACCCTATGTAAAAATCATTAGATCGGATCGAAATTTGCACTACTTCCGCATCGTAAACTCTACATTTTCATGTCTTTTTTGGAGTCTCTTTTTTTACTGGGTAATTTCGTCATCATAGTAACCAATTTGTTAGCACGACATACAGGCATGTTCTGTAAATCACAAGGTTTCAAATCACTTTGTGATTTTAAAATCACAATTTTGATTTGATGGTATTTTGAAAATCACAAAAGTTTTAACTTTTCGGTGTGATTTTAGCCTTTCAAAAACCACAAGAAGACAGCTGATGTTTTGTTTTGTAAATGCAAAATCACAAATGCAAATCACAAAGCAAATAACAACGTTTCTTGCAAAAAAAAAGTGTCTTTAATTTTTTCATAATTTTATAAATTCTTTCATAGAAAATTATTCATTTTACTTTAAAAACAATAAAAAAAGATATTAAGTTATTCAATTAATTAATTTATTTCGAATTTCAAGATAAAGTGATTGAAAAAATAACCAAGTTATTTCAAATCGGCAGGCATTTAGCTGACCGGTTTAAAATCACAAAAATTTAAAAAGTTTTGTGTGCAGAACACCTTTCTTGTGATTTCAAACCACTTCCACAAAAAGTGATTTTCAGAACATGCCTGATAGAAATAATTTTTTTTGAAGAACGAAATTCTTAAATACAATGGGTAAAGTGAATAAAAAATAAGCATTTGCTTTTTAATTGAAAATTTGTTAAAAAAAAACACAGATATTTTAGGTTTAAAAACAAAATTTTAAGTAAAAAGCATATGCTTATTTTTTATTCACTTTACCCAATGCTTAGCAAAAAAAAAAAAAAATTAAACAACTTCTAATGCGAATGTAGACGATGTGTTTTTAACATCTGACTTGTAAAATTTCACACTGCAACCATGTAGATGTCATGTGGTACCTTTAAAACATTGATCTGTAAAAGTCAGACGCAAAGCCGACTAACAAAATTTAAATAAGATTGTGTTCTATTTTCTTCTGACAAACCTTCTGATACCAGCTGTTCAAAATTATGAAAATTATGAAATTTATTTATGAAAATTATGTCGTCAGAAATTTATGCCGTGAGGAAACAAGCACCGGCGGTTCACTACTGATGGCCATTAGCCGGCTAAAGTTGATATATTATAACATCGATATATATATAAATTTGTTTTTTTAACTATTTAATAGCAATTCTGTACATGCAATATAAAAAGTTTTGCATTATTATATGCCAACTTCGTAACTTCATATTAAAAGAAAAATTCTTAAAAATGGCTGAACTTTTTTATGGCGAAAAGAAACATTTTTGTGGTGGCAACACGATTTTGAAATGATGGCCGATAGTAGTAGTAATGCAGATGTGGTAATGCATGTGGCAATCAATGTGTAATTATTGTATTTGATCAAATTGCCCTCTCGTTTCTAAGGGAAAATAACACATCATTCATTTATCTAATTAAGTCCTAGTTTTACAACTGGGTATGCCAGGAGCAATTAACATTATTGTTTGTGACCGAATATTATAAAACTTTTGTAAAACAATGATTTTGACAGACATGCAGAATTACATATGAGTTTAAAAACAGACATGTTGATGTAAAAAATATATTGTGTACGACCTGCTTAATGCCAGGGCTTTTAATTTTAATTTTTTTTTTATAAAAATCAAAAAATAACTATTATTTTCTAAGGAATAAATAAAAATCAAGAAATAATGGTTAAAAAGTAATTTTTAAAATTAAAATTATAACCGTAACGGTCACTGCTATTAACCTTAATAGGGATATTAATCAACACTGATTGATCAAAGTGGCAGTTATGCACAAGTGTGACTGTATTCTCAAAAAATTTTTTAACCCGCAGCAAATTTGAGATCTATTCTTATTGACTCAAGCATTTAAGCGATTAAAACCATTTTTTAATTTACCTATGAACGTTATGTTCGCATTTGGAAAGGATATAATTATCACGGCACTTTTAAAAACGTACCTTCTAAGGGCTACACTATCATACACAGTCGTTCGATCTGTTCGATTTTCGAAAAATGGGCTCAGAGTAGCAAGCCGAGCATAAAATTTCGGCGGCGGCTGAAAGACAAATATTTTCGGCGACTGAACGGCTTAACGCCGATTTGTTTAAGCATTTGAAAAAAAGTTGTAACACAGTCTGTTTTTAGAACAATATGTGAATTATTGAATCACCACGTTGTAGCATTATTTATTTTGCAATAGTTTGAATATTGCAGTAATTGGTGTCCTAAAAAATAGCTAGCTTCGTAAATTATTTGTTAAACCATAGAAACATATTCTAGACTATCAGGGCAATTATGAATAAAATTTCGCGAGAAATTTCTAATTTTTTATATTAGATTTTTATTACTTGCTATTAGTTGGAATTTTTCCCCGGGAAAAATTTCTCGCGGAATTTTTTTCATGATTGCCTTCTACATAAATTTGATTTAAGCTTTCCGATTGAATTAAAAATTAATTACTTTATTGGAACACTGCTACGGATCAACAAACAAGAAGCTTTGAACAATTAATTATCAAAAAGTCGCCTGAATGCTTAAACAAAGAAGTCTATGTACACCTGCAGGTATTTAAAAAAGGAACTCCAAAAGAGAACGTATGTATGTAAGTGTTGTCGCAGCTACGTTACTGTTCACATAAACATTTTCTTTTTATGTGGAAGCAAAACCAACTATCTTTCCGGGACGCTCGCTATCATATTAAATACGAAATTTGAAAATATATAAAAAATAATGGCCTTTCCCACTTGCGAAAGAAAACGTTCGACTTACAATTTATATTGAAAACAAAAACAAATTTTCAAATTTTATTGTTGTTTTCAATATAAATTGTAAGTCGAACGTTTTCTTTCGCAGGTGAGAAATAGGCTATAAGACAAAATATCGGCTGAGTACTAAGCCGCCGATAAGCCGAGTGGTTCGGCGGCGGCTCGGCCTGTTGAAAAAAATCGGCTGACTGGTAGCCGGCAGCCGCGCCGGTACGGCTTGCTACTCTGAATGGGCTTGAATGCCAACTTTGACGCGCGGGCGCATCCCCTAAAACACAACTTATCGCTACAAAATTTTTTTGTATTTTTTTTTTACATAAAACTGAACCGAATCAAAAAACTAAATAAAAAACTAAATAAATAACGTCCACTCTAATGTACATACATAAATACATACATATGTATGTATATACCCTACAAACAAAGTTATACGAAAATGATTCGAAATCGTATTGCTTGGAAGAAAAATATTATTGCAACAATCATATTCGTATTGCGGAAGATGCCCCTTCGGGGAGTGTGTGGCCAGGGCGATACTTCGAAGAAGAAGATACTTCGAATGCATACTTCTAGAAGATAAAACTGTGATATTGCTAGATAATAGCAATGTGAAATTACACAAATAGACCTAGATGAATAGTTAACCAGAACCCATAAATTGTATCAGGGGGCGGGGCTATGCCCATAAAAATAAAATAATTAAACTTGCGCTAAAGACCTGAAATTTGATACACAAGTAGTTAAGATGAGAAACCAACTAGAAAAATCTTAAAACCCCAATATTTTAACGAGGAGTGCCACGCTAATATTTTATTGAAGATATTAACTTAATATTTGATTTAAGGCTATCATGTTAAGAAATTGAGCGCTGCTCACAACAAAATATTAAGTTTAAAAAAATTATTAATTATTAAATTATTATTTAAAGCTAGAATTTGCACTAGAGAGCTTCAATTCGATACACAAATGATACTAAATTAAACATCACTAAGAAATATCTAAAATCCTGGAAGCTACAATCGAGGGCATGGACACGCATTTTTAACTCGAAATAAAGAATTTAAGTTAGTTAAGTTAAGGGGTGAGTTACGAACAGGAAAATCCGAAAGCATTGATTGTTAAATTAGGGCTGTAGGGCCACGTTTATAAAAACTAAGCGTAATATTATACGGTAGAGAACTGAAATTTTGCAACAAAAAATAGGCTTAGGCAAGTTAACAACTAGAAATAATTCAAACGCAATCTACTCTATTGAAACTTTGCATGCACTTTTCACTTATGCTAGCCTTTAATGTTGCGTTTTCAAAAGTACTTTGTCTAAACAGACTTTAGAAAAATAAGCGGAGTCACTCCCACCAACATTTACTCTACATTTTACATATTTCTACTGAGGTTACTCTGGAAATTTAAGTACATTACTCGGTCCTTGTAATGACACAATGGTACACATATCATACTCTAGCCCATTATTTTATGTAACTCCGCCCTTTTCAACTGTAGCTGTCATTATAAATAGGAATATAGCAGACTAGAAATTTTAAGTTTAAAAACCTTTATAAATAAAATCTTTCAAAAGATCCTCACAAAAACATAAATGTGTGCCAAGTTAGCGTATTATCTAGAATTATATGACTTGGTTTTTTTCACATTTAGGTTTTTGTGAGGATTCAATTTATCATAACGGAAGACATCATATGTTAAGTATAAAAAGAAATTTCCTGACATAATGTTTTGAAAATCTTCTGATTGTTTTTGTTTCAAATTAAATATTTTTTCATCTTCTAGTTAAAAACATATTGATATTATAAATTTATTGCGCATGTAATAAAACACGAGGCTGAACAAAATACAACATTTTAATACCATAAAATACCTTGTTAAAGGAAAAAATAAATAGGTATTATATTTTGAACTGTTCATTCAAAAAGTTTCACTGAAATGAAAATATTTTAATATAAAAAAGTATTGCTTTGATGATTTTCTTTTAAATGTTAAAAATAAGATATTGTATTTATATCTTCTGGGTAAGATATCTTCCAAATGTTTGTAGGTTACAGACAAAATTTATTGTTAATTGGAAACTTTACTACATTAGGAATTGTATACAAAATTAATATAAAAAAAATCTTTTCATCATAGAAATATTATAAGAATAATATAATATATGACACGGAAAGCGCAGAGGGTTGAGATAAAAAAAATCCAATAAAAATATAATTTAGACATTTTTGCTTTGATTACTCTATTAAATAAAATGCAGAAGTGTACGGGAGCATAAAATTAACTACCCACCACCACTGTGTCTAAAAAAAATACTAACTACTCGTACCTTTGAAACACAAAGGCAGTGAATTATTGTCCTCAACATAAATATAAATATATATATTCACATTTGTTTCTAAATCCATCTTCAGTTATTGTTTTTGATGTTTTGTCGAGTGTGAAATTTGTGCAAAATTGTTGCGATTGCAGTTGGGAAAATTTGTAGTGTACATTTCACCATAAGAAAGTAAAAATAAGGGTTTTTTATGTTAATTTTTGAGATTGGAAGCATTTTATTGGATGTCATGGGATCATGAGGGCAGAAGATATTTTATGAAATGATACTTAAAAATTTTATTAGTTATTCCCTTTGAAGTTTTATTTCTTTTTTAATGCACATTTTTTGACAATGAAAATGCAACACAATAAACATTTTAAGTTATTGAGGAATCTGTTTTTATACGGGATTTCCTTAAGAACAACAAAATCAATTTTAATGTCATAAAACATTCACTTAATTAATGGTGACACGATAGAAATTTATATGGACGAAACATTTATGAGGACAGCAACAAAATTATCCAAGTGCTCAGCAGATAATTTTTATTTTCAGCAATCATCTTCGATGCCATAAATTTTAAATACATAGTTTGATGACGTCGCTTTTAAAAACGAGTTCCACTCATTTAAAAAAAAGAAAAATCTCTTAGCAATCTAGCATTCCCATCTTTGGATTCATTGTGAATATTCATTACATTCCAAATCTTACCACTAGGGAAAGAAGACGTCTTGCGGCTCCTGCATTCCATTCTTTGATATACATAAGTATTTTGAGCAATATAAAATTGTCATTAATTTGAACTCAATAAAACCTAAAAAATATATAAGTACTGAATTGGAAGAATATAAGTTGTGTTCAGTGTCATTATAAAAGTGAACCAGGTTTCCCGTCCTGCCCTTTATTCAAGTGTGCCTACTTATACGAGAGAGAACTTAAACCCTCATCTCCTCAGGACTCCCCTCCTGTTACTTCTTTCTACTTTCCTATTCATCTAAGGATTGATTCCTGGTGAAATTTAGTTTCCCAAAGTGAATAAGTATTTATACGGGCATTTAAATGCTCTACGTATAAAAAATATACATATATTTACATTCATTATTTATATTTTCGCAATAAACATTAATAAAATTAAGGTATGTCAGTTCATACCTCCTCAGCCATGTATAATCAATTGATCACGGGAAATAGGATAAGGGACATAAAGCCCCCCTAAGGCCTAACACTACATTTTCCAGTTGAACACTAAACTAAACTAAAGAACATTTCACGAATCCTCATTTTTAAAGTCATATTGAAATTGTTATAGCGCCATTTATAAAAGATAAAAGGGGTTTCTTATATAAAATTCAAATCAAACATTAAATCAGGGAAAAGCTGCAACTTAAAAATAAGAACGTGTTGCATTAATTCAATAATTGTCAATATAATAGAAAATGTATATTGAGATACTTAAAAATAAATAAAATTAATAAATTAATACTGTAAATTAGTACTTTTCCATATTGAAATAAAAAATTTCAACATGACTAGACTTTCGTTAATATTTGTTATTAATTCAATATGGGTTTTATTGATTTTAAGCTGTTTTTTCTCTGGGTCAGTGTTGCCAAAATGTTACAGGCATTTCCCACCATATAACCCCTGAAAACCCGCTAAAAACCGCTAGCTGAATAAAAATAAACGCTAATATAACCGCTGAATTTTTTATAACCAGCATATGTCTTTTTTATGGTTTATTGGTAAAAAAAAAGAATAAGATAAATTTTATAAAATATGTATACCTATGCATAGATGTATGTATGTAATTCCCCAATATATGTAAACAAAACTCAGCCTACTCTTTAAGTATGTATTTTATTTCCATACAAAAATATCGAGCCAGGAAAAAGTAGAATCCAAGGGACTATTCCATCTTATAATATTAATGTTTAAGCTGATTCAGTATATTTTCTATATTTTCTGCGATAGACCTTATTATTCTACACGTGTGGAATAATATCTTGCCGTTTTGCTTGAAGTATTTGTAAAATATTGTTAAAATTTCCTGACTATCTGAAATTAAAAAAATAGTATTGATAAAATAAACTCCATGGCTCAATTCACATTGGCTTGAAGTTTAATTTCGAAGGAGAATTTCAATAAAAAAAGTCTTTAATCAAAAACGAATTATTCAGAAAAAGTTATTGTTTTGAGAGATTTTGTTTTCCCCATACTGAGTGGTCCAATCACCCAGTTTTCGGTTTGTTTTCCGTTTGTTTAAAGATTTGTTTACTATTTTTTTAATACGAAAAGAATGATTAAATTGGTTTGTAATATAATTTTAATCGAATTAAATTTTATTCACTAATTATGAGATTTATTCACTTTTATACTCGTATGTATACACATATGTATGTTATTATTTTTAACCTCTTAACGTTTCACATTATACTACACGACCACAATATGTCAATTATTTATCTGCAAAAAAGTGACGTTAGTTTCTTTTCTTATATCGAAAAAAAAATCTACATAAATACCAGGGTACGTGTCGCAGAGCTGCGTTAAAAATACTTTATTTTGATTTAATACCTTTCTTTATAAGTTTCAGAAAAACGCTGAAAATCCGTCAACTAAGAAATTCTTCCGCTAAAATTCCCGCTGGTGGTTTTTTAAATAGACTTGCCGCTAATGACAACAAAATACAGTCATATATAGCGGGAAAACCGCCGTTTTGGCAACACTGCTCTGGGTGTACAAAAAGAAATTAGATAATTGGTGTTATTATTGATTCCGTGAAATTGATTTAACGTCCCCGTTGTGTTTATAGCTGACGTGGTGTAGTGTCGGCTGTTGTTAAAAAAACAATTTAAAAGATATATTTACATACATACATCCATACAAACATATGTAAATACATACATACATATGTATGTCAGTATTTTTGGAGAGTAAAAATAACAAAATATAGAAAGAAGATTTGCCGCTTGATCATAGAGAGTAAGATGGAATAAATAAATTTTAATATAAGTTAAATTAAATTAACAATTGCTTTTTTTATATTTTTATAAAAATAAAAACAAACAAATTAAATTAAAATTAGCTTTAATTTTCCAAATTTGTATATTTTCTATGCCATTTTGTTCTTTCCGTACGCTTTCCGTCATAAAATTTGAGCGTAAGCAAAATAGAGAAAAATGTCTATATGGCGGAATCAATAATCTGGTAATACCGCAGCAACGGAATGAATGATTACAAATTTTGCTTCCGCAACAAAAATTCTTTCCGCAATCGCGGGATGGAATGAATAATTAGACAAGCATAGTAACTAAAACTTTCATCCTTTGGAATGAATCAAACCCACTACATCTGCGCTAATAGCTTAGAAAACTTGCGCATTAGCTCTTTAATAAAGTTTAGAATTAGGTAGGCACTTTAATATGAACTAGCAAAGATACTAATGCCTATCAAAAAATATGCGATGTTTATATGACTGGTCTGGTCAGGAATGGAACTTGCGCTATCTTAGGCCGTCATTTATCTTAAAAATAATGTACTAAATAAGTCAGCCAACAGTCGGCTCTATCCGAACAATATGCAAAATATTATATTATTTCGCAATATCTTAATTCAACTTGTAGTTATCCTATTAGATCCAAAGTATTGCCTTACAGGATTTTAGAGAATTATATTGTGTCGCACTATACATACATAGGTAATAAATATAAAGTCTGAATTATTTTTGACTTTTTAGAACTAATTTTTAATTAATTTAATATTTATTTTGAAAAAAATTTTATTTTGATTCTTTAATGTATTCGTATGAGGCTATCAGTGAGGAAGTGGTGTCACCCACATCTAGTTGTTTTTTAAAGAATTGCTCGTTTTAATTATTTAATTACTTTATTGATTTGCAACATTATGATCTTTGAAAAAATTATTTTTCAGCTGCATATTATTTACAATAACAAAATTAGGCTTTCTCTCCTTTTTTTCATATTTGGTATTGTAAATAATGTATTTATCATTAGAACAGCAACCAAAAACTCAATGTGGTTTACACCACTTCTGCGCTGATAGCCTCATATAAGGTAGACTAGCGCCAATTCGCTTTGTTAGAATCATACTTTGAATGTTAAAAAAATGTGTTGATATCTACGGGACATTCGAATTACAACAGGAAAATGTAGCCACCTGCGCATATAAGAGCAACTAATATGGATTCGCTTTGATGCAGATGAAATAATTTCATTTCACAGGAAAATATGCAAATGATAAGCCAATTTCTGGCAATTTTAATATCATAGTCTCGATTATTCATTGATCATTTTAGGGCCTTATTTTATAAAACGCTACCAAGCGTTGACAAATTTTGTATGGAAAACATTTATATTACAAAATGGAAATACGTACAAATTTAGTGAACGCAAAGATATGAATGAAAAATATGTATGTGAATGCAAAAAAAAAACAATTGCTAAAAATTTATAATCATAAAATATGTAATAAGAAACTTTGTGAAAAATTTGAAAAGTTCTTAAACGCTGCCAATTTTGAGAGATGATCCAAATCTAATTGTTATGTTCTTTTAAATGTTATTATAATTCGCACACAGAGAAAAGCAATCTCCAATTAATGTTTTGCATTAAGAATTTAATTCCTGCTATTACACTTTTAATCATATTTGGTTTTTTGATTAGTAATGCTGAAATGATCAAAGAACCCTGGATTAGTGGTGGCAGGGTTTGCGGACTAAGGACCAAAGATTTTAAGATGCTAGCCGTCAAGAATTAAGGTAACAATAGAACCTGCATCTTGGCAAGGAACCACCTTAATACATTTTTATTATCTAACTTCAGCGGCAGAGACATAACGGTGGTTAGCGTGGAAGTCGGAGATACATGCTACTGGCTGGCGTCGGTGTACTGCGCTCACGACGATCAAGGTCCTCTACCGTCGGTAGTGGTGAGAAACTTTGTGGATGCGGCGGTAAACGCTGATCACCATATCATCCTGTGCTGTGATGCCAACGCACATCATACTATCTGGGGAAGCACGGACACTAATGAAAGAGGTGAGGAACTTTTAGAATTTGTAGTTAGTGATAACCTTAACATTTGTAATAGAGGTCAAGAGCCTACTTTTATAACAAGGAACAGACAGGAAGTCCTGGATGTTACCTTTTCTTCTGATTCGGTAGCCGATAGGATCATGAATTGGCGTGTACTTCAGAAACATTCCTTTTCTGATCATAGGTTTATTGAGTTTAGTATTAGGGAGCGGGCACCTGAGGTAGAAATCTCCCGAAATATTAGGCAGACAAACTGGAGTCTGTATAGGACTATTTTTTCTAGACAATTAGGAGTGATTGGAGACTCGCCACTTCTAGAAACTTCTGATTTAGATTGTGATTTTGATAACATTACTACAATCTTCAAAAATGCAAGAGAGTCGTCTTGCCTTTTGAATAAGCCAAGGGGGAAAAAGAAACCGCTTTGGTGGAATAAAGAGTTACAATTGTGTAGGTGTACATGTAGAAAACTCTTCAATAAGGCTAAATCATCCAGAAATGAACTGGACTGGATAGCTTATAAGGGTAAATTAAAAGAGTATAAGAAGCGGATAAGAATTGCTAAAAATACAACATGGAAGAAGTTTTGTAAAAATATTGAAAATATTTCAGAAGCCTCTCGCATGAGAAAAATTTTGTCCGCTACTCCCTGTACCCTGGGGTATTTGAAAAATCCCAATGGGACGTGGACTACATCCAGCGAGGAGTCGTTAAGAACCCTGCTGGACACTCATTTTCCGGGTAACTCAGTGTCTGAGATTCAGACATCTGATCCTTACCCCATACCTGCGGAAAATATATCTGACATCGTCAATATGCAGACATTAAATTGGGCTCTGAAAAGTTTCAAGCCTTACAAGTCAACAGGATATGAAAAGATATGGAAAGTATCGAATCTCATAGCCGCAAGGCTACTGAGAATTTACACCAGTTGTCTAAGATTGGGTTATGTTCCTGAAAAGTGGAGGGAAGCGACAGTGGTCTTTATACCGAAGCTCTCACACCACACCGAAGGACTTTAGACCTATAAGTCTATCATCCTTTCTTCTGAAAGCATTAGAAAGGATGGTTGATCATTATATCAGCAAAACCATCAATGGTAAACTACTTTCCCCGCATCAAAATGCATATCAAACGGGAAAGTCAAAAGAATCGGCTCTACATGAGCTGGTTGGCACGATAGAGAAATCTCTTTCTGTAGGTGAATGCACCTTTGTAGCCTTCGTTGATATTGAGGGGCTTTTAATAATATATCTCCAGATGCGATAATTGATGCATTGTTGAATCTGGGGGTTGGTGCGGGATTGAGTAAGTGGGTTCAAAATCTACTAACTCACCGTAGGACAACTGCGGCTCTAGGAGCTTCTACGCAGACCCGCTTTGTAAATAGGGGTACACCACAGGTAGGAGTTCTGGCTCTGAATCCTGTGCTGCTATCAGTGGAATCGCGGGGGTGCAGAATCGTGGCTTATGCTGATGATGTGGCAATAGCTGTAAGAGCAAAATTCCTCACAACTTTAAGGGACATCCTACAGGATGGTCTTTCACATTTAACAAAATGGGCAGAGAAACGAGGGCTCGCCGTTAATCCTAACAAAACGGAGCTAGTCCTTTTCTCCACGAAGTATAAGATACCTGATTTCCGACCTATAACACTTAATACTACGGAGATAAAAGTGTCCAACACTGCAAAATATATTGGTGTTATTCTTGATTCAAAGCTGAGTTTCAAGGCGAACATTCTAGAGAGAGTGAAAAAAGCAACAATTTCAATATATCTATGCAAAAAATCCATTGGGAAGAATTGGGGTCTTAATCCAAAAATTGTTCATTGGATCTATACTGCAATAGTACGTCCAATTTTCATGTATGGCATCATTTTGTGGTGGCCATCCCTGGAGAAAAAGACGTATCTATACACCTTACACAAGGTGCAAAGACTTGCATCCTTGTATGTAACCAGTGCTATTCGCACCACTCCTACGGATGCACTGGGGATGCTTCTTCATCTACTACCATTAGATCTACGTCATTAGATGGCAACGTCCTCGGCAATCCGTCTTACATGTACCTCTATGTAGAACGGAAATGGAACCGGCCACTGCAGAATACTCGATGGTGAAGTTAGGGGATGGAGGATTGACCAAACCTCCCCTGCTCTACTACACGAACGTCTTTATAAAACCTGGATACCATCTACAGAAATGTTGATGAATGCAACTCCAGGTAGGAGATAAAGTGTTGATTTTTATACGGACGGCTCCAAAACACATGAGAGTGTGGGCTATGGGGTCTTTTCGAGGGCTTTAGGTCTTCGTATTGCAAGGCGACTTCCGGATTACTGCAATGTCTTTCAGGCAGAGATCCTTGCTATAAGAGAAGTTGCGAACTGGTTAAAAGTGAATGTCACTTCAACAACTTTAATTAACATTTACACCGATAGTCGAGCAGCTATTATGGCCCTCGAATCCTCGCAGAGCAGTTTAATATTAGGATCATCTGGATCCCGGGAAATAGAGGCTTACAGGGGAACTATAGGGCTGACGAGCTTGCTAGAATTGGGACAACATTACAGGTTCCACCGGATTTGGAATGTGTAGATTTACCCCTACTCTTTTGCAAAGTCAGACTTAGGCGCAAGACAGGGGACGAAACAAATAGAAGGTGGGTCACAAGAAATTATTGCGTGATCACAAGGCATTTATGGACTCACCTAAATAGAGAAGGTACGAATTACCTAATTTCAAAGAATAGGAAACAAATCTCGATTCTAGTGTCCGTGTTAACCGGACACCGTCTCATAGGTAGACATGCACAAAGGCTAAGGGTTGAACACAATGACTTTTGCCGTAGCTGCCCAGATATTCATGAAGAGGAAAGCATAGCACATTTTCTATGTCACTGCCCTGGACTTACAGGTAAGAGAATGGCCACAATGGGCGCTCTTGAATTCAGGGAACTTTCTGACGTTGCTGGTGTTGAACTTCAACGTATTAGCAGCTTTATACTGAGCTCTGGATGGTTCGACGGTGGGGACTCCGCATAAGCAGAGTCTCCGTGGTATCACAATACACCAAAACGGTCTGAGTCCGGCTTTCTGACTGCCACCCCTACATAACCTAACCTAAATGCTGAAATGATGTTATCAAATTGTTTATAGATGAAAATTGAATTAATTTTTAAATTGATATTACAAATATTTTAATTGATGCTAAGAAATTATTCGTATTATTTTTTGTGTGTATCTTATTTAAAGTATTGAATTTTAAATGTTTGTGTGATTCTTTTATTTTTTATATTCGTCCGTTATTGATTTTTTTTAAAAATATAAGAAATGTATAAAGCCAAAAAATGTGTTTTTCGGAAGAAAAAAATCCGTATGAAATATAAAAAACCGAACCGGTTTAGCGGTTTAGGCATGAAAGCTTTGCGAACAAACTCACTTTCACATTTATAATATTATATTTATTTTAATATACATACATACACTCTGCGAAATGATATGGTTTTGGAATGTTTGAGAAAACAATATTATGTTTTCTGAAACGAATACGTGGTAGTTGAAAACTACTTATTATTATTTTAACCATTAATTTTTGTTAGGATAATCAATGTTATATTTGCTTTTAATAATAACATTATTATGTTCATGAACAGCCTTATAAACATACTTACAGCTATATTTATAAAAATTAGAAAGGCTTTATAAAGGCTTTTTAAGAAAACTTTTGTATAAAAGTTACTTTTAAAAATCCTTTATAAAGACTTTTTAAGTTTTATAAATAAGGCTGTAAGATTTTATAAATATAGTTTTATTAAATACTTCTTACAAGAAAAAATTTGTATTACTATATAAAAATAATATCATGTAAATAACAATATAATGTTATCCAAATAATTTATTGCTTTTACACCAAATCATGGGCGCATAGTGTCATCTCCGTCGTGGAGATATTGCAGGGTGGCTTCGCGACGGCCGAGCTGAAGGCCACCAGACGAGTCACAGGTTGCGGATAGTAAGCGACCTATAGATATAAAGGTTAGCTGCAAATAAGTGCTTTAGCAGTAATAAGCAGTCCCCGACTATCAGCGGGTGTAAATACTCTATGCTGCCACCCCAAAATATGCATCTCAACAACACACCTTCACCCAGTGTCTGTCTCATAGCGAGTGGCTTACATAATAAACGCTGTGCCTTTTCAACTATGTATGTATATCCAAGATGGCAGACCCACCAAAAGGCTAAGAGCCTTGATTTAACAACCTACTGCTCCTAAATCACAACTGTTACTGAAACTAATGTTATACAAAAGCATACTACTCGCATTATTATTTTTTTAATAAATTCCTCTTGCATTTTTGTAATTTTGTAGAATTACTACCACCTATAAAGTGAATTCGCCGAGTAATTAACTGTGGAAAAGAGACATGGTCCGCCAGCCTTTTATTGCATTATATTCAAGTAATTTTATGTTGTAAAGATTAAATGATGTTAAAGCAACATTTTAATTGAAATTTATTAACACAATTTATTGAAAAGTTTTTTTATTTATGTAATGTTTTTGTTGCCGCTGCTGTAATTTTTTTTTTAACTTTTGTTGGTGTTAAAGTAAATTTAAATGTTGTTTTTAGAAATTATTTATACTTTTTATTTATTTAATTTTTTATACACTCTACTCGAGAACGTTTGGGTCTGTGAGTATTTTAATGTCGATGTTTTGATTACAGGATATTAACCCTTGAGTGCATGTTGTCGTTCTTGTTGCTGTACATAGAATTTTATACCTACTTCAAGTTCATTCGTCTTTCTCCCATGGTGTTGTTGCATCAAGATTTTAATAAAAACAGAAACCCCATCGAATATTTTTTCTACTCGAAAGAACATGAAAAATGCACTGAATTAAATACATACATACATAAATTTTCTTCGTTTTCTTTTCTTTCATTTTGTGGTTCATTACGAGCTGTCGACTGGCAGTGTCATTATTTTATTGCAATTGTAGTTGTTGTACTGTGTGATGCTGCTTTTGTAAACTGAACAGACAGACATTTAAGTGTCTGTTCAGTTTTATAGTTGTTAATGTTTAGGCAGTGATTTAAAAGAGTGAAGGAGTACAATATTAGCCAGAAGCAAAGTCAAACAATTATTATAAATATAAAGTATTTTTGTTATCTTATGCGAGTATATTAAAACTTTTATGAAGTAGTGAATTGCTAACTTTATATCTTTATTACTTTACAATCGAATAAAACTTTATTTTCTTTATAGCTTATATTATAATTTTATATGATTATGCCCATTTAATTTTTTATTATTTTAAATATCTGTTGAAATAGTGTAGCAATTTATTACGTGTATAAACATTACCATATCTTTATATCTTACTATTTATACAATTTCCATTTTAACAGTTTTTTCTTTCGATGATTGTTTTGTTTATCTTTCAGCAAACAGCTTTTTTTCACAATCAATTTTATGTACAGAAGTGCATTGAATTTCAAATGCAACAATTGTTGCATCTCAAATATTAAAATTGTGTATTTGCGTAAGCATTTTATGGGCAACAGCAACATCAGCACAATTTTCATCTAATACGTTTTTAATGAGACTGAAAATACCAAGTACATTTCCTTATTAAGTGCGAGTGAGTTTTGAATTTATAAAATGGTTTTTATTGGTTTTGCTTCAAGCGTCTTAATTGCTTTCAGTAGAAAATATTTGTTGTTGTAACAATCATCAAAAATATTAAAGTATATTGGAAATATTTTTATAATAAATTCTGTTATGAATATATGCATATGTATATACATATGTATATATTTTGATGTGAGAGTTTTGAAATGTATATTTGGCTAGCACAATCAAAAAAGTTTAGTTCGACATTCATTTATTTTCAGATAAGTTTGTTATATATTTTTGATGGAAATTAAGTTGCATGTTTTAACTGTTTGGTTTTTCTCATAATCTGTAAAGCTCTTACCGTGAAAGAAAAGGAAGTTAAAGTATATAAGTTATATTTATAAGACATATTTATAAGACATATGTAACTATTATCAACTTAGTTATAAGCTAATTGTGTGTATGTATAAATTAGAATTTTTATTTTCTCGCAATGAAACATTTTTATTTTGATACATAACAATGTTCTCGAATTCGAAACTTTTTTGTAACAAGCCGGAGTAGACCTAATTCGAGAACGCTAAATCCAATGGCGCTAACCATTTTTTAGGTTAGCTCTTGTTTTAAAAATAACTAAGATTGAAAACTTGGTTAAAAGCACGTAAAAATCACAATTTTTTCGTATATAAATAAGAAAGTGATTGCTGCACCCGCTTCGCAACTCAAAGTTATTTGTTGCCGTTTAAGTTTAAAGTGATTTTTGTTCGGTGTATATGGAGGCACTCTACGCCTACAAATCACACGAACAGATCAGACGTGTATGGGTATCTTGCATTTGCACAACTCACGGATTGCAATACATACTTTTATTCTACTGACTTATGGGTCACTAACATAAAAGCCCGGTCCTAATTACCATTAAAAAACTACCTCATTAAACCACCTGACATGACAGCCCTATTTCAACATTCCTCAAGTTATTACTTAATATTATGGATATTTATTACTTCTCAACTGTGCAAAAATCAAAATTCATTTAGCAAATTCTAAACAATAACATGCGAAATAATATTTAAAACGGAAGTAAAAATTCTTAAAATACTCGTATTAAAACGTTATACAATAACGATTTCAATAATAAAAAACTAAAACTAAAATTTCTTAAAGCAAATGGTTTTATTATGCAAAAACCTGTACACAATGATAACTTACAACCGCTTTAAGCCAACTTTTTAACTAAAATATGTGCATGTTTATTGTAATAAGTATAAAGAGTTTAATCACTTTTAATTTTATGTAATGAATTTGCGTAATTTTTGTGCAGAGCTTAGCGAATTTGTGTATAACCTACAAGGCACACAGAAAAAAATAGTCACAATTTATCAATTTTATCCTTTAATTCAATAATAATATTTATCAACACAGCAAGTTCTCTATTAAAGTAAATAAATTATCAAATATATTCATACATTCAAAAAAAATATACATATATACAGATTTGACAACAACATATACAACAAAAACATTGAAGTTTATCAAATTCTTCAAAAAAAAATTATTTGAAAATTCTTTGCTTTTTGAAAAAAAATTCTCTTTGTTTCAATAACTGATTTTTTTAAACTAAATATCTAATAACTTATGCCCTAATTCTGTTCGACGATTGTATCGTCTTGTCTATGGACGAAAAGAAGCCGCAGTTGTGATTCATTAAAACAATTATTATTTATTGTCTATGCTAAAAGGTTCGTGTATTTGCTTTATGATTTTATTCCAAACATTATTTCCAACAAATATTTGTTCATATATTTTTCAAACTATTGTATAATACTTTAGCTTAATTTGTATGTTTTAAAAACATGGCAATAATATTTTTATTTTTAATTATCAAAGACAACAACTATTTTTGTAAAAAATAATTTAAAGAATTTAAGCACAAGAACTCAAAAGTATTTTTAAACAAAAACGTACTAAATCTTCTTATAGAATTAGGGCATTATTTGTAATTGTACTTATCAATTCTGGAATAATTGAAAGTCAAAAGTATTTTTTTATTTTGCAATATATCTAGAAAAGAAAGGTCGCTAGTCACAAGTCAGAAGTCAGGAGGCTTATTCTGTATTGCGATGCGAAAGTCAATGCAACTCGAAAACATGCAAATGCGAACACTTCCTATTCTATGTTACGACGTTCGCAAAGTGCTTTTTTTATTCGCATTTAAAATGCGAAAATGTGGCAAGTCGGTATTCTGTATTGCGAAAACAAATGTCAGATACATACGAAAACCGCAAAATATATTCGACGGCAAAACAGCATTCGCAAAGAACAAATGAAAGTGAAAAATAATAATTTTGTTTATTTATTGTTACATTAATTGTTAAAATTATTCAGGGAAACAAACAACAAGACTACCAAATCGCACCAGTTTGAAATAATTGTGGAATTTATGATGAAACACAGCCAACTGGCAAAGGGTCATTGTTGTTTTCAATGCTTCAAAATAAATTACCTTTTTACATTCAAGCTTAGAATATCCCATTTGCTTCTAAGCAATCTTCTTTGCACCCTTTCATTTTGGTCATGCGCCTCTTCATCATCAAACTATAGTGCCACAGAATCCATTTTTGATAAATTACACATATATTATATAAATTAATGTTATTTCACAAATTTCTTTTTCTTTCGTAAATTTAAAATTGAAGTTTATTTTAGACCAGCGTTGTTATTTCTGGCCAGCGTTGTTATTTTTGGCCGGCGTTGCCACGATTTAAAATAAAACTCGAATGCGATTACGAAAGCCTTATAGAATACCAATTTTCTTACGCATCGCATTTCATTTGCGCATCGCATTGATTCTCGCATCGCAATTCAGAATAAGCCTCCAGAAGTACCCATAGCTTGACTACTGCCTTACGGTGGGCGATTCATACCTTCTATTTTAATACGATCATAGAAAG
Source organism: Tachina fera (assembly GCA_905220375.1). Lineage (NCBI taxonomy): Eukaryota > Metazoa > Arthropoda > Insecta > Diptera > Tachinidae > Tachina > Tachina fera. The sequence goes on from LR999966.1 coordinate 52,779,783, forward strand.
TTATGCAATAAGTAGCAAAATATATTATTTGTTTAATTTAACTAGGCTAAAGTTCGTTTATTTGCAAGACAAATTACACCGAAGAATAAAGTTTTTTGCTGTAGCGAAATTTGGGCACTAGACTTTAATATAGTATGTTATGGAATAATTATTTCCTTAAAGTCTTATGAATGCTTTACTGAATGTAGGTTATTTTGCATTTATATAACTAATTTTTCAAGACTTTTTGTTCAAAGTTTTTTAACACCAGCCAACTGAACACTCTTATACAATATATATATGTAAAAGTAAGGTAGTAGGTTGCCTAGATATAATATCAAACTCTGACGATTTCGTATTTATAAAATGCATGGCAGATTATAGTGATATGTATTGTGTAAAAAAGAACTTGTTAAAAATTTATATCTCACTACTTTTAATGGCCGAAATTTTGGACAGGAACTTGGCCCTTTTTCACATTTATGTTTTTGTGAGGATCTGACTACTTGTGAAAAAATTTTCTATAATAATACTTTTTAAACTTGAAATTACTAGTGTATTTTATTTTTATTCATGTTCACTGGGCCAGTTGAAAAGGGCATAGTTACATAAAATAATGGGATAGAGTGTGATAGTTGTTGGATTGCACACCTTAAAAATGCATTATTGTGTCATTACAACGCCGCCAGTGTGCACGCAATTTGGTAAGACTCTTCTGAAAAGAAAGATAAAAAGTAAAGCACAAATTATAGTGGGCGTGTCTAAAAATGTCAGTGCTCGACAGTATAATCTTACGTAAAATCTTTATGGGCCTATCCTTGACCACTTTTCTATCTGCTAGTACTTATGGTTCATGTTGAGTTTTGTAAGAAAAATCAAATGAGAAATATATAAGTAATAAACTTAAACTGCTAAGCCGAACTACATGAAAGAAGAATATATGATTTATGTGTGTAATCAGACCACCTTTCAAAACAGGAAATTTTTACGTTGGATAAGTGCAATGTGTATGAAAAGTTTCAATAAAATTTATCTTAATTTATAATTTGATCAGGCTAAAGTTTATAGCACTTTTTAAGCCAACACCAAAGTTAATTGTAAATATTCTGACAAACACGTAGTAGAACGGAACAACTAGCTGATCTTAAGTTTGAGTTTAAAATGCTTGTTCCCGCCCCTGATTGAAACTTCCGAGTTTTTAGATTTTTCTTAGTGATCTCTTGTCTAGACTTATTTGTGTATCAAATTTATGCTCTCTAGTGCAAATTTGAGTTTTAAGGACATGGGGTATGGGGGCATACCGGGTAAAACTTCTTGGACCGTAGTAGATTAAACATAAGGCTTACATTTTATGGGAGTGATCACGCCCACTTCTTAAGGTGACAGTTTAAAGTCTTGCATAAGTGCAACTTGTTTGCAATGTTTCACTGAAATAGTTTGAGTTAAAAGCTGTATATAAAATTTTTAATTCTGAGCAGTATTAGTGTGGCTCCGCCCATTCTGGTAAAATTTGTTGGGTTTTCAGATTTGTATAGTTGGTTACTCACCTTGACCTACTTGTGTATCAAATTTCAGCTAATTAGCGCAAATTTTAATTTTTAGTTTTTATGGGAGTTGCCCCGCCGCTCTGAAAATCTCTGAGTTTTCAGGGCTTCTTAGTTGGTTTCTTATCTAGACCTATTTCAATATCCAATTTCAGCTCCTTAGCGCAACTTTTAATTTAAAAATTTTATGGGCATCTCCCCGCTCACTTTTTCAAACTCAAGTTTTTTTCGGCCAGTGCTTATCGTTCGTGTCAAGTTTCGTTGCACACGGATAATAATACCTACATAAATTGTATATCTAAATAGGCTGAGCCGTAGTACATGAAATATGAGGCTTAAATTGCATGTGTCAACGCCCATTTTTGTAACGAAAAATTTACAGCCTTGCATTATCGCAATATATATGCCAAATTTCAATAAAATTGCTTCAGTTAAGCGCTTTAGATTTGCTTTTTTAATTCTGACCTTTATGGGAATAACCCCGCCGTCCTGGCTAAAATGTTCGGGTTTTCAAATTTTTTTAAATTATGGCTAACCTAGACGTATCGAATTTCAGCTCACCAGCGCAAATTTTATGAGCGTAGCCCCGCCCCCTGGACAAAATTTCCGTGTTTTCAGATTTTTCTAGTTCATTGCTCACCTAGATCTACTCGTGTACCAAATTTTAGCTATCTAGCAATAGCGGAAGTGCTTCATCAATTTGATGAGTGTGTCAGTGGTAAGAGGTCAGTGAGTATGTCTTAAAAAATGTACTTTTTTATCTCAGGAACCTTTTGTTCTAAAACTTCGCATATGAGGTAGCATGGATTTATTCTAATTATGAATTAAATTTGAGAATTTTATGATGGCGAGGAACAAAGTTATCAGGGGGGTAAAAACACGACAAATGGCTTCCTGTAAATATACACACTGCGTGCATTGGCCGGAACTTGGCCTGGCGTCAATACAGCATTTTTAAAAAATTTACTGCACGCTTTATATTTGTTTTTTTTGTAACAAATAAAAAGAAAAACGAATATTTCTGAAAGTGAATTTCCGTAAGAACTACGTACAGGCCTTACCCCTACTTTTTAACTTAATAATTAAGTACGTAATTAGCTAACTTGTATATTAAATTAAGTTGTAATTAAATACGAATTAAATTTTTCAGTGGTTAATTAAAGTTCTTATTAAATTACGTTGAAAGTACGGTAGCACTGCAAAATTTCCCAGTATTATGGAAGCTTTTTCGAACAACAGCTGTTTAATATAAACAAAAAAGTTAGGTTATAAAAATGCAGAAAATAAAGTTGCAGAAAAACACATTTTATGAAACTAAAGGAGCATCAGAATGCATTTTTCTATTTATTTATACCATGATATGAAACTATGAATTGTATATGTTATATAGTCATCAAAATTAAACGAAATTCTTTTTAAGATCACATATGGTATGCTCGTAAAACTTAAGTGTGGTTTAAGTACATAAGGTTTAATTATTATTTAATTATGCACTCAAAAACACAATTTCGTATTTAATTAGAACTTAAAAATAATTACAGTTTGATTAACAAATTGAAAGATTGACATTAATTAAAAAATGTAATGCGCAGTAATAAAAAACTAAACAGAAATGTTAAAAATAGTGTTAATGCTGCATCCAACTTCACGCACACAAATTTCGACGGAGTGCGTCTGTACTCAAAAAATAACCAAACTTCAAAATTACTGGATAAAATATTAAATGAAAATAAATCATTAGATAACAGTTCAATTATAATTGAAAATGTAACGTGTAAAAATATATAATTTTTTTATTTAGATTTATTTATTTACTTTTTATGAATAATACCGGTTTTTGTAAATTGTTAATAGTTTATTCATCTACTAATGGCAATAGCCAGTAAGCATTAATAATGCAAAAATATAATTAAAAATAAAAAAAATAAAAATTAAATAAACAAAGATAAATTATTCAGAAAGAAAATGTCAGTTAGGCATTGATTTACAATTGTGTTGTTTTAAGATTTCTTCTCAGGCTGCATTTATTGCTGCTTTGATTATAAAATATTGTTTTATAAAGTGACTTACGACAATTAACAACCCGCACACATTAAGTTCGTTAAAAGCGATTTGCCTTTTCTCTTTGATGTGCGCTCGGAAACAGTGTTAAATGTATGTATGTATTTATTTACTCACGTCAGTTAATTTTTTTTTAACAAAAATATTTTTGCAAAAAGAGAAAAATAAATAAAATAAAAAAATAACAACAAAACAATAAAAAAATACAATTGAGAATAAATTTAAAATAAATTGATTAGCGTTTTGAGTACAAAATTAATAAATAAACTTGTTTACCTTGCCACCTTATTGTTGTTTTTTATATTTTAATTTTTGTAACAACAATTCCAACGGGTACCATATTATATTCATTATTCATTAATTATACATACGTATATACGAGTACTTTGCTCATAAAATTACCAAGCTGAAAAAAAATTTTAGTTAATTAGGGTTTATTTCTTTGGTAAATATTAGAAGTTCTGCGATATTTTTAATTGGAGGAAAACCATTAACAAAGGCAAGAGAATAGTTTATTAAACACCAACAAGAAGTTCTAACTAATTTATTTTCGTTGTTGGTTCTCACGCGAACTTTTGCGAAAACTATTAAGAGAAATAAGTTTACAATGACTCAAATCAAATAATGCTTAAAAAATAATAGAATTAGTTTTAATATACGAGTAAGTAAGTAGCACCTGCTTTGAAAACGTTAAAAAAATGTTACGGCCATATGTATAAGCAAAAACTGGCATGAAATTAGCAAAGTGGTAATATTGAACATGATCTTAAAGAGTTTTCCCATGAAATTTCACATTGAAAACTACGATAAAACTTAGTAGTGGGTAAAACTCGTATTGCGATAATTTTTAATGCCAAATTGTATATAGGAACTCATTAAAACCTAATTCAATTTCGTCACTTAAGGAAGCACTAACAACTCAGGGAAGCAATGTATTGCTTATTTGATAGCAAAAGCTACACAGAAAAAATTATTCCCAAAAAATTTTCAAATAAAAGTTTGTTTGCAATAAAATTTTGATTCAGTAAATATTTTTTACTATTCGAGTAAATAGTTTGATCCAATATGGTGAAAAATTCTAGTTGATACAATTAATATAAAGTAATACTTGTAACAAAATTGTTAAGAGAACATTTTTGTTCCAATATAGAAATTGCATACTGTATACAACAGTTATTTATTTTATTTACTTTTTATTTTCATTAAAAAATTTTGTTGAATCAGACAATCTGTTGATTAAAAAAATCGGGACTTTTTCCAAACAAATTATTACAAAATTTTGCATTTGAATTTACAAATTTCCTTGTAGGATCTTAATTGAAAAAATTAGTATTTGATTCAGAGAATTTTGTGTTTGAAATGGAAAATTTGTTTTTTCTGTGTACGAAAAATGTTTTTGAAAAGCACTAACGTAAGGCGGGCTCTCACAAGAATAATATATTATTACTTCTGTGAAGCACTTTAGTAAGTCAAAAAAAAAAAAATTATGGCTTTTTGGAAGCTAAATGTATTGCTTCTAGCATCTCGAGCAAAAGAATGCCTTATTCATGAGCAACAGCAAGTGATTCTGTAAGAGTGTCTCCCTTACAAAAACGCTTCTGGTAAGCAGTAATTTTTGCTGGGTATGTATTTATGGCCGTTAGTGTTTATGGAATAACGCAATGCTGATGCTACAAATGGCAAAGTGAAATGCAGCATTGGATTATATACTTTTTTTAATATATTCTCTTGGAAGAAAATACTAAAATATGCAAAAAACTTCGAAAATATACTCTTTTTTAGACGCCTCAAAAAATTTGGGGGTTTTCATTAAAAAGACCGTACTATAACTTGAGAGTGGTAACAAAAAACTTCTATTCAGTGAGTTGGTCTAATAAAGATTAAATAAAATGCAGTACCAATGAATATTTATTAAATTTAACGAAAATATATTGTCAACTAATCAAAATAATCATTCAATTTGGTTTCTCAACGCCAAATTTAGATGAAAATATAGTTAAAATGTATCGTCTGGGCAGAAATCCTATGAAGGTGAAAATAATTATCAAATAATCGCTTTTCAAAGTTCACAGAGATATATTTATGTGTATCAACTTATTTATTCTCAAAATTTTGTTACGAAATTTTTTTAAAAATGTATAGAGGTTTAAATTTAAGAGATTTAGAGATTTAAGAAGAAATTTAGAGATTTAAATTTTTGATGATATGGGAACATTTTATTTTATTACTCCCAAAAAACAAACTTCAAAAATTTTTATTTTTCAAAACAAAAAGAGAATAAAAGTACCTTCTACTTTATACTATTGTTAAAACCATAAGTACTATTTCACACTATGTCTTTTTAGCCTTCCTTGCTTTGGCAATTTTCTTTTAGACTCCCTGCGAAAAGTAATTCCGCATTTTCATAAAGACCTTTTATTCATGCCTCCTTGACGTATATACAGATTTACATACGCGCTTAACGCTTAGAATACAAAAAAAGCGAAAGGAAATGTCAAAAATCCCTCGAATTTTCATTTCGTGCCTTTTATTTTACCCCGTAAGATTGACAACACTCTCACCGGCAAACTAAATAACAAATAAATTTAAAAAATCAGAAAAACTCGCCTATCTACAAATAACTGAAAAGGAAAAAAAGTCCAGTAGTACGGAACATAGTGACTTTTACAGTCGGATTGCTACTGTAAAAGTCACTATCAGCGATGGCAAAGTTGGTAAAATTGTACCTTTTTTTGGTACTATTCAAGCAATCAATGCAATCAATGATAATAATTTAGTACATAATTTAGTACATTTAAATAATCTCCCCAGTTTCACTCCGCAATTTCTTTTCCAACGATTGCATTCTTAAATTTTGACCTCTGAACCATGAAAATCATATTCTTCTCACTTGAAAAAAGAAAAACACGCCAAGAAAACCAAAAATGTGAACTCGTTCTTTTCAAATAAAATCATTTTTCTTCTTAATTTGGATGCTATGTATACATGTATATTTTAAATTTCAACTTAAACAGGTGTAACCATATGGTTTAACATACCAACTTATAAAAAATTTTTGAAAACGATTCTGTCGCCTGCACAAAATAGATTATTTTAATGAAAACAAATTAAAAAAATCTTTTAGTACAATTAATGTCAAAAAAGAAAAGTTTTTGAAAGTTGTTGGTACAATATTAAAATTCACACTATGTTCCGCACTACGGCATTTGTTTTTTTTTCGCTTTTAGTTGTTTCTAGGTAGTGGGGTTTTTGATTTTTTAAATTTATTTTTTTATTTTAAACTTTAAAGTCTCCCGACAACCCTTATTTTGATTCCCCACCCGATAAGTTTTTCAAATTAGTTTATTAACATAAATTAATGTGAAGTCACAGGCAGTTATCAAGAAATTTAAATTTTTTTCCTAATTAAATTGAAACATAACTTATGTACATTTTTGTTTGTCATGTTTCTATTTCGCGTGAAAAATCCACCATTTTGTTTTTGAACGTCTATCTAAGAACAATTGTGTGCTTGAGACGAATAGAAACCTTATTTGTCGAAATCCATACAGTAGTTTGAGAGATAAGTGGTAATAAAGAAATTTACAAACATATTTACAAGAAACGCGAGAAGAACATAACAATTCTTGGGAGTCGGGTAAAAAGCACGCCTGCAAGCAGAAAAGACACACTGTAAATTGCATGTAACTAAAATATTAAACCTCTTGTGCAAAGAACTGCAGTGTACTTGAAGCGTACGTTAAAAGCAGATTTTCTACAGAAATTTCGATTTAATATACACTTCAAGCATACGTTTTTTTTTTGCATATATAAAAACACTTGCAACTTTTGTTGAAGATTTTTAACTTGTTATGTTATAAGAGTTTTTATTTAGACATGAAGTCTCTAAGCCTTTTCAAGAATTTTTAATGATTTAGCAATAGAAACAACACATTTCGTTTCGATTTAAAGCAAAAGTTAACTAAAATTGCACTTGATGTTATATTTGATTTTTGATTGACTTGGGAAAAATAATTGATTTCTCAATTAAGTATCATTTACCTAATTGCGACTTAAATTTAAATTGCATTTAAATGCAGTTACATTTCTTTAGTCGTAAAAGTAAATGCTCACTTAAATACTATGAAAGTATGGTAGCACTGTGAAATATTGATACATAGTTCTAAAAGAAAAGAGATGTTTAATGTAACTAAGAAAGTTAGGTAATCAACATGTAGAAGATTAAAATTTCATGAAAACACATTTTATGAAACCAAAAGAGCATCATAACGCATTTTTCTATTTATTTATTCCATGATATGAAACTATGTAATGTACATGTTATATATTAATAAAAATTAAACGAAACTATTTTTAATACGGCCACATGATGTTCATGTACATGTTTTCAAGAAACACACACAAGCACAATAATAAATATACATACAAGGTTGGGCATTTATGTAAATGTCTCTCAAGTTTGTACTGAAAAAATGAATTCGCTACTTAAATGGCATTTAAAGATAAATGACACTTAATTGGGAAGTCTTCACTAAATTGCTCAACATTTTTTTATCTAATATGATCAATATTTCTATCAGTTAGTAATAAGTCAAAATTCGATTTATTTTTTTGGCAGTTAAAACCATTTCTTAACTTGTTCTGTGTTCTTAAGAAGACATTAAAATTAGATGCATACAATATGCAGCAACATAGTTGTGAAGTATTCATATAAACCCAGCTAAAAAAATTATATATGGTCCATATATTTTTAATATATGAATGTATATAACTATATATGAATATGTATGAATTCATGTATGGAAATATATGGGATTATACATGGCAAAACTATTATATATGAACTAATATATGAAATGTATTATAACATATGAGCTCATATATGAAAATTTAATTATGAAGCTCTTCATATGTGATGTGGATCCATATATAAATATAAGATTTTATATATGGAGCCATATAAGAATGTATGCATACATGATATCTCACATAAGATCGGTATGCAAAGTTTATATGCGTACCCTAAACGTTTAAGAAAGAAAAACTTTTTGTTAAAAGAAACCCATTCTTGTATGATTTTATACATTGTGGCCAAAGAATAATCCAGTCATTAATTTTATAGAAAATAACAAAATTCTCTAGATAAGAAACAAAGTTTATATTACTGTATTGAAAACTATTGTTAGACGTATTGTTTTTTCTTTTATAATGAATTGCATTAGTTTTTAATCTGATTTCTTAAGCTAAATGTTATGTACGAATATGATTTATGTGTTTTTTTTAATAATTGATTCACCTTTTGATGAATGAAATGACTTTTAGTTCGTTTTGAATTATTTGTCCAAACAAATATTTTTTTAACTGGGAACCAATTTTTTTTTTATTAGTTGACTTTCGGGAATTGCGATTGTTTTTGGACTTCACTACATTTTTATAACAATATTTCCTATTAGGATTATAAATAAATATTATAAATTTTTCACTTATAATAACAAAAAACAATATTTTTTTTTTTTAATTTCTACAAATCACATGAAACACAATTAATTAATAATAGGAGAAAGTATGTATAAAATTTTCAGGAAATAAAAAGGAAAGTTTCTTTCAACATGCACAAATGCAAAATTAATTTCATTAAGACAATGAATTGTGCCTCCCCAGCTAAAAAAATATGTATGGAGCATATATGATATCCCATATATGGTTCGGATCCGAAAAATGAGGGTATATGGGCATATATGATTATATATATTCATACATTTTCATACATGTATGCGTAAATTCCGTCCACAGTATGCAAAGTTCATATTCATACACTCTTGATTCACGAAAGCGCACTGCTGTGCAATAAATTCAATTACTAATATTAAATTTTTTTAGACTTGAGAGAAAGTTGTATTTAATGAAACATTTGTTTGGACAAATAATTCAAAACGAACTAAAAGTCATTTTATTCATCAAAAGGTGAATCAATTATTTAAAAACACATAAATCATATTCTTACATAACATTTAGCTTAAGAAATCAGATTAAAAACTAATGCAATTAATTATAAAAGAAAAAATAATCCGTCTAACAATAGTTTTCAATACAGTAATATGAACTTTGTTTCTTATCTAGCAAATTTTGTTATTTTCTATAAAATGAATGACTGGATTATCCTTTTGATTATTATATACATATATTAAATGGGGCCACAATGTACAAAATCATACAAAAATGTTTTTTTTTTGTAACAAAAAGTTTTTCTTTTTAAACGTTGAGGGTACGCATATAAACTTTGCATACCGTATGTATTTTCTAATGGATTTCCAATTTAGCAGTGATAAAATTTCAACCTTTTTTTGATTGCAAAAACGATCTTATGTGAGATATCATTTATGCATACATTCTTATATGGCTCCATATATAAGATCTCATATTTGAACATATGAAGAGCTTCATAATTAAATGTTCATATATGAGCTCATATGTTATAACACATTTCATATATTAGTCCATATATCAGTTCATATATAATAGTTTTGCCATGTATAATCCCATATATTTCCATACATGAATTCATACATATTCATATATAGTTATATACATTCATATATTAAAAATATATGGACCATATATAATTTTTTTAGCTGGGTCTTGATGTTTTTTAATGAATACATACATATATGAAAGAACTTTATGCTATAGTTCAATGTGACTTAAAACAAAAGTACTACATACCCTTAATGGGGATTTATTTATTTATTTAAAAGAAACTGGGTGCATACATTTGTGTCCATACATACACTTCATGCCATTGACTCCCGTACAAAATTTCACTCAAATCTGTGTTTCTAGAATGAAAATTAAAAAGACCGCCGTCAAAGAAACCAAAAAGCGGACAAACATATGAGATTTAACACTACAGAGCATAAAGTATGTATGAAAAAATTTTATTTAATACAAGTTTTACGTATTGGAATGAAACACAAACACTTTGAGGTACGAGTAAAAAATATTTTTTTAGCCACATGGAAATTTTTTTAATATAATTTGAAATAAAACCAAAGCGTTTAAAAATATTTATGCTTATTTCAACAGACAAAACTGGCTTGCTTGCAAGATGGAAGATAATATTTGGTCCCCCTAAGACACCGTTTCGTTTGAATCTGGAAATACATACAACTATACATATGTATGTACAAGTACGTACATACATTTACATATGTGCATTTGCGCAAAAAATTCCACTTTTTTCAGGTTACGTTACCCAGTAATTAAACTTCTGTTTTATAGTAATGCTATTCGATTTGTTCTTATTTTGTACTACTAACTACGCTAAGTACGTTCTAAACCAACTTGTGAAAAAATTTATGAAATAATAGTTTTTCTTTGAAAAACAATCTACGTCAGCAAGTAACGTAACATGACAAAAGGTGGACTTTTCTGTGAAAATGTCCATATGAGTTTTAATTTCATAGTCAAATGCTGACTTGCTCTTAGTGGAAGTGATTCCCTGACAAATACTTTTTTTGCGGGTTTCTTTAATAAAATTTATATGTGCAAGACATGATTTTCTTTTTAAGACGGTACAATATTTTACTTTAATAATGCAATAAAAAAAATTACAGAAAAAAATTTTAGAAAGAAATCTGAGACTAGACTAGATTAGATTTGAGAAAACATTTTTGTAGACGAATATTCGACTCGACATACACAATACTGGTGAAAATTACAGTTTCAGTAAATATAACTTCATGCATATGGGTGTGATCAGATGTAGAACAATAAACAAGGTTAGTATTTCAGCAAGCATTTACTTAATACTCTCCTTCAACTCACCAAAATCTACTGAATGCCACGTCATTGATAATTATTTCAATAACATAAAAAGTTTCCTTAGTAACATTGAGTCAAGGTCGGTCTATTAAAGTGTTCAGCTGCTTGAATATTTTTCAAGTGGTTGTTTTAAATTTTTTCAAAAATTTTCTTTCCACTAATGTTTCTTCATATTTTTTTTGTGCAGATACTTGATATAAATTTACACTTGATACGAATTAAAAATGTTTTTATAACAGCAGCGAGAATTTAATTTTAAGTAATTGTGAAATATAAGAATCGACTCCCAGTGTTATGCTCTGAGCGCAAACAATGATTCATAAAAGAAATCGGTTTATTTACTTCTATTCCCTCAATCAAAACCATTCTTTCTTTTTATTAAAAACTTTTTTGTCAGACTGCGAAATTTTATGATTTTACGAGTATCTCGCTTTGTTAAAAGGCGACAGCTGACATAATTTTGAACCAAGATGGCGTATAGAGCAAAATTCCAGTACAAAATCTTGCAATTGATTACTGATGTATGTATCTGTGGCAATAAGGAAAAAGTTCTTAAGCATAATTCAGCAGTTCAGAAGGGTCTTAAATGTAAATTTTAAATACATTTAATCTACATTCAAATGAAGTTTTTATTTCAAAGAAATCTAATATGGAGCAACAACCCTGACACCCTGTTTCGGAAAGATTTTGTAGAGATCAGTTAAACCACAACTTTTATTTGTCCTTTACAAAGCTTAGAAAAGTCCAATGCGGACCGCGATGTAAATCGCCGAACACAAGACGCGTTGTTGTATGTTTTGATTTGCAAAGCGCTTTCAACCTCTCTAAAGGCTCTCAAAGAAAAAAGTTTAGCTTCCATTGTTGTACCAACTTAGTACTACTTATATGTTGATCTTTGTTTGCTAAATTGTACTTTCATCATTTTGGAAGCTTATATACTCAGAAAGCGCATAAATAGAAGACGAATTAGTTTATGCAAGTAGTTTTTCAACAAAATGTCTTCTATTAAATTATTTAATAACTCAGCCAATTTCTAACCGATTTTTTAACACAGACCGGCCTTTTATTTACAATCAATTACGATTTTTAAATTACTCGTTTAAAGTTATAAATAATATGGTTTCTGTATAAAAATACTGTGTAAAGGCTGGTACTCTCTTCGAAGCTGCGAAAAATATTACAGAAACTAAATGTAGCCCAACTCGCGGTTTATTTTTATAAATTTCTCGCTTTTATTGCTTGAAAGTATGCATCGTTGTTAAAATTCTGTACACTGAAAGGAAAATCATTCATTCAGAGAATGAAACGGTTTCATTAAATGTTCTGCATTATATTAATGAAACTTTTCATTAATACAATGAACACTTACATTGTATGCATGAAATCTTGCAATCTCTGCTCTCCATGTGTTCTTCATAGTTCATTGTATTAATGAAAATCGTTACATTGTTTAAACGAATTTTCTTTTTAGCAAATTTGGGACAAATATAAGTAATTTACACAAATTTTATCTACTTGCTGCATACAGTTTGCAAACATAAATAAATTAAAAGTTATTTTGTTAAAAGATATTTTCTATTTCTTACTTTTCTAATCCCTTTTAATTTCAAAGCAGTATGGTCGTCACAAATGCAATGAAATCATTTCATTTATACAATGTAATATTCTTCATTGTATGCCAGATATCTCTCTCTTTCTCTTTTTTTATCCATTCACGAGCCTCACCACTATACAAACACAAGAAGTTTTTGCCAAACATCCAATAAAGATGCCTGTTTTGTTAAGATTTTTGTTTTGTTCTTTCAAACTTATGTTTGTGTATTGTAATTCTCAACAACATATTAAGAGTTTTACTATAAACATATACATTTTTGGGCTTACTTAAAACATTATTTGGGTTGAACTTTAATATTGGTTCCTTAAATTTTAATGCTCTTATGCAAAAACGATTGTTAAAGTTAAAACATGCCTTAAAACCGGTTTTGCCATACAAAATTCGTTTGTTAAACCAACTTTAAATTTACCATTCGTTTTTGCATAAGGGGGTAAATTGTTTACTTTAATAAATACAAACATATGTACATATATGAAGTACATATATACTTGTATATATTAAATAAAATAAAAAAAGCTAATAAGTTTTTATTAAGTAGGTGGTTTGGAAGGGATATGATTTCATGTTTTTATAGAAAATTTTCATTATTTACTGCTTATATTTCATTATATTTATGAAATCTCATATTAATTTTAATGAAATTTTCCTTATTTTTATGAATAAACTTCATTAATATGTAAAAACTTCATTAAATCAATGAAACAACTACATTATATTTATGAAAAAGTTTCATTGAAGTAATGAATAGTTTCATTCTATTTATGACATATCCGCCAAAATTAACTTCATAAATACAATGAAACATTCTTCATTGATCCAATGAAGGGCTTCATTAGCTGACTTTTAATGAAAATGTTCATTAATACAATGAAGAATTTCATTGTCTGAATGAAGAGTTTCCTTTCAGTGTACGAAAAAGCACCGTTCATGTTGTCTCTCAGCTAAACTTAAATGATGCCAGATTAATTTTGCATGGAAAAATATGCTACCAGATAGATTTGACGAGCTTTTCGCAACAAGAATGGAGTACTACTTTTGCGAATTTATTTCACAAATATTTCATGCCAAATACTTGTACATGTAGTTTAACAGCGTTTTGCATGAAATTGTGCATAGAGTACCAGGCTTAAAAACGAATCCAAAGTAGAAATACTGCAAAAAACCCGAAAAATAATATATATGGTATGAAAATATTCAAATACATATGCTTAAAATTTATTGAAAGCCGAGCCTTAGGGCTCTCTTCTTTTTAAATCCGTTTATAAATTTAAAATGGGTTTAAATTTAAATTATAATTAAAGGTTGATAAATGCATACCGGTACGAAAAACACGGATTTATAATAGGTTAATATTAGTTACTAATTCATAAACTTTATGAACGGGTATATTTTAAAGAAAAAAGTTGTAAATGTTGTTGCTACAAAAATATACAGCAGATGCAAACACAAAAAAAAAGGATTTAATTAAAAGCACAACGAATATATATACTTACATATCGCTCATTTACTTCAATAGTGTCACAACTAAAAAAAAAAAAAGAAACTGTTTTGCAGAATACGCGATATAAGTTTTTAATTTGCATACATCTCAATGCAGACATGGAAAAATATTCTTCTCTCAGGAGATGATGGTGCAAGATATTTATATGAAATTTTTACACAAGATAAATACGAAATCTCGCATTATTCTGCATTATTAACTAAAAAAATAATTTTTTGACACTATTGAATTCAATGAACGATATGTACATATTCAAGTGTTTACAGTGTAAACTTTACACAATGACATCGTTGGGGTTTATATTAAAAATTTTGCTATTGTAAATACATTTTGGTTGTAAGAGTTATTTTTTTATTTCTCGTTTTCCACATTTAAACCTTCACTTCAGCACTTAACAATTTAAAAAAATTTTGATTACTTAATGGTTTTAATAAATAATATTTTAATGATATCTTTATTTTGCTTAGGTTCTGTTAAATTTCTATTTTTGCAAGCACTTACATATCGTCAGCTAAATGAAAAAAGGCGTACTGACAAAAAATTTAAAATCGGGTTCTTGATTGATTATTCACCCTTATTCCAGTTGTCGTCATCGACGTCACATTAACACAACACCAAAAAACTGGTGCTCGTGTATCCGTTATCGAAAACAGCTGACTCCTGTTTGCAGGTTTATGCTAGGAACACAACTGGGACGAACGACGAATTTTTCGGTGCGAACTTTCGTCATAAAAAATAAAACACATTTGTGCATATGAAAGTGAACACAACACCGCCGTAAAACGAAATTCGTCGTGCGTGACGAACTCTGAGATAGATTTATTTCTATTTTGTACGCCGACGAACGACGAAAAAACAAAATTGAGAGAAAATTCTCTCCATCTCTCTCTATGTTTGTACACACATCAACCAACTTTATAAAATATGAGAGAAGAATTCGGTGAGTAAATTCGTCGTTATTGTGCTTCACACGACGAATTTACGCAGCGAATGCTTATCGACGAATTTGTCGACGTGGGAGAAATTCGTCGTTCGTTCCGGTTGTGTTCCTAGCATTATGCTATTTTCTAAACCTTAGGGAACGTAAATAGATTGTCAATTGCGCAAAATTTTTCTCGAGAGCGATTAAACAAGCCCCAATTGTTTGGTGTTGTGTTAAAGTGACGTCGATGACGACAACTGGAATAAGGGTTATTATGAATAACATTTAATTAAATGTCTTGAAAAATTTTTACACTTCTGCAAATTACGATTTTATTAACAAAACGCAAAGGTTCGTAACTACAAGTGTGTTTAGTTATTTTTTAGTTTTATGCTTCTCCTGTAATATTGTATTTTTTTTGTTACACCTTTTTGCATTTTAGCTACCGATATGTATGTAGGTTAAAGTTGCTGGTGAATAAACCTTGAATATTAAATTAAGCAATGAGATCTTATGTTTATTCTAAAACAGAAGATGTTCTAAAAACTTGCTCAAAAATTAAATAAATGTTTATTGGAAGTGTCAAGAAATTAATTAATAATTAACATTTACCCCACGCCATTGTAATTTTTTAGTAGACTAACCTAAATTTTGTTGTGTTATTGCAAATTATTGTGAAAAATTAAACAGAAAGAACAATTTATTTTCAAATTTAATATTTTAAAGTCTGGCCTTCTAAACAAATGTTGGAATGCACACAAATGAGCATGATGTATAAAAATATGAATATGACTGAAATTCATTACAAGGTTACATATCCATAATTATGTTTCTCCGATGTAAAGTTTATTTGCTATAGAAATCTGGGTGCCAATAAATACATAGAAAGTATTCTGTAGTAATACTACAAATCCAAATCTAGTTATAGAAACGATATAAGTTGATGTCTACGTATGTATGTACATATCAAGCTACGAATATTTAAACGCACCGAAAGAACGCAATTCAGAATTTTAGAAAATTATTGTCAGTGGACCCAAATCAATATTCCGGAATTTTCGCTATTATTATTCCTCTTTCCAGGATTATTCAGAACAAATTTAAAGTTTTTTAATTAGACCGACGACATTCTTGTAATAGCAATCGTCACTGATGCTGAACAGCCCAGCGGAAGCATACTGAAGTCATTTCTCTATAATGACTTTTTCATTATTTTCAAAGTTGCAGTAAGGTTTTTAGAAGTTACATTAATTACTTATGCGTTTCCAAATAAGAGAAATTTAACTAATTATTATTAATTCCCAATTTATTAAAACTACACTCAGGCAAAAGCTACAACTTAGAAATAAGAACGAGTCACATTTATTCTATCCTTTTCAATATAATAGAAAATGTATACTGAGGGCCAATTTCATTAACTCTATTTAAATATCAATTCATATTTAAATGTCGATTTTCATTAATTTTTATATGGAAAAATTACTTTTAAATATGAATTGATATTTAAATAAGTTTGTGAAATTGGCCCTGAGATACTTAGGGCGAATTTTACCAACTTATTTAAATATCAATTCATATTTAAAAGTAATTTTTCCATACAAAAATCGACATTTAAATATGAATTGATATTTAAATAGAGTTGGTAAAATTGGCCCTTAAAAATAAATAAAATAACTTAAAAAAAATACTGCAAATTAACATTTTTACATATTGAAATAAGAAATTTTAACAGGACTAGACTTTCTTCTAGAACTAAATGATCATAATAAATTTATAAATGTTATTTCCGAGGTTAAGTCAAGGAATAGGTCCAAGTCCAAGTCATAGTAACAAATTCTTAGAAAATATGGTACAATATTGATTAAAGAATATGCCAAAAATATATATATAAGCAAAAGAAGGTTCTTGGAAAGGAAAGAAAATAAAATGAAGAATTCTACAGAAGTGATGCATCAGACACACTCTTTGAAGAAAAAATTTAGTGAAATATTTGATATACACACAAAAAAGTAATTTTAATAATTTTGTAATATTAATTAAAATATTTGTAATATCAATTATAAAATTAATTAAATTTTCACCTATAAACAATTTGATAATATCAATTAAGTATTTACACTCAAATTAATTAATACAATTAAAAATTTAATTGAATCAATTAAATTCTTTATTGAAAATATTAATTGGTGAATACTTTTTTCTGTGTACATAATTTTCAAACTTTATGAATTTAAGTTTGATAAAAGTCGTATTTAAAGAATAACTTCTTAATCAGATTAGTATTCTTAATAAATACATAAACTCAATATAAGAAAGTTGGAAGTTCAGTTCAAACATCAAATTACGACATTCGATATGGAACAATATTTCAATATATTTCTATAGATTTAAAATTAAAAATATTAAAATTCAGTTCGATATCGAGCACTATAATTCAGCCTCTGATACATATGTATATGTTAGGCTAGGAAAGGTTGAATATTGCAATTTAATGTTGTCTTCAATTGCAATACAATCTGATCAATCTGTGATAGAAAACTAAACTGTGATAATTTGTGTTTGTGCCGTGATTATATTTTATTTATACAATTTAATTATATTAATTATTTTTCAAATGTTAGTCAGCTAAATCGAATTGGTTTAGCCCATAAGATACAAAGTTGGAGTGGAGAAAACCACATGGATCTTTTGTATTTGTACCATTGCTTCCGGCACATGTCTTGAATAAAAATTTAAATTTTTGTGAACTTTCATGAATAAAGTTAGAAGTTAATATTACTTTATTGTAAAACTAAAAATACACTTTGTGCCGCATACACCACTCTTCTTAATTTATTTTCTGCTGTGAATTGAGAATTTTCTTGTTTTCTTATTTTTCTTGCTATCTATAGAAATAAGTCGATCGTTTATACACAACTGTTCCCCTCTTATGTTAAAATTTCATTTAAGCAGAGAAAATACACTTGCTGCTGCTGATCTTGATGACATGATTTGATACAAACATAAGACACTCTTAAGGTTAAGTTAGCGGACTGTAATATAAAGTAACTGCAGCAGTAGGAAACAGCTGATCGATATTGTTATGTAAAAGTAGTGAAAATGGTTATAAAGATGTAATTTAACGTAACCTACTTTTCATATAAAAATATCGATCAGCTGTTTCCTACGTTACAGTTGCATTGCAGTCGGCTAACTAAGCGGCGAGTTTATTTGACCGTCTGCAGGGCCCATTAGGCTGTAATAATTTACTTTTTGTTAAAATGTATTATTATATGTATTTATATGTGTTATTTTTTATTCTGTATAATAGTTTCTTAACTTCTTAATAATTGTTTGCTTCGCTTGTGGCAACGTTGTGTACCACCGACATATAAAAATTATTATATATATGATTTTGATATTTAATTCCCTTTTAGAATGTGTTAGTGTTTATTAAAAAGTATTACATAAAGTACTCAATTGTTATACATATAATATATTAAGCACAAGTATATTATATTTCCAATTAGTGGCACAAAATTTTTACATATTTATTTGCTCATAGACAACACTTTTTAAGTAATAATTTAATTTTTATGTACATGTCTTCAGCTCATTTTTAAACTTTCATATAAGTATATTTTGCATGTAAATTGCTAAATGTTTTTGTTTTGCATTAACTTGAGTAATTTTACTATTTTTTCATGTTGCGCATATGTATTACGTGTTTATATTTATATGAAGAAGACGAAATCATCATTTAGATCTAAACTTTTGAAAAACATGTATATAAAAGAGCAAAACAGAAATAACTATATGAACACACATATGTATGTATGTACCCAGCAAAAAAATTTCAAGATTTTCTAATGGGTAGTACTCTTTTAAAGGATTACAAAGTAATGAGTGGTACTTATTTATCTAATTATTTTATGTGTATAATAATGACTGTCCTGTAATGAATAAAATAACAACTTATTTATACCATTACGCGAAAGTACTTATTATAGTACTTTAAAGTTTATGACAAAATATGTGTATCTACAAAAAAATTTATCGTGAAAACTAGTTTCGAAGTCAACAAAAAGAAAAAATTCTCATTAACTTTTGAATAATTTTAAACAAAAAGTAATGTAAAAATTTTTGCATACTTTTATGCAAAAAATAACTCATTACATTTTGAATACTTTTAGGCAATCAGTAATCTATTAACTTTTCGATATTTGTAGGCAAAAAGTATAGGATACCGCATACTTTTTGAAATTCTCAAACAAAAATAATGGGAGTACATAAATGACTTTTTTGTTGAGTAAAAATGAAATAAATTAATTCTTGTTTTGTTCTCGTCAAACTTCAAATATTTGCCCTTATCCTGATTCACGTATTTCGATTTCGAATACTACAGTTTAGTCCTAGATTAAAGCAAAAATTGTGTAATGTTATTTAATCTATATACAGAGAAAACAGTGCCTACTAAATACCTCATAAAATAGAACAAAATTAAAGAGAAATCTCTATGGTTTTTTTCAATAAGGAAATCGTATTTATTTCATAGAGAAAACCTTTTTGAAAAAATCAAGAACAAATCTTGTAGCTATTATGAGGTTATATTATTGATTTTTTTAATAAGGTTTTCTTCTTGATTTTATGACTCAACCTCATAAAAAAATATGTCTTTATTATTTGTGCTTTGCTAAGTATATGTATGTAGATGTTATTTGTTTATAGATACTTACATACATACATATTATATTGTATTGTTAATTAACTAACTGACCATACATACATATTATTACTTGAAAAGAGACAAGTATTGAACCAGCAAGCTTCTGACTGATAGACAAACACTCTAACCAATATGCTAACGAGCAGTCTAAATAACCATTGAAATAATTGTGCAAACATGCTTATACAAAAACGAAAAAGATCGTGCAAAAAATTTTCTGTATGTCTATTTGTAGATATGAAATAACAAGACACCTCATAAACTCAGGAAGATTTCCTTATTAAAAAAATCAATTAGATACTTTACACATAATCACATAGGAACCTAATAAAATCAAGAAGAAACCCTCATTAAAAAAATTAATAAGATAGTCTAATAAAATCAAGAAGAAAGCCTTTCTAAAAAATCAATAAGGCAACCTAATATAATCAATAAGAAATCTCTATAGTTTACAATTTATAAGAAAACCTAATAGAATCAAGAAGATTTTCTCTATGGATTGTTTTTTGGTGCCAAAAATAAAAAAAAGTTGTGAACAATAAGATTTCTTCTTCATTTTATGTGGTTTTCTTCTTGATAAAATTAATAAGATTTACCACATAAAAACAATAAGGAATCTCAATGAAAAAATCTTCGCTTCTTTATTCTGGGATACCCCTTAGCCTAAAAACGTTTCATAGAGAAAATCTTCTTGGTTCTATGAGGCAGTTTTTTCTCTGTGTAGCAAAAACGTTGTAAGTAATTCCCGGTAATTATTTTTTTACAAATTCCGGGAAATTTTCAACGGGAATTTGATATTTAGGTTTTTAAAATTTGCTCCTTTTACATTACTGTTCGTTGTTTTATTAATTAAAAACACAACTCTGTAACGATGCAAAATATAAGCATGGAAGCAAGTTTAGTAGAAGCGTCCAAAGTCACTCCAACAACCTCATGCGTTACGAAATATTTTCAACCTAAAAAGTCTTTATAGGAAATGAATATATTTGTTTTTGCGTTGTTTCTTAAATATGTATTGTTGTTCATCAAATAAACGAATAAAATTGTTTTGTTTTTAATTTAAATGTTGTATGTTTTCTCATAAAAATATATTTTTTATTTAGGTTATTCAATTAAATTCATCGATCCTGTTCTGTAAACCGATTGATTTGAACACGATTTTAAAACACTAACTCCGACAGTAGAAATATTTTTTTCAAATATTTGTTAAATTTGTTTTATTATATTGATTCAAAAATATCATATCTGAATGAAAATATCGTCTATGATTTTAAACAAGTCTGCATGACCATTATAAATTTTTTGAAAACCAGAAATTTACTCGAATTCGGTTTACAGAGTAAGGCTGCATATGTTATTGAAATTCCCGGGAATTCCCAGGAATAAAACATTTTACTTCTCGATTCCCGGGAATTGCAAAAGTCCGAGAAATTAGAAACCCTACTAGTAACAGACTCTCTGAATAACATACAGTATCTGTACATACCAGAACTAACACACGTAAAACTGGTGCAAACAGTTATATCTGTGCAGACCTATATGTATATGGTTGACATTATCCAATAACAATGGGATGTTGCCGGCAACATTTTCGTCTGTGTGAACGCGAAGCAAAACTCAAACAACAATTCCAGATGTTTTACTTTTCGCCCGTTTAAACTCGAGATATTACTTAATTTTTGTAACTTAAAACATATTTTATTTGAATATACAAAAAATTTAAGCAGTTTTTTTAAGTTTCTGCATGTATGCAGTTGTAATTATTAAAACAATTCACTTTTTTAAGGTTCTGCACTTCGTTAAACATGTCTTTTTGTCTTTAGCTCGCATTGAAAACTGCTGATGATTCAACACAAATATTATAACAATAAAAATTATTTGGAATTAACAGAAATTAATGTACAAATTAAGACAAACAACTTGAATTTACTTTTATTTTTTATTTAAATAAAAAAAGTACTCACTTTATTTATTGACTTTATTTTATAACATTGTGCTAATGACCCATATATTTTATTTGTTTTTTACTCAAACAAATATATTTTTTTTTATATATAAATATAAATAAAAATTATATTGCAAAAGAAATTCTTTATTTTGTTATCAATTAAAGTTTTGAGAACAGATCAGCATTTATTTATTTGAGATCACATACATATGTACAAATGCTTTTAACTTTTGTGATGAAAGAATATAAGAAAGTAACAATTAAATTAGTAGATATTTTGAAAAATTTATTCGCTTTAAATGTCAAAATTCCCATAACTATGGATATATGTAAATATTCTAAGCGAAATTTTTTGGAAAATGCCATTTGTTGTTTTTTCATATTAATATCTTGTATACACAACTAACACATTTTGCATTAAGTTTTAATTGACAAAGAATGTTTCTTAATGTTTCATGACAGATTGGTAAGAATATATTAAATTTATTAATTCTTTTAGTTCAATGTTGAAGCTATTTATATTATTAAGGTCTCTTCGATATTTATTTCTTAGCTTCGATTCAAAACTTTAGGCTGCGCCTGAGATAAAAAGGGTAAGGATCCTACGTTCCAACCCCTTTTTATACTGGAAATAAATGCGTTGGCAATGTAGCAATAACGCCGGAAGAATAACGGAAGAATATTGCTGATTGCTTTACTTATTTTAAGGCTATGGGAAATCGTAGCTCATAATATGGAAAAAATCAACAGAGAAGGCGCATAGCAAATATATCTGTAATTCGATTGTAAGTATTTGGTTAATCGAACAATTTTTTATTTTATTAAACTTATTGCTATTCAAAATATTTTATTACACACGTTCTCAACAGAGTGTAATTCCAACTGTGATATTAGAAGTTAAGAAAAGGCTGTGATATTTTATTTTTATTTTATTTATATTTGCAATTATTTTTTACGTTATGTGTTTTATGTTGTACATGTTATGTCTCTTTAAAATACATCCTAAAAACTTAAAAGTAAATTGGAATAAAAGATAAAATATATTTCAATAAAAATAATTATCCCTGAAGATGTTGGGAAATCCCAACGAAACGTCGGATACATTAAGAATGAAATAGAAAACGTCTTTTATTTACATTTTGAAGAAATTGAATGACCTTGAAACCCTGAATAGATACAATATCTATAAAATTACATTAATAAGAATATTTTCCTTTTTTAATTAATTTTCTACATTAGAAGATATAGTAGTTATTTTAATTATTATCGTTCGAACTTCATTTGTTTCTATATTTATGATTTGAACGGGCTTAAGTTCGTATCGCTTTTTAAGCCAAATTACATGTGATAATTATTAATGAAAAATTAACACTAAAGTTAGTTGTAAATATTCTGGCTAACACATAATTGAACGAAACAACTAGCTGTTTTCGAAGGCAACTAAACCTTCATCATTAGTGTTATTTTGTGTTTGGTCCACTGTGTGTGGTATCAGTTGATGTAGATTTCTGCTTTATATACGTAAATTTTATGCAAATGGAATATGTGAATCTTTTTGATTCATCGTATTTCATCGTATTTAGATATAATTTTTATTTTCATTGCATACTTTAAATTCAAATTGATATAAGTCAACATTTAAAATGCGTTTTAAGGTTAAAATCAATCTTAGTTATTAGCAACTCGTGCTAAAGCAAAATTCCATTTTTTTCTTTCGTCTTGAATTGAATTTTAAAGTTTTGTGTATTTAGAGTTTTTCAGCCTGTTTTTCTGTAAACCGATGACATTAGAAATCTTCACGTCTTTGTAATATATAAAATAATATTTGTAATTTTTTTCTTTAATCTTTTCCAGAAACGCCAATATTTATATCGTCAACGTTTTACACAAACAACTGTTATACATGTAATATAATTTTATGACGCATAACATGAAGTAATTTTTTCAAAAGTTACGAAATTTGGAATTAGTACGAAAAGGTTTTCAATATCTGACTACATTTTGGTGTTTAAATTCAATTCGAGTTTCGGTGTATTTAGAGACTCATACACATTTATATTACTCGTATGTTACCCGTGATATCGCCGTTTAAAGGTACTTATTTTAGCCCTATTTTCCTAAAGAGATAAAAAAGACTCATGAAAAGACGAGTTTGAAGGTTACAATTTTTATCTTAATTGTAAATGAAATTGATGCAAATGTAGGATAGTGCGAAATTGACCATTCAAAGAGTTTTAAGTTCCGATTAAATTCTGGAGCTTCAGTTTAGACTCTAAACTTTAGAGCATCCGCTTAAGACATACAAAATGGTTTTAAAAAAAATCTTCGTAAAAATACAATGCACACATTAGGTCTGTTCATTTACTTTCCTAGCAGAAACTAGCAACGAGAGAGTATTTTAGAAATTACCAACATTTTTCTCCTATATATAAAAAAGTAAATGAAAGCTTTACTTGTAAAAACTTGCAAGAAAATTTTTTTCATATCAGAACCATGGATGGAAATCATGACATATGTATACCTGATTTACATTGAGCATTTTTTCATGCAATTAGTTGCATGAAAATTTTTTATTTTTCGATACGAGGCTTGGAAGACAAACTTATATCAAAAGAGTTGCCAAAAATGCTTTAGAGATTCATTCTACGTCTTTTTTTATATAAAATTCTCTTTTATATCGGTGCAATTAGCAAATATAAAAAGTTGTGTGCAACAAAATTCATGAAATTTCATGAAAAAATGCTTAATATAAATCAGGTAATAATTGTTCTATTTCTGATGAATTTTGTTTTACAATATTTTAAATTGCAATTTTTTCTTTTAGAAAATTACATTTAATATGATATTCTTTACACAGTTTCATGTGTCTTTACTATTTTTATGCATGAACGTCTCCAATGCGTATAGTTTTGTTCCCTTAGTACTAATACAAAGTCTATTGTTTTGTAAGAGAACGTGCAACGTAATTCTAGAATTTTCACTAAAGATAAAAATAAGTTTCAAAAATTTGTTTTTGTTTTCCATATCACTTTCTGCGTTCGACTCAATAGTGCACTAAGCGTATTCGATTAACCCACTTTTTCAATAAAAAGTTTCTCAATTATTTGATTTTTTTATTTTGTAATAACACTGTTAGTTATACATCTAATTCTGTTTCTACGCGATAGATACGTGCCTAAAAAATATAGAGTATCCATGTAAAACGAGAGAATTGGTTCTGCGGATGAAATTTCAAGTAAAATAATATAAACAATAGAGTGCTGCGTAAACAGTCTTTAAATGTAAATACGTCTTGCTTTTTAAATTTACCAGTATTGTCGTAGCAAGTACTCGTATTACTATACTAAACCTATAATAAATGATGTCGTTTAACATGCGAAGCACAAACGATGTATTGATGCACGTGTATATGAGTTTTGCATTGTAACAAGAAGTCTTAGTAACAAACACTCAAAAGAAGTAGTGTTGATGAGTGTATATTTGTTATTTTGCATATTGTACGTTAGAGTGTGTGTGTGTATGATGTAGATGGTAAGATATTATGTGTTTAAGGGTGGTTTTCCAAAGCAAACGCACACAAATAATGTGTGCGTTTTTATGTCCGCAGAAAAATAAAAGATCATACACACAATGTGTGTGCATATGTACATTCATAACGTTTGTATGCACGCTCATGCGTATGAAGAAGCAAGCATCACAAATTCCTCCGTCAGGAAGTATCTTCTTCTGTACTCCTATAAACAGGGGTAATCCCCTGTTTTGCATTGAAAACAAGGTTTTTCTGATTAAGGTATATTTTTAGATCGCGTTAAATAAATAGCCAAACCCACGATATCGTTGTCGTTCGGAATCATTTTTAACGACAAACAGCTGATTTGAGACCACTAACCTTTTTCAGCACGACAAGCCGATCGACAATCAATACGAAGGATAACATAACCATTTTCATACAAATTTGGTACCCACTATGAAAACTCAAGCGACAACAAATCGTCAGGTGGTTACTGGTTTACCGCACAGTATATTTAAAGTATATTATTACTGCTGCAAACCAATAATCACCGACAAAATGTCAAAATCAGACACTTGTGTTTGTACAAAATCAAACGTTTTTAAAAATACTTTCATTAAATTTAAGAAACCATAGAAAAATTAATTAAAAAATTTTGAGCTAAAACATCAGACATAACTGGATTTTGTTTTTGTTAAAAGAGAACAAATTTTTATACAGCTTTATTTATAGGGCCTCAAACAGAGTTCTTTTTATAGGCGAAAGTTAGGTTTAATTAATTTCTAAATTGTATAATATTGAGACCGTTTTTCGATATAATGCGTTCGATATAACCGAACTCCACTGTATATACTATTATATGTAAAGAACTGAGAACTATAAATGCGCATTCGATATGCCCTCAAAACTTTAAAATATGCACTAAAAACTCAAAAAAATGCTTTTAAAAATAACGTAAATTGGTTTATTTATAAATAAAAGCATATTTTTAATTCAATAATTCAACAAGATTTGCATATCAAATAAGATAAAAATAAAATAAATAAAAAAGGATACAATAAAAATTCAAACAAATTATTTGTGTTTAAACTGTGCGTTAAATTTAAATTGCAATACAGTTTTTGACTTAAGCAAATAATAAAAAAAATTTTAATGTGACCGTCAAAATTTAACTTTAACTTCAAAAGATACTATACGGTATCAGAATTAAAACTTTGGAACTGTGTTTTAATATAATATGTTTATAATTGTTATTGCAATAAACAAGAGAAATGCATATTTACCTAGATTTTCAAATAAAAATCGTTGCTTGTTACATGTAAATAAACTTTTATACATTTACAATGTTAATTCGACGTTTACACTGATGCAATCGGGAATCCGTCACAAATAGCAAAATAAAATTTTAATTGAAACTAACGTCCATAATAACTGCATAATAACTAAGAAAAATGTTCTATTGGAAATAAAACTGATTTATTTATTTAGCTTGTAAGCATACTAAAATAAAATAATATGTATATAACATATCATAATATGTCCTAAAAACTTCAAATATTTTAGAGCAAAATATGCTTAAAATATGCGCATAAGACTGAAATATGCAAAAATATGCTTTAATGGGTGAAATATGCAAAAAAAAAAGAACTAACAAATCGATGCCAAAACTCATAAAATGTTCTGGTACGGATAAATATCTTATCGTCGCATTAATACGCCACACAAGAAAAAAAACATGTAAATTAAAAATTTTAAATTTAGTACTTCAGCGTTCTCGTGACATCAATTTGAAATAATTATGAGTAAAAGTTTTGCTGCCGTTCCGTTTGTAATCTTAAATTTCAACTAAATTGTTTGCCAGCTATTCAATTTCTAATAAAAATTTACATACACATAGCAACAAAACTTATAAACATTCATATGCAAATGGAAATTTATAAAGCAAACAGAAAAAAAAATAAATACAAAAATAGTACGTCGTCATCCCCAGTTGTTGCATTTAAATTTTAAAATGAAAACAACAACACAGAATATGAATGAAAATAAATTAAGATAATTGTCAGTTCGTCAGGCAGCAGCGTCAAAAGTAAGTAAAAATTTAAACAATTATTTATCTTTCACTGCAACATTTTACAAAAATACATTTTTTAATAAATTGAGTATTGCATTCCATTCAAGGTTTCAAGTTCAGCCATTTCAAGGTTATGTCTACCGATTTAGTTTTCCTATGGACAATAAATTATTTTTCAGCAATTTTCTAATTTTGTCATTTTAATTCAATCACTCTAGTTTAAGTTTGATTCCCTTAGCCAAAGTGAAAAAATCAAAGCAACTGTGAAAAGACACTCGTATCTTCTCGATAAGGTTTAGGAGAAGCTTACGGTCGAAGAGTCAACTATTACGTATTTTTATTTACGTTATAGTCTCGATCAGTGTTGCCATAAGATGTAGGAGGAAAAGTGCTAGATTGCAGAAATAAAATGTGCTAAAATGTTCTACAGCCCCCACAACAAAGTGCTAAAATTAGTTAACATTTTTAGTTTCTCTTATTTCGTAAGTGGCCTATACACTTGCAATAATTATACAGTATTATGTCAAGTTATTTAACCCCAACGATGTGAGCAATAACATACTTATTTAATTATATTGTATGTATAGGCCGGTTAAAATATTTAATTTATAAATTTTTAATTCAGCTGCGTATGGAATACCAAGAAAGAAAAAATCTTTAAGATTAAGACTAGTTAAGAAAAATTATATTTATTTTCTACATAGACAAATCAGATGAACCGATTTAATTAACGTTCTTTAGTTTTACTGAAAAATAATTGTATAAATTCTTGGGCTCACTAGCTTTAACTGTGCTTTTCGTTAAGGTGATCAATAACCTTCTTAACCCTAAGCTCTTAAGAAGAATAAAACTTAAACAATTTTTTTTAATTTAGTATTTCAAATGGTGTACTTTAATATATTTGTACCCATATGTGTATCTCAGAGCGGTTCAGTTATATGACTCCTGTCATACTAAACACTTAATGATGGTAAATAAATTTGATAAACATATAATATTAATTGGCTAACAATTTTTCTTAAGGAATTATCTATGGAAAATTTATAAATCTAATGAAATAAAAAAGTGCTAAAATGTTAAATAGTTTTAAGAAAGTGCTAAACTAGCACTTAGCATTATTTTTAAAATCTTTAGTGCTAAACGAAGAAAAAAAGTGCTAAATCTTGCACTAAAAGTGCTAAAATGGCAAGCCTGGTCTCGATTTATCAAACTTTATCTATCTATATAATTAATAGGCAAACATGTTTTTTTCTAATCCCTTTTACGCTGGTAGTACTGCACTGATTTTAAAAAGATTTATATGCTTTTAAAGGGTTTTCGGTACAGATGTGCAGAATCTATATTTTATTGAAATCGGTTTAGTATTTTGGGAGCTATACACGTTTAAAGTTGCTACTACTACATGTACACATATTACACACATGGTTGCCAGAAATGCAGATTTATCTGGATTTTGCAGATTTTTACGTTCCAAAAAGACGAAATCCAGAGTTGAAGATTTTTGGTCTAAAAACGCAGATTTTTCAACTCCAATGATAGTGAATTTTTGTTACATTTTTGCTATTACTGTTATTACTTTTTGTTTCTTTTATGTGTGAACTACTCACAGTTTAGAGAGTACAATTTTTGAACTTAGAAGACATCATTAAAGAAAAAGAAAAAGTAACTTTGGCAAGCTTCTGGAATAGAATATCTGATATAAAACGAGCTTATTCTGAATATGATTTTGCAGCCCTAAGTTAAATTAAAATGAAATGTCTTTACCACATGCATTTGCAAATGTCGAAAGAATTTTGAGTCAAGTGAACTTGAATAACACAAAACTTCGAAGTCCTTTGGATATTTATGTAACAAATTAAATCACTTGAAGCTTTTAAGCTTTTTCTCCTTTATTCATAAAAAATACTTTTGATTTACAAAAGGTTTACAAAACAAACTTTGTATGGAAATTTGTTTGTTAAACGTTTTGAAACCCAAAATAATTGTTGTGAATATTACCTTTTATATATGTGATACGTGATTCTTAATAACAGATTCTTAATAAACATATGAAGTTTTTTGCCTTATTTCAAAAATTTTTTGGTTGAAGTCTGCTGATGAGTTTCTTAAGCAGAAACGAAATGCACATTCTTCGAACATTAAAGGCTTCTATTCATAAAAAAAATGTGATTGAGTTATTTAAAAAAAATATAT
This sequence comes from Tachina fera, assembly GCA_905220375.1. Taxonomy (NCBI): domain Eukaryota; kingdom Metazoa; phylum Arthropoda; class Insecta; order Diptera; family Tachinidae; genus Tachina; species Tachina fera. The sequence continues at coordinate 52,809,654 of LR999966.1, forward strand.
AATATATTAAAAAGTTGTTTTAAAAATAGCTTTGAAGATTTTTTGAAGATTTTAAAAATAAAATGCAGATTTTGAAGATTTTTTCGTGAAAAATTGTTAATTTTGCAGATTTTAGCCTTAGAAATTCTGGCAACACTGATTACACATGCATTTATTAGCTTACAAGAAAACAAGAAACAAAACATGAGATTTTGTGTGTTTTGTAGTATTTCTCTTGATCTAACATTTTTTCTCTCTTATTTGTTATTGTATCAAAGCTATAAAAAGGAAGAGAAGAGAAGCCATATAAAGGAAGAAAGTTCAATAAATTGAATAAGCTTAGTTAAAGGGATTTCGTTTGTATTTTTAATTTCATGTATTATTTAATTATGCATATGTATGTAAGTATGTGGGTGGCTGTGTTTTAATGTATTTTTTATGACGTTTAGATAAATTTCCATTGAATCTTAATAAAATTATTTACATTTAGATTCTAGAATACGGGCGATTGTGTCGTTTGTAATATAATATAAGTAATTATAATTCGAAAAAGAATAATATGTAAAAAACAGCTTTCGAAAAAAAAACAAAAATTAGAATATCAAAATATCAGCCGAGTAAAACGAAAATTAGCTAAAATAAAATGGAAGTGGAATATACTCGTAAGTGAAACCTAGTCTGAATTACGTAAGTGTCAATAATTTGCTCATTTTATTAACTCATCGTATTTGCTTATGAAATATGTTTTCATCTATTACTGTAATATTTTATTATGGCTGGTATGATTAACCATTACTTCATCTCGGAATGTATCGTTATTGTTATTTTAATTCATAGCAGAATGTAAGCTTTCACATTGCTTAAAAGCTTTTGGACTGATACAGTACTCCTTTAGTTCTGAATAAAACGCATAGCGTGAAAGATACATGTACTGAATTACAGTGCTTAGAAGTACTGTGTAGTAGGGAAGGATGACTTCTGTATGGGCTTGTGCAGCCCGTTAGTATAAAGTAAGTAAGTATAAAGTTGGAGTTTATTCACCTTTTATTTTAATAAAAATGTGAAAGTTTTTACTTGCATCGCGATCGTTTTTTATAATTATATGGTAAGAGACTATAGCTTTGTTTAATTTAATTACAATCTTCAGAATCATTGGTGCAACATCATCTTTTTTTTATTGTATAGTGAAGTGCATTTAAGATTCCGATCAGTGAGATATGTACATCGAAAAGCACAAGTGGCACATATTACTTATTTAATTAAGTTGTTAAAAGTTTATTACTTTCATTAGTTAATTGATTATAAATAGTTGACATTTTCTATACTAAAAAAATCAATTTGCCCGCTTCTATTTAAAAGTTTATTGAGTTGAATAGACTTTTGTTGGCAGATTTATTAAATTATATTAAACGTTCAAGAAAAAACAAACAAACTTTTACGGCTAATAAGCTAATTACGGGTTTAGATATTTAGAAAAGCAACCACATGTTGCTTTTTACAGATCGTCTAAAAATATCAGCACCCAAATGGGAATTTTTTGACACTGTTCCAGACAGATTTGCTACTTGACTTTGTATAATAATAACATATCGCGACCGTGAAAGTGTGTTTTATTGTGTGTGCATTATTTACAGTCGTACACAAAAAATTAGCACATTTTTAAGTTTAACATTTATTAACGCACTAATAATTCCAAATTATTATTTTACTTATTAAGTAAAATAATTTTTATTAAAAATACATTAAAATTGATTATTAAGGGGTTTAGCTGGATCCTATGCGCATTTTACTGTTGCTAATGCGGATCATCACGGAACCTTTACCCAAAGTTTGTTAGAACAACTAGAGTTATTATGTTATAAACTTTCATTTAAACAAATGAGAAGCTCAACAAATAACAAAGATGAAACAAGCACTCAATAATCAACATATCATAAAAGAGCACAAAAGACACAAATTCCAACAAAATTTAGCCGTCCAGGTATGATCGTTCTCCTGAAATTCGTCCTTTAGTGAAAATCGAAATTTGAAAATTTAGAAAAAATCAAATTTCTCTTTTAAAAACGCAAATGTTAAGGGTTTTGGCATCTGAGTATCATAAAAGGGCACAAAAGACACAAATTCTAGAAAAATTTAGCCGCCCAGGTATGTTCGTTCTCCAGGAATTCCAAAATGTCCATAAAAAAAATTTAATTTACTTTGATAGTTAAAAAATTATAGTTTCTTTTAAACTTTTTATGATTTTTTTTTTGTTTTTATAAAGAAAAATTTAATAATCTGCATGTTGCGATTTTTTTTAGCTGATTTTGTTGAAAAATATGGCCAGGATTCCATTTGTAGTACACAATTCCAAGATTTTCATGTTTAACAGGGCTCTGTTATCAGGTTAACATATTTCTGCTAATGCTACTGGTTTGTGTCTTGGGTTTTAAATTTCGAGATTTATCTTCAGCTGTAGTGCTGCCAATAAAATACAAAATTTTAAATGAATGATAGCTTAAAATTATTGGATTATAGCTAACAAAAAGATAATTCATAAAAAAATAAATTTATTCTCTTTTTTATTTTATGGTGATATATTCTGCCTTATTCATAAAATAATAAGAGGTTTATGAAATAAATTTTCTATGGAAATTTGATTAATAAACCTTTTATAAAGTTAATTTATTTTATCACGTGAAACATGTGACATGTGTTCCAATTTCTTTCATTCTAGCAAAAAATATATATCGGTATAGTATCTGTGCTATCGCTTTCATTATTTGACATTTTATTCTTAAAATCTTCAAAAAGTTCTTTCGCCTAATGTGTGTGTATAATTTAGTGCTGTTTTTATTTTCATAATCATAATGAAAAAATATAAATAAATTATGTGTTCCAACATTTTCTTAAAATGAAAATATATTTCGCAAAACAGCAACAAATTTCAGATCTTTAAATTTATTTTTCAATAAAATAGTTTTTTGTTTTGCGCTTTGTAGTTTCCTTATTTAAAAGATTTATTTGTTTTATTTTTGCTATTTTCTTTGTTCTTTAGTTCCGTGGGTTTTCATATTTTTTATGAAATGAAATAGTCTCTACAATTAAAAAATTATTTAAAAATTGTTTGTAGGTATAAACAAAGTTTATTGGTGCGTAACAAAAGACTCATTAATTTTTTTTTTAATTTCGTTGAGGTTTTTACAATATTGTTAGTTATAAACAAAAAGTAAACAATTTCATTGATTTTGCGTTACAAGCATTATAAAAGAGAGAGAAAAAAATAAGTAAACAAATAAGTATGTAAGTAAAAGTAAAGCTGGAACTAAAAAGTGAAATATTCTCTACTCTCATATTATGGCTGCTTTTATTATAACAGTTTTATAGCAGCGAAAGTACAAATAGCATTTGTGAAAACATGTTTCATACTAGTATTTTTTTAAACTATTAAATAATAATAATTAAATATTTAAAAAATACGTAACATACATATGTAACGTATTAATGAAGAATTTTATATACATATATATATGATTTGATTAGGCTAACGTTCGTATCGCACTGTTAGCCAAATTACATGTGATAATTATTGAAGGCTGTTTCAGACTATAATACAATTATTAATACTTCGACGAAAATTCATCCCCGGTCTTATATTTGTTTCAAAAAATTTCAAAAACAAAAAAAAACAGTAACAACACAACATGTCACAGCTGCATTTTCCACAAAAGTATTAATACTTGAATTACAGTCTTATGCGATTTTAATTAACAACTTACACCAAAGCTAATTGTAAATATTCTGACATAAACGAGTAGAACGGAACAACGAGCTGTTTTCGAAGGTCACTCACTGTCACTTCATCATCAGCGTTCTTTGTGTTTGGTCTGTTTGTGCATGAAATCGGTTTTCCCAACCCCAGAAAGGCTAGAGACGTCGGTCTTGAACTAGTGTGCCGGAAGAGGTCCAAAATTGACGTTTAAAACCAGCAAAATAAAAAAGACAGTTTCAGAGTTGGAAAGTTTATATTTATGTTTGTCACAAAAGTGACTAGCTAAAATTTATTTTTATTTAATTTTTTTTTGCTAATTAAATATATTTTATATTTCAGTAAGAATTAAATTGGTATTCAAAATTAAAAAAAAAACTAAAATACAATTCCAGCGTTGGAAAATTTTAACTATTTTGTTATATAAAAGTAACCTACTAAGATAATTTTTTTAAAAGAAATATATTTATACAAGGATAGTTCTCGTGGTACCTTCATAGCGAACAGTCGATTAGCGGAAATTTTCTTACATACCAAACAAACACAAAATTATAAAAAAAAAAATATTCGTAGTACATATTATTCGTAATAGGTACTGACTTTAATAAATAAGCTTTATTGCTTTGCTATTATTTTTTAAAAGTGGAAATAATAAAAACAAAAAAAACAGCAAATAAAATAAACACAAAAAGTGCCCTTGAGGAATACTCTATATGAGTACCTCAAATACAAAAAATTTTGAAGTGAGTTTTGACGGTAGAAATGCCTATTTTACTGTGAGTTCTGAAGCTCTCAATGAAAGCAATAGAAATAATAAATCTAATGAAAGTCTTTTTTTAAAGGCAAAGCCAATTATTCGTCAGCGATCAACTTCGATTTGCCCAATGGCAAATAGTAGTGATTCTTTAACATTACACTTGCCTAGTACTTTTTCATACAAGTCAGTAATATCATCGTCTTCAGGCTCGTATTCATCACTTAACAAAGTTATCACTACAGATAACAGTACCTCAAAACCCAAGGTGCAAGTCGGTACGGACAGATATAGAACCGTGGTAAAGCGTGGGCGAAGCCCGAATTCTTAAAAAATTGCATCTGCTCCAAAGATGTCTAGGGATAATAGCGCATCGTCAACTAATCGTCAAAACCGCTTTAAAATTTTTCAAGATGAGAACGACAAACCCGATGTATCCTCGAATAAAACATTCAAGCCGCCACCAATCTATTTGAGAGAGAAAAATTCAAATGCCCTTATTAAAAAATTAATTTCGGTTATTGGTGAAAATAAATTTCACATTGTCCCAATAAAACGTGGCAACATTGATGAAACGAAAATTAAAATTTATGACGAAAAAGATTTCCGCAAAATGGTTTCTGAATTTGAATCAAATAAAACAAGCTTCTACACATACCAGCTTAAGAGCGCTAAAGGCCTGCAGATCGTATTGAAGGGCACAGATTCTTATGTTGTCCCTGAAGAAATAAAAGATGCACTCGTCCTCCAGGGATTTAAGGTAAATAATGTATCTGACATAATGAACAGAGAAACGGTACCCCAACCCCTATTTCGTGTTGAACTGGAGCCGAATGATATACAGTTGAAAAAAACGAGACTCAACCTATTTATAGCCTAAAATACCTTTTATACAGAAATATCACAGTTGAGAAGAGCCACATAAGCGTTCAGGTCCTGTGCAGTGTCATAATTGCCAAGAATATGGCCATACAAAAGCTTACTGCAATTTACCTACAGTGTGTGTTATCTGCCGTGAATTGCACGGTACTGCTAGTTGTACTAAACTAAAAGATCAAACTGAAAAAATGCAGTAATTGTGGAGGTAATCACACCGCTAACTACAGAGGTTGTCCTGTGTACTCTTTCGTCAAGCAGGCTATGGTACAAAAACCTATAGTAGCTCCAGTTGAAACAACAAACGCTTCCTCAGCCACTTTTGCGGTAATAAGCCAACCAGTTACTTCCCGTGTATCGTATGCCGATGCTGCTAAATCAAATTCTATTCCCGCGCAGAAAGTGTCCCCACCAAGTAATTCACCAAATGCTAACTCTAGCTTTTATTTCAGTCGCCTTTAAGCCACTATTGAAAATCTTGTGCAAACTATCAATAACTTTTGAACAAATATGACAAGCATGATGCAAGAAATGCTACGAATGCAGAATACACTGCTTCAAGCATTAATTAACAAGCACGTTAAAAATATGTTTCTGGAACGCAAACGGCATTCGCCAACATAAAAATGAACTTGAGGACTTCCTTACGGAAAAAAATATTGTCAAGTTTCGATGGAATGGGACAATAATATCTACATAACTAGTATAAATCTGTTGATCAGAAATATGCGAAAGAAGAGACTTAAATTTTATTGTGATATTAACGCCCACTTTTTTAAAGGAAAATTTATATCCTTTCATTATTAAAACATGTATGAAAAATTTCAATAAAACTGTTCAATAGCATAGACAGACGACAGCGTTAATTTGCATTAGCAGTCTTAATTCAAATTAACTTGTGAATTGTCCCCAATCCCAATGCGCATAAGATTTACCTTAAATGTACTAAATGAAATTGAATTAATAGTGAATTTAGCCATTTCAATATGGTAATACCGTCAAAAGTCCATCAAAATTAAATTAATTTTTAATTTTCAAAATTAAAATGGATTCAAAGTCAGGAAATATAAGTTATTTTAATTGTTCTTAGAAAAAGAAATATTAAAAGCTCGACACAAATTTGTTCCATTTTAAGATTTCCAAGGAAAATTATCGAAGTGTGTCTGTGTACGAGAGGGATGCACAAATTTTGTTAGTTGTTTACTTAATTCAAATACTGTCGTCTGTCAGGGTAAATTTTTAATTTGCTTTTAATGCAAATTAACGCTTTTGTTTGTCTACGCTATAAGCCAACGATTTAAATTTAATGTTTTAGTTCTAAACTTACTGGGCGTAGCTCCGCCCCTATGAATATATTTTTTAGCTTTAAGATTTTTCTAGTTACTTTCTAGCTTAGACCTACTTGTCTATCAAATTTCATCTCATTAGCGAAAATTTATTTTTTTAGTCTTATTAGCGTGATCAATCTCACTTTTTCAAAATCAAGATTTTCTTTGGCGAGTGTTTATCTCTCCTGTTAAGTTTCTCTGGAAACGTTTAATAATAAATACATAAATAGTATATTTAAATATGCTGATCTGAAGTACATACATGAAATAGGAGGGCAAATTTTGTGGGTGTTTTAACGCCCATTTTGTTTAAATAACATTTATAACCTTGTATTATTGCAACATGTAACCCAAGTTTCAATAAACTCGCTTGAGTTAAACGCATTAGATTTGTTTTTTAATTCTGAGCTTTGTGGACGAAACCCCGTCCCCTGGATATAATTTTCAGGTTTTCAGATTTTTTTTAGCAAGTTCCTAATCTAGACCTACTTCTTTATCAAATTTCAGCTTACTAGCGCAAATTTTAATTATTTTTTCTAATGGGCGTGATACCGCCCACTTTTTCAATATCAAGATTTTCTTTAGCCAGTAGTTATCTTTCTTGTCCAGTTTCGTTGGAAACGGATGGTAATAAATTTATAAATATGTAGTATATTCAAATGTATATGAAATAGAAGGCTTAAAATGTATGGGCGTGTTAACGTCCACTTTTTTCAACGTAAATTTATAGCCTTGCATTATTGCTACATGTATGACAAATTTCAATAAAATCGCTGCGGTTAAAGGCCTTAGATTTGTATTTTAGATTATGAGCCTTATGGGCGCAGCCCCGCCCACCTTGGTAAAATTTTTGAGTTTTCAGATGTTTCTAGTAATTTGCTAATTTATAACTACTCGTTTATCAAATTTCAGCTTACTAGCGCAAATTTTAATTTTTTATTCTTATGGGCGTGTTTCCGCCTACTTTTTTAAATCCAAAATTTTCTTTGGCTAGTGTTTATCTTTCCTGTTTAGTTTTGTTGGAAACGGATAATAGTAGTTACATAAATAGTACATTTAAATTAGGGATGTAACGATACGCCGTTTTGCCGATCCGATACCGATACCAATACTCAAAAAGATGTATCGACGATACCGATTCCGATACCCAGATTGAACTTAAGTTAAAATTAACAAAACCTTTTATTATAAAAAATTATAGTGTAAGAGATTATTAATATTTAAAATTGATATTTGAATTCATTCTTAACAAAAAACAAATTATATTTTTTTTAATACCTACATGATTTAGCATTCAGAGAACATTTCGCTACTATGGTGCAAGGCAAAACAAAACAAACGTTTAATTTTTCTGTTTAGACTTTCTGTTCTGCTTTTAATATGTTATTTCTCCAAGTTCTTATGCAAATAAAATCTTTGAAAATTAAATTGTTTGTTCACAGCAGCTATAAAAAAATTTAAGGAATATCGCAGTATCGACAGTAAAATATCGCCGATATCGATATATCGGCAAATCAGAAATATCGCCGATATATCGGAATCGGTATTTGTATTCGTTACATCCCTAATTTAAATGTGCTGACCGGAAGTACATGAAATAGGAGGTTTAAATTGTATTTAACAAATACAATTAACAAAAATTTATAGCCTTGTATTATTGTAACGTGTGTGCCAAGTTTCAATAAAATCACTTGAGTTAAACGCTTTAGATATGTGTTTTTAATTCTGAGCTTTATGGGCGTAGCCCCGGAACCTTGGAAAAATTTAAAGGAATTTAAAAAGCAAAATTTAAAATAATAAATAAATAATGTGAAAAATAAAAGTATTAAAAGAAAAATGTGCAATTAAAAGAGATCATGAGAAAATAAAGATAAAATTTAAAAAAAAAGTTGAAAAAAAGAAGATAAATGATTAGAGTAAATGTGTGTTGTTTGTCATTGTCGCAAAGACATGCATATTTCGTTTGTTTAGATTTTTTAACGAAAGAAACAACCACTAGATTGATGTACCATTCTATTCGATCTCTCATGTTTCATTAATCTCATATCTCCATTCTCTCGTGTTTCCATGTGTGTTTCGTTTCGTTTCGATTGCTTGCCTTCCAGCGAATAGAGTAAATATTCGTTTCGTTCGTTAGATGTACTCTCAATTAGAGTTCTGTTTTCGCTTCATTCTCAATAGGCAGAAAATCAAAACATTCATGCAGCTGTTTAATATATTCCATTTCATTTCCCTGGAAATGATCCGTTCTGCTGAACGAAATCAAACATTTTTTTGAGAATAAGTGCAGGATTGGAAACGTGTTTGATAATTTTTTTAACCAGTTTTGTGACGTTAAGATTTTTTAAATACCGGAATATATCTAGTCATAACCGCTAAAATATCTTAAACGGCAGATCTTTTTGACTTTGTTTTTTAATGAAAATCGAATTTTTACAATCGCAAATAATCGATTTTGCCCAAAATATTATGTCTCTTAAGCTTTTTTGACGATTATGGCATAGTAAGGAATGAGTTAGCTTAGTTAGTATGGAGATACAATACTAGGTTCATTTTAATCAGAAATAATATGTTATTCGGTCTTAAGTCCAGTAATTTCAATTCTTATTGAATGAAATATTTTTATTAATTAATGTGAGTTTTTAAAGAAGGGAAGAAAAATTAAACTAGACTTTATAGCTGGGGGAAATACCGATATTTTTCTGTGCAGCCACACACTTTATCAGCACCCTAGTCTATCTACTTGGGTAGAGATTGTTATTATTAGAGCACATGAAAATGAAAAATGAAAATTTTTTTTCACAAAACAAATACTCATATGTACTTATGTGTGTATCTTATATTATATGATATATATAGGTATAATATAAGATAGCAAGCACTTTTACATGTTTAATTTTAGTTACCAGCCTCTTTGGCATTAAGATTGCAGGTACATTCCACAATGTTTTATTTAACTGAAATAAATAATTGTTTGCTGTTTTTTGTGTCTATTTTATAAAGTCATTTAAATTTCGTTTACCAATTTTGCTTACGTAAATTTTTTTAAAACTATTTCAGTATATTTCCATTTATGAATAGGTATTGTATTTGTATTGTAATTAGTGGCGGTAAATTTTAGATTTTTCTACAAAATGTTTTCAGTAAATTGTTATACGCTGAATCAAAACAATTAGCACATGCTACATTTTACACTAACTGACACCACACAAATTTAATCAAGTCACTTTAAAACAGGTAGTCTGATTGGCTAGAATGCTCATCAACTGCTTTTTTGTTTACAATATTTCAAAGCTTAACAAATAAACAAGTGAACCAAGCATGGGAATACTGATAATAAATTTAATAAATTTAACATCATGTTGTTCCGTTTTGTTATTGTTTGTTGGAAACATTGGGTCGTATTCAAAAAAACTTAACAAAGCTTTGCCAAGCAATGTTAAATAAAGTTTTATTCAAAAAAAAATTATTATATTAAAATTCTAAAGTAGGCACCTACGTTTGTTAAGACTACTTTAAGTTGATATTTCCAAAATTTGTATGTTGTACCTCAAATATTTTTGTTAATATAGCACATATTGATTCATGTTACATTTGAAAATGAAGCTAGAAGTGTTAGAGCTCTTATCTTAAATTTATTATTTCTGTCATGTTATGGAAAACATCACCAAGCTATCCAACAGATACAAAATACATAGCAAAATCCATAAAAAAATATTAAAATAAATACAATTATACAAAAATGTTTTAGTGATATACATTCAAACAAAACGAATCGAAAAAAACTGGATATTCAAATACTCGTTTCGTTCGAATAAAATAAATTGGAATAATTTTTCTATGTTCATCATATTTTTTTAACTTTTACTTCATAAAAATGTCTATCGGTTTTCCTATCATGTCAGAAGCTCATGTTTATTAAATTAGGTTGATTTACTTCAAGATAATAAAAAAAATTTTAATAAAATGAAAAATTATTTGAATACTTCAATGAAATTTTATTCGATGTTGTACATCATAAGCTGTGAAATGGTTGTTGAACACGGTGGTGTTACCAGTATTTATTATTAAATCACAAAATAGTTAAAGTTGTCTTTTGAACAGAATTTCTTAACAAAGCAATGTTAGCCTTAAATTGCTTGGTAACTACTATGAACTTTAAAGCTCAAGTAAAATATTTTTTTGAATAAGGGGGATTATCTTTATCTTGGTTTAATTTTTTAGGGAAAGGATTTTTGATCTATACATGCATATGTATGTATGTACACAGAAAAAATTTAAAATCAACTTTAACTAATATTTTAGTTTGAAATTTGTACTATTAATTAAATCCTTTACTGTTTTTCGTCCTGTAAACAAATTGATAATATCAATTAATGAATTTGTAAAAATTAGGTTTTCTTGCTGTTGAGATCAATTAATAGAGTTAATTGAAAGTACGCGTTTATTTTAAACAAATAATTAATTGGCCCAATTAAATTAATAATTGAATTAAGAGATTTTAAACAATTAAATTTTTTGTTAAATTAATAAAAGTAATTGAATTGTATAAAATTTTAAAAAGTAAAGAGTTTTTTTTTATTTATTTATTTTAACTTACTTATCTTATTTATTTTATTTAATTTATTTGTTTAATTCCGTAACTTACGCTGCAGGCTTTGAACATGGTAACTCCATTCTAAAAGGCTAAGACACATCCACTAGGCTATCGTGGAAAATTATTTTTCATTAAATTATTGCACATATGTAGGTATGTGTTCTTATTATATTTTTTAACTTACAGTGCTGTCATGCTTCGAACCTGGTACTTTTAGAATAACAGGCGGACACACTTCCATGAAAACATAAGCAAAGTTAATTCTAACAATCAAAAAATTTGTTGAATTTTTAATAATGCGTACAAAATTTTAATATTTCTCTGTATGTTTGCATATTTGCTAATATCCATACAAACATTAAACTTTTTTGTTTTCAATCAACAAAATTTAATTGGGACAATTATAAAATTGTCTGAAACAGCATTAATTGATTTAATTGGAAGCATTTTGGCTAAACTTTTTTGTGTGTATCTCACCAACTTTTCAGAATGTTAGAAAACATAGTTTTCATATCGTTTTTAATACTACTATGACTCATATGATGACCCGTCAACAGAAGGAACTATCGATAGTTATACAAGAAATGTTCTAAAAAAATTAAACGAAGCTATTAGAAGTGCTAAGAATTAAAAAAAATTAAAATAGGAGCCTAGTGGCAAAATGAGTGATTTAATATGTTGTGACAAATCCAGGGATAGCACCGCAAAATTAGATATTCTGTATTATGGATTGCTTGCGATATTCTCAACATCTGCAATAAGTAAAAGGATTTTTCAAGGTCACGTTTTACTAGAACTCAAGGGGAGAATCGTTAAATCCTAAGCATTTAAACCAAATTATTTTTCTGAAAGAATGTGTTAAAAGATCTCTTTAAACTATCGAAGTAACTAATATAATGACCTAACAAACTTGTAAATTTTTTTTTTAAATACATATATTTATTTATTGTGTCTTCAAATATGAACTAACAATAAGTGATCAAATCTTAAAGCTAAAATATAATTATTTAGCCCGACCAGTGTCGGCCAAAACTTAGTGATAATTTAAATAATACAAAGTAGTGATAATCAAAAAGGAAAATTAAATGTATTTTCAAGCATTCCCATCTAGAGTGTTGAGTAATAGAGCCCTTGTGTCCCTCTCTTTTAGGCGGATGTGTCCAGTAAAGTTCAAAATATTACGAGCAAGCGGATTAGGATGTGACTCGAGTTTTGTTAAGTATTTGCCTGCGTATCTTGCAATTTCTTCACTCACTTGTGGCATATTTAAATCACGATGCAAATTTGAATTCTTAATGTACCATGGAACAGATGTTATTAACCTTAAAATTTTATTTGTCTTCGTTGAATTCTCTTTACATTGGAAGCTGAAGCAGTGCCCCATAACTGGATACCGTAACACCATATTGGCTTCCAAAGCGACTTGTATATTAAAAGTTTGCAGTCCAGACTAAGTATTGAATTTCTGCCAATTAACCAATGAATTTGAGATAACTTAAGTTTCATCTGAGTTAGCTTAAAGTCAATATGATGTTTCCATGTAAACCTTCGATCAAGGTGTATACCAAGGTATTTCACTTGGGAATGTTGAGGAATATTTTGATTGTTGATTCGAATGGGGGAACAAGTATCTCTTCTTAGGGTAAACGTTGTATGGACACACTCTTATTCATTGACTTTAATTCTCCATAAGTTCAACCAGATTTCCAACTGTGTAATATGTTCTTGAAGATATCGGGAAGCCTCGTGCGGGTTTTTGTGCATACTAAGGCAGGCTGTATCATAGGCAAACGTAGATGTATGGATATTGCTGCTCAAAGACATATCACAAGTATAAATCAAATACAAAACTGGCCCCAGTATGCTCCCCTGTGGCACACCGGATGATATAGATTGGGGCAGACTCACGAATTCTCCTTCCACAATCGTAAACTTTCGGGTAGTTATGTAGCTTGTTAATTTGTAATTATTTAATTATTTATGAATTTTTTGTTTGTTTTTGGATTGATTTTGCTTAAGAATTATTATATGTGTGTTTGTGTGTTTTTTTGTTTTACTTACGCTTGATTTATGGAGAAACTTTAGTAAGTCCCAATTTACATTATCCAAGTCTTATTGCTAAGCTGATTAGTTTATTAGCAGAGAAAGACCAATCAGCTTAGCAATAACACTTGGATTGTATAAATTAGGACTAATAGGTTAACGTTTGTTTAATACCGAATTTAACCGATTAAGCAAAACCTCAATTAAATAATCGAGCGATTAACCGATTAAAGCAAAACCCCGATTAAATGAATACTCTAGTTTGATACATATTACAAAATGTATTTTTAATCAGAAATAATTCATAGTCAGGCTCAAGTTCAGTAATTTCAATTCTTATTGAATGAAATATTTTTATTAATTAATGTGAGTTTCTAAAGAAGAGAAGAAAAATTAAACTTAGACTTTAAGCTGGGAGAAATACCGATAGTTTTCTGTGCAGCCACGCACTTCATCAGCACCCTAGTCTATCTACTAATAATTTTTCTTCTCGTCTTTAGAAACTCACATTAATTAATAAAAATATTTCATTCAATAAGAATTGAAATTACTGAACTTGAGCCTAACTATGAATTATTTCTAATTAAAATTCACTACAGTTCAATTAAAGAATCTAAAAATTTCTCACAAAATGTATTTTTTTAGTAAATATGTACAAATGCATATGTACATATTTATTTATTATCCCCCTTATGCAAAAAAAATTTGTTAACTTAAAGATGGTTTAACATACGAATTTTGTATGGCAAACCCGGTTTTAACGCATGCTTTAACTTTAACAACAAATCTTCAAAAATTAACTATAAATACATAAGTATTCAAATCTTATATCTAAATATAATTATTATGCCCGACCAGTGTCTGATATATGTAAACTTAGCGATAGTAATTAATAATATATAAGGGAAATATGAATTCATGTACCTGAAATTAGTTTTATTCTCTCGTTCATCATTTCAACTCTGAGGCGACCTTCATCTAAAAATTTCGTTAAGAAAAATTTCTTTGTGTGAACACAATCACAAGTTTTAAGAATTAGTTGAAAAAGTTGCAATTTCATTATCTAAAATGGACCATATCTAATAAAGCATCTACTAGTACCCGAATTTTATAGATTTTGATCCGCTGATTACTGCTGCTATTTATTTTAAAATCCTTTGAGTAGTTTTCGAGATATGATGAGTAGTTTTCCAGTTATTCGCTAATTCAGGTTTTGCAAAAAGTTACTTATTTTTTCAGCACAATATCATTTATGCACATTCATACAGTTTGGTCCGCTGATCACAAATCTATCATTTATTTTTCAATATATTGAGTAATTTCTGCATAAGGTCGTTTGAGATATCTCTGCATATTATTATTATATTACACTGTGTGACAAATTTTTGTGAAATTGTATTTCGCGTTCTATTTATACGCTATCAATGTATTTAAGCTTTCAGGATAATGTAAGTCCAATTAAATAGACATATACCAACCAAGAGTACACAATTTGTACAACAGTGGTCGCCAAACTATTTTCTTCTACATACTAATACCAACTGTGTACTGTTTGTTGATATATGACTATTAAATTGTACTTACATCATCCTGAAAGCGTAAATAAATCGAAAGCGTATAAATAGAACGCCAAATACTACATACAGGTACTTTTTTAACAAAAAGTCTTCTAATAAAATGTTTAATAACTCTGTAAATTTCTAGGACATTTTTTAAAACAAACTTGTGAATTACTCTGTTATGTTTTGAAAATTAAGTTATAAACAGAACGGTTCTAGTACAAAAATACTACCTAAGAACGAGTCCAAAGTCGAAAAACCGAAAAAATTACATTCGATATAAAAATACGGATATATATCTGAAATTCACCGAAACGAACTAAATATGGTTCGAAAGTTCTTAGTCTATTCTTTTTAAATCCGTTTATAAATTAAAAATCGGTGGATATTTAACGTAGTTAGAGGTTGATAAGTGCCTACGGGTACGAAAAACCTGGTTTTACCCGTAACTCAAGATTTTGGAGGTGTAAAAGTCAATGCCAATTTCAAGAAATAGGAAACAACAAGTAATTCTGTGAGCAAAAGAAACTGAGTGATAATTTCACAAATTTGCAAATGGTCATATCTCGAAAACCACTTAATGGATTAAAAAATAAACAGCAGATTCGTAATCAGCGGATCAAAATCTATAAAATTGGGGTACTAGTAGATGGTTTATTAACAAAAACATTTTTTTAATTTCGAAAAAATGAGATTTTTTTAGATTGGAAAAATCCAAATTTTTGCTGCAGAAAATGCATTTGGTGCGGAATTTTTTTTTAAGATATAAAAAAAATAAAAAACGCAGTTTGTCTTAGAATTTTAGCCCGCATATGAAAACTCAATGAGCCCTTCGCGTTTTGCAAACTTTTTATTTTCTGCAGAAGCCTAATGTACATATTACTTAAATTTTCTCTATTATATTTATTGAGGTTTTTATTGAAATTGAAATTTTATGGGCCTACAAATAGTTAAGAATTATCGAAATGCCAAAATTGTTGATAACTTTTCAGATACGAGCTGTAAAATTTTATCGTAAGCGACAATTTACATACAAAAACATATTTGAGTATCTTAAAAAAATTTATTTTTGTCGCTTTCGATAAAATTTAAAATAGGGCTCGAGCAGATACCATGCTAAACCACGTTAGATTTTTTAAATTTTCGTTTTCACATTTTATTGAATATAAAAAACTTTACACATCTGAAAGTATTTAGACCTAAGACTTAGCACTAATACCATATACCCATGATGTTATTAAGACTGCTTATTTGAGTCAAATTAGTCAACCGGTGTGAGCTAAAAAACAAACATAAGTCCGAACGTACTTAAACTAATAACTACGCTGAGGTAGAATTATATATAAAGATGTAGGTAGGTCCGTGTGTAGTTCCCACAATATTCATATCCGATCCCATAAACTATACATATGTATATACCATGTCCGTCTGTCTGTAAGTGAAATCGATTTTCCGAAGCCTGCAGGAAAGCTCGAGACTTTGGTCTTTGACAGAATTTATCAATAGATTGGTATTTTAAATCATCAATATCAAAATGACAGCTCCAGGGTTGAAAAATGTAGACATTTTTGGTATATAAGTTCATAAAAATAACTTATTGAAACTAATTAACCCCGTTATACTGTTATAAGTTTGTAATGTGAGTCTGTGTATCTGCGTGTCTGCTTTTGATTTAGTTTTTTCTTTTTCTTTATTCATTGAACATATCTTATATTTACGTGTGTGAAGATAAATTTCGAAGTTTAAAACCCAAGACACAAAACAGTTGTATTAACAGAGCTATGTAAACCTGATAACTTAGCCCTGTTAAACATGAAAATCTGGAATTGTGTCCTCCAAATGGAATGCTGGCCATATTTTTCAACAAAATCAATTAAAAAAATCGAAACATGCAGATTATTAAATTTTTCTTTATAAAAACAAAAAAAGTCATATATCGGACTAGTGGTTCTCGAGTTATGTCAAAGAAAAGAGCCTAAAACGTGAAAAAAATTCCCCTATACGATAGTTACTAACTTCAAATCGATATTTAAAATATTTTAACAGGTAAGAAGACAAAACGAATGATGCACAAGTTCTTCATTTTGGGCCTACTTTCACGTGAAATTCAGACTCAGAATTGAGTCCCGAATCAATGACTTTAAAAATGTTGTACTTTGTGATTTTAAAATGTTTATTTACAAAATATGAAATAGATTCCATTTTACAACGCATTGTAAAATTTCCGAGCTTTTCATGCAACCAAAAGCACTTGTTGTACAGTTTGTCAAATAAGTGCTATAAAAATCACAAAAATACAACAACAAACACACGCATATCTACAGGAAATTTATTTTATTTTTGAGCAAAGTTATTAGACAGTCTGTGAGTTAAAACCTGAATTTATCAAACTTGCAGTGTGAATGGAAAATCAGCTGTTTATAGTTTTAACGTTAAAACCAGTTTTTAACTCACAGTGTAAAAACAGTATTAGTACACCCAGGAAAACAGAACAGCTTAAAATCAATAAAAACCATATTGAATTAATAAGAAACATTAACGAAAGTCTAGTCATGTTGAAATTTTTTATTTCAATATGGAAAAATATTAATTTACAGTATTAATTTATTAATTTTAGTTATTTTTAAGTATCTCAACATACATTTTCTTCTACACTAGTCGGCATAATTATTTTGACGAAATAAAAATCGGGAATTTTTACGATTGATTTTTAAACGGTTTTGTTAAAAATGCTTGTTTATTTTTTCCTTTTTATTAATAACTTGTGCAAACTTAAAAATAAGCAAACAAGTATGATTTCACAGAAACTTAAAAAGATATAAATTAATTTGCAATTTCATGTCTTGGCATAAGTATTTTGACAAAAATGTAATACTAAGATAAGAGTGTTTAAACTTAAGAAAAGTAAAGAAAAGAAGAATAAGTTAGTAAAATATATATCCTCCTTTGGCTTCAATAACTTTTTGAAGACGTCTTGGTACTGAATCCACTAAATTTTTAAGAATCTGTGGAGATATCTCTTCCCATAGGGAAGTGACCTCAGAAATTGTCTCCTCTCTGGTTTTATTTAACGAAACTGTTCTTTTGCGTTTCAAAAGAGACCAGACGTTTTCTATAATATTCAAATCTGGACTTTGAGGTGGCCAGTCTAAAGTATTAACACCAACATCCTTCAAAAACTTAGTAATCATCCGGGCTTTGTGGCACGGGGCATTATCGTGTTGCAGGATAAATGATTCCTCAATAAGATTTTCACCAGAAAGAAAGACATTTTCATTCAGCGTAAACAAATATTGGTTTTGGTTCATCGAGCCGGTCACAGGAACCAAGTCACCCAGCCCATTATACACATCACACATCCCCAGAACATGACGGAGCCTCCACCATGGCTCACTTTTTGATACGTTGGTCGTTTCTTTTGACGTACTACCTTTGGCAATCTTACAAAAAATTTGTATTTGGATGAGTTATACTCAAAGGAGCTTCTATCTGTCCATAGAACACTTCTCCAGAACTCTTTTGGTTTGCTTAAGTATTCCTTTGCGAAGGCCAGTCTTTTTAGCTTGTTTGACTTTGTTATGTACGGCACGTCCTTAGCTTTAATTGTCTTAAAATCTCCTTCCTTTAAACGTCGTCTAACAGTGCGCTCACTGACTGGATTCTTGGCCGTCAAATTCTATTGATCTGCAACAGATTGAGGCTTCAGAAAACATTTTTTTTTTAAATTCTAGTAAAAACCCTCGGTCTTCAGTGTGCCTTGTTTTACGTTTTGCACCTGATCTCCTTAAGTTGTTTACGTCGTTAAGTTTTTTAAACTTATTAATTTGATAGTTCCAGCTTTAAACTTTGCTACCATCGAAGATCTGGTAACCAAGCTCAACTCTGCCGTTTTACCCATGGTTTATAATGCCTTTTAATAAATTTTTATTTTTATTTTTAATTTAACTTAAATACAAAAGTTGTTTCGCTTTAACGTGCTCAAAAACGCAAGCAAACAGCCACAAAGACACCGTCAAAATACTTATGCCACTCAAAAAATTTGTTGTCTCCATGCATTATTATCAGCAGAAAGAGAATTCAAAAGGAAAGAATATAAAAGAAGAGAAGAGATAAAAATGCATTCTTTATTTTGCGCATAATTTTTGCAGCGTTATTTGACGACGCTAAAGGCTTCATTAGTCTTTACTTTCTGTTGCTGTTCTGTGCCGTTCTTTTCCGTATAAAATATTTTGCAATTACTTTTTCTGTGAAAAAAAATCACCTGGCAACCTATAGAATTGATTACACTTGTACAAAAAGTATCACAACACACTAATACATACACACTTTTGGCTGTCACTTAACGTTGAATTCTATTTTCTACAGATCTGTCCGCAAAGGAAAAACTAACCACACATACAGATTTTCAACTAAACAGAAACAAAACAGCTGATTCAGAAAGGAACAGCACGTACAAACTAATTCTGCCTTAAGCTAAGCTAGGTTCAACAGTCAGAAAAATGTTTCGTCAAAATAATTATGCCGACTAGTGTATATTGAAAATTATTAAATAAATTTTTTTTTTATTTAATTTAATTATTTTTAAGTTGCAGCTTTTCCCTGAGTTTATGTATGTATACTTGAACATAGTATAAGTATGTGCATTCAAGTTGGTTATAGATGTGTGTGATAAATCACAAAATTGTTAAAATATAAAATAGGTATTAATATGTAATGTAAAAAATTTCCTAAATCAGAGTGTACAGCAGAATGTACGGACCAATCTTCTTTGTTTTACATTATAGGTATATCAAAGTACTGTGCATATGTACTTATTTTTAAATTTTAAGGAAATCGAATATAGTAGAAGCTAAACAAATCTAAACGACCTCATGAAACTTAATTCGGTATTAAGTTATCAGCGTGGCAACTCTTTAAATAAAGAAATCAAAAAATAAAAAGATAACAAAACAATAACTCACCTGTATGCATGAAATAGTTAATATTAATCCAATGAGTAGCTTTCGTTGCTTTTGTAATAGAGATGGTAATATTTTTTCCTGTTTCTGCTGGTTCTTCGCATGTATCCGTGTAGAGTTTGTGTACGAAATGGTAGTTAAAGAATGGGAAGAATTTTTGTTGTCTCTGGTGTCAATATTTACATTCATTTTGTTATTGTTTTTAGAGCTGGTGGAGTTGATGATGGTGAATTTATCGTCGTTGCTTTTAAACAACAATTTTTTGATTGACTTAAACATGTTCCAATGTTTTTTATTATACTTTTTTTATATATTTATGCACATATGTATGTACATACATAAATATGTATGTATGTATGTACTGCGGTCGGTATACACTCAAATTGTAAAAATATTTCTATGATATTATTTCTGGTTAATTAACACATATTTATTAATTTTATTTATATTTTTTCATTGAAGTTGATCATTTTAATTTTTCGATTTAAATATTTTAATCTTAAAGAGTAAAGTGAAAAAAACCTTGTGCGTTTTCTTTTTGTGGTATAAAAATAGATTTCATTATAGGTATTTGTGTCATTATTTTTTGCCTTAAGATTTTAACAATTTGGTCATGATTACAATATCTTATGCCTTGTCGTTACTTGTTAAAATTATTGGTGATATGTTAACATTTTTATTTTGTGTTTTAAAATATTCGGAGTTCTGCGAAATAAAATAAAAATTTAATAGCCTTTTTTAATTAAACATTTTTAATTTTTTTCTTCCAAACTTAATACAGTACAATGTTGTATTTATTTTAATTTTAAACTGAACGATATATCTAATACATACATACATATAGTTAACTTAATACGAGAAGGCCCCAAGTCATAATTTTTCGAAATCGATATTTTTACATATTTCGATAGAGCACTATACTAGATACGCCTCCTTTATATTATTAAAACTAATACAACACTAAATTTGTAAAGTGTTTTTAATAAAAATTGCGTTTAAAAAAATTTTGTATCAATATTGCATCTTTTTTTATTTAGTTTTTTCCTCCTCCTGTAAACTATGAAAAACATGAGTTAGGGCCTGTTCGTATTAAGTTAACGATATGTACATAAGTAAATATTTTATTTAATGTTGTCAAAAAAGCAAAAAAAAAACTTGTTTCCATTACGCTTTAAAAAAAGTTAAGCTAAAGCTCTCTCTGGCTTATAAAATTCAATGCTGCCACCTCATCTTTTACATAACATGAGATATTTTGAAGTGTATATAATAAGGGGGT